>OX104024.1:60640073-63140073 GCA_944470205.2 Schistosoma margrebowiei | reverse complement strand
CAATCGGTACATGATCCTAATCAAAAACTTAATAATCTTCACAACCCCATACCGATACCATTTACATTTCTCAAAGAAACAATTTCACATTAATTTTTCTACCTCAATGTTCAATTAGTGTTTTATGCTTGTTGAAATATATGTTTTTCCCAAAATCTAGATGCTCAAGAATTTATGAATGACTATTTACATTGTTTGGTTTTTTTTACAAGTTTAACAAAACGTTTTAGATGATTTTCTTCTTTTTTTCAGTGTAAAATGTGATGGCAACTATAATTATTTATAGCTGAGCATTTTATCAGTAATATGAATATTCATTATTGTTTAAAAGGATTTGGTGATGTTGAAATTCCTAATATTATCCCTGTATATAGATTATGAATAAACTTAATATTTTTTTGTAAGAAGCTTTTTGTATGTTTACATAATGTCATTTATTTATCTGATATGACACGTATTCATGATTTTTTGTGATTTCAGCAAACAGTAAATAGCATGATTTTGACTAGTTTAAACGTTCATTTTATCATCGTCAAACATGAATTAAAGAAATTGAGATCAAAATGTAGTTAGTGACTGCAGCTGTATGAAATAATCATAACAAAATGAAATATACGTTATAGTGTTGTAAATTTTTGTTGAATTTTACAGTTTTCATAATGAATTAGGCTTAGTTAGACAACTAACGGGAACCAGAAACTATGAGACATATACTATACATGTATTATCTTAATGCGGAACTTCTCGGAGTGTATCTTCATGACACTATCTGAAATCGAAACCAAGACCTACACATGAGTCGTTACAAGCTAAATGAGTGAACGGTTGATAAACGGGTGAGTGATCTAAGGGTTAAGTGCTTTCAACAAGACCTGAAAGTTCTAGGTCTATTCTTTGATGAGGTCACAGGTGTTCAGTGCTTAGGAGTCTCATAGAAGGTTGAAATAGACATTCGGCAGTTTCTGGATCTCTGTGTTTGTCTATCTAAGAACTGTACTTAATGTAAACTAAGAAGGAAGGAATAATTTTGCGAACCTTCAAAAGATTATTGATGTGGAAATATTTTAAAATAATAATGATAATAAGATAATGATATAAAAATTGTGCGTAAAACTAATATTGGCAATGAGTACTTGCCTTTCTCTTTCACCTACGAACATTTCCTGCAGTTTTACTTTTTTGAAACATTTCACTCCATGATATATTCTTGGAGTGAATTTCATTTTAACAGCCCATCGTCTTCCAAATGATAATGGTAAATGAAGAAATATTTGAGCAACCTCTCTATTTTTGTAATAGTGCATGCATATATATATGGTTAGAACAAACGTTTATTTCTTTTAAGCAAATGTAAGACAGGGAAAAGTATTTTAATATTTGAACAAATAGAAAATAGGTCCCACGGATGATTGAGAAGACAGTTTAGTAGTATACCATAGTACTACTAAACAAGACTAGAAAACTAATGAATTCCGAAGAAAAGAAACACTTTCGTAAAGTTCTACAACCATCAAAGAATGGATTTATATCATTTTCGATTAATTAATTCAGTTTTTAACAAAATCTACGATCCGAATGAGCGTAAAGTAGTATGAAATTTAAAACAATTAGTCGCTTTGATAAATTTGAAATTGTTGTAGTGTCGGTTACTATGTTTAACTTATATAACTTATTCTAGATTCTGAACAGATCAATTTATCCATTCATTTTGAGTCACACCTTGACCTAGTTAATTATTCACTTAACAACCTTGACTATTTTTATGTAAGCGTATGTATGTTCATTTCCTATCTTACTCGTCATATAGACATATGTTCGGTTATATATATATTGATTTACGCTTGATGAAATCGAATTGGCTCACACACATTCTCCATTGCGTTATTTCGTTTCGCTTTGTTCCTTTGATCGTCTATCTGGATCAATGATTGTACAAAATATGCGTATTCGAAATCCTTTTCTCATATTTGACTTGTACTTTTTTATTCCGTTATTCACTAACATGAGTTAAGTTGATGAATATACCATGATCCTATCATACTACAATATGAAATCAGTGATTTGTGAGTCTAAGAATTGTTCTAATGAACTGTAATTACTAAGAGAAGATATATGTGTGTCTATAATGATCTATACAATTAAGCAGCTATCAATAAATACTATAAAACCTCAGGAATATCTGGAAAGACATTTTAGATTCGATTACAACATAATTTTTAATAAACACCGTCACATGTGACATGCATTTATGATATGACTAAATATATTTTTTTCTTTTTAAATTGTTGAAACTAATCAGTTTGTCTGATAGTGATGAAGTACAGAGTCGTATTTTCATTTATTAATTGTTTTGTCAGTCAAATCTAGACTTATTGTTAATAATTGTTTCATCACGTCACTTTCTAACATCCTTTTTTGTCATTTATTCCATAAGATTTATTTAATGTATGTTGTCACATGTATCACAATATACATAATCCACTTGCAAGTTTCGTATGAATAAAAACTTACTAGATTCGATTTTATTTAATACTGTTTTAGTTAAGTGAGATATGTTAAAAATGATTGATTCGAGAAGTATCAAGAATAAAACAAAACGGTCGTCAAGTACTTCCAGGTTTTCAATAGCGGTCTAACATCAATCGGTTGCTGATTTCAATTTAAAACTCAAAAATCTTCTCAATCCCATACTGATAATTATCATGTGCTCACTAGTAACTAGCGTCGTGACGGAATTCTCAGAGTTCTAGTAAGAAACCGTGTCGGGTAGAGACACGTATCTACCTCGGTACAATGGAAGATGGTCGTTCAATTTTGTGGATTGACTGAGATTAGATATTAACACCGTTGGATGCCGACTAACTCAGTGTCCTATCTGTTAAGTGTTCACGCACGTGACCGAAGGCGCTGAGTTTGAATCGAGTTGAGCGGGATCTTGTATGCCTACTGCTGAGTCTTCCCATACTAGTACAAAATGGTTGTCTAATACTTCCAGATTTTCAATGGTGATCCAACATCAATCGGTTTTCCATGGTGGTCTAGCTTCACTTGACTCATGATTTCAATCTGTAATATTTTCTTGACAGGAAGCTTATCATATTTTTGCATGATGATTACAATCGTTTCTCAAACTACGTAATTTCAACATATTAATTGCTGCATAATCAAACTGTTTCGGCTAGTTCTTTAAAAAATTTTTACTTAAGAGTCGGTAATGGAATATGCATCATTTCAAGTGTTTAGTGTTTACAAAATTGCAGTTTCACATTTAGTAATTCTACGTAGTAAAGTGTACTATCAGCTACACTTTATTTCTCATTTCCTCTAATTTATACTGTTACTCAAACTTTGGCATTATACAAATCGAGTTAAAAAGACTGAAGATATTTCAGCAAGCAAACATTATTGCCGACAATTTCATTTCCTTAAGCTCTTTACTCTTACGTATACGTAAGTTCTCACACGTATTAGTATATAATAAGATGGAGGAGTGTTACAGAATAATCAAAGATAGTCAAACTAATTCCAATACTGGATGTGAAAGTCAGTGAATGTGTAGTGTTGTCGCAAATGGATCAACAACTCAATCTTTCAACAAATGATCAACTCTGGCTACATCTTACAGCGAAAATCTTTGTTCCCAATCCTTTACAAAATAAAAAGAGCTAGATCAAACATTTTTGCATATGGATTTTGTACACAACTGGGTCTATAGTAATTCATCACTTCAAATTTGACTTCTGTGTACAAAATGTGTCATGTTCATTTCCTTATTCATCCACGTTCATAGGTCCCCTCCGAATTTACAAATCGTAAGTACCAATCATTATTTTTCACTTTTTCTCCCTCCTTTGTAAAGTAAACACTTAAGTTTTTTGTTCTTCCTATAAATTGCCATTTGTGATTACTCCCAAAACTATTACAGAATTTTAGTAATAATTTTGAATACTTTTCTCAATGATCCAACAATCACTATGTACAATATTTCAAAATGTCCGCTAGCTCCGATTATGTTGACATGTCGCCCTTTCACGGATAAATCATAACATTCAATACTTGAAATGTTTTCATAATCTTTATTATATTACTCAACACCACTACATTTTTAATGCCTCTCATACTCCTCTATTTTACTCTAAACCGTTACATGTAAAAACGTACCTATTAATAAGATTGTACAGCTCACTAAAATGATACCAACATAAAGAGAAGTCTCCCCAATGAAAAAGTTTCATTCTTTATAATTAATAACTAGTCTTCATTCGTTATTCCAAATGAATTATAAAACAAAACTAATAATGTAAGACTAAAAGTGATTGGTAAGTAATTTTTCGGACCAAATAATCTGTTCGATAAATGTAAACATATTCAACTGGAAAACGTTTTCAGATAAATGCTGCAATCGGAATAGTATTCAGATAAGGAAAGGATCATCAGTAACAAGTCTGTTGGTTAGTTGTCTACACCTATAAAGATATCTATTGACAAATAATAAATTTGATTATCAGGAAGTTTGTTGAATGCAGTATAGCATAAGACTTTTTATACTTCTATAACACTAGCAAGTTAAACATACTTCTGTTGAAGAAAAATTACATTTTTGGATGAATATCGTAAAAGCCTAGTGTTTTGTAATTTTGTGTATTCCAAGAAATCATGTTGCTCAGATCGCTGACTATCGAAATAATAATCAATATTATAGACACGCGCACAGTTATCTTATATTTAAAGGTTAAATTAGTTGACTACGTGATAACTGCGTCTCTACAGCAAGTTGACTTCAAAAAAGGCTCCATAATCGTTGATAAGATCTTTGAATAAATGAAAAAGAATCAGTTAACCCAGCGATCGGTACTTGAATGCTGAAAACATTTGTCGGAATGATCTTAGTTACTTAGATATAATTGAGTAGTTAAAGTGTTTACAAAAAAGTCGCGCAAAATCATTGCATTGTCATAACAATGTATTCTAAATTGAAATTAAACGTTTTTCCTTAATGGAAATGAATTAAAAATAACTATGGCATTGTGAATACCAATTAGATAATTAGAGCTATTCAAATGACAACAATAATTGGTTCAATGAAGAATTTATACTTCAATGAATAATTTTAGCTAATCAGTGATTCCCATGTTATTCATAATATTTTAATAATGAGAAGAAATTGGACTGTTTATCATTAAGAAATCTGAAACGTACTTTACTGTGACTTCATAATTCTTTCATTGTTACATTACTAAGAAATTTTTTAGGTAGTATAGTAATTTGACATCAAGTGCGGTTGTATTTTTCTGATTTTCTTTTCATCACTCACATATAGTGCTGCTGAAAATAGTGTTAGTAACGTACTTAGTTTTAGTATTCTCCCCCTAAAAGTGTCGGTTTTTTTAAAGTGAATATGCTCTTTTAGTTTTTAATGCATATGTTATATTTTCCGTATTTTGAAGATTTTCATCAATAACTTGAAGCCGCAATTGTGGAGTATCGTTGATTGATAGGCGTTAGTATTTATCATCATACTAATTAAGACTTAGTTGTTTAATGATAACTCTTGATATGTCAAACTTGGCACATTGATTCTAATTTGCCGAAGTCCACAAATTTAAAACGACAAAGATTAATAAGAGAAACGATTTCCATGGAGAAATACTTATCACAAGATCAGTTAAACTAGTGTAAATTCTCGTGGTTAGTATGTTTCTATACACAATGATTTTATGTTTATTATTGCACTAGTTGTAGTATACAATATTAAAAGATCATCAAATTACTCCAAGTTCTATCTGCTGTGTCCTGTTATTGGGGTTCAGTACGGCGTACAATATTACAGATTTAGAGACGAGAACGATTGAGTTTCTCTATTACGATCGATTCTTTTCGGAACTGACAACAGTCAGTTATACTGAACACATTAAACCTCAACGGCTAAGACAGGAAGAAGATGGAATTATGAAGTGAACTTTCACATAATCTTGGTATGAAACCATCCTCTTTCGTTGAGTAAAAAAGATAATGTAGAAAAACACAGTTAAGGGTGAAAAATTTAAGTGAAGTTGAGAATTTATACAATTAAAATATAAGTCTAATGTTGATAAATTCCATCCACAACAAATGAACGCTTTGAGGAACTTAGATATATTGTCATACAAGAAAATATAACATTTTATATTAGAATTCTGGGACACTTTAATGCATGATATTATGTTCAGTATATGCTTTATGCTTAAATTGTTTTATTCCGACATATAGCACTTTACATCTATCTTTTTTCCCCCTGTTACATAAATAGAGTGCAGAATCAGAATAAATAAATAATGAATACGTAAGATTGTATTACTTAAATCTATCAATAATGAAAACAAAATTCATCTTCAATTTTTAAGGAGTGATGTTTTATTTTGCATTTATTGTAACATCACTGTAACTTGTTTAAATGTTGGTATAACAAGAAGACAGGTGATTTACATTGCTTAAACAAAATTATAGCGTGACTTTAGCATCGATGACACGATTGATATAGAGTCAAACAGAAGTAGTCTAATGACAATCAGAAGTCACCTAAAGGTCAAGTTCATTGCATTGGGTCAATTTCCTAAAGATAGAGCGGTATATATATGAATGACTATTTGTGCATTTTATTCAGTAGTTCAATACACTTTCCCGCTCACCCTTGTGTTTTCGACCAAGTAGTCATTTGGAAGGTTAGCACGTAGTGCAGTTTGTATCAGTATGAGATTTCGGACACCACATGTCATAACAACGAACATCCTTATATAATACGCTCGAATAGTGACGAGCATCACTAACACTCTTCACTATTTATATGAAAACAATCGATATACTTTGACAGGAATGCATGAGTGCAAACAAATAAGCTAGGTAAAATGACGTCGAGATCATTCTGGTCAATATAAACAACAAATATATTTTCGTCCCTCTGTTCCATTGCTTTTTTCACTTCTCTGATGTTGCATTGAAGTGTAAAAGCTTTAAAAACATTTTCGCAAAAAAGTGATGAGTCCTGTAATGGATGGAGTACTGAATAGTGGAACCATCTTCTATAGAACAACTAAGCAGTGTACATCAAAGACTCGCCACTAGTCAAATACAAGTATCATTACATTCGAAAAATACATAGATCAAAAGGTTGATACCTAATATCATTATGAATGCTCAAAATGAGTTGTTCTTCGTAACTTTGAAGACAATATCTATAAAAAATACAAATATTTGTATTAATTTATCTGTCAAATTATCCTAGACATTAAGACTGTTCATTTAACGAGGCAACCAACGCACTTAAATAATCAACACTAGTGTTTAAGTATATATTTCTACAAAAACGTTGGGATATTGTCTTATATATACCACTGTTATAACTTGTAGCCTCTGTGCCCTGTTAATGTATAACGTAATGATACCGCCAATTAGAAAGCAGTGAATTATCAATCGGACCAATGACGCATAAACCACGTACGAGCAGTCTAGAGTCATTTAATTCCAGAACACAAATCTGAGCCCTTGCTATGTGAATCATTTATTTCAAACATACTAGGTTTATGTACCAATCAGACAGACCACATCGTACCATAAAATAAGAAACAACATTTGTACAAGATTTAGCCAAAATTGGCTGTGAGTGTGGGAGGTAGTAATTAATAATCGGGGCATAATTCAAAGAATGGTAAATCGCATAATAGTAGTTCATAGGTCAAAATAAAGCTCATAATAAGAGGGACATGAATATGTATAGTCTAGTTATTTAACAATTATACAATAAAAATATACGCATAGTACTGGTTCATAAATAAATCCCAAAAGTTACCATTCATTATGCTTCTCGGGGCATAACAAGCACTTTCGAAAAAAACGTAAGAAATTTCATGAATATTGTTCATCGACAGAAAAATATGAAATGAGATCGTGTGGTGTCAGTTGTATTTATATTCTCAAATCTAATAGATGGTAGAATAGAACAATTTCCAATGTCTAGAATTCAACTACGATGGATGTTTTTTTTTACTAGGCAGTTATGCTTCAGATTATTTTCGAAATAATTTATTAAAATCCTGAATTTCGAATGAATTTTTTCACGGATTCTCCTTTAAGTATAACTATGATTACTAGTTGTCTCCAATAGTTTGAATAACTAGCTTTCAAATATTATGAACATTCATTAATGGTACCATCTTATAATTTCATATTTGGTTAATAATAAAATAGTTCATGAATCATTTTCCATCTTGTTTTCAGTCGACTGAGTAACTTTCAGTAATTTGTTGTCCAATAAATGATGTGTTCAGTCCGCATTAGTTGAATCTAGTTATAATTTAAATAACCCATAGTGTCATTAAATAAGAAAAAGAGAATTCAGCGAAGAAAATTTTCTTTCCGACGAAATAGCGATCATTATCCAGACGCATCTCGGAACATTATCCGACTTGGCTCTTGAAAGGGGAGCGAAAAACAATCACGAGTTCTATACAGGAGCACTTAATCAACTGTGAACATATCGCTCCAAAAGACTCTTCGTTTAAAATAGTTTACCGAGTCAAAGGAACTGGATCGAAGGGGGTTCGATTCAAAATTTCATGCACCGCAGAGGTATTGGCAATCCACAAACTCAAGCCTGAACTTTGCGTGCAGAAACGATTTGTCCAACCTCTTATCCTTCCCTGGCCCTAAGTCCCCTTAATGGGTATGTTTCTAGGTGGTTTTTTTAATGCACTTTTTTTATTATCTATATTTTAAAATTACTATTTTGCACTTTAAACCCTAATCATTTATTATTATTACCTTTTACAAGTTTTCTTGATTATCATTCAGTTTATTATTATGACCTTTGTTGTTTTGCCGTTTTTCTTCATATCTGTCAATTGGACTATTATCTGACCCTTAAATTTTGTTCTTCTTTACCCCTTAATTAGTACGTTAACCTCATTTGTTATTTATTGTCAAATCCATTTTTGTGATACAATCCATTCTATCCTTCTATAGACATACTAAGGTGTGAACTACTTATATTGATATAAGTAGTATATAACGTGCGTTAAAAGAACGTAATGTCTGGCAGCGGAAGATGGCGAAGATCAAGAAAGGTAGAGCGAGAACACAATGGAATTTGTAAGAAAATGCATGGACAATGGAATGGGAGACAATGGATTGGTGTATGCAACAGAAACAGTCCAGTTTGGTTTGATGCAAGAATATTTTGCAAATTGACGATTTACTGGATGGTTTTCAGATTTTGTTGAGATAGACTGTAATTGTTGTGCTAAATACATCCGTTTGTCCCCACCCGTGTTCTCGTTCACTACAATACATTTTCCATATAACTATATATACGAATGTACAGCTTAAATAAATGATTTCGTCGAAAAGGAAATTTTCTTCGCTGAATTCTCTTTTTATCTTATTCGAATCTAGTTATTTGTAGTGACAAATCTATCGAATACGGAGCTAATGAAGAATAATTTTCACAATACCGAAATATATCAACAAGAATCCCATCAACGAATTTCAGTACGGGTTAGGGTATTTTTATTTCTTTTGCATTCGTAATAGTTTGTCCCAGATCAAATCACAAAGATTTTACTTTCAAGGTTTATTTCCCTTGCGTATTAACGCTATTTTTACGTATGATGTGTGTTATGTAATGACACTATCTTCATGTATCCTCTTACCTCAAATCCTTATCATCTTATTTAGTTAAGTAGCATGATCTTGTCTGGCTAAAATGACAATAAGCTACACCAGTTAACTAATCCAGCTTAGTCCATCAGATTATTTCTCAAAAAATTGGTTTTATTTTTCAATTTTTTTTAATCATTGGAGTGTACTGTACTGACCAGATGATAAATAATGTACAATTTTATGTATGATTTCACACTAATTTTAATTCACTGTTTCGACATGTGTTAAAAGACATGTAATTTCGTAAGAACATTTTAAGATAAAATCTGACAACATTCTGTTCTTTTAAGCTAGATCACATTGTACAAAATATGACATAACAAGGCTAAAATAACTTTCTTTGAGTTATCACAGGTAGTTATAAACGATTCCTTATATATCTGACTTTTTTTAGAGAAGTGAAAATTGTTTCATCGAAAAATATATGTATATTGTAGTGGCACTAGATTCTAACCACAATCCTCAAAGATGAACATGAGATAACTGAGAAAATAGACTTTCAACATGTAACAATAATAGATGGTCAATAATGATGGATGCGATAACATTCATTCGAAATTGAATCCAATCGAGTGACATGGCTCAGCTTTGCAGGCATGATCACTCTGTATATCTTGTTTTTACTCACATTTAATATATATTGTTCTATCTCCAGCCTGAATATGTTCTCCACCATATATTGGTAATTGTTGTGATACAGTGAGATGTGACTTCCACTTAAGATCTAATGGATTATTAGGTAGTTACAATATGACAAATCTACAATTTTAGGATTAGGCCTATTATTAGAGCAATACTAATAACGAAAAAGACCGAGGCTATCCCCACAGGATGCACATACACCAACGTGAGCCTGATCAATTGCAGTCCTAAATAACAATGGGAAAATACAAGTGAAACAACACCTCATTGCAAAAGCAGGTGGCTATCAGGACTCAGTAGTTAAATGGATAATGCAATGACATTTGAAGTGAACAGTGCTGGGCTCAAGTCCCGGAGTGAACATCAACTCTTGGATATCGGTACATCCAGCTGACGAGTCCTAAATGGGACGAAACGCACGTCCTGTATTCCACTACTAGTCACTATCCATCTTTGCTTGAAATAGACCGTAGTTCTACAATATGCTTCCCAAGAGCTGAATGGTTGTAAACACTTTCAAAACATCAATCAACACATGATGTCTTTTTTCTTAATATTAACTTATTCTATTGTTTTATTCTTATAGTATCTATTGTATTATAGAATAATAGAAAATAAACTGATACTTTCTTAAATTAAAAATGAAATTAACTAAGCAATACAAGCAGGTAGATATATATTTAGAATATTTAATGTTTTAGTTCATTAAAAGATAAAATATAATTTTCATTCAATGTCCATAACTCAAAATTTATTAATTCCATATTTCATTTTCATTCATTCTATATATAATAAAAGAATAAATTACATAAATAAGGATAAATTCAAATAAATGATTAAAGATGTAATTGATAAAAATGTATCACATCAAGATAATTGAATATCATTTATTATTACATAATAAAGATTTATTCTTAATTTAACTTTTAATAAGTATACATATCCGAAGGGTTTTTGTGGAGTTTTGTCCTCTGAGCTGGATGGTTTGGTCGTGGAGCTTTCATCGTTCTTCTGAACGACATCATCAGCACAAACTTCAAATAGAAGTGAAGTATTCGAATTTCTCCATATGTGTTTCACAGCTTGTTCTGTGCACCTCGATGTTAATTGGTTCTTATTAACCTTAAATTTGTCACTAGAACTGACACAGGAAAACTGGAAACTCAAGTATATAGGAAACCGACCTATACAGATCAAATTCTCAACTACAATAACAACAACCCAAGAGCTCACAAAATCAACTGCGTACACAATTTTTTCAAGAAGGAGAGGCCACAGTGCAGCACACGGGCAGCACGAAGAAATGAAGAGAAATACCTGAAGGATGTATTTCAAAAGAACGGCTACTTAATCAATTTCATCAAAAAATACCAACCGCACGCAGCATCAGGACTCAAGTCAAGCATAAAAATCAACAAAAGGATCACCCTACTAATATATACAAGGAATATCAGAAACCGCAACGAGACTGCTGAAAACCTTCGGTATAGGTGTGGCGCACAAACCAAAAAAATCACTACAATCAATCCTATGCAAACCAAAAGATGAAATAATAAAGGAAAACAAATCAAACATCATCTACAAAATAAATTGTCCCAACTGCAAAAGACACTACATCGGACAAAGCGGATGACCCCTTCACCTGCGCATACATGAACATCAATTAGCAGTCAAACGACATGATATCTTCTCACTTATATCAATACACGTGGACAACTGCGGACACTCATTCGACTGGAAAAATGTGGAAATCTTAGAGGAAACTCCAAAAACACCAGGGAATTTCCAGAAGCCTGGCACTCAGGTCAATCAGCAATCAACAAACATATTGAAATCAATCCAATTTATCAACCAATCAGGAAAATCATGCACAAATATAAGAATAAAAATCAAAACAATGGAAGACACAACCGAAACAAAGAAGTAAACAATGAGAAATTTAAGATAAATAAGAACCAATCTGTATCGAGGTGCACAGAACAAGCTTCGAAACACATGGATAAATTTAAACACTTCACTTCTATTTGAAGATTGTGCTGATGATGTCGTTCAGAAGAACGATGAAAGCTCCACGACCAAACCATCCAGCTCAGAGAACAAAACTCCACCAAAATCATCCACCTGAGCTGCAAATCTTCTCCACCATCTCATATCCGAAGGGTTTTTATGGACAATATTAGTAATTTCAATGGTTGAGATTATGAGTCAATTAAACCTAGACAAACATAGAAAACCTACAAACACTGAATGGCCGTTTCATGCTATTGTTGGGCTCTTGAGTAGTGTGCATCCACGATCCCACCCTCCACCGTGAGATTTGAACCCAGGGCCTATCAGTCTCGCGGTATCGTGGATGAGTACTGCTGAGGAGTTCAACAATACGATGAAACGGCCGTTCACTGCTTGCAGGTTTTTCAAACGGCCAATCTTTAATTGATTCATGATCTCAACTATTAAACTTACTATATTATCTACAAAAACGCTTCTGATATATACATTCGTTTAAAGATCTTTATCATATTATCACTTTCGGTTGAACATCATTATTAATCTCCACATTACATGATTCATTCAATTATCACTCATCCCTCCTTAATACGCGCTCGCGGGCGAGACTGGTTGGTCCTGGGTTCGAATCTCGCGGAGGGATGGGATCGTGGATGAGCACTGCTGAGGAGTCCCATACTAGGAAGAAACGGGCATCCAGTGCTTCCAGGTTTTCCATGATGATCTAGCTTCAATTGACTCATGATTTCAACTATTGAAATTACTAATTTTTCACACAATATAATCTCCCACTAAATACTTGACCGAATTGTGATTGCACTATTATTTCTCTCACCTTATCTGACCCATATTTATTCTGATCATTGATCTTAAATTTCAATTAACATATAAGCTGATTCAATTTAACATTCTATATGAGTCATATCAACATGAAAATTTTTATTCAATTTATAATACTTATAAATTAAGGCAATATCTAGGCAATACGCACAGTATGTGACTGACTTCAAGAGATACTCCTGGAGTTCTAGTGGGAAGCCGTTACCAGTGGAGTTCAACCAGGTCTGTTGTGAGATATCAGCTCACTGAAGACAATGGTGTACGGTGGCGCGACTTCGTGGATTGGTTGAAGTTAGACATTAACACCGTTGGATGCCGGCTCAGTGGTCTAATGGTTAAGTGCTCGCGCGCGAAGCCAGTAGGTCCTGGGTTCGAGCCCCGTGTGGTGCGGGATCGTGGATGCGCACTGCTGAGGAGTATGTACATATGCCAATAACAGACCGATCAATTTCAGTCCTAAACATCAATGAGAAGATTCAAGTAAAAACAATACCAAGTGAATTTATTCTATTTTGTTTAACAATCCTAAATTCACATGCTTTAAACAATATACTTTGCCCTTAACCTGCCCATTTTTCGGATTATTAATTTGGATATATAATTGTAGAACCTGAAGAGAATTTGTCGAAAATAATATTTTTCGTTCATATATATATATCACTGTGACATTATTATGTGTAAGGCTAAGTAGTGAGGTGTCAATTTTCAGAAATACTACAAGACTTAATTAAATTTGATAGGAAATAAAAAGTTTCAACCGTATCCTTAGGACTAAGATAAACTCTTAATAAGTCAACTATAGATTTTATATAATATTACTAAAGAAGAAAAGACATGGTTAAATTATTTCCTGCTTTGTTTTTTTGCTTGGTATGCATAATGAACGAGATTTGATTTGACAGTGATCGTTTAAAACTGATCAATCACAATTGAATGTTCAATGATTATTATGCATAAAAATGTGTTTACATTTAGAGAAACATACCTTCCCATGTTATGTAATGTCATAAGATCAATAGATACAGAATTTTAACTAGAATATTTCCTTAATCTATTTTGCCGTACTCTCAGCTGTTTAGAAAACTAATAACAATATCAAAAGGGGTTTTGTGGAGATCGTAGTTGAGATCATGAGCCAATTGAAGCTAGACCATCATGGAAAACCTGGAAGCACTGGACGGCCGTTTCGTCCTATTGTTGGACTCCTGAGTAGTGTGCATTCACGATCCCACCCCCGCCGCGAGATTCGAACCCAGGACCTATTAGTCTCGCGCCAGGCATTGCGAGATAGTAACTCATTGATGTCAATGGTGGATGTGTCTCTCAATTTCGCGTATTAGTTGAGGTTAGACATCAACATCGTTGGATGCCGGCCGGCTCAGTGTTCTAATGGTTAAGCGCTCGTGTACAGGACTGATATGTCCTGGGTTCGAATCTCGAAGTGGGGGGACGGGATCGTGGACGCGCGCTGCTAAGGAATCCCGTACTAGGACGAAACGGCCGTCCAGTGCTACCAGAGTTTCCATGATGGTCTAGCTTCAATTGACTCCTGACCTCAAGTGCTTAAATTAATAAAAATATTTTTTTTAAAGATATATGCCTGCTGTTTCGGTTACTATGTTAATCCTATATACCTTATTCTAGCTTATGTACAGGCCAATTTATCTATTCATATTGAGTCACGTTTTGACCTTGTTAATTATTCACTCATCAACCATGACTGTTTTTATATAAGCGTATGTGTGTACACTTTTCATCCTATTCATCACATGTCTGTAACCTATATTTTTATATGGCATTAAATATTCATAAACGTTTGATTAAATCGAGTTGGCTCACACGCCTTCTCCATCATGCGTTATTTCGTTATTTTCTATTTTAATTCTTATTTTAATTCTACATAAGCTTTATTCTGATAGTTTTCCTAAAGAATGTAAAATTATCAACTATACAGTATCATCATTGTTGATCCACTTTTCTCCTTATTCAAAGATGTAAAGCTTATTGTTCTGTTATGAAAATTATGGATCTTTCATAAAATCAACATCCTTCTTTCATATTCTTAGTTGAAGAATATCAAAGTTACTTCTGTTTTAATAAAAGAATTCAATAGAATTAAGAAACTACAGCTAATAATCGGATGTATAAAAAAGAAATGAAACAGACAAGATACATACCTTAAATTCTTTTAGAAATCTCTTTTATTATAATTACAAGACTGTAATTAATGATAAGTGGGCATCACACTACTGTCAGTACCAGGGACAATCTTCAACATAGTGTTGCTGAACCGGATGAAAGACACAGTAGATGCCGAACTTCGAGATCAACAAGCTGGATTCCGTAAGGATAGGTCGCGCGCAGACCAAATCGCAACACTACGGATCATCGTCGAACAATCAGTTGCACAGGCGGAGAACCAAGGTCCTCAAATAAAACACGGAGAACACAAACTCAATCACATTTGATGGCGAAACTCTGGAGGAGGTGGAACCCTTCACGTACCAGTGAAGCATCATTGATGAACAAGAAGGATCAGATGTAGACGTAAAGGCCAACCAAGTGCCGCATTTGTGCAATGGAACAACATGTGCAACTCAAAACAACTGTCATCCGATATCAAAGTCAGAATATTTAATACGAACGTCAAGATAGTTTGTTCTACTATATGGATCTGAAACTTGCACAACTACTACAACCATCATCAAGAAGGTACAAGTATTTATAAATAGTTGTCTATGCAAGATACTCAACATCCATTGACCGAATAACATCAGTGTACTGTGTGCGAGAACAAACCAGCTTCCGACTGAGGGGGAGATTAAGAAGAGAAGATGTGACTGGATAGAACATACATTACGGAAATCACCAAACTGTAACACGAGACAAGTCCCAACTTAGAATGCTGAGGGTAAGAAGAAAAGAGGAAGACCAAAGAACACTTTAGGTCGGGAAATCGAAGCAGATATGAAAATAATGAATCATAACTGGAAAGACCTGCAAGGGATTGTTCAGGGCAGTGTTGGATGGAGAGTGTTGGTGAGCGGCCTATGCTCCTTCACGAGGAGTAAGAGGCACAAATAATTAATAATATTTATCGTGTTAAATACTAACTCACCTTATTCGTCAAAATCGTCCCACATATTAGCTACATGAAATTTCTTTTGGAATGGCATGTAACTAAAAGAAGAAATTTAAATCAGAAATCTACACTATATGTTATAATACTAGGACAAAATGATAACTAGAATTTAAATGCGCAAAAATCTAATAGAGTACAAATGCACATGTAATACATAGTTATAACCTTCAAGTGAAGAGTGCTTTATTTATAATTTTAGGTTACCAATAGTTTGAAAGTTGTATTAGCCCAACACATGCTACATGTTATTGGTTAGTGTTTAAAATTGTAAGAATGTAAACATATCGAAATTTTTTCAATTGATCAATTATTAGTAAATTTAATTGCAAGGGAATATATCACAGTAACCGATTAGTAAGCAAATAACTGAGGAGTCATTGAAAATTTGTTTATATAAATAATTATTATTTGTTTTTGGAGCTGACGTAGCTTCATATCACCACCTGATGGTTGCCATGATGAAACTGATGCTAGAAAACCACTGGAGAACTGGAAGAACAGCATTACAAAAATTCAGTACAGCGTTCATTCGAGGTTTTGAGAAACTCAACGAATTCAAGATAGATCTCATCAAGAGGTTACGAGCTTAAAAGACAAACTCAAAGAAAGGGAAACTACTATGGAAAATGACTGAAAAAAATATCAAAGAAGCTCTAAATTCAACATATCAGGAGTTTTTGAGTCACAAGAAACATCATCTCTATTGAAATCCTAGGCAAAATTCAAGAAAAGACTTTGTACAAGAATCTTATCTCACCGCAAACGATAACAATTATCGTGTCAATTATGTTTACCTTAATCAAGTTTCTGATTAATCCGACAGACCGGACGATTCAATAGTAATTTTAAATGAGTTCAATTTATGTCTTCTTAGTTCTTAGTTAGAAGTCGAACTTTGTTACATAGAAGCTTACAGCTCCTGAATATGACATCATTAGTAATTCAGTTCAATAAATCATATATCTATGCAGAACAACTGCCTATGATTTTTAGATTCCTAATCAGTTAACAGATAAATTAATTTTTCATAATGGAACAGTTTAAGTTATAAAAACTTATATAAATGTGAACGTGGATGCTCAAAACTTACACTAAACTACCACAAAAATAAAAAAAATATACTCATGTTATGTTCAGGATAATCAAATAAATGTAACAAATCAAAGTAAAAAAAAACTGGTTTCTGAGATTATAGTTTTGAAAATCTATAAAGTTGATTTCACTGAATAGAAACACAAATAATAACTCATATCTATCACTAAATTAAGTTATAAAGATCTACAGAAATCGATAAAACATTATCATTCATTCACGTCATCTTAATCTCTAGAAGATTTAATCATAGACTTCAATTTCAAGTAAGATGATTATAGTTATAATCTAATATTATTCACTTGATTTCCAAGAAGATATATATGTTCAACAATAATGGATTGGTTGAACTTAGACATCAACACTGTTGGATACCTGCCGGCTTAATGGTTTAGAGATTAAGCGTTCGCGCGAGAGATTGATAGGTCCTAGGTTCGAATCCCGCTGGGCAGGATTATGGATGAGCAGTGATGAGCAGTCCCACATTAGGATGGAACGGCTGTCCAGTACTTTCCATGATGATCTAGCTTCAATTGACTCATGAATTCAATTATTAAGTAGTGTATATCATAGACTGTTTCAAATATCTGCTGTAAAATATTATTAAAAAGAACCTTCGTGTGAGTTACCATTATTTACTCTCAAGCTTCAATAAGATAATACTAAACAGAAATCTAAACTAAATATTTGACTAGTCAGTCTTAAATTATACAATGGTTTCTTAAACAAGTAAATTAATAACATGAATTTATTATTATATTTTATTTAACCAAGATCTATAGGAATGTTCGTCAAGATTACAACGAATAGTTTGACAAAAATTAGGCGCCGAGTATAGAGAAGTCATTATATGTGAAAATTATATTTGAACATTAAATAATTCCAACGTTTCGTCCAGTTAACTTATTTGGACTTCTTCAGAGTAATAATCGAAATCATCAAAGAAATATATAGCGTTTTAACAATCAAATCAGACCAAACCTATACTGTGTTAATCCAATCATATTTGGATATTGTTTTTTAGTAAATTGGATAACATGAATCAGTTAAATGCGAATCATGTGAAAAGTTCAACGACATGGAAATAAACGACTGCAAGTATTGTGTGAGTGTATGCTTATGTATGTGTAAGACTGAGTTATTAATGAATGATATTTGATGTTATTATGTCTTTGTATGAAGGAAAAATAAAAAAAGAAAGTGCAAGTTGACGGCTGAATCATTGAAGTGCGAGTAAAAATGAGAAACATCAGATACATAATCGTATTGCTAAAAACAGGTTGAATAACTAATGGATTCAATTACTTGTTAACGAATATTTGTCAAGTAGTTACTAAGTTAAATACCATTCCTTCTTATGCATAGTTCCCTTAATTATTTTAAAGAGAGCAAGAACAAAGATTGGTGCAGAATAATATGAATTCATTTTATTTCGTTAGGTTCTCATCAGCTGCTTACAACCTAGAATATTTAAAATTCAAAGTTATTATAGATATTGACATACTTATACAACGGAGGGCGATGAAGGATGGATCTATGTAACATGATGTAGCAAATATTTCGTTAGAGTTAATGAGGTCATAAAATTTTGTTTCGAATATATAGAGTTTGGGAGGGAAGGTTCCAGAACATTGAAATAGTGATTAGAAATGATGGAATTAAAACACATTAAATTATTATGCAATGAAGTAACTCAAAATAGATTAATGTTAATAGAGATATGGATTGAGATTGCTCAGTTATGAATGATGTAATTGTAAAATTCAGGAAGAGTTGGAATGACGTAATAAATAAAAAAATAAAAAATAAACAAGGGGAGTAATGTTACCAGGGCAAAGAAAGATTTATTACTGTTTCTTTTTGTACACAAAGATCTGGTTTTAAACGTTTGATTGCTATTGCTTCGGCAAATTTCAAAAGGTTTGAATTTGATTATTTGTTGATCACCTCGAAGGATTTCAGTATATCGACTTCATGTCTTGTGTCAAGGAGATGCCTTACGATAGCGCTGATAAATGCTGTTAGTCCGCTTGATCTCAAACCTTTCGGAATATGTTCTTTGGATCGAACCTAGGCTCTCCTTTCTGTTCTACCAACGTAACTGCTTTGGTAGATACAAGTAAATTTGTATACACAGTTGGTGGTAACATGAAAGGGATACCTGTCGACCTTTGATTGTGTCAAAGAACATGTCGTTTTGGACAGGACAATCAATCTAGCTGCAGGATATGTTTTTGTCAATGCAGTTTTTAGTCTCATATTGATTGACGTGACATTATCGCCTTTGAATTTGAGTTGAATAAAAACAGGTTTTTTATTTACTGTAGTTTCTTTGGGTGTTTTATCTTCACGTTTTCCATATTTCTCAATAAATGTCAGTGGGTATCCGTTATTCCTTAAACACTTTTTAACATTCATAATTTCCTCTTCTATTGTATCCGTAGTAGATATTCTTTCTGTTCTGTGAAACAATGTTTTGACAAGTGCCTTTTTATGATTGATTGGACAAAAGCTGTTGAAATTGAGATAAATACCATTCCATTTGTCTTTCTTATTGAGCGTTGAACTGTGCCATTCTTTCTTCGTTTTATCGCAATATCGAGAAAATGGAACATTTTTTCTCTTTCAAGTTCCATAGTGAAATGAATATTTGGATGAGCTTCATTGAAAAACTTTAACAGATTTGTTGCATGTTGTTGATTATTACATACGATGAATATATCATCAACATACCTTGAATAATACATCATTTCATCAATCGCTCGTTTGAGTTTGGTTCTTTTGAGGTTAGCCATGAAAATGTCTGCTAGGACGAGTCCTAACAGACTTCCCATTGTTACATCATTGGTTTGTTGGTATATAGTATTGTTGAATTAGAACTGAATATCTTTTATAAGCAACTGATGAGAACCTAACGAAATAAAATGAATTCATATTATTCTGCACCAACCTTTGTTCTTGTTCTCTTTAAAATCATTCCTTCTATTTAAACTGTACTTATTCGACTATATATTTCAATTAAAAATTATCATAATATATTACGTCCTATATCAATAATTTTCAACTACACTTAATTAAATATAAAGAAAATATTTCATTTAATCTCACTCACAGTGGCATTTACAGTTAAGATGAAATCAAACAAACGTAAATAATAAATGAAATATAGTTTGTTTTTTTTCATTTTAACAGTTAAACAACCCCTTCCTTTATTATTTTTCGTAGTTTTTTTTTCGTTTTTTAATTTAAATAAATAAAATAATTTTTTTTAAAAAAAATACTGGAGTATTTCGCACATATTAGTTTCCATAAATAAAAGTTATTTAATGTGAATGAAAAAGCAAAGAATAAACGAAAACGAAGAGAACAAAAAAGAACAACAACAACAAAAATAAAAAACGACAAAAAAAATACAAAAAAAACACACAAAAAACAAAAAAACCAATTTCATAGTAGTAAGAAATGAAAATTAATTTAATGAAATAAAACTAAATAAAATGAATTTCCTATTTAATTAAATATTGTCAAATCTTGATTTCATTTTGTATAGACGAATCGTTGTTTTTTTTCATAGTTAAATCATTTTAATAACTGAATATTTAGCCTAAAATTCAATAAGATCAATGTAGTGAAATAAGTTTTAAGAATCATTTATATTATAGAACCACTACATGAAACCTAATCAATATTGTCCATATATGAAAAAATAATATTTAATACATTATTCTATAGGATATCTAATATTTACATTTACTAAATAGCTGCTGTCAAGATAGATTAAACACTAACATTATTTTATTAGTCAGGTGAGTTAATTATCTTCATTTTTGGTGCCAATTTTTTCATTTTTTGTTTGTGACTCTAATGTTACTAAGTATCATCACTAAAATTCTTTCAGAACATTGTTGGAGTTGAGTTGATGTAGTATCGAAGACATTATCAAGAATGATTGTAACTAATTCTGTCGATGAGTAGATTTTATTGTAAGAGTTAACGAAGTTTAAAATTTTTATTGAATAGATAAGAATTCTGTTTCATTAATCTTTCGTTCTAGTTTTAGTGCTCTGTAAAGATTAATTATTCTATCTACCTGCAACTGAAATTTTGGATCTGATTTAATTTTGGTTCATTTCCTGAATCGATCCATCTGACAACTCCTGATTTAACTTTGCCTATAACAATTCTTTTTTACTAAGAATTTGTCCCATGTCTTCAACAACCCTTGTTTTGGTAAAGAAATATGACCCCTTATCTGATAGTGCAGTGAATAGCGTTAATGTGAATGGTGTTAATGCTTTATTTGATGAATTAATCGATAAGTGTAAGGTAGAAACTTAGCACTAGATCTATGATTATGTACCCTGAGTGTCTAATTGTTTTGATGAGGATCCAGTAGATCACACAAGTTTTGTGAAAGAACAGGTAATGATGTTATAGGATGGGGGAAATATCAGGTGAAATGACGATGTCATTTTTAATGAAATAATGTTCATAATATTTTCCCAGTGGTGAAACGTTTTTGCCTTGACTGAACGTATAGCTATACAACAATCTGGGAGACTGTCGATGGTGGTGCGTAGAGCGTTTGAGAGTCTGAAGGACAAAAAATAATGCCAGATTTGCTTCTAACTTTACAGCTGCTTTCAATTAACTTAGTGGGTTCAATTTACGTATTGATTTTCCAAACCATCTACCAACAAAATCATTATAGACAATAAAAAGAAAAATATATTTGTAAAATCTCAGCGAATGAATTTTAAGTAAGTTCAGGCGAAACGTTGGTCTTACTTAAAATTCATTCGCTGAGATTTTACAAATATATTCTTCTTTTTAATATCTCAAATTAACTCGGCGCCCAAATATTGTGAAACTATTCGTTCAAATTTAGACGAAAGTTCTTATTTAAAATCATTATACGTTTTAAAATAGGAAATAAATAGGCTAGTGGCTTTTGGATTCATTTACCATTATACATTTTTTTAATACAAGCTAAATTTCAAACAACTCAATAGAAACGTATTACATATGGCTTCTTTTATCACAGAACTACATTTAGCAAACCTCAATCAAAGCTTTTCAAACCGTTTCAATAAGTTGACAAATGATATATGATAACTAATGAATAATGAAACAATGAAGCTTTATCAGTTATTTAATATGGGAATAGATCACTGATATGTGAATTACTCTTTTGGTCCTTTTAAGTATCTGTTACATATTTCAATAAAACTGTTTGCTTTATAATTTGAGTTCAGATAATAGGATTGAAAAGAAGTGATTTTATCCATAAACTGATAGTAAATTTACCAAATATTTCTGATAAATCTTTCATACTTCATGAATTGACGACTTTATAGTGTCCTCATTACACCGTAACTGATTATGCCAATCGACTTATTTAAATAAACATTTACGCATAATGGTCATATTATTTGAATAATAAATCAAATAATCGAGTATGTCATATATTTTCATTTTGGATTGGATTTTAGTCGTGAATATACGTTTCATACTTGACAAATATTGTTCCATGTATCTTAAATCTAAGTAGAATAATCATGCTAAAATTAAACATCCTTTATCCAACATTCAATCAAAAGACATTTTTTTAAAAATAAATATTTAAAATGGCATACAGAAGGCAATAATATTGAAAATTGAACAGAGACTGTTTTTGAAATGTCAACATATATTCTGAGAGCTGTGTATATCTAGTAATTAGCATGTTTCTACAAAGCACTCAAAAAGACATGATAATGACTGTACTATTATTAGATAAATAAACGAAATCATGAATAGTGTAGTGTCGGTTACTATGTTAAGCTTATATAACTTATTCTAGCTTCTGAACTGACCAATTTATCCATTCTAAATGAGTGATATTTTCACATTGTTAATTATTCATCTATCAGTCTTGACTGTCATTATGTAAGCGTATGTTTGTCTACGTCTTATCTTTTGTGTGACGATAAATATTAATTAGTGCTTGGTTAAATGAAGTTGGCTCACATGTTTTCCACACCGCACCTCATTTCATTTCACATCGTTGTTTTGATCGTCTAACTGAATCACTAGTTGTAGAAAGTATGTGTATTCAAAATCTTTTTCTCGTATTTGACTTATATTTTTTATTCCATTATTCACTAAAACGAGTTAAGTTGATAAATATGTACGAGGATAGCGTATATTTTATTATTCAAAACAATCATTAAAACGATCCAACTGGAGTAAGATATTGGGTCACCAAAGTAGAATCACATGTAAATAACATGAAATCAAACTAAATCAGTAATTGACACTCCTATTATAATTCTAAGCTGTTAGTTTATTTATTTAAATTATATTTTGTAATTAGAAAAAAATCAATATCAGAAATCAAAAATCAAACACTGAGTTTAATAATATCCATTACGATAACAAGTCACTGAGCGGTTAAAATTTAAAAAAAGAAACATTTCACTTCAAAATTAACATACCTTGGTCTTTCATCAAAACGTCCATAGTAGTTTCGAAAAGGAAATTCTTGAGATGGATGTTTGTGTGATCTAAAATAATTTGTAATAAAACTTTAGGTAATTACCATTAAATAAATGATTGACTTAACTTTCATGTTGTTCTGTAAACTCATCATATTATATGGTAATAAAAGAAACAATCACACTATACCTGATGAACAGTTCGATTGTATATGTCTGAACCGTCAACATCATCTAAAAAGTATGTATTTTAACATTTATAGTCCTATTAATTCATTGGTATTCTAGAAAAAATTCAATCTGATTTGGCTTAGTAAATGATAGTTCTATCGTTAGTTTTTCCATTGTTGTACCCATTGTACAGACCATAGAAACTATCCTACAGCTAATTTTGATTATAGTTAATTTTGTTTAAGCCCTTTTATGAACTTACTTAACAGACAATGTTATTTGAACAGTAACAATTCTCATATTTCTTTTTACCGTTATGATCACTAGATCACATGACAGACTCTTGCTAAAATGTTTGAATTATTTTTTCTGGTTAGCGTTTTTTTAACGAGTTAGTTTTCTACGGGATGGGGTCGTTAACCCCATGCCCAACCCTCCTCCTTTACCCGAGCTTGAGAACGTCAATAACTATAGAAGAACTACAGGCGGAGTTTCGCTAAAATGTTGATTGCTTAAATATCACTCAATGGTTCACCCCGTGTATGTACTCAAATCCTATTATTAGCTTTTGCTGTACCTTGTTGTGACCCTATGCGATTTGACTATACATTTGCCTATGTAATTGCTCACATATACTTAGTCGCCTGTCCGCTTGAAGTTTGTTCGATGTGCTTATGGTTTGGGATCTGCTCTATCCGCTAACAAACTGTAGTTGCCGCTTCTCTTTGCCTTCTGATTTTTAACACCGTTGAGACTTATATTATAACGGTTATCGAGGTGATCGATTAACGAAGCAAAGCCACTACAATACTCACAAATGTTTATTTTAGAGCTAATTTTCACATTTCATTATAAAATATATTTGTTCTCAATAAAAGAATGTCAATAAAGTTCTAAGTTAAAAAAAGTTTCTTAGACTCTCTTATAGTATTACTCTTACACTGATGGACGTAAACTAATTTAATAAAGTTTAATATTCAATCATATTGTTTTCTTTACAAAGATTTGCACATTTGATTTTGAGCATTTAGTCATTGAAATGACATCATACTGAGAATTGAGTGAATGAACCTGAAGTATCGATGTACAGATTACTTTGTTAAGTATTATTTGATACTTCAAACATTTAGTAAGAAATGCCTTTTTTAAAACATAATGCTTAATACATTTTTACTTCTGAATGCTAAAATTTATGACACACAAATGTTCTAAAACATTTACACAGTATTTATTTGCTAGAATATGAAAGGGAAACAAATTTGTATCAAATCATCTGTCCAAATAAAGTTTGGGAATAAAAACGCATCACGTATTTTTGAATGAATCACTGGTAACTACTTAAATAGTAATGAGTAAACGATCAATGCCTATTCATTAATGAATCCGAAATTTAAAAAAAATTATTCTAACTAAATCAAAATTGATTCGCAAAACTTGTCTAACTGTTTCTTTTCATAATTTCTCTTGTATTACGGAATAGTTTTCGCAGAGTATCAGTATTCGGTGGAAAAGAAAAACACTGAAATCTTAAAAAAAACAAGGAAATCTCACTAATCATCTATGAACACATATTGTAATTGTTGGGTTGAATGAAGCATGTACTACTTCTAAACTACTAACTTAGAATTCAACACATATTGATTATTTAATAGTGTCTAAATGAACAATATTTGAACTAAAAGTACAATTATTCATCTCAATAACAATTGATATTTTGTATTCACTTATCAATTTTGATAGAAATATATATTTCATTCACATAGTTCACTTTATCATTTTGAAAAGAGTAAGAACAAAGATTCTAGCAGAATAGCATGAATTCATTTTATTTCGTAGGTTCTCGACAGCTGCTTACAATATGAGAGAGTTTGTTTGAAAGTTATATTGAACACATATTCGTAAAGTAATATCATATATATATATATATATATATATATATATATATATATATATCTTCTATATAACTTCCAAACAAACCCTCTCATGTTGTAATCAGCTTATGAGAACCTACGACATGAAATGAATTCATGCTATTCTGCTAAAATCTTTGTTCTTACTCTTTATCAAAAGTATATATTCCTAACAATTTAAATATTTGTCCGTCAAAAATGTTTCAATTAAATACTTCCCTTTCATTATCATTTCTGTCTATAGACTGTATATTAGGGAAAGTACTTTCTTATGTTTAAATATGTAACCTTTTATATGAAACAAAAAGGAAATATGACTTATTAATTCTTTGTTATTCAAAAAAGCAACCAAAAAAGATAGTTGCGCTTATTTATAATAAACTTTAAAATCGTGTTTAATAGTTGCATAGTAAAATATCCTTTTTGTTTTTTTTAAAAAAAAAGAAAAGAAAAAAACAATTTTTTTTTCTAAACAAAATAAAAGTAGCGCTTTGTATTGTGTTAGTTTTTTTTTCTTCTTCTTCTTCTCATCTTATTCTTATTTTGAGAAAAGCGGCTTGTCTTGTCAATATATCAGACTGTTTAATTTAAACAATGAAATAAATGAAACAGTTTTTCTATTAACTTAACTATGTATATTTAACCTTGAAATAGTCAGTAGAATGTTAGTATTTTACAAGATTCTGAATATTACTTGAAACTATAATCATTTTCATTATTAAATTATGTAATCAATTTAACATTAATTTAAAAGGGTGATTATATAACATTAGTATTTCCGTCATATTTGTGAATATTATAAAGTGAGATACAAATTAAAGAATATTTAAGTTGTATTTTACAGTATCAAGTGATTATCTCTTTAAGTTTCCAACCATTTTTTCTGGGTGGTTTTGCTTAATCTCTAATATACCTATAGAAAAAATTAATTTCAGCTTTTTCTTCGTACAGAATTTGTCTAAATAAGTTTAAAAAAGCATTGTAGTAAATCATAGTAGTAATCATAGTAATATATCAGTATCATTAGTTTTATACATTTATATCTTACTTGTTGTCTATAGCAAATCTATTATGTAGCAGATATCACGGTTTCATCATAAGGAAACTAAACTAGGTTTCACTTGATATTGTTGGACTTGTATCTTCCAATTGAGGTTTAAGAGTGCAATTGATTAGTCTGTTATTGGCATATTTGCATACTGTGCGTATGCCTCGATATTACCTTAATTCACAAGCTTGTTGTAAGTAATGTTTCTTTTTGAAAACATCATAAATATAACAGACAAAACTCTTTTAAATTAAAATTCAAAGATGTTTGCTATTACACATGAAGAAACTTCTATGTGCAAATGAATGTAAAAGGTCATTAGACAAACTCATTCCAAAATTAGCTCAAGTCATCAATGAAAAATCATGTCAAATTATACAAATTGGATTTTTTTTTTGGGGAACAATTGTTCTGCTTATAAAACTCTGCACTTTCAATGCTTTGCAATAATCATTTATCATTTTTTTCTTAAATTTTATTCTTTAGATATAGAATGAAAATATTCCATTATCCATTATTTGATACCGATTGTGATGATAAATAATAGACGTTCATAGAAATTTCTCAAACTTCAATTGAATATTTGAAATTTAAGTATTCAGTTGATTTGAACGTGAGACAGTTACCAATCAATGATAATGGATGAAAGCTGATAATGATTATAAAGTTTGAACTAATCGATATTGTCATTTAAATGAAGCTGAAATATTTTAACTCTGAACCCTTAGATAACTATGGATACTAATGAGTTTGACTGTAAGACTAATCACTTAAATTTAAATACCTACTCATCTGACATGTGTATTCATACATGTTCTTGTATTCTTTTTATTGAAATAGTTGTCTGAGTTTTATAAACGGAGTAAAGAAATCTAATTATATAAAACTACTTGGATTCTACAAAGTTGAAAAAAAAATATACCCTTTACTATCATAATTGTGATGAACATATATAATACAAACATCATGAAGATATGAACTGAGTAAAAGCATAACCAACAGTTTACTATTCGAAGTTTTCTAATTTTGATTGTTAATTAGATCTTATCTCAATATATAGTATTATTATATGAAGTAGATAGATAACATCATCACATAATTATTTCCCATAGTCTTGAATAATAATACAACAGTTTAACTGTTAAATCATTTCAGTTGACTGAAATAATAATCATACTTTCTAACAGTTTTACTCGTTAAAGTCACTTTTGTTTGTTTTAATAAAGTCAACTGAAACTTGTTTAAGATATAGATTCATTCAAATATTTCAAATGTCTTAAGTTCAAAACTAATATTGCAGACAACTCAAAGAATTTCATGAAAAATAGATATAACTCAAACTTAACTACTTTCTTTTAACTCGTTCAGTCTGTTTGAACTAGTCTTTTGTTTTAAACAGATATAATGTGGGATATAAGTTTAATATAGGATTAAAAATTCAACTCCCACAACAGAGTTTAAATGATTTAATTTGTTTATTTTGGTAAGCGTTTTTTTAGTAAGGTTGTTTTCTAAGCGATGAAGTTACCGACCCCAAGCTCAACCCTCCTCCATTACTCGAGCTTGGGTATCGGCAGTAGTTGTAGAAGAGCTACAGGTGGGAGAGAAAAAACCAGCTCTCAGTTGAGGAAGGAATTAGAAACAGATGCTGGAAGTGGATAGGACACACATTGAGAAAATCATCAAATTACGTCACGAAGCAAGGGCTAACTTGTAATCCAGAAGGGAAAGGGATGAGATGAAGACTAAAGAACACATTGCGTCGGGAATTGCAAGCAGACATCAAAAAACGTGAAAAGCAACTGTAAACAACTGGAAAAGATTGCTCAAGACAGAGTTGAATAGAGAATGCTGATGAGAAGCCTGTGCTCTTCCACTAGGGGTAACAGGCGTAAGTATGTAGTAAGTAAGTAAGGATTAAAACTTATTTAAGAACGAAACATATTAAGTGGATTTGTTTTCAATCAAACAAAATCTGAATAAATTAAGTACAACGTGAATTTTAGAACAAAATAAGATTATTTTATCTCAAGACATTGTGAATGTAATAGTTATATAAACACTGTGAACAACGAATGCGAATTTTCCTTCGCTTTTTTTAAAGCTATGTAAGCTTATAGACTTGACCTATATAATATATAGGAAAGCGTAGTAATTCTATTTACCACACTGCATAGAAAACGTTTATTAACTTAATTAAGAGTATCAAACAATATCATATTCTTTTGTCCAAACACTGACATTCACAAAGTAAATATTCTAAATTTTAAACACATCATCTGAAGATGTAAGCAATTATATTTACAGTCAGAGAAGGGTTTTTGTGAATGTTGTGGTAATTTAATAGTTGAATTCATAAGTCATTTGAAGCTAGATCACCATGGAAAACCTGGAAGCACTGGATGGCCGTTTCTTATTAATATGAGACTCCTCATCAGTGTGCACCCACGACACCGCACCGCATGATTCAAACTCAGGACCTATCGGTCTCGCGCAAAAGCACTTAATATCTAGACCACTGAGACGGCCTGCACAAAACGATGTTAATGTCTAACTTCAACCTATCCACAAAGTTGCGCCACCACCCACTATTGTCTTCAGTGAGTTACTATCTCATAACAAACCTGCTTGAACTCCACCGGTCATGGTTTCACACTAGAACTGCAAGAACTACATCTTGGAGACCGTCACTAGTTAGTTTATGATGATTATAATCAAAGAAATGTTTTTGTAGATATTATAGTAATTTAATATGATCATGAATAAATATGACTCTATCTATTCTTCATTGTATGAATAAACTATTGACTAATAAATGCGCATCAAGTGACAATGGGATTTTGTGTTTTTTCTTCATCTACATGTAATCTTCTATTGTATTTCAAATAGAAATTTCAATTTCGTTGATTGCTATGCAACTTCACTTTTAATCATCTTCTTATTCCTAATTGATAAGAAGTTATCAAATAGAATGAATTCCATTTATTCATCAGATTATATTTCACTCAAATGTATTATTTTTTTTATTTAATTAAATTATATTTACCTTTATAATTATGACTAATAAAGTTTTTACTGCAAATTGATTGACAAATCAAACAATTATGATTGAAATAAATCCATAGTAATTCAACTAAAAATCAATGTTTCGTTACAACAATAATTTAGATTATTGTTTAAATTAATTTCTATGTGATATCTAAAATAATCTTTGGAAATGATGTAAATCTATGGTTTTTTATTAGAAAAGCTAGAACCACTGGACGATCGTTTGTCTTAGTATGAGACTCCTCAGCAGTGTGCACCCACGACACCGCACCATGTGATTCGAACCCAGGATCGATCAGACTCGCTGTACGAGCGCTTAACCTCTAGACCACTGAGCCGGCCAGCACCCAACGGTGTTAATGTCTATATATTGAGAAGCAAAACCTTATTATTTAACGAATCTGAATCTTCTATTAACTAATTAGAATTTATCATTTCAAAAAATGGTAGTATATAATCAAGATGATAACAATAGTTTCTTATTTATTCAATTAAAAATTAAAAAGAAATACCTAATATATAAGTTAATGACAGTACTTGTATGATGATTATGAGAGTTTAATAGTGGAACCAACTTACTTTGGGATCATATTACTTTGGGTATAGTAAATGGAGAAAATGATTATCAAAACTGTTAGTAGCATATGGAATCGCATTCTTTTAACACCTTAAAAACAAACAAATAATGATTATACAAATTAGCCAATGGTTATATTGATAACTTTAAATTTTATGATATAAAATGCAAAGAAATATTTATTATTCATGAACATGTAAAATACAGTAAGTACTTTGAAATGCTTAGATGATGATTAACCGTTTTAGTTTGCATTTTCAATATAGATCTATAAACATTTACTTCTGCAAATACTGTGGTGTGAGCTACTGATGTAGTAAGCAGAACACGAGTGAGGACAATCGAAGTTTGTGCTGATGATGTCGTTCAGAAGAACGATGAAAGCTCCACAACCAAAACATCCAGCACAAAGGATAAAACTCTATCACAATCAAACGTATTTGACTTATAATTGTAGGACGTGCTAATAAAATCTAACAATCAAATAGTAAATACGTAATTTGCAAAATGTCCATCAATTGTCTCATAATGACTCAGATTCATTGTTCTTGCATTTTCATACAACTTGCATTCTGTTCTCATTCTTTACTGTTTGATCCTCTTGTCTGTCTGCTGCCAAACATTCTGTTCTAGATTCACATCATATACTACTTATGTTGATATAAGTAGCACATACCACAGTTATATCCACATAAGTAGTATATGACGATAGTCAGGAATAGAATGTATTTTGATAGAAGATCGAGAAGGAAACAACGGAAACGGAAATCAATTAGTGTTAAAATACACGAACAATGAAATCTGCGACGATGAACTGAGATTTGCAAAAGGAACAATCAAGTTGGAAACAATTCATGAATATTTTGCACATTAACTATTTACCGTACGGTTCTCACATTTTAGTAAGATATCCTGTAATTTCGTGCTTAAACACATTGATTCTTGTTCACTACAATGCGATTACTATTTTCAAGTAGACAACGTTTATTTTTAGAACATTTGTCTCTCTTTTACAAGAGTATTATGAAGTATATTTCTTAAATGAATTTTAGGAATCTCAGTTAATTGTGTTACCTAAAATGACTTACCTTACGAGTTACGTAAATTATACGAAAGGTACCAGTCATAATATTAAGATATGAACCTATCTACCAAGTACATGTGATTGTGCGTAGCTTGAGCTACATTCCTTTAGTATGAAATAGCTCTATTGAGTTCTAACGAATTTGTTTAACCAGGATTCATAATTTATACTTGATGATATCAATTGTAATGCGTTCATTATTAAGCTATCATTCGAAATAAGGTTTATTTTGCACAATAGTTAGTTTCAGAACGTACGATTAGTATGTAAAACATTTTGCGTGAATCTAATAATTATTCCATCCAGTTATTACACACCAATACCACTAAGAATAATCTATCTGTATTGTCTTTCTTACCATTCAGCTTCTATGAGCATTCAATATACAACTATCTTTTGCTGAATGAGAAAACGAAGTTTATCATAGTTATGTGATATATTTGCGCAATTCATTTCGAACAATCTGATCACTCATATACTTGTTAAGACATTTTTATATGAAAATGAAAAGGTCAACCAAACAGGTTAAAGGTAAGCCGTAACAAAGAAAAAAATAAAGTACAAAAAATAATGTGATAACCACTCTGGATAGTAAATCAGTACTACCAGGGTAGGTTAAGTGTAAGCACAAACTGTTTTGGGACACACAAAGGGGGGTTCAATTTTCGTATAACTAAGGCTTCAATAAATCTTAGTATACTTCATTAAAGGTTTTTGTACAACACTACAAATGCTGACTTGATGTCAACCTTATGACCAGTCTCAAGCAAATGTTTCGCAATGGAGAAAAATGTTTGTCTATCCTATGATCTTTTCGGACCATTGGAAATCATTTGTTGCATTGGGTTTATTGGCTTGCAATATCAATAGACCTATGACACTTCTGGCACCCAACAAACGATTTTACATTATGTTATCATTTAGATGCGACTAAAATAGTCTCATGTTAAAACAGAGACTTAAAGTAGCCATTAACCGAACATTTTGTGCAGCTCAACTTTTCATTAATAAAAAGACAAGGTATGTAATAAAATTAGCAAACAAGATGATTTTTTGTTTTAAAGTTTCTAAAACTAAGGAATATTTTATTTTTTTAAAAATTCTAATCATTTATCATCTTCCGAAGAGGTTTTGTGGAGATTTTAGTAATTTTAGTAGTTGAAATCATGAGTCGATTGAAGCTAGATCACCATGAAAAACCTGGCAGCAATGGATGGTCGTATCGTCCTAGTACGGGACTCCTCAGAAGTACACATCCACGACCTCGCACACCGCGAGATTCGAACCCATTCTCATGGACGAGCGTTTAACCAACTAGACCAATGAGTCAGCCGGCATCCAACGGTGTTGATGTCTACCTTCAATCAATCCACGAAGTTGCGCTGCCGTACATCATTGTCTTCAGTGAGCTGGTATCTCACAACAGACTTGGTTGAACTCCACTGGTAACGGCTTCTCACTAGAACTGCAGGAAGTGCCTCTTGGAGACCATCACTACTGAGCAGATGATAGGTCCTGGGTTCGAATCTCGCGTAGTGCGGGATCGTGGATGTGCACTGGTGAGGAGTCCCAAAACAGGACGAAATAGCCGTCCAGTGCTTCCAGGTTTTCCATAGTGGCCTAGCTCCAATTGACTCAGAACTTCATTTATCATTTACTCAATTTTTTTTTCTTATTGGAAATAAATCCTTGTCAATAAAAAAGAAACATTTTTGGTTAACATTTAATCAACTGAAACTTTCAAATTAACTTCATCAAATAACTAATTATTTTTATGTTTATCCAAATGTATTAACTATTCTTTTCATTATTCCGAAAACTTAATAGATTTATAAAAAGAGAAAATCAGATCTGAGAATAAATGATAAAAACTTCAATCAATCAATCAATCAATCAATCAATCAACCAATCAATCGATCAGACAGTTCGAAATAATTTTTTTTTTTAATTCTTCATTTATTCACTCATTTATTCATTAAAACAACACATTACGCTTTTATTTTATAATAAAAACAATAACAACCAACCAATATCTAACCCGTTTATTATTTTTTTTTATAATTAAAATCTATCTAATTTATCAATCTTGAATATACAACATTGAAAAAAAATGACTAAAAATCTCATTATCAAAATGAATTCACTAATGTAGATTCGAAAAATGTTCAATAAATGAAGGTACATTATGTTTTTTATGAGTTTTCTATTGTTTGTTTTGTATTCTTTGATGTTTCATTGTAAAAGACAATTTTATTTTGTAACTCCTATTAGTTGTCTCAGTTTTCCTTAAGTCAATTTATCCTTTTCAATTTTCATTTATATCTAATTGTCAGAACTATGAAGAGTTACAATAAAAGAGTAAAATTAATAAAAAAAAAAAAGGACAATGTAATATTGAAAGAAATAGTGATTAATGAAGATTTAATTGTATAACTAGACAAATCAAGGATAAGAAAAAAAACTTCCGCATAAAAAAGAATGACATAAAACCAAGTTGTTAAGTCTATGAGAAGTCAAAATTAGATTGATTTACTTATTATGATTTTTAATTTATATTACCCCCCTTTTATTTCAATTGTGATTGTTGCTAAGTAAAGTATTTGTGTTTCTTTCCTAGTGTGATATTTAATTCGGTGTGATGTTTTTTAAAAAAATACAATATTCTTCACTAAATATTGTTTGGCTTGTATTTTCTCATTGAGGTTTAAGACTGTAATTGATCACTCATGGATTCTACTGCTAGCCATTATCCATCATTGATAACAAAATGCTTGTGAATTAAGGCAATATCGAGGCATACGCACAGTATGCACATATGCCAATAACAGACTGATCAATTGTAGCCTTAAATCTCAATGGGAAGATACAAGCCAAACAATACCAAGTGAATTTAAATTCACCCCATTGCATAAGCAAGTAGCTATCAGGACTCAGTAGCCAATGGGATAATGCGATGGAGTTTGAAGCGAATGGTACTCGGTTTGAGTTCCTGAGTGAACATTAACTCTGAGATTCAGGTGCATCCAGTTGACGAGTCTCAAATAGGACGAAACGCGCGTCCTGGTTTCCACTGCTAGCCACTATCCATCATTGCATACAATATTCTCGTATTAAATTAACATGAACTAAGCTTAGTATAACATGCAGTATGTGATTTGTCATAACTTTAGGTATTTTTCATATATGTGATTTCATCCTGATTATTAATCAAAATGGGTGTATATAAATGAGTGTATTTTCGACTAGGTTCGTTATCGTCGTGTTTTGAAGTTAATAAATCTTCACTTATACCAATCTTGATGTACTTACTTAGGCGTCTTGAAAAATGCAGTGGTCCCTCGCTTTACAAATATAAGTGATAATCGATTTTGACATAAAAATTATCGATCATCAGTTATAACAAACAGCGTTCAGTCTATAAGACATATCATTCATAAAATAAACTAAGATCATGTATGTTTTCTTTCATTTTTCCACATATTTTACAATCTCTTCATGAAAATTATTGTAAGCTTTTACAAGGCAAATTCTAAGTCAACAAAATATCATATCATGTAGAAACAAATGATTTCAAAAATTATCCCGTTTTTTATTTGATCATTATGAATTAATTAGAATGGAAATAAAATGTAAAGCATCTTAAGCTATTAAGATCAAAAGATAACACTTCCAGTTACTAAGTAAGAAAACTAAATTTTCATTGTTCTTCGCTTGAGATAACTGTATCAGTCACTGATCAATCATATGGTTATATTAAATTCCATGTCTGATTATTGAAATTAATACAGTAGTGAATAAAATATCATCTTCATACAACTTTAATGCTTCAATTAGTGATACATTCGACATCTAGTCAATGACGTATTTGACTATTAAAAACTGTATATGAAGTCATATAACAAATAAAGGTTTTTGGGAGACCGTAATTAACTGTGAAGTATTTAAGATAACAACCATTATTATGTTGAGATAACAAAGTCTATGCACAATGTTATTTTCCTAAAAAGCATTTTGTAAACACTACTCTTACATCATCATTTTCCATTCCGTCAACTTAAATCATTATATTATATCATATTATTACAAATTTTCAGTTGTGGGTTTAAAATAAACAGTTGGTTTCATGAAAAACACTTCAGAATGTAAATCTTATTTTACAATTCATATCATACTTTTAATCAATTAAAGTCCCGGGCACTGTCAAACATTATCCGCTTATCGGTTTTATTTATCTATCTCTTTATAGAATGAATTCTTTTTATAAACAATACGGTTCATTTATCTTTTCTCATTCAAATCATTTTTAGCTACAGGAGGTAGTTTTATCTATGTATTGATTAGTTATTTGAGCACATAAGGAAGCAGCAACGGTTGGGACAAATCAAAATAAATTCATCATATAAAACAACAGGCTTTTTTAATCTAAATGATACACCTAACATTTAACTTTATCAGAAATATGGTCATTTATAATATTGGAAAAGAAATATATGTTTTTGAAACAGTTTACATGAAAAGTATCTATGGTTGATTTTTTTTAGTGATAAACCTTAATCACTAATTATTCGTAAAGTATTATCTTTTGTTATAACTGTTAACCTATAATGATTGTTAGGTATGATTCAAAAATAATTTCATGAAAATACTAGATATATTTTTACTTTATAGTAAAAATTCCCATTTTGCCATTTGGTAAATAATGAAGGAACGAATTGAGCGCAAGGCTCAGTAAGACGATGACAAATGATCAATTCGTTCCTTCTTTATTTACCAAATGGCAAAATGGGAATTTTTACTATATTGAAACGTTCTGAGCAAACATTTGCGTTAAAGGTTTTCAATGAATATCTGAAGTATAGCGCAAGGCTCAATGAGGCGATGACAAATTGCTCAATCCGTTCCTTCTTTATTTTTACTTTATGTAGATAATTACAAATAAAACTGAATCATTATCATCCATGAAGTAAAGATAGAAGGAAGACCAAGTTACTATTTATTTTAAACTTTAATTACTTACTAGAAGTATAATCTATCTAAGTTAAAATGCTTAGTTTACTGAATTTTGAAGCTCATATTATCTAGATAACATATTCAGTTGTTATCCAGTAAAAACGAAACTGACAAATATCGTTTTCAACAGTTGAGATTATGAGTCAATTGAAGCTAGACCACCATGGAAAACCTGGAAGCACTGGACGGCCGTTTCGTTCTATTGTAGAATTTCTCAGCAGCGCGAATCCATGACCCCACCTCGCGGTATTCGAACCCAGGACTTAACAGTCTCGCGACAGACGCCTAACCAACTATACCACTGAGCCTGTATCCAACGGTGTTAATATCTAGCTTCAACTAATCCACGAAATTGAGCAACACATCCACTATTTTCATCAGTGAATTGCTATTTCACAACGCCTGGTGCGAAACTGATATGTTCTGGGTTCGAATAACGCGAGGCGGTGTCGTGGATTCGCGCTGCTGAGTAATCCTACAATAAGACGAAACGGCCGTCCAGTGCTCTCAGGTTTTCCATGGTGGTCTAGCTTCAATCGGCTCATGATCTCAACTGTTGAAATTACTACAATCTCCACAAAACCCCTTCTGATACAAATATCGTTTTATTTATTTATTTAAACACATAAATATTGGTACTATGGGGCACCGAATACATATGCGCCGCACAAGTCAGTTGATATGTGTGTGGGCTGTGATAATGTCCTGATGCCCATACCAAAGCAGTTGGATTTCTTAGGGGGCTATAATAGGAGTCGTCGACCTAAGAGTTTGATCTACAAGGCAGTGAAGAAACGTTAGTAGATGCAGTTCTTCAGTAATTGGTGACCAATAATTAATGCATACGCCATTTGTTCCTTCAGGATACTGGAGCCCATATGCACTATTGGTTTAGAATCAGGGTTTTCCAAATTCTCTGGGTTGACGTTTTGTATCCACCGACCCAGTTAAAGCGCCGGATATTTGCTTTTCATACTCCGAATTTTGTAAACAACACCCCGCCGCGAGAAATCAGTGAGTAGGACGTCTCTGGCAGTGGTTGTATGTACGTGGCCATGTGAGAGCATTTCAAGAGAGAGAGGTAACTCTTCCCACCCTCGTAAGCAGCTGGGAATTTAGGGGTAAGTCAGTTTTAGTCGTAGATATTTAGAAACAAATGAATTATTTTTTATTTAAATAAACATTTAAACCAAAATACAAATTGTTTACTCCTCTTATTCTTGAAAACTAAGTTCATGATTATCTCTACGTGATTTCATGAAAAATAAGAGATATAAGTCAGAAGTAATAATAAATATATTCCAACAGAAATGTTGTGATTTAACCTTTATTTTGAAGCAGTGGTCAAACAACAAAGTAACCACAAGAAAGTATGTCTTTTTTTCACGGATCTTTTAATATCGAAAGCAGTGAGTATCAACCATTCAGACAATTAATTTGTTTTCTTAAAATGTGAAGCTTAATAATTTTATGTCTATTTATGTCTACGTATCTCTCATTGCATTCCAACCTCGTTTCATAGTAAAGACAGTGAACTCTAAATGTTGAGTTTATATTCTTTCAAATATATTTCATGCATAATTAAATAATTTGTAAAGTCGTCGATTTTCAACACTATGCACCTCAACAATCATTGACACACATGCTTCTTTTTATTAAAACAGTTTTGGATCATAGATGCTGATACTTTGTTATAGTCTAGATTTACAATTCACAAATTATGCTCAAAATTATCTTCACACTATTTTATAATACATAATGTAGGATAGATGAAGCTAGTTTTTTCCTTAATACTAGGTAAGTAACCCAGATTTAGTCTTTAGTGAATAATTCATTAATTTTCTAAAATGTTTTATCAAAAATTATTTCTAACTTTTGTTATGTTAATCACAAAGTATAGTAAATATCAGGCTGAATACTATTAGTATTTCAATTGATTGTTTCGCAAATGAAATGATTGACTTTAACTGCTTATTTGATATGTATGCACTTTGATTATATATATAAAATAAAAAAAACCGCTATTCCGTGAATCAATCACTAAACAATCGGTTATGTTGATTGTGAATGTATATGTTCATTTTGTAAATTCAAACGATATTATGAATTTAGAAGTGCTTCTTGAAGGAATATTGATCTAGACAAAGATAAAAATCTTTTTTTTTATACAGAAAAAGAGCTGATGATAAAGATTTCCAGCTTTACTTTGTTCGTATTAAAATCACTATTATTTTCTGATGATTCCCTGTGTCGAGAAATATTACACTACGAATGAAGATAATAATATTGACCCTTTAGTTTTTATTTATTTTACTATAAAACTATTATAGTTAATGCGGTGTAAGTGTATAAGTGATAGTGTAATATTTATTACATCTTATCTGTTCTCAAATTTAGAAAAAAAAGAACCGTTTCATAAGTTCCGTAGTCTATATTTCACCACGGCTTAGAAGGATACCTAAATACCTGTTCATACTTTCCTGTGATTCTCTGTTGTTTGGTGATCGAGTAATAATTGATATTCAATCATTATACTTGTATTGACACGTTATATGAACTGATAATATGTTGACAAACAATTCCATAACACTTGTTGTCACATATTTTTTTTTACTAATTTCCACTTACAATAATGTATTTAAAATAAAAAGTAATTAGTGTTTTTATTGTATTCACCAACCATTATCAAAGTCTTTGAATTAAGTACTCTAAAACTATTCGTATTGAAATCCCTTTCTTGATAACAATTATCAAAACTAAAAAGCGGAACCCAACACAATTCAGAAAATACAAACTGATAGGTTTGGTAAACAAGTAAACATTTTTTAAATATCGCAATAAATATCGAATAGGCAACTAGAAAACTTGCAAATATAGTCTATGTGTTTGGAGAATAGACTATTGAGGAATAACTTACATCATTCCTTAATAGGAGTGATATTTCTCAGAAAACTGTTAGAAATTATGAAAGCGTTCATCACCGAAATTATATCAATATTAATAAATAAATTTATAACTTTAGTAATTCTAATGACCAAATAAACAAAATACATATCATTTGTGTAAATGAGGAACATATGATTTTTATGTCAAAATGTTGAAAGAAGTTTGAATAAAATCGTAGAATTAAGGTTCATGTGAATTAATTTCCGTTAAAGTACCCGCTAAGACTATCGTTTTTCTTCCCACAGTAGTTTATTATCGATACGTATGAGTACTTTGTTTCGACTATAGTTTTTTAACACTTTTGGTTTTAATAATTTACGGTTTTCTACCTTGTTGGTCTCTGGGTATTATTGCATCTAGTTTCTTTTTTAAAACCTCTGTTTGATGGCTAGACAGTGCAAGAAAAGCAATTGCCAACGCCAAGGCTGCCAATATCCTGTTGAAAGCGGCATGCAGTGCAACCAGTGCAAAGGCTGGTACCACGAAGTTCGCACGAATCTAACGCCTGCGGCTTCAAAATGGTTTAGTAAAGATAGTTGCACGTGTTTTTGTTAACAGTGCTGCTCGGAAGTAAAGAGCTTACTAGCCAAGACAATTTCAATGGTAAAAACTACAAAAAGAATATTAGCAAATGAGGTTGAGATACATAGGACAGTGCCCTCTCTGTCAATACACGAATTGATGTGAAGCCACCTCAAGTAAGTTCAGTAAAAGCTCTAAATGGTAGTTGGTAAGAAATGCCTAAAAATTCTAATCGCAAGGCTAGATCTGTTTCTAGCAATGTGTTTGACGCAACCATGGTTGCTACTCCAACGAAAGTGGATGAATTGGTACAGGTCTGGAACAAGAAACGACATAACATCATTAAATAAAATCTAAACCCCAAAAAGTAGACGAAAAATTAAAGACTGGTCACATTGACAGGTCACTTATCTCTAATAGAATCAAGGAGAGTGAAAGCTCAGAACACAGAACTCGCTTTGAGAATGATATTGGGTTGATAAAACAGCTACTAAGTCACCTTATGCCTTAGGATATCTCCGGAGTCATTCTGCTAAACGTGTATTGACTAAGTAGTCAAGCGAACTTAAAACCTAATCAAACCAGGCTGCTTAAAGTAGTATTCAGATATACAAATGAATGAGACTTAATTTACAGAATGAACATAAATTAAAGGGTTCAGGAGTTTTTGTCCATAAGGACATGGCGCTGGCAGACCATGTAAAAAGAAGGGAAGCCGAAAAAGAATCACAACTTAGGTTGGACGCTAGCGAAAAGTACCTAAAATTGTAACTTTCCGTGTTGTGAGCCTTCGGTAGAGAATGGTGCCCAAGCCACTCTGGGTGAAGCACGAAGCCATTTAAATAGGCTTCGGATCTGTTACACTAATGCCCAAAGCTTGCCCAATATGCGGTCGGAACTAAGTGTACAGATTGAATCTACCAAGCCAGATATAATCACAGTCGCAGAAACTATGTGGATGTAGCCCATAGATAGAATGGAACTGGATTTCGAGGGCTTTAGGTTTGTAGGAGCCGACCGAATCCAGAAACGTAAAGGATGTGGAGTAGCTCTATTCGTTATTAATGCTATCTTATTTGCCATTATCAACGGTGTATCCCATGAGAGTCGGACATGTGAATTATTTAGTTGTCGCTTGAAATGCAAAGTGGAAAAGCTGCTGATTGGTTTGTTCTACCGCAGTCCAAGCTATGAGGTAAATGAGACCTTGCTATACAGTCTCAATACTTGGTCACAAGGTGTTCGATGTCTAATCCTAGGAGACTTTAATGCACCAATGGTAGACTGAAAAAAATGGGGAACTGGATTGTCAGGAAATTCCTTCGATCAGGAACTAGTTGGTGCGGTTATCACATGTGCCTTGGTGCAACATGTGAAAGAAGCGACTAGGTACGACCCGGACTCGGAATCATAATTACTACATCATATATTGACACATTATGAGGATGACTTTACGAATCTCGGTTACATGCTACCCCCACGTAAAAATGATCATGAAGTTCTAACCTTTGACTTCCAAAAAGTTGTCAAAAATGAGCACGCATCAGCTCATCCAAGACCTAACGTCTGAAAAGCAAATATACAACACATTGTGCACTCAGCATCGTCAGTGGATTGAATAATAGGGCCAGAGTCCCCAATTGAAATAGCTTGGGATGTATTTCGAATTTTATGCTTGAAAGTTACTGCAACTCACATCCCCTGAACTACACCAAAGGGGCCGAAAAACCCTCCACCAATGTTCAGTAGGGAGGTTCGCGCCCTTCTCCGTAAGAGGAGAAGAATTTGGGAAAGATTTAGATTAATGGGTATTGATGAGACAAAATCTCAATATCGAGAAGCTAGGAATACTTGTGCGTTCTTAAAGACCAAAAGTTACCTATAGACGTAGCCTAAATTGACTTCAGCAAAGCTTTTGACAGAGTTCCGCACAACCGGCCGTTCTAAAGTTAAGAAATGTAGTGGTTGGAAGCAATCTATTGACGTGGATAAAAGACTTCCTAGTTGGGCGCCAACAAAGAGTACAGGTAAACTCCAAGTTGTCTATCTTAGAAACTGTGCCTCAGGGTACAGTTTTGGGGTCAGTGTTATTACTTTTGTATGTGAATGACCTTCCTCGTCCCCCGTCGTCATCGGTCTTGTTATATGCTGACGATGTCAAGATATGGAAAACGATAAGAAGTAAAGGTGATAGTTTAGAACTCCAAAATGAACTGAACAAATTATCTGAGTGGTTTCAAACCTGGCGGTTGCCGATTAATACTTCCAAGTGTATCGCGATGCGTATTGATCATCAAGGAACAAATACATACATGATGAACAATATTGAGCTACTTGTCATCAAGACGCACAATGTCATCATTTGCCAAAACTTAAAAACTACTGCACACTGCCGTGCAATAGCCACCAAAGGTTTTAGAACTTTATGGTTAATACGTAGGGCCTTTATTCATGTCGACGCTAAAACGTTTTTGACTTTGTATAGAGTGTTCATGCGTGCTAAACTTGAGTACTGCACATAGGTAGTTAGCCCCTGCTTAAAAAAAGTGAGCTTTTGGCAAAGGTTCAGAGAACAGCAACTAAGCTGATTCCCGGAATAGCGACGATCTTGTGTGGTGCTCAACTGAATAAACTAAACCTATTCCTGTTGTCATAACAAAGAACTAGAGGCAACTTGATTACAGTTTTTAAATTACTTCGTGGTAAATCTGCACCTGATGTGCCCTCACTTTTCTTGTCTTCCGAAATAGAGGATTTACGAATACACTTAAAAAAAGTTAACAAGCCTAGAACAAATTACTTGTCATCTGACTATCGACTTTCTCATTAAATCATCAATGAGTGGAATCCATTACCACAACATGTAATTGAAGTTCAATCTGTGGACTCTTTCAAAAGAAGGTTGGATCAACTGAGAGACCGCCATTGCCAGGACTAACACAGGCCAGCAAACCTCCTGTCCTTTCAAACTGAAGGCAAAACTGAAAATAAATTAAATAAATACTGAAATATTGCCTCTGAGAGTTTTGAAAACAATCCGGCAAGCTCCATAGTGTAGAACGCTACTACTAAGCTCTTAATGGGACAGTTGATCTCCTGTACGACCGAGTTATTTTCATCGATTGATCACGGAATATTAATCTATGTCATGTTTTTTGGCCTCTTAGTGCTGGTTAGGAAGCATTATAGCTGCCATCAACAATGACCCAGTATCTCATTTCGGTTGTTATGAAAATAAGTGTTGAGACCTCCTATGTCTGTTCACTAATTATATGAACATACCGATGTCCATCATGATAAAATCTAACCACATAACTATCAGGTTTGCCTAAATATACGTTGGAAAAGACTGTTGACAGTAGGGTAACACCAGTATATACAGATGAATCCCATCAGTATTTTGTAATTTAAGATAGAAAAACAAGTACCGCCTGAAATACATTTTAAAGCACCTTCGTATGACAAACATTTATTGACTTGCTTTATCCAGCTTCAAAAGGTCTAACATTTTTAACAATAATATATATTCATATATGATTAACTATGTTTGGTGTCAGAACCACCTAGACGATATTGTAGTTGACGTTTTACTTTAATTATTTACTCTTACAATTTCAATATGTAAAACAACATAATTCTACTATGGTGTAACTTAGACACAAAATAAAATAAAAAGATTCTATTAACTTCAGCTATACATATGTAGTGATAAAGGAAATTTATTAAGTAGAGATAATGAAAAAAAGATATCAGATATTCGTGTAAAATGTCACAATTACTCTTGTACATTCATAACAAAACATGATATTGGAATAAACTGTTAAAAAACTCCCTTCTTATTTCCACTTTTAAAACATTTATAAGCAACGTTGATTCACTTATATCCTAACGATCAATAACATATATATATATATATATAAATATATATATATAAATATATATATATATATATATATATATATATATATATATATATATATATCATTAAAATACAGATCCTAAAGAAGAAAATTGTTTCTCATCTAATTACGCTTTTATTTTTGTTTGATCATCAGTGAGAGAAAACGATTTGAAATGGAATACAATAAAAACTACGATCAATTCATTAGAGTTTATGCTTAGAGATAGAATAATTAGTATAATTATATTTCTCACCTTAGTTTTTTTTGTGAAAAGTATTTCACCGCCAAAAATATGTGCCTTAAGTTACAAATTCAGACAAATTGGAATGTACAGGTTGATATGACTGTTATTAAGTAAGTAAAAGTATTTATTTTAATATTTCTCAAATCTTGACATGTTGTTTATTTAATTGTGTTGCATAATAGATATGAGAATAATGAAAATGTCCATGAATCCCACTCTTATTTTTTATTTCATAAATTAGTATAAAAGGTGATGATCCTATTTTTGTTAAAAATTAAATTACAACTCAAATTAGAACTATGTTCTATGATGTGGGAGTAGATTGGAAGAAAGCTAGGGGCGGCTAGACCAAAATATGGTACAAATTTATAAAGTCAGTGACAAGTGAACTGAACCATGTTGGTAGATGTAGACGACCTGGTTGAGATTCGTGGTACGATAGTACACGATGATTAAAAACATTGGATGACATGGCTCAAAATCTTTTGCAATGTCGCAGGTGTATCCACTCTTTGTGTTCTCCAGAATTCTAATCTACTGAATTCTTCATATCCCTTTTTTCTTTCCAAATTTATTTCATTGGCTTATACTCCTTGAATAATATCTTCATACCCTAATCTTTCCGATTGCTGTCTATCTTTTTACTACCTCTACCACTATGGGACAATTGTATCTCTGTGCTAATGTGGTATGGCAACTTGGACTGATGAACTGCTACGTTGTTGCTAACTGATTGACTACTCATTATCGAAAACAAAAAATGTTACATTGAGTCCTAAAGTTTCCTGATTCTGATACTATTTATAATATCCGAAAATAGCGCAAATTAAAGAACGTAAACCCGTCCAAGTCCTATATACATTAACCAATATTCGGTATAATTACTTTAATAGACTCAGGTGTATTCAGACGTAAATCCATTTATAAACGAATCAAGAAAATGTTCAATTCCTTGTTGATGTTTAGTTTTTTTAACCGGATCGATTGCTTCCAAAAGCAGGAAATTACTCTTTAGAAAACTGCAAATAATTATACTTATGAATAACTAAAGAAAAAGGTTTTATAGTTTGTATAAGAATCTATCGAAATGTTTTCACTTGAATCACAGTTATTTAAAAAAAGGGACTAATATTTGGGTCCAGTTTAGTGAAAATTATTTATTATGATTTAACCGTTCATACCGTGGAAATATGCACTAGATATCATGTGAAATACATCCAATATTGTTAGCATCATTACATAACCATGAATAAGCAAACTTTAGTAAAATGATAGGCTTTTCATTTCAAAACTAATATTTTATCTACTTTTCATCCATAGACAAATTATTTTGTTTTAAATATTACGAAGATCAACCTAAGATTTAGTATATGACTGTTGCAAAACGTTTAAACTTTCACAAATATACTGATTATAATCATATTTCTTGTCAAAGGAGCAATCTTGAATAGATGTAATACACTTAAATAGGATATATACGCAATTTTCAAGTTCTGCCGAATCACATAGAAAATGTTGAAAATATTTATCTCTGAAGAAATATACATATTTGTTCATTATCTAAACAACATACAAAATAAGAACAAATCTACAAACTACTGAATAGTACTTATGAGAATAATAAGTTAGAGATAAAAAAAAGGAAGATAGTCAAAAAAAAATTACTCTTTAATGATTAAATCAAAAACTTATGACCGAAAATAAAGACTATGAACTTCAAACAATTACGTGCATAAGAACGAAACAATTATGATTGAAGTACATAATATATAACAAAACTTTGGTAAAAATAAGGTCATACAATAAGAGAGGGTAAGAATTTAGATGACTCAAGAAAATATTCATAATATGAAGTAAGTACAGTTCGGAGAATATATCAAGGAATACTTTACTACTTATATATTACTATAGCTACTTGTGTCGATTATGTTTTTAACCAACTTTCAATAATACTGAATGTTTCTCATTGACTTTCCTAATGTAATTTGCAAGTAAACTTTAAATATAATTTCTAATAGGCTCTCAATTATTTACATACAGTGACTGATTTTGACGTAAAATAGATAACTGATCTATTTACAAAACTGTGACAAAAAGATAATCATATATCTAAGAACTTCTGTAAAGTTATCCGTTTGTGTAATAGAAAATCTATAAATATTTGAATGAAAGGTATAATCTAGAAAGTAATTATCGCTTTTAGAGAACACTTTATCGCTAAAACGTGAACCTATACTACTAATAAACAATAATATAACAAAACTACTGGTTTTCAATATTTAAGATTTGCTAAACATAATTAGTTGACAACAGAAAACAATACATTGAAATGTGGATTCTCGACCATCATCCTTTACTTTATTTTAATATCGGATTGATTGGCAAACAACTGAGACGAACAACGAAATATATTTTAACACTTGTAAATAAGAAACCTACATTGAAAGCCTTGACGCAATAAGAAATTTTATAAAACAGGGAAATATTCAGGACATGTTTGATGCCACCAATCAATAATCTACGTTTTATGCAGTTTACATCAAGACATCAATCATGTATTGTTTTCAACTTAACCTTATTTTGGTATTAGTTTTGTTGAAACTCTTATTGGGTTTACCTAAATTATCGTGACCAATTTCAAGTCAGTCTCTGTATAACAATTCATTTTTGAACGTTTTTAACTCTGAAGACCTTACAATTTAAGTTAAACAATATGAACTATAGTATCAAAATAACTGTATGCATGTTACTACAATCTCTAGTTTCAGATTTAATAAACATTCACTCATGACTACTTGTGGCATACATATTTTCTACTTACTACCATTAGACACTATCACCATTAGATACCGGCTCAGAAGTTAAGTAGCTTAAGCGCACGAGACCGAAGGCCCTGGAATCGAATCCCGCGAGCGCGTTCGTGGATGCGCACTGCTGAGGAGTCCCACAATAGGACGAAACGGTCGTCCAGTGCTTCCAGGTTTTCAAAGGTGGTCTAACATCAATCGGTTCATGATTTCAAACAAATACTACCATTAACATAGTTCACATTCTAGTCATAAATTTAATTCGTAAAATGTATAGAATTTATTTCGTATTTTCGGCCATATAGCCAGCTAATTCCTTTTCATTAATCAACTTTTCTTCTACGCAAATTTATACTAATCACCTGGCTGTATGCTTTATTTCATAGATTTTCTATGTCTAATTTCCATTTTTTATTTTCAATCCACCATAAATATTTCAAATATTTCCCTAGTATAAGTTATATTGTATACAACTTTATTGCAGTAGTCGTTATCCATAAGTCAATCTAACATTAGAGAACTTTCTTTAACCTATTTTATAAATTCCCAATTATAAACTATTATTCTTCATAAAATCAATAGATTCATGAATTTAACTTTAAAACTACTAAAATATCCACAAAACCTCTTCTGATAATAATAATAATATGCTTAATAGTGACTGACTTTAGGAAGTATTCTCTGGAGTTCTAGTGAGAAGCAATGACCAGTCGAGTTTAACCTGGTCCGTTATTAGATAGTAACTCACTGATGGCAGTAGTGGATGTGTCGCTCAATTGCATGAATTAGTTGAAGTTATACATCGACACCTTTGGATGCCATCCGGCTTAGTGGTCTAGAGGTTGACCGTTCGCGCGCGAAACTGTTAGGTCCTGGGTTCGAATCCCGCGAGGCGGAATCGTGGATGCGCATTACTGAGGGGTTCCACAATAGCACGAAACGGCTGTCCAGTGCTTCCAGGTTTTCCATAGTGGTCTAGATTCAATTGATTCATGACTTCAACTACTAATCATAATTAGCTAATAAATTAAATAACTTATTTAAATATGATAATGTAAAATCTAGTTAGGATTTATGTAAAACAAATGCTCTCTATTTTTTTATAGTTTCCACTATGATAAAAATCTTTGAGCACTTAATAAATCAACTCTTAATTTACATGAATAAAATATGATTTATGAAGCTAATTTTGACTAAATATCGCTTTATAAGATCAAAATAACAGTGGCTACTTTTAACAAAAGTCGGAATTAGTATATGTATGACGACAAAAGACTTAAATTCTTAGTAAATGATACATGAAATGTGACTTTTGAAGAGTTTCATTAAAGTTGCGAAACGTTCTATAAAAAGATTACCAAATATGTTGAGGAAATGACATTCATGAATAAAGAATAAGTACGATAATAGAAGAAACATGCGTCCAAACAAATAATTCAGGCTATTAGTGACAATGTTTACTAAATGTCTTAAAATTGTTGTTTATACCATCACCACAGTTAAAGATTAAACTTGGTAAAAAACGAGATTATGATAAGTATAGACAGCAAAAACACTCTAATACTTGAACTAGTGATCAAACTAGACTATTACAGTGTACTTTTATTGATATATGTCAACATTACATCGAGCTGATGCATCACAAATAGGGCCAAACTCGTTTACTGGACTCCGTTCTTAAAAATTAACCAACTTTGTTACGTTGTTACGTTTGTAATACCTATTCGTTTTATTACATTTATGTATAGTTACTTATTTGTATCATAAACATATCCAATTTTATCACAGTCCATTCTTTGTAATGGGATTTTTTTTTATTAAAACCATTTAAATTCGAATAGAGCATATATTTCTATATTTTTCATCAAATTGCTCCAAGAAACATCAAGAAAAATAATAATTTTAGGTGAGAGATTCACTGAGTCCTTAATGCGTAAAATATTGTACATGTTAATACAGTAGTTACAATATCACAGTATGTACAAAGACAGATGATCAAATAAATAGCTTAACTTATTTTCGAAATCCATTTAATGACTGTGTCATAGACATAATAAGTATTTACATTTATCGGGTTACATAGATAAAAAAGACAATTGCTAGTAAATGATAATGACTTTATGTAATCCTAAATTGTGTTACGCCTTTTTTATCTCTCTTTAGATTTTTATTTCGAAATCAAGAATCAGATATTTATCTTTAGTAGCTCTTAATCTGACTCTATTCGGATCGTATCAATGATTGTTATTGAAAGATACATATCGCCAACCCTTTCATATAATTAATGACTGAAATCGAGTTGGTGAATAAAGGAATTAAACAAGTCAAATACGAGGATGGACTTCTGGATATGTATATTTCGTACAATCATTGATCGGAAACCGAAGCGAAACAAAATGATGCGCAATAGAGTTCGCTCACTCTATCTCTCAAGTACACGTCATTTTGTTGTGTTCCGGTTTCCGATCAACGATTGCGCGATATACACTTATTCAATAGTCCGTTCTCGCATTTGACTTGTTTAATTCCGTTATTCACCACCGCGAATTAAGTGATAATATACGAGGGTAGCTAACATATATAGTTCAACAACAATCATTCCATGACGATCATTCGTCCGATGTATCCGTAGTCAGATATAGAGTCACTAAATTTCAATTTATAGAAGAGTTCAAAATAATTTATTTATTCACTAAAAATATTGCATTTCATAACTACAGTTAAACTATTGTTTTGAATATTTAATCTGATGTATGTTTATTGAACATTTCTTCTAGTCAAGTGTAATATATAAACACTGTTTTAAACAATTAGAAACTTCTGTTTACTATCGTTAGAATTACCTTGTTTATTGATGCTCAGTAATTAATTATATATGAGATAAATAATAAAATGTGTTTGTTCTAACAACCGGAGCAATTTTATGTGCTAAGTATCGATGCATTTATTAGGAGAAGTGAATTATTTCATCATTATCATCATCATCATCATCATCATCATCATCATCGTAGGTAATAAGCATTACGATAAATTTTAATTTGATTTATTACAACTGTATAAAAATTGAATTATCTAATATAAGCAGTGATATTTTAAACTGACATCTTAATCAGTTGGATAATGTCAAGTCGGAAGACTCAACAAAATTTCATGTTTTCTCATCAGAACAATTTTATACATGAATTAAACGTTTTGTCAAATTATATGTGACATTACATTATTCATATGATTACCATAAGTCTATTTAGTAGACAGACGTATATCAAATTTGTTCTTAATATTAGTTTTTTTAACAAATTGGTAGCCTAATGAAAGCAACAAAATTAATGAAACGAGTTATTCCTGATAGAGTAAGAAATAGATAAGATCAAAATTAATGTGATACCAAAATACCAATAATCGACTAATGTCATAAACATCTCATTGATTAATATAAGAAGAAATAGAAAGTACAAAGAATGACACAATGATAAAGTTACATGATCGCCTTTTAATATACTAACCACTTTTATTAAACTTCAAGATTTCTTACACTTTCTATGAATGATCTCATCATTAACATACAAAATTAGCTAATAAATAACACTTACTTGAATAAGATCACTGGTGCTTAACTTCTTCCAGAATAGTTTAGAAATTAAGAATTCACAGTATAAATGTGATACTTTTTTATCATAAAGTAATAGGAAGTCTTATTATATAACACTTCTAGAAATATAAAGTATCAGGATTGGTTATTTTCACGAATAAGAAATATATAAAAAAAAAACATACATCTCAGATATTTTACTGAAATTTCAACCAATGAAAAGAACACCAATTCCTATATCTCCTTAAAATTTCTTCTTTACAGACAAGAATAGTTTGTCGCAAAATAAAACTTATTTTCTCTATTTATGCATGATTTTAATTAGTTTATACAGTTCATCCGTTGCATACTTTTGCCAATATATCGTTAAAGTGTTCAAATGATCTGAAGCAATTTTTTAGCGTTCATTTAATAATATCTAGATGTAAAACGATTTAGGATTGCGTAATAATAACACTTTGTTTTAGGTACCTGTTTATGATAAACTGATAAGGTTTCAACTTCGATTTACAGAAGTTACATTCAAAACAATAACAATGACTTATCTGTGTTATTGGTTTTTATCAATGATTATTATAGAAGCTTTGTGATCATTGAAGACAAGTCATAAACAACTAGTCTGTTCTAGTTTAAAATCTCTAAGCAATTTATCTTAAATATATCACCGTGGGTGAAAATACATGTTTAGGTTTTGTAATAAGTTCAGTGGGCTGGGACTCAATAATCCACACTTAAAAATTCAAATATTTAATAATAGAGTGATATGTATTCACAATCATTGATAGTTGATGTTTCACTTCTAGAAAGTTCGTAAGATAAAAAAAATTCTGATCGATAGTGTTACTATGTTCATTGTTTCATAAATTATTCAAAACATTTGTACTCAATCCACTGTCAGTCAAGATCAATACTATAAACTATGTTGTATATCAAGTCTGTCATTTAACTAAGAACTGTTGTAGATAATTTACTGTTTGCAAGGTATTTCTGTCAGATTTATGATTAATAGATTAAATGTTTACACAAATTATTTGGTTACAAGTTAATTCTCATAACCTTTCGATATCTACTAGAACTGTGTACAACCAAAATCAAGTAGTCATATTATCAAAATAAACAAATTACGTTAAAATGAAATTATACAGTTAAATCGAGCAAAATTCAAATTTTAGTGAAGTCCATTAGTTAACAAACACAATACCATGGTATATTAAAAAGCCGTATTAACATGTTCCATACACAAATATTGGCTTATTGATGTGTATACCTATGACTTCTACGGTCTATGAAAGACGGATTTTGGAAACATAGACCAAGCTCGACAAAACTCTATACATAACCCGAGAAGTCATATTCAAATCCATATTGTGACTAGTGTCTACTTAATAAGCCAGAATGAAGCTTCCTGCTGTTTCCTTTAGATCAACCAAAAAGAATGATGTTCAGAAATCGGATGACATACTTACTTGATTATGCACACTACATAACTGACTCCACAAGTTCAGTTGAACTGATAAAGATGCCTAGACACTTCAGGATCAGACAGTTAATATTCATTTCGTAACCTTACTGTTGGCTGGCTGGAGAAAATTGACATAATCGTGTCGCCTTCAATGTTCCTTAAGCGGCCTTCCTTAAGCGCTGAACTTATTATCTAGATGGCTGTACCAAAACTAAAACGTAACTTCGAGAATAAAGATGTCTTTAGTTCTTTCAGTGATTCAATTTTGACTTTTTTTATAAACTTTGGTGAATATCTGTTTTCTCCCAGCAGATCATGAATGTATTTTAGTTCATCTTCAGCGTCGTCACAATAAATAGTTTTACCTCTATGGACTACGCACTTAACTCATGTTCCTTTACATTGTAACGGAAGAAAATGTGTTTTATGTAATAATTATGTTACTTTGTAGAAGGCATCTCATCTATATGAGTAAATTCACTTGCGTGTTACGATCTTTTCTATATCATATGCATATATCACTACTGAAAGTTGAAAAAAGTCTTTGACGTCACAAAGTTAGGCAATATTGTAACTTTTAATTTCGGTCAACGTTTGATGTATTAAATGTTACTAGAAACGTACATATCGTAATAAACCAATAAATCATCATATTTATTGATAATCTATACTTACTTACTTACTCCTGTTACCCTCGTCGAAGAGCATAAGCCTCTCACTAACATTCTCCATCCAACTCTGTCCTCAACATTTTAAATTCATTGCAGTTTCTATTTATCCTGTTGATGTCTGCTTCCAATTCCCGGCTTAACGTATTTTTTCGTCTTCCTCCTTTCCGCTTCCCTTCAACATTCCAAATTAGCGCTTGCTTTGTGATGCAGACTGATGGTTTCCTCAATGTAAGTCCCACTCACTTCCAACATCTCTTCCCAATTTCCTTTTCAGATAAAAGCTGGTTTTTTTCTCTCCCAAACTAGGCTGTTATTGATGGTATCAGGGCAAAAAACTTTCAATATCTTACATAGACAATTCTTTATAAATACTTGTACCTTTTCGATTACGGTTGTGGTAGTTCTCTTAGTTTCATTTCCGTACCGTAGAAATGTCTTGACGTTTGTATTGAAGATTGTGACTTTGATATTGGTTGACAGTTATTTTGAGTTCCATATGTTGTTCAATTGTAGAAATGCTGTCCTTACTTTGTCAATCTTCACTTTTACGTTTACATCTGATCCTCCTTGTTCATCGATGATGCTATACCTAGATAAGCGAAACTTTCCACCTCTTCCAAAGTCTCTCTAGCAAATATGATTGAGTTGATGTTCTCTATGTTGTATTTGAGAATCTTGATTTTTCGATTGTCATAATCATTCATTATGTATAAAACTTAAATAAAAGCTGTTCTATTGACTTAGTAATAACAACTAACGTATAACTATGTAGGGAATTAAAAAAAAGAGAATATTTTTAAGCGAACAATTGATTTTTGAATAACTTCATTATCAGGCTCTACAATTATAAGTTCATAATTATTGTGATATTTTATAAAAGACAAAAATAAGTCATTCATTATTGAATTCAACAATGTTATATGTTAGAAATGGTGAATGTTTGTATCAGTTACGACATCAATATAGATAATTATATATGTATTAAAGTCTATCAATGGCTTGCATTGACTTGAATGAAATAGTGCTGTTCTTATTTTCTTTTTAATTGAAATAAATCATTTAAACAATATACAACTGAATGTTGTTTATCAATTTGTTACTTTGTTCAGTTGGGGTACTTGTTTTCTATTAGCTAATATGAATTATTGTCTAAATAATAAAACAACTCTATTAATGGAGTATGAAATAACTCAACGAAAATTATATTATAAGTGATTTAATAAAACGTTTTCAGGTTATTTCTGAAGGCCCTGGATTCGATTCCTGCGAGCGGGATCGTGAATGCGCACAGCTGAAAAAATCCACGATAGGATGAAACGGCCGTCCAATGCTTCCAAGTTTTCAATGGTGGTCTAACATTAATCGGTTCATGATCTCAATCAAAAAAATATTTCTGTCTTAGTCTTAAATGTTTATTCAGTTTATAAAATTTATTTATTGTCAAGTTAAAAATTGTACTTTTGATGGACACTTCTATGTTCACTTATAGATTATTAATTGATGTTACTAATTGTACTTCAATGGGAATATCATAGTTGTTATAAGTTGTATTGATCATATATATGAAATGTATGTCGATTAGATTGACTAAGAATTATTATAGTAATTTTATTAATTGAGATCATGAGTCAATTTAAGCTAGACCACCATGGAAAACTTGAAAGCACTGGACGGACGTTTCATCCTATTGTGAATATCTTCAAAAATGCGCATCCACGACTCCGCCTCTCGAGATTCTAACTTCAAATAACCCATGAAATTGAGCAACACATCCATTATTGTCTTTAATGAGTTACTATCTCACAACAAACCAAGTTAAACTCGACTGATCACTGCTTCTCGCTAGAACTTCAAGAAATACTTCTTGAAGCCAGTCGTTAGTGAGCACTTGTTGATTAGTACCAGTAGGGGTCGGGATTCCTCAAGCGGGATCGTGGATGCGCACTACTGAGGAGTCCCATAGCGGAACAGCCGTCTAGTGCTTCTAGGTTTTACATGGTGATCTAGCTTCAATTGACTCATCATTTCATCTACTGAAGTCACTATAATATCCACAAAACCCCTTCGGAGACTAATTATTATATAGTAACCAGTTTATAAGAGATGTTCCACTCTTTAAGCCAGTTAATTAAATGCCAAAACTTCACTGCCGTTCTGTAAAATATGTGCGTTAATCAGAACAGAATGTATTTTAAATTAATAAACTATTCAGCTTAGAAATATGGGGGACCACAAAAAATACATATTTTTCCTATTATTTCTAAAACAATTTACTCAAATGATTTGAATGAATAGGATGTCTAAATGTTATGGGATACCATACCATGTACGTTTGTTGTTCGTGAAATAATACTACTGATATGTTTCCTATAAATTAAAATGGTTGAAGTGAACGTAGTAACATTGAGCATTGACATAAAAAAACTCCCTTCATATTTGTAAAACATCAGTTTTCATCTAAAGAAACGTGTAATATACATAAAAAATTGATCATTTTCTTACTAATATAGACGTCTATAGTTTTATTATTAATTATTCATATTATTTAACTATTTCCATAGAATTGACCAGCTATGACGACATTTACTCATTTGCATTTACATATTTATCTCATGATCGCCTATGATAACAATTTTTTTAATTTTATCAAGGTGAATAATTTGAAGTTATACTGATCGGATTTGACTTTCATCATGATGCACTACGATTACACGATCTGTAGAACAAGATTCTTTGATTAGCTTCCATCTCACCAAAAATACTTTTTTTAGAATTAGATCTTTATTCACAGTACAGCTAACTAGGAAAATGAGATATAGTTTATCAAATTATTAAGAAGTTTTGTCTCCTATGCAGTTTAAATTTATAGAAAACGTTGGTTGTTTTAAACAAAATATGAAAATCATATTTGAATAACCCTGAAAACGATTTTTAAAAAAATCAAAACATTTAAGCTTCTACAATACTTAAATAAACTGATTATTGGTAAATTTGACAATCCCCTATTATATGTAACCATCTGTTTGAATTAAAATGTAAACATAATTTTTAAAAAAAAACCCAGCTGAATAAAATTATGAATAAGGACAAACCCAATAATCCAATAGCATATAATAATTAGTTGTCAATTTAAGTTTCATAAATATCACTTATAATTATAGATGCGTAGTCAATGACTTTATCCAGAGACGTAGTTTAAGATTGAACAATAATTCATTCATTTGAAACCAAAAAGATATTGAAACAATATTTCATTATTAGAGATAGTAGGAACTGTACATTGTTGAATACTATCTACATTCAAATTATACCTTATGTGTATTGTCTTTGTTTAAAATTTCTTAGAAATATATAAGTTATTATGTAATTTATTTTAATACTGAGATGTCCAAAACTTAGCAACACATCCACGTATATTATAAAGTATAAATATATGATATATAAGAACTTTCATCTAAATTTGGTTGAATAGTTTAACAGTATTTGGGCGCTGAGTTGATGTGAGATATCAAGAAGGAAGAATGTAATGTTTAATTATATTTTCTTGAAAAAGCTTGGATCAGGTTGCTAAGTGAAACGTTAGATTTACTTCAAATTCTTACACTGATATTTCACAAATGCATTCTTCATCATTAATGTATAAACATAAAGTGTGTGACAAATTTTTTATTTGTTTTTTTTATGGTAAACTTTTGATGTATCGCTTGAAATAGTAAAACGATACTTCGTAGTCTCAATTACGATTATTGCTTTTATTCGAAAATTAAAAAATTAAATCTCTGGACTCAAATGTGCAGTATTGTGGTGTGTGCTACTTATATTGACATAAGTAGTATATGATGTTAGTCGATAACGGAAGGTCTGGTACAGATACAAGAGGATCAATTAGTTAAGAATGGAAACAGAATGCTATTTGTATGAAAATGCAAGAACAATGAAGTCTGAGTCATTTTGAGACAATTGTTGGACATCTTGCAAATCAAGCATTTACTTTATGATTGTTAGATTTTATCAACAAGTCTTGTAATTTTGTGTTAAATATATTCGATTGTCCTCATCCGTGTTCTGTTCACTACAGTATATGTAAAAAAGATAAAAGTAACATAACATTTGTAATTGGATTTTATCAATTGCCTAAACGGATAAAAATGTCAAGAATAGAGACTATCATATTAATATCAATTAATTTACTCATGAAACTATGGATTGAAACATCATTTATGAAATAATCAATATTTATACCAAATCAAAATGTTATATACATCTTTATACCTAATTATACACTATTTATTAAGTACTCTTTCACTTAATTGTTGAATACACCATTACATAACTTAGTACATTGAATAAACTGCGTGAATATAGGTTTCTGTTATATCTTGAATGTTGTTTTCCTGATATACCGCGTATAACAGAGCACTAGAACACTAAAACCCTTCCAAGTGGCAATAAGAAGACAGAAGACTAATAAGAGGAATATTATTCCAAACAGTGTCAATTATAGTACAAAATTGTCAGGTGTTTATAATTTTTAGTAAGAACGAAATCATCATTACAGTCCTCCAATCCGCATACAGGGGGCTATTAGCATTGTCCAGTCGGGAAGGTACACGTGGGAATTCCAGAATATTCTTTCGAAAACTGATTGGATGGAATATTTTCGGCTCCTTCTGAGCCTCTTACAGCTTCCTCGAGTTCACCCGTGGTCCGTCATCACATTTTCAAATCAATTTTGTTGGGTGTAACTGTTAGATCGATTATTAACAAACATTCAAATGGATTTATTATGTTAATTAATATTGAGATTGAGAAATCTCAAAATATAATCTTACAAATGGATGGTCAATTTTTATTTTCTCTCAAGAAAATCTTTATATAATATACATGAAAATTTTCTGAAGTATCAACTGAAATTCGTAATAATAATCCAACCAGTTTTTTACTCCTTTCCAAACAACTTATTTAAATGGTAAGAAGGGTAACCTGAGTTATTAAAAAGTTTAAGATATATATATTCCATCGTAGATAAACTAAGTTCAAATGACACATTTTTTAACGATGTATTTGTTCAAAAAGATAAGTGGTAGTAGTTTTTACAACTTAAGAAATTGTAATCAATGAAGTTCGACCGTATCGGTTGTGAAGATGTTACCTAACGAAGACAACTGAAGATGATATTTCAATATCGGGAATTGGGTGAAGTTAGACATTAACACCGATGGAATCCAGCTCAATTGTCAAAAGTGTTATGTTGTAGTGTCGGTCGCTATGTTAAACCCATATAACCTATTCTAGATTCTGGACAGGACAATCTATTCATTCTTCTTGAGTCACGTTTTGACCTTGTTAATTATTGGCTTATTTATTCTGACTGCTTTTAGATGAGAATATATGTTTTCACTTCTTATCCCACTCATCACTTGTCTGTAGCTTAACTTCATCGGGTTGGCTCATACGCCTTCTTCACTGCGCATCATTTCGCTTTACTCTCTATTCTTCGTTTCTCTGATCTTTTGTCAGGATCAACGATTACACGAAATATACGTATTCGAAATCCTTTCTCGAATTAGATTTATTTAATTCCTTTACTCACTAACGCGACTTAAGTCGGTAACTATACACGATCTGATTGGAGTAAGATTCAGGGCTACTAAAGTATCCTTATGCCCTGCAAATATATCATGTGATATGATTGGCAATTAAACCACCAACTTACTGACTAGACCAATGACGCATAAACTAGTACGAGGAGCCCGGAGTTAACTCTGAGTCTTATTGATTCTGCGAGAAAATGGCTTCTCTCCTAACCCAGTCAGTATAGTCCAGTACACAAATAGCAGCCTCCGTTCCATAAATCATGTATTTCAGACATACGTGACTTTTATATAAACAAAAAATACATCATCATATCCTAAAATAGAAAATAGCAATTATACATGATCAGTCCAAAAGTGGCTATGAGTGTGAGATACTGTAACTAATAATTCGAGAATAACTTAAGCATAGTAAATCGTATTGTAGTATTCAATAGGTCAAACGAAAGCTTATAATAAAGGGAATATAAATATACATTTAATATAGTTACTTGATAGTTATACAATAAGAATATATAAATAGATCCTTTTTTCACTCTGGCATATCATAAAGGTTAGGCATTCACCCGATATTGAAGATCCTGAGCCCAAATGTCTCGTGGGGTGTCGTAAATATTATTATAGCCCAGAGCCGCCAATCAGAAGCAGTGAATTGTCGATCGGACCAAGAACGCGTAAAACACGTTCGAGCAGCCTAGAGTCCTGATTGGTCCTGCTTTCCACCTAGCCCAGCCAGTTAAGTCCAGAACACCAGTCTCAGCCTCTGCAATATGAGTCCTTATATTTCAAACACACTGAGTTTATATACTAATCAAACAGACCACAACGTAGCATAAAATAGAAAATAGCATTTGTACAAAATTTGGCTGTGAATGTAGGAGGTAGTAATTAATAGACAGGGCATAATTCAAGAATGGTAAAACGTATAATGGTTCATAGGTCAAAATAAAGTTTATAATAAGAGAAATATGAATATGAATAGTTTAGTTATTTAACATATAGTATTGGTCCATAAAAAGATTCCAAATTTACCATTTATTATGTTTATCGGAACCTAATAGATATGCACTGTTAAGAAGTTATATACTAGGATAAAACTGTTGTCCAGTGCTTCCAGATTTTCAGTAGTAGTTTAACAGTGATCAATTCATGATCTTAACAAAAAAATTATAAAGAAAATTTACAATAAAAATAATCATCCATTCAAAACTATAAGAAGTTCAAAAAAGCTTAAATTAAAATAAACTATAATAAATACTATCATCATTTCATTTACTTCTATGATTGACCTCATTATATTATCACGATAGACTAACTAGAATAATTTGTCGATATAGTTCAATGTATAGTTACATTTTATAAACTATACTATTATACTATTATATTATAATTTAACACATTATGCACCATTGAATTTTGAAATGTATATATTCTATAAGATTTCAAGATTTAAGTGAAATGACAATTTAACACAATGATATATTAAAACAATATATCAATGTATAAAATAAGTGAACTGTTTTACATATATTCTCTTGTGAATTCAAAGTGATCTATTTTTTTTAAAATTTTTTTCTGCTCAAAAAGAAATCGAACTATTTATGAGTACAGTTAGGTTTAGTATGTAGTGTAGAAATGAGAAGATAAAGGGAAAGAAGAATAAGATAGTTTGTATTTTATATACATCAATTACTTATGGTTTCTTAATTGTATTCTTGTAAAAAAACAAACATTTTGTTGTTGATATTTCTGATAGAAATAGTACGAACTTTAAGTGTGTGTGTGTGTATGGGTTTAGTGTTACCGTTAAAATGCTGTTTAAGTCAATTCGAAATGACGATTGGTGTTATAAATTAAGTTAAACTGTAGTATACCAAAATGAATAGCTTCTTTTTTTTTCATTTAAAATTCTTTATATTTCAAGTAATTCAAATTATTTCATCCTAGTTTAAGAGCATTCAGTTTTCTTTAATTGGTCATTTAATATTAAGATCATTTCATGGCTAAGTTTTAATCTTAGCCATTTTTGGTAGAGGCAGACTACTTGGTTCGGATCCGCGTGGCTATCGTAACCAATTGTTGGAGACTCGAGGTGACATGGCTCAGAATCGATCAAAATAGCGTAGGTGTATACACTATCTGTCTTCTCTTAAACTATGAGATTGAAATTGCTTTATATCTTTTTTTGTACAAAATAATTTTTTCTTTCCGTATTATATCCTTATATGCTATCTTTCTTTATATATTACTACCATTGAATTAATTACTTATATGAATTTTATGTTCATCTTTTTGTGCCAATAGGATGTGTCAACTTAGACCAAAGCATATGTATGCGTAGTTCTACGTTGTAGCTGACTGACTGAATCATTAATTTAATGGTTAGTTGTCATTGGTTTGACTTGCACAACGATACTCTGACTAAAACCAACTATTTGTACATCCATTTTGGAACCCTTGATGAAACCAATATCGTCGCACTAATTACTATGAATTATATATATGATCATTTGTATTAGCTTTATAACCTAGTCATATGGTAATACATCTTTAGGTTAAACTGATTATTGACTTATTTTTTAAGCATATAGTTGTATGATCAATATACTTGTTACAATAGATTTTAGTTAAGATTTCAAAAACTTTAGAATAATCGGTGTACATTTAATGTTATGAATTTTTTGATAGAGTTTCGTTCTCTAAGCTGAATGGTTTGATGGTAGAGCTTTCATCCTATTTCCATCATAATCATCCACCTGAGCTATAAATCTTCCCCACTATATCAAAATGTTATGTTAGTATACCTTTCATCTTTAATTCTTATTTTATTCAAAAATGTATGTGTAATAAGTTTGTTGATTATACATAGAGAATTTTCCAACACAAACCATTTACTAGTTTTGACAGAATGTTTCAAACATATCTCTGATGCTAAAATAATCTTTAATAACTTATAACTAATGTTCATTTCGTGTGACTGTATTCCTTAATTGATACTACTTAAAAAGTACAATCAAGTTATTCCTTAAGTTATACAATAACTTTAATTAGGAATAACTGATATGGCTGTTTGGGTGGTATTCAGTTCTTAAAATGAATTAAACTTCTTTAAGGACTTTAAAATAGAGCTTTATTATTATTTGAAACTATTAATATCAATGTGGTTTTCAGAAATTACACAATAAAGGAAAATGTGTTTTATGTAGTTATTGTGAATAAACTTTGGCAAGTTAGATTATATGAAAGGAATCTTTTTGACAATTGTCAAGAATGATTTAATAAGAACAACTGAAGTTGATCTACTGTAGGCAGTTGATTAGATTATCGTTATGATGAAGCTAAAACTGAGTTTCTATATACTTCTTGACCGACAATAATAAGTAAAGATGGATAGTGGCTAGCAATGGAATACAGGACATGCGTTTCATCATATCTGGGACCTGTTAGCCGGATGTACCTGCATCTCAAAGTTGATGTTCACCCTGGGAATTGAACCCAATACCCTTCGCTTCAAACGCTATCGCGTTATCCACTTAACTACTGATTCCTGTTAGGCATTAGTTTGTACAATAGGATTAAGTTTAAATTCACTTGGTATTGCTTACTTAAAATTTACCATTGATGTTTGAGACTACAACTGATCAGTCACTCATTGGCGTATGTGCCTCAATATTACCTGGGTTCGAGTCCCAAAGTGAACATCAAATTTAAGATACAGGTACATACAGCTTACGAGTCCCAAACAAGAAGAAACGTGAGTCCTGGATTCTACTGCTAGGCACTGTCCATCTTTGAATATAATACTTGTGAATTAGGGCTATATCGAGGCAATACGCGCAGTATGCACATATGCCAATAAGATACTGATCAATTACATTTCTAAACATCAATGGTAAAATTCAAGTAAACAAAACTAAGTGAATCCTTGATCGACAGTTTCCTTCCCGCACTTGTTTTACTGATCTCGTAAGAATACAAAATACTGATTGTCAAATGCATGTGTATGATTTTTGTACAGTTATACACTGCTCATTATTGTTTATCCGTATTGTTTTGCTTAAAACTGAAAAATTGAAATGGTCTATCTAGTATATTAAGTATCTACCCTTCTATCAAACTCAAACTGACGATTTTGCATAGTTTTAGTTTTATCACTTCCCTGTATTAATCCAGTCTTTTTATCACAGTACATTTCTACACCACTTCACGTTTCATAACATATATAATTATCAAGTTTAAATTAATATTATGAATGGATCAAAGTTAAACCACCATTGAAAACCTGAAAACACTAGACGTCCGTTTCGTTCTTGTATGGATGCATACTTCTGAGGAGTCTCAAACTACGACGAAACGGTCATCCAGTTCTTCCAGGTTCTCAGTGGTAAACTAACACTGATCCATTCATAATATCAAATGCAATTCAACAATCTCTACAATCTTATGTCGATATAATTATCACATTGTATATTGTTTAATAGTTACGTATATTCGAATCCCGCGGGGTGTGGGATCGTGGATGCGCACTGCTGTTATTAGGAATCCCACATAAGGATGAAACAGTCATCCAGTTCTTCCAGGTTTTCCATGGTGGTCTAGCTTCAATTGACTCATGATTTCAACCTGTGAAATTTCTAAAATCTCCACAAAACCCATTCTGATAATAATCAACTGCTCACTAGTGACTGACTTCAGAAGACACTCCTGGAGTTCTAGTGAGAAGCCGTTACCAGTGGAGGTCAACTAGGTCTGTTGTGAGATATCAGCTCACTGAAGACAATGGTGTACGGTGGCACAACATCGTGGATTGGTTGAAGTTAGACATTAACACCGCTGGATGCCAGCCGGCTCAGTGGTCTTATGGTTAAGTGCTCGCACGCAAGACCAGTAGGTCCCGAGTTCGAGTCCTGCGGGGTGCGGGATCGTGGGTGCGCACTGCTGTTGTTGGGAGTCTCATACTAGGACGAAACGGCCACCCAGGTTTTCCAGGTTTTCGATGGTGGTCTAGCTTCAACTGACTCATGATTTCAACCTGTGATATATTCATTTGTTTAAATCGTATCTTCTAAGATTTCATTAAACAATACTTATTAGAAGATATTCTGTATAAATAGTTTACTTTATTCCTAATAATGAACGAATAGCTGTAATGTATACAATAGATTGAAATATCGTTAAAAAACATTACACTATAAAAGATTTAAATAAATTCATCCTAATGAATCTTTCTATACTTCATTAAAACAATTTCAAAAAACATTAAAAAATTATGAATTGCAAATGAAGACAATACAAAAATGAATAAAAACAAATACATAGAAAAGAATTATTCACAAATGAAAATTTTAGGCGGGAATTTTTTTACATTCAAATTAAATTGTACAAAAACAAAGAAGTTCCATTTCAATCATAACGATGTAACACATTATACAAGTATCAATAATTTTATTAATGAATTATCATTAGAGTTATTGTTATGATTCAATAAGTTTGAGGATTCTTTTAAACAATCTTTGTTGGTTTGTTGGTTAGTTAGTTAGTTAGTTATAATTTATCATTCGAATATATGAAGTGAAATTAATGGATTATTAGTTATTGTTCGAGTATAAAAGTATAATGTACATGTTAAACTGTTTTATTTGTTTAAAGTATTCAGTTTTCCATTGGCTATCGGTTGTTTTATTGATTGTTGAACATTTTCTATATTAAGATCTCCATCATCACCAACATAATCATCATAAGATGTTGATAAAACAGGTTCAGTTGGACAGAATTCTGGTGGAGGTCTACCATCATATCCTTCATATCCATATTCTAGTACTTGATCTAATCTTATTGCAGGATTTGGTTGACGATCAAACGACTCCCATGGTGGTATATCTGTAGTTTTTTGTCCATAGGCTCGAGCTGTAACACTAGGAAATGTTTGTATATCTATACTTCCATTTGTATCTGAAAAATAAATCGTAAAATAATTTAACATGTTATTTTATTATAAATAATAAACTGTTCAATTAAGCTACATTTGTTGAAAATATAATATATTCATCATTTTACATGACCTACATTCGCTTAGATAAACTGAACTGAATTAATCAAGCAACCCAAGATAAGTTGAGGAAAACAATTTTTTTTAAAAGTAAAGTACTAACAATGCATACCATGGTGATACTTCTGATTATGTTAAATAAATATTTCATATGATTCGCAACGTAAAACGTTCTACGTCTGTTTGATGGATACATTATATATTACTGAATAGTCATTTACATTTTCACCCGAATCTTTCCTACAATCACATATACTGTTGTATTTAGCGTATAAATATCTGCATCAAATCATGAAATATTTGTAAACACAACCTTGTGAAGAACAAACATGTCTAATAGGTTTACAAATTTATATAGATATGATTAATTCATTCAATTAAAAATTATACATCTTTCATTTAATGAGTTAAAACACTGAAATACAGTAATTTGCTAAGTTACGAAATTCCATGAAACAGTATGTAAACGCTACTGTACTAGTAGAGTTCAACCGGGTGTGTTGTGAGATAATAACTCATTGATGACAATGGTGGACGATGGCGCAATTTCGTGGATTAGTTGAAGTTAAACATTAACACCATTGGATGCCAGATCAGTAGTCTGGTGGTTGAACGTTCACACACGAGATCGATAGGTCCTGGGTTTAAATCACGAAAAGTGGAATTGTGGATGCGCACTCTCAAGAATTCCCATACTGGAACGAAACGGCCTTCCAGTGCTTCCGGGTTTTCCATGGTGATCTAGCATCAACTGACTTATGAATTCAACTATTAAATTACTACTCTATTTGAAATTTTAACAAAATTCAAATTTATTATCCAATATTAATTTTAAAAAAGGCATTTAAATTAGCTGTATTTTATATTTCTACCATTCACAACACACTATAACTGAGTTATAATTTCTGTAATTTAATAATTTTATTTGTAAAGTCAGCTCTTCAACATTCATTGAAAAATCGTCGGGTCTTACATTATAAAAAAAGACAGTGATTGCTAAAAAATGCTTGAGTTAAAACGACTTTATACAAAAGCAAAGGGAAGTTTAAGTAGTTGAATTTATGAGTCGATATCAACTAGACCACAATTGAAAACCTGTAAGCGCTGGGTGGTGGTTTCGATCCAGTGTGGAGCTCCTCAACAGTGATCATCAGCGATCCCGCACACAGGACTCAAACCCCAAATCTTCGGTCTTGCGCGCGGCCGCTTGATTTCTAGACCACTGAGTCGGTATCCAACGGTGTTATTGTCTATCTCTAATCAATCCATGATCGTGTACAATACTACTTTCATTGTCTGAGGTGGATAATTGTAGATAATTGACACAGATTAGACTCTATTGGGAAAACTAAATTCACGTCGATTTAGATTATGCATTTTGAAAGCATATCCAAGTAAATTTTCATTGAAATATTATGATACACTCTCTATGTTGTTTATTTACCTGATTTTCTACTTGTTGGTAAGTAACCATTACTCTGATAGGACCCATTAGTTGTAAGTTGATACGGGTTAGAATTAATATTTCCTTTTAACACTGAATAATCAATCGGTCCACGGAAATCTTTCTCACCTTAAATGCATTTAGAATTATAAACAATGAAAGTACAATGAAACGATAAATATTAAAGAAAAATTTGTATACTTTTTATTGGAACTCATTTGACTAAAAATTAAATAGATGCTACTCCATACCTTTTACGAAATGTTCTCAATGAATTCAGGTTATAATAGTTTATTTAAATAAGAAAGTGTTGTTATTTATAACCGAACATTTAACTAGTGGTAACAACAAATATTTAAACTCCGTTTCTGTTATCCCACATTGATGTCAACTTGATAAATTTCAATTACATGTTAATCTTAACTCCGTTTGACTGGATTTTTTAATTCATAACCATCTTGATTACAAGTTAACTGCCTAAGAAATCACATTAATCTTCTACAAATGCAGGAAGTAAATGTCTCCATCACGAGAAAACGTTTGAACAATAGTGATTAGTGAATAACATTTGACGTCAGTCGGACATAAATCAAGTTGAAAAACGGATAGGTTAATTTTATTCACTATTGTCATGTCATTAATAATAGATCTGATAATCATTGTCTAAATGCAAATGACTGGAATGTAATATGTTTAAAAAAACGGTTGCTTAAATCTTGACTGTTTTCATTCACTGTCTTTAAGTTTTTACTTTAAACTATTTCAGAACATAACTTCAGTTCTAAAATATTGGTTAGTTGGATCGCCCATTGATGTTCAGATCTACAATTGATCAGTCTTTTTCGGCATATATGTATGAAACTGATCAACTGTAGTCCTAAACATCAGTGGTAAGATTCACATGATCATTACATACGAATTGAAATCGAGATCGCCCTCACTGTATAGTCAAGACTTAGTAGCTAAGTAAATAACACAGCGGTGTTTGAAACGAAAGGTAGTCGGTTCAAGTCCTAGAGTGAACACCAACTCGGATCCAAGTACATCCAACTGACAAGTTCCAAGCAAGATGAAACGCATCAAAAGCACATCAAAAGCTTGACAAAAAATATTTAAACTGTAACCATCCAAAAATTGTACTGATCAAAAAACACTTTTTCAGCGTATTTACAGGAGTTCGCTACAAAATATACAAAAAATAAATTCTGAAAACAAAAACTTATAAATATATTACCTGTACTCCATGGATCATTCATCTGAGTATCTATACCCAACTTTTGATCACTTAATTCATTGTTAAAATCAATTAAATTAGATTTCTTCTTCTCACGACGTTTGCGACAACAGATAATTAAAAAAATTGTTGCCAACACTAAAAGAATTAATAAAAAAATAATATGATGATTTTTATACTCTCCTAAAATCAATTTCCATTATAGTTAAATTTTGCTTGAACCCTTTTATTAACTAACTTAACAAACAATGTTATTCATATAGTAACAATTTGGATATTTTCTTGTACTATTATGATCATTATCTTGTCCGTATCAACGTGTACGCTTGATTACATATATCAGCATACTCATATATCTCTAGCTTAAATGTAAATCGCTTTTTTCCATGTATATATGTACTCGAATCCTATTATTAGCCTTTGCCCTGTCTAGCTGCGCCTTATTTGATTTGACAATAAATTTACCTCTATATTCGCTTTCAAATACACATTCACCTCTCTACTTCAAGTTCGCTTTATATGCTTATAACTATAGTTGCTGCTTCCTAATGCCTTCTGATTTCAAACACCGTTGATATTTATATAATAACAGTTACCAAGTTGATTGATTAACAAAACAAAACTACTACAAAATGATCTTTTCAAATGTACCTTTATGTATGTGATGCAAGTTTATTATTTGGATCTTTTTTTTCAAGAAACCACTTCAAACATTAAACTCCTTAGATGATTATACCTTAATATATATATAACTCATAAACTACATTTTAAAAAAAAAGGTATAGGATATTTCCACATAATCACCTTAGTTACTTAATCATATTTTCTATAAATTCTTAATAAATTATAGACTCATTACAAGCTTAATTAATTTTTGAACAGATTTACAAAAATGACTCGAAAAACAAAAAAACAAAAACAAATCTAGGTAATAAATATAAACTGTAATTCCTTTTAACTTTAGTTACGAAGAAAAAAAAAGAGAAGAAACATGATTCCCGTACAGAATAAGTAACATTCATCATAATGTGAAGAATCATTTATATCATCTTACTATTATTCCATAAATCAAAAATATCATGACTTTTGTGTGTGTGTGTGTGTGTTTGTTACGAATTTCAAAAGACTTATGAATAAGTAATTCTTATGAATTCTGCCGAAGAAGTTTAAACAGCATATGCAAATGAATTTAATAACTGGATATTATAGAATAGAAGAATCATAAAGGATCTACTATTAATGTTTTAAGATTTTATGACAATCGTTTTGTCTAGGTGGCGTGATTACGTATTATATATATATATATATCAGAATGGGTTTTGTGGAGATTTTAGAAATTTCACAGATTGAAATCATGAGTCAGTTGAGAAGCCGTTACCAGTGGAGTTCAACCAGGTCTGTTGTGAGATAGGAACTCACTGAAGACAATGGTGTACGGTAGCACAACTTCGTGGATTGGTTCAAGTTAGACATTAACACCGTTGGGTGCCGGCTCAGTGGTCTAGTGGTTAAGTGCTCGCGCGCGAAGCCAGTAGGTCCTGGGTTCGAGCCCCGCGTGGTGCGGAATCGTGGATGCGCACTGCTGAGGAGTCCCATACTGAGATGAAACGGCCGTCCAGTGCTTCCAGGTTTTCAATGGTGGTCTGGCTTCAACTGACTCATGATTTCAATCTGTGAACTATACATATTTGTCGGATAGATTTAAGCAGTTTACAAGTACCGACGTAAATACATGTTTGATGAAAGAAAAAAAAATACTTCGTGACTCACATATAGCTAGCAGTAGTAGAACAACAAGTAGAATCCACCACCAACTTAGACCAGCTATATTTACGCTTGAAACTTCGTTACATAATGGTCCAGTCCAGATTCCATAACACATACATGTAAAATTACTAGCACCATTAAGTACACGACATTCACCATTAACACATGGGTTTGGATAACATTGTGATGGAACACATTTACCCTTGTCATCTTTAACTGTGTTATTCAAGCATCTAGGAAAAAAAATTTGAAATTTCATCAATGGAATCGTGTTTTTTTTCATTAATTCATCGTTAGTAAACTTAGTACCACTTCTGTTTTGTACTGTTAAACGAAAAAGTAACGTTCCGAATACAAGCGCATTAAAATATTATAATTACAAATTTGTTATGTAATTCAATGTTTAAAAACAAGATTAATGTTTCAATGAAACTCAACATTTGATTACTAATGAAATTCCGTGTTTTATTAATTAACTTTACTGATTATGGTAAAATGAGTGAATACAAGCAAGTTACTTAGGTGAATATGCTTTTAGAAATCTTTACTTATCACATTTCGGTACTGAAACTAATTTACTTGATTGTATTATTGTAATTATCATATTAGATGAGTCCGATCGATGAAAAAGATAGAAAAATGTTTTAAACCATTAATGATTGCGAATTTTTTCACTGCAACCAACTGATAATGCGGATATATTCAGGTATATAATCATACATTACGGCTATTATGAAGGTAACAACAAGTCATATTGTTCCTCTTTTAAAGTTAGTCTGAATTTTCAAATAGTTTCACAGTTTATCATTATTAGATTCATTGTACCTCATTAGTCTTAAACATCTGACTATAGTTATCGAAAGTTTATGTCAATAATTTTATTAACCTAACATCACCGTATACCAGTAAAACGATTGAGAGTTATCAAATGAACTTACAACTAAGACATTTATCATAACACTGAAAAACGTATTTCAATCATATTACACAAGTGAAAATAAACTCGGAATAGTAAGAGCCCATGAAATTAGTAAATTATAGGTATGAAAATTTCATTCACATAAATAGTATATTTTCAACGTATTCTTAAACGAATTCTAATTTTACGAAAGAAAGATGGTTAATTTCAAATAAAATGACACAGTTTTGTTTTAGCACTGCACGTATTTGGACATTGCACAATTAATTAGCTTACAAATAATAATTAACATCAACTAGAAACATACTCGCATCGATAACTTCTCCATTCCTCTATACAAGAAGCGGTAATATCACAAAGACTTTTTGAACTATTACAAAACCCAGGACCACTTGAACAACCTGACTGTCTACCAGCTGTACCCCAGTCTGTATACCGTTGAAATGATGGATTACTAATGATTTCCAATGGATAATCTTGTTCAAAATCGGGCCATATATTACGGAAATCGATCCAAGCATCATCCAGACATGCTATAAATAGATAAAGGGTAATAAACGACTCACTATAAACTAATGAGTGATTTCTGATCATTTTGTAGGTATGCGGTAAAATACAACTTGATTTCTTTTGTGCCAGACGAGTACGGAGTAGGAAAGTAATGGGATAGTGAGCGGAAAATGATTAATAACAATCAATATTGATGTCGAACATTTGTGGTGACAGTCTGATTTTTAGTTTAAAGCACATAATCCCTTTAGTTAAAAGATAGATAGAAACTGGAATGCCCAAAGAAGCTGTTTTGTTTTACTGCCTTACCTTTCAGTAGTAAACATCTACAACACTGATAGAGACCGAACCTAGAACATTCAGATTTTCATATTAAGCGTTTTCTATGAAACCTGAAGATCTCTAGGTCAATGTCATGTGAATTCATGAGTTCAATTTTCTGAGGCGTTATATACCAGAGTAAAGCAGGTGTCCAGTGCTTTCTGGCTTTCGACGATTGCCTCGTTACATTCAATCTATAATGTAATGAAAACCAATTTGAATTCACAGGCTTGTGGTATAATTTGTTATGCTATTCAAAGAAGTTGCTGTTTTAATCCTCATAATACGTAACAAATTAACTCGTAAATTTATTGAGACAAGCAAATTTGGTCATAATTACTTAAACGAATAATCATGGCAATCTCTTATCATAATAAATGGTTATGAATAATTGTTGATCTTGAGATATATTGTTTGATAGATATAGTGTAAATTGGGGAATGAAATGACAATACTTGGGTAATTTCGTTGAGAAGATATCTTACCTTCCAATAGTAAACTGCTAAACTTAGTAGATTTGGGAAATCATTTGGGTTTTTTTATAAGCTTACGTCATGTAGTTCACAAAATAGATATTGCTGACTAAACTGTTAAAGGGTCAAATTAAATTATTAGTGACCTCCGAATCACTAAATCAACACTTAACTTTCCATAACTTTCTATATAAAGTCAAGCCAACACTGTTAGGTTGATAATTGTATTACATAATGAGTTATCAAATCTAACGCTTAGTGAAACATTTTAAATTAATTACAGTGATTTTCTCACCATGGTATTTTGTTTATGAAACTTTCTGATATTTCGAACGTATACGTCTTTAAATGTTTACCACCAACTATGCAACCAATATTCATTTCATTAAGTTTCGTATATCTTGTAAACTAATACGTTCTTACAGATCACAAATACACATCAATTAGTTTATGAAAAACGTTTATGAAACTTACTGTCTTTAGCTCCGTTTGCAATAATTATATCAACTGAACCTCTTGAAATTGATTTCTCTGGAAAATATCTTGAATCATAATATATTTTATCTAGTTCATCGACCTGAAAATCTAAAAATCTTTTGAAAGAAAAAAAATGTTTTAAGTCTTGATAAAGGTGATTGGTTGCTAATTGAATCCAAAATGCATATCCGTTAAACAATGATTCTACAAATAGTTTAATATTCATTCAGTATTTTTAAGTAAAAAACTAGAAATATCTGTCACTAGCTTACCAACGATTCATACTTATATTTGTTTGGAAGCATTTTTATTGTGCACTATTTAGTGAATCTTAAAGTTATCGCTTAATTTCTTGACATCTCTGACTGTGAACACATAATTATTAAAACATGACATGAGTATTTTGAACAACTAATAAATATTAACTTCTATCTCATGAATAAATCACTGAAACACTCAGATTAATAGAATATAATAAATATTTGTTACTACCACAACTGATTGATCACTGGGTGGTGATCAATGTTATGCGTGTCTCTCATCTCAGTCCTACAGGAAGTCGGTCGCAGCTCGGATAGCTCAGTGGTAACGCCACTGACTGTGAAGTTGAGTGATACGAGATCGAATCCGCCAGGGAGCACCAGTTTCTTCATGATTACAGGTACACTTTGATGACGAGTGCCAAGTAGCATGAAACTCGGGTCTACGGTTTTCTGTCGACTATCTCCAACCACTAACTAATTTGTTACTACCATAACTTGCAAATAGTTTATGTTTACTTCAAAGTTTTAACATCCTTAAATTCTTGGAAACTTGACTAGTAAGAATTAATGAATTAACTTATTTGTTTAACAACTAAACGAATCTAATTGCACAAGTATGTGAAAAAGTTATTACAAATTATTATTATTGTTAGTATCATTATTACAACAATAAATACTCTATATCGTTTATTATGATGTTAGTAGAAGTTTTTAAATCTTCCTGTTGTACAATATACTGAATTCCATGAATATCTATTTGTTTGTTTGTTTTTTGAAAAAATATCTTATTGTTCAAATCTTCAATAATTAATCAACAAGCTTTATATCGATTCTGTGTTTTTATTACAAAAACTTTAGATTTGGGAATATTCTTAGTTTAGAGAAAACTCTTTGATAAAGGCCGATGACTTTGTGATACTTTATTACTTCAATTTTTAATAACATATGTTTCTCAGAAAAATTATTGATTTCGGATGAAATTTTCTTTAGATTAATCATGATATTATACATAACTAGATTTCGAAATAAAGAGTATTAAGGTGAACAATTATTTGAAATAACTTTGTTATCAGGCTTTACAGTTATGAGTTAGATTGATTATACTCTGAAAGCTTTATCCTTGTGTACTTGTGAACATGTAACACCATAGTCGCAAATGGAAGTTATCAAGTATATTAACAGCTCCATCCGTTCTCAGTTGATAGATAGTGAGCATTATATTAAAATAAATGAAGCCTTCTCTGTATGATATCAAGTTTCAGGTAATCTATCTAAAAGAGCTAGATTACAATTGTTCTACATAGCCGAAGTCATCTGGATTAGTTCCGAATAGCCTAACTTATGTATCGAAAAGAGATAGGTTAAACCTTGGTCCATAACTGGATGAATAAACATCTAAACTGGATATTATAAACCTCTCATTCTCTCGATCTTTTCTTCATTTATTCCATTCTCAGTCTACACATTCATCTTTTCCAATTCACACAAATCCTAATCATAAATACCTTGATAGTATCTCTCTTAATACATATTATATTTGAACAAAATTACCAAGAAAAAATTCTCTTACTTCGCATTATATTAATCTTATTTTATTATTATTATACTGGTTAAAAAACAGACACATTGTGACGAATCATTCTGACCTTTAATAAACAACCATCCTAATTTACAGGTGACACAGTGGACCAGTAGAGCTAATCTGTGTTGGGTAGAAACAGGTGTCTACCTCAGTACAATGGAAGATGGTCGCGCAACTTCGTGGATTGGTTGAAGTTAGACATTAACATCGTTAGATGCAGCCAGCTCAGTGGTCTAGTTGGTTAAGCGCCCGGCGCGAGACTTATAGGTCCAGGGTTCAAATCCCGCGAGCAAGATCTTGGATGAGCACTGCTGAGGAGTCCCACAATAAAACGAAACGGCCGTCCAGTGCTTCGAGGTTTCAAATGGTGGTCTAGCATCAATCGGTTCATGATCTCAATCAAAACTTAACAATCTTCACAACGACTATACTGACATTTTTCAAGCATTTATGAAGTAACGGATGTGAAACATCACCATTTTTAACATATAACATTCTAATCATGAACCGATCAATATTAGAGTACCATTGAAAACCTGGAAACAGCAGACGACCGTTTCTCCCTAGTATGAGACTCCTCAGCAGTGAGCATCCACGATCTCGCAAGCATAACTTAAACCCATGATCGTTAGTCAATTCATTATCTTAATTATGTTCAACAATTTCCATGTTTTCATACTGAATATAAAATTGTCTAATTTACCAGCATGGCTTATTTCGGCCTTTGTAAAAAATGGCACATTAATTATAGACTTATAACTGTAGAGTCTGAAGACTAAGTTATTGTAAACAATTGACCGTTCACATATTCATTGTTTTTGAAAACTCTACAAGGATTTCCAAAATGATTAAACTGATATCATATTACCAAATGGAATATACTGACTGAAATACTTGTTTACTTATTAATTAAAATTTATATTCGAACCCATCAAACAGTACTATTTCATCATACATAAAAGTGATAATAGAAAAAAAATTCAGTGTTTTATCGTTAAACACTTTCTCAATAAAATTAATTGACTCACCTTGATGTAAATGTAACTTCAAAGACATGCCAATTTCCATCCGAAATGTTTAGTGAACTTAACGTAATTACAATATTATCAAAACGTAGTTCAGGTATTCCATTTGAAACCTGATCATTTTAGATAATAAGCAAAAAATATTTCTGTAAGCAACAAGATTAAATAATTCATGTACACACATGTGAGAAATAGATCTGTTTTGAGAGTATATTTTAACGAATAATCTTCGTGAAAAAATATTATGACATGATTCTATCATTCCGTTTATGATAAGTAGGAATGTGAATAGTTTCTTATTGTCATACATGCATCCTGTGCGGATTGCCTAGGTATAACCTTAAGTCGTAAACTTTTTTTATGCAAAGAGACTGATCGATTGCAGTTCTAAATAACAGTGGCAAGATACAAGTAAAACAACACTAAGTGAATTTAAGATTCACCCCATTCCACAAGCAAGTGGTTATCAGGACTCAGTAGCTAAGTTGATAACTCGATGGCGTTCAAAGCAAGCGATAATGCGTTCGAGTCCAGGAGTGAGCATCAATTCTGAGATGTGGGTAGATCTAGCTGACGAGTTCCGAATGGGACGAAACGCGCGTCCTGGATTCCACTGCTAGTTACTATCTACATTTTCCTAAATCTACCTTGTTTAAATACAAACTAGTCTGTTATTCTTTATCATTAACAAAACATTCACACATAATGTAATTGTTTAACTGACAAACCGGAATTCCGAGAAAAAAAATATGTAAGTCGTAATATAATAGAATAATTTCAACCAATTTAACTATTAAAAATATTAAGTAGCTCGTACTAACAATTATGCTTGCAAATTAACCAATAGATGTTCATAGGTAGAAACGAAAAACTGGATTTTTTTAGTTTCATTTTATTTCGTTCTAACTACTTGCAATACGAAATAACTTATATAATAAATCAACATCTTTACTAATACTGAGTTAATATTATGTCATTAAGCATTCTTACTTTAATTTAATACCTTAATAAGTTATAATTTAGTTGACCAACAACTTACTAATAGAATTACATTTGGTACTTCTAATACTTATAAATCTACATTATGTAGATTTAAGATGATCTACTGTAGCGTACATTTCTAATGGAATACTCATAAATACTTATCGAATTATATTAATGCTTTCATGTTATAATCGCTTTAGTAAAAAATGTTCTAAAAACAGAAATGAATACAATGAATCAATCAGTAGGACAATTTCATATTACTTATATGGTCTTATTTGATGATTTACAATATATACAATATAAAGAATAAATTACGCCGGGAAATGGAAATAGACATGAGAAAAATGAACAAGAATTGGATGGAATTAGAAAAGAAGGCCCAAGACAGAGTGGGTTGGAGAACGCTGGTCGGCGGCCTATGCTCCATTAGGAGTAACAGGCGTAACTAAGTAAGTACAATATAAAGAATAGTAAATGATTTGTAAACAATTAATCTTAGATGACTGTGTTATTGATACTGATTGAATAATACGCTTTTGGTAAAAATGTTTACAAACTCAATATAATATGAAATATAAAAAAATTGTGTAAAATTTTTAAAATACCATTTTACTCATTTGAAAAATTTAAAAATATTACAATAGAAATAAATTTCTGAATTGGTTGAAGTTAGACATTAACACCACTGGATGAGAGCTCAGTGTTCTAGAGGTTAAGGGTTCGCGCGCGAGACTGATAGGTTCTGGGTTCGAATCCTGCGAGGCGAAATCGTGGATGTTTAGTGTTAAGGAGTCTCATACTAAGATGAAACGAACGTCCAGTGCTCCCAGGTTTTCCATGATGATCTAGCTTTAATTGACTCATGAATTCAACTATTATATTTTTAAATGACAATATCAGTCAGTCAGTAAGCTACAACGTAAAACCAGGCATGCGGACAACTGTGAACACTCATTTGACTGGAAAAATGTAAAAATCTTGGATAGAGGAAATTCGAAAAACACCAGAGAATTTTTAGAAGCTGGGTACTCAGGTCAATGAGCAATCAACAAGCACATTAAAATCGATACAATTTATCAATCAATCGGGAGAATTATTCACAAACATAGGAACGAAAATCAAACCAATGGGAGATACAACCAAAACAAAGAAATAAATAATGACAAGTTTAAGGTCAACAAGAACCAATCAACATTGAGGTCTACAGGACAATCTGTAAACTACAAATGGTGAAATTCGAACACTTCACTTCTATCTAATGTTTGTACTGATGATGTCGTTCAGAAGAACAATGAAAGCTCCATGACTAAACCATTCAGCTCAGAGAGTAAAACCAGGCACATATATGCATCGGTCCAAGTTGTTACACCTCATTAGCACAATAAGATAAACATAAAATTCATAAAGGTGATTACTTCAATGGTAGTAATATATAAAAGAAAGATTATGTATAACGCTATAATACAAGAAGAAACAATTAGTTTGTAGAAAAGAAACCCCAGTTATAAAGCAATTTTATTCTCACGGTTTAAGGGAAGACAATAAGTGTGTATACACTCAAACTACTGTGATCGATTCTAAACCATGTCACTCAATATAATAATATAAAAATATTTTAAACATGAACCAAAATGTTCTCACCAATCAACATGGTTACTATATCAATATAAATTTATTTCTTTAAAAGTATTTTACATTTAACTACAAATAACTAAATAATACTTGTATATATTTTAGTTACATTCAAATAAAAAGAAAAAAAAAGTGTTACATTTCGTGTCATTGTTATTCTGTTATTGACATTGTTAAAGAAAAAAACTTGATACTTCAACAAAGTTAACTGTAACGTAAATTAATATGACATGACACTTTTGTTTGTTTCCATTTAACTGTTATAGATATTATTGCACTTTTTTTTTCTCTTCTATTTTCTATTCATCAATATTTCTATGATATAATCAACATATTGATGTTTTTTTGAAATAAATAAAAAAAAGATGAGACAAGAAAAAGAAACTCATCAAATTCAAATAGTTGAGAAGAACAAGGGGAATGAAAACAGAACAATAGAAATGTTCTACACTTTTAGTCCAATGGTTATATATAGTTATTTAACGGTACATTGAATATATATTTTGAATAGTGACAGATAAATAAAATGTATATTTTAAAATATAAATGAACATGTATTGAAGTTTTGAAGATTAGTAGAAAAATTATGCATGTTATTTGAATAGGAAATATATTGCGAATATTATCAAACAACTTCACGAGGCAAGTCTTAACTTGTAATCATGAAATTAAAAGGAAAAGAGACAGATTATAGAAAAGAATTCTTCTGGAATTAGTGATAAACCTCAGAATAATGAATTACACTTGAAAACAAATGAAAGGAGAGCACAAGACAGAGTTAGTTGGTGAATTAAAGTCGGTTGCTCATGATACATGAGGTGTTATGAGCGTAACAGCAATCCAATCACTTTTGATGGCGAAACTTTGGAAGATGTAGAGTCCTTCACATATCTAAGAAGCATCATCGATGAACAAGGAGGCTCAGATACAGACGTAAAGGCAAGGATTGGCAAAGCAAGGGTCGCATTTCTACAATTGAAGAACATATGGAACTCAAAACAACTTTCAACCAATATCAAAGTGAGAATCTTCAATACCAACGTCAAGGCAGTTCTACTATATGGAGCTGAAACTTGGAGAACTACAACAACCACCATCAAGAAGGTACAAGTATTTATAAATAGCTGTCTTCTCAAGATACTCAACATCCATTGGCCGGATACCATCAGCAACAGCCTTTTGTGGGAGAGAACAAATCAGCTTCCAGCTTAAGAAGAAATTAGGAAAAGACGATGGAAATGGAAAGAACATACATTACGCAAATCGTCAAATTGCATCACGAGACAACCACTAACTTGGAATCCTGAAGGGAAGCGGAAAAGAGGAAGGCCTAACAACACATTACGTCGGATAATAGAAGCAGATATGAAAAGGATGAATAACAACTGAAAGGAGCTGAGAAGGATTGCCCAGGACATGGTTGGATGGAGAATGATGGTGAGCGGCCTATGCTCCTTCACGAGGAGTAACAGGCGTAAGTAAGTAAGTATGTACATTATATGGATGACTGCAGTGTAAGATAATGAACGAAATGGCCATAACATTGATATCTCATATTTTAATATAAAATTTTATAAGCATAATAATAATCATAATAATAGTTTGATGTATGGCACTATTGAATCTATAACATTTTATTTAGTTTAATATTGTTTATACGATCAAACGATACATAAGATCCTACGAAAGTTGTATGAATTTCAAGAAGAGTAGCTACTTAACATTCGTCAGCAAGGTGTACCTGTAATTATGAGGGAGCTGATGCTTCTTGACGGGTCCGATCCCTTATCACCCAGCTTCACAGCCAGAGACACTATCCGGGCTGCGACCGACCTCCTATAGGAGTGAGATGTAATGACAACTGATTGATCACTTAGTGGTTATCAATGTCATGTATGTCAGGTCCTTCTTAGTGCAGATCGAATCCTATCCTGCTTAGACCTGTAATATTTTTATAAGCCAATAATGATTCTTAAATATGTTATAAGAAATTACATTGGCCAGATATAAACTGTGTTATATTTCACTGAAGTGATAGTGAAACATGATTCTGTATCAAGTAAACTGATAGTCATCAGTTCATCTTTTGTTTACCTGTTATGACCATGTATCAGCGATATATCACAATGAAATAAATACATCTACAAGAATAGAATCGGTAAATCTTTGTCGTATCATATCGGTTTACAACGGAATATACAAGTGATTTTCTGCAATAACTCAACAGGACAAGTTATAAAATATAAAAAATTTATATCATATTTCTGTAATCTAATTATACAAATGCACGCTCAAATTGTATGAGAAATTTTAAAGGATTAGATATACTATAATTTCCTTCTAAATGAGTCTATCAGTTAAATAATAGAAAAGACGATATCCCGCAAAGTAAGAAGTATATAAATTTACGCGTATCTAGGTTGTTCAGTATTGCACATTATTAAAGTTAATGAAACGTAAATTAAAGCAAGTTAATGAATACAAAATTAAAAACAAAACGAAACAAAGTCACATACAATAGTGTGCAAGTAATATTCATAGTAGAATAACAGTATTTGATCATGCAACTATTTAATGAATCCATGTTTTATAGCTTTGCTACAAAATGTTAGTTGGAAACGAAAACGTTTATATCTATCAATAGGACTGATAAGAAAGTCATTAGTTAAAAAAATAACTTGTATTTATAGGCAGAGATGATGCTGCCTAGTATTGAAATCAATGACGCACGTTTCGTCCTATTTGAGGTTCGTCAGATGATTTTGCCTGAATCTCAGAGTTGGTGTTCATTCTTGGACTCGAACCCAGTACCAATCGCTTCAAACGCCGTCGCGTTAGCCACTTAGCTAATGAGTCCAGTTGGCCACTAGCTTATGCTTATAATGCTTGTGAATGAATGCAATATCGAGGCGATTCGAGCCGGATGTACATATGCCAACAAGAGATTGATCATTTGCAGTTCTAAACATCAATAGAAAAACTTCAGCAACCAATACAAAAATGAGCTTGTCTTTAGTTCAAAAATTCAATTTCAGACTATGAATACCTATAACTTTCGTTGCTTCGAATTACATAGTTACTATTCGTTTTGTTTGCAAATACAAACTTCATTATTGAGCTTATTAATCGTTAAATAACAAAATATCGAATTCCAAAAATCTAGTTTAATCTCATCTTTTTTTTGGCTTAAAAATTATTATACTGTCTCAAGTAATATCTAGTTGTTATTATAGATTATATAAAACCGACAGTTGTTAAACAAGTCTGTACAATAATTTAAGTCTTTTTTCTAGTTATACTTGTAACTCTTCACAACGACCTTAATGATATTAAGGATATATGGTTTTTCTCTATGAATATTAACTTCAAGTACCATTGTGGTCTCGGTTTCGATGGGATTAATGATGATCTACGGATAATGCTTTACATTTAAATACCTTTAGTAAAATAGTAATTTTTTTCATAATTTTAACTGTTCAATATTAAAACATTAGACATTATCAAAAGTTCTATTTTCTATTTAGAAAATGTTACTTTATTCAAATAATGAGGCATAGAAAAGAATGTGCCTATTTTAAAACTTATTTTACTCTGTATAGTTGAACTTTATAGCATAAGTATCACTTATGTATATTGAAAAGTTGTTAAGTTATATAAACCATCGTCGGGATTCCAGTGAATAGTCTCACACAAATCAGGGACAAAGTTTATAGATAACATTAGATATAAAACATATTATACCAATTCATAGAATGTGTCACAGATCCGAATACCATGAAACATATTATGCTATCTTTAGTTGTGCCATCAATATTTATAAATATTACATTCAAGGAAACAATGAAAGCAAAAACCCAAAAATAGGCATTATGATTCAAATAGATTTACTAAAATGATCGATACTAGAGGGTACCATCAATGTGGATTTAATGTTCAACAGACGAATGTATCAACAATTGAATGAGTAGCAGTGAGATTCGCTACGGAAACCTATATCGTTCAATATTTGCCGATTCAAACAAGAAAATGGTGTACGTGAACAGTAAAATGAAAGTCCTCATTTCACTGTCAATATATATGGATGATACGTTCATTGTTTGTAAAGATTGTACAGTTCATTTAGAAACTCTTAATCTGTTTAATGAAATCCACCCAGATATTGAGTTCACATATAAAGAAGAAAACAGAAGAGAAATATACTTTCTAATGTACTGCGTACAAAAAGATTAGATGGATCACTAAGAAAGAACTTAAACAGGAGAAGTACATGAACAGAATATCATAAAAATCTTGTTCATTTCGTTCCTTTACATAGAAGAAACTTGATTAGGACTCTTAATCATATAATAATGACAACTTGCTTTTCATGTACATTTGAGCAAGAAATCTTTATCTTACAAAACCCCTTCAGAAAAGAAAAACGAATTCTTTGAATGAGCAGTCAGTTTGTTTTTACTATATTTCATTGAACTTGTATAACTTATTCCATATTTTATTCTTTGATTGGATTTGTTTTCAGTTACCATATTATTTTTCTCATTCTATGCTACTTATATTTTTTTTACTAATAATCTTATAATCCCTATCGATGTATAGAATGATTCAAGTTCTTATACCTTACTAGTCACTTTGAGACTAACAATCCTTATGTACTAATAATCCCAAATTCATATCATGAAATATATATTTTGGCTATTCCTGAAAATTCGTAATTTAGATTAATTATTATAGAGCTCAATGCGAGCTTACTGAAAAATATATTCATCATTATAATTACCTACTCCCAGAGGTTTGTGTAGTTGTTTAGTCACGAACTCTGCTCTGAAGCAGCCTAACAAAATAATGACGCTAACTCTGTTTTCAATTTGATCAATAGTCATTTAATAGGAAACACTTTAAACTAAACAATGTCAAATGGTATATATTTTTGTTACTTTTATCTTTCAGAGTTCATCCTGGACCTAAAATTATGACCAGCGTTACGATAGTTACAGTAGGCATAAGCAAAAATAAAATCATTGTTCAAGACTTTAGTATTCTAAAACCTACAGCTGTGTTTTATAAGTGCACTACTGTCATGGAACCATTTTAAACTGTTCAACCACCAAATCAACTGAAAGCATTGAATGACCATTTCATTTTAATAATAAACTCCCAAGCAGTCAGTATCCGTAACATAACTGGAAGTTCAATACCCCACGGTTTTTATACAATCTATGGCTAATTACAGTTTATACCAAACAACACTAAAAATATACTTGTATTTCTTCAAATAGAGTGTCTTAGGAACAATAAGTTGTTTTGCTTATTGTGGATGTTTCAATCTGTACGAAGTAAGCTTTTAATCATTATTCTAAAACTCATTAGTAGTAAACTTGAAGTCATTTTGTTCATAGCCAATATACATATAAAATAATTATCCACCGCGAGCAATAAATCACTGTCCCACAATATCATGAGCCAACTGAAATCAGAAATTCACACCACTGGATCCCAGATCACTGGTTTAGAATTTGATAGTTTGTGCACGAACTCAGATGCCCTAGTTTGACTCACGATTGCGGTGTTATGGATGCTGACTGCTTAGGAGTCTCATACTAGGATGAAAAATTTGTCCAGTACTTTTAGATCCTCATTAGTTGTCTAACTAGGATCAATCGATGAATTAAACTATGAAAAATCTGCAATCTCCACAAACCTCCCTACACTAATTATTTAATTGTTACATATATATATAGCTTTTACTTGTGCATTCAACTGACTCTGTACCTTCTTTTCTGCATATCACAAATTCCATAAATGTAAATGAATTGCTAGTCTTTCACAAAGCTTTTACTACTATTATTCACTGACGATATTCTAAATTTTCTCAGTAAGGTGTATGCTTCCAAATCCAATAGATTATTGGTCGCTAAGACTTCATTATTACTTCACTAAACGAATAACAATGAAGACTCTATTTCATGAATTATTACCAATTAGTTAAAGATTTAAATTTCTTTGTAAGGAGGATAAAGAAACACAAGTAAATAGTGTAATTTCTGAAATGATATTCTTATAGTAAATCAAAAACTGGGTTACACCCATTAGCGTGTCTGTACAGCCAAACAATGCATCAATCAAATAATCCCATTTATGATTGATGTGATAGAAAGTTTTTTTAAAAACCGAGTATATTTCTAAAATTTCAGCTACAAACATGAAAAAAGGTTTAAACCGATGAAGAACTTATAACTTTTTGCCGAAACTTATTAATTAACTTTGAAATCGATACAAGTTAGTTCATTTTGTATTGGTTGTTTGAATCTTCCCATTGATGGTTAGAACTGAAATTAGTCAGTCTCTTTATTGGCATATATGCATCTTGTGAGAGTTGTCTCGATGTTGCATTCTCTTATGTGTAGTATAGGCGGCGATGGATAGTAACCAACAGTAGAATCCAGGACGCGCGTTTCCTCTTGTTTTGGACTCATCAGCTGGATGAACCTGAATCTCTGAATTATTGTGGATTCCAGGACTTAAACCCAGTACTGTTTGCTTCAAACGTCATCGCCACTTGACGAACATTACTATGTTTGCGTCCTAGAGTGGTCAACATTTCTGAGATTCAGGTTCATCCAGCTGACTAGTTCAAAACAAAATGGGACGCTCATCCTGGATTCCACTATGAGTTATCATTCATCTCTGCTTACAATACAAATAAGACACAAAGTTCGTATAATATTATATATGATTAGTACTCATTTAGAATGGCAGTAACATGACAGCTTAAAAGAAAAACCATTTGAAAAATATATCTCCAGTTAAGACCTTAATCCAATCTCGAATTACATAGATTATGTATAGTTAGATAAATAAATAAGCAAATATAAAAAACATATAAAAATTCGACATTAACACCGTTGGATGCCGGCTCAGTGGTCTAATGGTTAAGTGCTCGCACGCGAAGCCAGTAGGTCCTCGGTTCGAGCCCCGCGTCGTGCGGGATCGTGGATGCGCACTGCTGAGGAGTTCCATACTAGGACGAAACGGCCGTCCAGTGCTTCCAGGTTTTCAATGGTGGTCTAGCTTCAACTGACTCATGATTTAAATCTGTGAAAATTTCTAAAATCTCCACAATCTACTTCTGATATAAAAATTACTTTATTCTATCATTTTAAAAAAACTTATATTGAATTTTCCCAATATTTAAGTTTACTTTACGCCTTGCTTAAACCAAACTATTTGAGTATAAACGTTTTTTTTTCATTTACAAATGTTTACCAATTATTCTGACTATTTGTTTTTTGATTGTTTTAACATGGATTTATCATTCATTACTTAAACATAAATGGTCATGAGTAAATATTTAATATCACAGCCAACAACATATCTGCATTAGATATACATAGATACATATGTACATGTTATCTAAACTTATATATCTTATGTAATCAATATCTATAAATTATGCACAATAATAATGTAGATTAAGCAGGGTTATAAAGTTCTCTGAGTATGTGCTTTTATTGTTGTTGTTGTTATTATTGTTCATTCTTTAGGATTCTTATCTTATTTACAGAACTAATAGTCAGATATGTCAATTAAATAATTTAATTCTATTTTATGACCAATTAAATATTTTAATTCTTGATGATTATTACTAATTTTCTCAGTTAATTAAATGATAGGATATTTTAAGCAATTATTATTGAAATTACTCCAATCTCCACGAAAACTCCTTCTGATACTAATCAACATATGTTCACTAGTGAATGACTTCAAGATGTATATAATGGAGTTCTAGTGAGAAGAAGTGACCAGTGGAGTTCAACCGGATCAGTTGTGAGATAGTAACTCAGTGATGACAACGATGGATATGTCGCTGGTGGATTAGTTGAACTTAAGCATTAACACCATTGGATGCCGGCCGGCTCAGTGGTCTAGTTGGTTAAGCGCCTGTCGCGAGGTTGATAGGTCCTGAGTTCGAATCCCGCGAGGCTGGATCGTGGATGCGTACAAATGAGGAGTCCCACGATAGGACTGGACGGCCGTCCAATGCTTTCAGGTTTTCCATGGTGGTCTAGCTTCAATTGACTCATGATCTCAACTATTGGAATTGTTACACTCTCCACAAAACCCCTTCTGACACTAATTATTATTGTGGCAATTATTCGTTAGAAATGATTACATAAGTATCTTTCATAAATGTTCTTAAACCATATTATATCAGTCAAAAAAAGATGATAATGCTAAAAAATAAAGTTGACGATAGTTTCAGTTAAACAGGATCCTGAAAAAACAGAAATGATCAAGAACAAAAAATATATTCATCACTAACTTTTTACCCAATAGTTAATTTATCTGAAACTATCATGTTCAAATTTGGCATAGATATCTAGAAATGATCCCAGTCCAAACATTTTATTATTATTATTGGCTTTATTCAATATTATATTTTTGGTACAATATAGAATTCTCAGCACAAAGTAGTAAATGAATCTCTTGTTTTTATAGATCATAGAGTTTGGAACTATGTCACTTTATTATCAGGATATTGACAAGATTTTGTCGTTAGATAATACTTGATCATATATTCATGTGCTGAGACAGCTATATAACAGCTAGAAACTAAATAAGAAACTGGTTTAACTCATTTTTTTACTGAACTATCATCTATTGAAGTTTCGGTTGTATTAGCATAAATTATGTAAACAAAGCAAAAATTAAGAGACCTCAAAGTTAAGACAGTATATGTGATATGCATAAATCCTCAGTCAATCAATGAGCAAAAATCTCATGTGATGAAAAGTTGTATCTTTTAATAATCTTTCTTGTTAATGGAACTTATTTAAAGCACGTGTGTGGTCAGTATCTTTCTGATGTTACTCAGAAACTTCTAAAACCACAAATGTTCTGTTATTTGATCTTATTAAAGATCTAGTGTTACTTTCTTTTCTAGAGTACAGATAACTTAAAGTCAAATATCTAGATTATAATTTTCTAGTGAAATATAACTAATACACCGAATATACTAAATTAATTATTATTATTAGCTTCATTCAATATTAAATTTTTGGTACAATATAGAATTTCTAGCGCAAATTATTTCAACGAGTTTCCTTTTGTTATTTCTTGATCGATCTTGACGATTAACATTGAGTAGTCAACGGTTAAATATTAGCAGTTCAAGAATCGATACCAGAATAATGTATATTCTTTTCGATGCATATTGCCAGTAACCATGATGTCTCTGATTAAACTCTTTTTGTAAGTTATACAATAAAATCTAGTAAACGTTTTACAAACACACTTGAATAGTTTATGAAATTAATAGGCATAATGATGTATTAAAACAAATAAGAAAACAGATAACTTGTTGAAATATCCAAATGACAGTAACAAGTAGCCAAGATATTCAATCAGGCCTCCTTAATACCTCTATTGTCATACATAAATAGTTAATGCATTAAATATATTTCAAACATTTATTTTCTAACACGTTTTCACTAGAAAAACAGACTTTATCCACAAAAAGATGAAAGTCACCTAATCATGTATCGATATTTACTGAATTTTTACATGAATTCAGAAATATTAAAAAAGTTTTCAAATTCAGTACAAAATGAAATAACAATAATAGAATTATTTAATTAATCAAAGATGAATAGTGGCTATCAGTGTACAGGATGCACAAATACCAATATAAGACTGATCAATTGCAGTCTTAAATAACAATGGCAAGATACAAGTAAAATAACGCCAAGTGAATTTATTTAATTAGTCTGTCAAAACTTACATTCAAACCTAGTTTAGATCATGAGTCGATTGAAGCTAGATCACCATGGAGGAACTGGAAACACTCAACGTACGTCTCGTCCTATTGTGGGGCTCCTCAATAGTGAGCATTCACGATCTCGTATCGCAGAATTCGAACCCAAGACCTTCCAGTCTCGCGAGCGCTTTAACAACTAGACCACTGACCAATAGTGTTAATGTCTAATTTTAACTAATCCACGAAATTAAGCGACACATCCGCCATTGTCATCAGTGAGTTACTATCTCACAACTGATCCGGTTGAACTCCACTGGTCACTTCTTCTCACTAGAACTCCAGGATATACATGTTGAAGCCATTCACTAGTGAGCATATGTTGATTAGTATCAGAAGAGGTTTTCGTGAATATGATATTAAATGTAATAATTGAGATCATGAGTCAATTGAAGCTAGATCACCATGGAAATCCTAGAAGCATTGTACGGTTCCGGGTTCAAATCCTGCGAGGTGGAATCGTGGACGCTCACTGCTGAGAAGTTCCACCACAGGATGAACCGGACGTCCAGTGCTTCCAAATTTTCCATGGTCGTCTCCACAAACCTCCTTCTGAAACCAAATATCTTTTATACAAATACATCTTTTAAGTTATCAGATATTATGTAGTCTTATGTTTTCTATTATAAAACTGATTATAAAATATATAAGTTTCATATAAGCATATAATGTTTACTTATAAGACAAATAAATACTTCAATAATTAACATATTGAATTCAAAAATGAATTTATTTATCAAAAATTAAAAAAAATTAAAAAAAATCTATTTATCCTTTCTATTGAATAATGAATTTATTGTTTATATATTTTTCAAATATTCCGCTATTCATTATTGAACAAAATCATTTTATCCAATAAAATGGTATTTACCATATTATTTAAAATAGAAATTTAATCATAAAAAAAGATTCAATTTATGACCTTTCAAACAAATAAGTTAACAGTGACTATTTTGTATGTGTTCTTATTATTTATTATTAAGAGTATTTTTTTTAATCTTTTACCTACATGGTTAACTGTAAAGTTGAGTTGTTCTGTTGATGTTGCGGTTGTTGTTGCTGTTTTGTTTCTATCACAATTTAGTATGTTGACTATTGTTGTTTTGTTTTTGTTTTTGTTTTAAGAAAAAGAAATTTACATAATTATGTAAATATTAACTAATGGTGCAAGTGCATCTATTGTTTGTGTTCTCTCATATTCTAATCTTCTAAAATTCATCATGTCACCCCTTTTTTTTTCCATTTTGTAAATATATTTCAATGGATTGAAGTCTTTGAATAACATTATCAAACTCTAATCTTTCTGATTACTGCTTATAATTTTATGGTGTCTACCAATATAGGATTTGAAATGACAATTGTATCTGTGTGCTAATGTGGTATGGCAACTCGAAATAATGTGTGTACGTACGAAGTTCTATGTTGTTGATGACTGACTGATACAATGAAATATCATTTTCATGTTTTGTGTTTCGTTTTTTTTTGAAGTATTTTTCCATTTTTCTTTTATTTATTTGTTATCAATGTTGATTTTTGTTAGTTTTACATAAGATTTTGATAACTAACTAATGGATGAATTACTTTGTATTTTATATACCACTAATGTATGTTTTTTATTACTGATAGATTCAAAATACAGACATAATTAGCCATGTACGAAATATGTGACGTGTATTATATACAGGGAGTTGTATTATGTGAATATATAAGCTGTTGAATACGCTTTTTTTATTCCTTAGGAAGAAAGTCATTGTACTTTTAGTGAAATGCAAAGAATACACTAGTAGGAAATAGTTAGAATACTAGTAAGAAATTTCTAATAAAAGAATGGAAGTCGGAGAGTACTATGCGATTATTTCTTTTCCTAATAATAATAAGGAAGATGGTCACGCAACTTCGTTAATTGGTTGAAGTTAGACTTTAACACTGTCGGATACAGGATTAGTGGTCTAAAGGTTAGGCGTTAGCGCGCGAGATCGAAGGCCCTGGCTTTCAAACACGCGAGCGGGATCGTGGATGCTCACTGCTGAGGAGTACCACAATAGGACGAAACGACCGTCCAATGCTTTCAAGTTTTCAATGGTGGTCTAAAATCAGTCAGTTCATGATCTCAATCAAAAACTTGATAATCTTAACCCCATACTAATGAATTCTTGACGTTCAGTGTTCATGACACTACATCACACTAAATTCACAAAGTTTGCATCTGTATTCAATAAAAAAGTTTCTTGAATTAAATGAGTCCGAAGATGGAGTATCGGTAATCTTCTTAAACTTCCATAACGTGAGGCTTCATCAGAGTCATAAGTAAGAAAGTCAATTATCAATGACACAATCTAACAGTGACACATATCAGAAACTGACTCAGTTACAGAACTATCAACTATCAGGTACTATCTCAAAGTCTGGATTATTCCATGATACTCTCGATATTTGAAAGTTTTTAATATGACATTATACAAGATATTGAGTACGTATTCCAGAGAATCCTGAATTAGATAGAACTAAAAGTCTAATACCCCACGGTTTTTATACAATCTATGGCTAATTACAGTTTATACCAAACAACAATAAAAATATACTTGTATTTCTTCAAATAGAGTGTCTTAGGAACAATAAGTTGTTTTGCTCATTGTGGATGTTTCAATCTGTACCAAGTAAGCTTTTAATCATTATTCTAAAACTCATTAGTAGTAAACTTATAGTCATTTTCTTTGTAGCCAATATACATATAAAATAATTATCCACCGCGAACAATAAATCACTGTCCCACAATATCATGAGCCAACTGAAATCATAAATTCACACCACTGAATCCCGGATCACTGGTTTAGAATTTGATAGTTTGTGCACGAACTCAGATGCCCTAGTTTGACTCACGATTGCGGTGTTATGGATGCTGACTGCTTAGGAGTTTCATGTTAGGTTGTAAAGTCATGTTCAATGTTTATCTAAATAAGATCAACTCGTGATGTCAACAAGAGTTTCATAACTAGTTCCAAATTCGTTCGATTTGCTCATTGATGTAAACCACGAAATAATTGTTCATTTAACATCCTTAATTAAAGTCCATATCTTAAATTTCATATTGTATATCATCACCCTAGCTGAAACGTTAGCATCCTCCATAAACTGTGTTTTCCAGGTCACAGAACATACTATACTTGTACTGCATCTAAATTATCTGTACGAAAATACTGAGAAACATACTTTCTACTGAAATAGCGTACCACTAAAATTACTCTTCATTCCCAGCACAGGGTTGTAGAGATTGTTGAGATTTTATCGAAATCATGAACCGGTCAATTTCAGACTATCATCAAAAATCTGAATGCACTGAACGGCCTTTTTGTCCTAGTATAGGACTCTTCAACAGTGCGCAGCCAAGATCCCGCAAGCATGACTCAAAACCCAGGACCTTCGTGCTCGCGTGAGCTCTTAATCTCCACAACCCTAGAGTGATATTTATCACGTACTAGTCACTCCCTTCAATAGGTGATGCTTGGAGTTCTAGCAAGAGGCCGTAACGAGTGAAGTTCAGCCGTGTCTGGCATGATACTGTTACCTACCGAAGGCAATTAAAATGGTAACGCAATATCGTGTATTCGTTAAAGTTAGACATTAACACTGTTGGATCTCGGTTTAGTTGTCTGAAGGTTAAGAGTTCGCACGAGGTTGAAGGTCCTTGGTTCGAACCCTTCATGTGCGATCGTAAATGCACACTGCTGAGAAGTCTCATACTAGAAGGAAACAGCTGTCTAGTGCTTCCAGTTTTTCAGTGGTGTTCTATCTTTGATTAGTTCATGATATTCTTTATTGATTTACAATCTTCCGATTTCATATTTTGTTCCAGAACTAAAATAGATCAAAATTATGGTTCAAAGGATTCAAACAAACTTAAACACCTTCTTCCTTCTATTGTTATAAAATCTATCTTTTAATGACTATTAAGATCAAGAATACATTTCAGTTCGGAATAAAAAATCTTTCAATTCAAATCTTCACATGTATATATTTCAATTAGTGAACGCGAAAGGAATTCGCTTTTCAATTTGTTAGGCATTATTTTAGCTTTATAAATCAAATTGGCATGTCTGAATTTATGTTTTTTAAATTAAAATAATTAGGAGGAAAACACCATAAAAGTTATTGACAACAATACATAAATTCTATCAACAAAACAATCAGAAACAAATTTTTGTATACTATTACTTTTACTAACATTTTACCCTACCCTTTCAACATATCTCTAATTCAAGGACCAAGAATCTAGTATGGGTATTTCTTTTCGTCATCAATGACTGAAAACCCTCACAGAATACTTTTTAAGATTTATGACAAACTACTTATTTCATGCTAAGTAGCCCAGAATGTAAAATGAAATTTTCAGGCTAATCTAAACTTTGTAAAGGTAATCATGAGAGCATCAACGAGTAGTCACACACATACAATAAAACCACATTAAGTATTTGAATTACTTGAATTGAAAAATTTCACAGAAACTACAATTTTGTTCTAAATTCCGGACTATGTATTCTGTAATGGGGATAAACAAGTAAATAAGTATATGACTTGAATTCAAATTTTAAAAAATGTTTATACACTCATAGAATGACTTGAAAAAGATTCATTTCCAAATAACTTTAATATTTAAATCAAAATATCATTGACTCACACTTATAGAAAGTTTCCACGCACCAACTGCAAAAACCATAAACGTTTGAGTTCTTGTTCTTATGCTCAATCGTAAACGATTCGGAACTTTATCAGTGAATAATGCATTGTAAACTACATTGGTTGTAGACCAGCCATCAGAAACTGAAAAGTAGAAGTCACACAACATGAAAAATGCATACATTTTCTGAAAGAAATGTTTACAGTCAAGACATTCTCACCAGGATAGATAGAAACTCTATGTTTTCATAGTATTCAATCTTAATTTAATTTTGTACAACAACTTATAACGAGACCACTAGTCTAATGGAATATGACAATAAGTGAACTATGTTTCAATGTTATGTCATTACAAGCAATCGAAAGTTGACACCCTAGAAGTATATTTCTTGATACTTTTTAGCAAGGTGAATATATGCAGTTTTGCTGAAAGTGCACCATGTATTACTGTATTTAAAGACGTTGGTACCAACGTTTACAGGCATTGAATATTTCGAAAATATTATCTATCGTACAATTTATTAACTGTGATTTGTCCATCGTCTAAGAAGTGTTGTATTATTTATTTTACTGATGTACAAATCTGTGCATATCCCAGGTGTATGCTAAGTCATTTGAATATATCTAATACAGTTACTACAAATCCCTATCAGTTGTCCATTTAATAGAGTTTACAACTGTATAAGATATTTATTTAGGAATAATACCCGATATAACTTACTATTTGACACTTTCATTCTTATTTCTGTCAATGTGACAAATAATTATTATTTATCTAAGTTTTGAGATATTTTAAAAGAAAGTATAAAATAAATCAGCTTCTTTTCAAGTAAATCAATGTAATTAGATAAGTATAAACCAGATTAGTATGAATAACTGGACACCATACTCGATTGTATTTAGCTTTTAGATTAAATGACTACATCTAGTAAATTTTCAATCTACGGTAAGTAAAAATTTATTTTTAAGAAAAGAAACGAGTTGTCACAATTATGAATTTGACAAAGATTTAAGCAGAACAATCTGTTAAATAAAATATACACAATTCTGATAATAAATAAGACCAATTCACTTGGTATTATTTGGCTTATATCTTTCCATTGAGGTTTAAGACTGTAACTGATCAGTCTGTTATCGGCTTATGTGTATACTGTGCGTATGCCTCGATATTACCTTAATTCACAAGCTTTTTGTAAGCAGTGATGGACAGTGGTTAGCAGTGAAATCCAAGATGCGCGTTTCGTTCTATTTGGGACTCGTTAGCTGGATGTACCTGCATCTCAGAGTTGATGTTCACTCTGGGACTCAAACCCATTACCATTCGCTTCAAACGACATCTTCCGATTGAGGTTTAAGACTACAATTGATTAGTCGAAACTCGCGTCCTGGATTCCACTGCTAGCCACTATCCATCATTGCTAACAAATAAGACCAATGTTATATCAATCGGTCCCTTATACTTTTGCATTTTTCAATTTCGGTAATTATGTTTATCGGATGTCCTAGTTGTAACAAGAGATATATAGAGTTATAAAATAGTCCACCTATTCATTTAGTTGTCAGATTTTGTATATCCATTTAATCATTTTTAAGTAATTTTGATAAAATTATAATAACACAAACACAGCATATATTGAAGAGCTAATTATTTTTTCTTTATTGAATTCATAAATGTGTATTTCTAAAAGCTTTACTTACCAGTTTCACATGGCCATCTATGTGGTTTCGGTGCACCTGTTATATTAGGTCGATAACCTAATTCACATTGACAAGTCAATATATCGGTGGAACTTATTGCATTTCGACATTTCCCATACTTTCCACATAGTTTTACATTACCTCTTACACAACCTTTCTGAGAGTCTGGACAACCACGCCGAGAACCTTGCGATAAAAGTACCGGGTAGAAATCGATCAACTAAAAGGATAAAATAGACTACATTTTATTTCAATTAAATTTCAGGATTGATTTATGAACATTAACTTAACGAGGATATCATTTATAAGCTAAATATTTTACACCATCCTACGTAAATTGCTTTCACATTTATTGAGTATTTACTAACATTAGGCATTTTTACATCAAACATTATCGGGATTTAAGTTGTCTCAAATACAAATACATACAGCTGACCTTCATAAGTCAATAAAGCGTTCAGTGAATGTCAAAGTTTGTTAGAACGTATGTACATTTACCGAGAATTTTACAAATTCTCTGGGACTTTCGTTGTTTAACATCTTAGCATCATATAAATTTATACAATTATACTGGACTCCATAGGTTTTACGCACCACATGTGGATCAGGAATAGAATTAAGGGGAGTAACGAAATTGTATCTTCTAAACTAGTTTTTCGTCTCAAAAGATATAAATGATGGTAATTCAAGTCATTCTAGTCTAACCTAGTTTACAATTGAGGTAGAAGACAATTCCTTGACGACAGAGTCAAAAAGATAATAATCATAAAAACAAATATTCACAATAACCAGAAATGAATATAAATGGTAACTTTATAAAATGTTGTAATTAAGCCGGATGAGTTAATTACAGTATGACAATTTAACTGAAAATCTACTTCAAAAAATTTACCTCTCTATTCACCATAACATTATCAAAACATCCTCTAAATCTCTCTGTAGATGGACCAGATTCATCACCTATTAGAATATAACCTCCTATTTGTATTGTATTCACTGATAAAATGATTGTATCGTTCACCATACACGGTCCTAACTCAGAATATTTACAACGATCTATCAATAAGACTAGATTCCATTCGCCATTAACCTGTATAAATAATTGATGAAATAGGGAAATTTATTAAAAATATGTAATAACTTAATGCAATGTATGCAAGTTTATTTCTTCAAAATAAATGATCAAGAGCAATAGTTAATTATTATCATTGGTTTTGATTTGAATGTATCGACATTAAGATGATCATTTTCAGATGTCTAAATCTTAAGTGAATCTGCAGAGAATGATCTATCAAAAACACAAATCGAGAACAAATGATTTGTTCAATGTACACTAGTTGTGCTCCATGCTCATAATAGAATGCAATAAACTGATATAGCTTAAAAATATCTGTTCAGAAACTGTTGACTCCGTTATGAGAAAAATAATTAAACTTACAATTCATATATCTTCACTCCCTACATTACTCCGATATTACTTTATTGTGTCAAAAAATAAACCAGTATACACAACTAACAGGATCATGTAACAAGTTAAATGGAATCAGTACAGTTTTACTGAGAACCAGGTCCCTGCATTATTCTTGCTATTTGAATCTAATCATATTTGATCAAAATCAGTGGGGAAAAAACCAGTTCACTTTTTTATTAAAATATTACCTGTGTATTCAGAAAAAAATCTACATAATGCCAAGCATTGTCATTTAGTGCAACAGCACCTGAAGGTAAACGAAGAGTTTTTGAATTTGATAGATAAATGAAATTTACACTAATTCGTCCAAATTCAAGGGTAAATTTGATTTGAATTAATTGTTCATTTAGAAAAAATGTAGAATTCTGTAAAAAAAAAAAAAGAAGAATTAACAATACATTAATCTTCAAAGATTTTATTTATTCCATTCTACCATAAACAGTGCTTCGATATACATACATAACCACAATTTAAACCACTAATTACTCTTGGTAATAACACTACGAGAAACGCAAGAAGAACTGGATAACCGTTTCGCTCCCGCTTGGGACTGTTATACAATGAGTATTCGCAAACCCTTAGTTAGTAGCCAAACTCGAGTCTCCGGTCTCGTGAGCAGATGCTCAAACTCTAAACCACTGTTCCGACGTCGAACGGTATTAATGTTTAACTTCAAACAATTTACGATATTGTGCAACCCATATGAGTTGTTTGTGGTGGACATCTGTCTTACATTTGATGTGGTGGAAATCTGCTTCATGATTGAAACTATGAAAAAATAAAACCTCCACAATCTTGTTATACTAATAACAATCGTGCGCTCACAGTCACTCCTTCAATTCTAGTGAGCTAAAGCACCTCAGAAAAAACATAGGAGTTTAAAAACATCGTAAATTGTTTGAAGTCAGACATTAATACCGTTCGACGTCGGACTAGTGTTTTAGAGTTTGAGCATCTCCTCACGAGACCGGAGACTCGAGTTTGGCTACCAACTGAGGATTCACGAATACTAATTGTATAAGAGTCCCAAGCGGGAGCGAAACGGTTATCCAGTTCTTTTTATATTATCCATGGTGGTCTGAATAAGATCAGTTCGTGGTTTCAACTGCAGATTTAAATGGCTCATTTTTATTTGATTTGTCAAACAAATGAAACCAGTTATCACTAACCAGTAACAAAATATTGTCAACGTTTGCGAAATCACTGCCTGCAGAGAACTGTAAACCAATTCACACTTCCGTAAATTTACTTTACGCTGAATATACATTCTATTTACCATAGAATATTCGTATGTATTCCAAATGCTTGCGAACAGAATGAGGATTTTATAAGCAAAGATGGATGGTGGCTAGCAGTGGAATCCAGGATTCGCGTGCGTGATCGTGAATGCATACTGCTGAGACGTCCTATACTAGGACGAAATGGCCATCAAGTGCTTCCAGGTTTTCAATGGTGGTCTAAAATCAATCGAATGATAATCTCAATCAAAAATTTGTAATTATTAAGGAATTGTTGTGTCAGTTGCTATGCAAGCTCACATAGGTTGTTATAGCCTCTGAACAGATCAGTCTATTCACTATTCTTAGTCCCACTTTGACCTTTCCAATTATTCGCTTATCAATCTTGACTGTTTTTATATGAGCGTATGAGTGTACACTTCTTATCCTACTTATGACATGTCTCTAGCTTATTTTTGTGTGACGATAAATATTGATTAACGCTTGATTAAATCGAGTTGGTTCACACACCTCCACTGCGCATCATTTCGCTTCGCTTTCTTCTCTTCGCTTCTCCGATATTTTGTCCGGATCACAGATTGTATGAAATATACGTATTTGAAACGAATTCTAGTATATGACGTATTGAATTCCGTCACTCACTAACCCGAATTAAGTCAGTAATTATATACGAGGATTGATGATATATATATTTCAATATCATTTATACGATCAAATTGGAGCCAGATTGTTGTAACGGGTGACTGCGGGTTTCGATAAGCAGCGTTTTATCGATCGGTTACAGTGTGACACGTAAACACGTAATGAACGACCTAGTATCCCGATTGGCCCTGCTTCCCTGTCTATCCCAGCCAGTTGAGTCCAGAACGAAAGTCACAGCCCCTGAGATATGAATCATTGTATTTCAGCCATACTCTATTTATATACTAACCAAGCAGACCACATCGTACCATAAAAATAGAAAACAACATTTTGTACAATATTCAATAAGTGAACAGATACCGACCAATAGGGAATGTACATTTAGCGTCCAAGGACAATATTAGACTTAACATGATAACTATTGGTATATTTTTCTGCACATCCTAACACAGATATATAGGACCACTAAAGAATGTATTCAAAATATATTATTTTTCATAAAAGAAGATATTTGTTATGTTTGAATACACTACATAACTTTCAATTTTTTATAATGAACTATTTGTATTAGGAAATCCTTATTAATGAAAACACCATTTCACACAAGTAACAACTCCATAAATATTCAATTTAACTTTTCCATTGAAATAAGTATATAAATCTATAGATGAATAATGTCTGAATGATCAATGAGAAATTAATCAGCATGTATAGACTGATAAACTTTGTTGCAACACAAAATCAGAAAAATATTAAAACTCACCACATAAATATCCATTCCTTAACTACTTAACTAACTACTCGCCTTAGTAGCTCATATGCATTACTTTTAACAGATTTTAGAAACAAACTATCAGGTTGAGTTCATTCTAATCTTATTATTTCAAATTTGTTACAAGCCATCTTAATAATCTTTCTGTGATAAATACCATAAAGCTGAAGAATAGCTTTGACCAGATAAATGAATTTTCAATTTACTATCAAATGTTTCAGCTACCTATTTTGTTGGACGATTTTAATAAACAATAGTATTCGGTGTTGAAAAAGAAGAGTAAAATGAAAGCAAAATAGTAACACATTTAACCTTCAGTTTTCATAGAACTATTATAGAATATATATCGTTTATCAAGGAAAAATAATCTTATATTGTTAATGTGGAACCATAAACGATTTAAATTCATCTTAACAGACTTACAAAATACGAATTACGTATTTTGATGGAGTTTTGTTCTCCGAGCTGGATAGTTTGATCATGGAGTTTTCATCGTTCATCTGAACGACATCATCAGCATAAACTTCAAGCAGAATCGAGGTGTTCGAATTTTTCTACATATGGCTCATAGCTTGTCCGGGAGACCTCGATGTTGTTTGGTTACTGTTGACCTTAAACGTTTCATCGAGGTCTACAGAATAAACGGTGAACTATATGTGGAAAAGTTCAACGACTTCAATTCTATCTGAAGTTTATACTGATGATGTCACTCAGAAGAACGATGAAAGCTCCACAACCAACCCATCCAGCTCAATGATCAAAACTCCATCAAAATCATCCACCTAAACTACAAATCTTTCCCACTATCTCAACGGATTATGTATTTTACATTTCTTTTTCTCCAGATCTACTTTACTGTATAAAACTTGGATAGATTTTATTCTATAGAAACACTCGAATGTATCATCTAATTTCATAAACAATCAAACTTAAACTTTCTTTTATTATAAAACATTTTGTCATATGTCAAAGTTAATGGAGACAAAAATACACTATCAATATAGTATCGATATCAGTTACTTGAATAATCAAGAAAATAACATACACACTAATAAATAATAATAATTTAGAGATATCTCTGTAATACATAATACCAATATAATAGATATTTATTAATTTAATCCAATTACTTATTATTATACCTATTTATTCTAGTTGTGTTTCATGAAACATTATGACATATTGTAAAGTATGACAAAATCAAATAGAATAAACAATTTAACATTGTCACTGAAATAATATGAACTTGGATTCTGGAAAATTATCATTTAATTTTACAATAAAATATATATATGAAAGATTGAATTTATGAAATATTTTGAATATTTGTGAATTTATAGGAAACAAATTACATTTTAATCAGAAAGGGGAGTTTTTTGTGGATATTATAATAGTTTAATAATTAAGTTCATGAGTCAATTAAAGCTAGATCACCATAGAAAACCTGGAAGCACTGTACGGTCGTTTCATCCTAGTGTGGGACTCCTCAACAGTGCACATCCACGATCTCGCTCACGAGATTCGAACTAAGGACCTATCGGTTTCGCTCGCAAGACATCATATGTTCACTAGTGACTGGCTTCAAAAGGTATTTATTAAAGTTTTAGTGAGAAGACGTGACCAATGGAGTTCAACTGGGTCTGTTATTAGATAGTAACTCACTAAAAACAATGGTGAACAGTGGTGCGATTTCGCGAATTGGTTGAATTTAAACATTAAAACAGATTGATACCAGCTCAGTGGTCTTGTGGTCGAGCGCTCGCGCGCGAAACTGACGGGTCCTGGGTTCGAACCTCTCGAAGCGGTGTCGTGAATGCAAAACATTGACACAGATGACATATTTAAAAGCTATGACTATACTTGTTATTTTCTTATATCTTTGTTTGATTTGGATTATAAATCTATCGACATATGAAGTAAATTACTTCCAGTAACAAAAACATTCTGTACATTATTATATAATGAAAACCAGTTGAAAACCACAAAATCTAATTTGTTTTTCACAAGGCTTACTAATCATGCTATTTCATAGGTACATCTTAAGTTGGATTAAGAATTCGGTAATTAGAAGCAAATCAAAAGAATACCATCGATAAGTATAGAAATCAAAGTCAGTCTGTCTTGAGTGCTGTTAAAGGTATGAGAGCAGTTATCACTTCCTGATTATCCACACTGTGGAAGGGTACTTCCGGAGGTACCTGAGAAGGAAATAAAGTTAGAGATGGTCTTACTGACCCGAGAGTGTGACCGCAGTGTTCAACGGACAACTGCTTGAGGTTGGTTACACATGACCTTTTTGTTAGTAATTTTTGTGTTAGCTCCTTCAATGTTAAGACCCTACCGCTGGAGACGGATATCCGTTAGATAATGCGAGGTGTGCATTATTAAGATTGACCTTTTCTAGCCCTACCCCTCCTTGTGGGATGGCAGAATCACTGTCATGCTGGTTGTCTGAAGGAAACACATTACTGTCCTCGCACCTCTGTACAGTCAACAGTATGACTTCGCCTTCGGATCCTTCTGCTTTTAGTCTTACGGTTCTTCAACTGACCTGTGTGGCATGGTAGGACTTTGAGGAACGATTTTTCCAGCCAGTATAGCCCGATTTTTTCATCACAATAGGCAAGTTCAACCACCACGTCAAGGTCGCAGCAACGGTTGGGACAAATCAAAATAAATTCATCATATAAAACAACAGGCTTTTTTAATCTAAATGATACACCTAACATTTAACTTTATCAGAAATATGGTCATTTATAATATTGGAAAAGAAATATATGTTTTTGAAACAGTTTACATGAAAAGTATCTATGGTTGATTTTTTTTAGTGATAAACAATAATCTCCAATTATTCATAAAGTATTATATTTTGTTATAACTATTAACTTATAATGATTTTTAGGTATTATTCAAAAATAATATCATGAAAATACTAGATATATTTTTACTTTGTGTAAATTATTACAAATAAAACTGAATCATTATTAGATGGTGGTTGGAGGTAGTCGACAGGAAACCCTGGACTGCCAGGTAGCACCAGTTCCCTCAAGATTACAGGTACACCTTACTGACGAGTGCCAAGTAGCACGAAACCCGGGTTCAGGGTTTCCTGTCAACTACCTCCAACCACCATCTAATTTCAATATATAGTGCACGCAGTGTCGAGTCACCTAGACTGGTGACCACATTGCGACATGGTCGATAGCATTCGGTCTGCACTAAATAAGGACTTGACACACATGAAATTGATCACCACCCAGTGATCAATCAATTGTGACTGAATCATTATCATCCATGAAGTATTGATGAAAGACCAAGTTACTATTTATTTTTAACTGAAATTACCTACCATAAGTTTTATATATCTAAGTTAAAATGCTTAGTTTATTGAATTTTGAAGTTCATATATCTAGATAACATATTCAGTTGTTATCTAGTAAAAACGAAACTGACAAATATCGTTTTATTTATTTATTTAAACACATAAATATTGGTACTAAGGGGCACAGAATACATATGCGCCGCACAAGTCTTTTGATTCGTGTGTGGGCTGTGATACTACCCGGATGCCCGGACCGAAATAGGTGGTTATCTTAGTGGGGCATAATAGGAGTCTTCGACCTAAGCTTCTGATCTACAAGGCAGTGGAGCAACGTCAGAAGATGCAGTCTCATGGTAGCCAGTGACCAATAATTAGTTCCTACGCCATTTGTTCCCTCAAGATCCTGGAGCCGATGTGTACCATTGGTTTGGAATCAGGGTTTTACAACTCCCCGAGGTTGACTTTTCGTATCCACTAACCCGGTTAAAACGCTGGGCATTCGCTTTTCGTTCCAGGGTGTTTGATGGCATCGTACACTCAATGAAACAGTAAACATAACCGTTTGGAAGTGAACATCATAAATTGAAATATAAACATTTTCATTCATTATTTTCATTAATTTAATTTCAGACCATTATTATCAGCTTGTTTTCAAAAAAGCTTAAATTTTTTTAAATTTATTAACAGAGACCATAAAAAATAAACAGTTAAGATAACTTAACAACGAAACTATTTTTAAGACAATATAAATGATCAATACATAGTAGCTTACCATATTTCTAAGTGTAAACAATGTACCATTTCCACTGTTGTCTGAAGTGATAAATTGAAAACCAATATGTACAGTTTGTTGAATTGTTGTATTAATATAAAAACTAGTAAAAGGCATTTCTATTGGAGTATTGGCAACATTAATCGACAATAGTTTACATTGTCGATTCATATAAGAATCTATACATGAACAACTGATTAAAAAACAAAAATAGATTGATATGGTTAAAAAGATAAAATGTAATACTAACTATAGAATAAAGTTAATTATTGACAAATTTTACACATAAATAAGTGTATTTAGATAATTTTCTCTAAAGATTAATTGCTTTATACTGAAAAAGTCAAGTTTTCATAGGAAGTCATTTCTGTCATAAAGATTAGAAGCCCTAACTTTAAGTTGATATTCAAGTTTGATATCATGGATATAATGTGAATTACCATAAGCAAATCTAATAAACCAACTTTTCACTAGTATAAATGTCTTACTTTTACTTTCCTAATCAATTTTATCCCTTTGATCTTCTATCTAATCCAGATGAACATTTAACAAAGTTCTTTATATATTGACGTAAAAATATAAATTTTATACATGCCTTTTTTCAATTTTAAGCCATATATATTATCAGTATAGGGGTTGTGGAGATTACTAAGTTTTTGATTTAGATCATGAACCAAATGATGTTAGATCACCATTAGAAACCTGGAAGCACTGGATGGTCGTTTCGTCCTCTTACCGGACTCTTGAGTATTGCACTTCCACGATCCCACTGGCGGGGCTCGAACCCAGGTTAAACATTAACACCACTGGATGCCGGCTCAGTGGTCCAGTAGGTTAGGATCTCACGCGTGAATCGGAAGACCCTGGGCTCGAATCCCGCGAGCGGGGTCGTGGAAGAGCGCTGCTGAGGAGTACTACAATAGGACGAAATGACCGTCCAGTGCTTCCAGGTTTTCAATGGTGATCTAACATCAATCGGTTCATGATTTCAATCAAAAACCATATATATTACATGTTTGGAAGAATATTCATGTGAAATGAAACCTGAAATTAAGTAAATTCACTACATTTCAATATGGTTAAATAACCCATTCAGATTAAGTAATTGCTTTTAATCTCTTCACGTTAAAAATAACCAGAAATGATGAATACGATTAAAAAATTTAAGAAAAACGTATACTAATTTGTTCATGGTATTTCAAGATGTCGTTTTATCTAAATTAATATCCCCGATTTACAGCATCATACTTCAACGTTTTTAAAAAAGAAACTAACTGTCATAAAGAACACGTTTTATGAAATCCAGTTATGCTATTAAATAGATTTAAATGAAATATATATATATATATATATATATATATATATATATATATATATATATATATATATATGTTACCCTAGTGTATAATCTCTGTAATAAGTAACTCTAAAATTAGTCAAATATTTCTGTTCAGCAATTTTTAACCCCAGAAATTTGTTCCATTTATAATAATGTTTAATATAAGTTCTAGTGTCAGTTGCTATGTTAAACCCACATAGCGTATTCTAGCTTCCGGACAAGCCAATTTACTCACTCTCTTTGAGTCACATTTTGACTTTGTTAATTATTCGCTTATCAACCTTGACTGTCTTTATATGAGCGTGTGTATGTGCACTTCTTATCCAGTTCATTACATGTCTGTTACTTATTTTTGTGTGACGATAAATATTGATTAACGCTTGATTAAGTGGAGTTTGTACACACGTCTTCTCCACTGCGCATGATTTCACTTAACTTTTATCTATCCTCTTCGCTTCCTTCGCTACGTCTCTCTGATTGTCTATTCTGATCAACAATTGTAAAATATATAGGTATTCAAAAATCCATTCTCGTATTTAACTTATTTAATTCCATTATTCATCAACGTGATTTAAGTCAATGTTTATATTGAGAGGATTGGTGACATGTATATTTCAATAATAATAATCAGAAACAATCTACCTGAAGTTGAATTTCGAGCCACTAAAAAGTCAGCTCAAACATGTAATGCAAGTATATATCACCTATTTAATTATACACCAAAATAACATCTCAAAGTTTCATTACTCAATTGTTTATGATCGGTTTTAGAAAATGAATAAAAAAGAAAAAAATTGAAACTAGTTAATCGGTATTAAAAAAAAAAACACAACCTTGTTTACCTGTAACGTTCATTAATAGTGGTTCTTGTTCCAGAATTCAAACATTCCGGTAAATTTGTTGGAGGACTTCCCATAAGACAAAAACATTTAGGAATTATTACTGTTATTGAAATTATTATTATTTTATATAATAAACATAATGAATTAATGAACATTTGGCACTTTGGAAATTTGATAAACACTAAAATAAAACAATCCAAAAGAAAAAAAAGTTAAGTATATCTCAGTGAAACATTTAACAAATATTCAAAGGTATTTACATTTATAATAAACCAGTTGTATAATTCATTTTGTATTGTTTATTTGATGTTTAAAACTGTAGTTGATCAATCTCTTATCGGCATATGTACATCGTGAAAGGATTGTCTCGATATTGCTTCAAGTCACAAGTATTTTAAGCAAAAATGGATGGCGGCTAACAGTGGAATCCAGGACGCGCGTTTTGTTTTATTTGGGATGCAGGTACATCCATCTCATGAGGCACAAATAACACGGAACGCGCATCTTGGATTCCACTGCTAGTCACTATCCATCTTTACTTATATAGTGTAATAGTAATAAATTAATATCGTTTGATAATTAATAAAAATTCGAAAAATCAGTGAGCATTCATGAACCTCTATTTGAATGAAACTAAAATCTAAAGGATTCGTATAAAACTTTAGACTTTCAATACTACTGAATTAAAATCCATTCTTCACTATATTCATTCCATGACAAAACAAGATGATGCTTAGTTTTATTCAAAATAACTGTCTAACTTTTGATTTTTCCGAAAAGACATTTGCTAAATGAGATTGAAGATATTATTGGTTTGAATGTTGTCGAGCAATTTTATTGACGATAGGTTAGTTGATATATTTTAAAGATTCATATATTTGATCAACAGCAGTTTCCTTAATAAATAATTACGACACCAATAGAAATGTGAAACTATTCGCACTATTCACTTGATATTGTTTTATTTGAATCTTCCCATTGATGTTTTAGGACTGAAGTTGATCAGTCTCTTATTGGCATATGTGCATACTGTGCGTATGCCTCGATATTGCCTTAATTTACAAGCATTATAAGCAGAGATGGATAGTGGCTAGCAGTGGAATGGAGGACGCGCGTTTCGTCCTGTTTGGGACTCGTCAGCTGGATGTACCTGCATCTCAGAGTTGATGTTCACTCTGGGACTCGAACTCAGTACCGTTCGCTTCAAACGCCATCGCGTTATCCACTTAGCTACTGAGTCCTGATAGCCACTATCCATCTCTGCTTATAATGCTTGTAAATTAAGGCAATATCGAGGCATACGCACAGTATGCACATATGCCAATAAGAGACTGATCAACTTCAGTCCTAAAACATCAATGGGAAGATTCAAATAAAACAATATCAAGTGAATTAAACTTCACCCCATTGCACAAGCAAGTGGCTATCAGGACTCAGTAGCTAAGTGGATAACGCGATGGCGTTTGAAGCGAACGGTACTGAGTTCGAGTCCCAGAGTGAACATCAACTCTGAGATGCAGGTACATCCAGCTGACGAGTCCCAAACAGGACGAAACGCGCGTCCTCCATTCCACTGCTAGCCACTATCCATCTCTGCTTATTCGCACTATTATTCATATGAATAAATGTAATCAATAACATCGGGACAATTTCGAAGATTCGACACGATAGCTTCAAACTTGAAAGCAAAACTAATTTAGTTATTCGCCTTTGAGTAGTTGCTTTATTCACACCACCCAAAAAGGAATTACAAATAAACTAACAGTTGAATTCTGCTTAAAAAAAAATTATACTATCCAGTAAGTTTAAGAAAAGGTGCTACGACATCTTTTAATAGTATCCTCCCTTCTCGTTCGGTAGATTGCGAATGTCATGTTAAAGTAGATAAGAGCTTCTTGGTTTTATACTAAATTCAAAATAATCACCCTAAAGGATCAAGAATACAACTTCTGTAAATAGATAGAGCGATTGTGATCATCTGAAGACCTGAATAATACATCCAGAAGTTTTATATTTAGCCTCTATGTTTACCTTGATCAACAACTAGATCACTACATTATTTTTATATCTGTTCAGTTCCATGTTCAACTTACAGATGTGTTTTTCAAATTCACACGAATTTCTCATCAAAATTATTCTAACAACACCTCCCTTATTAAGTAGTCTATTCACGAAATGTTATTAACATTATTATTGTTGTTATTAGTGCCTTAATTAACTAGATAAAAGTTTCTGTACTATGTATTTTACTCACATGACTGATTGTATTTTGACTCTTCATAATGAATTCCTCTAACTTTTTCCAAATCAATCTTTTTAATGTATAAATGATGCAGTTTCGAAGTATTTGTACCCGCAAATACTCGAAAGTTCACCATTTTCTCCAACATAACTTGATCTAACTCACTAGCATGACATAATTTGGCCTTCTTACTATTATAAATATGAATATACACATATGTCGAGTCTGATAATGCAGTTACTGAAAACAATTGTTCATTCCATTATTCTTTATGTTTGAATAGTCCGTAACCCAGATTTACTTTTGTATAGAATAAGTAATTATTTAAATTACTAATAAAAGTGTAACAAAAAGTAAACGATGCATCTAAGTAGTTGAGAAGAATAAAATTAAAAAAAGTATTTCACTATTTATTATAAGGATTTCCCTAGAAAAGAAATAAATTGTTCCAGTATTGTGTATCTACAAGTTATAAAATCCGATCCAGAAAAATATCTGAAACACTTTAATTTAAGAAATTTCACTTTCATAGTGATAATTGTGATGTAAAGAATTAAGGTGACTTAATGTTCAGAACTTAAAATAACAAGTCATAAGTTTATGGTTATATAAAATATAACTGCTAATCATAGAATCTTTGTATCATATGGTTATACACAGTTGGATTGTTTGTAGCAGAAAACCATGTTTATTACAAGGTATCCTTTAGTTTGGCATTCATTAAATACAAATGATTTGTGTTTATTATATTACTTTAGAATTCTATTACTCTACATTCAGTCTCAGAAACCAAACAAATTCGATTCTGTATTTTATTTGAATATTTTAAGATATACTTAGCAAATTTCAGTTTAGTTTCAAGATAAAACATTCAAGTGTATTATGGTGTGTGCTACTGATGTCGACAGATATAAGTAGTATGTATCATCAATTGTAAGTGACAAACGTTTAAGAAGATCGAAGGAAAGAGAACGAAAACAGAGATTGATTGATGTGGAAATGAAAGAATTATAAATTCCAAGAAGATAGATTGATATTTTGAGGAAGGTATAGTCAAGTTTGAAACAGTTGATTAATATTTTGAAACTGAAGAATCTACTGTATGATTCACAGATTTTACTAAGATATTCTGTAATTTTGCATTGAAATACATTCGATTGCCCCCATATGTGTGTTTTCATTCACTACAAAATTGATTGATCACTGGGTGGTGATCAGTGTCATGTGTGTCAAGTCCTTATTTAGTGCAGATCGAATGCTATCGACCATGTCGCAATGTGGCCACCAGTTTAGGTGACTCGACACTGCGTGCACTATATATTGAGATTAGATGGTGGTTGGAGGTAGTCGACAGGAAACCCTGGACCCGGATTTCGTGATACTTGGCACTCGTCAGTAAGGTGTACCTGTAATCTTGAGGGAACTAGTGCTACCTGGCAGTCCAGGGTTTCCTGTCGACTACCTCCAACCACCGTCTAATCTCATTCACTACAGTACATTGAAATATTTACTATATATATTATTTGTTTTATCAAATACGTTTATAAGAAAGATGTAAACGATCGTAGAATGATATATTTACACTTCAAATTTTGAAAAATAAACAAAAGTAATAATTTCATTTAACTTTTCTTTACATTGAACAATTTAGATTAACTTATGTATTAACAAGATTAATTATTTTTTTATAAACAGGGTCATTTTTAAATGTAAACAGAATGTATTATTTATAAGTGAAATAATTATAAGATAAAGGTTATTGAAAAACAGAAAAATCAGTATCTAGTTCTGTTACATGTCAACATAAAATCTACAATGAGCAATCAGAAAAGTTTATTAGTCAGAGATACCTTGTATATATGTAACTATGTATTATGTATAGATGAATATTATTCACAAACACAATTAATACATATAATAAAATCATTGGAAATATACAGTCATAGTTAGTCAGTCTAGTCGTTCTTATATAAATATACCTGACTTTTAAAAAGTAAATATTACTTCATATATGAACGAATCAGTCATTATATAGATGATATTCATTAGAGAATGATCACAATTGAACTACTGTCAAAAATGAAGAACACTGGACAGATATTCTTTTTGTAATATGATATTCTTCAGCAGCGCGCTTCATACTAGCCTATAACGTTTTCAATACATGATCTTTAGGTTTAGCTCCTATAGCTCAAATGATATATATTATTAAGCTGGAATCCATTAATAAACACTTCTAAATTTGTTTGTAACCCTTTCATCAAACTACAACCAGCTACTTAACAATCTTTAACAAATTTTACGTAGGACGTTTCATGGTTTAAGAAGAAACGTTTAACGATTTTGCCAAAATGTTATTTGTTTGAATTCATTGTGAAACAACTCTTGATTAGATCTTATAAAGTTTTAGTGAACAAACAAATTGAAAACACAAAAGAAGCTGTGTAGTAATAAAGATCACAAACAGTTGACAAAGTACTTCGCTAAGCAATCAATTCACTCATTATTTCATCCAACTAATACCAACTTCTTAATCCAATACAAGAAAACAATTCAAATAAATATTCAATAATTTAAGTATAACTCTTAAGTATAATAATAATAATAAAATCAAGGATCATTAGGTCTAATGACAAGAATGGGATATTTTGACTACTGAATTGAAACCCAACAATTCATATTTTCAACATTATTAAATTTTTCACTGATCATAACTGTTTGACAATTACTGTTTTACTTTCAAATCATGTGAAATATACTAGTTATGACTAAATAATTTCGGTGTTTGAAATAATAAAGACAATGAATATTACTTTTCGGAAGGGGTTTTTGTGGGTATTATAGTTATTTCAATAGTTGAGATCATAAGTCAACTGAAGCTAGATCACCATAGAAAACCTAGAAGAACTGGACAACCATTTCGTCCTATTGTGGGATTCCTCAGCAGTGGATATTCACAGTCTCGCTCGCGTGTCATTCGGACCCATAACGTATCAGTCTCGCGCGGGAACGCTTAACTTCAAAACCAATGAGCCGGCTGCGATCCAATGATGTTAATATCTAACTTTAGACACAAGTTCAACATTACGAGTATCTATATCATAAACTCAATTTAGGAAATCAATTACACAAAAGGAACATAATTTGTCTAAAAATTAAACACTATTAAGTAATATATTTTACCCATTAACCGCTCATTACTTTTTAAAAAAAATCCAAATAATTCTAGTACATTAATACGATAACTATAATCACTGAACACCAATATTGTTGGATCTAATTAAATTAAATTTTTTTATTAGTATGGGGTTATAGAGATCATTATATTTTTGATTAAGGTCATTAACCGATTGATGTTAGCCCATCACTGATCATAAGTGTAAAATTGATTTTTTTTTTAAAAAAGGTAACTAAACAAACGATCAAGGTTCAATTCAATGAATAAATTAAATTATTCATTATATTTTTTTAATGATGTATAAAACAGTAGGAATTTTAAATTTCTATATTTAAAAATAATTTAACATTTTTCACGATATTTCACTGGTTGAAATCATGAGTCAATTGAAGCTAGATCACCATGGAAAACCTGGAAGCACTGGATGCCCGTTTCGTCCTAGTATGGGACTCCTCGGCAGTACGCATCCACGATCCAGACTCGCGGGATTCGAACCCAGGACCTATCGGTCTTGCGCTAGGAGCTTAACCAACTAGACCAATGAGCCGGCATCCAACGGTGTTAATGTTAATAGCCGTCCAGTGCTTCCAGGTTTTCCATGGTGGTCTAGCTTCGATTGACTCTTGATTTCAACCAGTGAAATTCCTAAAAATCTCCACAAAACTCATTCTGATAATAATTTCTCACGATAATCAAATTAGTATGTCTTCAGTAGTATATTATTTAATTAAAGAAAATGTTCGTTTTTCAAATCATTCAGTTAATATTTCAATTTACAACTAAGTCTTTATTCTTTTATATAAGAATAAAATTTACAGACATTACCCAATTAAAACTGTTATATAATCGGATTTCATTAAATGTAATTAATTATCAGTGAAGTAATTAAAAATTGATAATTAGTAACTATGATATATTGATAGAAGTAGATAATCAATTTCAAGTATTGGATAGTAACATGATAAATTATTTAATTAGAAAAAATAAGGAAAAAATGAATAGAGATTTTTAAGAGGCTAATTAATATGAATTTAGTTTTTTACACTATGTAGTATGAAATTCAGAATTGTTACGTAGTTCAGTTGTCTATGCTTAAGATCAATTAGCAGTATATATCGATATCGACGAAACGGCCATCCAATGCTTCCAGGCTTTCAATAGTAGTCTAATATCAATCGGTTCATGATCTCAATCAAAACGTTAGTCACGATATTTTAGTCTAGTTGTTGTTAAATTGAAGAATTCATATATGAGCCATCTTGAACTATGATGAAAATTATGTTCAATGATTTTCTAACTAATTTCTGTATTCGAGAAAAAAGAACTTGGATATACATCGAAATATTTCACACTTTTGTATAAATAAAAAAAATTTACTATAATATTGTTTAGAATCAATTATTTTTGGCATTATCATAACATGTTGAAAGTATTAGTAGGTAGAATAAAATAATTTTAATTCATCTAGATTATCTCTTCCTTTGAAAATCAAGAATCATGTTAATTAGTACACTGACCACAGACTCCTATTTTGTATACGTATGGGAAATAGTTTTTTTTAAAACTATCAATTTACGGTAAATCAGTTTCACTCGTACGAATTTCTATGTTAGTGAGTATAACCTAACCTCTATAAACTCTGTCTAAATTTGTATAGTAAGGATTATCATTATAGTAACTTTGTAGATTTCTTTCAATTGTTTTCATTCACCGCATAAGACCTAACTGAAAATTTTTCTCTTGAAATCGATGGTACTTTAACTGTTTTAAGTACATAGTAAGCAAATTTGCTATTGCGATTCAGAGAAATATACAGATTCATAACAGACAATTTTTTCATAAACATATTACAAACACATATGTGAAGTCAAACATTACAGTTTTAAACACTCTATTACTAAAAACAACTGGATGTTTCCTTCAACTGATCACTGAAAGACAAGTTATTATGTTATTTGTGTTAAGTTTTCAAGGTGAATAAGATATAAGGGAATAGGTAAAATGGTAGCTTATATGTCAGTAAAATATTTAAAACCTAAATCATCGTTAAAGAACTCAAACAAAAAGATAATATTAACCATCAGTTCATCATAAAGGAAGTTGGCTATGGAGAAATATTAGAATTTTCGGGTTAACTGTAAAATATACATTCTGTAATAATCACATTATATAACATTCATGAATTGAACATATTAAAGAAATAGCTTTCTACTTAGTTAATTAGTTTTTCCTAATCTAAAGTAAATCACACTTTAAAACTTCATATCACAGTACATAATACTATACATGAAGTAGTTTTTTTCACATAATAGACTCTATCAAAAATTTTAACACAGTTAATGTTTATCGTTATTTATTCATCATCAAAACTATGTCTTATGATGAATTGTTTTCAATTGATTACTAATAATTAATTAAGTAGATAAAAACAATAAATTTGTTCAATTCTCCATTATACTGGCAATTTTTCACTTACACTGATTATTGGTAGTGTAGTAGTCAATATCATGTGTATATGATCTTTAGCATTGATTGAATTATAACGATTAAGCTAATCTGTGGTTACTAGCCCAGGATGCTCAACATCATATATACATCATGTTTGCGTGTTTATAAGTTGTATCGGATCAATAGGATGTATGAAGTGCCTCAAGGCAACTGACACTTGTCATGTGATTCAAACTTACATAAACTAAGATAGATGTCATAGATGTTACGGATAGGCTGACTGCTTCAAGAATCATTTTCATAACTTTTTATCGATTATAATATCTAATAAAGTTGACGGTTTTATGGGAAGCACCAGCCAAATTGCCTGTTGAAATGCATAATTCGAACAAATATCGAATTTACAATTCAAACGGCTGAGTCGTCGTCCATTGAGCTATACAGGTTGCATATATCCCAGTAAATCCATCTATTCTGTAAGATACTGTGACGAAATAGCTAAATTAAGGTAACCCGCTTATGATGTACATATGCCAATAAAGATTGATCAAAATTAAATCAAAATGGTCAACGACGGAATAATTCGGAACTTTTCTAATAATGATTCGAACTAATCAAACGGTGATCGGTAACATTTGAGTCATGTACCGACCAATGTAAAGCATCATAATTTTAATGAAACTCAACAATATTCACAACTCTATACTGGTAACCAGTAAATCAGTAGTTTTTTATTAAGTGTGTAGTTGACTGTGAAAATAATAGTGAATAATGTAACATTAAATCCAGTAATATATGTTAACAGAATAGTTGAATTAAATTGTATATGTTTGCCAATTGATACTTTTTATGAGGTGTAGGAAGCCTTATTGTGAATTTCTTGATAGTCGCCATGGGTTAGTAAAGCATATCCATAAAACTGAGGAAACTTATTCTCCTTGTGGCTTTTAAATCTGTTTCATACAGTGTCACTGTCACAGTCGTTGTCGTCGAGTATATTATATCTACTGTTCTGTGCAAATTAACTAAGCCATAAAAAATCACACGTAATTCATTTTTTTCTACAATGAACCCTTCCAACTATCAACTATAAAGCACTATAATATTAACTAACATTGACTATATACAATATTTTAAAGAATTTAAACATCGTTAAGATACAGAAAATATGACATTGATTATCAGTCAATGACCGATTGGTGTAAATATTTAGATAACATTAAACTGGTAACCAATTCAAAAACTAAGCTTAATATTGTCAACTAAAATTTTCTTACAAATTAACAAATAATACAGTAATTTCAATAGTTGAGATCATGAGTCAATTGAAGCTAGATCACCATGGAAAACCTGGAAGCACAGGACGGCCATTTTGTCATAGTATGGGACTCCTCAACAGTGCGCATCCATGATCCCGCATCACGAGATTCGAACTCGGGACTTATCAGACGAAACGGCCGTCCATTGCTTTCAGGTTTTTTATGGTCATCTAGCTTCAATTCACTCATGATTTCAACTATGAAAATTACTACAATCTCCACAAAACCCCTTCTGATACAAATAATACAGCAATTTTTTTATCAAAAGTAGTCTCTTAAAAATGAATTATAAATAAATTAACGGATAAATTATTTACATTTGTTCTTTGCTTTTGTTCTAATTTATTGTATTTTATTCTTTTTTTTAAATCTGATTAATTTATAGTTGTATTATATATAACCTTACCCAAAAAGTATTACAGTGGCTTCTTTCGGAATAGAATGTAATCAATACAGGATAAATAAACAAATACTATGGGCTATTATTAATGATATCATTATTAATGTGTACAGTATTAAGTTCATTCAATAAACAAATCGATAAAAATCTACTCAAATATTCACTGGTCGCCAATGTTTATACAATATATAATGAATATAATAAAATCAACAAAAGGATAAACAGTTGAAGAATTCATTAATCTACTTTTAATTCGAAAGCACAGAAGAAATAAGAAAGAATGAATAAAGGGAAAAGATGAAAATAAAAAGTATTCCTTATCTAAACAATCGTTTTTCCATCACAGTTACCATAGTGACTAAATATTCGATTGACAACTAACTGTTACTTAAGTATATTCTATTCGTTAAATAAACGAATAAATGTCATTTATGAGTATAATATGATAACAGAGAAAAATTTATGTTCCACCCAGATATGAAATCAAAAAGGGGGGATAAAAAATAAGTGACTGTATATCTTTTTTCAACCTTTTTATCACATCATTACATTACTTAATATCGTGATGTTTATATCAAGATTTAAAAATTAATTAGAAAAGTGAAAAAAAATGGGATTTTTGGAATTTTACTACTTTTTTAACATCATAAACATTCTTATTATTTAATCCTTAAATCAATCAATTGTGATTACATCTCAGTTCTACAGGAGGTTAGTCACGGCTCGGATAGTTCAGTGGTAACGTCTCTGACTGTGAAGCTGGGTGACACGAGATCGAATCCGCCAGGGAGCACCAGTTCCCTAAAGATTACAGGTACACCTTGCTGATGAGTGCCAAATAGCACGAAACCCGGGTCCAGGGTTTCCTGTCGACTACCTCCAACCACCATCTAAATCTCAATACATAGTGCCCGCAGTGTCGAGTCACCTAGACTGATGGCCACATTGCAGCATGATCGATAGCATTCGATCTGCACTAAATATGGACTAGACAAGCATGACATTGATCACCACCCAGTGATCAATCAATTGTGAGTTCTAAAATAGTGTTTATCACCAGTAATAGGAATCTGTCGAATCTGTTGTTTTTTTCTTAAATGATCAGTTAACATTTATGCAACAGATCAAACAAAAAGATAAAAGTGAAGGTTTATATGATTTCTTATGATTATTTCCTTTAGTAATTGTTTAGTGAAAGATAATTATTCCTGTTGTCACAGTTGAATATTTGATTATTTAATCCTTTCCTCTGCAATACAACGTTGTATTATGATACTTATATATGATGAAACGAATTTGCACGTACAAAATGTTAGCACAATCTATCAAGTCATATAGATAAAAATATGTTTTGATTATGTATACATTAAATAATCTGATGATCCACTGAAAGTAAAAGATGTCGAAATATTTCATCCTAGATTTCTATGACATCTCTGATGAGATTTTATTTAAGCTCATTGAAGATTCTTTGAATATTTCCATTAATGTTTACGACTTCACTCAATCAAATAAAAGCACCCTGTGTGGATTGCCTTGATACTGCCTTAAATCACAAGCATTATAATCAGATATGATGGTGGTTAATAGTAAAATTCAGGACGCGCTTTTCGTCCGATGCTCGGACTCAGTACCGTTCTCACCAAAAGCCACCGGATTATCCGCTTAGCTACTGAGTCCAAATAGCCACTAGCTTATGCAATAGGAAGAAGTTTCATTCATGTTTATATTGATTATTTGATTCTTCTCATTGATCTTTAAGACTGCAATTGAACAATCTCATGTTAGCATACATGCATCCTATGTGGATATCTTTGATACTGCCTTAAATCACGAGCATTATAAGCAACATAATGAAAACAATTTTGATTACATTGCAATTTTAATCGTTACAAAATACTCTATCTACATATTGCTCTCAAACTAGATATACAGTTTAAATTTATCATCTCCATATACTAATTCATTTGTTAATTGATCAACACAATTCATTATTAATTTTAATAATATAAATTTAAAAGAGAAAAAAGAACAAACATAAAAATCACATCGTATCCATTAAGTTTTTACAGTAAATAAATTGATTTACATCAAAATTATTTGTTTGTCAAATAGACCTCGGTCAACTTGGTATTGTTGACTTTGAATAACTGACATAACAGTTTAATAGTCATATATAACATTATGAACAATGATGGATATCATTTAAACTCATGTTATAGTTAATGTTTTTTTACAGGTAATTTAGGTTTTTGATGATGAAACTGTTTACAAACTGATTTAAACAAGTGACATGTATATAAATATATAAATATACTATTTTATTTCAGTGAATTAATGACATCCATTTAATAGTTGAATTCACGAGTCAGGGTAAGCTAGATAACCATTGAAAACCTGGAAGCACTGGAGGACCTTTTCATCCTAGAATGGGACTCCTCAGCTGTGCTCATCCACGATCATGTATGTGGGATCGACTAGTGCTTCCAAGTTTTTGATGGTTATCCAGCTTACGTTGACTCATGAACTGAAGTATTTAAAATCACTACAATCTCCACAAACCCCTCACTTTAATGATATCTATTTAACGCAAAAAGTAGAAAGATGTTACAAACACCCAGCTTCATAAAGTGAGTGAATGAGTGATGATGATGACGTTGAAAGACTGCAAATTTTGTGCCTTGTTTCAACTAGTCTACTTGACAAATTAGTGATTCTTTCATGTATAAATTCAAGTCACTTCTATCAAAAGCCATCTGGTTGACTGGCATTCATCAGACGACTTGCTTTTTATTTACTTGTAAATTGGCATAATTTTGACATTCAATACTAATCACAATTGATTGATCACTGGGTGGTGATCAATGTCATGCTTGTCCAGTCCTCATTAGTGCAGATCCAATGCTATCGATCATGTTGCAATGTGGCCACCAGTCTAGGTGACTCGACACTGCGGGCACAATGTATTGTGATTACATCTCAGTCCTACAGGAGGTTAGTCACAGCTCGGATAGCTCAGTGGTAACGTCTCTGACTGTGAAGCTGGGTGACACGAGATCGAATCGGCCAGGGAGCACCAGTTCCCTCAAGATTACAGGTACACCTTGCTGACGAGTGCCAAGTAGCACGAAACCCGGGTGCAGGGATTCCTGTTGACTACCTCCAACCACCATTTAAATATCAATACTAATCTTCCAGTTCACTAACAGGAATATATTTATAATTCTATAAAAATGAATAATCACTATATATTATAGGAATATACAAAAGCTTTTATTACCATCTAACTTTATGATCAATTAAGTAGGAAATAGAATTTAATTAAGTACATAAATAATGTATTATGCAATGATCTTCATGACATGGAACATTTTCGTTAAAAATCCAAAATAAATTTTGTTATTAACTAATATCAATCACATATCAACTGAGAACAAGATATGGTTAATTCTTTGTTTCTCGTACTAAGCATTTTGTTACATAATTCCTAAGATTTAAACATAACCCCGTGTTTCTAAATCTTAGTTATAATTGTAAAGAATCAAAGGAATTGAAACCTATTGGTTAATTGTTTTCGAATATATTGAGCTATTGGCACAGCAACGGTATATTTCAATATTTGGTGTAGAAAAATATAACTTTACCGATTGAAAAAATTATTTTTCTGGTAACATTCTTTACCCAAATATAACTATCAATTACAAATGAAAATTTTAAAAAATTAATCACAGTGCTGATTCCCTTTAATTTACAGTATGATTTAATTAAAAAGTAATCAGTTTACAAGTTTGAAACTAGACTTCATGTATATAATTTCCAACCAGAGTTTTAAACATTTTATCTAATAAAAATAAAACATTTAAATTGATAAGATGGATAATGGTTAGCAATGGAATCCAGGACGCGCGTTTCGTCCTATTTGAGACTCGTCAGTTGGATATACCATCATCTCATGGGAAGATCCAAGCAAAACAACACCAAGTGAATTTAAATTCACCCTATTACACAAGCAAGTGGCTATCAGGACTAGGCAACTAAGTGGATAACGTGATAGCGTTTGAAGCGAATGGTACTGGGTTCAAGTCCCAGAGTGAACATCAACTCTCTGGGATGCAGGTACATCCAACTGACGAGTCCAAAATAGGATGAAACGCGCATCCTGGATTCCACTCTTAACTACTATCCATCTTTGCTTATAATGCTTGTGAATTAAGGCAATATCGAGGCAATACGCACAGTATGCACATATACCAATAACAGACTGATCAACTGCAGTCTTAAACCCTAATAAGAAGATTCAAGCAAAATAATACTAAATGAATTTAAATTGATAGTTTATTATCGGCTGTTTTTGATGGTATGGCAACCTGAGTTAATATAATAATTTATTGAATCGGTCTTTCGTAATAATCAATAAAATAAAACTAGAATAAATTACACTATGTACAAACAAACAAACAAACAAATTTGTTAGATCGATATTTTATAAATAAAAAAGAAGAAACAATGAATAAAGGAAACTGAAATCTAGTCGGTGATTAAAACAAAATATCTAACATAAAAGTATGTATATAACGAATATTGGTAATAAATCAATAAAATTCTTTACTCTTTATATATTATCATGAAACAAATGATCAAACGCATATTTCATACTTAAATATAACTGATAGATTTATATTGTTAGTAAATCTATTTTGAATTGTGTCACTTTGATTTATTTAGTTAACGAATCTACTAAACTAACATACTAAGTAAATTCTTTGATTTTTTTCAAAGAATTTTTAACCAGTTATTTGTAAACATGTCAATTTATTGTTTATATACCAATATATAGTTAAGAATATTTTTTTAAAAGTTGAGATCATGAATCAATTGAAGCTAGATCATCATGGAAAACCTGGAAGCATTAGATGGCCGTTTTGTCGTAGTATGGAACTCCTTAATAGCATGCATCCACGATCTCGCCAAGTGAGATTCGAAACCAGAACCTATTGGTTTTCACCAGGCGGGATCGTGGATGTGTGCTATTAAGGAGTCTCATACTACGACAAAACGGCCATCTAGTGCTTCCAGGTTTTCCATGGTGATCTAGCTTCAATTGGTTCATGATCTCAACTATTGAAATTACCATAGCAACCACCAAACCCCCTTCTCATATTAAAATTATTTATTTTACATCACTATAGTCATCTTCTTTACAAAAACTAACTTTCCTCAACAAAAAACAATATTTTTTTTAATATTCAAGAAGTATATAGCAGCAATTTAGACCGTATAAAATGTCTGATATATCATACAACTATTAAACACGACACCCAAAAGCATGAAATTCAACGATAATGTAACATACATTATTCATCAACAATATTTCAAAATGATCAAGCTATGATTTATAAACAAGAAATATAAAAACAGATCGACTGGTTGTTACGATGACTTAATTTGAACGTTCTAGCTTTAATGGTTGAAATGTATGAGTACATTTTAGGAAATGAATAAAAATTAAACACCACTTAATTGTTTGAACTAAGATAGTTTGTGGTAGATCACAGGATATCAGTTGTTTTTAAATGATTCAGCAATATCTTATATCTCAAAAACTCAATAATTCAACTTGAAGTTTAATGGTATGTTTTTCAAGCCTAAGTCGCTACATTCCTAAACAATATAGGTGAAGCCTAGGACATAGTGAGTTGGAGAATTTTAGTAAGTGACATATTCGCCACGAAAGATAAAAAAGTATTTAAGTAAGTAAATAATAGCTAAAGGAAGTTTAATACCAGTGAGAGATTGAGAAAATACGATATATAAATAAGAAACTGTTGCAAACAATCCTAGTAATGCCAGTATATAACGAAGCGTCCTATTAGCTAAACAGTTAAAGGAATATCAACTTATTATCTGCAACCATTTACCACCGACAGACTTGAAGCCGGAAAACTATTCTTACAAGAATGACTATCAACAGCGGGCTTTTTTCTCATAAATATAAACACAACAAAAATACCCTTCTAATGGGTTAGGTTTTTAGAATAGCATTTATACTATAATAAAGTATACACGAATTTGAGATTAATAATAGTGGATTAGTGTTTTGTAATTACTGGTTCATTTTTTACTTAAGAATCTAGTCACTAACTTTGTTATCATACTTATTCAGATAGTGTTATCGATTATTCTGAATGATAATTTCCACGGTATGGGCAACCGGGAAGTGATAATCACCCTCATACCTCTAACAGCACTCAAGACCATTGTATTCATAATCAACATCTTTCTTTTTTACGTAATTAAATGAAAAAGTATTATTTACGTCTCTTAAATTCCGAATGAGTTTACTAATACAATCTATTTAGTTTGACGGAAACACTATGACCTCAAGAATTATGAACACCTAGCTTCGTTTTACGTTGTCACAAATTCATACATACTGAAATCAATCTTATTGACGATGCATCACAAGGATGTCACTCATTATTCTTTGCTATCAGCATGATTTAGCATTTAAATTTTATAATATAAATTTTACTTATTAAAAGATATATGTATTTAAAATAATTCAATTAAGCTCAAACAAGAGAAAAATCAATTACGAACCTACCTTCAATACAATTTAATTTGCTTCATTTATTCGTAAACACTCTGATTAAATGTGGATTCGGTATATGACGATTAGATACCAACCGCTGTTTTAATGAAACCTGATACATCTAACACCCTAGACTACATTAATGTCAACACAAATATGCACACAAACACTAAAACACAAGCTCACGCTTACTTAACCAACAACAGACAGTCAATCATAAGGCAAAGCAATGTAATCTCTTTTTTGGTATGAAACTGACATAGAGAAAAACTGCGAAGGTCATACATATATATAAATGGATATATTCAAACAGGTGATTATGCAAACAAATGACACACAATCATAAAAACAGAACAAATAAACGTGAAGGTTGACTAACTTAACAATAAACTAAGTCAATTAATTCACTAGTGTGCGATTCCTGTCTTCTAGATCAATAGGTCAGTTTCTATGTGTATCTACGGTGTATGTAGTAGTATGTGTGTGTGTGTGTGTGTAAGTAGAATTATTATAAAAAAAATTATATAAACTGCTCATATTTCATTAAATCACTAAAACTAGTCAAAAATACAACACTCCAACTGAATATTTCATAATTCAACCGGTCTCCTTACTATGTGTGTATCTGTTTATCCATCTTAATTTGCTTAATAAGTGAATATTTATCAACATTCTGGTTGGTAGAATTATGTTAACAAATCACATTCGTAATAATTTATTCAATCTTTTTTTATTTTGTTTTTAATAATAATAATAATAATTGAATAATACAATGAATGGTTCAGTGATTCCGTATACATGGTAGGTTAAAAGAAGCTTAGTATTTTCAAGTTAAACTTATATGAAATATATTCAGTCTAGATGCATATGATTAAAGTCACATTTATGATTTAACAATAGAATTGACTAAAACATTAGAATTTATAATTAGTATGTTATTATATATATATGTATGTATAACTTGTTAATTGAATGATTGTTTATCTTTTGTGAATATCATTATTAGCTGAGACTTGAATGAATTAATCGATGCTTTATATATACAGAAATCTTTTTATCTGATCGATCACTAATGATAATCAATCCTGGGTTCACAATTGATTGATCACTGGGTGGTGATCAATGTCATGCTTGTCTAGTCCTTATTAGTGCAGATCGAATGCTATCGATCGTGTTGCAATGTGGCCACCAGTCTAGGTGACTCGACACTGCGGGCACTATGTATTGAGATTTAGATGGTGGTTGGAGGTAGTCAACAGGAAACCCTGGACCCGGGTTTCGTCCTTGGTTCAAAACTCGAGAGGTGGGATCGTGGATGCGAAATTGTTAAGAAGTTTCACAATAGGACGAAACAGCTGTCTAGTGCTTCCAGATTTTCCATGGTAATCTAGCTTTAATTGACTCATGATTTCAGCTATATTCACAAAAACCCCTTCTGATAATAATTTAGTTGTGTTTTTTTTCATGTTTCAGTGAAATTTTCAGAGCTTGACTAACAGTCTTCAATCAGTATATGGAATAACTTTTTACATATTTTAATAATTTTATAATCCAAAATGGGATGTAACTGATTTCTAACAAACTTATACTAATCTTGAATTTAATCGAAAATACAAAAGCTTAACAAATATATTTCCAAATCAATATTTTAATCTTATAATACTATGATGATCATACCATACCATTTGATGGAATTTTGTTCTATGAGCTCAGAGAACAAAACTCCACCAGAATCATCCACATGGGCTACAAATCTTCTCCACTACCATAACATTTGAAAAATTCCCAATTTAAATAAAACAAAAATATGTGAACTGTACATTAAACAGTAAGTTCTCATTAGGTTCAAGTTAATGTTACAACGAAGATAATCATGTTTACAACAACAACAAAAATCTTTTATAATTACAGTAAACGAATTTAAAATGACTGATAAAATGAAATAAAACTGTTAGTATTTAAGTAGCTATTGTGTTATGTCAACTTGAATCAATTCATAGATCATATGAAATTATGAAACTAATAATCACAATAAATAAAGATGTACATTGAGTGAGAGAATTAATATAATTACAAATCAGATCAAATGCTTGGTTGACGATTACGAAGGGATACAGTAGGGTGGGGTGATTGATCACGGATGGTAAAGAAGGAACTTGAGTGTGAAAGGTATATGAAAAGAAAATGAACAGACTTTATTAATTTTGCAACTGGACAATAAAAAGAAAGTTCCTTAAAAATACTTCATCACAGAATAATTATCTTATGCTTTTCGAATACGGTTGTAGAAGAAGTGAGTGGTCTATATAATATGTTAGAGAAAAAATGATACCCAAAAATGTTCATAAACAAATGCCTAGTCAAGAAGATAAGAGGATAAGAATTTTAAATGGTAAACAAAACTGTCACAATTGATTGATCACTGGGTGGTGATCAATGTCATGCTTGTCTAGTCCTTATTAGTGCAGATCGAATGCTATCGATCGTGTTGCAATGTGGCCACCAGTCTAGGTGACTCGACACTGCGGGCACTATGTATTGAGATTTAGATGGTGGTTGGAGGTAGTCAACAGGAAACCCTGGACCCGGGTTTCGTGCTATTTGGTCACCTAGACTGGTGGCCACATTGCAACTCGATCGATAGCATTCGATCTGCACTAAGAAGCACTTGACACACATGACATCGATCACCACCAAGTGATCAATCAATTGTGATTACATGTCAGTGCTATAGGAGGTTAGTCACGGCTCGGATAGCTCAGTGGTAACGTCTCTGACTGTGAAGCAGGTGACACGAGATCGAATCCGTCACGGAGCACCATTTCCCTCAAGATTACAGGTACACTTTGCTGACGAGTGCCAAATAGCACGAAACCCGGGTCCAGGACTTCCTATTGACTACCTCCAACCACCATCTAAACAAAACTGTCATTATGTATTTACCAGTTAAAGTAATTCACCGAGTGACATGTTAATTCCGAATTTATTTAGTGCAATGAGAAGAACATTTAACACAAGAATACTACAACTAATGTTGTAGTGACAGCAAGATTGAAGGATGAATTGCCTTATCTCTCGACTATTTTTTGTAACTATCGATTCAACTGCAACAGTGGAGCAAGATGACACCACACACTAACCATTTCAATAGTTACTTTTTATTTCATTCTACTAACAATCCTAAATTCATATGCTGTAATTATAAAAATCTTATTTTGTGTAAGCTTAACTATCTCTTTTGTAACATTAATTCGGATTTATAAGTGTAGAAAGTGATGAGTTTAGTTAACGCAATAAATCAGAATTACATGATATATGTGTGCAAAACATTTCAAACAGTCTGATCGTGCAAATACTTGTCGAAACATTATATCTGAAAAAAAAGTTGAACTAGACAAGTTAAAAGGTAGGGGGAAACGAAAATTATAGTAATAATAATAAAGTAAAAAATGTGAAAATTATGCTGGATAATCAATTAGTGTTATCAAAGTAGGTTAAGTGTAAGAACAAATTGTTTTTGAACATATAAAGGGGGTTTCGGTTTTCGTATAGTCAAGGTTTCAATAAACCTTATTATACTCCCTTAAAAATGTTTGTACAAAACTGCAATGGCTGACTTGACATCAACAATATTACCTGTCCCAAACAAATGTTTTCCGATGGAGGGGAATGTTCGTCTATCGTGTGACCTTAATGGACCATTCGACTTCATTTGTTTTTGCGGCCGTTTACTTATGTGTTCATCCACCCTTACATTCAACTCGCGATTGCTCCTGCACACATACGTGTTTCAGCACATACATGCATATTGATAGACGCAATGGGATTCAATACAATCACTTAAATGCTGTTTGAGTTTTTTGTGATGAGTTAGTCGGCATAAAATATCCTATTGATAGCTAATTTAAGTCTCCATTTCAACATGAGACTATTTGAGTTAACTCTAAGTGGTAAGAAAATAAGATCCCGTTTTTGGGTCCCAAAAATATCGTAGGTTTATTCAAACTGCTACCTTCTCAGTGGTTCATAAAGTTAAACGAATAATTGTTATCCATCAATTTTCAGGTAAGAGCTTCGCGTCTCCCTAAATAATATTGCTAGTGCGAATACCAATAATCCTATGGAATAAGCCCTTTATCAGTCCACATTTGTGCTGGAAACTAAGATGTTACCCTGTCCGTGTTGACTTTCTATATAGGAAACGTTTGATGGAATCATCGTCTCTTCTACTGGTCACTATGCCTGGAAAAGGGGGCTGGTTATTCATTCCTTCTTCTTGTTTAAGAGAAATATGCTTTTGAGTTGTGTTGAGTTCCCTTAGTAAGCAATTCATGTCTCCATGTTTATCACCGATGACTATGATGTCGTCCTGAAGTGGACGCCACTCGCAACATTGCTTGTAAATAATATGCCCCCAATTTGTCGAACGGAGCGAAACACGGCGTTGGCAGAACACGTGAAGACCAGGTGAGAAAAGAGTTCAGATTGCAGAACACATCAAAAGTTTTAAGTGGATAATTGAAGGCTACGTATATATATTATGTAAATGCCTTGTAACTTTTCCCATTAAAAATATGTTCCCGCTTCCGATTGTATTATTTTACAATTCACGAGCTGCTTATACAAACACATCTTTTGAGTTGAGTCTTCAGCGAGATTTTCCACATATGAAATAAACACATTAGACAGCAATTGTCTTAAAGGACTATCCACTGCCACGCAATCAATCTGCTGAAAATGCTCTCCCTCAAAAGTGAATTTCATATTTTCAGTACATAATAATAAATATTAAAGAATTTTTACAGGAAATGTCGATGGGTCTTCCAAAGAATAATTGTGAAACTGGTTTCACATATGGTTTAACACTTTGTGAACCATTTTGCAAAATTATGTGTAGATGATCGACACATTGATAGAATTTTTCATAAGGGGATATTAAGCTTATGATTTTTTAGTGGTCCTTATTAATCAGAATACACTGAACCCATAGAGTTCAATAAATTTAATTCATCTGTTTTAATAGTATTCTTTTCAAATATTTCCATTAGATTCGAATCGACTTTCCTTCCTAATTTACGTAACCCATTAGAATCAACATTGGCTATGAATTTGCTTTCGTCACTAATAATAGATTCCATTTAATTTTTGTAATCCGACTTATTCATAACAACAACATCTGATCTTTTATCAAGTTTAACCAAAAAAGAATATCAGTATTATTTCATAATTTTTCTAATGATTTGAAATACCGAGAAGTTAATATACTTTTATGATTTGGTCCAGAAACATAAAATAGATGCACTATATTCATTAGTTTAGCTTTACATAAACTTTAATTCTTTAAAGATGTAAGAGCTAGAGTATTCGGTTAATTATAAAGGTTTTGGAATTTGGTAATGATTGCCAATTCAAACATTTGTAAATTGAAAAATTTATTGAGGAATTATGTTTTGTTCAGTTCATGACAATTTTAATTCAGCTTATGTACAATTAATATTAATGATAAAATTAATATAGGCTATTAAAATTAATTTGCTTTAAAAAGTGTTAACTATTCAGTATGACTAGATTATTTCAATAAATATCTGGGTTAACAATAAACATTAAGATTAAACACTGAATGTTAATAGAAAATTTGAGACTGGTCATATTAAATGGTTATGTAATTTAAACCTGCGATCATAAACTTCTAGAAGTTGATTAAATATATTTATTATTAGTTTTAATTCATACATTTGATTCCATTGATGATTTTACAAAAAGCTAGAACAACAAAACTTACATAATACAACTTGTTTATCTTGATACGTTTTATTAACTGTAAATATCTTAGAAACATAGTGTTGTGTTCGGTCGTCGCAATTCTTGTGCCGGAAAAACAAAAACGCTGATCACTTATACTCGGAACGAGGGACCATGGCAATACCCGCGATGCGAAAGTAAGAACACAAAACTGGTATAAGTGAAAATTTATTAGCCTCAAACACTATGACAACAACGAATCGAATATAGTCTAAAATACACTCATTTATAGATTGATTGTACACTCATTTTGATTAATAATTAGGATTGGATCACATACTTAGTTATAGCAAATCACTTACTGAACATAGTTCATGTCAAGTGAATACAAGAATATCGTATATTATACAGAAGAAAATATCATACTAGGAAAACAAATCAAATACTACACTGAATGATCCTCATGTTGACTCAAAACGGATATAATATTCAATAAAACTTATAATCAATAATTCAATCGAAAATTGACTTTACTTTCCATCATATCAAGCAATAATTAATCTACTGGGTTTAACTCTGGTCCTAACACATAGTCAATAAATTTAAAATGGATTTTGAAACTTCAACAAAGATAATAATAATAATAATAATAATAATAATAATAATAATAATAATAATAATGCTGATGATGATGATGATGTTCATCTACCTTCTATAGTACTTTTTTATCAATATATTTCTGGTTGAAATAGACTACTTTCAAGTAAAACATTAAGGTGTTATACACCTAATGTTCATATTCTGCTAGTGTTTATACAATCATAAGTTTACATAGTAAAAATACATGTGGTTATAAAAGTCACTCTTCTATGTAGGATTAATTCGTTTATACACAATGTGACATTTTAACTACATTATACTGACTTGATCAACAAATAATCGATTTAGTTTGTCCGTCAAGATAATTCATATAATAGCTGATAGTATCCAGGGGATTAACCTGAAAAATTCAGTTATCAGAAACTGACTTAAAATTCTTGGTTACAGCTTATCTCTATTAATATATACAGATTAGTAAGCCATTCTACCATTCAAAGATTCTAATAATCCTACGTGTTTTTTAATCCTACTCAAAGTTGCAATAGATTATCAAAACAATTGCTTATAAATAATAATGTCAGTTTAATAGAATTTCTGAAAAATAAAGTGAAAATGGTTAAAGATTATTCTATTGTTGTTATATGTTTAATAGGCATATCTATATTACAATCCCATAAAAGGTCAGTTCCAGCCCTAAATACCCTGATGATACTGTTTCTAATTGTGAAACTAGACGAAAAGAATTCAAATCTTATGCCAAAACAGATTTTTTCTTCAATATTGTAAATATGCCTAACTAACTGGTACAACCTTCCATGAGATCTTGGTCAAGAATTTCTTTCCACGTTCATTTAAATGACAAACATGACAATTTTTTCAACCAGAGAACCACTATAACTATTGTATTTTGATTACATATAAAGTCATTACACTCCATCTGAACAATACATCTGTAACATGAGCTGAACATTTACCAACAAAATAACATGTTGGTTATAATACGGATATACAAAAGGAACTGTGAGTTTTCGAAAACTAAAATATTTAGGTGTGGTTAGTTAGAATCTTCATCCTTTCATTCCATTCTTGTTTCAAGTTATTGAAAATCTTTTGATTTCGCATCATTGCACTGTATAGACACACACTTCAAAGTTTTTGATGAGCAATGAATTTTTACAGAAATGGAGTGTAATTATTTTCATTTTATTAAAAAAAGCAACTTAATTTCATTATTTGTTGTGTCTTAATTTGAAATTAAGAAAATTTATTTATACTTTAAACAAAACGTCATGTCAGAAGGGTTTTGTTGAGATTTTAGAAAGTTCACTGGTTGAAATCATGAGTCAATTGAAGCTAGACCACCATGGAAGACCTGGAAGCACAAGGCACCCGTTTCGTCCTAGCGTGGGACTCTTCAGCAGTACTCATCCATGATCCCGCACCCTGCGAGATTCGAAACCAGAACCTATCAGCCTCGTGCCAAGCGCTTAACCAACTAGACCACTGACTCGGCACCTAACGGTGTTTACGTCTAACTTTGATGCCGGCTCAGTGGTCTAGAGGTTAAGCGCTTGGCGCGGAACTGATAAGTCTTGGTTTCGAATCTCGCGGGGTGCGGGGTCACGGATGCGCACTGCTGAGGAGTCCGATACTAGGACGAAACGGGCGTTTTGTGCTTACAGGTTTTCCATGGTGATCTAGCTTTAATTGACTCATGATTTCAACCAGTAAAAACATCATATCGTACTGAAAATAAGAATTATTTATGCTCAGTTATATTAGAAATCATGGATCAAATGAACGTTATTGTTATGATAGGTTAATGGGTATTGTTTAATGTGTTCTCTAGTAACTAACTTTGAAATATATTATCGAAGTTACAATAAAAACTATTAATCTCTGTAGTTAATCCATGTTGGTAATGGGATTGTTACCACTGTTGGTAAGAATTAATGGCCAAACAACAATGACGTCCAGTGCTTCCAGATTTCCAACTGTGGTCTAACATCAATCGGTTCATGATGTCAATCAAAACCTTAATAATCTCCACAACCCCTATATTGGTAAACTGACTAAAGTTGAGAAAATAAATCATTGGATGCTAAAATAATGTTTTAAAGGCAACACGCTAGTCACAAAGTTGGAATTTCCTTGATTCCTTGAATTATGAGTATAAACTCGTGAGAATGTCCATAATACAATAACAAAAAAACTATCCAATTCCCATTGGTTTTCAATAATTATCTTGAATTCAGTCCATAATGTGAAACTGCTCATAAAACCAAAGTTCCAAACTATACCAGCTCAGGATCAAATATACTTAAATAATATTGTATCCAAACTAAACATTTATTAAATTAACACTATCATGTTTCAAAATTATATTCATCAAGTAGTGATACTAACCATATTATAAATATACTTAGTTTCGTAAAACAGACTAACTAGTTCTTAACTTAGTGGTTAACAAATATTAATCCTACTATCCACCATCCATATTACAGAACACGAGTGGGGACAATCGAATGTATTTAACACAAAATTACAGGACTTGTTGATAAAATCTAACGACCATAAGGTAAATGCTTAATTTGCAAAATGTCCACCAATTGTCCCAAAATGACTCAGACTTCATTGTTCTTGCATTTTCATACAAATTACATCCTGTTTCCATTCTCTACTGTTCGATCCTCTTGTCTCTCTGCTGCCAGACGTTCTGTTCACATCACTAATATCATATAATACTTATGTCAATATAAGTAGAACACACCACACTTGTAAATGAGTTCTCTCTAAATACAATAAAGTTATTGTTTAGTACTTTATAGCTTTCAATAAATATCCAATTAGTGGTCGATTTATGACAGAAATTATCTTTCACCGCTGTTCCCAGAAAGAAACAAAATTATAAGGTTTTTAAGTAATATATATATATATATATATATATATAACCCAAAAAAAACTAAAAGATAAAACGTTCTATTTTAAATTAATTAAATAAAAAATTCATTACAATTTACAACAGATGTTCAATAAAAATAAATAGAAATATTTCCATGAGAATAATTACAATAATGATAATAATAATAATGAGGATAAAAATTGGATAAATAATATTTGTGTATACCCATTCATCCAGTTTCTAGGTAGGATAGAATAGAGAAGAGAAAATGAAAGAAATAAAAAATATGATATTCAATATCAATACTTTTGTTACTACTTATATTATTACATTTTGCCAATTTAACCTAGATTATATGACACCAGATGTAATGAATTAGTCTTTAAAATTTATGATTGTCTCATAAGGTATTCTATATAGTTCTCATTGTAATTACATTTTTTTTGTTTTGTTTTTTTACAAATGCGCATAATATACACCTGAATAATAGTATGATTCCAGATTTTTGTTATGTTTTTTTTTGGTTTCGTTTGCTTCTTTTGAAGTTTATTCCTAATGTTTAGTTGCTCACTATCATTAAGAATATTATTTATACTGTATTATTTGTAAATTTTCTCTATAAGTATCTTGATATAGGATTATGAAGACCTCGACATCTGAAGGAAAACACGGAATACAATGGACAGCTCGAAATCAATTAGACGATTTGGACTTCGCAGATGACCTAGCCCTCCTATCACGTACACATGAACAGATGCAGATGAAGACAGCCAGTGTAGCAGCAGTCTCTGCATCAGTAGGCCTCAGCATACACAAAGGGAAAACCAAAGTCCTCAAATTCAAAGCGGAAAACAACAATCCAGTCACTCTTGATGGCGAAACATTGGAAAATGTAGAGTTCTTCACATACCTAGGAAGCATCATCGATGAACAAGGAGGTTCAGATGCAGACGTAAAGGCAAGGATTGGCAAAGCAAGGACAGCATTCCTACAGTTAAAGAACATATGGAACTCAAAACAACTTTCAACCAATATCAAAGTGAGAATCTTCAATACCAACATCAAGGCAGTTCTACTGTATGGAGCTGAAACTTGGAAAACTACAACAACCATCATCAAGAAAGTACAGGTATTTCTAAACAATTGTATACTCAAGATACTCAACATCCATTGGCCGGATACCATCAGCAATAGTTTTCTGTGGGAGAGAACAAATCAGATCCCAGCTGAAGAAGAAATTGGGAAAAGATGATGGAAATGGATAGGACATACATTACGCAAATCGTCAAATTGCATCACGAGATAAGCACTAACTTAGAATCCTGAAGGGAAGCGAAAAAGAAGAAGGCTAAAGAACACATTGCGTCGGATAATAGAAGCAGATATGAAAACGATGAATTACAACTGGACGGAGCTAGAAAGGATTGCCCAGGACAGGGTTGAATGGAGAATGCTGGTGAGCGGCCTATGCTCCTTCACGAGGAGTAACAGGCGTAAGTAAGTAAGTATCTTGATATACCCTAGTGAATATATGTATCAAATTGTGTTATGTTCCTCATTGGTTAACTAATTGACTTCTTGAAGAAATAATGTATCTAGTTAGATTTATCTATGTATATCTCATTTGTTTTGTATTCTTTGCTTTATCATACAGATTTTATTTCATATAAGAAATATATGACACATTTTAACAATCACTTAAAATTAGAGGTCAATAGTTAGAAATTTTACTATATCAAATGTATATTCTTTTTACGATCATAAAAGTCTAATACAATTTATGAATAATTGGAATTTATAAATTTCCTAAATGACAGAGGAAGCCTTCACAAGATAGGAAGATTCAACAAATTGTCTTCAGAAGAGGTTTTGTGGATATTATAGTAATTTCAATGGTTGAGATCATGAGTCAGTTGAAGCTAGACAACCATAGAAAACCTGGATATAATATCCACAAAACACCTTCTGATATTATTCAACATATGCTCATTAGTGACTAGTGAGAAGCAGTGACCAGTGAAGTTCAATCAGGTCTATTGTAAGAAATTAACTCACTGAAGACAATGGTGGATATGTTGCTCAATTTCGTCGATTAGTTGAAGTTAGACATTAACACAGTTGGATGCCGGCCAGCTTAATGGTCTAGTGGTTAAGCGTTCGCGCGCGAGACTGATAGGCCCTGAGTTCGAATCTCACTAGGCGGGATCGTGGATGCGCACTGTTGAGAAGTCCCACAATAAGAAGAAATGACCGTCCAGTGCTTCTAGGTTTTCCATGGTGATCTAGCTTCAACTGACTAATGATCTCAACCATTGATATTAATCTTCAATCAAACAAAATTCAATTTTTGAAATTTTACATTATTTGGCTTCGAGAAAAACGAAACCTTTCCCTAAGAACACAAAACCACTAATTACGTTAAACATGTTATTATTGTTGTGACTTTATGTCCGGCTTTTTATCATGTGATTTATCCACTGGTCAAAATACGACTTATACAATCTTGGCACTGTGTCAAACCAATGACGTTCGACCGGTATGGGTAGCCTAGCGTCCTTATCAGTCCTATGTCCGCCTAGCCCGTCCACTTGAGTCCAGAACACCAAATACCAGCTTCCACAATGCAAATCGAATCGAATTATTCATTTCAGACATACTGGGTTTATATATCAACCAAACAGATTGCAACGTACCATAAAATAGGAAATAACATTCAAACATAATAAAGCCAAAAAGTGACTGTGAACACGGGAGTCAGTAGTCAATAAATTGAACATAGAATAAGAACAGTAAATCGTACAATAATAAATTATAAGTCAAAATAAAGCTTATAATAAGAGGAATATAAATATACATAATCTAATCATTGAATAATTATACCATAAGAATGTATAGATAATATTAGTCAATTAATGTGCCAGAAGTTACTCGTGATTTAATCTTCGTTTGGATATAACAATTATCAACCCTGTAAAGAGACCACTAACTAAAATTTTAATTCATATATACTAGTTGTTCAGATCATCCCATTGATATTTAAGACCACAATTAATCAGCCTATTTTAGCTTATGTTAACTAACTAAAATGATGAATTCACGAGAGATTCCGACCACCATAATTAGCATGTATATCAAATATGTTGAATATGTCAGAAATGTTTGAAAAAAAAAGATAAATCTGATAATAGTTTTAATTAATTTAAACGTTACACTCAAATTAATAGTAAAACAACGAAATTTATTGATTAAAATGATCATTTATAATTTATGGGAAAAATTATTGATTATTAGTGAAATTAAACTCTAATTTTTTTTCTCATTCAAATCTGTGCTTATTATTATAAGCACAGATTAAGCACAGTGATTAAGGGATTTCATTTCATATTCTCGATTTCTCTTGAGTTTTATATACCTCGAAATTCTCCATAAACGTACATCGTATAATCGTAGTTGATACTGAGACGAAACTTTTTAAGACATAATTTATAAGTTATAGTTTCTATGGAATTATATCCAATAATCAGAGTCAATATGAGCATGCTTTTTTTCAACGTTAAATAGATTAGATTCATGTGAAGAAACTATAGTTATCATGAGTACATTGACAGAATGGTCTTGAATAATTAAACATTTTGGACTAACTCAATTTGATATACGTAAGTTAGTGTTATTTAGAATAATTTAACAAGTTAAAATTATTTTCAGTTAAAAAAAAAATTTATTTTACTTAAGTTTATATCCCTAACTTAAATTTATCGATTAAATTCTTGAGTTTAGATCCCTTTAATTTTTAAATTTAATTTGAAATCTAGACTTCGCAGATAATCTGGCTCTTCTATCGCACACGCATCAACAAATGCAGGAGGAGACGACCAGTGTAGCGGCAGCCTCATCAGCAGTAGGTCTCAACATACGCAAAGGGAAAAGCAAGATTCTCTGCACCAATCCAATCACAATTGACGGAGAAGATTTGGAAAATGTAAAAACCTTTACATATCTGGGCAGCATCATTGATGAACACGGTGGATGTGATACAGATGTGAAGGCGCGGATCAGCAAAGCAAGAGCAGCATATCTACAAATAAGGAACATCTGGAACTCAAAGCAACTGTCAACCAACACCAAGGTCAGAATTTTCAATATAAATGTCAAGACAGTTCTACCATATGGAGTCGAAACTTGGTGAACTTATAGAGACTCACGTGCAAATGGGTTTATTCTCATTTAACTCAGTTAAGCCCTTTTGCTAACTTATTTAGCGGACAAAGTCATCTGCACTATAACAATTTATTGTACCCTTATTATTTTGTGGTTGTATGAAATACGTATGCTTGAATATTGCTTACTACCTACGCATTTATTCACTCTGCTAGTTTTACTACTAACCCCGTATTCGATTCGATTACTCATTCATTTTACATGGTATATATATGTCCATGTTATTCATATTCAACACTTACTAATTCACACGCTCTCGTCACGCTCTTGCTCTGGCTCTCGCTCGCTTGCTTGCATTTCGGCACAACTCTTCTATGGTTGTTTAGCGCATCTGTACATTTGGATATATGTGTGTATTCTCGCAATAGACGTAATAAACACTTCGTATTTGCCTTCTGATTAATATACCGTTGGGGCGTTATACAGAATGGCTAGCAAGACGAATTGTATACGAAGTTAAGGATTATATCGGATACCGACCACCACAAACTACGAAAACCATCATCTAGAATATACAAGTGTTTATTGACAGTCGTCTACGCAAAATACTTCAGATCCGTTGGCCAGACACCATCAGCAAAAACCTACAATGGGAGAGAACAAACCAAATCCCAACGAAGGAAGAAATCTGGAAGAAACGCTGGAAGTGGATAGGACACATACTGAGGAAAGCACTCAACTGCGTCACAAGACAAGACCTCACATGAAATCCCCAAGGCCAAAGGAAAAGAGAAAAACCGAAGAACACATGGATACAGACATGAGAAGAATGAACAAAAATTGGATAAAACTGGAAGGGAAGGACCAGGACAGAATGGGTTGGAGAATGTGGGTCGGTGGCCTATGCTTCCTTGGAAGTAACAGGCGTAAATTCAGTCGATTCAATTCAGAACCCTTTAATAGTATGATCAATTATGTTAATGATACTATTATAAAAATAAGATCATTTCCTGGAAATTTTCGTGAACTTTATAAAAATAAATCTTTTGTTCTTTGAATATCATTTAACAACAACGAGAAATATTTATGTAGATCATGTTATTTGCATATGAACAGTAAATTGTACAATCATCACAAATTATTAAATATTTTAAAGTAATTAGTAATATAGTACATCCATATTTAATATGTGATTTCATTTACTTAGATTCAATTGTACATAAAGCGTAAATGTATCGGTTCAAGATGATGCATCAAATTAACGTTGCGAAGTAAAATTTTTGAAGAAAATTGTAAAGTATCAAAAGTAGTAACAGTATCAACGGTAGTATAAAACATTAGATATTTCAAATATGACTCAATGGGCAGGAACGAATTTACAGAAGAAATGTCTATGATTTTAAAACTCATAATCTAAGGAAAGCTAGAGTGTTAATGCGTCTAGGTTATTGTGGCTGATTTTGACTCATTTTATTTAGCTTCTTCAACTATGCGTCACGATAATCGCGTGGATTTCAACCTATTAGTTTATATATATATAATTCGAACTTTCAGCCATTTGATAATAATATAATGACACTAAGCAATCTTCACTTGGATAACAAATGAATTCATAATCCTATATCATTTAGTCCAATAAAATCGATAGTAGCCTCTGAACCTATATTTCGTAATGGTTAATATATTCTCAGTCTTAAAGGTTTAGAATCCATGCAATTTTACAGGCATTAAATAAATCACCTGTGAAAAATTCTCCAATTAGCATCTTTAAAAATATAGAGAAATAATATAAATGGAACAAAAAATATACACTTCCTGTCTTTCATCAACTTAAACCTGAGAAACTCCTAAATGTATCTAAAATATCATCAAACTAATCCAAGAACAAACATTCATTCAGTAAGATATTTTTTGAGCCTACTAAAAAACTTAAAAAGAAAAACAACCAGTCTACTAATTTAATTGTCACATAAATTTATGTTATCATCTATAAGGTAAAAGTTTTTCGATATAATTAAATGATGGCAGTTTTATAGACTTAAGGATTAGTTATATCTATTGAATCCTTAAATCATTTTAATGAATCATTTGTAATATGTGACAATTCGTAGTGTATGCGTATCAAAAGAAAGGTGTATTATTTTTCAACAGTCATCATTAATTTATAATACATGTACCCGCATAATGGTACACAAGTACAGGACATAGTAAAAGTAAACAGCTCTACTTATTCGTGAGTAATCAAATAAATATTATATATATTAGACTAATTGATGTATATCATGTGAAGCATTGGTTAATTATCGTATATTAAACATTCATCACAAAGTCAATAAATATATTAAATATAATAATGATTTCTTAATAAATAGATTCATTTGTTTTGCAATTTGTCCAATGTATTGTACTCACTAAAGACCTATAAATTCCAGTGTTTAGTTTTATGTAGTGTTACATGAACACTGTTGAATTGAATCCCAATTTATAACTAATCGACCGTTCATTGCTCCTTGATTTCTAGTGACGTTTTACCGGATGTTAGTTTTACCACGATAAATAAATTTGCGTAATATAATCACTTATTTAAGTGTATTAATATTAGTAGATTTGCTTTTTAATACAATATTGAGTAAAATACTAAATATTAAAATATCGCAATAGTTAATTCAAGGCGGCCTGCTTGAATATCTGGGCTACCTGTTCCTGCCATCTAGATATTTCAATAAGTTATCTGTTTTCTTGTTTGTTTTAACAGATTATTATGCCTATTAATTTCAGATGTGTTTGTGAAAAGTTTACTACATTTCGCTGTAAAACTTACAAAAGAGTCTAATTAGAGACATCGTGGCTGCTGGCAATGTGTATTGAAACAAATGAACATTATTCAGATGTCGAGTTCTAACCAGTAATCATTCAATATTTATCGTCAATATCAATCAAGAAATAAGAAAAGGAAACTTTTTGAAATATTTTGTGCTGAGAATTCTATTTTGTACCAAAAATATTATATTGAATAAAGCCATCAATAATAATAATGTTATGGAAAACATTACTGAACTTTTTTAAAGATAATAAATATTGACAGAATTGTCAGATTGCGGTATTCATTCAATCTTTTATTATGGCTCAGCATATACTGTATATTTCACAGGTTGAAATCATGAGTCAGTTGAAACTAGACCACCATTGAAAACCTGGAAGCACTGGACGGCCGTTTCGTCCTGGTATGAGACTTCTCAGCAGTGCGCATCCACGATCCCGCACCACGCGGGGCTCGAACCCAGGACCTACTGGCTTTGCGTGGTGCGGGATCGTGGATGCGCACTGCTGAGGAGTCCCATACCAGGACGAAACGGCCGTCCAGTGCTTCCAGGTTTTCAATGGTGGTCTAGCTTCAACTAACTCATGATTTCAACCTGTGAAATTTCTAAAAAAAAAACTCTCCACAAAACCCATTCTCATATGAGAAAAACTATTTTCTCTCAGATTTCTTTTTATTTATACATGTGAATTATGATAAAGGTTAAAAGATAGTCTACGACTGAACCATAGTTTTATAATTCATTTAATAATAAAGACTTCAGTACCGTAATTGTTTAACTTTTAAAAAAATTTCAGTTATTTATTCACATTCAATACATTTAGCTAGTTTGAAATAGGATAATGAAACTTAATTGGTTTATTATTATGATAAACACACGTAGTTCTTTGATTTTTATGACAAATTAAAAACAAAAACCCAATAATGAAGGTGTTATTAAGATGCATTTCAGAAGTCTTGGTCAAATTATAACAAGAGATTCAAGTTTTTTTTCCACAGTTTCAGTCATTACTTAAACAAGGAATGTGGCAATTGATAATTAACTACTTCGAATATATATATATATATATATATATATATATATATATATATATAAATTTATATACAACCATAAACTTACATACTCCATGAAGAAACTGTATACAATAATCCTGTATTGAAAATTTTAATTCCCTTTTTTATTCTGTATATTCTGCATCTAATAATGATGTTTAGAAACTTTAGATAATTGGTCTAATTTCATATTTATAAGCTTCATGAATGATTTCTGTAAGAAGCTTATCAACTTAATAATTTTATCTCTTTTAATGTATATTAATAACAGTGATTAAAGTTAAAGACATAGATACATTGATGATATTAATAATAGAAATAGTAATAACATTAGTAATTCTATTTGGGTGTGATTAATATATATTAAGATAATTTATATTAATATGATTCAATTCAATAAACAAGAAATGATTGGTGATGTTACTTAAATTCTAATGACAAATATAATGTAATCTTATATCAGTTTAATATACTATACTTAAATATGAGAATAGAATACATGTTATCCAATTGGTTTTTACCTTAAATTTGACCTTAAATCTATGTGAAATTCTTCTTTAAAGAAAAAAAATAAATTAAAATTTACTTTTATACAATATCGGAAATGAGCCACACCTCATATATATATATATAAATAGCTAAATGTAAATTATAATATTAAAAAAGGCATCTTCATTTACACTGATTATTAGTGTATAACAATATTTATACATTGTATTCTTTAAGTAACTAACATCAATTGATTCTTTTTCTATCTTACAAAGATTTCAATCTACAAAAATAGAAATGAAATACAAATATTGGTAAGTGTAATTAGAAAAATATTGAATTGACTTTGGGAAATATCTTGGTATTATATATATGTTATTGATTAAATTAAGACTCATATTAAGGTAGGAAATGGATTGTGTTAACCAATTTATGTGTTTTTAGGCGCCTGTTAAATAGACTCTATAAGAGTCAAACGAAATTTCAAATAATTATAAATAGTTGTTATTTGATATAAAAATTGAATATATAGTATGAATTCAATGTGAGAAAAAATAACAAAAAGATGGAAGACAAAATCTGACTCACACGTCCTCATCGTACCTCCTGGATAGTGGGACGGATGACCCGTGAACAAATGTGAGCGGTAACCCAGTTGGTAGATATCGGGCTAATCACCTACTCAATCGATACCGTTAAATCGATTATAAACTTCACAAAGAAACACAGCACAATTACTCTTGGATGGAAAAGTGACAAAAAATTGACAAAAGTGGTGCATGTAATCTATGGGGTGCGCCTTACGGGGCAAACTCCATCTGGTTGCAAAAACAGCTATTCTAGACCCAGTAGTTGTGCCATGCTTTGATGTGGCCTGTTTCTCTCCAGAACAGCTTCACTAATTTGTTTGGCTGGAAGGGGCGACAAAAAGATGAAATGAACAATACATAATAAAAATAAAGTAAAACGTCATTATATGTTCTTTGTACCTAGTTTAATTTACAAATAGAAAAGGTATTTTGAGGTAGTCAACTTTAGAAATTAAATTTACAACCATAGAAAATATTTAGAAATAAATCGGCCTCTTATATCTTGAATAAGTTTCTGTAATGAACATATTATGAGTTTAAGGTCTGAAAGTAAATTATAAACCGTGATATACTCAGAAATCACTTATAAACATTATTATTATAAATTCACTTGGTATTGTTTACTTGAAGCTTTCCATTGATATTTAGGGCTGCTATTGATCAGTCTCTTATCGTCATATGTGCATACTGCGCGTATCACCTCAATATTGCCTTAAGTGGCTATTAGGACTCAGTAGCTAAGTAGATAACGTGATGGTGTTTGAAGCGAACGATACTGGGCTCGAGTCCCGAAGTGAACATCAACGTTAGGATGCAGGTACATCTAGCCGACGAATCTCAGATAGGATAATACGTGCGTCCTGGATCCCACTGCCAACCACTATTCGTCTTTGCTTATTTTTACTATATATTTTAATTTTTTACTTCTTACTAATACATCGTTAATTGAATCTTTCTACCTACTCGTTGTTTATTAGAAAACAATGAAATTATGGAAATCATATAGTTAGTCCCTCACATTTTATTAAATTATCTGCAATAAAAACATTTCTAATAATTGTGAACTGATTTGCTACAAGCATAGAACAGCTACATATAACTTTGATAAATGAGGATATGAAACAGAAAATAGCAAGAAAAAGAATATGAACATCTCATAAATTAAAAATGTTCGTTTGCTTAGGGCTTTCAAAATAGATTTTCGTTTTATATAACACCAGTCAACTTGTATTGCAAAGACCATATAAGTGAAATCAAATGTTACAATAAAACATTGAATTGTTTTCCATCACAATAATAAATGATAACACTATTCTCTATGCGATCATGAAACTGATGTCTGGTTCTCAGTTTGACTCTCTGATTAACGATAACGATATAAAAGTTCAAACAAGTGTATTTCAAAATAATATGAATTAACAAACAGACAATGACTCAATATAAATATGGCAACCATCAAGTATCGTCAAACACTAACTATCAATAAGACAATGCAACACTTTTGATGGCCGTTAATATGAACAGTAAAACATACTAATCTGACTAGAAGAAACCGAAGAATTTATATTGTACGAAACCACAAAATCAAATAGAAATCTTAACATATAAATAAACTGAATTTATAGTTTACAATGAAGAATAGCAACATAATTTAACGAGCCAGGAAATCGATTTAATTAATGATTAACTGAAAAGTTGAAATTTCACTAAGACGATCGATGCCAGAGAAGATCCACTTTGTAAATAACTGGGAAAAGAGGAATAAATGTCAATAATTTTGTCTTTCGTTGGCATTCTGATTACACGTAAACAAAAAAAACAGAATATTCCTACCATTGTTTGTAAATTTAACACTGATAATGAAGTAATTAAGCCTAGTTAAGAATGTAACAAATAAAAACAATATAATTATAAAGACAAAACATCGTTAAAATCTGTTAGAACTAAATGACTGAATCAACTACTCTAAAAACGGAGTACTCAGTGATTGAAGACATAACTATCATTTTTGTTCTTGAAAGTAGTTAGTAGTAAAATATTCAGATGAAAATTTTCATCATGAACTGAATAAATTTGTCCAATCGTGACTGGCGGAATAAACCAAATAGTGAGTAAGAAGATAACTCCCCGATGAAATTTAACGATGATCATACTAGACTAAAAACTGATTGAGATGGAAGATGTTGACGACTGGATTCTAACTCAACCATCTAGTGGTTTCGCGCTCACTATGAGACATGGAAGTAATGTATTCGATTTTGTGTGTACATTTCTAAACACTCTTAAGTAGCTGCCTAGTAATCCTTCGATTTTCCATGAATCTTAATCTGGTGTTAGTTTGATATTGAAAACCATGTTTGTTTTTTCACAAAAGTGAACATGAAACTGTGATAAAATATTTCTCTATGAGCTACAAACCGAGTTATCTAAATAAACTGGATAGGTTAAAATGTTGCTACTGACTGTATTTCTAATATTTAGTCGCATATAAATGTAATGAGGGTTTAAAGACAGATTAATTCATTTTTAGTGCATACTATAATGTTACTGGTGAGTAGTATAAATCAGTTTACGAATCAAAGAAAAATTGATGAAGAAATTACTATGGAGTCATACGTTATTTCCATGATAAATACCTAAAATTGTATGGATTTATGTTAATTCGTAAGATTACAAGTTAATAAAAGAAAATGTCTAAATTTGTTGATTATTACATTAAAGTTGCATTTTCTAAATTGAAAGATACAGCTCAATCTACATCAAATCAGCTAGCTGTTATGTTTATAGGCATGTTTAATGGCTCAAAATAAAAAATATATAGGCACTCATGTAAAGTTATTCAGAGCCCATAGTACCTTATTTTCGAACTGTTAGGAATTAAAGGAAAGATTCTAAGCATTAGTAACTTTTCACTGCTGAGGTGGTAAACGATATCCTCCTTGGTGTTGGGATAACAGGATGAAGTTTTGACAGCTAAACTTAAACCTATCTCAAATGTGCTTATCAATGATAAATAGTTTTATGTCTCAGAAATTTACGGTATGGATGCATTGAGATCAAGTTACATTGTTTTTGAAGATAGCGGAAATCACTTGTCAATCAATGAAGTCATTTTTCACTGTCGCTTATCTTGACTACATCAATAACAGCTATAAATTGCTTATCCATGGAGTGATTCGAAGAAATGATAGTAGGTAAACTTAATAAGCAGATTATAATGTAAAAAGGTGTGCTATACTGCTTTTTATTTACTTTGACCGTATATGTTAGAATGATTGAATATTTTGACATTGAAAAACACCGTATCCATGCTATCTTGCTGAGAAGCACTTATACCCAGGACAGTCAAACAGAATAATTTTGAATTAGAAAATGAAAACAGTTAAGCTCATCATTACTAATAATGGAAATTCATTATTCAACATAGGTTTCAATATGCCATAAATGTTTGTTATATCATGTATTTACAAGTTCTCATGTATGTGAATGCTCGTATGTAGGGTGAAGTAATGAAGAAAGGTACAACATTCACCAAAGTGACTTTAAGATCAGTCTAAACCCTAATGTCAGATAGAAGCAGAAGGTAAATAACCATATCCCCCTAAGGCCAAATATGTAAAAGAAATAGGTCATGCAGTTAACATTCAAACTAATCTCAACTCTGCACATAATCTGTCAAAGATACATTCTTAAGTTTGTAAAAACTCTATTCAAGCATTTTACTTCCACTTTTGCGTACACAAAAATAATTTCTTTTCATCCTAAACTTTTTCTGCACAATTCATTTTCAATTTGGTGGTCAGCATAAAAAAATTTTCATTCTGTCTCAAACCTTATTTTCTTCTGTATGATTCCTACCTCACTACTCTTAATCAATTTTCAATGAATATAACTTAACAGATAAATATATGGTTTGACTGATAGGTCCTGGAACTCCTGGAACACCAATCCAATCACAATTGACGGAGAAGATTTGGAAGATGTAAAAACCTTTACATATTTGGGCAGCATCATTGATGAACATGGTGGATCTGATGCAGATGTGAAGGCGCGGATCAGCAAAGCAAGAGCAACATATTTACAACTGAGGAACATCTGGAACTCAAAGCAACTGTCAACCAACACCAAGGTCAGGATTTTCAATACAAATGTCAAGACAGTTCTACTGTATGGGGCGGAAACCTGGAGAACTACGAAAGCCATCATCCAGAAGATACAGGTGTTTATTAACAGTTGTCTACGCAAAATACTTCAGATCCGTTGGCTAGACACTATTAGCAACAACGTACTGTGGGATAGAACAAACCAGATCCCAGCGGAGGAAGAAGCGCTGGAAGTGGATAGGACACACATTGAGGAAAGCACCCAACTGCGTCACAACACAAGCCCTCACACGGAATCCTCAAGGCCAAAGGAGGACAGGAAGACCAAAGAACACATTACGCAGAGAAATGGAAATAGACATGAAAAAGATGAACAAGAATTGGATGGAATTATAAAAGGAGGCCCAGGACAGAGTGGGTTGGAGAATGCTGGTCGGCGGCCTATGCTCCATTGGGAGTAACAGGCGTAAGTAAGTAAGTAAGTGATAGGTCCTGGGTTCGAATTTCACAAGACTGGATCGTGGATGTGCACTGTTGACGAGTCCCACAATAGGACGAAACGACCGTTCAGTACTTCCAAATTTTTCATGTTGATCTAGCTTCAATTGACTCATGGTTTCAATCATTAAGTAGATATGATCTAATAGTTCGAAATGTATTGTTGATATACATTATATTTCAGATCAATTCCACTTTCACATAATATTATTTCAATAACTAGAGATTTTTAATGAAATTTCATGTTTTTCTTGTCTACATTCATGTGAATTCATTAATTATTCCAAACGAAATAAATTTGTACTAAATGTTTTATATTTCTTTGTTAAAAATATATTCAGTTTTATTAAATTGTTGTTCCTAACTTGAATAATAACAAGTACTTTTTTGTTTCCTATTTATGTAAATGTATTATATCCTATAACAGTTTTATATAGCTTGAATAAATCGAATGATAATTATATTATGTACTAAAAATAGTGTCTAAGAGTTAAGAAATAAACTATTGATCAGCATGTATAATCATAGAGTTGTGAATTCATTTTATTCGATCACATGCCTGTATCCAATTCAAAGTCACTTTCTATAATTAACCAATCATTTATTAATAACTATTTATTTTATTTATTAAAAACTAGTGAATTGTTTGGGAAGTTTATATTGAAATGATATTTTCAAAATGATCTATGTTCAACTGAGTCTGGTGTAAGAAAAGTAACTCACTGAAGACAATGGTGGATGTGTCGCTCAATTTCGTCTATTAGTTGAAGTTAGACATTAACACCATTGGATGCCGGTCAGCTTAGTGGTCTAGAGATTAGGTGTTAGTGCGCGAGACTGATAGGTCCTGGGTTCGAATGTCGCGAGGCGGGATCGTGGATGCGCACTGTTGAGGAGTCCACAGTAGGACGAAACGGCTGTTCAGTGCTTCCAGGTTTTTCATGGTGGTCTAGTTTCAAATGACTCACGATCTCAACTATTAAATTATTATAATATCCACAAAAACCCCTTCCGATACTAATATTTATATATTAATTCACTTGAGAAAAGAACAAAACACCAAATATTATTTTGTCTTTAATAGTTGTATTCAGTGAAGTAAATACATAGCATCATTCATAAATGTAGGGATTAAAATAAAACTGACGAATAGGTCATTGAGTAAAGACCAACGTGACAATAATTTCTAGTGTTTACTGGTGGTCGAATTCTATCTGTTGAGTTTGCAATAAGATCAGCTAACGGATTTAACCAAAATTGAATTACAACGGGTACAATGTTACATGGTGGTAAGCAGAAAACCTTGTACGTAAGCTGTAAAGATAAATCAGTAGCATACTAATAATGTAGCCAACCAAAATATATTGAAATTAAGGAATAATCTGGCTTTGGTTACGAACAAATAATTAATTATCAGTATAGAGTTGTGGTGATTGTTGAGTTTAAATTTGTATCATGAATGGATCAATGTTAGACCACTACTGAAAACCTGGGAGCAGTGGATAACCGTTTCGTCCCAGTATGAGACACCTCGGCAGCGCGCATCCACGATCCCACATGCGGGATTCGATGATTCGTGGCTAGCAGTAGATTTCAGGACTCGCGTTTCCTCCTATCTGGGACTAGTCAGCTGGATGTACCTGCATCCCAGAGTTGATGTTCACTTCGGGACTCGAACCCAACATAGTTCGTTGTTGTTTGTTTGAACCTTTCCGTCGATGTTTAGTACTACAATTGATCAGTTTCTTATTGACAAGTCCTAAATAGGACGAAACGCGCGTCCTGGTTCCCACTGCTAGCCACCAATCATCTTTGCTTAATAATGCTTGTGAATTAAGACCATATAAAGACAATCCTCACAGGATGCATATATGCCAATGAGACTGATCAATTGCAGTCCTAAACATCAGTAAACAATACCAAATGGATTTAATTAATTATTTTAATTATCTCAATACTTCAAATGAATCAATTTATGCTAAATCAACCCAACACTAACATAAATAACACTAGAAGAGGTCAAATCTATGACGAGATTTCTGGCACCTCATAGTTACAGACATAGCTTCCAATAACAGCAGAACTTGGATTCGGGAGTTCAGGTTGACTGCTTCCGACCATCTGATATAATAAAATTTTCCATCTGTTTTCCTCTTTTTCAATATAAATTTCCATCTCTATAGAACTGAACTGATAATCATAAGGAACATAAAATCAGACCTTAAGATATTCCTTAAAGCTCGATCATTGTGCATTTCACTTGTACAATGACCTCACAAAGCTAACTCTTTCTAAACACATAATTAGAATATTGTCGTGTGCTGCTTTTAAAATCAGGATGCAAAATAATTAACAATTCAATAAAGGAATATTATTCAATTCTGGGAAAGTTCATCCGATAGAATTATCTTTCAAGATAATCTATCCAGTCAAACAAGCCGACTCAAAAGTGTTATATCCAAACGAAGAATAAATGAACTGAGTATATATATATATCTTTTGTCATAAGCTTTCATTTGACCTATTGGTTACTTCAATACGATTTACTCTTCTTAACTTATTCCCAATTTATTAGCTACGGTCTCCCATACTCACAGCCACTTCTGGCTTGATCCTCTATAATTTTCAATGGCCCTTAACCTGACTCCAGGTTGACCGTGTAAATGATTGTTATCGAAATATACATGTCGGCAATTCTCGTATATAATCATCTACTTAAATCGCATTGGCGAATAACGGAATTAAATAAATCAAATACGAGAATGGATTTTTAATAACGTATATTTCGTACAATCGTTGATCGGAAAGCGAAGCAAAACAAAATGACGCTCAACGAAGAAGGCGAATGAGTCCAATAGAATTATGATTCCCATTGATTATATACCTTCCCGTTTTATTATTTTATCTTAATTCACTGCTATATTCTCACGGATAAGTTTTTTGTTACTGTTACCCTAATTAATCACACAATATTATTAAACAGTATCTAGTCTAAAATTATTCGGCTCACTGAACCTTAATTATCAAATCATAAACATGAAGTTTGATACCTCCTTACATTAATTAAACTGATTTATGTATCTTTATATTTCAAAAATAACAACCTTAACCATTTTATACCTTTTTGTAATACTTTTCTTTTTAAGATTCTTTGTAAGATACATCTTAGAGATTTATATTTACACTAAGTTTCCCAGTTATTCTATTTCGACTTTCTGATCAACTCTTTTTATTACCGAGTGTTAAATCGCGTTGTTACTATCTAGTTATTTGAGACGCGATTATCTCTCATCTATAATCAAATTAAACGTATACTAATCGACCATTGAAAAATAAACAATCGCTTGTTGTTTAGCTTTCATTTTGATAAACAACTTTTTTACTGATCATTTTTACAACGTGACTAATAGTCTAGCTGATAGTACTCGATACATACTATTACATGAACGGAGTCGATGTTTAAATACTAGATGATGTTCTTTTTTCATCTTTAGGGAATCTTTGGCTGCCTTCACGTATGAATAATCAGTTTTGTTACAAAAATATTCAGCTATTCATTCGATGAAAACATTGATGCAGCACTTCTGATTAGTTTACTTTAAGTTACTTATCAATGTTAAAGTAACCTAATCAATGTCATTCAGTTAATGTATATTTATATGAGCCTCTTAAAAAAATTCACCAGTATTAACGCTTTGTATGGAATTTTCAGATAAAAACTCTCACGATTCGGATTAACTATTTTACCTGTAAGTGTCTTGTGGCCGGAATTTTGTAACTAACCTATATAATTCCCTAGCTTAATTAAAGTTCTGCCTTAGGGTATACCTCGAATTCAAGGATCTTCATAAGCTCAATAATCTGATAATGATGAAGCACAAATCGTATTATTATATTAATGAATTCACTTAATTTGAAATTAGAGAATTTAAGTGACTATTTCTTGCTTTAACAAGCGAAGTCATAGCATACTGACGCTCACGAAAACAATCAGACGTTACACGTCATGAACAGTTTAAAGTCAGTGAATACAACACTCTTACAACGTACTGCATTATCGGAAAAACAATTAACAAACGTTCACAAAAATCATTATTGGAAAACAAGAAGGTAAATACTGGAGATTTTAAATGTGGATGAACATTCAGACCATATGGGATATGTAGATCAAGTGAAAACTAGTCAAGCAGATGATTAAGTACTGAACCCTTTTCAGGACTCAAAATACTTAGAAGCGTACTGAAAATACACTACGAAAGCCATTTGATGTGACAGATTTGTCAAATGACTAGTTTAATCGTTGCATAGTTTAAATATTTCATTATTAATTGTTCCTATCTGTGACATTTATTTATATTATTTCTGCTAGCTATGAATTCTCGTATGCTCCTATTTTCATAATTACATGCCGTATCTGTCAAACTATTATTTTAAAATCCTGTTACAATCAAAAACTACTTGACACTTCTTAAAGTCAGTGTCATTATCACAGCTGAATTGTTGCATTCTTATGTATCGTTCTAAAGTAAACTATTCCAATTAAACTGAAATATGTGCTCCCTTAAAAACGAATGATTTCACTACTAAGACTGGAATATTGCAACTATTGGTACATAGCCCATATAAAAGTTCACAAGTACAATATGTAGGTTCATACCAGCAACGGCTTCTTGTGTAGAAACGATACAATATGCAAATACAGATTTAAATCTTTTATGCCTAAAAAATATAAATAATTCACATGATATTATGAAATGATCTAAAGACAGAAGTGCATTTATATGAGTCGTATATTATCTTTCAACACTATTAAACAATGCTAAAACCACAAGTCAACCAATATTTCTTAATTTTTAACCGTTTCTCAACTAATTTAGATACATAATGAACTCAACCTTTTTGTACTTCATTCTTATTAAAATAAATTTGTTAAATAAAGAAGCAATGTATTGAGCATTTATCATCGCCTCAGTGAGTCTTGCGCTATACTTAAGATACTCGTTGAGAACCTTTAACGCAAATGTTTGCTCAGAACGTTTCAATATTTACCAAATGACAAAATGGAAATAAATTTGTGACCATATTCTATGTCATCAACAACTGTTTCAAACTACTTCTATTTGGTAAACATTCATCCAAACACTAAATAATCACCTTTCTTCAAATGATTTATTACCTTATAGTACAACTTAAGTAAACTCATCTCCAAAAACATCAAATACAGAAAAAACAGATAGATAAATAACTTCAGAAATAAATAATAAACTATAGTTTACGATATATTCTCCAGTTGACCTGTAATTTAGAAAATCCTCATTAGTATATTACAGTTTCTTGGAAAATAACGAGTACAAATCTCTGTACTCAGTTTTGACTTATATTTAGTAATACAACCAACTAGATGGGATAAGATTGAATCTACGATTTACTAGTTGAAAACAAACTTTCACAACCAATAAGCTACTTATACATACTGAATCAACTCATTATCTATATCTATATATCAACAGGATTGATTAATATTTGTTGTTTGAAATAAATCATTTAATAATTTGGCGGTTTCATTTTTTTTTTTAAAAAGTGAGTAGAATAAAAATCAATATTACAACGAATATAATTCTATTCACCTATTTTACAAAATATTAATGAAATATGAATAATTTATACATTAGAAAACATGTGATCAAACAAATTACAATTATCAATATTTAATAGAGAACAAAAATTTTAACACATAAAATAAATTAAATTAATACAGTCTAAAGATGACAAAACATACAGTTCATATAACAATAATTCCTTCATAAAAAGTCTTTACAGTTTTAATGAGTACATAATTTTGTATCTATGAATCAATAAATTTAAATCTTACTACATATCAACAAATTATTGAAAGTGATATTAAATAGGACTATTTATATGTTGTAAGCAATTTTATAAATCAAATAAGAACAGTCTAAAGATTAATGACAACAATACAGACTGTAATCTTAGTTTTTTGGTTAATTTGCAAAGAACAATTAGACCCCTATTTTATAACCATCTTTAAGGGGATAACAAACTGATGCTTATTGATTTTGCTTCCGGTTTAATTTCATATTGAGGCTTAGTTTGATTAGAACTATATACAGCTGTCTTCAAGTTTTAAAAAGATGACAAACTGAAACGCAAGCATATATTTGTAGACTTCATCTTCCTACATATGGGATTCTACTAAGATTCAATCAAGAATAAATAATAAACCTATCCCACCCTCTAGGCTGATTAAATTTTAAGTAGTCAGTGAGATGTGAATGTTCTTTCTTAGTGTCCAAGCTAGTAAATATCAAAGTAGTTAAGCACAACTGATCTGTATTACAATAATGATTTACTTGTGATATGGATTTATGCCTCGAAATCATCGGGCTTTCTACACCGGTAGTCAATGTAAGACAAAGTAATGTTGTACGGAAAAAAGCTGTACAGGATTGGCTTCTGTAGTTCTAACACAAACCTCTGATTGGGATCTTAGAGTTAACACAATCTAGTGGCTTTAAACGCTACCGGACATGATTTAGTATAAAAGCCATTAATGAAGCTATGTTTCTACTATATTCTTCACAACAGAGAAACTCATTTAACTACAAAATATTCTTTCTTGGGTGCATTTTTCTTAATTAAACCATATATTTTTTCACCAGTATTTTCATTGTATCTACCCCCCCCCAGTAACTTCACGACAATATTCCTGTATTTGATGTAGGACTTGCGCTTTTGTGCCTAGTTGTGCTATATTTTGTATATTAAATAAAATTTTGAATACCTAACTGAGTTAGTAAAGCAATAAGCTCAATGATATGTGTGGCTGGCCAGTTTTCTCTTTTTTTAGTTGTTAGAAGGTATGATGCTAAATGGCCAGCCAAAAACTAACTTAATATGGTTGTACAAAATTATATCATCTAAGATATAAAAATGTTCTGTATCTGTACGATGAATGAATTTTGTGCAAAAACCCAAACGTTATCTTATGTCTGAATAGTCCGTTTATAAAGCATAACGCCAATGTTAATTCTTTTTTTTAAGACCTAAGTTTAAGATTTAGACGTAGTGTTGATTCCCCTTTTATATACAATCCATATAGAAAGTAATTGATCATTTTATGATTTTAACACTAACACCCTCACTATATGATCGTAAAAAATAATCCTCACTTTTGGATTGAAACATTCTCAGTACTATCGAAAGGTTTTTTGCTGCTCATTCAGTATATGTGATATAAGACGTCGTTTATTTTGCCCTAAATGCCTGAAATTCACTTCGATTTTGATGTGCTCGTCTTTATATTATACATTCACCGTACCAACTTAATGTGAACTTAGTTCAGTAAGACATGTAGCTCAGCTTTTCGCAATAATTCTATTTATTCTTCTTTAGACTTCATACTTGTTAACTAAATATCACGTATGAGTGAAATCAATGTGTGTATTTTTACAATTCGAACAAGCTTTTGTCAAAAAGTCCATTAACAAAACATCATTTATAATATCTGAGGGATACTTACACTTGCTAACAATGGGAAAGTATGAAATAACTATAATTTATCAATGTTAAATACAATTCTACAAAGCTTTTCCAATGTTGTTGCACAACCACCACCAAAACTACATAGAACTGTGTACAGCATCAATCAGACGGATATGATAAGAAACACCAACTTCCACAAATAACCTAGATTTGTTTGTATCTGTCTAAGTTTAGACCTTTCTACTTTGAACTCAATGACTTAATATATGAACAGTTATTAGAAATAATGCTCCAGTGAAACAGCCGGTCACAGACAATATCAGAAATAGTAATATGTTTTGGTTTAAGTCAACTTACTTCATATCAGCAAATCTAAACTAACTAGATAGAAATTAATAGAGAGGAGTTAGTTTCAAGTGAAGTGGAGATCTAAATATAAGGAGTATAGTTTGCAGATAATAAATAGGATAGGGAAGTGACAAGTATGAATAACACGAAACTCGTGGTTGATAGAAAAATTAAAAAGTGAACTCCACTATGACTGGTTATTTCCTATTGTCAGCAAACGTCCCCAACTAGTAAATAGGCTGAAATGTTGGTATCGGATTACATTATTTCCTGTCAGGAACTACTTACACAATTTCTATATTTCGTTTTCAAGTCTCACCTTACATGGATACATAGGGACGGTAAATTAGTAGCTCTATCCATAAAGCTTTAGCTAATTCCACTCGGATTATTACCAAATATTTCAGAAAATTAATCCAAAGTGGAACTTGGTGGTTTATGGATGCAGAGGTTTCTCAGTTGCATACAGTATGGATTTTCGAGTTCATTGAGTAAAACCTATGGTATGTAGTGTTCAGTTATTGTTTCGTCATGGACTAAGTTTCGCACTTTAGTTTTACTTGTTTTCTGATATGAATATCATCAGTTTCATCATAGATTTTTAGGCACTGATAGATTTTAATCATAAGGCGGAAATTCGGTTCAGATGAATAAAATTTAGACGATAAGTTTTCCATTAACGCTATTGCTTCCAAGATCAAAGGGAATACTTCTGTTTCCAGAAAGTCTAGCTATAAACCTTCTGGTGTACCAATGCTAACCAACCAACTGATAGTTGTAATTGTGAGACAAAAACCCTCGAAACTAATTCGGAATTTCAAAAATAGAATCCGTCTCGCACGAAAGCTTGGAGCTATTTCGCATATATCTATTTAAATGACAGATAAACTCAAGGAGTGGATGAGCTATTTGAATGCTTGACCACAGATTCCGGCGCTGATCCATCAACAACGACTTGGGCGGATAAGCAGAGCTGTTAACCTTCATTCTCTAGACATGGTGTATGGCACTACGCTAGTTTTATACTTGTTTGATAGGAAAATACAAGCTTCTACATGTAAGCTACTCCGTTAACATTACACATATACCACCTTAATCAAATGTATGACATAGTTTCACCTGTGTAAAGTTTAACATGCTTTAAGTACTTTACGTGTTTGATGAAAATACAGTATGTAAAATCACTGTATCCTCCAAACGTAAACTACTTGAATGAACTGTGTATATTCGATGAAATTGGTTGGGATAATCTGCATATCTTCAGATGACGTAATTCACCGCAACAGCCTTATTACGTCAGAGCTAAACATTACACAGCAACCACGTGAGAAATCTTCGAGTTATCTGAGCTGAATTCCTCCGAAAATATATCTAACACCTCGCAGTTTTGTAACACAGTGGGAGCGAAATCAAACTTAGAAACATCTAACTAATTGCATAACGAAGCTGATCGCTGCAGAAAAAATTCATGGAAAGCTCCATATACAAGGTCAGACTAGTATAAGATAGCAGTGCCTTTATACAAACGACTGTTCTGTTTAGTTAGCATCTCCCGATTCAACAGAATCCAGAATGACTCCAAAGATTAAAATTATTAGTTTATCAACGTCTCATCGCATATATAAATCAAAGACAGAAGTCAAAGTGAGACAGAGAAAGTATGTTACCTTCGGGAGATAACTTTCTAAAATGTCCTTAAACAAAAAAGTTTATCTTTTTGGGGATTTATTAAAATGAAAAATATACATAAGTAGAAAGTAAAATAACATCTTATATGACGCGAATTTAGCAACAAGTGCTTCCTTGGAATACACAAGTACTACATTAAAATTCAGTCAAAATTAGGGAGAGATTTACTATTCGAAATTAAAATCCAGTGTCGAAATCATCAGACTTGACCACCAGATAAACCAGAAAGAAGATGGTTGCAAACATAAGCGTATTGGCTGATAACGTAAGTCCACAAGCACCCCATAATATCTACAAGAAGCAAATAACTTTTCGTTTTAAAACTTACGAGGGGATTTTCTTTAGGTGCTCGAGCAAACAGTATAGGCAGTGCATATGCGGATACTATCACGATTGTGGTCAGGAAAACACTCACATCCCCAAATGAAGAGCTTTCCTGGAAATTTTTAGCGACCAGCAATGGAATTGGTGCTAGTATGTAAAATATCAGCATGAATAGTGGCCACCAAACACTAAACACGATTAAACTCCTAAGTAATTCTGTTACTTGTACTGTGGTAACGCACAGGCTAACAGTAAGAATGTGAATGAAACTGATCCAGCAAGCGAAACAAAAATTACGGCTTAAAATTTTCGAGTAATGATATCGGTTGTAAAGCAACATACTCCTAATCCCTGTCATTGTATCCCAGGTAGCGCCAGAAGTTGTAAACGACCTAGACTATTAGAAAACCCGCTGAAAGTAAGGTGACCATCCAAAACCCATCAAGTTCAGCTTCTGTTCGGAAAGGACAAGAGGCTTGATGGCTTGTGTTAGCCCTGGTAAAGACGGTTTCTTAATTTATTTTGCAAGATTCGACGGACGGAGCCTCAACCACATACTAGTTGTGATTATACTTGCTTTGGGTACTTAATGCACTAAAAAGCATTCTTGGTCTACTTTAACTAAGAGTACTTTGGTTAAAATTTGAAATTTTCTGCTAAATTTTGTCCTGAGTACCTGTTTTTAGTCCTTGACTAACACTTGTGCTCACATTGTTATCGTTTTTGTTTTTAAACCTCTTAAATCGAATTACAATGGTTGGTAAGACTCACAAATGTGGGCAACCAAATTGTTTGTTCTCCGTTGAGGAGGGGATGCAGTGTGACGATTGTAAAAAGTGGTACCACAAAATGTGTACACGACTAAGTCCGACGGCTTACAAAAGATGCTCGAAGCCTAACTCGCATTGGCTTTGTATGTTCTGCTGTACGGATTAAAAGGTACTAATACAAGAGGCAATGGGCCTATTGGCTTTGGCCTGCAAGAAAAACGACGGCGGAAGCACTGATAACAGGAGCACTGACGATGAAGAATGTGGCAGTGTAGTAAGTGCTGCTACTGGACTCGTTAAACACTTGACCGCGGTTGACGGGAACGTGAAATCTCTGTTGACATTAACGAGGAATGAAGTGTCGCTTGATATTGACATCGGCAGTCATACACCTCTAGTCGAAATAGAAGATCCGGATAAAACTGTCACCGTTCCACATAGTCCAGGTGTGGCTGTTCTGAGTGGCGACAGATGGACTTCGGTAAGAAGGAAAAAAAATAAAAATAAAAAGGCTGTAGGCAATGCGCAGCTGGTCAGCAAGACATTGGAAGGGGTGTTATCAGAAGAAAAATCCTCACCGCGTGACAAGACAGATCTCTCTGATAGATCAGTCATTTTTCATAAGATAAGAGAATCTTCGGATACTGAACCAAAGGCAAGATTTGAACATGATCTCAATCATATTAAGACATCATTAAGTAAACTACTCCCAGATACAGTTTCAGGAGTTAGTTTTTGTAAGCTTTATAGAATAGGAAAAAAGGTGGATTCCGAAAGTCCTCAGAAAAACCGCCTCCTAAAGGTTACATTCAATACGGTGGAAGAAAGGAACCTGATTCTAAGTAATTCACGTAAACTGATTGGATCCGGAATATATGTCCGTGAGGATCTCAGCCTAGCTGATCGTATTAAGAGAAGAGATGCAGAAGCGGAAATAAACGAGCGTCGCCGAAATGGTGAAAGAAATCTCGCTCTTAAGGGTTTTCAGATTGTAAAAGTTCGGAGCAAAACGATCCCCAAGCCACTCTGGGTGGCAAGGGAAAGTTCTCCACAGACTTAAAAGTGTGCTACACAAATGCTCGCAGCCTACTAAATAAAATGGCGGAGCTGAAGTCAGTGGTGGATAAGGAAAAACCGGACGTTATCGCTGTCTCGGAAACTTGGTTAACGTCAGAAGTATTAGATAGTGAAATCCAGTTGACTGGTTTCATAACCAGTAGAGCTGATAGATTAAACCGAAGGGGAGGCGGGGTTATTGTGTACACGAAAAGTACCCTAACCATAAGATTAGCTGAGACAGTAGCACATGTTTCAGGGACATGTGAACTAGTGAGATGTAAGTTGAAATGCCGACGGCAAGATATTGAAATAGTTGTAGTTTATCGCAGTCCAGAAAGTGTAGCAGATGATTTTCTCCTAAGTAAACTTAAGTCCTGGTGTAACAACGGTAAAAGCCTTGTATTAGGCGACTTTAATGCACCATATATAAACTGGGTAAACTTAGAAGTAGGGTCAGCCATATCGTCTTTCGACTCCAAACTGTTAGAAACCTCGATTGGACTAGCATTATTACAACACATTAGAGATCCCACAAGATACGATTTAAGAAACTCGTCTTCTATTTTAGATTTAGTCTTCACGCACGGCGATGACGTTGGTCAAACGGCTTTTCTTCCACCACTTGGGAGAAGTGACCATGCAGTCATCTTATTCAAATTCATGGTTGAGATTGCTTGTCAAACAATTGCGCCGGCCCGTCCTAACATATGGAAGGCAGATATGCAGGCAATTAACTCCGCAGCATCGGCTGAGAACTGGGAAATTGATTCAAAGGCATCAGTACAAGAGGCATGGACTCTATTCAGGCTGTTATATAATCGGGTAACTCAACCATACATACCCTGGACTGTCCCAAAGAAAAAGAAGCACGGACATCCCTGGATAGGGCGGGATATTCGACGCTTACTAAGACAAATGAAGAAATGCTGGGATGTTGCCATCCGCCTTGGCACAGCAGGTACGCTGGAACGTTACAGATCGATAAGAAACGAGTGTATAACTAAAATTCGGGAAGCGCAAAGAAAATTTGAAATGCAGCTGGCACAATCTGCACTCAAGCAGCCCAAGAGGATATTCTCGTACATAAACTACAGAACAAGGATTCATCATTGGATTCCCAACCTAATTAAAGTAGGAAGTGAATCTGAACTGATAGAGGAAGATCAGGAAAAAGCTGAGGTTATGGCTGACTATTTTGGGGCAGTTTTCACTCAGGAATCTCCTCTAGAGAAAGAACCAGACCCAATTACAGAGTCAACAAACCAGCTGCTTACCGTGGACTTCGACCAAAACGATGTGCTTAAGGCTCTTAGCACCCTAAATATGGAATAGTCAACAGGACCAGATGAACTACACCCTAAAATCTTGAGACATATAGCCCAATATATCGCAGCCCCACTGACTGTGATATTCAAAATGTCACTTGACCAAGGTGTGTTACCTATGGACTGGAAGGACGCAATCGTCACTCCCATACATAAAACAGGTCCACGACAAGTTCCATCGAATTACAGACCCGTAAGCCTCACCAGTGTTGTAATTAAAATACTGGAAAGAATGATCAAACGGACCATAACGGTATTTATGGAAACAAATAACTTGATGAACATGGCACAACATGGTTTTAGAAAGGGTCTATCCTGTACAACGAACCTCCTTTTAGCTAGGGAGCTCTGGATTAATGCGCTAGACAACGGAAACTCAGTGGATGTTGTCTACATAGACTTCAGTAAGGCTTTTGACAAGGTGCCAACTAATAGACTGCTACTGAAGTTGGCAAACCTTGGTATTGCCGGACCTCTTTTAAAATGGATTAAGGATTTCCTAGTAGGTCGTAGGCAAAAAATAAGAATAAATTCCAAGTGCTCCACCTGGAGACCAGTACCTAGTGGGGTACCTCAAGGTTCAGTCCTAGGTCCTTTACTTTTTATATTGTACGTTAATGATCTTACAAGTATAGTACAGTCTCCAATGTTATTATACGCTGACGATGTAAAAATTTGGTGAGTAATAACTGGAGAAAAAGACGCATTTACTCTTCAGGCGGACTTAAATAATATGACAAACTGGTCTAAAGAGTGGCTGATGCCTGTCAACTCGGAAAAGTGTGTCTACATGCACTTAGGGGATTCAAAGGTTAATACATACAACATAGGGGATGTGTCATTGCCCGTAGTCCGGTCTCATAAGGATCTAGGGGTGACAGTGAGCAATGATCTTAAGACGACGGCCCATTGCCTGGAGGTCGCGGTTAAGGGGTTTCGAACCCTCTGGGCTTTAAAAAGGACATTCACTAAGTTTGATACTACCATGTTCACCACATTATACACATCCTTAGTGAGAACTAAGTTAGAGAACTGTGTTCAGGCTGCAAGCCCTTGTTTAAAAAGTGACTCAGACATACTAGAAAAAGTGCAGAGGGCAGCTACGCGTGCAATTCCGGAACTCCGGGGTTTATCATATAAAGAGCGGCTTGAAAAACTGAACCTCTTTACTCTGTCCTATCGCAGACTAAGGGGAGATCTAACATTGATGTACAGAATATTGAGACATGATTTCGGACCTAACTTATTCTCTCTTTTTCTTCCCACTAGATCGGGACACCTCAGAGGACATAGCAGGCGAGTAGAAAAGCCAAGAACGAACAAAATACCCGTGGCATACAGGTTTTCACACCGAGTCATCAATACTTGGAACCTGCTGCCTGAAGCAGTGGTGTCCGCACCTTCAATTGACTCTTTCAAGAGAAGACTGGACACTCACAGATGCATACTAGAAAAGGAATAACATAGGCTGTAGGCCTTCTGTCCTTACCACACAAATCTGAATCTGAATCTGAAATCTAATGAATTACACTCGTTGATTCAAATGGTTCAAATGATTGCAGACGGAATGGAAGAAGCTTTAGCTTAACAGGCTTCCGTGTCTAGTAGCAGGAGATCACCAAATCCTCCAGGCATGAACCTAGGCATGTTATAATAAAAAAGGAAAAGATATTAGTAAATCATTGTGCGATACTATCCTTGATCCTTAAGAATAGATCAAGTTGCCTCTTAAAGGACTCCTGGGAAGTCTCTTGGACTAGCTCGGCCGGCAGCGAATTCCAGCATTTGACAGGTCTTAAGGAGTAGAAGTTGTGTCTCCAGTGTTTGGGTGTTACCCCTTAGGTTAGTGTTGGAACTAAGCTTAAGCGGGTGTTTGAGAGGATGTCCAGAAGTGTTAAGGATATTGTAAGCCATCAGAAGGTCACCCCTAAGACGTCTATACTCTAATGAGTAAAGGTTAAGTGAATGGAGGCGCTCTTCGTAAGCTTCAAAATTTGAGTCCTCGAAATGGTTTCGTGGCTCGCCGTTGGATACGCTCCAGGGTGTCCTTATCGTTTTGGAGTGAGGGGGGAAATACTATGTTTCCGTACTCTAAATGGGGACGGATAAAACTATTGAGGATTATATGGGAAGTTCTTCCAACAGACTGGCCAGAAATGCGCTTCAATGTTACCAGTGCAAGGTTTTCTCGGAAGGCATTTTTGTCACAGTTAGCATAAGATTATAAATCGTAGGGCACCAGGACTCCTAAATCTCTTTCGACTTGGGATACGACTAGAGGGGAGTTTCCTAAGTTATAACTGTAGTCTGCGACATGTCGCAGATGGACTACTTTACGCTTTGAAGTGTTAAAGGTAAGTCCGTTATCGTCTGTCCAACTTTGAAGTCGAGTCAGATCCTCCTGAAGTGCCTGCATATCGTCTTGGTTGCGTATCTCTCTCCAAAGTCTCACGTCGTCAGCAAGATGTAATAAGTCTGACGTTACCTGTTGAAGAAGATCCTGTATGTGGATCAAAAATAGAAGAGGTCCTAGTACTGAGCCCTATGGGCTCCACCAGGACATTCCACAGCCCAAGATAAAGCGAAATTAACCCTGACCTCAAAATATCGATTTTTCAGATATGAAGTGAGCCAATTTATTAGAGGTGGTTTGATACTCAATCGTTGGAGCTTATTGACAAGACATGTATGGTTAACCTTATCAAAAGCTTTTGAGAAGTATAGGTAGATGATATCAACCTTCCCCTTGTGATCAAGGATGCTTGTCCATCTGTCCACCGCAGTCAGCAGGTTGGCAATACAAGTGTTACCTTGGTTGGTCGGGCCGTTAAGACCTATCTGTTGAGAAACTCCAGTTTTGACTTGACGAAGAGAGGCTGCATAACGGAATAAGCTTTTAAGATTAGAGGCAAATTTGTCCATAAGCTTTGTCTATTATTGAAGCCTGTCTTCTCTTACAGCCTTCGTGCATATATTCCTTATATGTTTATATTGCCTGTACGCTCCGTCGTTGTCAGTTCGTTTGTATTACACCCAACAGTGCCTTTTGCGGCTTAGCAGGCGAAGGGTACGGTTCTTGATTACTGTAGGTGGCTTGCAGCTTTTGAGAACCGTTTGAGGAACTGAATGGTTTGTAGCACGTAAGAGCGTGTGCAGTAAGAAGTCTTAATGACCGTCCACATCGAGTTGGGGGTGAACATCCCAAACCACCTGTTTTAGATAGTCTTGTAGAGCTGGCACATCCAACTGTTTAAAATTCCAAAGCAAGTTATTGGAGGGATATCTTAGCTTAGTTTTGCTGACAAAACTGAAAGCTATGACGGCATGATCGCTTTTTCCCAGGGGAGCCAAGATTGCGAGGTTGTCAACTAGGAATTCTTCGTTTGTGAATACACAGTCTAAGCGCGATGATGTCTGACTGTTTCTCCAACGAGTTGCCGACCTCACATTTTCGTATAATCCCAAGTCATCGATAAGGTTGAAGAACCGAGCTTGAATTGAGTTGTCGCCTCCAGTATACGTGTGTTCCGCGAAGTTGACTCTAGGGAGATTAAAGTCCCCTAGAACCAGGATGTGTGTGAAACCGAAACGAGTAGAGTGGGATAGTCCTTCCAGCATACGACTATCGTACTCGACGTCGGCAGTTTGCTTCCTGTAAATGACTCCGACTAGACACCTCGAAGTACTTGACAATCTTACAGAGCACCATATGGATTCCTTAAGATTGTTAAACTCGAGGTTATGAACTTGGTGCACCTCCAAGCAAGAACGTATGTAAACGACTACTCCGCCCTCAATTCCTGATTTTCTGTCGTTGCGGAACAAAGACATCCCAGGTAATGCTAACTCATGGTCCGAGAACTGAGAAGATATCCAGGTTTCAGATATTCCTATCAGATGGGCCTTATTAGCGTTGCTAATTTCACGTAGTTCATCCAGTTTGTTTGGTAAACTCACGGCGTTCATGTATAAGCAGTTGATGCACTCAATTTGGAACGTGTGAGCTTCTTCCTGTTTGTCTGTATGAGCCTTACGTGAATTGACAGGTAGCCCACTTATATGAGGTTTACCGACGTGTTATGCCCTGTCCTTTACACGTGTTTTATCGTCTAGATAGTCCACAAGTGGAATGTTCAGCTCCAACTTGCCTCTGTGTTTGACCTTAGCTTTGTATGGCCTATCCGGGTGCATATGGATTCCAGGTGGTAGTCGACATCTGTTGGCACGAAATGCTTCCAGAGTTGCGGCCGCCATGTGTGAAGATGGGAAGGTTATCTTCATTAGACGGTGTCTAAAATAAAATCCTTCTTGGCTAGTCTCGTCACATGTTGAGTCAGTATGTTTTTGAGCCTCAAGGACTGTTTGATGAATTTCCATTCCCTGATATCAGAGTTTGATTCAATAGGATCCGTATTTTCCGGTATACCTTGCACGATTATATTCCTCTCGCGGACAAACTGATTGCGAGTTTCTTTGGGGATGTTCCGGATGAGATTACGCTCAGAATACAGTGTGTCAGGCAGTATTCTTACATATCCATCTGAATTCAATAAATGACTCGCTAGTAGGACATCCTCTACACAGCAAAAGTTTGATGAATGCAAATCACGTTGGGACTAAACTTCCCGTTCGAAAAGCGCGCGAGATGATTCGATGGGAAGTCGGTAGTGTGCTGACAAGTAATTTGTCCTGAGATTGTGAATTTTACTGGAGTGTCCTTGTAAATCCTCAGGTTTGAAAGACAAGAAAAATGAGGGCATATCAGGTGCAAATTTATCACTAAGCAATTTGAAAACAGTAATCGATTACCTGCTTGAACATCCTAAATTACATGATACTGTTGTAGAATTCGCCAGAAAAAATTTACAAATCTTCCTCAAGGAATACGAATAGTGTTATGGGTCTGAAAACTTAGTTTACAATGTGCATTTATTACAGCACCTCCCTGACGACGTTCGTGCACATGGACCTTTGGATAGTTTTTCAGCCTTTCCATTCGAGTCTTATATGAGACAAATTAAGGATTCTGTGCATAGTGGGTTTGCAGTTGCTAAGCAAGCAGTTCAGCGTTATGCTGAAAAAATGCCTTTCTGAGATAGGCTTCAACTTAGCTGTTTAACAAATGCTACCCCAATATGCGCTCCAATACACAAGTAATTATGTTTAAGAATAGTAATATAACTTCATTTAAGCCAGATAATGTAGTAGTAGTAGTAGTAGTAGTAAACGAACAGCCTGGTTTAGTCACTGATATAAAGGAAGATGGACTACTAAAATTCAAATCTTTCACTGACCCACGTAATTACTTTGAAGATCCTTTCCCATCTAGTGATATAGGAATCTTTATGTTCTCCGTAGTTAGCCATGAACACACATGGATGTCGCTTAAGGACATTGATTGTAAATGTATAGCCATCAATTGTATCAATAATCTAGTTACAATCCCATTGTTGCATACTTTAATGTAAATGCATTTTGTTTCATTAATGTTGAATTAATGACGACGAACAAATTAATTACGTCTTATGTTATTTTTAGCCCACTAACAAGTGATACGTCATTGTTGACGTCTTCAGCAAGAAACAACTTATGATAACATCCAAGGGATGGATAGTAGGCAATGAACTTTGCCTTTTTCCAACGGAGCTGCTCGACACGCACCTGCAAAACTGCGATAAACCAGATCACAACTGGTCAGCTATGAAATGTAATGTAATTTATGAATTTTGTAAGTTACAAACATAGAAACTATGATTCACTATAGATTCTTTGCAGTCTGCGAAAGATCTATTAGTTTCTTTACAAATACTAGAATCTCGCCGTAAGAATATTTCTACCGATGAAAACACATTACCACAGAACACAGAAAGGCTCAAGAGGTCTGTAAAATAATCTTACTAACATTTCCTAGAGGTGCAATGAAGCGTAAAGTAGAATTTCATTACAATTCAGTTGACATTGACGTGGCTGAGATGCAGGCTGGCAATAGCCATGTTCAATATCCGAAATTCCGGTTGTTTGACAAATTCGTCTCTCCAATTGCCAAGTAACCTTCATGATTATTTAGATTTTCACGAATTAGTTTGATGCAATTAGAGACATCACCGTCAACATCGGAATCTAAGCATGTCAGTGGTGCCGTAGCGGACCAGTAAGACACCTGCGTCATCAAGTGAACTTCTTATCCTTCTAAACATATTTAACTCCAGATTGTCCTTTGAAATCAATGTTAACTTTCATAGCATCAATCTTCATCATTATTACACAAATATTCATACTAATATCCCATTTCATTCTGTATACTATTACATAAATCTAAATGTATTCATCCGAGTGCTTTAAAGGATTTGTTTTTCAATTGCTGGTTTCCTTCTGAGATTGATACTCATTACACAATGATTATTCTTATCATGGATGAACCTTTTCACTAGGTGTTCACTTCTTTTCTCTCTCTTCTTCCCTTCTAAATAAATATTATTAAGATTACGAAGTTTGTAATTAAGACAATAACTTGTATTACACCTAAATTAACTTCTCAGACCCGTTTTATCTTCACTATACATATGTGACTCATACATAGTGATATTTTATTATCCTTTTCACTCAATTGAAACTTTCATAGCATCACTCCAAACTACGACTGCACAAACACTTATTCTATTGTCATATCTTACTGGGAGAGAACAAACCAGCTCCCAGCTGAAGAAAAAATTAAGAAAAGACGATGGAAGTGGATAGGATATACATTACGCAAATCATCAAAGTGCATCACGAGACAAGCCCTAACTTGGAATCCTGAAGGGAAGCGGAAAAGAGGAAGGCCTAAGAACACATTAGGTTGGGAAATAGAGGCGGATATGAAAAGGGTGAATAACAACTGGAAGGAGCTGTAAACTATTGCCCAGGGCAGAGTTGTATGGAGAATGTTGTTGGGCGACCTATGCTCCTCGACGAGGAGTATCAGGCGTAAGTAAAATAGCTAAATAAATATGTCCACTAATCTATGTTATTTGACATCACTGGTACTATACTAAGATATGAGATGCAACAAAGAGTTCCAAAGAGCACGAAGCATGAGCTGAGGGTTTCCTGTAGACTAAACACCATCTTGGCTTTTTATTTTTTCAGCGGTTAATCAACTGTATGAATAGTCAGTAACTGATATCAAGTGACTATTATAGCACATTTAGGTTGAACGTGCCAATGATTATGAAAAAACGACGAATTTCAACCAGGAATGGCAGACTTCCTGCAATCATTACCAAAAATATCGGAGGGAATTTGTGTGAGCCGGTAATCAAGTAGCGTATCAAGTATGAGGTACTACTCATGGTTGTCTTAAGTGACGGAGAATCATTCTCACGTCGAAATCAGCTGATTCGGGTCAATGGTTATTCAGTAGTATTGTAGTAAAAGACTCAGAAATTTACATACTCCTTATATGTATCCAACCTTTCTAAATTTGTGGTGATGTGCATAACAAGCGTGCAAATTTGAGGATAAATCCCTTGATGCTATAGAAGACTCCACTTGGGTTACTGTGAACTGTGGATCCCAAAATTATTTACTGGTGGGATGCATATATAGACCACCTCATGCAGATACTAAGTTTGACGGATTACTAACAAACATATTTTCCATTGCTTCGCATCAACCGCATACTTTTAAAATCATCGGAGGTGATTTTAATCTGCCAAAAATTACATGGGGTTTGACTCCATTACCAGGTCGATATGTCAAGCTAGTTGAAACATTAGAAATTTGTGGATGGGTTCAACAGGTCCGAAAACCAACTAGGGGGGATAATAAACTTGATTTAATGTTCACAATCAACATAGACTTTATCTCAGTGCATACCAGTCATGAGTTTTTTATGAGTGACCATAGAGTTGTATTGAGTATTATTCACTCTTTAAACGCCATACAATTGAACTCTATAACTTCTATGACGTACCAGAGCAGATATTTTGATCAACAAACATGAAAACGGACTGAAACTCTCATTCAATGTTTACCATGGGAAACTTATTTTACCACAAATAATGTTGACATTGCGCTTTCCAATCTATATCACAACCTGATATATTGTCTTGACTGCACTGCTCCAGTTATTGGCCGAGTGGCTTATAATGCTAATAGGGGCCAAAATACTTTTAAAAGAAAGCTGAGGAAATTAAAATACTGCTACTATGAACAGAATGATGTGTATGCACTTCAGAGTATACTTAAATTAATCGACAGAAATGCTTCATCTAAACGTACGTATTTCATGAATATAGAAAATAAAGCTCTACGTAGTAAAAGCCCAGAATTATCAATACTTCAACTTTTTAAATCCCGTGTAAAGTCAAATTCCCTTGGCACGACCAAATTCTCCATAGTTAACGGAAGCATTGTTAACGATCCGAATACTATATGCGAACAATTCAACAAGCACTTCTCGCAGTGCTACAAGACTGGAAATGAAAGCTCCGTCATTACATTTCCAATGCTAACATTCAGACATCTGTCGAAAATTGATTTCACACCCTCCGCCATCAAGCAGGCCATAACTGCCCTGAAAAAGTCTTATGATGGTGGACCTGACGGGATACCTACATCATTTGTGAAATATGAAAGTAGAGAATTTCCACTATTTTGTTTGAAATTTTTCAATCTATCTATAGAATATGGGACCTATCCATCTGTATGGAAAACATCCCTTATCACCCCTAGATTCAAAACAGGACCACGTAGTGATATTATTAACTATAGGCCAATTAATTTGACATCCGTGCTCTCAAGAACCATGGAAAAATTGTCCACAAACAGCTACTATCATTTTTACTTTCAGCTAGTCTGATCAGCCCATCCCAATACGGGTTCATGACTAAACGCTCGTGTTTCACATCGCACCTGGAGTTTTTTGATCAAATTACCCAGAGAAGAGATGTTGGTCAGTCAGTGATAATTCTTTACTTCGATTTTAGTAAGGCTTTCGACAGTGTTTCACACAAACTTCTTTTAAAACTCTCTTCATTTGGCATACAGAATCACGTTTTATCTTGGCTCAAATCTTTTTTAGAAGAACGTAGCCAAATCGTTCGCTTTGGATCTTGCTACTCTAAACCTGTAAATGTAACCAGTGGGGTTATACAAGGAAGTGTGGTTGGTCCATTACTCTTTCTCCTTTTTATCAATGATGTATGTTCCCTCTTTCAGTATGGAAAGCCTTTCGTTTTTGCTGATGACCTGAAAGTAGTGTATTTATTCTCCTCTCCCACGAAAGAAAGCTATATTTCAGTGGTAATCCAGGAGGAAATAAACAATTTGTACGAATGAACTATTTCGTGGAATATACCACTTAATGTTGACAAAAGTGGATTTATTCTCATTGGTCGCTGTCTTAACTTAAATCTGACTGTACAGACACATACACTCAAACCTCTCAACACTGTTCGTGACCAGGGTTTAAGATATAGCAACATTCTGAACTTTTCTGAACACATTATATATCAAGTATCCGAAGCTAGAAAGCTCATCGGATTGATAATGATAAACTTCAATGGTATCGAATCGAGATTGTTACTATACAGAAAATGTATCTTACCCATTCTTGAATATGGTATTTTAGTTTACAGTAATTGTAGACATAATGATCTGATTAGAATTAAAGGTGTTCAAAGAAAGTTCATCAAAGCTGTTCTGGGGTATTCCGATAACAAAAACTATTACCAAAGATGTCAACAACTCAACTTAGAACCTCTTTGGATCAGACGTATCAAATTAAATCTTGTCTTTATCTACCGGCTCATTAACGGTTTTTCCTACTCTTCGGTATCCACCCCATCATAACTTATGATATCATCCCACAATCTACGCAATAAGGAGAACATTCTAGCGATTCCAAGAACCCACACACACTTACGTTAGAATTTTTTCCTTATTCGCTACTCAACTATGTGGAACAGACTGCCAGTGAACCTCCGTTGCAGTGAAACTACAACCCGATTCGAAAGTCTCCTTGACGACTTTCTTTCCGAAAGTGGATTATGTCACCTATTGAATATCAATGTATTCAATAATGATTTATACAAACAAGGTCCGTCATCTATTTAATTGCTTGAAAAGCAAAATAAAAACTTTAAATCTTTTCACGTCTATTTTGTTTTATTTCTCTTTATCTTAATATATTAAGTCTGCTTATGTTCGTGTTTATCATTATTACCGTTATTAATATCATTATTAGGTCCCCGAAACATTAGGTATTCTTTTTATCTCTTCTTATCCTTCTAAACATATTTAACTCCAGATTGTCCTTTGAAATCAATGTTAACTTTCATAGCATCAATCTTCATCATTATTACACAAATATTCATACTAATATCCCATTTCATTCTGTATACTATTACATAAATCTAAATGTATTCATCCGAGTGCTTTAAAGGATTTGTTTTTCAATTGCTGGTTTCCTTCTGAGATTGATACTCATTACACAATGATTATTCTTATCATGGATGAACCTTTTCACTAGGTGTTCACTTCTTTTCTCTCTCTTCTTCCCTTCTAAATAAATATTATTAAGATTACGAAGTTTGTAATTAAGACAATAACTTGTATTACACCTAAATTAACTTCTCAGACCCGTTTTATCTTCACTATACATATGTGACTCATACATAGTGATATTTTATTATCCTTTTCACTTAATTGTGACTTTCATAGCATCACTCTAAACTATAACTGTACAAACATTAATTCTAGCGTCATATCTTACTACAATGATAAATTATTTTTTCTTAATTATTTTTTGTTACTAATTTAACTATACACACATAGTCGTTTATTCTTGTCCTGTGTTCATTAACACGCCTATTAGACTGTTTGTTCATTACACGTCTCCTTTATTTCTATTCCCTTATTTTCTCCATTACCTTCTTTAAACTCAATTCAATATTCTTCTCAATTGCACAGACCCGATTTATTGTTATTAATATTCCACTATTATTATTCTTAATTTTTTTTAAATATGGCAAGTATAATGCTAACATTATTGAAAATTGTGTATTATTGCATTTTCTGAAGAAACCCGAAATGGTTTCTTCACAACACTTATGTACCCATAAGATGTTTGTGAATAATAATAATAATAATAATGATAATGATCGGATATAGATGAATCGCACCACGTTTCCGTAACAAGTATAATGGTTGGATTTACAAGGAATAAAAGAGTTTTAAGATGAACAGAGAGCGGGCATTGAACGAAAGAATAAGAAACTCAGAGTTATCTTAGTGAAGTAGTTTAGAGTATAAATCGCAATTGGTAGTTTCATGAACACTTGTAGGATTGGCTAAGGTCAGAGTTGTGTTGCGTAGGTAAATAAATTCAACCGCTTTGTCATCACGTGAAATATGATTACCGTTGCCGGTAGGAAATCCGGCGGAATTACAAAAAAGTCTTCTCACTGCTACTGGATATAGCATCTGATAAAGGCATAGTGTACATATTGGTAGCCGGACCAAGAAGGCTATCGGATCTATGTATGCGACCAAGTGGCCAATTACAATTCAGATTACTATTTATACCTGACGTATGGGTAACATGTTCCGGACGTTTATTTCCAAGGTTTGTGGTCAATCTCGGCTTCTTCATAAATTGGAGAGGATCGTGTGTTGTGCCTATAGCTCTTCTAGAGTTACTGCCGGTCCCGAGTCCGGATAAAGGAGGAGGGTTGGGCATGGGGTAAGCGTCCCCATCCCGTAGAAATCTAACTCGCTAAAAAAACGCTCACCAGAAAAACGCTTAAAGTGTGTTGTTGAACATACTTGCAATCTTTTGCGAGGTTTGAATATATCAACGTTAAGTGTGTGGTCAGTTATACGAATGTTATGATTAGTTTTCGTGTTTTTCGTTGCACAGTTACTGTAACTAAGTGTTGCACTATAAGGGGTTTGGACTGTTATCCCATTCGTCATCAGCACAAGTACTTCGGGTTGAATCCAAGTCAACATTCTTAAGAGGATGGACACCAATTACAATCGGGATTACTTTCTTCTGGGTTTTGAACTTTAGAAGATTCAGAAGAGTTTTCGGTGGCGGCATAACTGTAAAGCTAGACGTCATCTTGTATTCGGACTTAATTTTACGAGTACTAGGATTGTGATGCGTTTGGGAGTTTGACGGTGTTGGTCTGAGCTATCTCTTTCTGATTTTCGCTGGCATGGTGTTTTATCCGGAAGAGTCTTAGTATCCTTGAAAATCTGTTTTTGTCGAAATGAATTGGAGAAAGTTAAAAATTCAATGGCGTCTACAGATGAGTTTAATTTGAACAGGATCGGTGAGTGCACACCAGGATGACTTCTTTTTAATCTTGTGCATACGCATAGTGCGTGTGTCATATTGCTGGCTCTAAGCAGACTAGATTTGATCTTTTTAAGGGAATATGTGTCCGATATATTAAACACAATTGCATGACTAGTTCGTCTTATTCTCACGAATGCCTCTGATGCAACACGGAGTCATTAATAGCGCCTATTGGGGTAGTATTTGTTAAACAGCTAAGTTGAAGCCTATTTCAGAAAGAAATTTTTTCAGCATAACGCTGAACTGCTTGCTTAGCAACTGCAAACCCACTATGCACAGAATCCTTAATTTGTCTCATATAAGACTCGAATGGAAAGGCTGAAAAACTATCCAAAGGTCCATGTGCACGAACGTCGTCAGGGAGGTGCTGTAATAAATGCACATTGTAAACTAAGTTTTCAGACCCATAACACCATTCGTATTCCTTGAGGAAGATTTGTAAATTTTTTCTGGCGAATTCTACAACAGTATCATGTAATTTAGGATGTACAAGTAGATAAATAGATAACGCTAAACGCCGGAAATTAAGATACAAAGGTTACGGCAATGTTTCCTGAAGAATCACAGGGCCTAAATATAGAAGGAACAACCTACATTCAGAAGCTTTCCATGCCGATACAAGGTCTAATGTACGGCATTTACGCGGAAAGTCGGTAGGAGTACTTGCCATGCAGCCTGATATTAAATTATTTATGTTCACAACTGCACATGAGTTTATGTTCAGCAGTCCCCTGTGTGCTTAATCTATCCATAAATTAGCCAGTTTTTTTTGTGACACCTAGGTACACTATGTGCATAGGATCTAAAGGAAAAGTTAAAATCATGTTATTCGAAAGCGATTCCATAATAGAATGTCTTTGATGGTGAATAGATTGGGTCTTTCGACGAAAGCTGCCGTCCGTTCTTAAGGTATATATCCCATTTAGAAAGGTCGTCTTCCCCTCCAGCCGTCTCCCTAGTACAGTACACCCATCGCAACCTGCCTTACCATTATGATTAACCGTGTACCTAACAGAAGAACGAGCAGGTGTATCACATATAACAGCCACCAACTTAATAGCTATGTATTTATTAAACTTAACACTAAACAGACTCACGTCAGTCATTTATTTTATTTCAGAAATTTCGTCCGCAGAATGTTCGTTGAATTCTGCCGGTTTACTATTCCCTCAGTAGATCCCTATCATGAACACGTCACTAAGCCTAGGGGCGATGATCCGTCCTAGTATAGGCCACAGCTGTTGATTGGAGCTTCTAGCCATAGAAAGTCTATCCACATTGATATATAAATTCAAAGTGTCAAAACCAAAAGTACACAACCAAAGTTCAACGTATCTTAGCAGATTGGTTTTCAATCCTGGATGGTAGTAAACCCCATTGCCGATGAACTTTGGTTGTACACTTGTGCACGTCCTCAGGACACTTCGAATGCATCTCGGTAAGTCCGGTAGAAGAACTCGGAAACCATTCAGAACCCGATCAGCATCTCTTATGCTCTGAGAGGTACTTGACATTAAATACATCGAAACGTCGTTGATGTGGTCTTTGCGACTGACGAACTTCTGACAGCACAAATCGACGTCATTACATCCTACCAGAAATATATTCACGCATGAACTTCATGTACATGCCACTATTATCTAAAACCCTTTCACTGGCGTTGCTAGTGCATGGTGTAAAAGTTGATGGTCTGTCAGTACAATTGATTTCTCTCTCCACTTCAATCAATTCAATAAACACCATTGTTAAAATCAGTTACCTTTTCTGGTGCTTTCATTAGCAAACTCAATGAACGAAAGCAAGTTGTGTTTCTTCATGAAAGCTGCTCGTATTTTTTTCCACCTTCGGTTATAAGTGGATCTATGAAAGCCAAGGACACTTGACAAGTTCACAGTGGCCTTACGTCTACGAACATTCTCAATGACTTCAATTAATTTCATAGTATTGGACTAACAAGGTAGTTAGCTATAATTAACATGAAAATCGGAGAACACGTCACTCACCTGCATCACCTAAGTTATTTTCGATGGCTCCCAAGGATGTCGGAACACCTTAGTTAAACAAAAATCGAAGTCAGTGTATATGCGTCTAAACGGAATGCCTGATTCCATATTTTGTGACTTTTTATGACAATAGTTTTGTTTTTTAACAAGCGGTGCCTAAATTTGTCTACCTTTATGAAAACTTAAGTTCCTGATGCGGTTTATTTGAACACTGTATGTTACGTATAATTGTCGACAAATTTCGCCCAAATACACGACGTAAGGGGGAGAAGCGACATTTCCCCTTTGTTTACGCTGTCCCCTGCTTTATTTCCCCTTTCTTTGCCTTTATTTCCCCTTTCTCGGTTACTTGGGAGGCTACCATGGGCTCATTAGAGTTTCCTAGGATTAGACATCAAGCACCTTGTGACCAAGTATTGAGATTGTTTAGCAAGATCTCATTTACCTCATAGCTTGGACTGCGGCAGACCAAACCAATCAGCAACTCTTCTACTTTGCATTTCAAGCGGCAACTAACTAATTCACATGTCTCACTCACATGAGATACACTGTCGATAATGACGAATAGGATAGCATTCCTAATGAATGGAGCTACTCTCCATCCTTTACGTTTTTGAATTCTGTCGGCTCCTACCAAATTAAAGCCCTGGAAATCAAGCTCCACATTATCTATGGGCTACGTCCACCCAGTTTCTGCGACTGTGATTATATCTGGCTTGGTAAAGTGTAATATATCTGAAGCCTATTTAAATGGCTTCGTGCTTCACCCTGAGTGGCCTCGGCATTATCCTCTGTCGAAGCCCCACAACCGGAAAATTTACAATTTTTATTTCCTTTTCACCACTGTCTAACCTAAAATGTACTTCTTTTTCGGCTCCTCGTCATTTTACACGGTCTTCCAACGGCAAGTCCTTACAGACAAAGACCCTTGAACTCTTTAATTTATGTTCATTCTGTAAATTAATTCCCATTGATTTGCAGATATGGATACTATTTTAAGCAGCTTGGTTTTAAGTTCGCTTAACTACCCAGACTATACAACTTTAGTAAGGTGACTCCGGAGATGTTTTGAGGCATAAGTTGATTTAGTAGCTGTTTTATCAGCTCAATGTCATGCTTAAAACGAGTTTTTGGTTTAGAGCTTTCACACTCCTGCATTCTATTAAAAATGACTGACCTGTCACTGTGATCGGCCTTCAATTTCTCGACTTCTCTTGGGAATGTGAGATTCCCTTTTGTATCGTTTTTTCGTTTCTTGCTTACAACCTGTACCCATTTGTCAACTTTGGTTGGAGTAGCAACTACAGTCGCGTCAAACATACTGTGGGATTCCGGAGGGTTTTAGACGACTTTAGAAGTTAAGTTGTGTGTCCCGCTAGAAGCCGATCGAGCCTTGCGATTGCAGCTCCTAGGCATTTCCTGCTGGATACCACTCAGAAGACGGCTGACAGGGGTGGCCTCTTTTTTGCGTTTTTAATTAAGACAAACCTTTTAAAAACTGTCTTTCCCACTTTGGTCAATTTGATTTAGCTGTTTCCAAGCCCACCTGATTTCGCATCACATCAATTTGCGTGTCGAAACAGCGATTGCTGTCCGATGTGCCCCGACCTCGCTTTCCGAAACACTTTTTTGTAGCATTTACCGTTGAGATGGCCTCGGTTAACAAGCTATTTGCGTCCAGACAGCACTACTGACAAAGCTATGTGCAACCGTTTTTACTGAAACGTTCGTTAGTCACAGGGGTCGAATTCATGCAAACTTTGTGGCACCAACTTTTGCACTCATCGCACTGCATGCAGCCTTCAACAGAATGCTAACAGTCCGGACGTTGGCAATTGCATTTTCTGGATTGTCCAGTAATCAAACAGAAGTCCTTTTTAAAAAAGGTACACACAATAGTACCAGGAGACAAATGATATATGATCGAAAAAGTGGACAATTTTTAATTGTTAGAGACAAAAGTACTAAAAAATACAGTAGAAAACAAAGTACCAAAAGTAGCTTCCAAATGCCCTGGTACGGCCGAGAGTGGGGAAAGTCCGCTCTCCCTCTCGAAATGCTTTCGCATGGCCACGCGTATATAGCCTCTGCTAGGGAAGTCCTACTCATTGCCTTCTCGTGGCGGGGGTGTTGTTTACGAAAATGAGAGGACGAAAAGCGAATGTCCGGCGCTTTAACCGGATTCCAAAACAATGGTGCACATGGGCTCCAGTATCCTGCGAGAACAAATGTCGTATGAACCGATTGTTCGTCACCGGCTTCCATGGGACTGCATCTCCTTACGAAGCTCCACTGCCTTGTGTATCAGACCCTCAGGTCGAAGGCTCGGGTAGTGGCCCCCTAAGAAAACCACCTGCTTCGGTTTGGGTACCCGGGCAGTATCACAGCCCTCACACATATCGAATGAGATTTGTGTGGCGCATATATATTTGGTGCATCCTTGTACCAATATCTATGTGTTGAAATAAATAAACCGACGATAAACCACTTTAGAAACGAAAACAATACTTTAATCGAATACTTTAACCAAAATAAATTCAATTAAAGTGTAAACAGTAGTCTTGATACGTAATTCCAAATGATTTCAAATAGTTCTATACGAAATAGGGGAAGCTTTCGCTTCACAGGCTTTTGAATTCAGTATCAATGGAACACCGATGCCTCCAGGAAAGAACTTATATACATGTAACGATAAGAGGGATAAAATTATGATAATTTGTTGCAAAACTGTGTCTTTAGTCCTCTTTTATATGTCGACTTTTCTTTTAAAAAACTTTAAGGTTGCTTGAACTAGCGATTTCCATAATTTGACTACTCTGAGGAAGTAAAAGGTGTGTCTACAGTCAGTTCTGCCATATAATATCTTCAGTTTCTGGGTTTTATACCTAAATTGTGTGTTGTGACTGAGCTTACGTAGGCATATAAACGAATACCCAGGAGTGTTTATGATGTTGCAGGTCATGAGAAAGCCACCTTTGAGACACACGTAGTCTAACGGATGAATGTTCAGTGATTGGAGGCGATCTTCATAAGGCTTGAATTTGAGTCCTCGAACTGATTTCGTGGCTCGCCACTTAATACGTTTCAAAGTCTCTTTATCCTTTTGGAGTAAAAAAAATACTATGTTTCCGTACTCTAAATGTGGAAAGTTCGTCTAACGGACTGACCAAAAATAAGCCTTTACGTTACCGTTGCAAGGTTTGTTCATAACGCATGTTCTTCGCAGTCAGCGTAAAACTCTAGATCGAAGGGTACCAACATAATTAGATATTTTTTCAAAGTGAGATACTTACAGAAAAGAACTGTCTAAGTTGTATTTGTAGTCAGCAATATGTCTCAGATGGACTACTTTACACTATGAAGTGTAAAAACGATGTCTGTTGTTATATACCCGATTTTGATTTGAAGTTGGATCCTCATATGGTGCCAGTTTATTACCATGGTTGCAAACTTTTCTTCAAATTCCCACATTCTCAGCGAAAAGCAGTAAATAGGAAGATAATTACTGAGGAAGGTCATCTATGCAAAGCAAAAAGGGAAGGGGTTCAAATACTGCACCTTGAGGGGCCTTACAAGGTTATTCTGTAGCCTGAGAAAAAGTGAACTTTACCCTGGGCCTATAAAGTCAACTCTTTGGATATTCAGTAAGTCAATCAATCAATGATTACTTGATACCTAACCGTTTCTGTTTACTGATAAGATATGTATGATTGATCATCAAAATCTTTTGATAAATCAAGGTATATGACACCAACCTTCACCTTGAGATCGAGGAAGGTTTTCCGTCTGTCCATTTTGGTCAAGAGGTTGGCTATATAAGAGCGACTCTTTCTGAAACCATGTTACTGAAGTGAGAACAAATGTACGGATAACAATCAGTCTCGTTTAACACTATATACTCAGTTAGTTTGATATTTTATAAGGTACATTGATCATAATATTATAGGGAATAACACTTCTTACATATGAATGTAAATAATATTAGCAAGATTTGTATTATCAGCATGACTGTTCGCGCGCTTTGTGGATGTTGCTTTGCGACGTGCAACTGATTGTTGAGAACAAATCACAATCGATTGATCACTGGGTGGTGATCAATGTCATGTATATTAAGTCTTTCTGAGTGCAGACCGGATGCTATCGACCATGTTGCAATGCGGCCACTAGTCTAGGTGACTTGACATTGCGTGCACTATTGTGAGATTAGATGGTGGTTGGAGGTAGTCGACAGGAAACCCTGAACCCGGGTTTCGTGCTACTTGGCACTCGTCAGCAAGGTGTACCGGTAGTCTTGAGGGAGCCAGTGCTCTCTGACGGACTCCATCCCATGTCACCCAGCTTCACAGTCAAAGACGTTACCAGTGAGCTATTCGGGCCGCGACAGACCTCCTATAAGACTGTGATTTAATCACGATTGATTGATCACTGGATGATTGCTGGGAATAAATCCACATACATTTGAGAGCTTCTAGAAACCGCAACCTTATATCCTTCTGGAACAGCTGAGGCATTAGTGATGGCGGAGTTCAAAGTCAACCGTTTCGTACGTGTTTTCGCTGGCATTTCTCAAGTAGGCTGAAAAAGAGGGTAAGGCAAAGAAAGAACGAGAAGCAGAGCGGAAAATGTTCAAGAAGGAATAATTAAAGTATGACTACTCAGTCAAATTCTCTTTTATTAAGGTATTCATTAAGCAAGAGCATTCCAACAGGTTAAAGAAATTAAGTGCAAACCAGGTATGAGTGGATAAACAGCTGACAAATGGGGATGGTTCAGAAATAAGCTGAGAGTATGGTGTTATGTGTAGTTATAGAATATAATACCGAAAATAGTATTCTATTATACAAATGGCCGTTTTCCTCTTTTTTTGAAGCTATTGCAGCCCATTTTTGCAGATTTTATCGCGTCCTGAGCAGGCTTTGTTTTGTCAGTGCTTGTTCAACATTTTTATTCCTGTTATAACTTGTAGCCTGTGTGCCTTGTTAATGTATAAGGTAATGATACCGCCAAATAGAGAGGAGTGAATTACCGATCGGATCAGAGACGCATAAAACACGTACGAGCAGTCTAGAGTCCTTATTGTTCCTGCTTTCCGCATAGCCCAGCCAGTTAATTCCATAACACAAATCCCAGCCTCTGCGATACGAATCATTTATTTCAAGCATACGGGGTTTATATACCAATCAAGCAGACCACATCGTATCAGTAGAGTAGGAAACAACATTTGTACAAGATTTAGGCAAATGTGGCTGTGAATAAGGGAGATAGTAATTGATGGACAAGGCATAATTCAAGAACGGTAAATCGTGCAATAATAGTCCATAGGTTGAAATAAAGCTCATAATAAGAGGAACATGAATATGAATAGTTCAGTTGTTTAACAATTATACGACAAAAATGTACGCATAGTATTGGTCCACAGATAAATCCCAAAAGTTACCATTCATTTTATCAGGACATAACAACTCCTACATAGTATACGCCATCTTACCAACGATTGCGAACGTAGCTAAAACGGTACTCATTAGGCAAAACCATGGTCACATATTTGAGAGAAATAACTTGTAAATCTAATTCTTAAAAAAATTCTCCGTGTTATAGCTTTTAAGTAGCGTACTGGTTTGATACACATTTGTAGTCACGGTGTAATGACAGTAATTCGAGCATACGATTTGAACAAACATCTAACGAATCAAATTTATTTCATTAGATCAAACTAAAGTCTTCAGTACAAGAACGAAGTTTTGTATGAATCAGAAAATTATATATTCAAACACATGCTCCATGACCTATTCAAACAATACTAATGAAGAAAAAAACAAATTACTTCAAAAGCATAAAATATCCCATATGTATAGGGGCTCTATATCTGACACAAGCGAAATCATGTTATGTTTTTTATCGAAATAAACATGCTGCCAATCTTCGTACATTTTTATCGACTTACACCTCATTAAAGCGAATGAAATGAAATAAGTCAAATATGTGGATTAATTTTGAATACATACAGTTCATAAACTCATTGATCTGAACAGACGATCAGGGAAACTCAGCAAAAGAAGTAAAGCGAAGCGGAACGAAGTGATGCGCAGTGGAGAAGACAAGTGAGCAGACTCGATTTAACCAAATGTGACTCAGTATTTACGGTCAGACCACCAATAAATTGCAGACACATGATAAATACGGCAAGCAATAACAAAAATACAATCACGTAAAAATAGTCGTGGTTAATTAGCCAATAAGTAACAAGGTCAAAATGTGGCTTAGGAAGAATAAATAAATTGTCCTGAAAATGCCGATAATAACAAAAACTGGTTACACAATAAGTCTACGTTAACCATTCCCATAGAAGAAAAGGTTTTTCTATCACAGGAGAACATGATGAAGAGCAAGAGGAATGGTTCACAAACAAGTATTCGGTACCTCAGAATCAACAAGAATAATTCAAGGACTCGAGTAACTATTTCCAGCAGGTAGTCAGAGATCAACACCCATCAACTGAACAACGCCGTAACCTCGCGTTTGGTCAAACACGATTTTCCTATTAATAACCTAACAACGTACGACAGTAAAGTTATGTAACAAAGGCAAATTTTCAACCAAAGTCAAATACTAAAAGTAAAAATAAGGAAAACTCAAGAACAGAAGACTTTGGCAGATCATAAATGTAGATCATCAATATCAAATGGTTGGGGGCCAACTCAAGTTAGACGAGACTGGTATGACCAACTGCTGACCTTGCGGCCAACATCTAACGTGGGCTGACCCCTCGTCATGTCAAGGACGCTTTGAAGACCGTACAACACGAAGAACGTTACTACTGAAATATATTAGTTAAAGTAGGTACTAGTGAAAACGTGACAACCACCGCATGGGCCAGTCAATGACGAACGATTAACTAATGCGTGTTGGTTGTCCTTGAATTTGATGACGATTTGTTCGATATTCAGTGACGCAACTGCCGGATGATTTGGCTAGGGCTCAGTGAAATTGCACTGACCTCGCATGTGGTTACATGAGATATGAGCCTAGTTAAAACACAAGACAGGAAAAAGGGACACGCACTTAACCATAATATTCCATAAAATAATTTTATGGGGTTTTCGGCGTATTGCTCCTGTTGCACAAACTGTCAACATATTTTCTATTTCCTTGTGTGTGCAAAGAAATCATTGATCTATAAAAACACTGTAATATCGCAAAGCAGTTTTTTTCCATTAGTTGTAGAATGGTCATTCTGAAAACAACAATGAAATTGATCGCTAATCAGTGATTAATTTATATTGATCATTCCTTGTTTAGATCGACTAAATCCAGCTATAGCGAAATATAGTAGCGTCGAGTTCCGTTTGGATTTGATTATGACTTCTGATTCGAATAAAGAAAATGAGCTGTCTAAGTATATTGTGAGTTTTTCCTCCATTTTATAAGATCGTCTGGTTGCAGAAAGAATATACACCGGGCATTGTCGAGAAAGTAATTCGGTTTTCTTAATTATAGTACTTATAGGAAGTCAGCTATGGCAAGCAGTTCTCCGTCACAAAAAGCGAAATCGAACTAGAACCCTTACTGAAACCAAACCCACACCGTTTCGTCCTTTTCCCCATAGAATACCACGATGTCTGGCATTTTTATAAGAAGGCTGTAGCTTCTTTTTGGACTGTGGAAGAGGTGGATTTGTCCAAAGATCTCATACATTGGGAGTCGCTCAAGGTTGGGGAACGTCATTTCATATCCTACGTGTTAGCTTTCTTTGCGGCGAGTGACGGAATTGTACTCGAGAACCTCCTAGAACGCTTCAGCCAAGAAGTCCAGATCCCAGAGGTTCGTTGCTTTTATGGGATGCAGATAGCTATCGAGAATATTCACTCTGAAATGTACTCTTTATTAATTGATACATACATCAAAGACTCCAAAGAAAGGGACTTTCTCTTCAACGCCATAAGCAACTTAACTTGTGTTGCAAAAAAGGCTCAGTGGGCATTAGATTGGATTGGAGATTCCAAATCTACTTTTGCAGAACGTTTAATTGCTTTTGCAGCAGTGGAAGGTGTTTTCTTTTCTGGTAGCTTCGCAGCTATATTCTGGCTTAAGAAACGAGGTCTTATGCCTGGACTGTCTTTTAGCAATGAATTAATCAGTAGAGACGAAGGACTACATTGTGATTTCGCTTGTCTATTATTTAAACATATTATCAAAAAGCCTTCCAAGGAACGTGTTGAGTCAATAATAAGAGAGGCGGTTCTAATAGAACAGGAGTTTTTATCAGAAGCTCTACCAGTCAGCTTAATTGGAATGAATTGCAAACTGATGTGTCAGTACATTGAATTTATCGCAGACAGGCTACTAGTTGAACTTGGTTATGAAAAGGTTTGTAAATTTTCTTTTAATCATTTCCGTTTAGATGTATCATTCTGATAATCCTTTTGACTTTATGGAAAATATATCAATCGAAGGAAAGACAAACTTTTTTGAGAAGCGAGTTGGTGAATATCAACGTGCTGGTGTCATGTCTCGAGCGAGGGGCGAATCAACCCATAACTTTTCTGTTGATGAAGATTTTTAGTGTGACGAACTATATTTTTATATGAATAGATATGCATTTATATCTTGACCAGTCTTATCCGTACTTGGTTCTCAGTGTTTCATATTTGGGGGTGTAAACGTTCTGTCAAAGTGACTCCAGTGCTCAATTTGTTATGAGGTATTTTTGACTCATTAGTTTTTTCGCTCTGTGGTTACTAAATATACTTTTCGAGTGGTTAGTCACATTCCCTCTGCTTTGTGCTCCGAAGTACGAGGTTCAGTCTACGCACAATATTGGTGGTCGTTCGTCACCCTATCACCTAAGTCGCAAAACCAGATCAGCGACTGGCATAAGATTAATTGTGATGTGATGGCATTCAGACTGAGAAATGTTAGTACGAGTGGTAATATTCAGTAAGTAGAGTTAAGATTCTGGTTCCTGAGCACTGATCAAGTAAAGGATATGGCTGGCGTTGCACATTAAGTCATCATCTCCAATTAGTGCGATGGACTGTCGAATACTGAATAGGGCGTTACTCCAAGTCTGGTACACTTATCAGAAAGCAGTACTTGGTTCTATTAACTGAAGGTTGGTTGTACATGGTGGAAAACGAGAGCTACGGCAGGGTGATATTGCGTACAAATATTTGATCATAGGCCCCTGCAAAACAGTCAACGTTGTTTGGTGGTATGTGGCTTGGTTAGATGATTTTACTAGAGATTACTCCGTTAGGTCGTATAACAATTTTTCGCGATGCTGAGATTAGATTATTATTTGAGTATGAAAGATCTAGCGTCATTTCAAGGGATTAAGAAGTCTACTAAGAGGCACTGCGTGGCTCGAGCTGCCAAAAACCAGTCAAGCCTCCTAATCCGTGCGGAAACTCCTCGAGATACCAGACCGGGACTGATGAGACTCCCAAAATAAGAGCAGCGGTCGATGCGTGCAACTACCTCAGTCCCTACCATTCATTCGGGCGTTGGCGCAGGGCAATCCTGAGGTGACATTTTGGATAAGGAAGGAGGGGACCGCATCCCAAACATGTTTGCATTTTCATGTAAGGTAGTCAGAAGGCTGCATATTGTTAATGTCTTTAGACAGAACTATATTATACGCGTATCTTAAGTCAGCAAGTGGATCTCCTGGCAGAAGATCAATTCCTGGAAAGTTGGGTGATGTAGGCTATCTCTAAAAGTATGTTGATGTCAAACAGAAATGGGAAGGACGGATAACCCTGACGTACACCACCTACGGGAACGAGCCCTAGTTATAGTTCGCCATAAATCCTGACTCGACGAGTAGTGTTTGCGTAGAGAGTCTGTACAAAGTCAAGTTGCTTCTTTGATAACCCTTCCAACAACAGACAGTGCCACAGAACCTCATGGTCAACAGAGCCGAACGCCACCTAGGAGTCGAGGAATACGATTTGATTCTTACGTTTCTGTTCCAGAAACTGCCGAAGGGTGAGTATTTCGTCCATACATTCACGTCCAGGTTGGAAACCGGCCTGGTTCTTTCTAGCTTACTTTTAACGAGCTCTAGGTAGATGTCGAAGTATTGTGGTCAATATTTTAGACACTTAATTAAACTGATTGTCGTAAGATTCTTATCTTTTCTTATGAACTAAGTCACGTCCCAGTTTTTGCTCGTTCTCTTTATTGAAGTACAGTATATCGATCTATTTGCAATTCACGAACCCAAATTAACAATAGAGCCAAACTCCACTTAGATACCAAAGTTTATTCGCGATTTACAAATAGTCGACCCAAATGAATGGGCGGTGAAATGCTATCTTCAATAGCCATCTTGGCCTTTCCCTAACAAATACGACAACAATTGGCCCTTATCGGACAATTTACTCTCGATAATGCTGGTAAACTGACTAATAAAACGGTGGTACTGACTCGGTTGTCCGTCAAAATATATCATATCGATCTTAGGTAAAACCATATTATTAACCATTGTATGTAACGTGTCCTTCAATTCTTCAACCCAATCGCTTTTTGAGATGTTACATACCTCCCTTGAGTGATTATTACACCCAGTATCACAATCCAAATAATTTTCCACTTTAGAATTTATCTACGGGTAGTTGTTTATCGTCCTCAATGGTCTTACATTCTAATTCAGCGATATTAACCTCTTCTTGGAGATCTAACATCTTAAGTTTCCGTTCTAATCCAAGTCTCTTTTCTAAATTCCTTTTCCTCAGTAATGCTTTACCTAACTTTAATCTAGAAGTAATAAGCGAACTAGAGGACATACTATTAATACTAACATCATCACTAAAGTCATACATACCACAAACAACTCTGGAAATTTTACCGTCCAATTCGTCATATTCCCTTGGTCTTTTGTTTTGAGTTTCCATAGTACGCATTTGTTCTGTAGAACCAGAATTTGGACCCGAATTATTGTCTAGACTAATCCAAAGTATGAACACAGAACCAAGTTGTTACCAGATCTTAGCTAATCTAACTGCTGAAACTGGACCACCATCCTTTAAAAAAATAATTCATCAGGCTCTGTTGCTCTTCCTCGCATCAGACCATTAATAGCTTTCTCAGCCTTACTAAGAGATGGAGGACTTGTATCAGTTTGCTTGTAGATAATGTGTGGGCGAAGACCAGTTGAACTATTCCCTGAATTATTCTCCTCTTCGGTTCAAACTTCTGGATTGAAAGTAAATAATAATCATCTGTTTACGAAATAGTTTTAATAACAGTTGTATCATAAACACCCGCTTCTTTGGTAAGTTTAAAGTTACCTATTGTAGCCGCCCTTTTAATCTATTCTGCTTTTGCTACCCACTTCTGCTCGCGATCACTACATAGGCCATTTTTTACCAGCCAACGACTAAGCTCCCTCATTGTGTTTGGAGCAAGACGGAATGAGTTTCCGAGCATCTATCAATTCCGTAGACACCGCTGATTTTCCCTAACCAGACAAATATGTCCTCAAACTAGAGCATGATCCGAGTAAAAGTATGTGCTCCAAAATGAGCGAGTTTTCTATCGAGCTCCTCCAACGATGGTTAGTAGCGATGTGATTTATTCGAGTCCATCAATGAGTCGATCGTGGAAGCCGTCAGACGAAGTTTCGCCTTATGTTTAAAATCGGTGTTTTCTAGAAATAGATGGTTATCTGAGCAAAGCTGTGACAGACGGTCGCCGTTATTATGTCTTAGAACTGATTATAATAAGGCCATTTGTATGGTTTTAGTCCTCATTGAAGTGGCGGGTAACTATTGATAAAAGAAAACTGGAAGTAAATATTTCGTTCGTTTCCGTGGTTAGGATGTATTATTTGGATACCAGGTCACTCAGCATCTGAGTAAGAAACGACTATTATGCTTTTTTATTAGCTTGTCTTATTTACTTTTGTCGTATTTCATTTGTATCGTTGAATGGAGCAGTTTAAATTCATAAACTTTTGTGCTTAGCTTTCCACTAGTATACACCTTCTTACCTATTAGTCGTCACAGTTGAAAGCGTTGGTTATTATTCCTATGAGTATATATATCTTTCGCTTCTATACCCAATCCATTCACCAGTCAATCAGTAACGTAGGACTGGGCACATATGTACTTTAGTTCGAGATGCAACACCACATCAATACACAGCGATGAAATTATCAAGATAAAAGTAGTAATATCGCTGATAGTAGAAAAGATTGAAAGTAGACTAAATGATTAAAAAATGAACTAATGGAATAGGAAATTATGAGGCAATTTTCAAACTCAATGTGTGTATTGCGAAAAAGGGAGGCACATGTGCCATTGAAATTGATTTTGAGCAATATCAACTACTGGTTACGATAACCGCGCAGACACCAACCAAGAAGACTCAGAGCCACAATCAGTAGCTCTCTAAATTGGTGCTTCGTTATCGTTGAGTCTCCTATCTCAGTGATGATCCGTGCTTTCAGAAGAGGCTGCTTAGAGGGTTGGGTCAAGTGGGACGTACAATAATACTCAATATACAAGCAAAATTATAATTACACTACTTTGCACTTTTTAATCACAATTTACACAGCGTTGAAACTGACAAATTTCGAAAAGAAGCTTCCCAAAACACAAGTTTTCTGTGCATTTATTATTTTCAGAACAACCTAGACTCATGTCAGTAAACACAATACGTATGACATGACTTTATAATACCTAAGAACTAAAAATGATACCCAGATACACATCAAGTTTGAAATTGTCTTCACTTACGTAAATAACTAAGTTTACAGAGACATGTAATTGTGACAAGTAGGATTTTACGCCGTTACTCATTTTAAATATGTTTCACTTACGCCATAAAACACAGTAAAAAGTGAAATTTAAGCGAACTGGTTGTTTCATAGGTCAACAATAATTGACCACAGTCGAGCTAGTTTATACATAACGCCACTAGAAAAACAAAACACTGCACTGGAAGTAAAATTAAGTGATTGTAGCAATTAATAAATGATACTAGTAAACGTATTAGACATATAGTCCATTTTATTCACAAAATCATTTTAGTTTTAAGCGAGCAATGCAAAATATATAATTTCTTCAAGGATCTGCAAGAAATCTGACGGTGCATCATATTATAAACGTTTTGGGAAGTGAAACAAAATAGGTCCATTTGAGTTTGTACAACTAATTTCAAAGAGAAAATATCCTTCGAAGTAAAGTTTAGAAAGAGCAAAAATACAAAGATGAGCTCGTGAGTAACCTGTTAACGAGGAAAAATAATCAGAATAAAGTATTATTGACCAGATGGAGCAACAAAACACTGAAGTTGACAGGTTTTATTGACGTAGTGCAGCAAGCCTGAAATAAAAACAAATAAAAATTTATGAAGAGGTGGTGGCCATGTTATAGTCTGAATACACATCTCAATAAAGGTAACTATTAGCTCTCAAAAACAAAACTCAAGACAACCCATCTGAAAAGATTACCCACATTCGATGAATGGCCTCTAAAAAGATTGAGAAGCACACAAATTACAGTACCTGAAAGTTAATAATAAATCCAAGATGAATGAAATAAAAAGATTACTTAAATATCAGTCAACTCCAGCTAACTGAATATGAAGAGTCGAGTATAATGTGAGGTGAAAATATAAAGTATTAAATACAATGGAAATTTAAGATTAATGTCCGATGTTAGACTATGGAGATAAAGTGCTACGTCATTAAGTTACACCAACCACCATACCAAATTTCATCAGAAAAATAATAAAAATGTGTCTGAATAAGATAAAACTACCAACATTATTTAGATTTACATAACTGTTGGGTACTTAACCCTCAAAATTTTACTGCCATTCAATAAAGTTAAATACATGGATTTTGTCCACAGTATACATACATATGTATATATACCATCAAAATGAAGAAGATACTGAATGTTATTGACTTTACATACAAATGAAGAGCTGAACAAACGTTAAATCTAACCAAACATATAACAAATTACCTATTTTGATTTTACAGGGAAAAGTACTGATTCCGTGTAGCAAATAAAGTGCAAAGAAGTAATGGTTATAATTACTGCAACTAGCGAAATATGATGAGCGAGAAAGGATTTTAGTGTAACAACCTTTAAAACTAAGGATGACACGTTTGTGTTGTCGTGATGTAAATATGGTAACAATGCATCTCACAGAAATTACAGACCACTTATATGAAGTAAAAAGCCATAAATATGAATCAGTAAGTAACAGTGAACTATGTTGTCTTAATTAACAAAAAATATGATTTAGTTTCTTCCATTCACCACTCTAAATTCAGGAAATTTGCACATTATTTTTTGAAGAAGCAACTCTGAGGAGGCCAAGAAATGTTAGAAAATCACTGTTCTACTTTAATGAAAGTTTATAAGCACATAATTATTTAAAATTGATCTTATGAAAATGTATTTGTGAGGTGTATTGGAGCATTTGATTACATGAAACATTCATTAGCATTAGACATTTGTAGTTCAAAATGTTGATAGTTATATTGACCCGTTTCACGAACTGATGTTTAAACTGTAAAACCCATGATAACAGTAGCCAAACATCGCAACACCGATAACAACAATCGCGAGTTCAAACACATTTTGTTCCATATAACCTAACAGTATCACTAACCAAAAGTGTAGCAGCTGACAGCTAGAGTACAATTTACATAATTTACGAGATGTCCCATTTCATTTTGTGCCAAATAAATGGCATCAGTCATCTGATTAACTTAATTCAAAGACAACGACAGTCAAATGAATGTGCAATGGATAGATGATAAGCACTTAGTTATTATCAGTGAGGAGTTCCAGAGATTGCTCAATTAGATTGAGATAATGAACCGATCAGTGGTAGACCACCATTTAAAACCTGAAAGCAATAAACGACTGTTTCATCCGTGTATGGAATTCCTCAGCAGTGCACGTCTACGACTTCCTATACAGGACTCGAACACAGCCTCTAGACTACCGAGTCGGCATCCGACAGAGTTATTTCATACCTTCAATCAATTCACGATATTGCGCGACCGTTTTCCATTGCTTTTGTTCGTAACTACCTCACATTCGACACGGTTTAGCTTCACTGGTTAGTTAGACATTGACACCGAAGGTCCTAGGTTTGAGTCTTGCGTGTGGTGTAGTCGATATGTACTTCTGAGGAGTCCTATGCCAGGACGAAATGGAACTTCAATACTCCCCGGTTTTCAACAGGAGTCTAACATTGCTCGATTCATTATCTCAATGATATCTAATTATTTGTAGCTAAAAAACGTTTCAAATTTAAATGCAAACAAAATAAAGCATTATAAACGTAAAATATTCATGTTCATTAGCATTGTATTGAAGAGGTAGGAAAAACAAAAATGTAACCACATGCTGATGTTGGTTCACAAAATTTAAAGAAATAACCGAGTTAGTAATGATCGTTGTTATCTTATGATGTGATTCATGTGAACTATTTTACCATGTAATAAAAAAACATATCGTACGTTTTTGATCACAGTCGTTTAGTAAAATTAAATAAGAACAGGATATAACAATAATACATAAAACTACATATCTAAGTACGATTATGGATGGAAAGGGAAAAGTAACAAACAAAAGTAATGATTACGAAGTTTTATTTCTTCTTTTTTTTCATAAAAAGGAAAACAAAATAAATATTATAAACACAGTGATTATTATTATTATTATTAAAATGTTTTCTGACTGGTTTTCTTACCTAATCAGGTTATGCCTTGATGATAAGAATATTGATGAAATTATAAGCTATATTATATATATAGTAGGAATGAATTTTCATATTTAATTATAAAAAAGAAGCGCAGCTTAGGACAAAACTGTGCAGCTTTTACCAATAATATGGATAACTTAGAACGTACTATTGACTATTAAGAGTCTAAACGACATATAGATTAAACTCAATGACATTAATCTTTTATTTAAAGAGAGAGGCGAAAACAAGAGATATCTGTATAATTCAAGAGATTCCTTGATTTATGTAATCTACATCAATAACGCGTAACTTAATATCTTATTCAACGGACATAAAAACCAAAAGCTTGTTAAACATTATCGGATAATCTATGTTCATACTACAGAATGACAGATGAAGCAAAGTAAACGACTACAAGTCAATGCATCGGTTTAACTTATTACAATTAACACCAGTAAATAAAAGTGAAATTCAACCGAATGATAGAAAATTAGTTTCCTTCTGTGAAACCTAGTTTTCCAATTATTATCTTCAAGTATCTTGAAGATCCCAGTTTTGGTAGCCGTTACTTAACCTTAAAAAATAAAGACAACGTGGATCAACCCCACATATTGATTTGAATAAAACAACGCTTCTTCTAACTTACGTTTACTACGACCAATGTCGTACAAGTAGGCAACGCATCTGTGTAGGTAACATACATGTTCCAATCACTAGGTTTGTGCAAGTTTACAACACTGTCCAATTACAACTCCAATATTGTATTCATATGTAACAAATGACTCAAAATTACCAATAATAACATACATGCATCCCTATCACGCCTCACAAATTCAAAGGTCATATCCTTCAAATTTAGCATTAAACATAAAAATGTAAAGGACGTAAGATGTAACACAACTTAAAGTAATCCAATGAGAAAGAATCAATAAAAATGACACTAAATTAGTGAATATAATTACATTGATAATGATAGGAAAGGAGTGAAATGGTAAAAGAAGTGAAATCAAGAGAAGAAAAGTACATGACTTCAAAGAAGACAAGAAAATAATGTGTCTATGCAACTTAGACCCACTTAAAAAGATATTGCCTATAATTCCCAACGATATTTCGATAACCCCTTCTCTTAAAGCCCTGATACGGCCGATGGTGGGAAGTCCTTTCTTCTCTTCAAAATACTTTCGCACGACCACCCGTTTATAGCCACTGCCTTTTATACTCAGTCTTGTGGCAGGGGTGTAGTTTACAGAAGAGAGGATGAAAAGAGTGTCTGATACTTAACCCGGATTGGTGGACACGAACAGTCTACCTAGGAGAGTTGTAAAGCCCGAATTCCTAACCGATGGTTTATATAGGCTCCAGGATTCTGAGGGATTAAATGGCACATGAGTCTAATCTTGGCCACCGACTACCATGGGATGGCATCTGCTAGCGCTGATTCACTGCCGTGTGGATTATAACTTCCATATCAATGGGTCAGGGAATGTGTCCCTAAGAAAACTATCTGATTCGGTATGGGCTTTAGAAGAGTAACCCAGCCCTTTCACAAATATGACGGAGAATAATTGCTAGTTATGTCCATAACTGACCAATCAAATCGTTGTTCAAGCGCCCGCCATGTCAATCTGGTCTGATGTATCTGTAGACTATCCCTGTTGTATGTGACCTGCCAAATGAAGGGCATTATTATCCCATTATATAAGTGTGACTCAATTTTTATTCATTTCGATAAAACACACAATACTGGTATGTTTGTGCGTTCCACTTAATGATTATAATTCCTTTAACTATTGTACTAATCTAATTGTTTTTACGTTTAGAACCAGACAAAGTTTAAAGCTAAGTTGTCCCTGTTCTGACTAGCTTTCAAATAGCCTCTTGGGTCGCCTGTATCGCGTTTACAGTTCTAGTAGTATATCTGTAGGACAAATTAAATCCTACAATAATTACAAAGAAACTGATCGACATACTTTGATTCATCACTAACTCAAAAGATAATTACTAAACATTCAACTCAAATGTTTTTGTCTTACTTTGATCCATTTTTCTACTCCATTTTGTTGTTTTAATTTTTGTTTACTTTAATTTGCCAAATCACACAGGAGCTCATCAATGGTGAAAGTCTTTTTCTGGATAAACGGACCCAATTCAATGACTGACTGAAAGTTCGAGCGCTACCACCGATTATGAATTCGGAATCAGCTTGAATGAAACCATGTGTGCCACTAGAACTGGACTCGTTCAACGCTCCCACATTAGTGCACATACGAAAACAGATAAGTCTGGCTATGTGATTTGAAAGTTTGAACATCGACGTTTTCCGTATATCCGAGACTTGTATTCAAGACTCTAGAGAAGTTCTACACGTTCAGCAGTTTTACGTCCGTCCATCTGAGGGCTCTATGACATTCCCATGAGGTACCGCTGTCGGTTGATCTTGCACTAAGCATTAGAGTAAAAGCAGTACTAATCAGATGGATCCTCACTAACATTCTTTTATGTGCTGTTAGATTAAAAAAGCCACACACGAAAGTGTCTTTTCGTCATCTTCGCCTAGCGTCCGACAGATTAAAACACGGGCCCAATCAAAGATCAGTTCAATCACCGGTTAAATTATTTCAAGACAGAGCGTTCAAAGGAAATTATAGTGCTAGCAAGAGATTTAAATGAGCAGGTCAGACGTCTGGGGAGAGAGGAGAGTCATCTGGGTGGCCAATGGGAAGTTTTCGTTGGCAGGTTAAATCACGCTGACCGACAGAAAAATGGGGAGTTTATTTGATGCCAACATATTTTACTGCATCAAACCTTGGTATAAAGTCTAATCACAGTGAATCAAGAAAAATAAATCAATGAGCGAAACTATTAGCGATTCGAGTAAAAATGAACATTATATAATGTTACTCTTAAGTACAGATTAAAATTGAGAGGTGAATTGCTATAAGTTTTTGTAGTCAACATGTAATCAAAATATAAAAAATCATTCTTTATGAGCAAGAACTAATGTACTACTTTATTAATTTGAACACATAAATATTAGTACATTGGGGCACCAAATACATATGTGCCACACAAGCCGCTTGGTTTGTGTGAGCTTTGATACTGCCCAGGTGCCCAGACTAAAGTAGATGGTTTTCTTAGTGGGCCACACCCGGAGCCTTCGACCTAAAGGCAAAATGCACCCACCTGATAAACATTAGATGAGGTTTTCCAGAAAAAAAATTGATACAGCTTAATTTTATCAACAACGACTAATGTGACGAGTAATTATAAGAAATTCCGCAAATTATTTAAACCTGGAAGATAAGGTCACTCCAAAATATTTCTATAAATACTTAGTAGTGACCCAATACACAAAAAGTTATGAAACCACATTTGAAAACATATAGTTATGTACATAACGCGAATACTGGATGGGTTCACACACGCTAGTGTGAGAGAAACTACACAAGTATACAACTAACCTTCTTGTAAGAGCGTCATCTTCAGCATCCCTAGATGACTCTGAATTAACGGAAAGTGTACCACCAACAACAGGAGCATCTGCAATAGCGTGTGAAACTTCAAGACTGTTTTCTTCTGCCACCTAAGTAAAATTCAAGGAACAATCATAGAACTAATGAGGTCCGGCGGTTCAGAAAACAACGTATTTTTGAAGAAAACTTATCAAGCAAATTAGTAAGAGGGTCAACTTTTTGTTCACACTGGCTGAAAAACAAATCCATACAATAGAACAGTATGAAATTGTGAATAACACAAAATGGCAGTTTTTAGATAAAGGAAAGGGGAACGATAATGAATATTGCAAATAAACTACTACGGCAAATTATTTAAGCGGTAGAAGTACCAAGGGAGATTGCTTATTCAAAGGTAGAACCCTACGTTTTTGATGGAAAATAACAGAACTGGGTAATTAAGGTTTTAGGCGGTATTTAAATTAAGTCGTTGTTTCGATACCGACTAAAGATTTACGGTAAGCCAAAAGCCACTAATATCATGATATATATATTTTTATAGAACCCCATTTTATAAACTAGCTTTTTTATGGACTGATCCTAGTACTTGTGAAAACAGGATTCAAAATGGAAAATAACTGAAAGTGTTACGTAAATGCGAGGTGAATGTAGAGATCAGAGACCTGAGCCAGAACGACAGAACTACGCCTAATTAGTTAGTAAACCAGTACGTCTTCCAACTTGTTTAATAGATATGAACCAACGACCTTAGGTATCTAAGGAATTAACTAGACAGGGTTGATTGTTTCTCATCTAATCTTAGTTAAATAGAGCTTCTTATAATTCGCTTTAAGTTATAAGCCGAGTGCCAGTTTTCTGTTCAATCAATTGGTTCGTAGTGAATAAATGTTCGTAGATTTGCTCCCCACAGCTAGCCGATTGACGACAGCTCACAAGTCTATTTTTTCGACTGTTTTACTAACTGACAGTACATTAAATTCCTTAATTGATAAAAAAATGTCTGTTTACTTCTACATATTGATTAAGAGTTAGAAAACTGACATCATAAACTCGAAAGTAGTTTCAGGAGATAGAGGTGTTTTCTCAAACTCAAATTGTTAACACTGGTTGCAGGTGGAGCGGTATCTACAACAATATGACAAAATCTAGGATACAAAGATGACTGACAATAAACAGAAAGAATTTGAGCACAACTGAATGCATGTGGGTATTTAAAATATCCAAGCCTCTCACACTGTGAAAATATTTCTTCTTGGAGGACCTGGAAACGAAATCGGATTAGTGTTGATGGCCAACATCTATGTTGTTATATGATAATGGGATTTACAGAACGACTTATGGAAGTCAATCATGAATAGTTTCCGAGAATATTTGCTTTTAACATTGCAATTTACAATTATACACCTGCATACTAATTAGATAAATAATCATTATAGTAGTTTTTAGGACTGAACGAATACTAAACTCTTTATGACCATACAGACATCAACATAGAACTTGGTACAGATGTACGTTGGTACAAGTTTCTGCTCCACATTAGTAGATGAAATGCATATAACATAAATAGCAAGTGATCTGTGTAATGTGGCAGCAAAATGTGAAAGAAGAAAATGTCTGAATATATCTCCATTGTGAACGATTCTGGATCATGTTACTCTAAGTCATCAACTATTGATCACGATCACGTGAACTACGTAGTTTCAGTTTGCCGAGATGGCTCGGATCAATAATTAACAACCTCATGGAATGAGACAAGCCTTGCTTTGGCCGCCCCTAAATTTTTTCCAATTTACTTCTACACTAGCAAGGGTTGCCAATCAAGGCATGAAGTGGTTAGGCACACGTAAACCATGTCCACACTCCTTAGTTCAATCAAGAATTACGACCTCAACAAGTGATTTGGCACCTTTGCCAAGTACCTTATGATTATAATCCAGACATAACCCATTCCGTCGTTCCATGCCACGTCAGCAATGTCCCGAATGCGCCTGATGGAACAAATGGCGTATGAGCCAATCATTGGTCACCAGCTACCATGGGACGTTGTTCTACTGCCTTGTGGATCAAACCTTTAGGTCGAAGGCTCCGAGTGGGACCCACTAAGAAAACCACCTGCTTCAGTCTGGGAACCCAGGCAGTATCACAGCCCACACAAAAATCAAGTGATTTGTGTGGCACATATGTATTTGATGCCCCTTTGTACCAATCTGTTCAAATAAATAAATGTCCTTAGAAAGTTTCAATATTTATAAACGTTGTTTATCCGAGACCCGTATTAATAACTCTAGTGACGTACTACAAATTCTCCCTCCATCTGTAGCTTCGAAACGCTTGTTTCACGCGCGTTTATCCGGGGACCCTGTAGCATGTTCGTTTGATTTTTCAGGTGTTAGTGACAAATTAAGCATCAGAGCTGAGATAGCACTGGCCGATTGGATCCACATTGACAGTCGGTTATATACTGTTAGATTCGAAAGCTCAATCAAAGTGCAAAGAAATCGGTACGAGAAACGATGTCTTTTCATCATCACCGCCTATGCTTCGACAGAGTGAAGCTCGGATGCGATTAAGGATGAGTTTATTAAATACTGTAGTACTAGCAGGAGACTTGAATGCTCGGATCGGGCGTCTATGCACAGATGGTCGTTTAGGTGGCCTATGGGAACTTGTTGGTCGCAGGTCAGATAACAGTGACCGTCTACTACAACTGTGCACAAACTACATGGCTTCTGACTGCCGGGCGTCTTCCCTCTGCATCTCAAACCTGGATTCAGGTTGACCACATCGAGATCAGCTAAAGCTGGCGTGGCTGTGTACAAAACTGCTTCTCCTATTATAGTACCTATCTGGACTCTGATCATTCCCTTGGTTGTACTAATCTTACCTTGCGTTCCAGTAGCCGACATATCGATGTTGATAAATTGGTTGCAACTAAATATCAAACTGAGTTCGGCTCAAGACTAGTTGCCGTCCCACCGAAAAGTATAGATGAGCATTGGTCGCAATTGCGTGATGGAATGAAAATGGTGGGTAAATCTGTTGGCAGTTTCGTAAAAGGTTCGGCGCATAAGCACTGTTTTTTCGAGTTTCTTACAACTCATTGTAGCACGTCAGTTTACTCCAGGTGACCGCGTGTCCGACTATAAACGAAGACTAATACGTAATGAAATTGTACCAAGCTTGCATAAGGACCGAGACGACTGTTGGTCGGAGCATGCCAACGAGTTGGAAGCAGCAGCTGCTCCCGGTAACCACTGGAAGCTCTTTAAACTCATTCGAATCGCTTGCAGCAAGAAGTCTAGTGTGACTGAAACAATTTGCAAAGATGACGGGATGCCAATCACTAATATTTACCGACGTCTTAGATGACGGGCTAGGTTTTCAGTGGAGCAGTTCAACTGTTCGGCTGCCCCGGCAACATCGATGAGACTGTCCTGCCCTCTATGGTCTGCAACGACTGATCCACCAAACGAGGCGCAAGTCCACAAAGAGCTCCAACTCTTGGAGTGCCACAAATCATCAAACCCAGATGACTTACCTTCGAGCCCTATTAAAGATGGTGGCGACTCTCTGGTTATGGAACAGACTGAATTATTTGCAAATGTTTGGCAATTAGTGTTCCGACATCGTCGAATGAGTTAATCAGTCAGTCAGTATCAACGTGGAACTTCGTACGTAAGTACATCAGTTCGAGTTGCCACACCACATTAGCACAGATATGCAATGGTCAATTCAAATCCCGTAGTGGTAGAGGTAATAAGAGTATAAGCAGTAATCGGGAAGATTAGTGTTTGGAGAAGAGAAAAAAAAGAGACAAAGAGGAATAAGGAGATCAAAATTTGGGAGAACACAAAGAGTGGATGCACCTGCGCCATTGCAAATGATTTCGAGCCATGTCATTCAGGGTCTCTAACCATCGGTTGCTATCATCTCACGGTCCCCAACCAGGTAGTCTACACCTACCGACATGACTCAGACCACTTGTCAGTGACTTCATGAACTTGTGCCATGTTTTGGTCTGGCCTCCCCTAGCTTTCTTCCAATCTACTCCTATACCACTGAACATCGCACGTCGAGGCAGTCGGTCGTTGGACATACTTTTATCTATCTCGAAAATGGGTTCACTTTGTTCTTGCAACAACTGTCAAGGGATAAGTCTACTTCGAATTGCATCCAAACTATTGACTTCCGTCTTACTTCGAAACCAGAGAAAAATTGGCTTGCGAGGAGCAGGCTGCTTTTCGTTCTGGTGGAGGATGTATTGATCTCATCTTCACCCTCCGCCAAATGTCAGAACATCGTCATGCTTATCACAAGCCAACAATCGTAGTGTTTCTCGATATCAAGGCCGTCTTTGATTCGTTGGACAGGACTATTCTCTGGAACTGTCTATTGAAGAAGGATATATCTGATAAGTTTATAAACATCCTGAAAGCCCTATATAAAAACACCTCAGGCAGAGTGAGGACATACAACCATCTTTCTCCATTGTCCCATACGAGCAGTGGGGTTAGGCAGGGTTGCCCAATCTCACCATTCCTCTTCAACTTTGCCATCGATGACATTCTGGAAACAGCTCTGATGAATGTAAGTAATGGTGGTGTGGATCTGTTGCCTGGAGAAAGACTTCTCGACCTTGAGTATGCGGATGATATTGTCTTACTGTGCGATAATGCCCAAGCCATCAATCCGAACTTAATCAGTTGGCAATCAGTGTCCGTAAGTATGGTATGTGCTTTGCACCTTCGAAGTGCAAAGTACTTCTACAAGACTAGAGGGATTATAATCCTGTACTCACCCTGGATGGTGAGCAGATAGTAGTCGAGAAGTTCGTGTATCTTGGTAGCTGCATAAGTGCTGGTGGTGGCGTGAGTGATGAGATCAATGCACGTATAGTGAAAGCCAGAGCGGCTTATGCCAATCTTATTATTATTAATTTGGATACATGAATATTGGTACAAGAGAGCGCCAATATATATGCGCCACACAAAACAATGAGAATTTGAAGAGGAATAGAAAGAAAAAAAAGCTAAGGAGCGCAAAAAAAAGAGAGACCAATAACGAAGAGATTGGTGTAAGGTAATGTGCTAGTAATCAGGGAACGCAAAGGTACAATCGGAAGAAATCTTTCAGGTAAGGGAGACACAACCACTTTTTATGAAGAAAGCAAAAGAAGGTTACAGCAGGATCGCCACTGGCTTCTATTCTGAGCCATATCTGATAACGTCTCTAGCCACTGTGTAGCCCCATCTCTCAGACCCCAACCGGGGAGTCGTGAAAGACCAACACAAGCCAGTCCTTTGCAGCTTCCTTTCATGCCACGATACCATGTCAAACTGACCACCTCTCCACTTCTTCCAACCAGTCCCAGAGTCGGCAAATAATGCACGACGTGGAATTCTCTGGGACGACATTCGGAGAACATGTCCAAGTTACCAAAGTCGGTGTTTCAAGATGGTGACACCAATTGCATTATCGTCTCTGTACCCGAACACACGATGCCGAACCTCGGTATCACTAACATGATGTTGCCACCGGATGTCAGAAATCCTTCGGAGACAGCGATGATCGAACACAGAGAGTCGTCTAACGTCCTCAACTCGGAGAGGTCAGGTTTCACAAGCATAGAGCAAAACTGCTCTCACCGACGCGTTGTAGATCCGACCTTTTACAGCCAGACTAACATCACGAAGGCGCCAAAGGTGGCCCAGATTGGCAAAAGCCGCTCTGGCTTTCACTATACGTGCATTGATCTCATCACTCACGCCACCACCAGCACTTATGCAGCTACCAAGATACACGAACTTCTCGACTACTATCTGCTCACCATCCAGGGTGAGTACAGGATTATAATCCCTCTAGTCTTGTAGAAGTACTTTGCACTTCGAAGGTGCAAAGCACATACCATACTTACGGACACTGATTGCCAACTGATTAAGTTCGGATTGATGGCTTGGGCATTATCGCACAGTAAGACAATATCATCCGCATACTCAAGGTCGAGAAGTCTTTCTCCAGGCAACAGATCCACACCACCATTACTTACATTCATCAGAGCTGTTTCCAGAATGTCATCGATGGCAAAGTTGAAGAGGAATGGTGAGATTGGGCAACCCTGCCTAACCCCACTGCTCGTATGGGACAATGGAGAAAGATGGTTGTATGTCCTCACTCTGCCTGAGGTGTTTTTATATAGGGCTTTCAGGATGTTTATAAACTTATCAGATATATCCTTCTTCAATAGACAGTTCCAGAGAATAGTCCTGTCCAACGAATCAAAGACGGCCTTGATATCGAGAAACACTACGATTGTTGGCTTGTGATAAGCATGACGATGTTCTGACATTTGGCGGAGGGTGAAGATGAGATCAATACATCCTCCACCAGAACGAAAAGCAGTCTGCTCCTCGCGAGTCAATCTTTCTCGGGTTTTGAACAACCTACGAAATATGACGGAAGCCAATAGCTTGGACGCAATCGGAAGTAGACTTATCCCCCGATAGTCGTTGCAGGAACGACGCGAACCCTTTTTAAAGATAGGGACAACTATCGACTCATTCCATGATGTTGGTACACTCTCTAGTTCCCAAACCTTTGTAAACAACGTCGTCAAAAAGTCGCCACCATCTATAAAAAGAGCCGGAGGTAAGTCATCTGGGCCAGGTGATTTGTAACGCTTCAAGAGTTGGAGTTCATTGCGGACTTCCTCCTCGTTTGGTGGATCAGTCGTCACCGGCCATGGAGTGCAGGACAGTCTGACCGATGTTGCCGGAGCAGCAGGCCAGTTGAACTGCCCTTCGAAAAATTCTGCTCATCGTCCAAGACGTCGATAGATGTTAGTGATCGGCATCCCATCATCCGCGCAGATTGTTTCGCTCACACCAGACTTCTTGCTGACAGTGGCTTGGGTGAGTTGGAAGAGCTTCCGGTAGTTACCAGATGCAGCTGCTGCTTCTAGCTCATTAGCACGCTTCGACCACCAGACTTCTCGGTCCTTACGCAAGCTTTGCCCAATTTCCTTACGTAACATCCTTCGTTTATGGTCAAACTCACGGTCACCCGGAGTAGACCGACGGGCTTCAATGAGTTGTAAGGAACCTGCAGAAACACAGTGCTTATAAGCGGGACGTTTCGCGAACCCACAACTGACTGTACCCGCCATTTTCATGGCGTCATGCAATTGCAACCAATGCTCATCTATACTTTTCGGTGGAATGGTAGCTAGCCTAGAGGCTAGTTCGGTTCGATACTTATTTGCAACAGAAGTTGCAACCAGCTTGCTAATATAAATCCTTTGCTGGCGGTCACTTCGTTGTCCACTGAAAAGTAAGGCAAGATTGGCGCAGACCAAGGCATGGTCAGAGTCCAGATAGGTACTCCAAAAGGAGTGGCAGTCTTGTACACAACCACGCCAGCGATAGCTGATCGCGATGTGATCATTCTGAGTCCAGGATTGAGATGCAGAGGGAGGACGCCAGGTGGCACACCGGCGATGACTGTGCCGAAAGTTAGTGCTAGCCAGAAACAGGTTGTGGTCTGTGCACAGTTGCAGTAGACGGTCCCCGTTATCTGACCTGCGACCAACGAGTCCCTATCGGCCACCTAAACGACTCTCTTCTGTGCCTAGACGCCCGACCTGAGCATTCAAGTCTCCGGCTAGTACTACAATATCTGTCGAACGCACTTTCTGGAGAAGAACAGATAACTGGTGGTAAAACTCATCCTTGATTGCATCCGGGCTGCAATCTGTCGGCGTATAGGCGGAGATGACGAAAAGACATCGTTTCTCACGCCGATTTCTTCTCACTTTGATGGAACTTTCTAATCGAACAGCACATAACCGACTGTTAATAGGGATCCAATCGACTAGTGCTGTCTCAGCTCTAGCGCTTAGTGCGACACCAACGCCAGCAAGACCAGACGAAGGTGCCGCAGGATCCCCGGATAAGCGCACGTAAAACCGGCTTTTTGAAGTGACAGATGTAGAGCAAATTCCTAGTACTTCACCAGAGTCTTGAATACGGGTCTCGGATAGACAGCAAACATCGATATGAAGACTTTCCAAAGACATAGCCAGCCCTATCTGATGACCAACCTGCATAAGTGTGCGAACGTTGAAGGCAGCCAGTTTGAATGGCGCACGTGGTTTCAGAAAAACTGCTTCAGTACTCATATTCGGTGGTAACATACAATTTTCAACCGGACAGTGACTCGAGAACGTTTAGATACAGTCGGATTTCCACCAAAGACGAGCCGTTGTATAAGTAAAAAGAGGGTGAATAATGTGGAAAATAATGGTAATAATAATAGTATTAATAATGAAAACAACAGTAATGATAATTATTTGAATCAACTGATTGTTTTTCGAAGCGAGAAAAGTAGTTTCCATAGATATAGAGAGTTCATCGTTTGTGTGTGGGCTGTGATACTGCCCGGGTGCCCAAACCGAAGCAGGTGGTTATCTTAGGGGGCCACTACCCAAGCCTTTGACCTAAAGGTCTAACCCACAAGGCAGTGGAGCATCGTAAGGAGATGCAATCCCATGGTAGCCGGTGACCAAAGATTGGTTCATACGCCATTTGTTCCTGCAGGATACTGGAGTCCATGTGCACCATTGGTTTGGAATCCGGTTAAAGCGCCGGACATTTGCTTTTTGTCCTCTCATTTTCGTAAACAACACCCCCGCCACGAGAAGGCAATGAGTAATACTTCCCTAGCAGAGACTGTATACGCGCGGCCGTGTGAGAGTATTTCGAGAGAGCGGACTCACCCTACTCTCGACCGTACTAGGGCATTCGGGGGCCATCTTTGATGCCTTCTTGATGTCAGTCTGGCTGTAAAAGGTCGGATCTACAACGCTTTATGCTTGTGAAACTTGGCCTCTCCGAGTTGAGGACGTTAGACGACTCTCTGTGTTCGATCATCGCTGTCTCCGAAGGATTTCTGACATCCGGTGGCAACATCATGTTAGTAATGCAGATGTTCGGTATCGTGTGTTCGGACGCAGAGACGATAATGCAATTGGTGTCATCATCTTGAAACATCGACTTCGGTGGCTTGGACATGTTCTACGACTGTCATACCAGAAAATCCCACGTCGTGCATTATTTGCCGACGCCGGGACTGGTTAGGAAAAGGCAAGAGGTGGTCAGTTTGACATGGTGTCGTGGTATGAAAGAAAGTTGTACAGGACTGGTTCCTTTTGGTCCTTCATAACTTACTGGTTGGGGTCCTAGATACGGTGCAACACAGTGGTTAGAGACGTTATCAGATATGGCTCAGAATAGAAGCCAATGGCGATTCTGCCGTAACTCTTTTACTTTCTTCATAAAAGTAAACGTAACTTATTCTGGTTGTATTTTTCCTAAGCTGTTTCTCTCATTATCATTTCACTCACCCTAATTTCTGTCCGTTGTTGTTCTTTTATTATACGTACTTTACATTTTCTATCTCTTCACAACCTTATTGTTATTGTGTGACGCATATGTATTTGGTGCCCATTCATACTAATTTTTGTGTTCAAATTAGTATATAAACTGAAGAGACCATTGAAACGAGGGAAAATTACTATCGTCGATGTTGAATAAAATAGTAGTAGATTGAAAGAAACTTGCTGAAAGCAAAAGCAGAGTGCTGGATTGATCCATGAAGTTACTGACCACTGATCTGTCACGCTGAGGGAAGACTACCTGTTTGAAGTCAACGCGATTATCACAACGTGTTTGAGAACACCGGATAATATGGCTCAAAATAAGTTGCAGTGGTAGATGTTTATTCACATCTTACCATCCTATATGTCGCGAGTTTCATAATTATTCGATACTTTACACTGCGAATTTACTTTTCCCCAAACCGTTATAAATTTTTATAATCACTGGTGCTGAGATCTTTATTCCCGCAAATCTACCACGCTGGGATGACGTGATGTAGCAACCAGAGTTATTATGCATCTATACCGAGGCTCGACCTATTTAACCTTGTGTTAAGTGGTTATTTACTCTGAAGTGGCTTAAATCAAGTCACAAAACGTCAAAAATATGATTTTCTACCCATTGAGATGTAACGAAAGACATATTATCAGCAGAGCTAATGTTTTCTAGGGTGAATAAGACAAATTTTTCTAAGTGTATGAAGGCATTTGAGTTATGTACTTTCTGAATCTTACAATACGCTAAAATTTTCTCCGTGATGATCAAAACTTTCACTATTTAAAGCAGTAATTTAACCATACCTACTGAGCCGAACTGATGCAAGACTCGGATGCGGACCAAGACTGTAATGCCACTAACAAACTACCAGTATTGAAATGCTTCGCAATGAAAACACAAGTTGGCAAGTCATAATATACCAATATAACGATTGGTCTCAACTAACCTGTTTTATCAACGAATTAATCTCATCCTCAGGAGCTGAAAGAGTAAATATATTTTTCATGGAATTTTCCATAGTTGAAGAACGAATATCGAGATCTTCAAACTGAGACTCGAATTTACTCATGACCTTTTCGAGTTTCTCCAAATCCATGGTGCGCATAACCTTTTCAAGTTCATTCGTGACAGCACCAATATTTTTTACCACCTGAAATTACAATGCCGATAGAAATATACCTGATTCATTGTGAGAGCAGTTTGTACGCGTGACTGGACAGCATCAAAACGAGATGCCATCCGGAGGTAATTAGTGGACTCTTTCTGTTTTCTAATAGCATTTTCAGCATAAATTCTACCACACTCAATATTTCCAGATGTTAAAGCCTATAAAAAAGCAAATGTTTAGATCACATAATTCTAGACAGTGAACTATGGTGTACCTTTTTTAGTTTTTGCTTTTGGACTTCAGATTCCCTTGCTGCCTTTTCGGAGAAGCGCATTACTTGCTTTGCTGAGATCTATAAGCAATGGACAATTTTGTTAACAATGATATGTGATATACCCTGAGTTGTATTAGTGAGTCTTGTAACTTATCTGTACGGTTTCCAAACATAATTTGAAGCTTGAATAAGAACAGAGACTTGTTATATAGCTTTCTCTTGACGGGAAGATATAAATGGTGATGTGGACGTAAATTCCTAAATGTAACTTCCTCCGTTTATTTTCCCTCTCCAAACCTTACATTCCTAAAACGCGCTGCTTCACCTTAACAAATTCAGATTTCGAATTTCTTCATTTGGAAGACATAAGTGTGGAAATGGCCAATGTGTGTTTAATTTTCAAATACTTAAACACTATGGAATGTCCTAGTGGAGCCCCCAGGGCTCAGTACTAGGAACTCTTCTCTTCTTGATCCATATAAAGGATCTTCTTCAACAGGTAACGTCAGACTTATTACATCTTGCTGACGATGTGAAACTTTGGAGAGAGATACGCAACCAAGACGATATACAGGCACTTCAGGAGGATCTGACTCGACTTCAAAGTTGGACAGACGATAACGGACTTACCTTTAACACTTCAAAGCGTAAAGTAGTCCATCTGCGACATGTCGCAGACTACAGTTATAACTTAGGAAACTCCTCTCTAGTCGTATCCCAAGTCGAAAGAGATTTAGGAGTCCTGGTGCCCTACGATTTATAGTCTTATGCTAACTGTGACGAAAATGCCTTCCGAGAAAACCTTGCACTGGTAACATTGAAGCGCATTTCTGGCCAGTCTGTTGGAAGAACTTCCCATATAATCCTCAATAGTTCTATCCGTCCCCATTTAGAGTACGGAAACATAGTATTTCCCCCCTCACTCCAAAACGATAAGGACACCCTGGAGCGTATCCAACGGCGAGCCACGAAATCAGTTCGAGGACTCAAATTTAAAGCTCACGAAGAGCGCCTCCATTCGCTTAACCTTTACTCATTAGAGTATAGACGTCTTAGGGGTGACCTTCTGTTTCAGTTTCAGTTGCAGTTTGGGAAGTACAGGAGGCTCTATGGCCTATGTTAGTCCTGGCAATGGTGGTCTCTCAGTTGATCCAACTTTCTTTTGAAAGAGTCGACGGATGGAGCCTCAACCACGTGCTGAGGTAGTGAATTCCACTCGTTGATTATTCGATGGGAAAGTCGATAGTCAGCTGACAAGTAATTTGTTCTCGGCTTGTGAACTTTTTTGGAGTGTCCTCGTAAATTCTCTGTTTTGGAAGACAAGAAAAATGAGGGCATGTTAGGTGCAAATTTATCACTAAGCAATTTGTAGACTGTAATCAAGTCACCTCTAGTTCTGCGATAAGATAACGGGAAAAGGTTCAGCTTGGCCAGTCGAGATTCATACGGAAGCTTCGCTATTCCGGGAACCAGCTTAGTCGCCGTTCTCTGAACCTTTTCCAGAAGCTCACTGTCTTTTTTTAAGCAGGGGCTAGCCGCTTGTATGCAGTACTCAAGTTTAGGACGAACGAACACTGTATACAAAGTCAGAAACGTTTTAGTGTCAACATGACTAAAAGCCCTACGTATTGACCATAACGTTCTAAAACTTTTGGCGGTTATTGCACGGCAGTGTGCAGGAGTCTTTAAGTCTTGACTAACGATAACTCCTAAGTCATTGTATGTCTGGACGACAGGTAGCTCAGTGTTATTCATCGTGTATGTATCTGTGCCTTGATGACCGATATGCATCACGACACACTTGGAAGTATTTATCGGCAACTGCCATGTTTGAGACCATTCAGATAACTTCTTCAGGTCATTTTGAAGTTCTAAGCTATCACTCTTACATCGTATCGCTTTCCATATCTTGACATCGTCAGCATATAGCAAAACCGATGATGATAGGAGACAAGGAAGGTCATTTACATACAAGAGGAATAGCACTGGCCCCCAAACTGTACCCTGGGGCACTCCACTAAGCAAAGTTTCCCAGCTAGATAACTTTGAGTTCACCCGAACTCTTTGTTGACGCCCAACTAAGAAGTCTTTTATCCACATCAATAAATTGCCTCCAATCCCGACTTTTCTTAACTTATATAACAGCCGGTTGTGCGGAACTTTATCAAAAGCTTTACTGAAATCAATGAAGGCGACGTCTACAGGTAGCTTTTGGTCCTTAAGAGCGCACCAGCTTTCACGAGCCACTAATAAGTTAGTGAGACAAGAATAACCTATTCTGAAGCCGTGCTGCTTCTCCGAGAGGATCCGGTTTTTATCGAGATACTTAAACAGCTCTTCCCTAATAATCTTTTCTAATATTTTAACAACCACACTAGTTAGGCTAACGGGGCGGTAGTTTTCAGGTTTGTGTTTCGTACCTGTTTTGAAGACAGGACTTACTATGGCGTTTTTCCAATCTTTCGGTAAGCGACCCTGGGTAACGGATAGGTTAAAGCATGTACTTAAAGGGCTTGCAACGAAGTTAGATAATTCCTTTAGTAGCCTAGGATGTAATTCATCGGGCCCCGTGGATTTACCTATATCAAGCTTATTTAGCAGACCAAAGACATCGAGTTCTTTAATAGTCACGCTATCCAGTTTATGTGTGGGGGGATCTGTATACGCTGACGAGAAGGGCGCTTCTATGGTATACACGTTGCTAAAGTAGTTCGAGAACGCTTGAGCCTTACCAAAGTCGTCCTCCACTAATGATGAAGCAGTACTGTCTCCCCATAGAGCAGGAATATTTCCTTTTCTCCTTGTCCTTTGGTTTATATAGGAATACAAGCGTTTAGGACATTCTATGGATTCCTTTACAAGTTTTTCTTCGTACAATTTTCTAGACTTACGGAGGGTCGAGGCACAAGTGTTCCGAGCCTTTCGATACTGAGATTTTGCCTCATCAGTCCCCAGTAACCTAAATCTATCCCACATCTTCCTTTTCTTACGGAGAAGAATACGGACCTCCCTACTGAACCATGGTGGAGAGTTTTTCGGTCCCTTTGGTATAGTCCAAGGGATGTGAGGTGTGGTAACTTTTAAGTATGAATTTCGAAATGCGTCCCAGGCCGTTTCAATGGAGGACTCTGGGTCTATTGTCCAATCTATTAACGATGCTGAGTCCATGATGGCTGGTATGTTTGCTTTCCAGACGTTGGGTCTGGACTGGACTGATGCGTCCTCATGACTGACAGTTATATGGAAGTCGAAAGTTAAAACTGCGTGGTCACTTTTACCTAAGGGTGGCATATGTTGGAGGTTCGCAACATCATCCTCATAGTGAGTCAGTATAAGATCTAATAAGGATGATTCAGTGTCCGGATCGTACCTTGTCGCTTCTTTCACATGTTGTACTAGAGCACATGTGATAATCCCATCAACTAGTTCCTGCTCGAAAGAATTCTCCGACGATTTAATTCGCAGATTTTCCCAGTCTACCATAGGTGCGTTAAAGTCCCCTAGGATTAGACATCGACCACTTTGGGACCAAGTATTGAGACTGCTTAATAGGATCTCATTTGCCTCACAGCTTGGACTGCGATAGACCAAACCAATCAGCAGCTCTTGTCCCTTGCATTTTAGGCGAAGACTAACTAATTCACACGTCCCACTCTCATGAGATACACTGTCGACAATGGTAAATGGGATAGCATTCCTAATGAATAGAGCTACTCCCCCTCCTTTGCGCTTTTGTGTTCTGTCGGCCCTTACTAACGTAAAGCCCTCGAAATCAAGTTCTATACTATCTATAGCCTGTGTCAGCCAGGTTTCTGTTACTGCGATTATGTCTGGCTTTGTAGAGTCAATCTGTACACCTAGTTCCGATCGCTTATTAAGTAAGCTTCGTGCATTGGTGTAACAGATCCGAAGCCTGTTTAAGTGCCTTCGTGTTTCACCCAGAGTGGCTTCGGCATCATTCCCTGTCGAAGTCTTACAACCCGAAAATTTACAATTTTCAGGTCTTTTTCGCCAGCGTCTAGCCTATGTTGTAGTTCTTTCTCGGCTTCCCGTCTTTTAACACGGTCTGACAACGGTAGGTCCTTTCGAATAAAGACTCCTGAGCCCTTTAATTTGTGCCCATTTTGTAAAATTTGGTCACGTTCGTTCGAAGAGCCGAATACTACTTTAAGCAGTCTGGAATGATTTGGTTTCGAGTCCGTTAGACTCCCTAGTCTGTACACCTTTAGCAAGGTGACCCCGGTCATATTTTGAGGCATGAGTTGATTAAGCAGCTGCCTAATCAGTACAATGTCAATGATGGCTTACAATATCCTTAACACTTCTGGACATCCTCTCAAACACCTACTTAAGCTTAGTTCCAACACTAACCTAAGGGGTAACACCCAAACACTGGAGACACAACTTCTACTCCTTAAGACCTGTCAAATGCTGGAATTCGCTGCCGGCCGAGCTAGTCCAAGAGACTTCTCAGGAGTCTTTCAAGAGGCAACTTGACCTATTCTTAAGGACCAAGGACAGTATCATACTATGACTTACCAATTTCCTTTCCTCTTTTATTGTTAACATACCTAGGTTCCTGCCTGGAGAATTTGGTGATCCCTTACTACTAGACACGGAAGCCTGTTAAGCTAAAGCTTCTTCCATTCCGTCCAAAACCATTTGAACCATTTGAATTTCGCATAATCTCGTCTATTCTGTACAGTCATTTTTATTGGCCATAAATTGTTGTTTCAACCGACCGAGTGAAGGCCATCCAGGAATAATCCGCCAAGCCTTCTGCTTTGTTCTAACCTTTATCATTTGAGACATATTTCGTTCCACGATCAAACCGAGAATCCATATGCACGTTTGTAATCTGCAATTGATATACACGAATATTCAGTCCGCATCCATTCGTCGATATATTTTCTTCGAATCTCAGGGCCAAAACCGGTAGCAAAAATTTTGAAAACTAAACGTTTCACAGTTGTCTTGCCTTTTTAGTCCTGAGCTTCAACTCAGTATTTGATGTGTATTTTTATCAATATCTTTCTGATATCGTGAATAAACCACCGTTCATCCTATGTTCAACTGTCGCGAGGGTTATTGATTTCGTAGATTAACCTAGCTGCTTTCTAGTAACTTAGACCCAAACAGGTGACTACAGTTGCTTTGAAGAATACGTCAGATCTAGTAGCTAAGACACCTCAGTTTATCCACCATTCTTTTGAATATGTCCGCAGTTTGAGCTGCTGTCATGTTCAGCCGCGTAGTTCTGATCATTATAAGTTCGGTGCAAAAGTGTACAACGAGTTGGTCCTAATGTAGCGAATATTTTATGTGATTTCACCCACTATTTACTCTAGAATGAGAGACTATGAGTGTATGCCAGACCCAAAGTTGTCATTACCTTGGTGTATGATCGCTTTTGTGCATTTTTGTGTGGAGGTGTGCATAAACCCTTTTCTATGTATGCGTTTTTGAAATTCATCAACAGCGGAACAAATGGGTAGAGTACTTCGAGGAACTCCCAAATAGATCGGCTACAATAAATCCATCGGACATCGAAGCAGCACACACAGATCTTCCTATGTCAATCCACCAACGACGGAAAAAATCAGAATGGTCATCACACAAATCAAGAGCGTGAAAGCAGCAGGACTCGACAATTTACAAGCTGAAGCACTGAAGTCAAACATCGAAGTAACTACAAACATGCTTCGCCTTCCATTCAAAAAAATTTGGGAGAAGGAAGAAGTGACGATGGACTGGAAAGAAAGATATCTCATCAAAATTCCAAAGAAAGGAGACCTGAGCAAATGTGAAAACTACAGAGGAATCACACTACTGTCAGTACCAGGAAAAGTCTTTAACAGAGTTTTGCTGAACCGGATGAAAGATGCAGTAGACGCCCAACTTCGAGATCAACAAGCTGGATTCCGAAAGGATCGGTCGTGCACAGACCGAATTGCGACACTACGGATCATCGTCGAACAATCAGTCGAGTGGAACTCGTCACTGTACATCAACTTCATTGATTATGAAAAGGCTTTTGACAGTGTAGATAGGAGGACGTTATGAAAACTTCTTCGACACTACGGAGTTCCTGAGAAGATTGTCAACATTATCCGGAACTCATACGACGGACTACAGTGCAAAGTTGTACATGGAGGACAGCTGACAGATGCATTCCAAGTAAGGACAGGAGTTAGACAAGGTTGGCTACTTTCTCCCTTCCTCTTTCTTCTGGTGGCCAACTGGATTATGAAGACCTCGACATCTGAGGGAAAACACAGCATACAATGGACAGCTCAGGACCAAATAGACGATCTGGACTTTGCAGATGACCTAGCCTTCTTATCCAATACACACAAACAAGGGCAGATGTAGGCAGCCAGTGTAGCAGCAGTTTCTGCATCAGTAAGCCTCAACATACACAAGGGGAAAACCAAGGTCCTCAAATACATCACGGAAAACAACAATCCAATCACACTTGATGGCGAACCTCTGGAAGATGTAGAATCCTTCACATACCTGGGTAGTATCATCGATGAACAAAAAGGTTCAGATGCAGACGTAAAGGCAAGGATTGGCAGAGCAAGTACAGCATTCCTACAATTGAAGAACATATGGAACTCAAAACAACTTTCAATCAATATCAAAGTGAGAATCTTCAATACCAACGTCAACGCAGTTAGTTCTGCTGTACGGAGCTGAAACTTAGAGAAATAAACCAATCACTATCAGAACATTTGGGATGTATCAGGCTCTTTATGATTGAGAATAAGTCAACTAATCTGTGATATAGATTGTTAAACGACAGGACTCATTGTTCTTTATTACTACATTCTCTAATATGGAACCTCTGACTTCATTTCACTCTAACAAGAGATAATATGAATTTATTCTTATTTATTATACCTCTGTCTGTTCTACTACACAATGTTAAGCAACGCTTTGCGTTCATATCCTAGTGCCTTGCTGCTCTTCTGTTTCTCTTTTTCTTCTGGAACAAACTTAACGTACGCGTCCCCTCAAGGTCACAGTTTACAGCAAGCGTTCTATGGGTACACTTTATAACAACTATAAACTCAATAAGTTGCGAAGCATTTTGTGAACCAACAAATGTTGTAATTTGTAGATCATGCCTGTAAAAAGGGCGTGTACCTGCGCATGCAGAAATATATTATTATTATTAAAATGATACAAATATTTATCAATGGTTGTCTACGCAAGATACTCAACATCCATTGGCCGGATACCATCAGAAACAGCCCTCTCTGGGAGAGAACAAACCAGCTGAAGAAGAACTTAGTAAAACATGATGAAAATGGATAGGACATATATTACGCAAATCATCAAACTGCATCATGAGGAAAGCTCTAACTTGGAATTCTGAAGGGAAGCGGAAAAGAGGAAGGCCAAAGAACACATTACCTTGGGAAATGGAAGGAGATATGAAAAGAATGAATAAAAACTGGAAGGAGCTGGAAAGGATTGCCCAGGACAGGGTTGGATGTAGAATGCTGGTGTTTGGCCTATGCTCCTTCACGAGGAGTAACAGGCGTAAGTAAGTACTTATGCGTTTTGTGTGACAATAGTCTCATATCTTTTATTAAGAGCAAGGTTAGAGTTAGTGAAGTTTTCTTTTATATATTAAAACACCGCTTTTCGTAGGGTTAGTATTACTCTGTTTGCCCATAATAAAGTTTTTTGATCTTTTCTTTGGCACCTCATTGTATTTCACAGAGTTTTGATTTCGTCTTACTCAAACACTGTACTTCGCTAAACTTCATACTAAGTGACCGATTTCCTGTTTGTTGCTGTATGGTTTATAGAACTATGGTCTAGTTTGTTATAATAATAGAACTAATCCTAAAATTGTAGATTTGTCATGATATGACTACCTAACCAATAAGATCTTACGTGGAAGTGACCTTATTGTCTACACTGACTCGTCCTATCATAAACATTACCAACATATGATGAAGAACACATGTTTGGTAAGCCTAATGTTGTTATTTGTAACAATGCAAACTCAGGCTAGTGCAATTCGTCATTTATCAGTTCAAAAATAGACTGTAATAAGATTTTCAATCAAAAATGAGCTCTTAAACCTTTTACATTATGTTGGCGTTGAACATAAATGTTGGTAGTTGTTTATAAAATGTAGTTTGAAGCAGTTAAGCGTTAAAATATTTTTGAATGTTATATAGGTTGTTAATATACAACCATAAATAGTACTATCCATTACAAATATCGTTGTTTTTGACTGAATAAACATATTATTATGTAACGTATCTGAAAAAGAAATTTGAGTAACAATTTACGTTGATAGCCTTTTCTGAATATATCTAGGAACTGTGTATAACATTACTGTAAGTGCTACATTAATCAGTCACATTTTCTTCATAACTCAAACGATGCGTGTTTGTTTTGAGCATAGTAATTAAGCCATGTTTTAATTAATACTAATTTATGATGTGTCTGTTTTCAAGGTAACGAATGAATTTCTGTTAACAGAATCCGAAATCAATGACTATATTGCAAACAAAGTTTTAATGCATATTGACGAGTGGTATCTAAATTGTGCTTACCAGTTGTGTCAATATTTTATGCAAACAATGAACTCCTAATAGTATTATGAACGTTGTAATTGGATTTTTCTCAGATTTCATGTTATTAATTAAAGTTTTTGAATCCGTTTATATAGTGCTTGCAGTTTTTTGATAACACTAAATGACTGAGTGAAATTCTAGGACGGTTAGAATATGGAGAGCACTGTTTACATCAAGTAAGAAACTTATCTGTACATCCCGTTAGCTGTAATTTCAGTTACTTATTCAGTTTGATACTGATATCAAAGTTTAGTCATTTATTTCACGATTGATTTGTTGTTTTTCAGAATTGCTTTAAGCCAGGAAGGTCCCAATACGATTCTTGACATGCAACTTACGGTCTCTGTTAACTAATTGAAAGGCTTAAACCTTTCTAATAATCAAGTTCATGCCGGTGAACAATTTGGCAAATTTCTGAATATGGAAGATTACGCGAAGGACAAATCACAAGTTGACGATAACTATGCTTTATATTGACTACTGCCACGTTTATTCATCTAGTGAAATACTTAAATATAAATATAAAAACTATACCCGATCTTTTGTATCATAAATCTTGTAAGTATGTTGGATTACAGTCCAGCTTGATGTTAATAATCTTTTGATAATAGACCCAATCCCAAAACGGTGAATTTGTCATGTGACTGCCTAGTCTGTAAAATCTTATGTGGAAGTCACATCATTATCTACAATAACCCATCGTATCGTAACAATAAGCAATGATGTTTAATACCTTTAAAGAGCACATTTGGGCTGAGGAAAAAATATTATATTCACTGTTAATAGTAAAAGGTATCGATCCGAATATAATGTCATAGTGAAGAAACTTTTGTATACAACGCAACGTTCTAGGGAAACTCCTATACTGATGCAACACTAAAAGTTTTCGTAACAAAACGGTGATTCATAAAACAAACAAACAGTTGTTCTTAATTTTGAAAAACAGTTCGTCGTTAAAATTTTTGGTATATCTTCCCATGAACCTACGAAGAAGGTGAAGATAAAAATTGTGTAACAGTTTATTGATGCATCATTACTACTGGTCAAGGAAGAATGACATATGAAGCAGAAAAATATGTTTGGAAGTTGTATATAGAGTGAAGTCAAAAATACGACCACAAAGAACTTTCATGGTAAACGGTCTAGTCTAGTTATTGATGATTCTTGAGTGAAATTAACGACATTTCTCTCAACTAGCATTGCGCAGTGTTCACATTATTTCTCAGTAATCTGTTGTTTGTTCATTCCTTCGCTTCGTCTGAATAATGTCATTCTCGTGTTATTTTAGAATTAATGCGTATTATCTAGTTTCCATCTACTTTAATGTTTAATTATTTGATGAGCTATACAGTTTATATTTATTAATTGATTAAGCTTGCCAGCAAGAGTTCGTCTTTTAACGTGTACCTGTAGCATATGGTGGCATGTAAGAAATGTTCGACAGTTGCACTCCCAAGTACTTGTATAAACTTCATAATGCTTGCTGCAGTCCATCAGAAATAACCAGTTACCATTTTGGTATTCGATATAAACAAAACGCATATTTTCAAATCTCACTAAAACATTTAACAGTGCAAACGTAGTAAGTACGTTGAGAGAAAGACGTCACCGTCGTAGAGCGTCGTATTCATGGTATCTGCCGGTTATTATGATGTCTTCAGAAATTTTCCCCGCCCATGTCATTGCATTCCACTTGAAAACTTTGTATATACACTTGTGCAAACTGTCGGTTTTGCGTACATATCTTAATATTTGACAATTCAATGTCTCCACACCATTATTCGTGTTGTTCTCGAGAGTCAACACACTTCCACTAAACACTACTGGCCACAAAGTCTTGTGAGTTTCTCAATGTTTTATTTGTCTTACCCTGAAATCTTTTTTTCTACAATTTTATACCCTCTCATATCTTTTGATTTGCTATTAGTCCTTACTTCTTTAAACCATTAGTTATTTTCATAGCAGTGTGATATACTATGTGGACATCTAACCCATAAAACAGACTTTTCAACTATCTGATTTGCTAGTAACATGGACCTAGTAGAGACAATGTATTCCAACTATGGGCTTTGATCAAAGCAGTATTCATACTTACCACAAACGTAAGAGAGCGTAACATCAAAAAAGGAGGGAGGGTGGCGTTACTGACCAGCAAATATGATGGTGGGGAGATAACTTCAATCCACTCATGTCTGTAGGGCAGAACATTTTGTTTAATTACGGATCCTTATGGTTTAGTGGGATGTCACGAAATTATGGTATTGAAGCTGATTTATCAAGCAAAATACCTCTTTGAGTCGTGTAACGAACGTTGAATTGGTTTCACTTCCTACCCAGAAATCCTATTACAAGCAAACTAGACAATTCGCTAATATACGAAGCCTAATCAAGACCCTATAATAACTGGGGGAAAAAATTTTAAAAAAATCGAAAGGGGCTCTAATAGTTTCAATAATAAAGGGAAGACAGCCAATTGTATATCACAATACTGTTTCTAGCACCATATTTTATTTTATAATCACACATAATCTTATACTCTCAGCTCTTTTCCGAATCGCCCCCATTTGTCAGTTTTATGTGCACTCACACTATGTCAACACTTATTTCCTTCAACCTATTAAAATGCTCTTTCTTAACATATACATTAATAAAGGAAAATTAGACTGAGTAATCATACCTTAAACATTCCTTCATGAATATTGGCTACTCTGCCTCTCGCCCTTTCTTTTAATTCCTCCCTCTTACAGCCCCCTTGAGATATGGAACGGGTGACTTCATCCTGCACCATCCTTAAAGCCTTGGATATTCCAAAGGGACATAAGGTTGCGATTTCTAGAAGCTCATACCTTCAATGAACCTATCCTCGACCATCAGTTGCACATTCGCAACGCAACTTTCATGAAGCGCATCTACTGTGATACTGAGTAATTCAAATGGTTCAAATGATTGCAGACGGAATGGAAGAAGCTTTAGCTTAACAGGCTTCCGTGTCTAGTAGTAAGGGATCACCAAATTCTCCAGGCAGGAACCTAGGTATGTTAACAATAAAAGAGGAAAGGAAACTGGTAAGTCATAGTATGATACTGTCCTTGGTCCTTAAGAATAGGTCAAGTTGTCTCTTGAAAGACTCCTGAGAAGTCTCTTGGACTAGCTCGGCCGGCAGCGAATTCCAGCATTTGACAGGTCTTAAGGAGTAGAAGTTGTGTCTCCAGTGTTTGGGTGTTACCCCTTAGGTTAGTGTTGGAACTAAGCTTAAGTAGGTGTTTGAGAGGATGTCCAGAAGTGTTAAGGATATTGTAAGCCATCAGAAGGTCCCCTTTAAGACGTCTATACTCTAATGAGTAAAGGTTAAGCGAATGGAGGCGCTCTTCGTGAGCTTTAAATTTGAGTCCTCGAACTGATTTCGTGGCTCGCCGTTGGATACGCTCCAGGGTGTCCTTATCGTTTTGGAGTGAGGGGGGAAATACTATGTTTCCGTACTCTAAATGGGGACGGATAGAACTATTGAGGATTATATGGGAAGTTCTTCCAACAGACTGGCCAGAAATGCGCTTCAATGTTACCAGTGCAAGGTTTTCTCGGAAGGCATTTTCGTCACAGTTAGCATAAGACTATAAATCGTAGGGCACCAGGACTCCTAAATCTCTTTCGACTTGGGATACGACTAGAGAGGAGTTTCCTAAGTTATAACTGTAGTCTGCGACATGTCGCAGATGGACTACTTTACGCTTTGAAGTGTTAAAGGTAAGTCCGTTATCGTCTGTCCAACTTTGAAGTCGAGTCAGATCCTCCTGAAGTGCCTGTATATCGTCTTGGTTGCGTATCTCTCTCCAAAGTTTCACATCGTCAGCAAGATGTAATAAGTCTGACGTTACCTGTTGAAGAAGATCCTTTATGTGGATCAAGAAGAGAAGAGTTCCTAGTACTGAGCCCTGGGGGCTCCACCAGGACATTCCACAGCCTGAGATAAGGTGAAATTAACCCTGACCTCAAAATGTCGATTTTTCAGGTATAATAATAATAATAATTTATTCTCAAATAACAGTTTGTTACATGAGGCATGCCAGTTTACAGGCAAGATCAAATTGATACAAATGATACAATATCCACTGTAGTAAATTACTCATCTGGGTTGATAATTTATAAGATATGAATGTAGATGGTTTTAGTCAGTATCACAGTTGGTGTGCTTCATGAAATTTGCCTTGCGAATGTGCGACTGATGGTCGAGGATAGGTCCCTGAAGGTATGAGCTTCTAGAAATCGCAACCTTATGTCCCTTTGGAATATCCAAGGCTTTAAGGATGGTGCAGGATGAAGTCACCCGTTCCATATCTCAAGGGGGCTGTAAGAGGGAGGAATTAAAAGAAAGGGCGAGAGGCAGAGTAGCCAATATTCATGAAGGAATGTTTAAGGTATGATTACTCAGTCTAATTTTCCTTTATTAATGTATATGTTAAGAAAGAGCATTTTAATAGGTTAAGTGAGCCAATTTATTAGAGGTGGTTTGATACTCAATCGTTTGAGCTTATTGACAAGACATGTAAGGTTAACCTTATCAAAAGCTTTTGAGAAATATAGGTAGATGATATCAACCTTCCCCTTGTGATCAAGGATGATTGTCCATCTGTCCATCGCAGTCAACAGGTTTGTAATACAAGTTTTACCTTTCCTGAAACCGTGTTGTTGGGGTGAGAAGAAATTCAAGGATAGTAAATAGTCAGATATACCATTGCATATCAAGGAATCCATGATTTTTGAAGGTATGGAGAAGAAAGCCACCGGTTGGTAACTTGAAGGTTCGCTGCCTCGACCTCCTTTGAAAATTGTTGTGATGTCAGCCAGCCTCCAATTTTCCAGTGGTTTCCCTCGATTTAGCGAGTGTGAGAACATCATGCTAAGCGGCTTTGCCAGGATTGAAGCTGCATCACTCAGTATGGCGGAATCGACCATGTCCGGGCCAGGACAAGTGTCTAATCTTAAGTGCTGCAGTTTCCGGAACAACAAGTCAGTGCTTAGGATGAATTTGGAAAGTCCTGTGGAATTGCAGATGGAACTGTCATCAGTATAGTTGATGTCGGTCGGTTGAAATGTCTGGGAGTAACGTTCAGCCAGAAGATTAGCGGCGTCGCCATCGTTGATGGTCGGGGCGTTAAGACCTATCTGTTGAGAAACTCCAGTTTTGACTTGACGAAGAGAGGCTGCATAACGGAATAAGCTTTTAAGATTAGAGGCAAATTTGTCCATAAGCTTTGTCTATTATTGAAGCCTGTCTTCTCTTACAGCCTTCGTGCATATATTCCTTATATGTTTATATTGCCTGTACGCTCCGTCGTTGTCAGTTCGTTTGTATTACGCCCAACAGTGCCTTTTGCGGCTTAGCAGGTACGGTTCTTGATTATTGTAGGTGGCTTGCAGCTTTTGAGAACCGTTTGAGGAACTGAATGGTTTGTAGCACGTAAGAGCGTGTGCAGTAAGAAGTCTTAATGACCGTCCACATCGAGTTGGGGGTGAACATCCCAAACCACCTGTTTTAGATAGTCTTGTAGAGCTGGCACATCCAACTGTTTAAAATTCCAAAGCAAGTTATTGGAGGGATATCTTAGCTTAGTTTTGCTGACAAAACTGAAAGCTATGACGGCACGATCGCTTTTTCCCAGGGGAGCCAAATTGAGAGGTTGTCAACTAGGAATTCTTCGTTTGTGAATACACAGTCTAAGCGCGATGATGTCTGACTGTTTCTCCAACGAGTTGCCGACCTCACATTTTCGTATAATCCCAAGTCATCGATAAGGTTGAAGAACCGAGCTTCAATTGAATTGTCGCCCCCAGTATACGTGTGTTCCGTGACGTTGACTTTAGGGAGATTAAAGTCCCCTAGAACCAGGATGTGTGTGAAACCGAAACGAGTAGAGTGGGATAGTCCTTCCAGCATACGACTATCGTACTCGACGTCGGCAGTTTGCTTCCTGTAAATGACTCCGACTAGACACCTCGAAGTACTTGACAATCTTACAGAGCACCATATGGATTCCTTAAGATTGTTAAACTCGAGGTTATGAACTTGGTGCACCTCCAAGCAAGAACGTATGTAAACGACTACTCCGCCCTCAATTCCTGATTTTCTGTCGTTGCGGAACAAAGACAGCGTTGCTACGTTCACGTAGTTAATCCAGTTTGTTTGGTAAACTCACGGCGTTCATGTATAAGCAGTTGATGCATTCAATTTGGAACATGTGAGCTTCTTCCTGTTTGTCTGTATGAGCCTTACGTGAATTGACAGGTAGCCCACTTATATGAGGTTTGCCGAGGTTGTAGGCCCTGTCTTTTACACGTTTTTTATCGTCTAGACAGTCCACAAGTGTAATGGTCAGCTCCAATTTGCCTTTGTGTTTCGTCCTAGCTTCATATGGACTATTCGGCTGCATGTGGATTCCAGGTGGCAGTCGTCGTCTTTTAAATTATCAACCCAGCTGAGTAATTTACTACAATGGATATCGTCTCATTTGTAACAATTTGATCTTGCCTGTAAACTGGCATTATTAAAGGTGATTATCAGTCCATTCCTTCGGATATACTGAGCAGTCTTCAAAATATTCTCTAAAGTGGCATCGCGTCCACGTTACGCACCAGATTCAATCTTAGCATAATTGTATTAGAATTCTGTTCGTGCCAAGTATTCATGCAATAAAACTTTTTAAGTTTTTAGTTGTTAGAAAGTAGACTTGTAGAGCGCTTGGTGTGAACTATGACCTTGGGAAAACACATACATTTAGTTTGTTCCAGATGTCAGAAGTTCCATAGCTGTGTCCTCAGAGCAAGACTCTGAAAATGAGATTATCTATAACGCGTATATTTCTGTACTTTTCTGCCTACTTTGTCAAACAACTATCCTACATTATACCTTTCCTATAGTCTATACTCCGATTGGCAACCTATACATTATAATATGGTAAATCAAAGCATTCCACCGATGCCTTACCCACAGTCCATAACTTGTAACTGCATGATAAGCTTGCGAAATGTTTCTTACGGAAATGTTGTTTTCCAACAGGACGTGAAACACATGGCATCGTGTGAGGTATGATATGTATCCAGAAAAGGCTTAAATGAGACTAGCATCACAGAAGAAGGGAGGGTTGAGTTACTTTTCAGCAAGCATTGATGGTGGGGGTGATGACTTCAATCCACTCATGTTTGTGGGGAAGAACATTTTGTTTGTGTCAGGCTCTTTATGTTTTAGAACAAGTCAGTCAATCTAATATACACTCACCATTCAGACTCGTGTTTCAAATTTTATGCTGGATTAGATGTTCTACTAAGACAACCTATAATATACTAACTCGGACTTTTACATTAAGACTGTGTGGCAGACATTGGATGAAAAATATCAGAAAATAAGGGGCATACAGGCAAAGATGGATAGTGGCTAGCAGTGGAATCCAGGACGCGCGTTTTGTCCTGTTTGGGACTCGTCAGCTAGATGTATCTGCATCTCAGAGTTGATGTTCACTCTGGGACCACATCTTTGCTTATAATGCTTGTAAATTAAGGCAATATCGAGGCATACGCACAGTATGCACATATGCCAATAAGAGACTGATCAATTTCAGTCCTAAAACATCAATGGGAAGATTCAAGTAAAAACAATATCAAGTAAATAAAGGACATAGTTATTAGTTTTCTTAATACTTTACTCTCTATACGCACTTTCTGTTCTAATAAGCAGCCTTCTTTATTCCAACCCTGACTTTCCTCTCAACATTTGAACCTACTCCACCTTGGTAAATATCACGACTCATTGTTCTTTATTATCGCATTCTCTCATCTGGAGCCGCTGGTCACATTTCGCTTTAGCTACAGGAGCTAGTATGAATTTATTCTGATAATTTATCGTACCTCCGTCTGTTCCACTACAAAATGTTAAGCATTGTTTATCGTTCATATACAGGCGCTTTGCTGCTCCTTTGTTAGTCTTATTTTCACAGTCTTGCTCTGAGGACACAGCTATGGAACTTCTGACATCTGGAACAAACTAAATGTATGTATTTTCCCAAGGTCATAGTTCACACCAAGCGCTCTACAAGTCTACTTTCTAACAACTAGAAACTTAAAAAGTTTTATTGCATGAATACTTGGCACGAACAGAATTCTAATACAATTACGCTAAGATTGAATCTGGAGTGTAACGTGGACGCGATGCTACTTTAGAGAATATTTTGAAAACTTTACTCAGGGTGAAGCCAAAGCGTAAACCTAATCATTAACGCCTCAAGACATGTGTACGAATGTACTGTTTCTCACTTTTATTGATTTTATCTGCATAACTACCCTGCTAGGGAAACATACTGAGAGCTAATAAATGTTGTAATTTGTCTGTAAAAATAGCGTGTACCTTTACCGGCAAAAATATTATCATTATCTACATTGACGTATCCGAAAATTCACTTGCTTGATAGTAGGTGCTTTAGACAAATAATCAAGCGGTAATTTTAAATAATTTGTTAGAAACACCTGGTAACCCATTGCGTTCTTCGCAAAAATATCTATTCAAGAAGAGAAGAGATATGCTTCCTTCGGACAATTACTTCTATCAATGCACACAACCACCAGGCAATTCTGACACACGTTAGAACCAGGGAATTCATAGTTTATAGAAATCATAAACCACTAACTAATGCACTAAATGCTAGAGTCGATAGGCATTCTCTCGGAGAGGTCCGACACCTCGAATTTATGCCACAGGCAAAGGTTTGCAATAAAATTAGAGTAATCAGTAAGTATATTGAATACATATACTACTACATTTTATGAGGTTATTCGATGTTGCTGTAATATTTTCAGGTTACTATGTAACATTATTCAGACTTTTATTTGCTGACATCTCCGAATCAATAAAGTGGGACATGCTTCGAAAACTCTTTAGTTTTCAGACTCGAGAACGAAACTACATTCTTTTCATCAGTTAATGCCGAACTAACTCCATAGATAGTTATTCTCAGTTATTTTTTACGCCACCACAAAGCATTGTTGCAAATTAACAGTCTCGTAATATGGTCGATACATGCCGCATAGCCAAAGACACAATCAGTCAATAAATTTACAGACAATTATTTTCATAATTGATGTATTGTTTTTCTGCAGTTGCCTTCATCTAGCACAGTTAGTTTCTATACATTTTCTTATCAGTTCATACCTCAGTCGGTACCGTCAAACTTTATCAGTTTCATTAGTTTTTTTTAATGACAGCAACTTGTGAGAAATAGTAAGAAAAGCCTAAACTAAGACGAGTGACCTTCGGTACATTTTAATAGGGAATCTCAAACAGTATGAACTCTACATGATCACAGAAAAGTTCTTAAGTACTTTTTATGTCTCAGGTTAAGATTAACAATTTGAAATACAGAAGGATTATTTATAGGACTATTAACAATAGAATATCATTGAATGAGGGATAAATACTTATTCATTTCAAGGTGGTGTTTAGAGACAAACTAGCTTGCAAACAGTGAGATCGTCCATACATTTGACACAAGTGTTTTTGTAGAAGACGGAGGACCTTACACAGAAAAAAGGACAAGAACGGCTCTTTGTAGCGCTGCCATCAACGCACATTATACTGCTTTCTTCCATAGAGATAAAGATACAGCCGATTATCCAGCTGTCGCAGTTGACACTGGTGAGCCTGCTTGGTAGTATTCATCAAATAAAGTCAAATTCAGACGTTTAGCCGTGAAATGTGCATTTAACGTATCTCTTACCACTTTTTAAAATGAAGACTACACTGTTATACAGAATAATAGAAGTATCCGAGGTACGTGTCTTGCATTTGTGAGCAACTTGGTATTGATCAATATTCTCTTTCAATTCACGTTGAACATGAAGTGAGAAAAGTCGAGGTTACTGTTAAGGGTATAAATTTAGCAATCTTTCAACCTGATACTTTCTTTGGTACTGAGATTACCTTCGTCTTTTTATACATTTCTGGTAAAAAGTTAGTTACAGAGGGGCCGCTGAAGATCTCCATAAATAGATGGGACAAAAGCCAACACAGTTCTCACTATGAATGCCTGGTCTCTTGTCAGATCGTAAACATTGGAATTATTCGAGGGACTGGGGGCACTTTCAGGTATCAGTTCGCCTTCGGACTCGCGGATACAAGAAGCATGATATCAAAAGATTGGCATACAATAAATGTATTCAAAACATGAGCATTCAGATGGGCTTCTTCACTAATGAATCGCCCACTTTTAGGGTCTTTAACTAGTTTTTGCACGTTAGAAGTGATTTTACGGGACAGACGCTTCTAAGTAGTCACGGAGTTCAGACGTTTAATTTCTTGGTTTATTAGACCATTCAGCTTTCGAAATTAAGCGGAATTTTTCCACCCGTACATCACTTCTTCTTCTTTTCAACTACGAAACTGGTTTCAGTGGGACAAAAAACAGAAAAGCAGAATTTAAGATAACAACTGACATCATCGAACGTGTTTTCTAATGAGTCGATTGTAAATAAACCACAGTTTGCTGTATGAAGCATGTTTTCACACCTCGAGTATTTTCCTCTGAGTAATTCCTGTACGAGCAATTATAGGCTTAATGCAAGAGTATACTGTTTACTTTAGATAGAGCGTGAATATTAAGATGATCAGAACTAAGCAATCTAAAATATTTACGAGTGATAATTGAGGTTCAAATCCGTCTTCATAAGTTTGAAAGATATGCAACTTTTAACCGTTAGCATAAGAGCTCAGTTTTTTTAGTTACCCCTCAAACAAGTTTCTTTACAGCTGCATTCATAATTTTAAGATTGAAGGCTGAAGCATATTTCGTTTGCACTATTTGCGCTTCCAACAGCGCGCAGTCTAGATAGGTGCACAGTTTAAAATGACGACTCAATTGTCTGTTTTCTGAACAATGGATCTACGCTACTTTGCTATAACAAACGAGAAACATATCGTTTGGCATCGGTCGTTCGCAAAACGTAGCTTTGAGGATGTGGTACTTAAATATCTATTATGTAATCCTCCAGATCAAGATATATACTACAGCGAAGGGGAGTAAGTGCTTCAGTCTTGATTTTATTTTCACTCTAGTTTCTCTCTTCACTGCCTGACCGTTTCGGGACTTTCCTTTATCGCAGTAACCGATCGAAATGCTTCTCGACAAAAATTCCGGAACTTGGTTGTAGAGGTTAGTCTGTTCACAAATGAACTTAGTTTTTGTAATTTTTTTGCTCAGTTAACATAATGGTATTTAATTATTCAATCTCGAAAATAATATGTGATTGGTGTGTATGTGGAACTGCGCAAAACAGCCAGACTACCTATCTGTATTTTCGTACGCATTTAACCCAAGGGGGTTAATTTTTCTTGGGGGTTCATATGTTCCATAGTGTTGATATGAAATTAATCTCCAAACGCTGTAGATTGTGGAAGAATAGTGCAAACATCACCAGAAATCAATATGCAACTCGGAAGGCACTTTTACACGCGTTGTCCATACGAATCCGTTAAGAAATGTCACCAATCTTAATATGATTGAATGAATGTTGTTGACCTAAAAGGTCCAAGGTTCGCTCTAACGAGGAATACTATTACATTCATGGTACAATTGAGGCTTTTGGGATCCAAGTATCATGTGGACGTTCCAGTTCTCTGTATGTCGTATGTAATTTCGCCCTTATAATTCATGTCTAACGTTAAATTCTTATTTATACGCAGAAAATCTAAAATCCTACTAACAAGTGTGATGATAAAGTCTATATTTTTGTGACCTCGCAAATATTGGTTCTGTTTGATGTAATTCAAAACCAACTTATTCACTAGATGAACCAGGTAGACTGATACTCGAATATGAACAGTTGAGTAGCTCACTCGATGTTGTGATTGAATCCAGTTCACAGAATAGTGCGATATAAATTTCGGTTCTTCAAGGCTATTAGTTTGAGAGAGTTTCCAACTTGAGATTGTGAAGTAACATCATTCCCACTATAAACGCTCGACTGATAATAATCGGCAATATTATTAATTCTCAGTTTCCTGTCGATTTTGGAACCATGATTGATAGGTGCATTAGATTTCCCTTCAGCTTCTCCCTTCAATTACCACATGTTTATCAAAAATCCCTAAAGCGACTTAGCTCCGTAATAATAATGAGGTCTAATTTTGTTTTTCAACACTGTAATTTTCAGGTTTCTCGCAATTTTTTAAGCGATGGTACAAGATTTCAAAGGGCTAAAAGTGGTGGTAAAGATTGTTTACAACAGTCTTATAATCTAAACTTGGAAGATTTGATGGTAAGTTATATTGTATCATTTCTGATTGTCATCTTTTAAGAAGTTATGGTTGATGTATAATACACTGAAAGAATTGTATGTGTTTTAACTGAACAACTCCCTAATATCTGGAAATGTTGGTCTGTGGCTTGTTTCACAAATCTAAATTACTAAGACGTCTGAAAATTTCAGAGATAGTCATCTATCTTTTAGCTTTCAAAGTTATTCTAAGATTTTTTTCTTGATGTTTTGACATCGCCTCAAATGGTTTAATCTCGTTTATGTGGTAAAGAATCGTAATCATACTTTTAGTTGTTCAATATCCTGTATCTATCGATTGTGATATAACTCTGGTACGAAAAATAATGATACAGGACTTGAAACTATCAGTCCACTACGACTTCCCGGTGAGAGTCTTGGTGATCGTGGAGAAGTTATCAGGTGTTACTCAGAGTCAGTGGCTATTCAGTTATAGTTCGTGAACTGAGGGGAATCGTTTTTGGCTAGATTTTTGACCAAACGTTTTCTTTGATTGAATACTGTTTTTAATATTTATGAATTGTGTGACTTCTCACTTCTTTTTCCCTATAATATTTTCAATTCCTTTGTATGGAATGCTTTTTGTGCTGAAAGCTATATCAAATATTCCCGAGTACTTTTACTACTAACCTCGTCTCATTGATCTGTTTGTCTATCTGAAACACAATCAGATGGCACATAGATTTTCTTTGGCCGCTTTGAAACCTCATAGTTTTTCAAACCCTATTATTTATCTTAAAGGAGAGTACATGACTGCATTGATACATCATCTGCTTTTAATTGCTGAATACCATATTCTTTACTTAATGACGTCGAATGTGTCCACCGTTGTCCACATGCATTGATGTAAGCGAGGATATATTATGCTGTTTGACCGCTAATGGGTGTCTATGCAGTCGAAGATAAAGGGACGTCCACTTTGTCCGATGTAGTGTTTTTTGCTATTGGAACAGTTTGTTTTGTAGATGATGTTTGGTTTTACTTTTGTCCCTTCGTCCTCTGATTTGCATAGGGTTAGTTAAAGTAATTTTACCGGTTTATGTTCTCGACCTATTCCAAGCAGCTTCAATAATCTCGTTTTAATTTCGGATATGTCCTTTATATATGGTAGGATTATCCGTTTGCTGATTTCTGTATTTGATTTCGTTTCTGGTAATAAGTTGGGTTAACATTTCTTGATGAACTTGTGTGGGTAACCGTTATTTTGGTGGATGGTCACCAGATATTTTCTTTTTTTTCTGCTGAAAGTGTGCTGCAGTGTGTACTTGCCCTCTTGAATAAACTTTGTACGTAATTGATCTTCTGAGTTTTTGAGTTGTTACTGCTGTAGTTGAGAATTTGATCTATGTGGGTTGGCTTCCCATATACTTGAGTCTCCAGTTTTCTTGTGTCGGTTCTGATAATCAGTGCGTCGAATAATGATAATTTGTTGTTCGACTCCTTTTCCATTGTAGATTTTATGTCATCGAAGACGATTTTGACCAGATTGTAGTTGTTTTCTATCACATCGCTTTTGATGATGACGAATACGTAGCCGACATAACGAATCCACATTTTGGTTTGATCACCAGTAAAATCGAGTCTTTTCGTCTCTGCATCACTGCTTCTGCAATAAGTTCTACTATTGATAACGCGATCTGTGTACCTTTCGTTCGATTATAAAAATGTTGAGATCTGGATAGAGAAAATACTAAGAATACCAAAGAATTTGTGAGAGGCTTGGCACTCGAGTCAGTCAGCAATCAACAAACTCATAGAAATCGACCCAATCTATCAGCCAGTTAAAAAAACACATGGATAAATCAAATCGGAGAGAGATACGCAGAATATGTAGAATAAGTAAAGACAAGTAAATGATGGTTACTAGTTGCATTTCTCGCGATTTGAAGGCCAAGAACTAAGGTATAAATAGGAAAACAAAAAATAGATGAATCAGTGTCACCTCATCTAGAAGACTTTTTCCTTGAAAGTCGACTATTCCTAGAACATTCTAACCACTTCCATCCCTCTTTATGGTCCCATAATTTCATCCATCAGCATTCTACACCGAAGCTTAACATATCTTACCCAGCTGTCTTATTAAACACAAAATAAACTCCAAAAATACTTACCACTCAATTTTCAGTCCTTTTTCTATTTGCTTCCTCAAGTTTGTAGAACAGAGCACCTAGTCTGTATACTTTGAGCCTGGCCGTTCAAATTAATTCTTCTTAACAGAACTCAATAATCGAGTGCAAATTCGTTTACTTAGTTTCAGGCCATATTTCGGGCGAAGGCTAATAACACTACCACCTAGTTATTTGAAGTGAAGTATGTAAAGGGAGATTGAACCGTTCAACCTGTTGGTCTAAAGTTAAGAAATTTAGTCAACTAAACACTGCTTTGTCCATAGAAAAGCAGATTTCCTATTATCACCAGTCTAAGTACAGAAGCCTTGTGTAGTCGTAACATCTCTGATGAAACTGATTTTCAAAGGAAACAGATTCCCTTATTTTGTACTAGATAGTAAAATGTCTTTTTGGTCACTTATTCGTATCATTCCCATGTCTGTTGATCCGTCTTTCTCTTTATCAAAATTAATTTGGATTCTGTCTCCAATCTGAATTGCATTTATACTGCCAACCTTTTTAATTACAATAGTTATTTCAAATTAACTACTTACCTATTCTAGAGTAATCAAGTTTATGTCTCTGGCTATTATCACAGTTTGTTGAATATGATGCAAAAGTACTTCATAATAACGAATCCATATATTCCAACTACTTTTGTAATTACATTTTAATAGCTAAACAGTAAATAGCTCTAACTGTAAAATTCATTTCATGTTTACTCGTATTGATATTATCGTTGTTCTTTCTAACTGACTATTGTGTGCAACATCATTTTTCCCATATTTACTGTATTTTTCAGGAATCACCCAACTCTTCTAAGGGAAATGATTCGTTGGACCAGTTACGTAATAATGTGAATACTGTAACAGCTGTAATGCAAGAGAATACTAGACTAGCGCTTCAACGAGGTGACCGGTTAAACAATTTGGTCAGTAAAACAGATGAACTTGCAGCCAGCGTGAGTGTTTGCAATTATATAATGTTTTGTATTATTTTCGGCTTTAATTTTGGCTTATACATTTATATTCAAATTATTATGATAATTAATTTTCTCTGAAAAATTGTTTCATACCATAAGCATTTGCTTGTGACATTCTATCCATAGAAAAACTTATATCTCAGATGTGACCTGGACTTGACTTTAAAATCCAACCATATTCTTATTATAACCCAGGATACACTAATTCAAACAGTATTCAGCCGACCAGCGTCTTATGAAGTAGTGAATTAATGGTCGAAGCATTTGTCTTTCGTACTATAGATCAGAGGTTCACACCCCATTGCATTTACTTTGATTTTGGCACCCAGGTAGTATTGTAGTGAACAGAACACCAGTGGGGACAGTCGGATGTATCTCAATAAAATTTGAGAACCATATAGTAAATCGTTAGTTTGCAATATACCAATCCATCAACTCAAACTTGACTGTTCCTGTTGCAAACATCAATCCATTGTCTCATATTTCATATTTCCGTTCCCGTTCTTTCCTCATCGAGCTTCTACTGAAATACATTCTATGCCTGACCACCGTTATATACTACTTGTGTGGATATAAGTAACCCACGCCACAGTTTTACTTGCCTTCACACAAATAGCTTGGTTCACGGTTAATTACCTAAATAAAGTACAAAAGGTGAATGGTTCATACAGTCACTGTTCTACATTGAATCCGAATTTGTGATCACCTTTAACGATCTTGTTAACATCAAAATGACTTGTCGTTTTCGCACTCTATTAGTGTTAACACTACTGGGAAGTTGTTTATCAAACGACTTGCGTTTTTGTTTGAGGAATTGCCACTAAGCATACTAAGGTATTGATTCCTTGTTAGCAATGTAACTCAGTAGACTACTTGTCATAAATCCGATCAAGTTAAGTAAGTGATCAGCATCAGTGTACTCTAATTTTGTCACTATTTAAAGAAGAAACGTTGGTAAAACTTACTATACTGGGGATCTTAGGTGACTTATTATCCAATCAGGAAATTGTTTAGTTAGAAAATACTTAACAATAAGAAGTCATAAATAAAATTATAGTAGATAAATAGTTCTGACATGATCAATGAACCTTTATGTGTTAAATTATTATAGTAAACGAAGAAGGATAAGGGTTATGTATTAGGAATTTGGGCTAGGGTTATGAGGTTTTTAATTGCAAAGTGATACAGCTATAATGCGAGTGCTTTATAACAATATGGATGAATGAATTTCGCGCATATATTCAAGAGGTGCTATCTAATGCCTAATTACTTCGTCCATAAATTATGGTATCATCCTATTGTTTAGAGAGAAGTTTAGGAGTTGGAGTGAGAAAATACGATCACATGAACACTCTTGACTATATCCAAAATTACATCCCTTAGATACAATCTGCATTAGCTGCGGGTATTTCTCTGAATTAAGTTTACATACTATGTCACATCTATTATGTGGTTTCATAAGAATACTTTTTCCATCGATTTTAAATATTTTGGGAACTAGATATCGGTAAGGTTTGCTTAGTTTGATTTTTGTGCAGAAGTCGGATATGGGTTATCATAAGTCTTGATCTATTTAAGGTCGTCAGTATAGTTCAGTTTTACCAAGACGTTGACTCACTAGGTTGTTGGCTGAAAGGTATAGTATTGCTATTCCTATTCAATATGTTAAACCAACTTTGATTTTGTATCTTATCCTGTTGTATCAGTTAACGTTTTAAATAACCGGTATATTGTTTTCAAGATACAAAACGAAAAGCAAATATCAAAACTAGTATAACTGAAGTATAACTGAAGTCATCTTAAGGAGAATAAGTAAATTAAATAATATTTTGAAAAGTCGCTAAGTTAGTGTCTTTAAATTAAAAATCACGTATCAACTTATGCAGAATCATTAAATGAACTAAGAATATCTATGGATAATAACTCGTTTTAAAGATATATATATATATATATATATATATATATATATATATATATATATAATGTAAGGGTTTTTATGCAACTTTTTTTTGGTGTTGTATTTCGACTTTTTAGAGTTATAAATTACATAACATATTACTCGCTTTCGTAATGTCGAGTCGTTTAGTCACCTAAAATTTAAACTTATCGATGGTTGTCAACCTGTACTTATTAAACCTGTGTCTGTATTTTCAATGTGTTTTTATGTACTTTACTTAACTGAAATATTGGATCATAAACAGTTTATTTATTCAATTTGAACAATATCAGATAAGGGAGTTGAATATCTTATAGATTCCAGTCAATCAATCATATTTTTACCTGTAAAATTGCCTTCAAAAGTTTCGTTATCATAATTCAGGTTATTAAGTTTATTAAAAGTTAGTTCTATAAATTTCTGTTTTGTCATTCTTATTAATCATCGATTGGCTTTTGGTTTTCGCGTAGTTTCATCCTTTGAGTTGGATAATTGAACCTTGAAGCATTCGTTGTTCTTCTAAACAACATCATCAACATAAACTTCAGCTAGTTTATGTTGGAAATGTCCAGAAGAACTATGAAAGCTTCATGGTGAAATCATTTAATTTAAAAAAAAACGAAATTTCACCTGATCTACAAATCTTCTCTCCCAATTTTATACGTCAATTATCCTTCTGTAATCCAACTAATGAATTTATCTCAATATATATACAATGCTTGCACTTTTATTTCATTTTTGACACAAGTTAACTATTATCTGTACAGAAATGTAGGTTGTAACATTTACTTCCTACTTTAATGCTTGTAAATGTATAAACAAAAAAGCAATACTTGCAGATATTAATTTACTTTGTTTATTGTTTTTCTCGATCGATTACTCCCTCTCTCACACATACACACTATGTCTTTCTGTTAGTATACAACCTTTTTCTCTTCGCATTGTAAGTTGTTCTGTCAAGGCAACGCATTTTGTTTTCCTTCGCAACCGATTTCTTCTGAAATTTACTACAGGGTCGTATGCTACGGCTATTGTTCTATACATTCATTTATATGTAGATTTCTCTTCTTTTGCTCATAATAATATAGAAATTTGTTATGCCTTGTGTATTCTAGTTTCGTTTTTATCGTTCTCCTTTGAGGTTATAATTTATTCAAAGAACATTTTTTATAGATAAGGCAATATTCGCTTTCATATTGCATACTATGCTTTTTGTATTAGAACTGTTCAACTAGTCAATGATTCGACAGTTCTGTGAATTGTGAGGAAAATAGTACTTGGACATTGTGGGGCCTTTATTTGTTAGTGGAACTGTTTCATAGAAAAAGGCGAACCGTAATCCGTAATCCGCTCTCATTCCACAAAACACAGTAAAAATCCAACTGGTCTTGAACTACTCTTCAGTTACCCACTGTTTCTAGATAACCTCAATAGAAAATTGTCATGTCTTACAACTATTATCAAAGCTGATAAGGCCATGTTCAACTCGAAGAAAAGATTAATGATTTATTTTTATATTTTATGTATAAACTCACGAAAGTTATTCAAATTCGTTTTTCTTCAGGCTAATCAATTCCAAACAACCGCTACAAAGGTGGCCCGAAAAACTTGGTGGGAAAATTTTCGTATGAAATTAATTATTGTTGGCGTTGTCGGTGGCATACTTCTGGTAATTGTGATAATTATACTCTGGCAGACTGGGGTGTTCAATAGCAAATCTCAGCACCAGTAATAATAGCAACAGTAAATAATTAACTTCATATTGTTTATTACATGGAACAGAAAATGCAAAGAAACACCCATATTAAAATTAGGTGAGATATTCGATGTGTTTTTTTTACTGGATCAATTTATACAACACTTATTCTATTCAAATGTCTTGTTAACATTTCCATTTTCTTTACTGCGAAATGTTTTCCTTTTTGTCCCTCGTGACAGATAAATTTTACAAATGATGATAATGATTGTTATTGCACAGTATATTGTAATTTTTATGCTATACTATAAATATACAGTCTTTTTTGTAATCACTATCCCTACTACTAATCCTATATTAACTACTTCTCACTCATGTAATGTCTTTTCTATATAGGCGCAGAGATTTAATAACAATTATATATATAGTGTTCGGAATGATTTTTTCACTCAACATCTATCTCCTTTGTATGGATGACTATCTTTCCGATGTATATTGATTATTTGTTCTTTAGTGATTCCAATACACATTTTCTTTATCTTCAATAACAATGACTTTTTGAAAGCCGATGATTATAAATAAATGAAAGATAAAAGAGGTACAAACTGTTTGATATCTTTTTATTGGAATTACACTTTGTAAACGTATGTATTTGTGTTGATGCGTGCGTGTGTTCATGTATGTTCAAGTGGCTTCACAATGATACCACCATTATTCATTTTCATCATTGTTTCCGTGCCCTGTCCTTTTTACTTCTTCTCTACAGATAATCTAAAGTATACTCATTTCTGTACTATTTCTTCCTACGGTTGTTCTCATTATTATTAACATTATGAAAAAATGTGTATTTGGAATTTCTACTCTGGAAGAATTCCTTCTTATTATTGATTAATACTTATCATGGTTTTACTTTTTACCAGATTTAAATTAATATGTTTGCTCAATATACATAAATTTTCTTTTCCTTCTTTTTTTAAAAAAGAAAAATCATATTTGTCGTGTAATGTATACCAACAAAATTGAATTCTAAATTTGTTTTGGATTTCTATAAAATTAATGGAATGATTGTAATGTTGAATCTGTGTAAACGCATAAATTTAACAGACTAGTTCAGGTGTGTGTTGTATTTGTTTTGGTTACTATAGTGTTGACATATCAACGAAGTAAAACATGGGTGTTTACCAAACTGATTTTTTATTTTGATTCATTTAAGTTTTGGATTTTGTTTAAGACCCGTTACTTCCATTTAGTTGTGCATTTGAAACCATCTCCATATTCTGATATTTGGACGTCCGAATTGTAGTACTATTAGGGCATTCGTCATGTATGGCTGAAAACTTAATATGCGAACATTTATGCAGTCCCTGAGATTAGAATTATTTATTGATAAAAAATTATTCCTATAGATAGGAGTAAACTACAACCTTAAAAAACTGTTAAATTCGTAGACATTTTATAAATGTTTTAAAAACAAAACTCATTTGGTTAATGAGGTTGAACAGAAATTCTCTACTAATTTTATTATCTATGCAAATATAATGTCAGTAATGATGTTACAAATCACTATTTATAGTCCACCACTTAATATGAGAATCAAATTATTCTTAATTTTTGTCAGATAGTTTTTGCAAAAAAGAATATAAAGTTACTTATGATGTGCACAATTATGTGATGCGAAATATTCTATCTCAATTATTGTTGTAACTGTATCTCTTTTCCTGAGAATAAGAAATTTCATGTGTTAACTGACGACTGTTTTTGAATAAAGATGGTGGGAAATATTTCTTTCAGATCCATACACAGCTCATCGTCGCCATCATCAATTGTTAATATCTTTTTCTGTTATACTCCTGTCTTTCTCTTTTTTTCATATAAACATTGTTCGTGGATCTTAGTTTAGATTACACGATCTGTATGCGTTGCGTAATTGTTTAATACATATATTGCTTTTAAATAATTCGTTTCTGTGGTGATTTTATTATGTTTCAATGTAAATTTCAAACAGCAAATATATATATGGCTTTCACAGCATGCCATTTAACTATTTATTTCACCATTATTCTACCTTAAAATTGAGAGAAGCATCAGTAGTCACAAGTGATATCGGGCATCAAAGTCACGTTAATATTTGTTATTAATTTGTGGCTTTGCCAATTTATCATCTCTATACTATGATCTGATAATGCTTGTTGAATAATTTACGGTTTATATAGATTAGATAACTGAAAATTGTATGTACTCACTAAAGTGTGTCAAATCAATGAGTTTCTTGAGTGTAATGCTGGGTACTTTTTTTCTATGTTAACATTTTTACTTAGCACTATCACTATAAATAGACCAAGTAATTTACTGATCATTCATTAATAAGATTGAAAAGGGTAATATTAAGTTTGCCAAACATTAACACAATAGATTCTGATTGATTGTTACTGTTTAAGAAAATAACATCTAGTTTTCTTAATTGTTGTTGATGATACCTGTGTAATCGGCTTCTGTCTCCACAATACATAAACAAAATAATGAAATATTTTATATGAATTTTGATTGTATCAGTCTGAGTAATATAGTTCATATTATATATAGGACTGCATCATCATACCATAGATTTCTTAGATGGTAAATATCTAACATAAATAAAAATAATCCTAACAATGAAACAGGTACAACTGTCAGATTACTCAGTATCCTATAAGGCTAGTTTAGAATTAATTTCTCTTTTTCTCTAACATTCTTATTAATATAGAAGAATAATTGATTATTATAGTAGTACACATAGATATTAGTCGACTCTTATTGTAATAAGTTTTCTATCTTTTATTCCTCTACAAAAAAAATCACAGATAAATTTTACACGTAGAAGTTCTGATTTGTATCTTTTTATAAATTACATTTTCTAATTGATTAATGATATTTATACAAGTAGTCCTTATTATTTGCATAATATTTTATTATCTTTATAAGTCCGTCCATTGTTTACATGAAATATAATCATTGGATCGATTTTTTGTTTAGTTTGATAGACATATATTAAGTACATAATAATAGTCTCCGATCAAATATACCTTAATTTAGTACAAAATTGGTACTAATCATCTGATTAGATAATGAATAAATAATTTTTTTTGGTGATCAGCTGAAAAATTTAGATTTTCAAAATTTCTTGTAAAGATGTATAATTTCTGAATATAAATAATAATCATATTGATTGAATTATGATTTCACTATATCACGAATAGAGTAAAGTTGGATATGCTAGTTATTGAATAGCTTAATTATACTGCTACCTTGAAGTGAGCTTGCATTTTGTGATAATTCAGTTGACTTACATTAGCCATAACCTTCTTTCATGTACTCCCTACTATGCTATGCAGGTGGATTACGAGAAAGGTAAGATTAAAAGCAACAAATTTACGTTCGAAGGCGAAGTCATACTGCAAACTGTACAGAGTGTGACTATAGTAAGTTCTTCCCATTAAACAACCAGCATCTGTAACGATCCCGCCTTTCTACAACAGAATGAATGGGTTTGAAATGTTCAGCTGTAACAATAATACATTTCAACTTGTGACACGGATATCTTTCACCAGTAGTAAGGTTTAAAAAACACGGAGCTAATGCACCAAAACTACTCACAAAAAGGTCGTATATAACAGGTCTCAAATGATGTCCACTTGTGCTCTGCGGTCACGCCCTTAGGTTAATTAAACCACTACTGATCCTGTTACTTTTTAAAGTGTTTTCTCAAGAGATATTCTTCCACAGCGTAGAGGAACATGAAGTGACAACGAATCTCATACTTTTCCCAACACTTGAGGTCACTGTGTTCATATTCTCCGACCTTTTCTTCACTTTCAACCAAATAACAATTTGCTCGTTGCAGATCCCACCAACGTGGTTGTTTGATACTCTTCATTTTCGATGAATCTTTATTGAATGTCAATTCTTGGTGAGAACTATTGTAAAATTAAGTACAATTTTTACAAACAGCTTAATTCAATAAAAAGAGAACGAACAGTTTTAGAATTTCAATCAAACTATTTATTAAGATAGTCTGATTAATAAATTAGTTTGTTTACTTCTTTCACCTAATTCTGAATGAAATCGATTAGCTATGGAAAATTTGTTAATACTGCAGGTGTACTCAGTAAAATCTGATCATATATATGGTTTAAGTTCTACACAGTAATGGGACACAATGTTTGATAAATTAGTGAGAAATCAGTAACTAAGGGTTGTTGGCATTTGTTTGATCCGTTTTTGTTTCTTAAATTTCCTGAACATGTCTCAGTAACATCAAAATTGATTAGTTTATTATGTTTTAAATTCAAATATCCCATATTCACGAATTGTTAGCTGGATGTACATACGTCCCAGTGTTTATATTCCTGTTAAAACTGAAGGCCTGAAGCTATCACTTCAAACATTATAGGATTATTTGAATAGAACTAAACGTCTAACATGGATTTGACTGTTATCGATTTTCCAAATTATAATCAATTGGTAAATCCAGAAAACACCAAGGTATACTTTTAAGGAACCTATATAACAACGACTGGTGAAATTTAGTCATGAATATTAATTAGAAAATATTTCTAATCATTACAGCTAACCCCATACTTTTTGAAGAGGTGAGAGCTATTGTGACTCAATAGTTTAGAGGATGATTTTTTATCCGGTGAAGAGGTAAAGTGATTCGTTAAACTTTCAATCAAAACATTAACACTGTGGTGCACATCCATCCATCCACCCAATGGTCCCCGAATAGGTTGAAAAATTATTCTCGATCCTACCACTCCCTACTGTATCATATAAACGACTATAATTAAAGTCATTGGCCGGATACCATCAGCAACAACCTTCTCCAGGAGAGAACAAACCAGCTTCCAGATGAAGAAGAAATTAGGAAAAGACGATGAAAATGGATAGGACATACATTACGCAAATCATCAAACTGCATCACGAGTCAAGCCCCAACTTGGAATCTTGAGGGGAAGCAGAAAAGAGGAAGGTCAAAGAACACATTATTTTGAGAAATAGAAGCTGATATGAATAACAACTGGAAGGAGCTGGAAAGAATTGCCCGGGACAGGGTTGGATGTAGAATGCTGGTGTTTGGCCTATGCTCCTTCACAAGGAGTAACAGGCTTAAGTAAGTAAGTAATAATTAAAGTGATTAATATTACATTAGTATATACTTACTATTATTATTACAACTTATATGATTTTAATAGCCCAAAATAATAAGTTCTTCAAAATATTGTATGCTCAATTAATTGAGATGATCATAATCTTATCATATGCTTCATAAACCTATCCACATTTTGTGTAAATTTTATTACATCATTTAATATAGAATAAACTATATATGATACACTGGAATAATAAGTTAAGTCATTAATGATACTTTTAATAAAACTACACATATGCTAGACTTATTTACCAATGAAATTGAACTTATTTAGAATAAATATAGATCTAGATCTTAAATCAAGTAAAAGAAATAAGATCACATTTGATTTGAATGATTTTTATTTCTTTATACGTTTGTTATAAAGTAAATAATTGTCTTCATACCAAACTGAATAATTAAAAGAACATGAGAAGAATATACGTTATTTTATATATATATATATATATATATATATATATATATATATATATATATATATATATATATATATATATATATATATATATATATATACACTAATTTCGTAATTTGATCTGATGTTATATTTCAGTCAGTTATTATAAAACCCCTATCTGTTTACTTATATATATATATATATATATATATATATATATATATATATCACATTATCAGTCACATGTGAGATCAGATAGGAATGGAATAAGTTAGTCAATTATTTTGTTATTAAATAGATAAATATGATCCGATTGACTATATATGTATTAATGACTATATATGGGTGTATATATTTAAACCAACATTAGTATGTTATTACAAACTATCACTATCGAATAAGATTCAATAATATTAATATTAATATCTTTAAATATTTGTAATAATTAAGCCAAATTCCTATCATAACTTTGTTATAAACTAGTAAATAGCACTGAAATAATCATTGAATCGATAATAATTGACTTGAAATAAATAAATAAATCAGTATTCTTAATAGTTGAGATTATGAATCAATTGAAGTTAGACTACCATGGAAAATCTGGAAGCATTGAACGGCCGTTTCGTTCTATTGTGGGACTCCTCAGTAGTATTCACTTAACCGAGTTTCAAGTCTATGTAGAATTGATGAAAGCTTCAGTTAGTTGGTTTAATGAAACGGTTATTTCTAATACAGGACAGAATCAAGATAAAATGTGATTATGCACAACCAGGTAGCATATTATGAATTGGCTAATTAAAGATGTTGAGGACAAGTGAAAAGAAGACTGATAAATCTGAGCTTCAAAAGTAACAGTAACGGATTTCCTGAGTACAAAACATTCACATCGATTTAATTCACAGTTACAATAGGTTCAGTTTTTAATGAACTATAACTTATCAAGAACAGATCACTGAGGACTAGATTCGAGATGAGATTTCTGGAGTTCTAGTGAGAAGCCTTGACCAGTGGACTTCAACTGCGTCAGGTGTTAGGAAACTACCCACCGAAAACAATTGTAGCACAATAATTTTTAACTAAATTAAAGAGAAGTACAGGTTAAAAGCCATTAGTTAGGAGCTGTTAGCACTTAATACTAACTCAAAAGTACAAAACTTAACTCTTCAACGTGTTAAGCAACTCAAAATGTTGATATACCATGAATCCTGTATAATAGCACTTTTATATACGACTTTAAAACTATAGCAAACCTTTTCAGTGGTATTCTAACGAACAATAATGAATTCCTAAATGACACTGTTTCAAAAGTCGTATGTGTGACTAGTAACTCAGTAAAATCTATCTCCTTCACATGCTTGAAAATTAGTAAGGCTATAAATGCCCTTAAGGTTTCGAAAGGTCATGGAGTAGGCGGGATTTCATCTTATTTCTACAAATATGGTGATTGAAATATTCCACTTCTTCTAAATCTGTTTACTCTCTCTATAAAAGTAGGTACTTACTCTTACTGTTGGAAAATAGCATATATCATACCACGTTACAAATTTGGAGATGATGCTGACATGAAGAATTATTAGCCTATAAATGTTACTTCAATTATCTCTAGGATTATGGAAAAAATTGTTAGTGACGAACTCTCCATCTATTTATCAAAGATTCTCAACATGGATTTCTTAAAATTGATGTCTTATGTCATACCATCTCAACTTTAATTTGGTCTTTTCTTGACGTAACCAAGGATATCTAGTCTTAGTGCTATACTTGGATATTTCTAAAGCCTTGGACATGGTCAACCACTAGCTTCTTATAGGTGAACTCGCATTTTACAGGGTTCAAATGCCTCCGCTTGTTTGGCTTAATTCCTTCTTCAGCCACCGCCATCAAATAATCAAAATTAACTCTCCCTTGTCAAATGCTATCCAGTCGAAAGTGGTGTAATATAAGGTAGTGTCTTAGGCCCCCTGCTCTTTTTAGTTTTTATCAGTGATATTTGTGAGTGTTTTTGTGTGGGTTAGCCCCTCATGTATGCATAGAATCTTAAAGTAGTGTATTCACTTTCTCATAATGAGCTGAACAATATGTAAAGTTGCATCAGCACGGAGCTTAACAGCGTAGTGCAATAGTGCTCAAAATGCAGCTGGAGATTAATACAGCTAAATGTGGATGGATATGCTTCGATAGTACATCACTCAACTTAGATCTTACCATAAATGGTGAGGTGCTGTCTAAGTTACATACAGTGGTAGACTTAGGACATAGGTACTCCTACGATTTGTCGTTTACAGAACAGGTATTGAAACAGACCTCCAAGTCTCAACGTCTAGTAGGTTACATAACTCGAAACCTTTATGACAACGAGTCACGTATTTTAATGTACAAAGTTTGTGCTCGACCAACCCTAGAATACTGCAAGTTTATTCTTAGTAGTGTGCGCATAAAGGATAAATTAAGGTTGGAATCAGTACAGAGACGGTTTACACTTCGGTTTCTTGAAACTGGTTGTATCTTGACTTATAATTACAGATGTAATAAACTTCGGCTCGACCCTTTATGGAAGAGGAGACCCAAACTAAATCTTATCTTTTTCTTCAAAATACTTATTAAACTATTCTTTACATCCAGTCAAGTAATTAAATATGCAGGAACTTCTAATTACGACATCCACAGCTCTTTATCACTAGTGAAACAAACTCATTCTAAATCATCTCTCTATATCAATTACTTTACCTGTAGATTTTCCAGACTATGGAACAACCTACCAAAATATATTCGTAAGATAAAATCACTCCCATACTTTGTTCCCTGTATTGATGCATACTGCTCCTCTGAAAATGTATTTAATGTTCTAACACCTGTAAGTGTATCTTATTCCACAAGTTAGATTAAAGGTACTTTAAATGTTTAGTCATTCTTGTTACTGAATTCACTAAGTAAGCTAAGTAAAACTATACGTTAACACCGTCCTTCGTATCCTCAACTAATTTGAATAATTTTCAACATGAACAGTATATCACTGAGTCATATGTCACATGCATTACGTTAGACCTGACTGACATATTTTAGTAATTATTGCCTTGTTGTTCTGTGCTCTCTATTTCCATTTTACTTTCTCTAGTTGTAGATGATTATAATTAATTCGTTATGGTGTACGAAATGACTTTAAATGCACCGTTCATAAATCAACAGGATATCTACTTAAAAAGATTTAAAAATTCCAGACCGATGCATTACATTACTGTAATACATGTCATGAATGTACTATCTCAACAATTTTTGAATTAGTAAACTTAAAACAATCTTATATCACATGTTTGTTCTCTATATTTAATGCTACCATTTATATCAAACTGTTCATACCTGTAAACTATCATGAATTCTGTAATTATTTTCAATATATCTATAATAATTAAAATCATGATAAGCATTTCGTTTTAATTTTGGATTCCTTCAACTATCACACACATACACTTGCCATCAATTTCTTAGATTTTAAACAAAGAAAACACTATGAACTATTTTACAAGCATAGAATACATCTCATGGATTTACCAAAATGATTATGCAAGATTTTAATAAGTTTTGTTATTACAACAAATTGAATACTTATTTACTTACTTACGCCTGTTACTCCCAATGGAGTATAGGCCGCGAATTGAATAGGATACAATAAAATTAAGATTTTATTTATCAATTTATTATTTTTTTTAAGTTGAACTAAAATTACAGACCATAATACATGTAATGTAATAAACCATTATAATTGAACAATTCTATATTAATTTCAACAGTTGAGATCATGAGTCAATTGAAGCTAGACCATCATGGAAAACCTGGAATTCTATATTAGATGACCTGAAATTTGAATGTATATTTCAATGTTGTTCACTATGCGGGCAAAATAATAAAGGTTATGATGGTCATATTAAAATATCGAAAGTAAACAAAATAACTTTTCTAAACATAAAATGCAAATGTAAATATTCTTCTTTTTTGTTTCCTGAACAAAAGAATATCAGTGATTTGTTTTTAGACTATTGTCACTCGAAACTATAAACATAAATAAATTTGATTTATTTTTTAACATAAATAATATTGGCAATTTAATTGATAAGAAGTTATTTATTGAAAATTAAGTAGTATATTATTTACATTAATTTATAACTTGGATTACCGAACGACTTTAGTTAGATAGCCATTTAGAACCAGAAGCACTGGACAACTGTTTCGTCTCAATATGAAGCTTCTTAACTGTTTACATCCAAAACCCTACTATGAGTTGAACTCATCGCCTTTAGATTTTGTTGCTGGATTACTGAACCACCATCTAATGGTTTAAATATCAAACTTTAGTTAACTGTTTTACAATCCCATCGGTAGATAACTGTCTCATACTCAACTTAGTTGAATTCCAATAGTCATGGTTTCTTACTAGAAATCTGGAGAATTTTCTCTCGGAATTAGTCACTAGTGAGTACATTATTCTACAAGCAGTGTATGATGTACATTATTAAATTCAACAATCTAAACAAATTTACTATGATAATTTATATCATTATTTATTACTATGGTAGAGGTTAATATACTGAAATAAAAAACCTAGTGATTATATTAAAATTGCAAGATTCACGTAGGAGAAGACAGATGTGATTCTCTTCTCCTGTTGTGTCAGATATTACCACTACATTTTAGAAAAAAAAAACATTCAGTTACATTTTACTTTGGTATTTTAAAACAAAAATAAATAAATAAATCTACCGACATATTCATTCAAAAATGATCGTATCGATTTTATTGTATCTGGGAGAAAACCCTAGAAGTCTATTGATTCAATGAAGAAAAAAATTCAGATTTATCATCAAGGAAAATTTTCTTTACAACGAAATTATTTTCTGAAGTTGTACAATTTTATTTGTAGGTAGTTTTTTACAGAAAGTATTCTATAGTAGAATAAAGAAATTTTGCAAAATTATCAAAGATAATCAAACTTATTCAAGTAGAGGTTAATCAAACTGAAGTGATGTTGCTTAATATAGTCAAAATGATCAGATATCTTCAAGCATTCTAAGTAATAATTTTCAAATGGAAGAATGCTATTTCAATGTAATCAAAGTTTTCAAGTATTGAATAATAAGAGTTGTATCCCTTGGCAAAGTAATAAAAAATCATCAACAGTTTACGTGATGTCATCAAATTCATTGTATCAATTTCACTTGAGTTTATCATTAGAACTGAAATAATTAGGTCAGAATTTGCGATTTAACCGATTGTTCACAGTATTATATGTAGGTTAATAATTTTAACTCAAATGATGTGACAATCGAACGCTAAAATAATGAAAATATTGATTATATTGGATGATCCAGTGAAGGTCAGATCTTTTATCGTCAATGGTAACTGCTGCTTGAGATAATCAACCTTTATTCAACAAAATTTTATCATTATGTATTACTGATCTAATCTTTGATTGGCCAAATAATCACTCATCTAAATACAAAATCCATGTGACTGGTTTCAGTCTTTAAAAAAAAATCAATCAAACTTGATGGTTGCAAATTATAGATTATTCATCTATTAATACTTAGCCATAGTTGTTAGTTGCATGCATCAGTGACTTAAAAATGAAGTGTAGTACATGTGCTAAATTCAAACTTTTATAGTTTAAAATCATTAGCTAAGAAGAATTTACTCATATGTTTCAAATATCAGCGATTTCTCCAAGTATTAAGTAATTTGAACATAAATAAGTGATTGAATCTAAATCAGTACTACATTTAAATATGATTAAGTGAATTTCAACATGATCTGTGTATAATCTTATTGGTTGGTATATTCATCAAAGATGTGTATCATTTCAAAGGTAGATTTTTCACTTTATGTAAAATTTTGCAAATAAATAAGACTGAATAACAGTATTGAAACTATCATTTCAATTTCTATCTATTTAATTACTGATATAATTCAATATTAATGATAATGTTATTTCTATTATTTGTAATATAAATCCATTATTACAGTTAACTGGAGTGCAATTACCATTCGTCTAATACTTAATCAGTAGTATATTTCTATTGACTTTTCCATACATTGGATCCTGATGATATCTAGAAGCAGACGTTAGTATATAATTTTATCGTGGTAACTAGAGTGTTTTCTGGTGGTCGACTGGATTATAAATACATCGACATCTGAGGGGGGGGGTATGGAATACACTGGACAGTTTGCATACAACTAAATGATTTGGACTTCGAAGATGACCTAACCCTTTTACCTCATACACAACAAAAAATTCAGATGAAGACAACTAGTATAGCAGGAGCCTCTACAGCAATAGGCCTCAACATACACAATGGAAGGAGCAAGATCCTCAAAGATAACACCAACCCAACCACAATACTGAGGCTCTGAAACAGGTGGAAACTTTAACATAGCTCGTTAGCATTATCGATGAACGTGGAGGATCTGATTCAGATGTGAATGCGAGGTTCGGTATAACAAAGACAGCATTCTACAATCGAAGGACACATGGTGCTCGAAAAAACTATCAGCCTGTAGGGGCTGGTTCTACGTCAAGCCCACACAATGAGTATTTCAACTAAGTAGAAATTTGTATATAATGTAAGATATACTGTCATAACATTTTACACAGGAAAGAACAAAATAGTGCATCATCGATGAATAAGGAAGATCTGGTGCAGGTGTTAAGGCAATAATTTCCAAAGCAAGTGCTGTATTCCTACAATTGAAGAATATATGAGTCTCAAAACAACTGTCGATCAATATCATAGTCAGAATCTCCAATACAAATGTCAAGACAGTCCTACTGTACGGAGCTGAAACTTGGAGAACTACTACAACCATTGTCAAAAAGATACAAGTACGTGTAAACAGTTTTCTACGCAAGATACTCAATATCCGTTGGCCGGTTACCATCAGCAACAGCCGACTGTGGGAGAGTACAAGCCAGCTTCCATGTAAGAAGGAAATTTAAAAAAGACGTTGAAAGTGGATATGACATACATTACGGAAATCACTAATCTGCATCATTCTCAAACAATTCAGTGATTTGTGATAAATAATTTAATTTTACTGATAGTTCTGTCATCGGTTTACATCAATTGAAAACCATTGCTTATTGATTTTCAAATTATGTCTATTTAATATCAGTTCGTAAAAAATTGAAAATACAAACTACGTTGAAAATTGACCTATAGAATCCGGTCAATGCGAAAGAAATTAACTAATATGTCTCTGATCACCACTCAAACCAATGTAAATATCTCAGCCAATTGCACCCAAACTTGTTCAGTGGTAATGTCTCGAAAGGCGAAGCTGAGCTACACGGGTTTGAATTATATGGGATGCATCAACCTACAAAAGGTTGCAGTTACAGGCTGTTGATGAATCCCAATCAGAACGAAACCCAGATGAAAGGTTTCCTATCGAGTACCTCCAACTTTCTTAGAAATCCAATTTAACATTGGTAAACTGAGAACACTTCAGTTTACAGTGATAATAAGTAATCAAGCTTGTTGGTCTTCGTGCAATACTGCAAATTAATATGAAAAACGATAATATAGTATTGATTACTTAAGTGAAGACATATTTTTTACATAACCAAAAAACTTTCAAACTTAGTCTAATCTCCAGATAAGTAATATAAACGTCTAGTTTAGTTCAACTCAAATGAAACTGAAATTATTACCATAAACTTTACATTCGAAAAATTGATTATTAGAATGAAATCATTATTGCTCTTAGTAGTTTTTATATATCTGCTACAACTTTCTCTGATTACATAATTGTTTTTCCAGTTTCATATTTTAAGAACTAGATATAGTACATGTGTATAGTGTAACAAATTAATGGTAGATTTTTTCCGTTTACCTCTTCAGCTTACAATTATTCTTTTTGGTTTCTAAATATATATATTTCACATTATCTATAAAGTAATAATTAGATTCCAATGTATTACTCATTTACTAGTTCATAGACTTTCTTCTTACCCCGTTTGTTCAATACATAGTTCTACATGTGTGTACTTTATCCTTCTGTCAATTATGTATAAGTACAGTGATACATTAAAACCTAAATGTAAAGCACGTGCATATTGTTTTTTTTTAATATTAACTATTTCATAGTTGTGTTATTTGTTTAAAACGAATATTTTATAATTTGATGTTACTTAGTCAAAAGAGATTCATTATGATTCCCATATCAACAAGAGTTGTGTTGTGTATGCATCTATGTATGTGTATAAGTTAACTCATTTTACAATAACAGTTTTTTTTCTCTCTCATAAAATTCAATAATTTATTCATTATATTTAATTTTGACGATCAATTGAATTTGTCTATCAACGAAATGATTTTGTTGTTACTTGTTTGTTTGTTTGAGAATAGAAAAGAAATTCGAAATTTAAGTGAAGGTGTGTAGGTATGTATGGATAGTACTTTTCTTTTCTTGTTGCTACCTTATTTCACAAATCATAAGAAATCGTTAATTTAAACTGATGTGAAATATAGATCACTTGAAATGATAGACAACTGACTGATGATCTTAACCATTGAAATTACTACAATCTTCACAAAGCCCATCTGATATTAATCAACATATGCTCACTAGTAACTGGCTTCACGAGGTATATCCTGGAGTTCTAGTGAAAAGTAGTGACCAGTGGAGTTCAACCAGGTCTGTTGTGAGATAGTAACTCAATGAAGACAATGGTGAATGTGTCGCTCAATTTCGTGGATTAGTTGAAGTTAGATATCAAAACCGTTGGATGCCAGGTCAGTGGTCTAATGGTTAAGTGCTCGTGCTCGAAACCAGTAGGTCCTGGGTTCTAATCTCGCAAGGGGCGAGGTCGTGGATGCGCGCTGCTGCGGATTCTCACAATAGGACGAAACGGCCGTCCAGTGCTCCCAGGTTACCTATGGTTGTCTAGCTTCAACTGACTCATAATCTTAACCATTGAAATATATTTAATTTATTTTTTCCATTCTTTCTAATGAACAAAAATATAAATTTAAATTGCATAAGAATATTAATTTGACCACAATAATAATATGAATTCTTGTTCTATATACAATGAAATTTATATCAATAATTGATACAATCCTATTAAATAATGATAAGTTATATGAGAGAAATTAATATGTGTTTCCATAGCTTATATTTGTTGTTAATTAATATCAGTTGAGCTACTATTGCAAACCAGAGTGCATTGGATAGTTGTTTTACTCTATTATGAAACTCTTCAATAGTATGAACCTATGAATCCGCTAGTTATCGAACACAATCTACAGATTTAATCATTCGAACTAACGGGTCGGTTTATAATGGTATAAAATTATATTTCAATCAATTTAGGATATAACATGATGATCCTCCAGTGCTTTACTGTAGATCAGTTGAAGTTGAAATTGTACCACCGAACACCAACTAACTCAATGGTTCCGATGGTTAAGAGCTCTACGTGAGACTTGAAATCCTTAGGTTCAACATCTGGTGGGATCATGGGTATGCACTGTTGAAGATTCCCATACGAGGGCAAAACAACTGTTCGATGCCTCTAGGCTTTAATAGTACCATAAATAGGATTAATCCATGACAAACATAACTTACGAATTAAATTAATCTTTACAAAAACCTCTTGAACTAAACATCTGTTTTTTTTGTTTAGAGTTAGTTATATTTAGTAAACGGAATACACTCATTGAGACATTAAATGAGAAAGGTTGATTTAGTGAAAAGTTCTCTTTTTGGTGAATTCCTTTTCAAGGCTGTACAATCGCAAATATATATATATTTACTTATTTTTCAGGATGATAATAAATACAATAATAATGATAATAAACTTCAGTTAGACATGGTAACAGTGAGGCAGAATAAACAAAGGTATTAAAAAATATTAAAAAAACTAATATTAGTTTTCCTGGTTAAAAATTTTTTTAATACCTTTGTTTATTCTACCTCATTGTTACCGTGTCTAACTGAAGTTTGTTATCATTATTATTATAGTTATTATCATCCTTAAAAATAATTATATCTATTTGCAATTGTACAGCTTTGAAAATGAATTCACCGAAAAGAGAACCCTTCAGTAAACCAATCTTTCTTATTTAGTTATATTTATCAAACAATTAAATACACTCGATATAAGTGGGTGAATTTCGATTCTATTCTGGTTAATATTCTCCAGTAAAGTAATATTGGATGCCAACTCAGTGGTCTAATAGTTAAGCGCTCGTGTGCGAGACTGATAGGTTCTGGGTTCGAATCTCGCGAGGGGTGAGATCGTGGATGCGCACTGCTGAGGAGTCCCATACTAGGACCAATCGGCCGTCCAGTGCTTCCAAGTTTTCCATGATGATCTAGCTTCAACTGAATCATGATTTCAACTAGTGAGGTTTCTAAAATCTCCAGAAAACCCCTTCTGATAATATTTAAACACTCCAGAAATAACCAATGTTTCTACCTGCTTCGGTTTGGGCACCCGGGCAGTATCACAGCCCACACACAAACAATGAACTCTATGACTACGGCAACTAATTTCCTCTCTCCGATCAACATTCAATTGATTCAAATAATTATTACTGTTATTGTCATTATTAATACCATTATTATTATTACCATTATTGTCATTATTGTTATTATTATTATTATTATTATTATTATTATTATTATTATTTTCCACATTATTCACCCTCCTTTATACTTATACAGCGGCTCGTCTTTGGTGGAAATTCGACTGTATCTAAACGTTCTCGAGTCACTGTTCGGTTGAAAATTGTATGTTACCACCGAATACGAGAACTGAAGCAGTTTTTCTGAAACCACGTGCACCATTCAAACTGGCTGCCTTCAACGTTCGCACACTAATGCAGGTCGGACAACAGATAGGGCTGGCTATGTCTTTGGAAAGTCTCAATATTGATGTTTGTTGTCTATCCGAGACCCGTATTCAAGACTCTGGCGAAGTACTACAAATTCGATCTCCATCTGTCGCTTCGAAAAGCTTGTTTCACGTGCGCTTATCCGGGGACCCTGTGGCATCTTCGTCTGGTCTTGCTGGCGTTGGTGTCGCACTAAGCGCTAGAGCTGAGGCAGCACTAGTCGATTGGATCCCCATTAACAGTCGGTTATGTGCTGTTAGATTAGAAAGTTCCATCAAAGTGAGAAGAAATCGGCGTGAGAAACGATGTCTTTTCGTCATCTCCGCCTATGCCCCGACAGATTGCAGCCCGGATGCAATCAAGGATGAGTTTTACCACCAGCTGTCTGTTCTTCTCCAGAAAGTGCGTTCGACAGATATTGTAGTACTAGCCGGAGACTTGAATGCGCAGGTCGGGCGTCTAGGCACAGAAGAGAGTCGTTTAGGTGGCCGATGGGGACTCGTTGGTCGCAGGTCAGATAACGGGGACCGTCTACTGCAACTTTGCACAGACCACAACCTGTTTCTGGCTAGCACTAACTTTCGGCACAGTCATCGCCGATGTGCCACCTGGCGTCCTCCCTCTGCATCCCAAGCCTGGACTCAGATTGATCACATCGCGATCAGCTTCCGCTGGCGTGGTTGTGTAAAAGACTGCCGCTCCTTTTGGAGTACCTATCTGGACTCTGACCATGCCTTGGTCTGCGCCAATCTTGCCTTACTTTTCAGTGGACAACGAAGTGACCACCACCAAAGGATTGATATTAGCAAGCCGGTTGCAACCTCTGTTGCAAATAAGTATCGAACCGAGCTAGCTTCTAGGCTAGCTACCACTCCACCGAAAAGTATAGATGAGCATTGGTTGCAATTGCATGACGCCATGAAAATGGCGGGAACAGTCAGTTGTGGGTTTGCGAAACGTCCCGCTTATAAGCACTGGGTTTCTTCTGGTTCCTTACAACTTATTGAAGCCCGTCGGTCGACTCCGGGTGACCGTGAGTTTGACCATAAACGAAGGATGTTACGTAGGGAAATTGGGCAAAGCTTGCGTAAGGACCGAGAAGCCTGGTGGTCGGAGCGTGCTAATGAGATGGAAGCAGCAGCTGCATCTGGTAACTACCGGAAGCTCTTCCAGCTCATCCGAGCCACTGGCAGCAAGAAGTCTGGTGTGAGTGAAACAATCTGCGAGGATGATGGGATGCCAATCACTAACATCCATCGACGTCTTGGACGATGGGCAGAATTTTTCGAAGGGCAGTTCAACTGGCCTGCTGCTCCGGCAACATCGGTCAGACTGTCCTGCCCTCCATGGCCGGTGACGACTGATCCACCGAACGAGGAGGAAGTCCGCAAGGAACTCCAACTCTTGAAGCGTTACAAATCACCTGGCCCAGATGACTTACCTCCGGCTCTTTTTAAAGATGGTGGTGACTTTTTGACTAAGGAATTGACGACGTTGTTTACAAAGGTTTGGGAATTAGAGAGTGTACCAACGTCATGGAATGAGTCGATAGTTGTCCCTATCTTTAAAAAGGGTTCACGTCGTTCCTGCAACAACTATCGGGGGATAAGTCTACTTCCGATTGCGTCCAAGCTATTAGCTTCCGTCATACTTCGTAGGTTGTTCAAAACCCGAGAAAGATTGACTCGCGAGGAGCAGGCTGGGTTTCGTTCTGGTCGAGGTTGTATTGATCATATCTTCACCCTCCGCCAAATGTTAGAACATCGCCATACTTATCAAAGGCCAACAATCGTAGTGTTTCTTGACATCAGGACTGCCTTCGATTCGTTGGACAGGACTGTTCTCTGGGATTGTCTATTGAAGAAGGGTGTGCCTGAGAAGTTTATAAACATCCTAAAAGCCCTATATAAAAACACCTCAGGCAGAGTGAGGGCATACAACCACCTCTCTCCATTGTTCTATACGAGTAGTGGGGTTAGGCAGGGTTGCCCAATCTCACCATTCCTCTTCAACTTTGCCATCGATGACATTCTGGAAACAGCTCTGATGAATGTAGGTAATGGTGGTGTGGATCTGTTGCCTGGAGAAAGACTTCTCGACCTTGAGTATGCGGACGATATTGTCTTACTGTGCGATAATGCCCAAGGCATGCAATCCGCACTTAATCAGTTGGCAATCAGTGTCCGTAGGTATGGTATGTGTTTTGCACCTTCGAAGTGCAAAGTACTTCTACAAGACTGGCAGGATTCCAATCCTGTACTCACCCTGGATGGTGAGCAGATAGAAGTAGTCGAGAAGTTCGTGTATCTGGGTAGCTGCATAAGTGCTGGTGGGGGTGTGAGTGATGAGATCAATGCACGTATAGTGAAAGCCAGAGCGGCTTATGCCAATCTGGGCCACCTTTGGCGCCTTCGTGATGTAAGTCTGGCTGTAAAAGGTCGGATCTACAACGCGTCGGTGAGAGCAGTTTTGCTCTATGCTTGTGAAACCTGGCCTCTCCGAGTTGAGGACGTTAGACGACTCTCTGTGTTCGATCATCGCTGTCTCCGAAGGATTGCTGACATTCAGTGGCAACACCATGTTAGTAATGCAGAGGTTCGGCATCATGTGTTCGGGCACAGAGATGATAATTCAATTGGTGTCACCATCTTGAAACACCGACTTCGGTGGCTTGGACATGTTCTACGAATGTCGTCCCAGAGAATTCCACGTCGTGCATTGTTTGCCGACTCTGGGACTGGTTGGAAAAAGCGGAGAGGTGGTCAGTGCATGACATGGTGTCGTGGTATGAAAGAAAGCTGCAAAGGACTGGCTTCTGTCGGTCCTTCACGACTCCCTGGTTGGGGTCTGAGAGATGGTGCTACACAGTGGCTAGAGACGTTATCAGATATGGCTCAGAATAGAAGCCAGTGGCGATCCTGCTGTAACCTTCTTTTACTTTCTTCATAAAAAGTGGTTGTGTCTCCCTTACTTGAAAGATTTCTTCTGATTGTACCTTTCCGTTCCATCGTTACGACCACGCTACCTTTCACCAATCTCTTTGTTATCGTTCTCTTTTTCTTTTGTGCTCCTTAGTTTGTTTTTTTCTTCTGTCTTCGAATTTTCATTGTTTTGTGTGGCGCATATATATTGGCGCTCTCTTGTACCAATATTTATGTGCTCAAATAAATAAATAAATAAATAAAATGTTTTCTATTAGATTCAACGGTTTGTACTAATATTTAATTAGTTGAAAGGAACTGACATCCACTAAAAATAAGATATTTATACTAATTGATCAATGAATCCCAATTAATCTTATACTATTTACTTCAAACATTAAAACAAAGAATTAAATCAATTAAACTCCTGATCATTTACTACTATTATTGATAAAAATTCGATGAACAGTAATAAAATAAACAGTATGACATTAGTTATTATTCAAAGATCGACTAAATATACGTCACAGGTTCCTCGTAGAAATTAACCCATTTATAGTAGTTAATTATATAAGTTTAGAATAAAACATACATACCTTCAATTATTGTTGACTTTGGTTATTTCATCACTTCTTTTTTTTTCCAACAAACACTTTATTTCAATGAATCTATTACAAATATCTTTTAGAAATTTTAAACAATACAGATAATGTAACTGTATCGATTCAATAATGTTTACTTTCACCCATAGTAATTGACTATATCTTTCATTATCTTTTAATAATCAATATAACAATAAATCAATTCATATTTAAATTTAAAAGAAGTCAATCAATCATTATTGTTAATGATTTCATTATTATCATTTTTTTCTGTTTATAATTTCAAATTGAACAATAGAGTTGTTAGGTATCAATATCAAGGTTGGACTTGATAGTAACAAATAAATTTAGTATTGGGTGGAGAGTCACTTCTTCAGAATAGTGATAGCTTTGAAACAACTGATGAAACATTAGAAATACAATACAAATAAAATGAAAATAACGAAATTTACTGAAAATTCTATTCACGCTTAGATTAGCAGTCAAACAATTCATATTATTATTATTATTATTTACTACGTCATCTATTCACTCTTATTCCCACTTTATGTACCCTTACTTTTCGACTTATACAGCAGCTCGCCTATGGTGGAAACTCGGTTCTATCTAAACGTTCTCGAGTCACTGCCTGGTTGAAAATTGTATATTACCACGAAATAGAAATACTGAGATAGTTTTTCTGAAACCATGTGCATCATTCAAACTGGCTCCTATCAAAGTTCACACACTTATGCAGGTCGGACAACAGATAGGGCTGGCTATGTCTTTGGAAAGTCTTCATATCGATGTTTGCTGTCTATCCGAGACCCGTATTCAAGACTCTGGTGAAGTACTACAAATCCGCTCTCCATTTGTCGCTTCAAAAAGTTGGTTTTACTTGCGTTTATCCGGGGACCCTGTGGCACCTTCGTCTGGTCTTGCTGACGTTGGTGTCGCACTAACCGCTAGAGCTGAGGCAGCACTAGTCGATTGGATCCCCATTAACAGTCGGTTATGTGCTGTTCGATTAGAAAGTTCCATCAAAGTGAGAAGAAATCGGCGTGAGAAACGATGTCTTTTCGTCATCTCCGCCTATGCTCCGACAGATTGCAGCCCGGATGCAATCAAGGATGAGTTTTACCACCAGTTATCTGTTCTTCTCCAGAAAGTGCGTTCGACAGATATTGTAGTACTAGCCGGAGACTTGAATGCTCAGGTCGGGCGTCTAGGCACAGAAGAGAGTCGTTTAGGTGGCCGATAGGGTCGTTGGTCGCAGGTCAGATAACGGGGACCGTCTACTGCAACTGTGCACAGACCACAACCTGTTTCTGGCTAGCACTAACTTTCGGCACAGTCATCGCCGGTGTGCCACCTGGCGTCCTCCCTCTGCATCCCAAGCCTGGACTCAGATTGATCACATCGCGATCAGCTACCGCTGGCGTGGTTGTGTACAAGACTGCCGCTCCTTTTGAAGTACGTATCTGGACTTTGATCATTCCTTGCTCTGCGCCAATCTTGCCCTACTTTTCAGTGGACAACGAAGTGACCGCCACCAAAGGATTTATATTAGCAAGTTGGTTGTAACTCCTGTTTCAAGTACGTATCAAATTGAGCTAGCTTCTAGGCTAGCTATCATTCCACCAAAAAGTATAGATGAGCATTGGTTGCAATTACAAGAAGCCATGAAAATGGCGAGTAAAGTCACTTGAGGGTTCGCGAAACGTCCCGCTTATAAGCACTGGGTTTCTTCTGATTCCTTACAACTCATTGAAGCCCGTCGATCTACTCCGGGTGACCGTGACCACAAACGAAAGATGTTACGTAAGGAAATTTGGCAAAGCTTGCGTAAGGACCGAGAAGTCTGGTGGTCGAAGCGTGCTAATGAGCTGGAAGCAGCAGCTGCATCTGGTAGCTACCGGAAGCTCTTCCAACTCACCCGAGCCACTGGCAGCAAGAAGTCTGGTGTGATCTAAACAATCTGTGAGGATGACAGGATGCCGATCACTAACATCCATCGACGTCTTGGACGATGGGCAGAATTTTTCGAAGGGCAGTTCAACTGGCCTGCTGCTCCGGCAACATTGGTCAGACTGTCTTGCCCTCCATCAAACGAGGAGGAAGTCCTCAATGAACTTCAACTCTTGAAGCGTTACAAATCACCTGGCCCAGATGACTTACCTCCGGCTCTTTTTAAAGATGGTGGTGACTTTTTGATTAAGGAACTGACGACGTTGTTTACTAAGGTTTGAGAACTAGAGCGTGTACCAACGTCATGGAATGAGTCGATAGTTGTCCCTATCTTTAAAAAGGGTTCATGTCGTTCCTGCAATAAGTCTACTTACGATTGCGTCCAAGCTATCGCCTTCCGTCATACTTCGTAGGTTGTTCAAAACCCGAGAAAGATTGACTCGCGAGGAGCAGGCTGGGTTTCGTTCTGGTCGAGGTTGTATTGATCATATCTTCACCCTCCGCCAAATGTTAGTCAAAGGCCAACAATCGTAGTGTTTCTTGACATCAGGGATGCTTTCTGTTCGTTGGACAGGACTGTTCTCTGGGATTGTCTATTGAAGAAGGGTGTGCCTGAGAAGTTTATTAACATCCTAAAAGCCCTATATACAAACACCTCAGGCAGAGTTAGGGCATACAACCACCTCTCTCCATTGTTAGGAAGGGTTGCCCAATCTTACCATTCTTCTTCAACTTTGCCATCGATGACATTCTGGAAACAGTTCTGATAGATGTAAGTAATGGTGGTGTGGATCTGTTGCCTGGAGAAAGAGTTCTCGTCATTGAGTATGCGGATGATAGTGTCTTACTGTGCGATAATGCCAGTTGGCAATCAATAACCGTAAGTATGGTATGTGCTTTGCACCTTCGAAGTGCAAAGTACTTCTACAAGACTGGAGGGATTCTAATTCTGTACTCACTCTGGATAATGAGCAGATAGAAGTAATCGAGAAGTTCGTGTATCTTGGTAGCTGCATAAGTGCTGGTGGTGGCGTGAGTGATGAGATCAATGCACGTATAGTGAAAGCCAGAGCGGCTTATGCTAACCTGGACCATCTTTGGTGCCTTCGTGATATCAGTCTGACTGTAAAAGGTCGGATCTACAACGCTTTATGCCTGTGAAACCTGGCTTCTCGGAGAGGAGGATGTTATACGACTCTCTGTGTTCGATCATCGTTGTCTCCGAAAGATTGTTGACATCCAATGGCAGCACCATGTTAGTAATGCAGATGTTCGGTATCGTGTGTTTGGGCGCAGAGACGATAATCCGATTGGTATCGCCATCTTTAATTACCGACTTTGATGGCTTGGACATGTTCTACGAATATCATACCAGAAATTCCCATGTCGTGCATTATTTGCCGACGCCGGGACTGGTTAGGTAAAGGCAAGAGGTGGTCAGTTTGACATAGTGTCATGGTATGAAAGAAAGCTGCAAAGGGCTGGCTTGTGTTGAACCTTCACGACTCCCTGACTGGGGTCCGAGAGATGGTGCTACACAGTGGTTAGAGACGTTATCAGATATGGCTCAGAATAGAAGCCAATGGCGATCTTGTTGTAACCTTCTTCTACTTTCTTCATAAAAAGTGGTTGTATCTTCGTTAACTGAATGATTTCTTCTGGTTTTGGCTTCCCGTTTCCCCCATTATCATTATTATTACACTACCTTACACTAATCTGGTGGTTATTATTCTTTTTTTCTTTTACGCCGTTTACCTTCCTGTTTTTTTCTCTTCCCATTCTCATTGTTTTATGTGGCGCATATATATTTGGTGCCCTCTCATACCAATAATTGTGTGTTAAAATAAAATAAAATAGAACAAATATGTTTTTTATTATTTATAGAGTTGTTCGTTGATGATAAGGCGATTTGACCAATTTACATTAAGTCTATAGGAATGAATCGAGTATATAAAAAACATCATCATTTTTTTATAATAACATTGAGAACTAACAATTTGATAATGTAGTTTCTAACATATATATTAGTTTGTTATTATTTTCGAGGTTTTATGTTCACTGAGCTGAATGGTTTGAGCATGAAGCTTTCATTGTCTTTCTAGATAACATCACTGACACGTATTTCGAAAAAAAGTGGGCTTTTGGAATGTTTCCACAACTGACTGACAATGTATTCTGCTGGCAAAAACTTTTTGTGGTTATTATGCCTGTAATCGTGTTAACTTTGTTTACACCCTTATTTTGGTTATCTTTTTCAATAATCTGTTGTCTGACCATTCTGTTGTTTGAATGTTTTCTTATTGACTGGTAGGTTGGATCGACTTGATTTGTTCATGGATTGATAAGCAGCTTGGATGCTAAACGTTTAAAAAACAACCTTCTATCCAATATTCTGACATTTTTCCAATTAAATTCATGTTCATAATTGTTCATATGTATTTATACGAGAGGGTAACCACTGTTCTTTATGTAGTGTTTCTCAAAGTCCCACTAATTTATCTTGTAAATAATAATTAGCTTGTCTTCTCTCGTTGTACTCTTTAGTTTGTATATTATCGATTATAGTTATTTTAACACTAAAAATTATGATATTATCGTTCTAAGAGGAGTGAACCTCTTGATATCTATTTTATACAAATTTCAGTAGAATCTATTCATAAAGAAAATTAGTTACAATAACTGTGAGAAATATAGTTAGTCGATATAAATAGTCCTTTAAAACGTAAAGTAGATGTAAATATAGAAAACAGAGAAAGCTTTTTGTACCTTTTGTTTAAATAATTTAAATTTTCGAAACAATGTACTAATTATTGATATTAAGCACTAAACATCATAAAAAGTACTTTAGTGCAAGACCAACATAATTAACTTTTTCTTATATTTGTAACTGTACATATAATAGGATATTACTAATATATTCAAGTAAAGTTTTGTTAGCAACAGAAATATAATCTATCACCATTAACATTTTTATCGGTAATCAAAAGTTCACCTTTGTTACTTTTCGTATTCAAAAGTTTTAGTTTATCTCTAAAATATCATTATTTTCAGTGAGTTTACCACAATTAAGATATGCGTAAAAAATCACGCATCAAAACCACTATGTTCAAAGGGACGCTGATTAAATGAACGTACATCAGTAAATGATGAGGATCAAAATTACACGAATCAAACATAACCAGCACTTCAATTTGAAAGAAAAAACTTCGTTATATATTAAATACAATTGCAAGGGAAAGAAAATATAAATGCGTTAAAAGAAACTGAGATTAATTAGTCGTTATAGGAATAAAATGGTGTAAAAAAAGATTAACATCTGTTAGTCTTACAATAAATTACTGCAGTAGAGTCCAAAATGATACAAAGTCAACTCGAAAGCAACGAGTTTGTAGGTATCATTACCAAAGTTTGATTAGATAGTTTCAAAGACATTGAGCATCGGGTAGATTATTCTCTGAAGAAGTGACTTATGCTGAGCGACAAAATATCAGAAAATTTGATTCTTCTACTGTGTTATATTAAAGATATATTATTTTCATTAAAAACAAACAATTATATTCAAAGTTATACTTCTTAGAAATTTGAATCTATAAAAGTTTACAATGGTGATGATTTTTTCGTGGTAAATAGTTACAACTTCTTAAAACACGGGTTACTCCACAACAATATTTGGAGATAAACAGAGTTTAGTATGACGAAGTGTAGGTCACACTATCGTACATAGTATGATGTTATTACAAAGCAGATAACGGTACACAATCAAGTCCCAGGTAAAGTTTAAGTGGACGCCAAGAAAGTAATTAAACGAGTAAAAGATAGAGCAGCTTCACCACTAGCAGTAACATATAAGCTTGCTGATAGGCGATCGTTCTGCTTGTTGTATACATTGTCAGCCTTAATTTTAGCTTTGGTTCATATTAAGCTGATAATTTGGTGTCTACGGTATGACCATCAAGCTCTTTTACCGAATCTGAATTTACTGAATGTACTAAATATACCATATGAATGCAAGACGACTGTGAGAATCTAGAATTTATTTGTACAAAATAACAGACCAGGGTGGAAACGAAATTCAATCTTTTTAATAACTCAGTATGTTGAAGGAATATTCAAGGCCTTATTACTTTTGTTTACTCAGACCTACACTATTTATGTTATAAAGCTCAATCCAACCTTAGTTAGCAAATACACTCTGTGAAAAACAGGTTGTTAGAGTTACCCTGTTCAATAACCTGCATTCTTAACATGTCTCTAATTTGGGAATTTGTACAGTTTTTCAGATTTTTTAAAAACATTTTCCCCCTCTTTTTGTCTTTGTTTCTGTTTTTTGTAAAAGAAACTTGTTGAAATTCCTTTTGTTGAGAATTCTACATTGTACCAACATATAATAAAGCCATTAATAATAATAATAATAATAATAATAATAATAATAATAAGTCAGTCTTTAAGCCCTTAATTTATCATGACTGATTACGAACATCCAACTTTATTAGCATTTTGACGAGTGTATTCATATGCAGTTTGTAGTTGTTTGATTCGTATAAACCAATTCATATGGCGTAGTCTACAACAATCAGAAAGCCTTCAACGACGTTATACAATAGACTAAAATTTTGCTTTACAAATCCGCCAGTTTGTATTTTTAGCTATTGTGAATGTTGTTAATGTAAATGTTTTCCGTTATCTAATGGAGTCACAATTATTTGTAAATAACAAAAAAGAGATAAGAGTACTGAAGATTCATTTTCAAGATATTTTAATCAATAAATCAACAATCCAAATTTTATAGAAGACCGTTCATAGTTTAATTGTGGAAGATTTTGAGACGAACGAAGGGTAGCTTAAAGGTTTTATTTAACTGATTAATATCACTCATCTGAAGATATGTAAATATATTCGTGTTTATAAAAGAAATGTCCAAAATAGCTAGAATTCAGAGTTCATCGTACAAATCCACGAATGACTAATATAAAGTAGTACACGGAGGTATCAACATGCGTTAAAATGGTCATAGAAGATAATTGAAAAAAACCCAATAATAGACTATTAAAGAAAAATAAAACACTGTTTACATTCATATATTCAAACCTATTAAACTGTGTTGTAAAGATTTGTAAGTATTGAATGACATTCACACATATTACATTATTAAATCGCTCATTTGATGTTCACTCTTGTTTTATTGCATGTAATCAGTTGATGCATAAGTATCATTATTTCATTACATTAGTTAATCACCCGTTAATGCTGACCTTTACTGATGTGAGCTATTTGAAATCCAAACTCTTTCGTACTTGCACTTTTAATGTTCTCCCTTTTATGTGCTTTTAGTGTATGATTAAGATTCCCATCTTTCACATATTGAAATCATGAGTCAGTTGAAGCTAGACCACCATGAAAAACTTGGAAGCACTGGACGGCCGTTTCGTCCTAGTATGGGACTCTTTAGCAGTGCGTATCCACGATTCCCATCTTTTTACATATGATAAACATATAGAAGAACCAATTAATACAGTACATGTTTTGAAAAAAACACAACTAAAATTTTACATCAAAAAGATGTTGTAGAGTTATTATTTAGATAATAATGCATAGAAGTTTATCTTTATTCATTGATAAATGACTTATACTATTCTGGTCTTATTCTTTAGACGTTTTATCTTACATTTTAATATCACTTAAAAGATTGATAGTTTCTTAGTAGAACCTATTTGAAATAGGATTAATTATAGAAACTATTTTATTTCTCATCAATATAAATGGGTATATATGAAGCTGAAACTCAGAAAAAAAAATACAAAAAATCATTTCCAAAAATTTTCATTTACATATCAAAAGAAGAAAAAAAAAGAACAAAACATGTTTATATCATCATAGCAACTCGATACAGATATTAATTTAAGTTCACCTTGATACAATCATACTATAATGCGAATTCATTTAAAAAAAATCGATTGTTACCAACTAATTCGATATATATGATATTAATTAGTATTGATTAGTGTAAATATTTATGTGAAAAGAACTAAGGTTATAGTTTAGTAGAAAATGAATAAACTTCATTAGTAAATAGTTTTGTTTGTAACAAGTATGAAATCAAATGATCAAAAGAATATAAAACAAATAAACAACAACAACGAAAAAAAACTTTAAAGTGATTTAAACAAACGTTTTACATGGTCGGTAAAATAAAAACAGAAGAAAAAAAAAGAATGTCATTTGATTCACATTGATTACATGTCTTCAGCTAGTGTGAAAACTACAGAGGTATCCCTGTTCTCTCAATACTAAGAAAAGTCTTCAACAGGGTATTGTTAAACAGGATGAAGAACTCTGTAGACGTTCGATTTCGAGACTAACAGGTTGGATTCCGTAAGGATCGATCGTGCACAGACCAAATCGCAATTTTACGGATCATTGTGGAACAATCAATTGAATGAAATTCATCACTCTATATCAACTTCATTGACTGCGAAAAGGCATTTGATAACGTAGACAGGACATCACTATGGAGACTTCTTCGACACTACGGCGTGACTGAGATAATATTCAATATCATACAGAATTCCTATCATAGATTAAACTGCGAAATCTTGCATGGAGGACAGCTGACAGACGATCTGGCTATTATATATCAAACTCAACAACGAATTCGGAAGACGACCGGTGTAGCAGCGGACTTAGCAGTAGTAGGTCTTGACATACACAAAGGCAAAAGCAAGATCCTCCGATACAACACAGCATGTAGCAATCGAATCACACTTGACCGAGAAGATTTGGAAGATGTAAAAACCTTTACATATCTGAGCATTATCATTGATGAACATGGTGGATTTGATGCAGATGTGAAGGCACGGATCAGCAAAACAAGAGCAGCATATCTACAACTGAAGAACATATGGAACTTAAAACAACCGTCAACCAACACCAAGGTCAGAAATTTCAACACAAATGTTAAGACAATTCTACTGTATTGGGCAGAAACTTGGAGAACTAAGAAAACCATCATCCAAAAGATACAAGTATTCGTTAACAGCTGTCTGGGCAAAATACCTCAGATCGGTTAGCCAGACACTATTAGCAACAATCTACTGTGAGAGAGAACAAACCAGATCTCAAAAAGAGAAATAAATCAGGAAGAAGCGCTGGAAGTGAATAGGATTTTATTTTGTACCAAAAATATAATATTGAATAAAGCCATTAATAATAATAATAATAATGCAATCAAAAACTTTCTGGTTTGATTGCTGACAAAGCTGTGGTTGCATACTTTTTAGGAGTCCCATAGTAGGGTGAAACACTTACATAGTGCTCTCTAGTTTTCGATGGTATTTTTTTAAAATGAAAATACTCAGTGATTTAAATAAAAAGCACCCAAACATTATCCATAAAATTCATATGATGATTATTAAAATTTTTTAGTCATTTTCAATGAACAAATTGAAACTAAGAATTACCTAGTGATTAAATCTTGTAATTTAGTTTTTAAAGTGCAAAACTAATTATTTTTAAACATCAATGGTTTATTCTTTATTTTTGTTTATTGATTGATCACGAAATGTTCGCTTACACTGTAGTATTACTAAATTACTTTCCTGATCATCAGTATTATCAAATAAATAAATAAAGTATTTGCAATACTGATAATAATAATTCATAACTTCGATTCCAGGATTACTTGGAACTTAAAAATTTATAAACTAATTCTACATGATAGATAGTCTTCTTATCTTTTTGTATATTTAAGTAACATTTAAAACAGAGTCATAGTGACAGTTATTTTTTTAGACAATATCACCGTTCGTTGCCAGCTCAGTAGTCAAGTAAGTTAAGAGTGCACGCGCGAGACAGAGGGCCCTGGGTTCGAATCCAGCGAGCGGGTATCGTGGATGCATGCAATAGGACGGAACAGCCGTTTAGTGCTTCCAGGTTTTCAATAGTGGTTTAACATCAATCGGTTCAGGATCTCAATCAATAACTTAATAATCTCCACAACCCTATACTGTTGGTTATTTTTTTGTTGTTGTCTCCAACTAATCACTATCATAACAAAAATTGAATATTAAATGATAAAATGATGTAAATCATTCTAAGTCATAGTATAAATTGAAGTATAATTGAATTTGCTTGTAAAATAAAAGTGATCTCATCTATATCAAATTGAAAATATTGCGCTTATTCAAATTTGTCTAATTTTTCTCTACAGGTTAATTAATTAGTTATTTTTATTTTATTATTATTTATTTAATTATTTTGAATGAAAAACGCCCATTTATGAATCAAGTAAACAGAGTTAGTTATGTGAGGAATTTTCTATCATTCGAATATAACTTTTTTATTATTATGAATGGATATTCGACTCAAATTTTATTCTTTTACAATATGATAATCATTACAAATTAGTCTGACTGTAATATGTCGAATTGACTGATTTATAAATGACCTACAAAATATTAACCAAATAATTATTTAATTTTAATAGTTGAGTTCATGAATCAATACTATAATATTCACAAAAACCCCTTTTTGATAATGATCATCATATACTCACTAGTAGCTGGCTTCAAGTGGTATTTCCTGGAGTTCTAGTGAGAAACAGTGATTAGTGGAGTTCAACCGGGTCTATTGTGAGATATTAACTCACTGAAGACAATGGTGTACGGTGGCGCAACTCCATGGATTGGTTGAAGTTAGACGCTAACACCGTTGGATGCCAGCCGGTTCAGTGGTTTAATGGTTAAGAGCTCGCGCGCGAGACTGACAGGTCCATGGTTCGAGGTGAGATCGTGGGTGCGCACTGCTGAAGAGTCTTACGGCCAAACGAAACGACCGTCCAGTGCTTCCAGGTTTTCTATGATGGTCTAGCTTCTATTGATTCATGAACTCATCTATTAGAATACTACAGTATCCACAAAACCTCTTCCTGATAATAATCATTTAGTTGTTAGATGAATTTCATCATATTTGCTACGTATTAAATATTCTTTATATAATTGTATCAGTTTTAATATAGAACAGCTGATATTTTACTGAAAAGTTATTCTACCTTCTGACATTCGTCTACTGTAAACTACAATCAATTAATAGGATCGTAGCTAACAAGTTCCTTATAATCTATACTATCCGTATACAAATGTAAATCTCCATGGTTGATTTCAGTTACTTTTACGGATATTTATAACTAATGACAATTAGTCACTAAGCACAATTCTCTTTGTAGCTTCATTCGATCATTTTAACTGTATATATTTCTCTACAATCAAATATTATTCACAAAAATTAGATTAAATTATTTCATTGTCACTGGTAAATCATTCATTTAAAGGTAAGAAGATAATAGGAACTTGAAATCAAACAATGAGATAATTTAATCCTTATTAATTACCAGTAGGATAAAGAAACTTTAGACCTTACTTAATCTATTGTTAACCAGAATTTTTGATCAATTTGTCAAATTTACAAAAAATGCTATAACATTCCAATTTCAAATTAAATGAAAAATAAAACAGTGAACTTAGACCATGTTACGTCTATAAATGCGTTTTCATGTTTAGCTGCCGCCCAGTTTTAAGTTGTTATGGTAAAGTTTATCAAACAAAAGTGACTAATTCTCAAACCAAATTACTGACTGAAAGATTATTTCCTTCAATATGACGCAGTATAATGTTACAAGGTTTCTTTTCTACCAGATTAGTAGCAACCCTATAAAAAATGAACCTGGTCAACAATGTTAGATAAGTTAGCTAGATTTCATTTATGGCAATGGAAACTGATCAGCTGCTATTATGAATATTAACAATAAGAATTACAAATCCTTACTCATATAAACTTTACACTTTGTTCAGTCTAGTCGTTATGTGAACTCAGTGGTTCAGTGAATAACACGTTCAGTGTTTGGAATGAAATGTATTAGATTAGAGTCTCAGTGTGAACATCAACACCTAGATCCATGTACATACAGCTGTTGACTTACAAAACGGAAGAAAGATGCGTCTTGATTTCAAATACTAGTCACTAATCAACTCTACTTATAAATTAGTCATTAGTCGCAAAAGAACATGCACTTAATTCAGAATAACTAAAGTTGACAGATTATTAACCATTGCTTAAAGCATAGACCATTTAACAACCGATAATTATTGATTTCAGCCTTTCATTAAACTATACAAACCATTTCAAATCTTTTAATTTACTTAAGTAGTTGCTTTGAAATAGATGCTCTCTACATATGAATTTTAAATTAAAACTGTGCAACTGTTCATTAATCTTTGTGTTTCAACAATGTTCCAGATTATTTCAGTTTGTCATAAAAGTTACTTTTCAATTACTTAGTATTACCTTTACTACTTAACGTGTTTCCCTTCGAATTTAACAACTTGTATGTAATAAATATTTGATTGGTTTTATTTGCTGCTTCTTAAGATTTCATAAATATTATTCATTAGTGATAACTGTCTTCATGATCGTTTAGGATTTCTCGTAATACATTTTACCAGCAATTTATTTTTAAATTCCTATATTTTTTAACGTTTAAATTTCGTTTTATTGCACCTTGAGAAAATAAATAAATTCAATGAAATACAACAATCTTTGTAATTCCACACTGACAGTTGTCATGTATGCACTAGCGACTAGCTTTGAGAGGTAATTCTCGGAGTTCTAGGAAGAACATGACCAGTAGAGTTCAACCATGTCAGGTGTGACACAATGCTATATTGGATTATTGTGAACTGGTTGAAGTTAGACATTAATACAGTTGGATTCCGGCTTAGTAGTCTAGAGGGGTAAGTGTTAGCGCGCGAAACCGAAAGCCCTGGGTTTGAGTCTCGACTTCATGGTACCGATGCACACCGAGGAGGAGTTCCATACCGGGACGAAATGGCTGTCGAATACTCACAGGTTTCCAACGATGGTCTAAGATTAGTCGGTTCATGATTTAAATGAAATTCAACAGTCTCTACAACCACATACTGGAAAATAATTAACATTTTTTAACATTTGAAATTGCGTTGTGTTCATTAAATTTAAAAATACCACAACATTTAATTCTTTTTATCAATATTCATAAGGTTTCTAATATTGTGCAGAGTGTAATGTATTATCATCGTCAAAAATGTAACAATACCTCATAAAAGACATGAATTCAGTTACAGATGGAATATCATTACTATTATTATAAGGTGGAGTAAATGTTCATCTCAATTAAACCTCACCCGGTTTCAACTACTTTGAATGATTTGAATTACGATAAGATTTTGTATTTGAAATATTTTTAATTGATCCAGAAAATGTAAGCTACTCAATATGTATGGCATACGTTTATCAAAGCACTCTATGAATCATAAGACATAATGCTAATCAAACCACAACATGAATTAGTCTACGTATATAATGATGATTAAACAGTAACATTGAGCCCTATCTTGTAAGTGAAATTAATCTTTTCCGTACTCTGTTTAATCTGATAGATCTGAAAAACACCTACATGCCATGAAATAACGTACTCGTAAATAAAGCTGAATTTCTAAGACCATGTATTATCATTTATAACAATCGGCACATGTTATTAGAAACTAAAGAATAACAGTAATAACATACACTTTAGTTAATAAATCTTTATTTCAGCAAGTACCATGATAATACATGACAGGTAAAGAAGCAGCTTTGGCTTTTACTATAAACTGTCGTTTTATAGATACATAAATAATCAATAACTTTGTTGCAGATATCAAACCAAATTGATTTGAAACTCTGCTATTTATTTATGTAAAACATTTTATATTTGTAGTATAGTGTTTTGTGTTTTATCGCATGATCTAATCAAAAGCTGACCAATTTGAACAAGATACTCTGATCTTTGATTATTCGAAAAATCCATATTAAAAACTATTATTTTTATTATTATTACTATTGTATACACATAATACCTTTCTACAACATTAATCTTCTACGTAATCCTTGCATAGGTGGAAATTTAATCTAGAGAGACCCTAGAATTTATTTATTTGTTTGAAATTTTCTATAAAAATCTTAATATTTAGTTGATGATAAAAAGATTACAAATTTCTTTACTTTGACATTCTTTTTCTAGTCATTAGTGAGCACATGGTAGTTATCAGTATAGGGTTGTGTATATTATTGAGTTTTTGATTGTGATATTAGTCTAACATCAATCAATTCATACTTACTTACTTACTTAAGCCTGTTACTCCCAATGGAGCACAGGCCGCCGACCAGGATTCTCCAACCCACTCTGTCCTGGGCCTCCTTTTCTAATTCCATCCAATTCTTGTTCATCTTTTTCATGTCTATTTCCATTTCTCGGCGTAATGTGTTCTTTGGTTTTACTCTTTTCCTTTGGCCTTGAGGATTCCATGTCAGGGCTTGTCTTGTGACGCAGTTGGGTGCTTTCCTCAATGTGTGTCCTATCTACTTCCAGCGCTTCTTCCTGATTTCTTCCTCCGCTGGGATCTGGTTTGTTCTCTCCCACAGTACGTTGTTGCTAATAGTGTCCGGCCAACGAATCTGAAGTATTTTGCGTAGACAACTGTTAATAAACACCTGTATCTTCTGGATGATGGCTTTCGTGGCTCTCCAAGTTTCCGCCCCATACAGTAGAACTGTCTTGACATTTGTGTTGAAAATCCTGACCTTGGTGTTGGTTGACAGTTGCTTTGAGTTCCAGAGGTTCCTCAGTTGTAAATATGCTGCTCTTGCTTTGCCGATCCGCGCCTTCACATCTGCATCAGATCCACCATGTTCATCAATGATGCTGCCCAAATATGTAAAGGTTTTTACATCTTCCAAATCTTCTCGGTCAATTGTGATTGGATTGGTGCATGCTGTGTTGTATCGGAGAACCTTGCTCTTCCCTTTGTGTATATTGAGACCTACTTCTGCTGAGGCTGCTGCTACACTGTTCGTCTTCTCCTGTATTTGTTGATGCGTTTGGGATTGAAGGGCCAGATCATCTGCGAAGTCCAGATCGTCCAACTGCATCCTAGATGTCCATTGTATCCCGTGCTTCCCTTCAGATGTTGACGTCTTCATGATCCAGTCGATCACCAGGAGAAAGAGAAAGGGTGTGAGTAAGCAACCTTGCCTAACACCGGTCTTCACTTCGAACGACTTTGTCAACTGTCCTCCATGCACGATTTTGCAGTGTAATCCATCATATGAACTCTGTATGATATTGACTATCTTTTGAGGCACGCCGTAGTGTCGAAGAAGCTTCCATAGTGTTGTCCTGTCCACGCTATCAAATGCCTTTTCGTAGTCAATGAAGTTGATGTAGAGTGATGAATTCCATTCAATTGATTGTTCCACAATGATCCGTAGAGTTGCGATTTGGTCTGTACACGATCTATCCTTACGGAATCCTGCCTGTTGGTCACGAAGTTGGGCGTCTACGCAGTCCTTCATCCTGTTTAACAATACTCTGTTGAAGACTTTTCCCGGTATTGAAAGAAGAGTGATGTCCCTGTAGTTATCACACTTGCTGAAATCACCTTTCTTCGGTATTTTGATCAGGAATCCTTCTTTCCAGTCTTTTGGTACTTGTTCCTCATCCCAAATCTTATTGAATAGAATGTGGAGTATCCTTGCAGTTGCCGCTACATCTGCTTTTAGTGCCTCTGCTGGAATGTTGTCTGGTCCTGCTGCTTTGCCACTCTTGATTTGTCTGATGGCCATGCTGATTTCTTCAATTGTTGGTGGGCCAACGTTGATTGGGAGGTCCGTGGGTGCTGCTTCGATGTTGGGTGGGTTCAGTGGAGCTGGTCGATTCAAGAGTTCTTTGAAGTGTTCTACCCACCTGTTTTGTTGCTCTTCAGTGTTGGTGATTACCTCGCCTTCCTTGCTTTTCACTGGTTGTTCTGGTTTGCGACGATTTTCAGAGAGTTTCTTTGTTATGTCATACAGTTCTCTCATGTTCCCTTCTCTTGCAGCCTTTTCCGCCGTCTTTGCTAGATCTTCCACGTATTTACGTTTGTCGGTTCTGATGCTCTTCTTCACTTGTTTGTTTACTACTGTGTATTCAGCTTGTGCCTTGGCTTTTTCTGCTCTTGTTCGACTGGTATTGATTGCTGCCTTCTTGTTCCTTCTTTCTTGAATCTTATCCAGTGTATCAACAGTGATCCATTCCTTGTGATGGTGCTTCTTGTGACCCAGGAACTCATGACATGTTGAAGTGTTTGCCTCTTTGATCCCCTTCCAGTTGCTCTCTACAGTAGTTCCTTCTCCATTGAGTAGATCATGAAAGGCCTGGAACTTGTTGCTGAGGACTATCTTGAATTTGTTGAGTTTGTTAGTATCCTGAAGAAAGGCCGTATTGAACTTTTGTGATATTGTCCGCCCCATTGTCCAGTGCTTCTTGAGTTTCAATTTCATCTTGGCGACCAGTAAGTGATGATCTGATGCTATATCAGCTCCTCTCTTGGTTCTCACGTCCTCCATCGTCCTCCTGAACGTTTTGTTGATGCAAATATGGTCGATTTGGTTTTGCGTGGTGTGATCCGGTGAAGTCCATGTGGTTTTGTGAATGCGTTTATGTGGGAATATAGTGCCACCTATGACCAGTTTATTGAAGGCACATAGGTTTGCAAATCTCTCACCATTTTCGTTTCTTTCTCCCAGTCCATGTCGTCCCTTGATGTCTTCATATCCAGCGTTGTCCGTTCCAACCTTGGCGTTGAAATCTCCTATCAGAATGGTCAGGTCCATTGTTTGGCACTTCTCGACGATTGACTGCAGCCTATTGTAGAATTGATCTTTAGCGTCTTCATTGTAATCGTTGGTAGGCGCATAGCATTGGATAATATTCATTGAAATGCCCTCCTTTTTTGTTTTGAACGAGGCTTTGATGATCCTTGGTCCATGAGATTCCCATCCTATAAGCGCATTTTGCGCTTGTTTGGACAGCATCAATGCAACTCCTTGTGTATGTGGGGCATTTTCTTCTTCATGGCCGGAGTATAACAGAAGCTCTCCTGAAGTTAGTCGTTGTTGTCCAACTTGCGTCCAATGTGTTTCACTGATCCCAAGTACCTCTAGGTTGTATCTTCTCATTTCTGCAGCAATTTGGAAGGCTCTCCCGGTGTCCCACATTGTACGAACATTCCATGTACCTAAATAAATGGTCGCTCTGGTTGTCAGAAGGGGCATCGGCCTCGTAACTTCCGAAGGAATTCGGCTTTCATCATGAGGCGTCATAGTTCTTCTAAATGAAGACCTTCTGACTCCCAGGGCAGAGGTTAAAAGGTTTGAATAATTTTCTGGTTAGCGATTTTTTAGCGAGTTATTTTTCTACGGGATGGGATCGCTAACCCCATGCCCAACCCTCCTACTTTATCCGGGCTTGGGACCGGCAGTAGTCCCCGGAGGGACTCCAGGCGGAGTTAAGGCTTTCTCTGGATTTTATTAACTTTGTCACCGTTTTCTATGTATAAAAAATTGACAAACTAATTAAAGTTTCACGGAATTCTTTCCACTTTATTGTAAAAACCGTTATGTCTACTGATTTGATGCTTGATGATTGTTGACGATTTGTTGAAGAGATTACTCTTAAAATTTCACATTTTTGTACTTAATTAGAATCTATCAAAATGATCTTACTTTAGATGTTAAGATTATGAGTTATTTTGTAATTAAATTCAGATAAAACTAATATTCTATGTAAGTACTCTATATAAGTCTTCTTATTATACTATCGAATTTTATTAAAGAGATTAATTACTTTAAAAGAAAATATATTTGTTTCTTATTAATTCAAAAGTTGATAAATACTTCACGAGGTGTATATTTGTTCAGTCTTTTATTAATTATCACAACTAATAGCTTGAAATAGTTAGGACACGCCTGATTATAGTATGATCTAAACAAAATACATAATAATATCAGTGATAAAAAAGGCCAGATGTATAGAATTATTAACAGTTATGTGACCATGATTTTGATCAAATTATTTCAGGTGGATATTATGAACATAAATACTAATTCTAATTCTCTGTTACATTCAATCAGCGAATTATAAATTTTTATTCTGATTACCTTAGTCTGTGTTGTTATTTCATCAGATCGATTGAAGTGTCGTAAAAAGGTAAAAACGTAGTGTAAAGAAGGTGTAATTTCTATTCGATTGGTTTGCTGAAACAAATCTGCATACTACAGAGTATGAAAACTGATCGATCATTTAATATTCATAAATATAATCTTGTCTGATCATTATTGCTGATTGAATTTTGTTGATCAATTTACAGTGTAATCATTAGTTTAAGTGACCAAACATGATCGTAAACTTTGTATTATGTTAACTCCATAGAAGTAATTTGTAGGAAATCCTAGATCCAACCGGTCAAACTATAATTTATGGACGAATTAATCAGGTATAAAATAACAGGTCTCGGATTTTGGCTAGAAATTCACTCATCCATTTGGCTAAATATGGTTTTGTCATTATGGCTGATAACAGTTCGTGATGAAAACCCCAAATTTTATTCCTAACTTTAACCATCAACTGTAAATTATAATTCTAAATCCTCACACAAGTTTATAACCCTCATTTAGTGCTAGTTATTAGGTGGACATTCTCAAGGTCAGTTCAGCTTAGCTCAAAAGTCTTCCATAAATTATAGTCTCACGGATCCAACATTTTTACCAGTTAGTATTTATAAACAAACTATATTTAAAATCTTAGAAAAACCAGCATCATTTTTTCTATTAGGTCTAAATATTGTTAATAAAGTGGAACTCGTCACTGTACATCAACTTCATTGATTATGAAAAGGCATTTGGCAGTGTAGATAGGATGACGTTTTGGAAACTTCATCTTGGAAACACTACGGAGTTCCTGAGAAGATTGTCAACATTATCTGGAACTCATACGACGGACTACAGTGCAAAGTCGTGCATGGAGGACAGCTGACAGATGCATTCCAAGTAAGGACCGGAGTTAGACAAGGCTGTCTACTCTCTCCCTTTTTCTTTCTTCTGGTGGTCGACTGGATTATGAAGACCTCGACATCTGAGAGAAAACAAGGCATACAATGGACAGCTCAGTACCAATTAGACGATTTTTACATCGCAGATGACCTAGCCTTCCTATCCAATACACACGAACAAACGCGGATAAAGACAGCCAATGTAGCAGCAGTCTCTGCATCAGTAGACCTCAACATATACAAGGGGAAAACCAAGTTCCTCAAATACAACACCGAGAACATCAACTCAATCACACATGTTGGCGAAACTCTGGAAAATGTAGAATCCTTCACATATATGGGAAGCATCATCAATGAACAAGGAGGATCAGATGCAGATGTGAAGGCGAGGATTGACAAAGCAAGGGCCTCATTCCTACAATTGAAGAATATATGAAACTCAACACAAATGTCTGTCAACCAATATCAAACTGAGAATCTTCAATACCAACGTCAAGACAGTTAGTTCTACTGTACAGAACTGAAATGTGGAGAATTACAACAACCACCATCAAGAAGGTACAAGTATTTATAAATGGTTGTTCACGCAAGATACCCAACATCCATTGGCCGGATACCATCAGCAACAGCCTTCTCTGGGAGAGAACAAACTAGCTTCCATCTGAACAGAAAATTAGGAAATGACGATGGAAGTGGATAGGATATACATTACGCAAATCATCAAACTGCACCACGAGGCAAGCTCTAACTTGGAATCCTGAAAGGAAGCGGAATAGAGGAAGGCCAGAGAACACATAACTTTGGGAAATAGAAGGAGATATGAAAAGGATGAATAAGAACTGTAATGAGCTGGAAGGGATTGTTTAGGACAGAGTTGAATGGAGAATGCTGGTGAGCGGCCTACGACTAACAGGCGTAACTAAGTAAGTAAATAGGTTAATAGTTAATTGATTGATTTACGGTGAGTTCAAAAGCCTACCTCAATTCTTCGAATTCAAATTTAAGTAGTCGTTTTAGTTCAATTATTTTTTTTCCTATCCATAATACAAAAAAGATCTTTGCTTTTGAGATGGTGGAGAAGATTTGTAGCTCAGGTGGATGATTTTGGTGGAGTTTTGTTCTCTGAGCTCAGAGAACAAAACTCCACCAAGATCTTTGCTTCTTCTAACACTATACAATGTACAGTTTATTGATACTCTACACAAAATGAATTAAATTCACTGGTCAAACTATAATAAATAATAAATTATGCTAATTTATGCTGTAAATCATTTTCCATTCATTTTGTATATATTATGTAAATAAACAACTTAACTAAACAAATACTCTCTATTATTAATCTATACAGTAACCAAATAATTAATTCATATCATCTACATTAACACTATAGATCAATTTAAAATAAATGTATGTACATATTGTCAATAAAAGTAAAATAACCGCTATTAGTTTTAGTTGAATAAAAAGTGAATTACTACCAGAATGAAACTATTTGTAAAACATCATAGAAATTATTTTTAATCATTAAGAAATTCACGCGAAACTGATAGATCCTGTGTTCGTATCTTGTGAGACAGGATCGTGGATGCTCATTGTTGAGGAGTCTCATACTAGGACGAAACAACTATCCAGTGCTTTCAGGTTTTTCATGATGATCTAGTTTTAATTGACTCATGAATTCAATTATAAAAAATATTTTATAATTGTGATTGATAATGACAGTCTATCAATTATTCAAATTAACATTATTGTCACATTCAAAATGAAAATATTTATGTTTTTCTATTTGTGTGAAAAATTTCAAAGTGAATATTACATAATTACTGAATATACTTCTAGATTAAACTGTTTCTTAATTATGTTTTTAAAGAAAATAATCTTATTTATATAATAGTTGGTTCATTATTCATATTGAACATAGATTACTTCATTATTCTCTTTAGAACATTATCGATAAACATATTTTTGTGTGGTCCATTATCTCACTCTAATTAGATTGTGTGAATGATTATTTACTGAAATATACGTGTTATCAATCCTCGTATATAATTATCATTTTAACTCGTGTTAGTGAATGATGAAATTAAATATAAGTCAAATACGAGAACAGGTTTTTGAATAGATATATTTTTCACTGATTGAAATCATGAGTCAAATGAAGCTAGACCGCCATGGGAAACCTTGAAGCACTGGACGGCCGTTTCGTCCTAGTACGGGACTCCTAAGAAGTGCGCGTCTACGATCCCGAACCTCGCGAGATTCGAACCCAGGACCTATCAGTCAGCGAGACGGTGTTAATATATATATATTTCACAATCATTGATCCAAGTAGACGATCAAAGGAACGAAGTCAAACGAAATGATATGCAGTGGAGAAAGTATGTGAGTCAAATCGATTTAATCAAGCGTTAATCGATATTTATAGTCAGAGAAAAATAAACTACAGACATATGATGAGTAGGATAAAAAGTGATCATAATTTTACATAAAAACAACCAAGGTTGATGATCGAATAATTTATAAGGTCAAATTGTAGCTTAAGGAGAACGGATAAGTTAACTTAATCGAATCTTTACTATTATTATTAATGGATTTATTTAATATTATGTTTTGGTACAATATAGAATTCTCAGCATAGGGTATTTCAACAAGCTTCTTACACACAAAAAACAGAAACAAAGACAAAAAAAGGTAAAAAAAGGCTTTTAAAAAGTCGGAAGAACTGTACAAATTTCCAAATTAGAGACATGTCAAAAATGCAGGTTATTGACTAGGTTAACTCTAACAACCAGTTCATCACAGAGTACATTTGTTAGGTAAGGTATTATAGAACTTTTATACTTTTGCTTGCGTGCATGCATTTTAATGTAATTACATCTCGTTCTACCAGAAGATATACAAGGAGAACAATAAGATTGAAGCGGATGGTTAGTATTTGATAAGATAAAACCCGCCAGGAGTTTGCATGACTTCGGATGTCTATCCACAACCATATTAATTATGATCTCGAAAGATTGACCAAACACCTTGCTAACTGTCTTCGGCACTCTCCGCAATACAGTAAAGTCTTATCTCAGAAACCTGTGAAAGAATAATGGAGAACAGTAAACAATAATAGGTAATATTCAAGAATTGACAAATTGTAAGAGTAAATGACGAGTAATCCGAAGAGCATGTAATCTGTTTATGTAGTAGGTCAGACGGAGAACCTTCTTCGATAACAATAAAACGTGAGAAGACCAAGACAGATCAGAGGAAAAGGCGACACCAAGATAATTGACCTTCAACACTGTGTTTATCAAACAGTCTCCACTGGCACAAGCATTATGGGATCTCAGAATGGTGTTTAGATGCCGTTCATATCTCATGCTAAGGTTAACAGTTTGACATTTAGATGGATTAAGTATGAGACCATTACCAACAGACCAACAATCAATACGAGACAAAAACTCATTCATTTCTATGGGATGTAAAGAGGAAGAGATAGGCATACATGCAGTGAGATCATCAGCATATTTCACAAAAATGTTTTCTGTGGAAGATGGCAGATCATGCAGAAAAAAAGAGAAAAGGACAGGTGAAAGAACAGCACCTTGTGATACTCCTTCATGAGACAGTAGAGACTCTGAACACTCTCCCCCAAATACAGTGTACCGTTCCCTTCCAGAAAGGTAGGAACATAGCCAGTTGGTTATCCAGCTGTCAGTGTTGACGCTGATTAACTCATTGAGTAAACGCTGTTTTGGTATGGAATCGAAAGCTGAAGTATAATTTAGGAAAGCGCATCGAACATACTTCTTTCCCTTTTATAAGTTACACACTATATTGTGATGTAGAACAGCAACAACATCTAAGGTGTTTCTTTTGCAACTGTAGGCAAACTGATACGAATCAATGTGCTCTTTTATCGCAGGCTGAAATGAAAGTATTAATAATTTTTCCATTGTTTTGAGGAATGGTGAAGTTATTGCAATAGGTCTAAATCTCACATTCTTATCACCAGATCGTTTTTTGGGTACAGGGATTATCTTCATCTCTCTCCACATTTTCGGTATGAGATTAGATGAGAAGGAACTGTTAAAGATAGTGGTGAATGGATAACACAGGACGTCAGCACACTTTTTAAGAAGGATGTTTGGGATACCATCAGGTCCTAAACATCGGGATGTATTAAGTGACTGGAGACATGTTCGGACATCAGTATCAGTGAATCTATTAACATAGCTATTCTTCAAACCTGTGGATGAAGAGAGTATCACATCAGATGACTGACGTACAAAAGACTTATTTAGGTCACAAACATCCAGCTGGTTATCTCTCATAATGTGTCTGTCACCTGTAAGTTCTTTAAAGAGTTTCCACATATTTGGAGAGTTTTTGCAAGACAAGAATTTTTGATTAAATATAGAGTTGAGACGCCAATCTCTAGGTTTATTAGACCATTTAGCTTACGAACTTCATTAGAGTTTACCTTCTCCTTGTACATTCTTTCTTTTACCCTCCGTAGTCGTTTTAGTTGTGAAGATGTAAGTCGATGAAAGCATACAAAAATGGTTTCAGTGGGACAACAAATATCGATACAGAATTTAAGGTAACAAGTGATAACATTAGTAGTGATTTACAGTGAATCATCTGTAAATAATTCCCAGTTAGTCGTATGAAACATGTTTTTAAGATTTCTGATATTTTCTTGTGAGTAATTCCTATATTTGACTTTCTTGGTTTGATGTAGACGTGTACTCTTCCCATGCTTTACATATACTTTTAATAGAACAAGAGTTGATAGTTGTCCATATCTTAAAAAATGGTTCACGTCGTTCCAGTAACAACTATCGAGGGATAAGTCTACTTCCAATTGCGTCCAAGCTATCGCCTTCCGTCATACTTCGTAGGTTGTTAAAAACCCGAGAAAGATTGACTCGCGAGGAGCAGGCTGCTTTTTGTTCTGGTGGAGGATGCATTGATCATATTTTCACTCTCCGCCAACTGTTAGAACACCGCCATAATTACCAAAGTCCAACAATCGTAGTGTTTCTTGACATCAGGATTGCCTTCCATTCGTTGGACAGGACTGTTCTCTGGGATTGTCTATTGAAGAAGGGTGTGCCTGAGAAGTATATTAACATGCTAAAAGCCCTATATACAAATACCTCAGGTAGAGTGAGGGCATACAACCACCTATCTTCGTTGTTCCACTCAAGCAGTGGAGTTAGGCAGGGTTGTTCAATCTTACCATTCCTCTTCAACTTTATCATCGATGACATTCTGGAAACAATTCTGATAGATGTAAGTAATGGCGGTGTGGATCTGTTGTCTGGAGAAAGACTTTTCGACCTTGAGTATGCGGATGATATTGTCTTACTGTGCGATAATGTCCAAGCCATGCGATCCGCAATCAATGTCCGTAGGTACGGTATGTGCTTTGCACCTTCGAAGTGCAAAGTACTTCTACAAGACTGGCAGGATTTTAATTCTGTACTCACTATGGATGGTGAGCAGATAGAAGTAGTTGAGGAGTTCGTGTATCTAGGTAACTACCTAAGTGCTAGTGGTGGCATGAGTGATGAGATCAATGCACGTATAATGAAAGCCAGAGCGGTTTATGCGAATCTGGGCCACCTTTGGCGCCTTCGTGATGTTAGTCTGGCTGTAAAAGTTCGGATCTACAACGCTTTATGTTTCTGAAACCTGGCCTCTCGGAGTGGAGGATGTTAGACGACTCTCTGTGTTTGATCATTGTTGTCTCCGAAGGATTGCTGACATCCAGTGGCAACACAATGTTAGCCGATAATGCGATTAGTGTCATCATCTTGAAACATCGACTTCGGTGGCTTGGACATGTTCTACGAATATCATCCCAGAAAATCCCACGTCATGCATTATTTGCCGACCCTGGGACTGGTTGTAAAAAGCGAAAAGGTAGTCAGTGTATGACGTGGTGTCGTTGTATGAAAGAAAGCTGCAAAGGGCTGGCTTGTGTTGAACCTTCACGACTCCCTGACTGGGGTCCGAGAGATGGTGCTACACAGTGGTTAGAGACGTTATCAGATATGGCTCAGAATAGAAGCCAGCGTCGATCCTGCTGTAACCTTCTTTTACTTTCTTCACAAAAAGTGGTTGTAACTTCATTAACTGAAAAATTCTTCTGGTTGTACTTTTCCTTTTCCCCCATTATTATTATTACATTACCTTACACTAATCTTGTCGTTATTCTTCTCTTTTTCTTTTACTCTCCTTACCTTTTTTTCTCTTCGAATTCTCATTGTTTTGTGTGGCGCATAGATATTTGGTGCTCTTTTATACCAATATTAATGTGTTCAAATAATAATAATAATAATAATAATAATAATAATAATAATAATAGGGAGAACACGAATTATACAGTAATCCAAGCTAGACAATGAAGCACGTTTACGAGTCAAATATATACTCACATTATTAATGAAAATGAAGTTTAAATCAGCATCCAAACGAGTAGAAAAATCTACTACATTTTGATGATCTAGTGATGTAAGGAAGCTACAGTCACATGAATTGAAATCACCTCATACAACTGAAAGTGGATCGCTGAAGGCAGTAACAGCGAACTCAGTGAATTCGTCAGCGAATACAGATAGCGCAGATTATGTGCAGTCTGGAGTCACGTAGATATTGGTAACATAAACATGTTTGTATTTATTCAGATGTTTTGGACGACATCTTAAAGTTAGACAGTCGATTAAGTCATTTGAAAACTTAAAACACACAAACGAAGATCGACACCAGTTTATGTTTACAAACGTAGCTATACCGCCACCACACCTCTTTTTATTGTTTGATCGATCCTGACGATAAATTTTGAAATCACGTAGTGATACTAGGCAGTCGTCCTGTAAATCATTTAACCAAGATTCTTGAGTTGTGATGACACCACAGTTACGATACATATTTTGACTTAGTAGGAATTGCAGATAGTTCATTTTGTTGATTAGTGATCGGCAGCTCGGGAATCGACATACAATTAATGTTCATTCTCTTTAACGCATACTGCCAACCACCATGATGTCTTTTATAGTACTTTCTTGTAACTTGTGCAGCGAAATGTCGTAGACCTTTCATAAGCGCGCCTGTGTAGGTTATGCGATTGATGAAAATAATGAGACGTTAAAACAAAATAAAAAAATATAACTTGTTGAAATAATTAGATGGCAGAAACAGGTAACCGAAATATTCAAGCAGACCGCCGATTTTAGAAACTTTAAAATAAATTACATCTTTATTCTATTCTATCAATTATCACTGTTATTCAAATTATAATAAACATATTTTCGGCTCTAATTCTATAACTCATTCATCAATTTCAAATAAAGATAATCCACATAAAGAAAAGATGTATTGCCTATAACTATTGATGTATTGAATTCATATTGAAGTTCAGGAAATATCGAACTAAAATTGTATAACACATTATAATGATTATTCTTTATTAATAATAATATCATAAGGTCATTATTACATAGAAATGTACTTGTGATTTAATATATAATAATAAGATAATAGTAAATCACATGAATCTAAATAGATTTACGTGACATATTCTCAATATAATTAAATATATAATAGAGAAAATAGTAATGAATATTTATTGATTAAAACTATACTCATTTACTAATTAATTCAATGAAGAAAAGTTTTCTTTTCGACGAAATCAATTACTTAAGCTGTATATTCGTTATCTGGAAAATACATATGTCTATAGGAGGATAGCAAAAGATTACATCACAAAAATGGATTCGTGTATAAATAACAAATGAGGTTACATATTAATCAATGGGCAAGGAAGAAAATAATTTATGGGTCTAATCGACAGATATGAAGAAAAGTGACTAACACAAAAGTTATAATAATAGATTGAATAATAATCAAGAAAACTTGTATAAGGCAGTAATAATAATAACTCATTAGAGTTTTAAATGCAAAATAGTAATTTAGAAAATTCACTTATAATCAAATAAAAGTGAAGAAAAACAAGCAGAAAAAACTCCAGAAACATACCCATTAAAGGAATTAGGGCTAAGGAAGGATGAAAGGTTGGACAAATTGTTTCTGCACGTAAAGTTCAGGCATCAGTTCATGGATTGCCAATGTCTCAGCAGTGCATAAACTATTGATTTAAGCCCCTTTCCCTTCGATCTAGTTCCTTTGACTCTGTAGATTACTTTAAAAAAAGAGTCGTTTGGAGCGATGTTTCAACAGTTAATTAAATGCTCCTGTATCGAACTAGTAATTGTTTTACATTCTCCATTTAAGAGCTAAGCCGGATAGTGTTTCGAGATGCGTTTGGACAGTGATCGATTTGTGCAGTCTATGTAACGCGCCTCATATATACGATTTTATCAGTAAGTAATTACTATGAGATAAAACAACCGAATATTTTTTCATTCATTTAATAAATGTAATATTCGATTGTGTAATAAAAAAGAATAAATGAATCAACCATTATTGAATAGTATTTTCTTATCATGTATATACAAAATTAAAATATCAGTCAATCAATAGCTTATTTGTAATAGACATTTCCATGGTTGTAGTAGTAGTAGTACGTGGACAATCGTAGGAAGTATATTGTATTAGATTGTTTACAGAATCTAACAGTAAGTTTCGAATTTAGCTTCAGACATTGGTTAATATGAACAATAAGATAATATAATATTGATTACTCAAATAATGATTATTTGAGTAACACGAAATTTCATCTATTTTCTTTTCCATTACGATACTCTATCATCTCTAGATGGAGATATTAGTGTTAAAACGTTGAACAATTTCAACTACTTTTATCACTTAAGCATAAAATTATTTTCTTAGTGGTCTCACTTAATAGAGGGACTAGTGAACAGATACCATTTCACTCTGATCATTCATGTTACACGATATAGTTAATTTGTAAGTCATTTACTACTACATACGTTTGTCAGCTGAAGAGCCATTAAAATAAACAGCATTAGAAAACTATTATTTTTTTTACAATTTTTTAGAATTTCTTAGAACTGTGTCAAACTGAGTGGTTTTTAAGTCTATTAGTGAGTAGTTTACCATATAGTGACTTGGTGCAAATTCAATTTTAACCCAAATTACGTGAACCCAGACGTTAACTTTTCTCTGTGAAAAATTTAATATTATTCAATCTAATGAAATTCGGTTATATGAAAAAGGAATACTTATTTAATTCTGTAGTCTATCAGAGTATGGTATAATTTGTTGGTACCATGAAACGGATCGTTGGTATATTGTGTCCCACTCAATAAAACAGTCAAAATAGTCGTCGTTCATTGTGAATTCGATAACATAAGAAAACTAGTCAAAAATTAATTCAGAATCGATGACTTCATTGTATTATATTTCATATGATATATATTACAATATAATGAATTGTATTATTTGGGTGACAATTTGTTACTATAGGTGAGCATTTTTACACTAGAAAGAAATTTCTGTCTAACAATCTTTGGATTTTGGTATTTCTTCAAATTATTTCAATTCGTTATGAGAACCACCATCTTTATGGTTGTAAATATTCACAAATATCACCGTAATTATTAAAATTTGACTCATTATTCAGAAATAACTTGCGATGATTAATTTAGAACTAAATGGTCAGATTATTTAGTATTACTCATAAAGATACGACGGTAAGACTATAATTGATGGATGACATTTGAGCAATGCTGGAGTGACCTTGAGAAAGTCCGCCTACTAACAAGAACTGAATAAGGGTTATAGAGCAGTACGAGGAATTAGAATTATGATTTACATTTCATGGTTAGGACTAAGAACTGCATTTAGGGTTTTCATCACAAATTGATATCAGGCAAAATACCAAAATGCTTTATAGCCAAATGGATGAATGAATTTCGCTCCAAAACCCAAAATTTATTATCGTAAATCTGATTGGTTCGTTAATACAACATTTATAAACTCTTACTCACTTACTTACTCCTGTTACTCCCAATGGAGAATAAGCCGCCGACCAGCATTCTTCAACACAATCTGTCTTGGACCTTTCTTTTTAGTTCTATTCAATTGTTGTTCATTCTTTTCATGTCTGTCTCTATTTCTCGGCGTAATGTGTTCGTTGGTCTTCATCTCCTTCTTTGATCTTGAGGATTCCGAGTGGGAGCTTGTCTTATGACACAGTTGTATGCTTTCCTCAGTGTATGTCTTATCCACTTCCAGCGTTTCTTCCTGATTTCTTCCTCCATTAAGATCTGGTTTATTCTCTCCCATAGTACGTTGTTGCTAGTAGTGTCTGGTCAAGAGATCGGAAGTATTTTGCACAGGCAGCTGTTAATGACCACTTGTATCTTCTGGATGGTGGTTTTCGTAGTTCTCTAAGTTTCCGCTTAATACTGTCTTGAAATTTGTATTGAAAATTATGAACTTGGTGTTGGTTGACAGTTGTTTTAAGTTTCATATGTTCTTCAGTTGTAAATATGCTGCTCTTCCTTTGCTGATCCGTGCCTTCACATCTGCATCAGATCCACCATGTTCATCAATGATACTGCCCAGATATGTAAAGGTTTTTACATCTTTCAAATCTTCTCAGTCAAGTGTGATTCGATTGTTGCATGCTGTGTTGGATCGGAGGATCTTGCTTTTGCCTTTGTATATGTTGCGACCTACTGCTTCTGAGGCAGCTGCTCCGTCTGGAGCCCTTCTGGTGCTACTACCGCTCTCAAGCCCGGATAAATGAGGAGGGTTGTGCATGGGATTAGTGACCACATCCTGTAAAAAAGGAACACGCTAAAAAAAACGCCAACCAGAAAAAAATAATTCAAACCATTCATAAACTCATGGTAATAATTACCCTTGTAGATAATCAAGCGAAATTATTATTATTAGCTTTATTCAATATTACATTTTTGGTACAATATAGAATTTTCAGTGTAAAGTATTTCAACAAGTTTCCGTTTCTTTCTTCTTGGTCGGTCCTGGCGATAAATATTGAGTGATCGCCAGTTAGATGTTAACAGTCCAGTAAATGAACATCTGAATAATGTGCATTCTTTTCGCTGTATATTGCCAGCAACCACATTGTCTCTTATTGAGTTCTTTAGTAACTTTGACAACGAAAGGTTGTACACTTTTCTGAAACGCATCAGAATAGGTTATGCGATTAATAGACATAACGATACATTAAAACAAACAAAAATAGATAACTTGTTGAAATATTTAGATGGCAGGAACAGGTAGCCGAAATGCTCAAACAGGCCGCCCTTCACCGTATTGTAAATATTGAGAATTTTATTTCTCAACAACTACATACATAAACATATTATTATTAATTATTAATTAAATAGTCATTAATTTATAATTATTCAAATTAATATTATTCATTGTAAATTTCATTAATACACTTTCTTTAATCAATATTCTTCTTATTTTAATGTGAGAAATGTAATTACATCACATTTAAACGATCTTATTAAATATTCATTATCCTGATATAAAATAATAAAGAGATTGTTTTCTTACTTAACCAATTGTACAACGCTTTTTTCTTTAAAACAAGAAAAAAAGAAGTAGAATAATTATGGTATTTCAATTGAATAGTGTAACTTGACTATTTTCTCAAGAAATAAAAGTAGGTTAATCATATGTTCCATTATAACTATCGGCATGTATCATTCTTCATATTTGATTGATAATCTCATTTTTAATGATATTTCATTAAAGATTATAGTTTTTAATTATAAATTGATTTTAATAGAATATATTATAACAAGTAGAAGAGTAAAGATTAGATTGACCTGAAATGTTTCTATTAAGAATATGCATTGAGATGAGATGAATAAGCGAGAATGTAAATCTTTGGAAATAATTCACCAAGGAACCTATATATATAATTAGAGAGAGGTTTTGTGGATATTATAATAATTTATTCGTTGAATTCATGAGTCAATTGAAGCTAGAACACCATGGAGAATCTGGAAACACTGGACGTCTGTTTCTTTCTACTATGGAACTCCTCAGCTGCGCGCAACCACGATCCTGCCTCGCGATATATATATATATATATATATATATATATATATATATATAATGTTTATTTATTAAATATGTAGTGAATGAGAATACAAAGGAAGGCAATCGAATGTATTAGATCGCACAAAATTACAGAATATCTCAGTAAAATCTGTGAACTATACAGTAAATACTTCATTTGCAAAATGTCAATCAGTCGTCTCAGACTTGACTGTTCTTTCATTTCCACATCAGTTGTTCTCTGTTCTCGCTCTCTTTTCTGCGATCTTTTCAACCTTCTGCTGACAGGTATTTCACTTTCGATCGGTGGTACATACTACTTATATCTATCGATATCAGTAGCACACACCACAAAAGATGGCATCATGATATCTTAGTATTATCTTACTTGTAAGCTTTGATTCGACACATTAAACTTTGAGTCATTGTTTGCTATTAATAAATCCCAGTGCATTAATCATAAACGTGTTACATAATTTTGTGCCCTATTTGTTTTGAATTTTTACATATCGAATTTTTTTATTTATGATAATCTGTAGTTCTAAAAGTTTGAATAACACATGCTTAGCGTGTATTATTGATATTCTGGTTGAGAATTTCGCTTAAACTATCGGTCATCAAATTTATTCAGTGACTAAATTAGCGGACTCATGGTGAGTATAAAAAAAAGAAAATTTTCAACAATATGTTTTTAAGAATACTTTTAACATAGACTAGTATCTTTTATTAAAAACTAGCATACCATTTTGTTAGTTTGAACACTTTATCAGCCATAATTACAATTTAATATACAGATGGATTGAGCGCCTGGAGCTCATGTGATGGGAATGTTCTCATTAGATCATGATGTAAAATTAAATAAATAAGTGCTTAGTTGCATTAATGAACGTTCATTTAAGCCTACCGGTCATATATTTCTCATAAAACGAAAATATATTCATTAGATATCAAATGACTAACGAACGAATTGATCTTTATATTCAAAAGAAGTATGTTGTTAAACCTGAAATACTTTGTCAATAATTTGATTACTGTCTTTCATAAATTCTTTAATTTTCACAGATTGAAATCATGGGTTAGTTGAAGCTAGACCACCATTGAAAACCTTGAAGCACTGGACAGCCGTTTCGTCATAGTATGGGACTCCTCATCAGTGCATATCCACGATCCCGCACCCCACGAGATTCGAACTCAGGACCGATTAGTTCTGCGCCAAGCGCTTAACCAACTGGACCACTGAGCTGGCATTCAATGATGTTAATTTCTAATTTCAACCAATCCACGTAGTTGCGCCACCGTATACCATTGTCTTCAGTGAGCTGATATCTCGCAACACTGCTGAGGAGTCCCATACTAGGACGAAAGGGCCGTCTAGTGCTTCCCGGTTTTTCATGGTGATCTAGCTTCATTTGACTCATGATTTCAATCTGTGAAATTTCTAAAATCTCCACAAACCCATTCTGATAATTCTTTAATTATCATTCATTGGTTCTAACTCAAATATCCTTCTTACTTCCCTGTATTCTTAATAAATATTTTGCGATACTGTGTAACAATGTTCTAAAATCATTACTATAATTAGTTCAAAAGGAACGCCTTAAAAACTGTAATTTTTGCTACAGTTTGTACATCTAAAAAACTTTCATTGACGACAGAAGACAACATATTCCTCGAAAAATCCCACGGCAAAATCCGACTCACACGTCCGCGTCGTGCCTCCTGGATAGTGAGACGAATGTCTCATGAACCAACGTGAGCGGTAACCTGGGTGGTGGAGATCGGGCAAATCACCCACTCAACCTATACCCACAACCTGATTACGAAAACTACAAAGAATCACTGCACAATTATTAGTGGTCCAAAAAAAGTCAAAAAAAATTCACAAAAACTAAAACTTGGTTTATGGAATGTCCGGAGTTGCTCTCAAGAGGGTAAGCTCCAACTGATTGCAGAACACTTACATTAAACAGTTGTTTTAGAGTATAAAAATGATCATTCTTTATTCGTCTAAGTAACACACTAACACTCTTATTTTCCACTCAATTAGTGGTAATTAAAAAGTATTTCACTTTTGTTTGTGTCATTCACTTGAAATGTTGTCACTATTGAAACTTTCCATTTTGATATTAAGTAAAAAGAACAAATCGAACGAAGAAATTTTTTTCAAACAGTTTTTCACAACAGACCTAGATGAACTCCACTGGTAACGACTTCTCACTAGAACTCCATGAATATCTCCTGGGTTCGAATCTCGCGGGAGGCGGAATCGTGGAAGCGCCCTGCTGAGGAGTCCCATACTAGGACGAAATAGTTTTTCATCATATATCTCTCTCTATATATATGTATAACAATAACACTATTCGAGTGGTTGCATTACATAATAATGACACATTGATTATAAAATAATGTTGAGTAATTGAAAGAAAGAGAATTATAATAATTACGTAACGCAACTAATCGATGGTTGTTATTCATACACATACATATTAGCTTAGAATCATGATGAAAAACTAACTGAAAAATAATTTCTTCGGTTATTCCGTTTTTTTTTCATTTTTATTACTACTAGTATTCTCTATGTGCTTTTATTTTTTGAATTATTTCTCATTTAACATAATTATATTTTTATGATAATCACTAACATAATTATACCAGAAAAATCAATAAATCGTTCGATACATATATATATGAGTAGAAGATTGTGTATCGATAAAAAACAATTTACTGAACCTGAAGACTGAGTAACAATGAAAATAGGAATGATATGATCTGAATCAAAATTATATTTTATAATGTACACTTTTTATGTCGGCGTACGCCGTTTTTTCAAAGTATGCGAATACATTTATGTCAGTATAGAGTTGTGGAGTTTGTTGAATTTTGATTAAGATCATGAATCGTTCGATGTTAGACCACCATTGAAAACCTGAAAGCATTAGACGACGGTTACGTTCGAGGAACTTCGGCAGGTTGAAGTTAGACATTAATATATCTGGGTACCGGCTCAGTGATTTAGAAGTTGAACGTTCGCGTGCAAGATCGAAGGTATTGGGTTCGAGTCCATCCTGAGAGATCGTCGGTGCTCACTGCCGAATAGTCCCATACTAGGACAAAACCATCGTTCATTGCTTCCACGTTTTCAGTGGTATTCTCACATAGATCGTTTCGTAATCTCAATCAAAATATATTTTTATTTGTCTTACAGATAGATGAGCAAATAAAATCTTTATTATTGACAACATGCTTTTCAGGATTTTTGTTCCCATATGTTCACTGAACTCAATGTTCAGTTTAACGTGTCATTTTCAAGTTTCTGTTAATGAGCCTGAAAGAAACTACAACTGTTCACCAGATTTCATTCCATTCATCAATGATAATGTCCTCTGCTCGTATTTGCTTATCTGTTGGTGACAGAAAATCAATTAGGTTTCTCTTTCACCTCAAGGACACCCAACTTTGGAAGTTTATTTCTTTCCCGTTAAAAGCTAGATTTATCTTTTTTGTAGATCTCTGTAAAGAATCACTAATTCGTCGTTTCCCTAAACCATTAAGAATATAAGATTCATTTCCGTTTTTATTGTGAATGTAATCGACTGTTAGTAATATAAAACTACTGTTTAAGTATATTTCACGCCTTCTGTTTCAAACAGTTTGCTGTAAGGTACAATTTTTATCTAATAATATATCGTTTACTCATAATTATCAAACTTGCCTATAAACTAGAAGGTTATGAATTCGATTATCTCCAAGATACTGATTAAAGGTTATGGAATAAGTTTTAAATCGAAACAAAATAACTACTGAATATTCTCTGATTGTTATCAGTTGATTATAATTTAGAATAAATTGAGATTGGACAAAATCTTTACAACATTTTCAAAAAAAATACACCCAACCTGTCCATTGAAATTTTATTTATTGTAAAAAAACGAAAAGAAATTTGATACCTTTCTTCACTTAAATAATTCACTTTTTCCTATTATATGTAATTCTATACCTAAATCAGATTGTCAGATTTAGATTCCTATTTGTGTAGTAAGAACAGAAGGTCTACAACCTATGTTATTCTTTTTTTTTTAGTATACTTCCGTGAGTGTCCAGTCTTCTTTAGAATGTATCAATTGAAGACGTGGTAACCACTGCTTCGGGTAACAGGTTTCATGTATCGGTGACTCAGTAAGAAAACCTATATTTTAGTTAGTAAAACATTATTCTTATGAATGATTGATTTAAATTGTTGATTGTTAAATTGTAACTTATAGAAGTTTAATTTAATTCTTTTAAATAAATTAATATATTTGCATACCCGTATTTGTAATGTCATACTGATTAATCGAATATAATTTCACATTAAATATAATGAAAACTAAAGAAAAAAAACAACTTTTTGTTCTGAATAAATGACTTTCAGTTAACTTACGTGTTCTGAACATAAGATAAACACACATACTTACAGATAAAAGGATTGAACTATAGTGTGATTTAACTTATAAACTGATTGTCAGTAATCAGATAACCTAGAAACATTTACGATTCTTTTCTTTTTTCGAAACGATGGATTAAACACTTATTTAAATATATAAGTATACATAAGTACTAAAATTGATATGAGAAAGAAATAATGAGGTTCATCATCATCATCTTCTGGGTTGTACGATTTGCCGACGATACATATATACATAATATATGATTAATAAAATCAACTATTTATACGTAACTTATCCTTTCGAACTCTAGATAGGTATGTATGAGAATTATTTTAACCATTTTATGCAATTCAGTGTACCATTCAAAAGACAACATTCAAATAGTTTAAAAGATACAAAACCGAATTTTTTTTAAAACATTCACAGTATGAATTTTAAATATCCTTTCAGTAAATTAAAACCTTTTAGAAGGAACTAAGGAGAAAAAGTGTCAACAACTTAATATTATTCTTTCATTGATAGGCAAAATTCAAAGAGACACTATTCAGTGAAACTAAAGATATAGTGTTTCAATTTAGTAGTGTATTACTTCAAATAAATACATTTTTAATAATTTCAATGATTAAGATCATGAGTCATATGAAGTTAGACAACCATGGAAAACCTGGAAACACTGGATGTCCATTTCGTCCTGTTATGGGACTATCCAGCAGTGCACACCCACGACCTCGCCTCTTGCGAGATTCGACCTACTGGTTCCGCGCGCAAGCACTTAACCACTAGACCACTGAGCCGGCATCTAACGGTCTTAATGTCTAACTCCAAATAATTCACGGAATTGAGCGACACATTCATCATTGTCTTCAGTGAGTTACTATCTCACAACAGACCTGGTCGAACTCCACTGGTCCCTGCTTCTCACTAGAACTCTAGGATATACCTCGTGAAGCCAGTCACTAGTGATCATATGTTGATTAATATCAAATGGGTTTTGTGGAAGCACTGTACGGCCGTTTTCCATGGTGGTCTAGCTTTAACTGACTCATGATCTTAATCATTGAAATTACTATAATATCCACAAAACCCATCTCACATTTTTAATAGGTAGATTCTAAATCTTCAAATGTAAGTAACATTTTCCTAGTAAACATTAATCGAACAGATGATGAAACGAATATTCAATCTGATAGAATGTCATCAGAACTTAAATAAATTTCATATCAAAGCAATCTATAATTGACATGTACTTAAAATATTTTGCGGCTAGATTCATTTTCCACCTCACATGTAGGTTTTAAAGAATTGTCAAAACCTTTACAGTATCATATTACGCTAGTCAAATGATAGAAGATGTTCAGGTATTTTTTTAACAGAAATAATAAACAAACACCTGAAAATATGCTTTGTTATTCTATTTTGGGTGATGATTTATGCCTACTCTATATACAAATTCTCTCGTTGCTATGATTACCTCATTCTATTAACTTATGTTACTTTTACCTATTCACATTATTTAAAGCTAATTTAAATCATTTTTGGATTTGAAGTAATTCATGTCTCATTTTACTTTAAGTAATGTTGGAAAGTAGACAATGATTTGCTTTCACATCGTACCGACTTGACTTAAATTTTATTATTTTATAGTGTAGTTTAATTGATTTAAATCTGATTTAACTCATAAGCAGGTGATGAAAAATTATGCTGAAGAATGTGTTTAAATTATTTTTGTTGTCATTTGGAAAACAAACTAATAAAAAGTAACAAATCTGTAGTTTTACATTATAAAATCACTTAAGCTGCAAAACTACTAAAAATCATGAAGTACTAGTTAGTTATTTCATTTCAGCATGTGACTTCTCTTCATTGAGTATACATGATTCCTTTAGTGGTTTTGCCAAAGGCTTGAGACCACTATCTTTAGACTATTGAGTATGAGTTAAGCTTTTCACTTATCTGACTTTAGTCAATTTGATAAATTATCTCATTTGATCAACTCTATGTGCATTTACCAATTTATCTGCTCATGTAGAGCCAGGTATATAGGTCATTCAATGTGTACTTTATCCAAAACAATTCAAGAACATTACCCAAAGTGGTTAAGAAGAGACGCAAACGGCTCAATAAGAAGTTCAATACTCGAACACCTTATGAACACAGGTCATTCATTGAAGAAGGAATCTACGTTTAAAGTCATCTGCAAGGTAATTAGAAGTCTACCAAATGCAGTTATATTGCATGTTATAAGTATTTCCGAAGCAACAGCCTTACACATGGAGAAACCAGTATTGTGTTTCCATGGTCTTAATGTCTCATAATTTTTTCTTCATACTCTTATTGTTTACAGCCATCTGCTTCTCCTTCCATCATCTCCTAAAAGATCCTACCTTCAACTGGTTTATTTCTGTTTTTATGAACCTCTTAATTACATTTAATCTCAATTTCAACACTTTATCTTATCATACTGAGTCATCCTTTCCTAAAAATAATTTCCCTATCTATCTTTGTGATGAGTGTTTTAACTTTTAGCAATCAAACTATTACTAAAATCGCTTGGTATTGTTTCCTTGAATCTTCTCATTGATGTTTAGGACTGTGATTGATTAATCTTTTATTGACATATATGCACATTGTGCGTTTTGCCTCGATATTTTTTTAAGTCACAAGCATCCAGAAATCATGTTTCGCTCTTCAGCTGGATATACCTGCATCCCACAGTTGATGTTCACTTCTGGAAGGTAGTAGGTTTGAGTCCCGGAGTGAACTCCAACTCTGGATTGCGGGTACATCTAGCTGACCAGTCCCAAACAGGACGAAACGTGTGTCCTGGATCTCACTGTTAGCCACCATCCATCTTCGCTTACAAACAATTATTATTATTCCCTGATTAGAAATATTTTTTAATACCTTCGTTTATTCTACCTCACTGTTACCATATCTAACAGAACTTTATTATCATTTTTAATGTCATTATATATATATATATATATATTTTGCGATCTTTCTTATTTAATTTGAGATATCTCTTCATACTAAACTTGTTTTTTTTTACCATTTTGCCATATTTGTAATTATAGTTCGTTCATTGATAGTGATCCCTTAACCCACTGATCACTTGTAAAACATTTGCATAAGATGGATATACGGTATTCTTAACTTAATAACTTCTTACCATCGACGTTAAAAAGGATAAAATAAACGAGCCCAAATATTTTCTAAAGTATGATTTGCTACAAACAATGTTTGATTAATGACTAAAACCTTTTCTTTATTTAACACTCAAGCTAATTCAAGAGGTTCACAAGTTGTTCAATGATAAGTTTATTAATTAAGATCATTAAAATAGTAACCCACTGTTAACCAAAAAGTAAACAGATACATTAACTATATACAAGAGTTATCGTATATCCGGTCAGTATATATTAACTACTTAATTACTTAATCTTCCATGAAATGACCATGATTATCTGGAAGGATGTTAGTACTTTAAAGACAGAATTAGACAACCTATAATGTTTAATCCATAAGCGTATTTCCTACTGGAATACCAATTCATAAAAAAAATCTTCAATGATGTAATTGCTTTCAATCTTCAGTAGAAAGTGCGTCTCAAATATTATTAATTCTGTAGCATACAAATTATGTCGGAATTTCAATCGTTCATGTTTATTTGTTCTAACCAAATCGTTTTTCACGTCGAATCTGTTCTCCATATTTAGTCTGTTTGATTTTCAACAGAAGGCTGAACACTGCACAAGCCAGAACTTATCCAGCAGCCAAACTATTAATTCTGCATAAAACAACATATTCAATAATCCAATCTATGGTTTACAAGCACCCCTTTCACGTTACCGCCAATTGTATTTATAAATTTACGTGTACCTGCCAAAGCAGCTACATTGGCAGAACAGAAAGGAGAGCGTATTTTGACAGCAATCATTCATACGATCTAATTTGAGGTAGATATAGAGCCATTAAAAATTAACAAACTGGATGACATTAGATTACGTCAGTTTACGTGGTTATTAGTTTTATAGAACAGCCTCAAAGATATGGTTTCTTTTCGGATGATTTAAATTCATAATTTGCTTAGAAAAATCTTAATATTTTATGTTTTGATTTGACCTAAACAGAGAAAAAAAATCATTTTATCGTTTCAGATAAGTTTGTCATGACTAGAAATTCAGTTTGCTATCTTGATAATAATATTGTCTCTAGATCTTCGAAACTTTTGTGGTTGTTCAGATTCACTCTAAATAGATTAATCATCAGTAATCTATTTCCATGTACTGTTGTTGTTTGAATAGACATATTTTATTAGATAAAAGTTTTTTTACCATAAAATGAAGACATCTGGAAAATCAGTAATAACAATAAAGAGCAGTGAATTTTAAACTGAATTATACTTCAGCTATCTGCATCCACTGTATCGTATGAGGTCGGACTAGTAATTCTTACATTTCTTGGTGAGTTATTTGCTGTCAAAATTCTTGTCAACACATAATAGTCCTTAGTTTTGACGTCAGTTAGTTTTCAAAATATGGAGAGCTAATTAGAAATACTAACCCAAAATGAAATAATCATCCAGTGATTTCTACGGTGGTTCAATAGCTGACTACATGAGCTTTTGTATTTATTCTTGTTATCTGATATGTAGCTCATAATCATTTTGATTTAACTAACTGTTTTGCATCTAAATGATGGTTTTAATTCGTTAATAAGACCATTTTTTTGGTTATGAGTTCGACGTCCTGATAACTATTGTTTTACAAAATCCCGAATGCTTGGGTGGATAATTTAGACACTTTAGTTTTCCCGGCGATTTGGTGAACGAATCATGACATTAATAGAATAGACAGAAACAATAAATAGATAGTTTTTCAAGTTTTGGTGACAATTTAATGAATATGTTACATCCACTAACTCTTTTGACATAAAATTACAGGTCATTTAATTTAAATTAAGTTATTAAAGATAAATTGACATCGACTTCGTTCTCATTAAAACGTAATAGAAAGGTAGGCTGAAAACGGTTTGATGAAATTTTTAGCAACTTAAAACAGCGAATGTTGGGAATGTTAGACCTCCAGAACTCACTTGGTAAATATCTTATTTTTTAAATTCTACTTTAAGAAGTTGAATTACTTGTTTTCGCGTCAAAAGCACCTATTTTCACTTTCGTGTCGCATTTCCCACTTGGGAGGACCATCAAACCCATTGGTTTGCGGTCTCTTAATATGCTATTTTGTAACGTTCCACAAGGACATTTTTACGCTGTATATATACACTTGAGTTGTGCTCGTTGTTATTGTTTGTGCTCCTGGTTGATTGTGGGATCCACTTCCCGCTTCGTAGTTTGAACTTCTGTCTCTAGTTAGCGGGGCTAGTACGCATCGGAATAGCAGATTAGGTGAACTCCTAATCTCGTGAAACATAGCAGTGAACATATCCATAATCATCTACACTACATTAATCATCATCCGATGACTAGTACATATGTGTGAACCAGTCATTAATAAAAATAAATAACAGTCACAATATAGCAGTAGTACTGTATTTGAACACACTATTCAATAGATTAAGTATAAACTATGAGATATCATACAATCCTATGTATCTTATCAATGAATGCCAATGAAACACTTAATATACAAATATTAATTTTTTTAGGTAGTTGACACCAATCATATAACATACAAAACTGAATTTCAAGCATTAGAAACATTTTATTACCACATATTAGTAATAAATAATAGTGTAAAAAGAGTTTGTATAATTATTTTAGTTCTTTAAAAGTATTATACTCTATCAAGTTTTAGTGAATTAGTTACAAGAAATTACTTATATGCATGAGGCCTGTTTGAACATCTGAGCTACTTGTTCCTGCTATCTAGAAATTTCAACAAGTTATCCATTTTATTTGTTTCAATACATCATTAACTCTAACAATCGCATAACCTATACAGGTGCGTTTCTAAAAACGTGTACAACCTTTCGTTGTACAGGTTACAAAAGGTCTAATCAGTGATATTGTGGTTGCTGACAATATTCAACGAAAACAATATACATTATTTAGATGTCGTATTGTGTAATCTGATTGATCGAATGTCATCCATTTTGGAATTTTAAACTAATATGGCTATCTTTACTTACTAGAAATATCTGATTTCCATTACAATATACATCCATGTAAACTAATGAACACCTAGTTTCTTTACCTGAATAAGTTTATTTCGGTATTCGTAAAACAATAATAGGTTGTTTATGAAAATCAAACTATTTTTATTCAATTCAATTCGAAACATTCTATTTACCTTATCACACTATAGTCAATCAAAAGTAATAATTTTAACACGATAGTTTTAATAGTCATGTCATTTGTGACTACAGAAGCACTTGAATCGATCTTATTTTTAAAATGTATATTATTCATTAACGACAAAAGATATGGTCGATTCATTCTCATTTTGTTTTATTATTCATAGTTACACCTTTTCAGGAAAGAAAAAGAAGACTTACGATACGGGATATTAAAAGAAAGAAAAACTTCAAAAAAAAGCTTGTTGAAATACAGTCAATTTTAGTAAAATCAATCTACTCGTGATGGTCGACACACGTAAATACACATAGAAATAAAAATACAGTCCAATGTAAGTTTTATGCCAGAAGAAGAAAAAAACAAAATATTTTGGCCTCTCATTAATTAGTATGAATTATTATGTTGCCAGATTGTTTTACGAAATGGTAAGTTATGTAAATTTGAGTGTGTTGTAATTACTCTCACCTACTCCCTCTTTAGTTCTTGTTTATCAGAGATTAGTTATGTAAATTAAGTTCACTAGCTCACTGAATATGTTCAATTACTAATATTAACTTGCATTTTTTAAAATAATATTCTGTTTATATTTGAATAAATTACAAAATTGTAAGATATTTACTACTAGAAATGTTTTGGATATCAGTAGTATAAATTTACCAAATTATTCAATTATGTTTATTTCATAATAGACTGTTATATATGTATCCATAAATTAAGCTAAAATTATAATTATTTATTACGATCAATTAGGTAGATTGGTTGACTGGAAATGAAAAGACATAATGGCATGTTTATGTTATTAATAGACAATAACTTGACTATTAACAGATTTATATCGATTCTTGACTACTTAAAATTCTAGATGAACAGATAGAATATACTAGGAAATATACGAGATATTCATTTAATACAATATTTGTTATCATTATTATTATTAGCTTTATCCAATATTATATTTTCAGTACAATATCGAATTCTCAGCATAAAGTATTTCATCAAGTTTCAGTTTCTTACTTTTTAGTCAATACTGACGATAATTATTGAGTGATCGTCAGTTAGAAGTTAGCGGTCCAGTCAATCGATATCTAAATAATGTATATTGTTTTCGTTGCATATTGTCAGCAACCACAATATCGCTGATTGGGCCTTTTATGATTTGTACAACGAAAGGTTGTACACTTTTCAGAAACGCAGGTGAATAGATTATACGATTGATAGATATATTGATGTATTGAAACAAATAAAAATAGATAATTTCATTCAATTAGTTCCCTTTTTGAATTTCAATAAAGCCAGAACAAATGTTGATGCCGAATAATATGAATTCGTTATATTATGTGGTTTCTCGTTAGCTGCTTACCACTAAATATGTATTTGAACTCTACACAGAGATATGAAATAGTATGGTAATGATGACTATATATATGCAAGAACAGGTCAGAGGTTATTAGGTGTTAGAATCAAGGAAACATTAAGGATTGGTGGTGTAATAGTTGAGTAGAGTTCAGAGACAGATAAGATAAATTGTATGACTTGGACACGAGAGAAAAGATGCGAAATATGGAAGAAACGTTTTAGTCCAAGCTTCGTTCCTTTACAGAAAATCGAGTTGAATTATAGTATTTTAGATGGCCTTGGGCTTCCGGAAACTTCTGGGACGCTACTAAACAGAGTAGCAGTATAGGATATTATCCAATCACAAACTCGATATGTGACATTTCACTTTTTAAATGTTTCTGGCAAAAAGTCTGTTTAATGCTGGCTGGATAAGATGCTTCTCAGCGTTTTCGGAGAATTTTTTGGCTTTTTCAAGTTTTCTAGATCATCCCAACATTAATATTAAAAATATCAAAATAATACAAAACGTCTTTATTGATTAATCGTACTAAATACTTTTACTTTGTTCCTTTCTATCATATAAACTTCGATTAATTTAATTTTTGTATTCTCTGAAGAAGCAGCTTATATTGAGTCACGAAACATCAGAAAATTCAATTTTTTTCATTATAGACTTGAAAAAGAAAATACAACTAAATATTGGTGAAATGAATATAATTTTACAAAATTCAAATATCAATTAACCCAACTAAAGTACTTTCTTTTGGAAAAGTGAAAATTTCATTAACACATTAAATAAACTATATGTTACATTCAATTATGTAAACACAATATACTGTGAAATGTTATTCATTAAGAAATATACATGAAATGAAATGAAAACAATCAAAAGAACACTGGAAGTTTCAGTCAATGTTGAAAAGGTTAATTCATTAACTGATTGTATTTTATAAAATAGATGAATTATGGCTATTTATGAAATTCAGGAAGTTCATTCCATTCTACTTGAGGCTCATCAACCAAATATATCTGTATTCTAATGTTGATGTTTACATTCAAATTAAAAATCAATATCTTTTCCTTCAAACGCTATAGAATTATGCATTGAATAAATGAGTTCAGGTTGCTATTAGTATGTTGGGAAAGAATACTTTGATGAAAATTTAGTCCTGATTATTTAATACAATATAGTTAAAATCTTTACTGAGGTAAATTATTCGTCTGTTTTGGTTGAGAACATTTTTTTGAGTAGTGATTAGTTGTAGATATGGATGACTTTATTAACGTGTAAGTATTAGATATGGTGTGATAGAAATGGGTATTTGTTTCACTATTCAGTTTATGAGCTGTTCTAACAATTCTGATTAATTCATTTTTGCATTAATTGTTTGAATCTCCTCATTAATGTTTAAGACTGCAACTGATCAGTCTCTTATTGGTATGTGTATCCTGTGAAGATTGCCTAGATATTGGTTTGGGTCACAAGCATTATAAGCAGAGATGGATGGTGGTTAACAGTGGAATCCGGAACACACGTTTTATCCACTGCTAGTCACTATCCATCTTTGTTTATAAATCTGATTAAAACAGAATATACGATTTATTTTTTATTGTTCTGAAATTTCAAGTTCCCCTTAGATAATTGGCTTCAGTTATTTATTTTTCGATCTACATTTTTAGAACAGATTATGAACATATAGATTTTAAATACTATTCATTATCTCTCCAACTGTAACTGACTACTGTTCAAACTGTGTAAGTATTTTTAAAGTTATGTATTCACCATTTTATTATTTCTGTGACAAGATGAACGTATATATGATAGTTGAATAAAACTGAAAATATTTCATAACAAACTCAGTCGTAAATTACTGAACACATTATCCACTTCTTAGCAAATAACATGGATAGCTGAGATGAAGCGGTGGTCGGAGGTGGTCGACTGGAAGCCCTAGACCCAAGTTTCGTGCTATTTGGCACTTTTCAGAAAATGTACCTGTAATCTTAAGCTTTCCGGGCAACCCAGTTGTAACTTTTCTGACTGTGGAACTGGGTGACACGGAACAGAATCCTTAAGGGAGCATCAGTTCTCTCAAGATTACAGGTACACCTTACTGACGAGTGCCAAATAGCACGAAACCTGAGTACAGAGTCTTCTATTGAATACCTTCAACCACAGTCTCATCTCAACATAGAGTACGAGATGTCCAGTCACCTAGACTACTGGCCACATTGAAACTTGATAGGTAGAATTTGATTTGCACCAAAAAATACCTAACATACATAGTGTTAATCAGTACCTATGGATCAATGAAATTGTAAATACATGGATATCGAATGATGATCACAACGAAATTCATAAAAATGAAAACATGTTCTTATTAGTCTATTAAAGAATTTCATAAAAATTACTCTTTAACTAATGTTATAAATAAAGTTAAATTTTCGGTATATTTATGAATAAGAAAAGAAGTAATCACGTATTAAACCACAAGTTTTTCCCTTTCCTGAATAAGATTGTCATTTATTTAAATAATAGGAAAAGATTACATTTTTTAACTAATTGCTGGGGACGTTAGGTCCCTAAAAATCAATTGGGAAAGGACCTAGTTTTGTAATTTTATTTAGAACATTTGAATTTCTTTGTTTTCGTGCCAAAGGCACTCTTGTCACCTTCATGTCGTATTTCCCACAGTGAAATATCTTAAATGCTATTGGTCCGTTGCGTCTTTTAGTATGCTATTTGGTAACTCTCCCCAAGAACGGTTTTGTACTGTATATATACGTTTTGAAGTGTGTTTGTTGTTATCACTCGTTTCTGGCTGTTTGTAGAATATACTTCCCCATTCCAAGCTTGGACTTCTCCCTTTAGTTAGCGGGTGCTGGGACGCGTCAATAGCTAGCTTACTGGTCTTTGGTCACCAAGTCTTGTTTCTCGTTCGCAGATTAAGTGAACTCGTGATAGCTTCAACCCTAGCACTAATAGAACATTTAGCTATAATTAATTCAAAACGTATTTGTTTTAAAATGAAATACGAGTTAAACAAAGTTAAAAGAAGTATACTATGAATTCATTTAGCTTTTATACTTCTAAGACGCTGGAGATTTGTAGCTCAAGTGGATGATTTTGACGTAGTTTTGTTCTCTGAACTACAAATCTTCTCCATAATCTCAAAATCATATGAGCGTAATACACTTCTCGTTGTTCGAAAATGGAAGAATTTCGCCAAAAGGCAGGCTTCCACTCAAGAACAACTGTATTTTCTACATGACACGACCAAGCCATCCAGCTCAGAGAACGGGACTATCAAAATTTGTTACTTCTATTTTAGGTAAATACGAGTTAATTAGTTAATTTTTTATTTAAAATAAGAATTATACTTGAAATTTTTGAGAAGTACGTTTTGGATCAATAAAGATTTAGTTGTTCACGATTTAAAGATTCAGTTCATTTGGTGTTCTAGATTCCATTGCTAGCCAACTATCCACTATCTAACTTTGCATAAAAATTAAGGTTTTAAGAGTATATATATATATAAGCGACAATACAAAGATATTTATGATAATTCTGTCTTATGTCCACTAAATTCCTCCCCCTACAATGTAATGAAAATGTGTAAGATTAATAGTAAAAGCACATTTTAAATTAAACCTACTGAAGAGAACCATTTGTAAGAAACAATAATTTTAACCATTAGAATATTCAAAGCATTTTTTACGGTGTTAAATTAATTTATGTATTAATGATGAGTGAATCACTGAATTCTAATTATTTCATCAACAAAGATTACTGTAGTAGGGTTTTTATTTTAACATCATTTTCAAATCCTTCTTAATTATACTGACAGTTACTAACCAAAGAATTAACTATTGAATCTAATACAATTTGTTTATCTTTCTTACATAAAACAATTAGATGGTTTAAGAAATGACTTAATTTATTCAATGAAACATTTCATCAAATGCAAGTTAACTTTATCAAGCAAATCACAAAATCTCTTTTAAGTATTAATTCAATTTTTTTCTAAAGTTTCAAAATTATCAATAAGCTAAGGTGTCATTCATTGTCACAAATATCTTTTAAATTAAACATTTACTATGAAATGTCATGAGGAAGAAGTCAAGAAGAAGCGCTGGAATTGGATAGGACACACATTGAGGAAAGCACCCAAATGTGTCACAAGACAAGCCCTCACATGGAATCCTCAAGGCTAAAGGAAAAGCGAAACATCAAAGAACACATTACGCCGGGAAATAGAGATAGATATGAGAAAAATGAACAAGAATTGGATGGAATTAGAAAAGAAGGCCCAGGACAGAGTGGGTTGAAGAATGTTGTTCGGCGGCCTATGCTCCATTGGGAGTAATAAGCGTAAGTAAGTAAGTATGGAAGGTCATGTATTATAAACTTCAAGTAAATTGTATTTACATGTGTTGTCTTTGTCAACACAACATATCTAAATAACGTCATATCATAAAATTTTCAACTGTATTACATAAACCTAAAAAAATAATCACTAACCAATGAGTGATCGGTGTTATATTTTTCTAGTCTTTAATGTTGATTGAACTCTATCTACCATTTTGGATTGTGATCACTAATCTAAGTGACTTCATATAGTGTTCATTGTTTTTTATGCTAAGCGCTTAAAGATATTCGGTAGAAAACTTTGGGAATAAGTTTTGCTCTAGATTTCTTAAGCCTGTAGAAATACCTTAATGAATAGTGGTAAATAGTAATAAACCAAAGTCTGGATTTCCCTTCTGATTGTTTATAGCTACTCAATATATATATATATTTATGTAATTCGCTTCCGAAAAAAGTCTAGAGTAGGTTAACTATTCATTGATCTAATGCTCAAATGTTGATTAATTACATACTAAACTGTATTCAAAGTGAACATGATCGAAATAAATTTATTAATATAAACTTAGTATATATTTCTAAAATGTTTAGAAAGTTTTGCTTCAAATAATAAACTGATCTAATTGACTAATTTATTGAATACACATTGAATAATGAATTGTGGTAATATACTATACTTAAACTTAAAGTTATTTTTAGCAAGTACATCAGCTAAAATAGTTGAACTAGTTTATAATTCTCAAATGAAACTTATTAGTATGACCTTCAACAAAGAATAATCATCTATAAGATGTCTAAAAACTAAAAATTTCTTCAATTAATCATCTTATAGACATAAATGTAGACAATACTATTTTCTTTATAAACTGTAGAAAAGAGATCAATTTTCACCTTAGTAATATAATAACTTATATCCTATCTAATGACTAGTTACATTTACTAATTATTTGGATAATATTATTACAATATAAGATTCATTAGTATTTATGATTAAGTGTTCTTATTGTATTAAAGTATATAGAAATATTCTGAATCTATTCTTTCTATATTACATCAGTATCAGAGGTTCGGCACAGAGATGATAATTCAATTGGTGTCACCATCTTGAAACACCGACTTCGGTAACTTGGACATGTTCTACGAATGTCGTCCCAGAGAATTCCACGTCGTGCATTATTTGCCAACTCTGGGACTGGTTGAAAAAAGCGGAGAGGTGGTCAGTGCATGACATGGTGTCGTGGTATGAAAGAAAGCTGCAAAGGACTGGCTTCTGTCGATCCTTCACGACTCCCTGAGAGATGGTGCTACACAGTGGCTAGAGACGTTATCAGATATGGCTCAGAATGAAGCCAGTGGCGATCCTGATGTAACCTTCTTTTACTTTCTTCATAAAAAGTGGTTGTGTCTCCCTTACTTGAAAGATTTCTTCTGATTGTACCTTTCCGTTCCCTCGTTACTACCACACTACCTTACACCAATCTCTTCGTTATCGTTCTCTTTTTCTTTTGTGCTCCTTAGTTTTTCTTTTTCTATCTCTCTTCGAATTTTCATTGTTCTGTATGGCGCATATATATTGGCGCTCTCTTGTACCAATATTGTGTTCAAATAAATAAATAAATAACATCAGTATCAATTAATCTGATATATAAAACAAACTAAATCAAAAAAAGTATTTTATTCTAAATACCATAGAAATAAATTATGATTGATTTTCTTTTTAAAACAAAACTATCTGTAGAAAATAGGTTAAATCATTGATCTTCAACATTTAAAAAAGGTATTTTGTTTTCTCTTAAGAATCTATGAGAAACTTTATTGACATAAATAATGTGATTGTAATCTTGTAGAGGCTAATTTCTTCTATAACTGACTCTAATAAATAGTATCCCATGAATTGAGTATTTAATGCAGGTTAAATCTCCTAGTAGAATTATGGATTTACTTGAGATTATTCAAATAGCCTGAATATAAGCTCATAAACTATTAAAGACATGAACCAAAACACTTGTGAAAGAACAAAAACATAACGCGTTTTCTACGAATTTAGAAAAATACATGCAGAAGTTATCCAATAAAAAACTAACTCGAACTGAAACTGAGGCACTCTCCCTTAGGTTTAAATTTCATATTCCGAAAAAAATGTAACAGAATAGACACTGAAACTCAGTTTGAGTATTTATATCAACAATTGTCAGAACTTAAACCCATGAACGATGAAAAACATAGTTGGTTGAAATCGAAATTATTTGATATTACAAACCAGTACGTAACGACACCAACCCCACAATCTAAGGTGTTAACAAAAGATCACCAACTAGCATTAAAAAAACTTGTGAAAGATGAAACAATATTGCTACTTCGTCCAGATAAGGGTTCTGATGTAGTCGTTCTTAACAGAGATGAATACATTAGCAAAATAATGTCTACTTTAAATGATCCCACTAGATTTATCATTCGATAATACCCTGAAAGACTTAACAGAGACGACCGAGAAGCGTCTTTTTAAAAACGCTGAGAGATCTCCTGAAGAAAAATCTAATAGATAATCATGCACACAATGAACTTAAACCTAAAGAATCACAATTACCATACTTATACGACCTACCCAAAACTCACAAGTCCAACATCCCGATAAGACCAATATTATCCATGACTAATGCGCCCTTTCATAAACTCGCCCGCTGGCTGACAAAGTGCTTAGAACCAATCCGAAAGAAACTAGCACCCTATAGTTTAAAAGACGGTTTTGAATTTGCACAAAAACTCGACAACCTAAATGCTTCTGATAAATTTATGGTTTCATTTGACGTCTCATCGCTCTTCACAAACATTCCCTTGGAAGAAACGGTAGAGATCATATGTGAATAACCGGAACTTCTACCTCTACCAATCCATGATTTTAAACAGATCCTTTTCTGTGTACCAAAAACATACAACTTCAATTCAATAATGTCTTTTACCGGCAAATTGATGGAGTTGCCATGGGTAGCCCGTTGGGCCCAATTCTTGTCGATATATTTATGGAAAACCTCGAACTAAAAAGCTTAAGCACGTAATCGATAGCACTACACTCTACTGTAGATATATCGATGACACATTCCTCGTCTGTAACAATCACAAGCACGCCCTTAGACTATTCGATCTGTTTAATAAAGCACACAAGGATATAGAATTTACTATGGAACAGGAAGTTGAAGGCAAATTCCATTTCCTTGATATTGGGATCAAACGAACATTTGATGGCACATCACACGGACACATTCATCACAAAAGTGCTTGGAGTGGTCTATATCTCAATTATTATAGTTTCTGTTCAATGTGTTACAAAAAGGGCATTGTACGAACCCTTTTTGATCACGCTCATAAAATTTGTTCAAAGGAATGCCTGGATGACGAGATTACTCTCATCACTAATGTTCTACGTGAAAATGTCCGTTGAAATTCATCCACAAATATGTAAAAACCAATCCTCGGGCAAAGTACGATAGAGTAGAAAAGAAAACTTGCCTCTTATGTTGACGTTTCAAAGGAGATGAAATTGCTGGATTAATTAATCACAGACTAAATTCCGCGTTGAAAGCGGCCTACTGAGCAGTAAAACTAACGACATTATGGAAAACGAACTGCTCACTTAAACAAACTAAAATCGACAAGTTCTTCTTTCTCAGTAGCTCCAACTGCATTTACCAGTTCACATGTACATGCCAATGCACTTACATTGCAAGAGCTGAGAGAAGAGTGCATGTTCGCATTTTCAAGCATGTTCCAAAGAACTTGAGGCTGTGAGGTACCAAGGTTCTTAACAGTGCAATAACTCGACATTTACTTGACACCGGGCATACCATCAACATTTCGCAAGCTTTCAAAATTATCAATAAACAAAGAACTACGACTACTCTCCGTTTCACTGAAGCGATTGCTATAAAAAAACTTAAACCGAATTTATGCATTCAAAAAGAGACATTATTATTACCGTGGTAATCCATTTTTTTGTTGTTGGTTATTTGGGTTATTTTATTCATTTATTTTTTTAAAAATATCTATTTTGTTTTATATTCCTCCTCCATTACCTAATTCTTAAACCAACTTTTTATTCACACATTTCTGCTAACTGAACCTCTTATATTATGTTAACTTTTCAAATTCTATTTAGTTATTACGTAACCAATTTCATCATTGTTTAATTCCATTAGTCTTTAAAATTATCACACAATTTATAAACTTCATTAAACTATTGCACCACCCACCCTGAATTATTTCCTTTTTTCTAACACCATTTAACCTCTGACCTGTATATAGTTATTATTGTAAATCTTTGTCATTCCAGTTATTTACACTCAATGTAAAAATTCTATCACATATTTGGTTGTAAGCAGCTGACGAGAAACCTCGAAATATTATGAATTCATATTATTCTGCATCAATATTTGTTCGTGCTTTATCTAAATTCATAAAGGGAACTAATTGAATGTAACAATACAGTAGTTGAATGGGCTTACTACAATCTCCATTTTTATAAATCATGATATCGAAAGATACTTGTATAAGTTGATATATTATGTTTTTTGATAATGTATGGGTAGAGCTTTAAGATGATTCATGAAGTTCTTAAGATTGTTTAAAGAAATAACTTGTTAAAAAGAAGATATGTCTTTTCAATGATAACAAGTAATGACAGTCTATCTAATCATTTTAAACAAAACAATGAACGTATGAGATTCCTCGTATGACTGATTCATTGTCGGAATCACTACTAGTGAACTGAAACTAAGTAAATAGTCTGGTTGTATGGTTCTAACCAGACATTAATTAGAGGGTCAATTGATTCAACTAACTACTGTGAACTTGTGAGAAATAACATAAATTCGATATATTCAAAAGGGATGAAATATATGTACTCTAAATATTTATAAAATAAATTTTTAGTGACCTTGGTTGGCGTACTTCTTAAACAGACCACTTTATACAATGACAGTTGATTGGTATTTCATTCAGAAATCATTAACCACGTTTTTATACAATCAATAATCTTAATATAGTACTATTTGTGAAAAAAAAATCGTAAAAATAAAATATATATTTCAAAATATCTTTGTTATCTGAAAGAACACAGTATGCACATATGCTTATAAGAGACTGGTCAATTTCAGTCCTAAACATTAATGGGAAGATACAAGCAAACAATACCAAGTAAATTTGCTTTATTATTCACTATTATTCTACGTAATACTAACTTATTTCAGTCAATGTATCTTAGTAAATAATAATTAAATAGTGAGAGATATCATTTTTCTGAACAAATAAATTAATTTAACATGATGAGTTTCGATACACTTTCATGGATTACCTCATCGGATAAATGAATTTTATTGTTTTCGGTACAAAAATCAATAGATTATTCAAGATAACAAAGACTTATAACTCAGATAGATGGTTTTGTTAGAGTTTCGTTCTTTAAGCTAGTTAGTTCATTCGTGATTCTCTAGATTATTGTTCTGAGGTAACGAAAAGATCGGTTTTGGGAGTAAATAAAAGTTTTAGCCAACTTAGTCATGAAAGTGTTTAATTGAGTATAATTTTCATCATGACTGTCCATTGGATAATACAAATAATTACTATGTGGTTTTACAAACTTCAGTCATTTAAATCACCATCCAAATATCCTTAAAAATGATTTTTACAATAAATTTACAATTCGTATTGAAATTCATCCATTGAACGGCTACCCAATCAACTTCATCAAAAAGCACCAACGGCACACAGCATCAGAACCCAAGTCAAGCACAAAAATCAATAAAAGGATCACCCTACCGTACATACAAGGAATATCAGAAACAGCAACGAGACTGCTGAAAACCTTCAGGATAGGTGTGTCACACAAACCAACAAAATCACTACAATCAATCCTATGCAAACCAAAGGATGAAATAACAAAGGAAAACAAATTAAACATCATCTACAAAATAAATTGTACCAACTGCGACAAACACTACATCGGACAAAGCGGACGCCCCCTCCATCTACGCTTACATGAACATCAATTAGCAGTCAAACGCCATGATATCTCTTCACTTATATCAATACACGTGGATAACTACGGACACTCATTCGATTGGGAAAATGTTGAAATCTTAGACAGAGGAAACTCCAAATACACCAGAGAATTTTTAGAAGCCTGGCACTCAGGTCAATCAGCAATCAACAAACATATTGAAATCAATCCAATTTATCAACCAATCAGGAAAATCATGCATAAATATAGGAACAAAAATCAAACCAATGGGAGACACAACCAAAACAAAGAAGTAAACTATGATAAATTTAAGGTCAACAAGAACCAATCAACATCGAGGTGCACAGAACAAGCTGTGAAACACATATGGAGAAATTCGAATACTTCACTTCTATCTGAAGTTTGTGCTGATGATGTCGTTCAGAAGAACGATGAAAGCTCCACGACCAAACCATCCAGCTCAGAGAACAAAACTCCACCAAAATTCATCCATTGAAAGCTACCATTATAATATATTTTTCCATTTGTTGTTAATTGTAGGATGCGGTCCAGAATGATTAATAATACTAATTTTCTTATTTATATAGCAAGTAGATTTTATTTTCGAAACAGTGGAACATATTGATTATTGTTTTTTTTTTATAGGAAAAGCTTCCAACTCATATCCATAATCTTGATGGAAATAAATTATTTCAACAGTTTAATATGCGTATGTTAAAATCTTACTTACGCTTGTTACGCCTCGTAGAGTAGAACAGACCTGCCGCCGTCACTCTCCATCCAGTCCTGTCTTGCACAATCTTTTCCACTTATTTGCATTTGCTATTCATTTTTCTCATGTCTGCTTCCAATTCCCGATGTAGTGTGTTCTTTGACCTTCCTCTTTTTGGTTTTCCTTCACGATTCCAACTTAGTGCTTGCCTCATGATGCAGTTTGGTGATTTTCTTAATGTATGTCTAATCTATTTTCAACGTATTTTTCTTATTTCTCCTCCAGATGGAAGCTGGTTTGCTCTCTCCCATAGTAGGCTGTTGCTGATTACATCCGGCCAACAACGGACATTGAGTATGTTGCGTAGCCAATTGTTTGGGCATAAATATATTGTTTCATGATGGTTGTAATAGTTCTACAAGTTTCCGCCAGTAGCTTTGTTAGGATTACTGCCGTTCCGGAGCCCGGGTAAGGGAGAATGGTTTGATATGAGTTCAGCAACCCTATCCTTTAGAAAACAACCTTGCTAAAGAAGCGTACATTAATAATGGACTTTTCACTAGTCGATGTTACTTTTATAACCATTTGTGCATTCACAATATTATTATTAATGATAATCATTTAACTGATGTTGTAATATCCTTATAAAACACATATGTTGGTGTCGACTTGCGGTAAAAAGCTAATTAACATTATTAGCGTCTTACCAAATAAGTGGTCGGGAATGCCTACTTTTCTAAAACGAATTACAAAATATCACTCGTTTTTATCTTCCCACAAAAAATGCTCTGTATAGACTTATCTGAGTTTTTATACAACACCGTTGAAATATGAAGACAAACAATATGAAAGATACCAAACATTAAAAAGAAATTAGTTCAAAATTTAACAATATTGCTTTATTTTATTTTCAAAACAATTGATTGCCTACTACTAAATATTCAGTAGTATGTGTATATTTTGTGCTTTGTTATTTCGGTGCATATTTATGTATTAATATGATTCAACTGCATGCACAATTTGTTTTTACAGCTTTAGGCAAAGTTTCCGTGACCAGTTGATCTTTATGATCTTTATAAAGTATTGTAAATGGTATTGTTTCATTGGCAGCACAACATGGCATTGAATTATAAATAGCTTCTCGTTCCACAGAACCCAGTCCAGAAAAATAACGATTCATTAGAATGCTGTGAGCATTATCTGTCGGCATATAAAGTCCTGTAAACCAAATGAAAAAAAATAGATCTCCGTTTCAAATATCTTACCACTAAATGATAGTTCGTAATGCTACGTTTAATATCGATATAATTATGTAAAGTTAAGTAAAATAATTTACATAATAACCCGTTATGATTCGTAAGAATCTGTATTTTGTTGTTGCTGACGTTAAGTAATGAGAAACACATCAATTTTGCTGAATACAATTATCTTATAATAAAATAAAACTTATAACCGTGAATGACATCAAATCATCCACTCTTGTGTACATGTTATCTACAATGGTTGGTTAAAATTCAACCAGAAAACAAAAACCCTACGGCTACTATAAATAAGTATCATAACTAGTCAAAACGTTGAAGTTTATTGTAACTCAGAAGTTTGGTAGATCACGCTTTCGCTTTTGAAAAGTCTACATAGTGGGTTTGAATGTAATTTTGAATATTCAGTTACTTGTAGATGTTGAGTTCACAGCAGAACAAAATGAAAAGTCCTGAATTTCGTTTCTAGCAGCTGTTCGAAAACTTTAAGAATAGATAATAACCTATACGAATATTCGTCAAGATTAGAAAGAATAGTTTGACAGAAATTGGGCGCCGAGTGTAGAGAAGTCATTATATGTGAAAATTATATATGAACTAATCTCAGCAATTGAAATTTAAATAATTCCAACGTTTCGTCCAGCTAACTTGTCACATATAATAGATAATAACCATTTTAGAAAAAATGTAGTTACCATGTTTCAACAATTTAATGTATACATAACTTGTAGACCTTCGAAACGATATGTTAAAATCAAGTCTGAAAGTCAATGTTTTGAACTGCAAATAGACAAAACCTTTATTTGAATTATTATATGAAGTACGTAGTAATCATCTTATTTCAGTTACATTCAGTTATCCTATTGAACATAAAGAGATGTATATATCTGTGATTTCACATAAAACCACTACTAAATATATAAGACACTTTCGAACATTTCAATCAACAGTCAAAACAATTAACACCCAACAAGCATTGAGTACTAGATACTCAATCTATAAAATACCCTTACAGTTAAAAATAGTATAAATCCATAAATTTTTAATTACCAAGGTCAAGGTAACAATGAATGACAACCATTGATCTTATTATATGCTAACTTTTTTTAAATATATTCAATGTCAAGTCTATTTTTTATGGATTAAAACTGTTAACTGTCTTTTGAACTGGTCATCTATTTATTAGAAAGTAATTGACAAGTAGAAGATAAAATAATATATCTAAATATTTATCTGAGTCTTCTATCTACTACAAACTTAATCGTGTATTTTTAGCATAGAATATACAAAAATTATTTATTTATTTGAACACATAGATATTGGTACAAAGAGGCACCAAGTAGATATGCGCCACATAAATCATTCGATTTGTGTGAGGGCTGGGATACTGTCCGGGTGCCCAGACCGAAGCAGGTGGTTTTCTTAGGAGACCACAACCCGAGCCTTCAACTTAAAGGTCTGATCCACAAGGCAGTGGAGCGTTATCAGGAGATGCAGTCCCATAGTACACAATGACCAACGATTGGTTCGTACGCCATTTGTTCCATAAGGATTCTGGTGTCTATATGCACCACTGGTTTGGATTCAGGGTTTTACAACTCCCCTAGGTGAACCCTCCGTGTCTGCTAACCCGGTTAGAGCGCCGGACATTCGATTTTTGTCTTCCAAATTTCGTGAACAACAGTGATGCTGCAAGAAGGCAGTGAGTAGGACTTCCCTGGCAGTGGTTGTGTGGACATGGCCATGTGAGAGCATCTCGAGAGGGGGAGCGGACTCGCCTCACCCTCGGCTTTAAGGTCAAAAATTATTAATATACTTTTGATAGTTTTTAATGTCAATCTATTGTATAATTGCTTGTTCCAATAACTAAACTAAACGGGAAAAAACTGACACCATTTCAATTCACTGAGACTGGTGACCACATTCTAATTCGTACAAATCACTATATGTTGTAAAAAGAAATTAATAAAATCTTTTTTGGGAAGACTATAATTTATGGACGACTTCTGAGCGACGCTAAAGTGATCTTGAGAGTCTCTACCTACTTACTATTGCTAAATGAGTGTTATAAAACAGTTTGAAGAATAAAGATTATGATTTACAGTTGGTGATTAGGGTTAAGAATTAAATTTAACGGTTTTTCATCACAAACTGACATCATCTAATATGCCAAGATACTATTTGATCAAATGGCTGGATAAATTCCGTGCCAAATTTCAATATCTGTTATCCTAAATTTGATTGGTTCAACCGTTCTTTATAGTCCTCGCTCAATTTTTGTTTTATTGTCCACATTATAATGTGCCTTTCATTTGTGTAATAACTAAAAGACAATAAAAGTATTTAATGCATAATTTTGTCATTAGAATTCATGAATTCATGAAATAAAGAAAACAAACTGTCTAAATTTAGTCTGATGACATAAATATAAGTGTATACAAGAATGTAATATCATTTCAACATTTTACATAGATTATTTGTATATAAATGAAAAATTGCATATCATTTCATTCAATATTTTATTATACTTCATTATTTTACTCATAAACAAGTACAATCATAATTCTAAAATAGAAAAAAAAATAGTAAAGTACCAATCAGTTATATTATCTTACATGATGATTTCTTTTTAAGAAAATCAATTTTTATTAATAATCAATAATTGGGAAATAATACTGAAAGACTTATATCAATAAATAGATTAAAATCAATTGAATCAGTTTCTTTATTTATAAAACTAAGAATATAATTACAAAATAATGAATATTTAATGATTTATTGATTAGAAGTCAGATACAATATAAGATCCATTCTATATTGATAACTGGAAATTATAATCTAGACCAAATGATTTAATAGAGAGTAATAATGATAACTAATATTGATAAATCAAGTTGTTCAATATAAGCAAAAATGGATAATGACTAACAGTAGAATGCAGGACATGTGTTTCGTCCTATTTGGGATTCGTCAACTTGACGTACCTGCATCTCATAGCTCACTCTCGGACTCGAACCTAGTACTGTTCACTTCAAACACCATCACGATACTCATTTAACTACTGAGTCCTGATAACCACTTTCTTGTGCAAGGGGTTGAAGTTTTGAATTCACTTAGTATTATTTAATTGAATCTTTCTATTGATATGCCAATAAGAAACTGACCAATTGCAGTTCTAAATATTCATGGGAAGATTCAAGTAAACAATACGAAATGAATTCAAATTGTTTAATGTTTAAATGAAAAAATTTTTTTAAATATTCATATAAAATTTTAAGCTTGAATATTATGTGAGACTATAGTTTCACTTTACTCTCGGCAGATCGAGAAACGTTCAATATCTTTGTAATATATAGAAATACCTTTTATATTCATTGATTCTTGTCATTTAATAAATATTAAAGATTCCCATTGTGAAAATTAGAACAACACATATAAGCGAACAATGTTGTTTTCAATTAAATAGTCATCAGGCTTTACTCTAATATACATGAATATTTATGCAAGAATGTTAAACCAATCAAGGCTATTTGGGTCAATAATCACAATGAAATAGAACAAGTTACCAAACCTAATAGGTAAAAATACAAGTTGATAGTAGGAAGTCAGGTGTACTGATAGTAGTGAGAATAATAAAATATGATCACAAAAGTCTTATCAATAGTTAGACGTTGGAAATAGAGGGTCAAACGTGGGTAAATAAACTTGGAATAGTCATCACAAAACATTAAAATCGTTACGTAATAAGATGTGTGTAAATAATTAGATAGTGAAGAATACAAACGGAAAGAGGCGGAAAATTACAAACAAATACTAGACGTGAAGATTAGGCTAATGATAACAAAAATAGAACAAAATGAATAAATAATAGTAATTTTAAAAAAATCCTTAGTTAAGTTATAACTGGTCATAGAAGGAATAGGGAGGTTACGAATTTCTTCTGTACACATAAATCGGTGTTATATGCACGAATTCCTATGGCTTCAGCTATATGTAAGAGGCAGGAAAGAACTCCGTTGGGAAATTATGGAAGTATACGATAGATCACTCGAAATTATTTCGATTTATCTACTGCATGACCGCTATCAATAAGATGTGCCAATATAGAACTGCGTATTGTTTTTATCTAGCCCTTAATAAATCAAGCTGGTAGATGTTCACCCATTCATTGGTCAATTTGCCTGGTAGTACGCCCGATATAGCTATCTCAACAAAAGTAGCTGAATTTGTAAATGCATATTGAAGAGGCCAACTCAGGTAACTTATCCTTCGTTCGCGTAGACATCTTTGGTCGACAAGAGAAAGTCAACGCAAGATTGGCTACGTAGAATGTCCTGCTGATTACTTTCGTTCAACATTTTCGTATAAATATTCATGTATATTAGAGTAAAGCCTGATGACGATCTAATTAAAAACAATTGTTCGCTTATATATGTTATTCTAATTTAATAAATAAACAACCTATTCGTATCAGAAGGGGTTTTGTGGAGATTGTAGTAATTTCAACAATTGAGATCATGAGCCAATTGAAGCTAAACCACCATGGAAAAAGCTGAAAGCACTGAACGGCCGTTTCGTCTTATTGTGTGACTTCTCAGCAGTGCGCATCCACAACCCCACCTCGTGGGATTCGAACCCAGGACACACAACAGGAAGAAACAGCCGTTCACTGCTCCCAGGTTTTCCATGGTAGTCTAGCTTCAATCGATTCATGATCTCAATTATTGAAACAACATATTCATTAAGTATAAAATTAATTTATTATTATCTTATATAATAATAATAATGAAAATAATAAATAACTTACCAATACATCTACCATGACACATATTTATTGGTAAATGATGTGGAAATATAATAAATCTTAATTTATCATTTTGATCCATTTGCATTTTATTTAATGTATAACGAAATAAACAACATTTTGTTTCATATTTATTTTTATCTAAAAAACTTGGACATGATTGTGTTATATGTTGTATTGATGATTTAGTAGATTCAATTAAAAATGATCGTTGTATTAAACGTTTTTTTAATAAATATTGATTTTCTAATTGAATAATGTTTAATGTTTTCATTTCTAATATAATTTGTGTATTATCACTTAATATATTATCCATATTATTATTATTATTACTGGATTTGATTATATTTCTTTTAATCAATATAGTTTCGTATTGATTATTGATTTTTTTAATGAGATCATTATGTTCATTTATATCATAATCATCATTATTATTATTATTTGTAAAATTAAGATCATAATCATGATCATTTAGAAAATTAAGATTATTATTATTATTATTATTATTTTCATTCAAATTTTGTTCTATTTCATATTGATTATTCAATGGTATATTATTGATTGTATCATTTTTATTAATTATCATTGATTTCCATAAATCAATATAATTCAAATCAATATCATTAATATTATGATTAATATCATTTTTATGAATTAATGTCATTATTATTGAATTAATTAAATTATATTTAGAATATTGTAATTGTTTAATGATTAAACTAATATCCCATATCACTTGACGATGAATTGATTTAATATTTAAATATTCTATATTTGTTTTAATTAATTTATTATTTAAATGAATATAAAAATGTTCATAAATTTGATGATTTGAATTCATAAGAAATATATATAATATTAATTGATTTGGATTAATCCATGAATGGATATATGTTGATAAAGTGATTAAATGAATTTTATGATTTAAATTCATTAATGATGGTTGAATAATAAAACATGATTTTAATTGTTTAATAATATTGATTTCACATGGAACTAAATAAGAAAATATAAAAAAAGAACATTTATCATATTTATTAAAGTGTAAGTTTTTGTTTTTCGACTTTTTTTTATTTTTTAATTTCAATGGTTAAGATTATGGTCTAGTGGTTAAGTGCTCGTCCGTAGAACCAGTAGGTCCTGGGTTCGAGTCTCGTAGGGGACGTGGTCGTAGATGCGCATTGCTGAGGAGTCCAACAACAAGACGAAACGGTCGTCCAGTGTTTCGAGGTTTTTCGTGGCGGTCTAGCTTCAAATGACTCATGATCTTAACCATTGGAATTACGATATTATCCACAAAACCCATCTGATATTTTTGAATGTTGATTTCTTTTTAATGATTGACAAGAAACAATGAAAATATTTGATCTTAAAACTATTGTCACAGACCATATATGGATTATGTTCAAGTTTTTAGATAATGTACAATACTGTCTAACTTTGGATAGTAAGATGTACTAATAACTCTACCAGGGATAGGATAGAAAACCTTTTGGAATCACAACGAGTGTGATATATTTAGAACTACAACTAAGACATTAATGTTATTAACCGTCCTTTGATTTTCTATAGTTATTTAACATAAGTTAATTAGTGATATGTATTATTTTTAGATTGCTATTTGATAACTATATTATTTTATTATAAAATATAAGTATTAAGAGAGGCAACCATCTTTGTTTTTAACACGATAGATTTAATCAACCACAGTACAATATCATGAAGTGACAATTATAACAGATATTTCAATACTTCTAAGTGATAGTCTAAGAACATGAAGAGTATTACTCTAATATCATATATACCCGAAGGTATATGGTTTTTTATTTCACATTAGAATAACACCACTGTTTATATATGCATCTTACTATCAAAAATATTCTTCTCATGATGTTGTAAATATAAATATTCTTAACAAGATATTTTCTAATACAGGATGAATGAGCGGTCAAATTAGTTCACTTTGTCTTTCAACAAATTAATTCTTTGAAACGTCATCGGCTCATTAAATTGTTTGTTCTTAGAATAAGAATTTTCGTCAAACTATATATGTAGCTTATGGTTTTTCTTAAAATGAGTATATATATATATATATACCCTTATTGACATATTCTAAATAGAATTATTTAAAAGAAGAAGGTATAACTAATAATGTCTAATGATGGAGTTTTGTTCTCTGAACTAGATGGTTCTATCTGAAGTTTGTGCTGATGATATCGTTCAGAAGAACGATGAAAGCTCCACAATTAAACCATCCAGCTCAGAGAACAAAACTCCATCAAAATCATTCACCTGAGCTACAAATCTTCTTCACCATCTTAAAATAATGTCTAATATTCTTTGTGAAATCATTTTTTTAAACAAACATTATCATTATTCTCATAAAACATTATCTTTTTCGATTTCATTAATTAATTATCCAACGTCCTATTGTATATTGGTGTAACATTGATTTCAGTTGTTTCATTTTGTACACATTTTTTTCACTGCAAGTTTACATTCCCATTAATTTCAGATCAATTCTTATATGATGAACTTCATATCTATATACTCAATTGTATATAAATAATTTAAGATAATGGTAGTCTTTTTATTGTAAATAATCTATGTTTGTAAATAAATATTATATTTGTAATATCCCAATGAGTAGCGAAAATTAGATTTTCTGACATTTCGTGGCTTAGTGTAAGTAACTTCTTCAGAGAATAAATAACCGAATCTATGTTTGTATTTAATTTCATCGGGGAAGTACTGTAATAGTACATATATATTTATGTTAAATTTATAATCTTTTACCTAGATCAAATGAAGTCTGTTAGTTCTATACATTTTCTGATTAAAAACATGTAAAATTCAATGATTCTTGTAAAATATGATACGAAACTTAATAAGGTGAAAAAAGGAATCTTAAGTATAATAAAAAAAATATGAACAACAACTATATTTTATTGGCTTGAATTTGATTGCAGTTCAGTCAAATGCTAATCACTATCATTGTCTAGATTTTATGCTAGAAATAAGCTTTATCATACGTGTTTCAGTATTCTTTTGTATAATAGAATGATGTATAATAGATAAAAACTTGTCTCATTCAATTAAAGCTTAGATTCTGTCTGAAAAAATTCCATAAAATGAAACATCATTACTTTTAATAGCTTAACTTTAAATTTAGGACAATTACTAAGTAAATTAACTAGTTATATAGCCACATATAGTAGATAAAGTGATTTTAATGGTCAACAGGAAACTTTGAATGTAAACTTTTTCTTGGTTATTAGTTCTCAATCAAATATACCACTAATCTTGTGCCAATTGATACTCCTCATAAAAATTCGAATCTCTGTCATTCAACTTCATAGTTTGTGACATTATCACGAAGGTATTTAACTTCAACTCAATGTATTAAATGAAATCTTTGTGCTCATAAAATGTTTGAATACAAATATTATCTTTCTATTTTGTAAGCAAACGGTTAAAAATTAATAAAACTTTGAATTCCAATAGAACAGTTCAAATCTAATTATAATTTAAATTAATCTATTAATTAACCCAAAAAAAATCATTTTCCCATTGAAACATCATTCATAAACAAACAAAAAAAAAGAAATAAAAGTTGTAAAATTAAATTTTATTGAATATTTTAATAAAAATGGTGACGTTGGTCATCATGCTTAAGCAAAAGTCTGGAAAACAATTCAGAGTAGATGACTTAAAACGTCTGTTCAGATACTACTTCAGATTTTGCACAATGTATTCAACAATAGTGTGTACAAAGTAATATGATGAAAAGAAAAGTCAATTTTTGATTGATTTACTTATTATGAGTTTAGTTCAAGATTACTTCTGTTTTGATTCAATGTAATGATTACCCAATGTAGTATTTGTTTCCTTTTCTCGTATGATATTTTATTCCGTATAATATGCGATATTCTGGTATTCCATTGACATGAATTATGCTCAGTCTGTGGTTTGTCATAACTCTAAGTGTTTTTCATATATGTGATTTCATCCTGACTATTAATCAAAATGGGTGTACAATCAATATATAAATGAGTGTGTTTTCTACTCGGAACTCATACGACGGACTACAATGCAAAGTAGTGCATGGAGGACAGCTGACAGATGCATTCCAAGTAAGGACCTGAGTCAGACAAGTCTGTTTACTCTCTCCCTTCCTCTCTATTCTGATGGTCGACTGGATTATATAGACCTCGACATCTGAAGGAAAACACGGAATACAATGGACAGCTCAGAATCAATTAGACGATTTGGACTTCGCAGATGACTTAGCTCTCCTATCTCATACACACGAACAAATGCAGATAAAGTCAGCCAGTGTAGCAGCAGTCTCTGAATCAGTAGGCCTCAGCATACACAAAGGGAAAACCAAAGTCCTCAAATTCAAAGCGGAAAACAACAATCCAATCACTCTTGATGGCGAAACTCTGGAAAATGTAGAATCCTTCACATATCTAGGAAGCATCATCGATGAACAAGCAGGTTCAGATACAGACGTAAAGGCAAGGATTGGCAAAGCAAGGACAGCATTCCTACAGTTAAAGAACATATGGAACTCAAAACACCTTTCAACCAATATCAAAGTGAAAATCTTCAATACCAACGTCAAGGCAGTTCTACTGTATGGAGCTGAAACTTGGAGAACTACAACAACCACAATCAAGAAAGTACAAGTATTTATAAATGGTTGTCTACGCAAGATACTCAACATCCATTGGCCGGATTCCATCAGTAATAGCCTTCTGTGGGAGAGAACAAACCAACTTCCAGCTGAAGAAGAAATTAGGAAAAGACGATGGAAATGGATAGGACATACATTACGCAAATCGTCAAACTGCATCACGAGACAAGCACTAACTTGGAATCCTGGAAGGAAGCGGAAAAGAGGAAGGCCAAAGAACACATTGCGTCGGATAATAGAAGCAGATATGAAAACGATGAATTACAACTGGACGGAGCTAGAAAGGATTGCCCAGGACAGAGTTGGATGGAGAATGCTAGTGAGCGACCTATGCTCCTTCACGAGGAGTAACAGGCGTAAGTAAGTAAGTGTTTTCTACTACAATCGTCGTCGTGTTTTGAGGTTAATAATTCATCACTTATACCAGTCTTTGTGTTCTTACTTTCACGTTGTGGGAATTGTAGAAGTCTCTCGTTCCGATTATAAGTGATAATCGTTTCCGACATAAAAATCAGCGACACCCAGATACAAAAAGTAGCACTAAAATAGCCATGACAATAAGCATTCAAGTTATAACAGAAAGATCAATCAAGCACTTAAAATGCGATGTTGTACTTATCATACCCATAGTTGTATTAATCGTTACATATATATATATTCAATATACCATATAAAAATCATGATTTCTATAAAAAGAATGATATTATCCTTCAAAATTCTGTATTTATACTATAATTAATAAAAAGAAAAGAAGAAAGAAAAAAAACTTACCTATACGAAGAAATATTATTGATTTTTGTAAATCATGATAAACATCTTTTGATATTTTACCATATTCATAATCATATAAAAATTGTTCATTATTCATAAAATTAATCCAATTTTCAACAATATTTGGTATCATTTTACGTATATGAATTAATTCATTAATTGTCATATTTTTTGGTATCCCTTTTAATGTTGATAAAACTTTTAATAATTCAGAATCACGTAATAATATTTCATTAAAATTTAATGTTATTACTTGTTTATTTAAATAAAGTAAAATTAATGTAAAAAATAAAAATTTATAATAATTATGTAATACTAATTGTAATTTAAACCACATTGTATTTATTATTATTAATAATAATAATAGTAATAATAGTAATAGTAATAATAATAATAATCAAATTCGTATTTATGTGTATAACTATGAATGTTAATTTATAGTGTCTTCGTTTTTTTTCTTCTTTTTTCGTTTTGTTTTTCTTCTTCTTTTTCTTCTTCTTTATATTTGTAAATGTTCAATTGTAAAATAATTAAAATTCCATAAGATAGAATTTATTAAATTGATTGAAAAAGAATACATTTAAACATTTTGAGGATACTATGGTTTAGTTACTAGTGTATTGAATATAAGGAATATATATATATGTATAAGCATAAATTATATATGCCTCAAGTTAAGAATGGTGTTTATCAGGTTAATACATTGAGAGTTTTAACCAACTAATTATTCATTCATGTACTTATATATATATATATATATATATATACTCATTTAATTGGCTTATGTAACATTTACTCATTTCTTTTTTGATACTCAGACAGTTATGTAACATTATTCTTATTTTATCAATTATAATATTCATTTCTCTTATTATATCCGTTACAGGCAACAAACAAACAAGTCGTTTGTTTTGTTTTTTTTGTATTTTTTTTAAGTGGGAGAGAGAGAGAGAGAGGAATAGAGAGGGATAGTCATAACAAAAACGATAAAAGAGAAAAAAACAAAAATATATTAGTATGAATAATAATAATAATAATAATGATAGTAGTAGTAGTGATAACGGTTATACTCAGCCAACCAAATTTCAATTGTCCAGAAATATATTTACTATACAACAATATTTGTACTATAAAATAATAAATAATAAATATCAACTAAATGATAAAGGACGAATAAATAAACGAGTAAATGAGAAAATAATAATAATAATAGGATAATTTGTTGTTATTCTATTCCAAATTATTTTTCTCTCATCCCTAACAGAACAACGAACATATTTTGTAGGTTGTTTCAACTTTTACTTAATAAATACAACTTATTATAACAAATATATATATATGTCCTTATGTGAATGTTTATGTATTTTTGTCACTATGACTGAAATTGAGCAATAATAAGATGAAGTACATTAAATTTATCACCTCGTATTGTTAATACAGTTATAATATATATATATCTTTCATTTAACTTTACTCTCTTTTTACAACCAAACACTTATATACGTACATATATACAGTCACACTCTTATATATATATATACATACATATACAATAGAACTTTAAAAGTTAGTAACGAAAACAGAGAGTGAAAAAAAAAGGACGACTATCATTAATGGTTTAAAAAAGTTGTTTTTTTCCTCTTTTTTTTCAAATAAGAAAAACATTAAATTTTGAAATAAGCGCACAATATGTAGATTATTATTATTAACATATGTTGCTATTTCATTTTTTTATTTAAAAATGTACTGATATTATTATATTGCCTATTATTTTGTTATTATTTATAATGAATGCTACATTGAATGTAGATTACAATTTTTGTAATATCAGCCTACTATTTATTTTCTAGAGAAAATCATCTGGGATTAATGTTTATGAATAAATATTATGTATATATATATATATATATATATATATATATATATATATATATATATATATATATATATATATATATATATATTACAAACATATTCGATACTGTGACTAACCTACTAAACCTTAGATCATACACAATTTAGTTCAAAGCAAATGAATATTTGCAACAACAACAAAGAAGTATGATAATTTCACAATATTTAATCAAAAACACTCATGAAATATAATTAAATAACATAGATAATTACAAAGTAGTGATTATTTATGTAGATCAATGATCACTTGAATAAATTAAGATGAAAATTAATTACTATGCTATAGTCTTTTTTTTCCAGTTTTATATTACCTATACAACATTATCCATGAACTGTAATCGATTCATTTTTAATTTGTATTAAAGTTGACAATTATAATAAATTCTCAGTATAGTGGTTGTAGAGATTGTTAAATTTTGATTGAGATCATGAACCGATTAATGTTAGACCACCATTGAAAATTTGGAACCACTGGATTCATTTTCTTAGTTTTATGTCTACATTAAAATTAATAATAATAATAATTATTATTATTATTATTAGGTAATAATTAATGTTATCAACTATAACATTAAAATATTATACTACCACTGCCTTCTCGTGGCGGGGGTGTTGTTCACGAAAATGAGAGGACGAAAAGCGAATGTCCGGCACTTTAACCGGATTCCAAACCAATGGTGCACATTGGCTCCAGTATCCTGCGGGAACAAATGGCGAATGAACCAATTGTTGGTCACTGGCTACCATGGGACTGCATCTCCTTACGATGCTCCACTGCCTTGTGGATCAGACCCTTAGGTCGAAGGCTCGGGGTGTGGCCCCCTAAGAAAACCACCTGCTTCGGTCTGGCACCCGGGCAGTATCACAGACCACACACATATCGAATGAGATTTGTGTGGTGCATATGTATTTGGTGCCTCTTTGTACCATTATCTATGTGTTGAAATAAATAAATAAATTTTGAAAGAACTATTAATATAATAATAAATAGTAGATTTAAAATGTATATATTCCTCATTTTATTCCATCAAATAGTAACTGCATTATTTATGAATAGTTTATATCCAAATTAGAAAATTATATACATTGAATAATTTAATACATAAATGATTTAATTATATCATCTTTTACTGATGAACATAAAATAGTAACAGTATATATGTAAAGATATACATAATTATATAATTATATAAAGAAAATTATCCCTAGTTATTGTTCTTTAAATATTGATTGAATCATATAAACAATGATAATTATATTATCAATTTAAGTTACATAGGACGAAATACTTGTTAGAAGTAGATTTTACAAAACCAGTAAGTATAATATAGTTCATTTTGTTCACATAAGATTTTGAAAGTCTTCATTATAAGCTTATCGTACTTAACACCTACGTAGTATATAAATACTTTTTTTCTTTCAAGAAACCGTTTCAAGAAATATGAAGTCTTTTGAAAGTACTTCTAAAAGGCCTCTAGCCAAACAATAATTTTAACAAAGATTCACTGATAGACACTCAGTGAATAATAGATATTAAAAAGTATCGCCAAAGCCTCCGTGAAACATTTTTAAATCTCAATAAAACAATCATTCAGATGAGCAAAGATAGGTAGTGCCTAATAGTACAATACAGTACGCATGTTTCGTCTTATTCGGGACTTGTTAGCTGTATGTACCTGCATCTCAGAGTTGATGTTCACAAGCCAGTGGCTATAAGAACTCAGTAGCTAAGTGGATAACGCGATGGCGCTTAAAGCGAACGGTACTGGGTTGAAGTCTCAGAGTGAACATCAACTATGACATGTAGCTACATCCAGTTGACGAGTCCCAAATAGAACGAAGTGGCGCGCGTCCTGTATTCCACTGTTAGCCACTATCCATCTTTGTTTATGTTGTTTGTGACTTAAGGCAATATAGAAGCAATACCTACAGTATGCACATATGCTTATAAGAGACTGATCAATTGCAGTCCTAAATATCAATGAGAAGATTCATGTAATTAATACCACGTGAATCATTCGGATAGATTATATTAGTTACTTGGAAATTATTGATCAGTGAATGAAAAGCTGCTTGAATTTACAAAATTATACACAACATTTCATTTTACATCAAATCATAACATTGATTAGCATACGTATACTTCATTCATCCTCTCTGAATATTAATGAAAAATTACTAAATAGTTAGGGACAAACACTTGTTTGTTCAAACACAACAACGGGTAGAATAATTTCATATTATGAATGTGACTACTTATTAGTAACATCAATTATTCTCAAAACATTTCTGTAAGTACTACCAAACTTATGAATGTTTGATGACCCTAAATAACTTGGTTGATTATTAAAAGTCAAAAATACTTTGATTTACAGTTATCTACTAACTTGATTTGACTTCTTCTCTTTTACACTGTTAGTTTTGTTTTATAGCTAAACATTTATTTATCCATATAATGTTGATAGATAACAAATTTAATTGTTTTTTGATATAATGTTAAATTCAGAGTTTATTTGTAAAGTAATTTCTTCATATTTAGTAGAAATTTCGTTCGATAACTTAAGTTTTCCTGATGGAGGACATTTACAAGTGAGCGGTTATTAGACTATTTCATACGGAATAGTATGATTTCTTAAAATTTTTAACTGGGGTTAGTACTGTGTTGTGTGTTACTTATGTTTATAGATATCAGTAGCATGTCACACAAATCGGGAGTGTAATACCTGCTAGCAGAAGATTGAAACGATTAAATTGAAAAGAACATTATTGAAGACAGAGAGGAATTGTAATGACAATAGAACTGAAAGGACAGTGAAGCATGTAAAGGATGACTGAAGGCAAATGTGCAAATGAAGTATTTAATATGTAGTTTTCATATTTTATGAAAGTACTTTGTAATTTTCACCTGAACAACAAATTGATTTTGCTCATTTGAGTCTTTTTACCACAACATCACAGCTATTAATTATGTTGTTTTCATATGAACTGATGTCATGGAATCGATAAGATTACGTTTAAACTATTGACAGTTGCTATGTTCTTTTTTTTTCTATTAAATTGAGATTTCATATGAAAATAACATTCTTCATTTGTATTTTTATCTATATATGAATTAATGCATTTAAATACGTATACTATTTAATAAACCTTACTTTTGAGCAAGAATTCCCATTCTTCCACTCTTTCAGAACTAGTAGAACTTCAACTCGAACTGACAAGTAGCATTCTACACTATATCGAACAAATAATTTTACATAATCTAAGTGAATATACTATCAAAAAAATACTTTATTTATAATTATTGTAGTGAATCGACCGTAATATTCTGATACCAGCTGTGTCGAAACAGTCATGCTCAAGAATAAAACTTGAAAAAAAATTCAAAGATTGTCCAGCTAATAAACATTAGTATATTATCTAACCTTTTATTTCATACCACTGTTCTGTTGGTTAAATTTATCAAGTTGATTGCGCATAAGTACACAGTCGTCTGTGAGCGACTCTTCAAATGCTCCTAACTAATGTTTTGCTCTTTCAACCAACAATAGATTATGGTCAGGATATATATATTAACATTTAGGATTTGGATGTTGAGTTCGTGATTAATCGTTAGTATTTAAGACTAGGATATGGAGTTTGATACTTACGATTAAAGTTTAGATTTAGGTTGTATATAGACTGACTGTAAAATCTAGTCCAAATACTAAGCCTTAATACTAAAACCTCTATCTTCGTCCTAACTCCAATCGTAAATAATAATTCCACAATGAGGCAGCTTTAACTTTTAAAAAAAATAGCACAGAAACAGCATTCATTACGAATGACTAGAAATTAGGAATAACTAGACAACTATTTCATCATGACTTGTGCCATATAGACAGTGTTCACTCATAGCACTTAAGGAATAGAAAACTTGAGCGAAAAAAATGCTCACAGTAGTATTATTACAATTCTTTTTTGATACCAACTAAAAATGATTATGTTCGTCGACCCGGATATTGCATAAATCAAACAATCTGTTGATCACGATATATCTAAACTCGTTTTGATTCACCAAACTATACAGATCTTATCGTAAAATGCTATGTAACGTTATTGCTTCTGTCAAAAGCGAGAAAATATCATTGTTTCATTACAGATTAGCTTTAGAGACAGCAGTATTTTTTTAATGCATCATGTTAATTTGCTCTAAAAATAGAAAACTATCATAAATCATAAAGAATAACATTTTTTGTTGAAAAATTAGACCTAAATTTTTACTACTAATTAATAAATTTATTTTTAATATTTGAATTCATGAGTCGATTAAAGCTGAACAACCATTAGAATCTTAAAAAGTACTGGAAGGCCGTTTCTTTATATTATGGAAATCCTCAGTAGTACACACCTACAATCCCGCTCGCGGGATTCTAACCCAGGACATTCAGGCCTCGCTTGCGAACTCTTGATCTCTAGACCAATGAGCCGGCAGGCATCCAATGGACTTAATGTCTAACTTCAACCAATCCACGAAGTTGCGCAACCGTCTACCACTGTCTTCAGTAATTAACTGCCTGTATTTTTTTTTCTGAATGTTTATTAATTACCTGTGAACAATTCATGAAATAATGGATAATATTTTATTGTTGAAACTGAAGTAATTATTTTAAAAATGAATAAATTATAATTAAGAATGTCTTAAAAATTTTCAGTATATAAATACTACCTTTGATCAGTTGTCAAGTATTTAACTTCATTCCTATCAATCAATGACATTTCTCTGCCTATACTAACGAATTAGCTTATAACCATTATTTGCACAGACAAATATGAGTAATAAATCAAATATTGACTTACTTCAATAGAACTTCCAGTCATTTAGTAAAAATCACTAAAATACAGATATTCACAGCAATGTTATATTTTCCTGTATAATACAAATCTGAATATTGATCTCTGTCTGTCTCGTCCTTTTAAAATTCAATTTAATTTGACCCCGATACAATATTTCAGCTAGTTTGTGTTCATTTTCTATTAATGTGAACTTTATGAAACAGTCTAATTCATTTGCGTTATCCGTTATTTATTATCCACAAAAGATATAGCAACAAAAATAAAGAGAATTCAACGAAGAAAATTTTCTTTTCGACGAAATCACTTACATAAGCGGTATATTCGTGGATGTGCACTGCTGAAGAGTCCCACACTAAAATGAAACGGCCATATAGTGCTTCAAAGTTTTCCATGGTGGTCTAGGTTCAATAGACTCATGAATTCAATTATAAAATTAGTATATTTGTATTCATAGTTGTTTTGGGAAATATATGTTTACAGAAAGATAGAAAAGATTGCGTCATAAAGTGATTCATGATCTGATATATCAAATGAGATTGTGTAATAATCAGGGGTTGGAGAGGACTAGGGGGATAACATTGATCTACAGGTTAGAATTAATAACAATATATGTCCACTAAACAGAAATGAAGGAAAATGAAAAAACGTAAAGATTATAACAACAATTGAATAACCATGAAAAATTCTTAAGCGATAATAATGATTGATTACGGTTTAGTTACAAAACAAGTCAAAAACATACGGCAGAAGGGAATTAGGGCTAACGAAGGAACCATCTGACGTTTGAAATCTCGAATCACTTTATAACGTGATCTTTCGTATCTTTCTATAAACTTATATTATTTACCAAACAACTACATAAACAAATGTACAGCTTAAGTAAATGATTCCATCGAAAAGAAATTTTTCACTCTGAATTCTCTTTATTTTTTATTTGATGATACAATGAATTTCTTCAATATAGAGTTAATTTGCTTGCTTCTAGTAACATGGTGATATTCGATAATTTTGTTGTTTGATTATATTTTCCTTGAAAAAGCTTTATGTAGAAAGAAAAATTTTCCAGTTATGTTATAATTTATTTCAGAATCCTTCAAATAGCGAAAGTCATTCAGATTGTTAAGTCAAGGTTATGTTTGCAAAGCAATACGTTTAACCTGTTTATTTACCTTGCCCAACTAGTGGTCTAATAAGTTAGTCTTCATCTTAATTATAGAATATATATATATATATATATATATATATATATATATATATATATATATATATATATATATATATATATATATATATATATATATATATATATATATATATATTACTTCTATTAAATATCATAGGAAAACTAAATACAGAAGCTATTCATGTGGCATTAACCGTTTTTATCCATTCATACTTCCGTGGAGGTAATTTAGTAACTTCTTGGCAAACATAAGGACAACATGCAATAAAAATCGGTTATATAAGTATCATACTAAGATTAATACTAAACTAATGATCTATTATTCTTCATTCTGATGCATTAATGTTCTTCATTTGAGGTTGGATAAATTATATGACTACCTTTATTCCCCTTATACATCTAGTTTAAAATATTAAAAAGATAAATTACACTTTGATTGAGATTAAGAAATATGAATAATACATAAGCAATTTTTACCATAAACTTGTAATACTTGTGACGTTTGGCTTGATAATTTATCACGTGATAAGATTACCAATCACAACACGACTTATACAATCTTATCACTGTGCCAAACGAATGACGTGTTGATCGTTACGAGCAGCCTAGACCTTTTATTAATCTTTCTTGCGTAGCCCTTCCTGATGAGTCTAGAACATTAATGACAGCTTCCATTATATGAATTATAACTTACCGACATGCTGGGTTTAAATACAAGCAAACCAGATCATATACCATAAAATAGAAAATAGCAATTATACAAGATCAGGCCTAAAAGTGGTTGTGACTTTCAGGGACTGTACTAATAAATTGGGAATAACTTAGGAATAGTAAATCGTATAATATTAGTTAACAAATCAAATAAAAGCCTATGAAAAAAGGAATATAAATATATATAATCCAGTTACCTAACCGTTATACAATAAGCATACATATATAATATGAATCCTTTAATAATTCCTAGCCGTGACCATTCATTTATTCTTCGTCAGGATATAACAGTCATCATGAGGTAATAACAAAGCACTAAAGGGCAGCTAACCTGAGCCACCACCTACATGTTAATATATTCGACTATTTTCACAACCAGGCTGGTAGATAAAATTTGGTAGAGATCGGAACATACTACCTAGTTGTTCAAAGTTGAATGCTTTAATCACCGAAGCACATTTTCACTAGTATTGTATAAATCTATAGTCCGAAACCATTATAACCACTCAATTTTTAACAACTGATTACTTCAAACAGAGAATCACATCGATTTTCACTAAGCAAATAAGAACACTAAATAGTGTTTTCAATATCCCAAAAGAAGCTGTCCTTGTAACGTTGCTTTTAATAGAGCGTTTGTTGATGGAAACTAAATATCTATGAATAAAGTAGCATTAGCGAAGATAAGAAATGATTCATGCACTTCAACAGAACAGATTAATTGTAGCTTCAATTAGACGTTAGTTAGTTTAGTGTATATTAAACATGAGGGATATAATACGACTGATGTTTAACAATATAACTCCAAGAATTCTTGATAACAGTCTTTATACTAAAGAAAACATATTTATATCTTTATTTAACTAATAATGAAATCATTAAGACCCTGAGAGTGAATACATAATACATATTACTAAGTAAACCTGAAAATATACTCTAAAATTTTCTCGAGTAAAACATTTCAACATCAACGAAATTGTTGAAAGCAAACAAAAAACGTCGATATAACATTAACTTTAGTCCATGGAATTATTTGACAAAATAAACTACTAGAATTGTATTAATAATTTGAAGAACTTAGAGTTTATTCACAAATTTAAATACATTAATCAATAACACATTAAACGCAGATTACATAATTTAGAATAATACTTAAAACGTTTTTCGTGAATTGGTTGAAGTTAAACATTGACACCGTTGGATGCCAACTCATTAGTCTAGAGTTTAAGCATTCGTGTGCGAGATCGATAGGTTCTACGTTCTAATTTTGCGAGTGCGGAATCGTGGATGCGTACTTCTGAAAAGCTATATGCTAGGACGAAATGGCCGTCCAGTACATTCTGGCTTTCCATAGGTGTCTGGCTTTAATCGACTCATGAATTCAACTATTAAATAATAATAAGTTCAATGACAAATTAATATTTTGATTCTTTGTAGAATAAAGCTTTATCGTTTGTCCAAAATACACTAAACTTTTACTTGAATAATCATTAAAATTATTTTTAACTCGAATAAATAGATTGAAAAATCATAATTCTTTTCAGTCATATGTTCAAGAAAGTGAACAGTCTGAATTCTTTTTCTTTAAAAAAAAGTGGTATTTCATGTTAAATAACTACAAAGTAGGAAAATGCATTATTGGTTAATTCTCGATTATCAATTGATTGTTACATTCAACTATTGTCATGAATTATACCTTAACATTAACCACTACGTTTACATGTTACATCCGATTGATCGAATTCTCTTTGACTGATCGATGTTGAAATGTGCTTAAAGGATTTCCGACTCATTTATGTACATGATTGAAAAATAATCCTTTTTTAAATACACATTTGTTTAGTTTAATTTACTTTAAGAATAGTGTTGGACTTACAAAGAGATATTTTTTGATTGAGATCACGAACCGATTGATGTTAGACTACCATTGAAAACTTGCGAGCCTTGGACGGTCGTTTCGTCCAATTGTGGGTCTCTTCAGCAGCACGCGTCCACGATCCTGCTCGAGGAACTCGAACCCAGGGCCTTTGGTCTCACGTGCGAACACTCAACCTCTAGACAACTGATCCGGCATCCAATGGTGTTTATGTCTAACTTCAGTCAATCTACGAAATCGCGCCACCGCCTTCAATTGTACTGAGGTAGATACCTGTCTCTACCCGATATGGATTAGCTCCACTAGTCCCGGCTTCTAACTAGAACTCAGAGAATTTCCGCACGAAGCTAGTCACTATTTAGCACATGGTAATCAGTATATGGGTTATGGAGATTATTAGATTTTTGTTTGAGACCATGAACCGATTGTTGTTAGGCCACCATTGGAAACCTGGAATCTCGCAAGTGAGATCGTGGATGCGTGCTGCTGAGGAGTCCCGCAATAGGATGAAACGACGATCCAGTGTCTCCTGTTTTTCAACGGTGGTCCAACATTGATCAGTTCATGATCTCAATCAAAAAATTAATAATCTCCACGACCCGTATACTGAAGATATTTTTTAGTTTAAAAAAGTGGTAATTTTTAATGAAATCATTATTCTGCATAACATAGTATGTAGATATTTTTTACTTCTATGTTGATGCTTTATTTAATCCTTGAACTTGAAACACTCAATTTAACATTTTCGCATAATAATTGTCATAACTTGCTCTCTAGTTAACAATTATTACAGAAAAAACATAACTTATTCCTTGTTGACTCAATGGACTAAATCTGGTAAATCTTGTTGAGTAGTAGAGGTTACTATTAATGATATAATGACTATATATTTGTCGACAACTAGTCGTTAAGTACGGAACATTTACTAGTTCGATTTATATGGCATTAGATGGATATACTTGAATAGATTTACAACCTGATTACTTTCCTTATTGTTAAACAACGTACAGGTTATACTAGTATGTAGTACAAACTAAAAGTGAATTATCTCTACAAACGCTCCTTGCTAATAACACTGACGTGCTCACTAATAACTAAAGTTTTTTGAAATTTCAAAATTCTAATTGGAGACCATGATCGTCAGAAATTAATCTTGTCTGGCGATCAGTGACAATTTATGATAGTCATACTATGTCACCAATTAATATAAAATGAACATCCAAGCCACTGGGTGTTAACTTAATGATCTAGAGTTTACAAGACCTGAATATTATAGATTCAATCTCTGGTAGGGCCGTGACTGTATAATGTTAAGGTGTCCCATTCAAGGGACCAAACATCTGTTCACTATTTCCTGATTATTACCAGTTATCTATATTTAGTCACTTTGTAGTGTGTTTGGCCAAAAAATATTTATGCTTTTCAAACTAAAATAACAAATATACTGGTCTGATGGAAATAATAACTGTTTTCCCGGTTCAAATAATATAAAATGACGTTATACGCACAAATTCGTTCAGTAAATCAGATTTATCGCAAATTCCTCTTTAAAAAATCGAACGAAGTTTGATTACTCCTTTGGACGGATACGTTTGGTTTATATTTATTTGCTTAATTTAAAGTTGTTCGTTTAATGACAAGAAAGGTATTTTGTGTTTTATGAATGTTCTTCCTTTAGATCATGCTAAAATGCATGTTCATAAAGACCTAAACAAAGTACTCTTTGATCAATCAAATACTTATTTCATTTTTGTTCGAACTCATCTGGGTTTTTTTTCAACAAAATATTTAACTTTATCAAGTTAAATATTATGTGTATCAATAGAATCTAGTTTGACTTTATAAAACTGTGTCAGTCAGCTACATATGTACATTGGTCCAAGTTGCCACACTTCATTAGCACAACAAGACGAACACCGGATTCATAGTAGTTAATTCAATGGTGGTAACATATAAAAGAAAGATTGCATATAAGGACATAGTACAGGAAGAAAGAATTAGTTCGTAGAAAGAGATGTATAAAGTAATTTTAATCCCACGGTTTAAGGTAAGACGGAGAGTGTATACTCCTACGCCATTGTGATCGATTCTGAACCATGTCAACGAGAGTATGCAACCACTAGTTACAATAGTCGCGCAGACCTCAAACAAGTAGTCTGCATCTACTAACACCGCTTAGACCAGATGTTAGTGACTTCAAGGACTAATGTCATGTTTTGGTTTGGCCGCCTCTAACTTTCTTCCATCTGTTGCTAACACTAGTCAGCATTGCTCGTCGTGGTAATCAGTGGTTAGCCGTGCGTAATACATGGCCTAACCATCTCAAGCGATAAAGATCCACAACCTCATCAACTGATTTGCCATCATTACCTTCATTACGAAAACGATTCAATTTCAATCATGATCCATTTCGAATTGAATTGTATATGATTTAAAATTTTTTTCCTTATAAACCTCTGTTCAAATGTATCATATCATTTTTTTTTCGCCTTAAGTTAGTATAGAAGTGATCATATCAACCGTAATGAATCTTTTATTTGATTAGATAACTTCATAGTTACAAATAATTAATAAATTATAACTTGTTTAAATAAATTCATATATATATATATATATATATATATATATATATATATATATATATATATAGAGGAAAGAATTGAATTCATCCTTCTTTTTAATTATTCTTTATTATTATTATTATTATTATTATTATTATTATTATTATCAACATTACTATTGTAGTATTTATTTATGAATTTTATTGTTATAAATAAATGAAAAAGAGGATATAATATACAGTCAGTGTAATATGATTTACAGTATTAATTAATTTGTTTTATTAATGAATGTATTTATCTTTCTTCTCTATTTAACTGTATCTATTCTATTCCAATAAAAACAAACACATAAATGTAGCTCAGTTTGTTTTTTACAACTACGCCATGTATTTCTTTATTATTTTATTTTGAGGGTAAAGAATCAACCAGAAAGTTAATCTATATAGTTTACAGAAAGAAAGAGAAAAATGTCACGTTGATTACTTTATTTTTTTTTTAAATTAAGGTAGTAACTTCTTTATATGGCAATGAATAATTAACAACAGGAGAATAATAAATGATACCAATGATGCCAACACTATTACTTTCATTCTCAATATGCTTTTTAAAGAAAAATAAGAACATTGTAAGTTTATACACATACATATAAGTGTGAATTTAAGTTAGTATTTTGTATAGAGATTAACAGTAATGTGGAAGATTCGGGAAAGTTGTTCCCCCCCTTCATATTCTACCATATCAAATATCATGTGAGTTAAGGAAATAATGCTGGATGTATACTTTCATTATGTTGTGTATAATTTGTAATATCTTTAGGAATTTGACGAACATGATTTAATTCCGCTTGAACAGATGCTAAATTTTGACGTAACAAATTATTTTCCATATGTGATATACTCAAGTCCCAACGTAATCTGGCTAATTCTTGAGTTAATTTCTCAGTTTTAGCTAATTGACCTGCTGCATTAGCTTGAGCTACTGCTGCAATTGAACGCCAATAACGAATTTGTTCCATTGGACTATGGGAATTGAATGATTCAGATTGTATAATTTTACTAGAACTTTTACGGTCAATAAATTCTTTAAGAGATACTCTTTTCTTTAATGTATCATAGTTATTCAAATCAGTTTTGTTATGACCATTTAAAGATGAATGTTTTGACATTTTACCATTAGTAGCTTTCGGTATTCCATTAATATTATTATTATTATCAGTGATGGTAGTAGAAGTGGTATTCGTGATAGTATTGTTACTTAGTGGTGTATGTATATTGGCCAATTTCTGACTGTTCAAGTATATTTTCGACAAATCATCTAAATTAAGTGAAATATGAGCTTCATTCGATTCAGTTTGATGTATAGCAGTAGTAGTATTAGTAGGAGTGATACTTTTTTCAAGAGATAATTTCTGATCATTATGGAATGATGACCACTGAAGTGGAATTTCTGGACGCGTTTTGACTGACTTTTTTGTTGCATCTGAACCATGTCGATGTTCTGGTAAACTATTGAAACATTTCCGAATCGATTTTATGGTATTTTTGTTTGATTTAATTGGACCGACATTATTTAAACGTTTTTCTTCCTCTGTTTCATAAACATTAATAGTTGTATGTTCTGTGGAATCTGTTTTATAACTAATAGAATGTAAATTTTCTTCTGAAACACCATCAGCAAGTGAGCCTAATTCATATTCACCACTTTCTGTATGAAGTTTACGAAGTTGAAGTCTGGATTCTTTCTGTTCATTATTATTAATATCTTTATTTGCATCATTATTTTTATCAATTTTAGCTGGTTGATGATTATTGTCCATATGATCGCGTATGGCTAATAAAATGATTTTTTTCAGTGTAAATAAAAAAGAGAGAAAAAACACAGTTTTAGCAACTTAAACTAAAAGATTTACTAAATTGAAATAAATACCTTAAGTAGAGATGAGTGGTGGCTAGCAGCAGAATACAAGACCCACATTTCATCCTATTTGGGACCCGTCAGCTGAATGTATATGCATCAATTTGAGGTTCGGACTTATCACCTTCCATTTCATACGTCACAACGTTATCCTTTCGCTTACTGAGTCTATCTGTCTGCTTAAAATACTTGTGACTTACTGGTAGCATCGAGGCGATCCGCACAGGATACATATATTCTAAAACAGACTGATCAATCACAGTCCCAATCATCAATGGGAAGATTCAAACAACCAATATATACATGAATTTAAAAATTAAAATAAATATGTTTATTTTTAAAGATGAATTCGCTCATACAAAATTTCAAACTAGTAAAAGCAAAAAATTTCAACTGAATTTTACATGAAATAGAAATCAACTATTTATATATTAAATGAAATTGACGTATATTGTGGTGCGTGCTACTTATATTGACATAAGTAGTATTTAATGCAAGTCAGGAATGTGACGTCTGGCAGCAGAAGATTGGGAAGATCAAGAAAGGAAGAACAGGAATAGAAGACAATTTGTATAGAAATGCCAGAACAATGAAGTTCGAGACAATTATTGAACATTTTTGCAAATTAGGTATTATAGTATAAAAATTTTTATTTTACCAAGTAACTCTGTAATGTTGTGCTAAATATAATTCGATTGTCCTCACCTGTGTTCTCCTTCACTACAATATAAGCAATGAATATAAATTTATTATTATAAAAATTTAATATGTTATTCGCCGAAAGAATATGATTTAATCATGAAAGGACGGTTTAAAAGATTAGATAAAAGTACATATATATAATAACTCGTTCCGTCAATTACTCAAATCAGAACACATTTTATTAAGGTTTTCTTATGACCAATTATTCTACAATGTTATTATTTAATTATATTAAATACAATATAATTAAAACATAACTAATTATGTAACGAAAACATCATTACAAAATGAAACTCTCAAATTTATAGTAATAAAATATTTCAACATTATCTTAAATGATATAACTTTGAATTAAAATTTTTTTTAAAATAGCACATTTAATCCATTCTACAGTAAATATGAACATAAATATGAGATAAATATATTACGTGTTAAGATAGACAGAGGAAAAAGCTTAAATTTATGTGATTTAGTTAGCTATCGTTCAATTTCCATAAAACATAAGGTTCAAATTTAATGTCTCAATGAAAACTATGACAAGCTTTATCAACTGTGTGAAAATATTTTTCGGGTTGTACTCAGTTGATTAAAGATAATTAGTCTAAAATTGCAATAATTAGTTATCATAAATTTGAAAATGAATTTGTTGTTGAATAGAAAATACTAAACTCATTGTCCAATCATTTAGACGGATGTTTAATACACCCTTCAGCAAAGTCAAATGACAATTTATGAAATGATTCGTTAACAGAGAGATAATTGTTTTTCTGGTAATTAACAGTAAGATTAATGTTACGTATTTCACTTTTAATAAGATGATGCTAAGTCATTATCGGAGAAGTCAGTAAACCAGTCCTGTCTCTTAATATATCAACGATAGTTTGATTTCTAAATAAAATAGGTTGTTCATAAGTGTTAACTAATATAAATACATGATTAATCTAGGTATCTTAAGGCGTTTTAATCATAATCAAAGAAAAACGTATCATAAACATTTCAGAAATTTTAATAAATCATAAGACAGGAAAAATCGATCATTTTGATATCGTTTGAAATACTAACAGTTTCTGTTAGCAGTGAAAGTTCCAAGGTTCATGTTTTGATTATTGACTGTTAGTAGGATAACAGTATTCTACATCCATAAACATTATTTTGGGTGGGCCCAAACTATAACTCGAAAAATAATTCATTCAGGTAACAAAAGAGAATAAAAATAAATCATTTAGTTGTTAAATCGATATTAAACACACATAACAGGAATATTGTAGTTCTTGTGACAGATATCTAGGAAATTCTTCAACCTACAAAATAACTAAATAGTAAGAATTACAACTAAGAGAATCTTGATTAAAACTTACTACTACTGTGAATAGTAGATTGTGTAAAATACAGCTGTCCAGTTATTAGTCCTGTCTCATTGTAATAACTCGGATAAAACTAGAAACTGAAAACAGAACTATCCGCGTACCAACCGTTTATTTTCAACTTTATGTAACATCAACGTCGCATGGGTTCAAACTCATCAAAAATTAATGTTTCACAGAAATATCAATCTTGGAATATACAAATATTCATTATTCATAGACTATTATTTATGAAAATCATCTTTGGTTTTTATAAAACACAGAACTTAATAGATTGAACTAAGATAACTAAATCCAAAGGTGATTATTATTATTATTATTACTGTTAATAGCTTTATTCAATATTATATTTTTAATACAACATAGAATTCCTAGCACAAAGTATTTCAACAAGTTTTTTTTCTTATTTCTTGATCGATCCTGACCATAAATATTGGGTGATCTTCAATTAGATTTTAACAGTCTAGGAATCGACATCTGAATAATATACATTCTTTTCGTTGCACAATGCTTGTACAGAAAAAATTGGAAACTTTTCATAAACGCACAAAAACAAATATCTAGATGGCCGGGACAGGTAGCTCAGACGTTTTAGCATTTCCCCAATTGGATCATTTAATCATGAAGCTCCACGTGTATATTTAGACAATATCATTAGTACATAGTTTAGAAATAAGTGAGCTATTATAGTTCTTTTTCAAATCATTAACAGAATAATCTGTCAGCACTAAATTTGTTCGGATAATATATATACATAACTCTGCTACCACCATTCATTTATTTTAATTATTTTTGTTTCTTAACCGGACAACTAACGTTGTAACTATTTATTATACTAAAATTACGAGGTTGATAAAACTATCCTAATTTTTTAAAAAATCGTACACTTACTAAATTTGAAGTTGTTTATTTCTGAATGACTAATGGTTTAGTCATTATTAACTTCTGTCATAAAAATAAACATTCAATGGGTATATCTTAAATAAGATATTTTTATTTATTTAAAATTGTCTTTTGTAGTTCAACATAGAATAAGGATCTTTTTTATTGTCTTAACGAATATGTTTGTTTTTAACAGTATACTGTTTACTTACATAAAATCTTAAATACGTATCATGCTTACATATGTAGAAGTTATATTTGTTTTGTTTTTTTCGTGTATTAATGGCATAGATAGAACAGTAAGACAATGGAGATAATAATATAAACTATAAACAGTTAGTAAATTTTTTTCTAATTCATTCTATAGTCAATTTCCTTTGTTGTTGCTATTGTGTTTGTGTTATTTTTTTTTATTGTATTTACCTCGCATCAAATGACTATGAAGTTCAAATAAGAGTATGATATTTCTATTACTTATTACAAAGGGTCCATGGTAAGTAATAATAATAATTATAGCTTATATAGATACGTACTTGATTTTTTATTATTACTTTCGTTTAAAGAATTATTTCTGAACTATGATGTAAAGATTTAAGATATATGAAAGAAAATAAAAGTACATAGAAAGACACTTTTCTAATTAATTATTGTTATGACTGGTCGTTAATTGTTATGTCTGGTCATCACTAATTATTATGCCGGGATCACTCATTACTTACACTTGTAAAAGAAGGAACCACTACGAACCTCATGATGCGATTAAGAACACTAAAACTTGCACAAGTGAAGCTTTATCAAACCCAATACACGACGACGACCCTAGTCGAAAATACACTCATTTATATATTGATTGTACATCCATTTCGATTATGAATTAGAATCAAATCACATGTATGAAAAATATCCAGAGTTATAACAAATCACATACTGTGTGTCATGTTAACCATAGTTCATGTTAATTAAATGCAAGAATATCGTGTATTATACAAAATAAAATATCACATTGGAAACTAAAAACAAATACTACTCTGAGTAATTATCACATTGAATTATAACTGAAGTAATATTGAACAAAAATCACAATCAGTAAAAGATCGTAAATTTGGTTTTTAATCCCGTCATATCAATTATTATTGTTATTATTAATGCCTTTATCAATATTATATTTTCAGTACAATATAGAATTCTCAGTACAAGTTATTTTAACAGATTTCTTTTACAAAAAAAAGGAAAAAACCGATAACTGAATACATATATACATAAAACTAAGTAAATCAGCTACTAGAAATTGAATAAAATGTTTTTTTTTGAAGATTAGAATCTGTACTTTTTAATTAGAAACATATTAAAGATTACAAATTCTTGACTGGGCCAACTTTAACAACCTGTTCGTCGAAAAGTGTGTTGGCTAGATAAGGCATTGTAGAGCTTCTATATCTTTGTTTGAATATATAGATTCAAATGTAGTGACGTCTCTTTCTATCAGATGATATACAAAGAGAAAGATATGAATCAAGTAGATGGTTATTATCTGACAAGATAACATCTACTAGCAGTGTGCAAGGTTTTGGATGTCTAAGCGCTGTTAATGTCGCAACATAAAGTTAACAGTTTGACATTTAGAAATATTAACTGTGAGTTCATTAACAACAGACCATCGTTCAGTAAGACAAGAGCTCATTTATTTCATACGAAGAAATACGAATCGGCATACATACAGTGAGATCATCCGTATATTTAACAAAAGCGTCTTCTGTGTGAGATAGCAGATTATGAAGAAAAAGAGAAAAGAAGTGGGGAAATTACAGCTCCTTGTGGCACACCTTCATGAGCCAGTAAGGACATTGGACATTTTCCTTCAAACACAGTGTACTGTTCACTTTAACAGAGATGGGAATACACCCAGTTGGGTATGCAGCTGTCGGTGCTATCGCTTACAAACGTATCAACTAGTATTTGATTTGGAATAGAGACAAAGGAAACAGTATGGTCTGGAAAAGAGCATTGAAAATACTTCTTATTATTTTTAAGCTAAACACTGTATTATGATACAAAACAATAGCAGCATCTAAGGTGCTTCTTTGGCATTTGTAAGCAAACCGATACGTGTCAATGTGCTATCTTAATGCAGATTACAATGGGAGTAGAAATAAATTTTCTAACTTTTTTGAGAAAGTATGAAGTTATTGCTATGGGTCTAAATTTTACATTCTTGTCGCCAGATACTTTCTTAGGTATTGGGATCATCTTTATCTTTTTCCACACTTCTGGTATGAGATTAGTTGGGAAGGATCTGTTAAAGGTGATCGTGGACTGATAACACAGAATGTCAGCACACTTCTTGGAAAGGAGGCTTGGGATCTCAATAGGTCCTAAACATTGAGACGAGTAAGGTGACTGGAGACATTTTGGGACATCAGTTCCAGTAAAAATCGGAGCACAACTATTCTTCAAACCTGTAGATATATGAAGCATGACATCATATGACTGACTGTTAAAAGACTTATTTAAGTTACAAACATTCAGCTGGTTATCGCCTCTAATGTGTTTCTCACCTGTAAGCTCTTTAAGTAGTTTCCACAAACTTGAAAAGTCTTTACAAGGTAGGAGTTTCTGAGAAAACATTGAGTTCAGACGTCCAATCTCTATGTTTATTAAACCATTTAGCTTTCAAACTTCAACAGGGATTTTCTTGTTGTACATCATTTCTTTCAACCCGCCGTCTTTATTCTGATTATGGAGATGTAAGTCGATCAAAACTTACAAAAATGGTTTCAGTGAAACAATAAATATGGAAACAGGATTTAAGATAACAAGTGACAGCATCAACGGTGTTTTCCAATAAAGTAGTCTGTAAATAATTCCCAATTTGTCATACGAAACATGTTATTCATATTTTGGATATTTTCTTCTAAGTAATTTCCTTATTTGACTTTATCTGATGCAAAAGTGTACACTTTCCAAAATTTCCGTATACTTTAAGTGGAACACGAATGATACAGTGATCAGAATAGGCAATGGGGCAGGTATACGAGTCACATTTAACCCACATCAATGATGAAAACTAATTCTAAATGAGCATTCAAGCGAGCAGGGAATTCTACTACATTTTGGTAGCCTAGTGATGACAGAAAACTGCAGTCACGTGAATTAAAATCACTACATACAGTAGAAAGTGAACTAATGAAGGCAATAACAGTAAATTCAGTGAATTCATCAGCGAAAACGGATAATGCGGATGACGTACAGTCTGGAGTCTCACAGATGTAGCTAACAAACAAATAATTGTATTTGTCCAAGCGATTTGGACGACATCTTAAAGATAAACGGTCGATAAAGTCCTTTGTAAAGTTAAAACATGCAAAAGCCGATCGACACTAGTTCATATTTACAAGAGTGGCTACATTGCTGCCACACCTTTTCGTACTGCTTGATAGATCCTGACGATAAATACTGAAACCTTGTGGTGATACTAAGCAGTCATCTTGCAAATCATTTGGCCAGGACCCTCGAATTATGATTACACCACTACTATGATACATGTTTGGGAATTAAAGATAATCCACTTCACCAGTTAGTGATCAGTAGTTCAAAAATAGACATCTGGCAAATGTTCATTATTTTCGATGCATATTGTCAGTCACCACGATATCTCTGATTGTACTTTCTTGCACCTTGTAAAGCAATAGGTAGTAAACGTTTCATATACGCGCCTGAATAAGTTATGTGATTAATAGACATAATTGTACGTTAAAACAAAGAGAAAGTTTAAATATCTGGATGGAATGAACAGGTAACCCAGATTTTCGAGCAGTTCGCCGAATTATGCAGAAACCAATGAAATTACTGTTTTAAAAGTAATTATTTTTTTCCTGCTTCACTTTGCTTTCGAAAAAGACAAATGTCAACATTGGAAAACTTACATAAATGCTGAATATTTTTGAAACATTTAATAACTGTCATGTTGTGTGGCGTTACGAAATAAAAAGCCATGACAGTATTATTAGAAAAACCACGTGTTTACAAACGTTTTCATTTGTATCACAGTCCGTATTGTGTGCATATAGTCCTAAACGTGTATCAAATAATATAGCATTAATTTGTAAGTAAAGATATAATCGATCCAACGTATCATCGTTACTTTCCCATTGATAATACACGAGGACAGTCCTACGGCCTGGACCATCAAAGATTTATGTTAATTAATTTTAACTAATAATGGAATAGAGTATTTGCAGTTATATCAAATATGAATTCAAAATTTAACAGATATTTTCCAACTAAACTCAAAAGGTTCACAGTTAAATTTTTGTAGTTATCTGCTTTCTGGCATTCAAAGTGTCAGTGAACAAGATATTCATTGTCCAGTTGTGCCTGAATTTGGAAACGTGTCAATTTTTTTCCTACTTAAACGTTTTATCATTAAATTCTTCGACACGAATGAGATTTTTTTATTTCATTAATTTCAAAGCAACATTCTTAAATGTCACGGCTTTGATTAAACTATCTAGGGTATAAATTAAACAAATCTCCTGTTAGAATAGGCAACATACAAGACAAGATATTTTTTGATGATCATAATTTTGGCCGACAATCCATAATTATGAAACTTTTAAAGGAAGAGACATCAGTAAAAATATTTAAAACAAAAAGCGGAAACCTCTTATGATAAACGTCATTCCTTTTTTATCAAACACAGAATTGCAATATGTTACTAAATTATTCAATAATATTAGGATGACAATGTAGGAATAACAGTTTCCAGTAAACTATATTGTACTTCGATCACTCAATAATATATAAGGTGTTTGTCGTGAAAATCCATTTTTTTTAAATAAACAAACAGTGAGATCAATCGAAAAAATTAAAATTGATTAATTACGATTGATAAGAAAATTGTTTCTATGCACAGTACCTTGTAAACAATATCGATTTATAATTGAAACATTTTACCAATCAATACAATTATATTACACAATTTTGTAATCAATTCGGTTTTGAAAAGATTATAGATGAGAATAGTTGAGTTTTTATGTAAGTAATTAGATTATGAGACTTTTGATTATATTCAATGTCAAAATCATTGGATCATATGATGTAAAAGATTAAATTTAATATATATATATATATATATATATATATATATATATATATATATATATATATATATATATATATATATATATATATATATATATACGCAGCTCATTTTTGCTTGTGAGTTGAGAATGTAGAAAGATTGAAAATATAGTATTGAATTCAAGTCATTCTATGAGAATATGTTTGTTTCAATGGACTTACATGTAGAGTAAGGTACAAAATCATTAGCAATTGACATTTTTGTATAGAAAATATCAGCATTTGACTAAGGTTAATTCAAATGAAAATTATAAAAATACTATACACTTGTGTACAAGAGACTACAAATATTCAGCTGTACTAATCATTTATGAATCTTTTGGTCGATATCATAAGTCGATCAATTTTAGACCACCATTGAAAACCTGAAAGAACTGGACGTGTGTTTCGTTTTAGTATGGGACTCCTCAGCAGTGTTTGCCCATGACCTGCACAAGGGGTTCCAACCCAGGACCCATCAGTCTCGCGCGTGAACGCCTAAACTCTAGACCACAGAGCTGGTACCTAACACTATTATTGTCTAACTTCAAATAATCCGCGATATTGCACAACCATCTTCCGTTGTATTGGATGAGTAACTGCACCACCACCTCCACCATGGGTAACTGCCTCACACCGGACACGGATTAGCTACACTGGTCACGGCTTCTCACTAGAACTCTGAAAATTACTTCTCGAAGATGGTTACTAGTGAAAACATGGTAAAAATTGAACTTCGTCACGTGTGAAATATGTAACTCTCCCCGCCCACGCTTCTGGATTCTTACAAAAAATGCAATGAAGCACTGGTTTACAATTCGATCAAACAAAAAAGTTAAAAGAAATCCATTAATTCATCAGAAAAAATAAAAATGCTACAGCGAAGAAAATTTTCTTTTTAATGATATAATTTTCTTAAGCTGTGAAATCTCGTTAATGAGTAATTTTTTACATGTAATAGTCCATAGTAAAGACTCCGCCTGGAGCCCCTCCGGGGCCACTGCCGGCCCCAAGCCTGGATAAAGGAGGACGGTTGGGCATGATGTTAGCGACCCTATCTCGTAGAAAACCAACTCGCTAAAAGAACGCTAACCAGTCTATAGTAAATTAGAGATGTTTTACAAAATTATCAAAGATAGTCAAACATATTCAAGTAGTGGTCATTGAAGCTGAAGTGATGCTGCATAATATAGTCAAAATGATCAGAAATCTCCAAGTATTTCAAGTAATAATTTATAAATGGAAGGCTGTTATTTCATTGTAATCAAAGTTTTCAAGTATTGAATAAAAAGGGTTGTATCATTTAGCAAAGCAATCAAAAATCATCAAGAGCTGACGTCATGTAATGGTTTTGGAAGTAATAAAAGGTAACCTACGAAATAAAGGATTAAAATAACTATCTACTTAATAAAGGAGGATAAGGAGAAGGTAATAATTTGGAACATTTGAAGGGGTATTAATACCGCGGGTGAGTAAGGGATTGAACTCTTACTTTGTGGATGATTTTGAACCAGAATTTGAGTGGTGGGATGTGACATGAATTAAACATGTGTTCCTGAACTGAGCTGTAGATTGATTTCTGTACCCCTTTAGCTAACCATGAAGGGTAGTTCTCAGATATTCGTTTACTAAACGCCAAATTAACATTCTCCACAAGAGCAAGTAAACTGGTGTTGGTCCAAAGCGGCAGTTTATAATTGACACTTCTCTGAATAAGTTTCTTTCTAGAGGAAATATTTTAGAGTTCTGACTAATAAAATGCCTTTTTCAGAGATCTGAGTGGTCTGTTCTTCAATATCTCAGCTGTCGTATATCCCTCGAATTCGATGTTCAGAAATAAAACTTTCCTTGGAAATTCAGAAATTTTTTCAACTCGACGTTTTAGTGTCGTGAACTGAAAGTGTATTATTTCAAACAACACCCCGTTTTCTTAAATAGTACAAAATTTCCAATAGAATATACAACTAACAAACTGTAAAGTCTCCAAGTTTTAACTATTTCATATTTTCTCTCTAGTTGAGTAGGGCAATCAAGGAATAAAACAATATCACCGTCATTTATCGGTTTCAGTAGTTGCATAATTGAGTTCAGTTGACCATGTAAATTATCATCAGAATTATGAGAATTGAAGGTTTACAACATTTAAAATGTCAGCCAAAATTTATTCACTTAACGAATGTTCTATATCAATAAAATGAAAGCTTACTTACTATATTACTGAATTGCTTTAATTAACACAAAAAATACAGTATATATGTCTGTTAGTTTGATAATATTTAGAAACCAGTCAATAATCCTGACAGATTCAATAGTCATAAAAACAAAGAAGTCACTGGAGTGAGGTGGACATTTTGCATTCTATGACTAACGTATAGCAATATAAAATCTTTATTAAACTTTAACATATCTTAGGTACTAAAATAGACAAAAACAACTTGTAAAATCTATTTATATGACTTTTTTTCGAAAAAAAATTATATTATAGAAGATTATAGTATCCACAAAAATTAGCGTAAATTGAAAAAAACACTTAACAACTAAATTTAATAAAATGATTTTTTTAGTCTAAGCGTATTACTGAATGGATTTATTTTGATAATCGTCGTAATTTTATAAATCTTTTTTTTCGATATTCTTTGAATAATTTCAATTCGTGGATTGGTTAAAGTGAGGCATTAACACCGTTGGATGCCGGCTCAATGGTCTAGACGTTAAGCGCCTGGTGCGAGACTGATAGGTCCTGGGTTCAAATCTCGCGGGGGGCAGAATCATGGATGCACACTGCTAAGGAGTCCCGTACTATGACGAAACGTCCGTCCAGTGCTTCCAGGTTTTCCATGGTGGTCTAGCTTCCATTGACTCATGATTTCAACCAGTGAAATAATTTTAATTATTAAATTTTTTTAGATGAAAACAAAACGAACTAAATTCCCTTAACTTGAATGATTTTCCAATAGGCCTAAAATTATAACAACTAACAATTACATATTTAGTTAGTATTCATCTTTATGTTTAATTAATATATAAGGTTATTTAGATAAATTATTTCGATAACATCATTGTTTGTATGAATCTTCCCATTGATGTTTAGGGCTGCAATTGATCAGTCCGTTACTGGCATATGTGCATTCTGTGAGGAATGCCTGGATATTGCCTTAAGTCATAAGCATTATAAGCAAAAATGAATGGTGGCTAGCAATAGAATCCAGGACTCAGTAGCTAAGTGGATAGTGCGATGGGTTCGAGTCCTGGGGTGAATATCAACTCAGACAGGTGCATCTAGCTGATGAGTTCCAAATAGGACGAGACATGAGTCATAGATTTCAGTGCAAGCCACTATTCATATTTACTTATAATATTATTAAGGTTATTAAGAGTATAAATTATTGTGGATTTGTTAAGAACAAAAACTTTTGAAATCCTTTAAAATAAATGAATGATCATTCTTTCATTATAGGCGAGGCGAAATAAAACGGATGAAAATTCTATACACATAAACTATCTATTTAAGTTATTTATATTGAGAATATGGTTTTATTTAAGTTTAATCAATATAAAGATAATAGAATCTGTGTTCTGTACATAATCAGTTACAATGAAAAAATGTTATTTTAATCTAATATATATATTTCTTTTAATTAAATTACCTTCTATGACTAAATTATAGACTAATGGATTAATTTGACACAGTATCGGCATAGTATAACATTTTAAAAGTGAAAACTAAAACAAAGCCAACTGAATAAAATGATGTAAAAAGAAATTCATTGAGTTATTTATACATAAGAATAATAATTATCATCATATGGTTTTATTATTAGTAAAATAATTCAAAAAAAGGATGAACACTGAAAGTTTTATTGAAATTAGTAAATCAACAAGGAATTATGCTTTACAGTTGCTTTAACACATTACTGATGAATGAAAACAGATCACTAACACTATGGTTTCAACACATATACGCGAACAATAGTTTTCAATTAGATCGTCATCAGGCTTTACTCTAATATACATGAATATTTATGCAAGAATGTTCAACCAATCAAGGCTATTTGGGTCAATAATCACAATGAAATAGAATAAGTTACCACACATAATAAGTAAAAATACAAGTTGATAGTGGGAAGACAGGTGTACTGATAGTAGTAAGAATAATAAAATATGATCACAAAAGCCTTACCAATAGTTAAACGTTCGAAATATAAGGTCAAATGTGGGTAAATAGACTTAGAATAGTCATTACAAAACATTAAAATCATTACGTAATAAGAGGTGTATAAATAATTAGATGGTGAAGAATACAAACGGGAATCTTTAATATTATGGTTTCATTTAGAAGTATTAGTCTAATTAATTGATTTATAAAAAAAAGCAAACAAACATATACATTGTGTTATGGTCCATGTAATTCATCGCTAATTTTCTCTGAACTATTCTTGACTAATGTGTGTAGGAAAAATTTGTCTAACGAATCTACATGTGGAAGATACGTTTAATTTTCATTTACGTTTATATATATATAACATTTGTTTTATGGTTACATAAAGTGAGATTTAAATAGTTGTTCATAAATAACACCTGCCTCATACATATAAACATATGCACATTACGAATAAGTATATTATTTGTCAGTAGCATAGTTACATTCACAAAAAAATATTTCACATAAATTTCGAAATCTGAAAGAAAATACACGATCAATACTTTCTAGAACGTTGATATTTTTTAGCACGAAATACTGATCATTTGGTGGAAAAACAACTAAAACAAATCTTTTTTTAAATATTAAAAGAAAGAAGAAGGGATACTCACTCACACATGAACAAAATGGTAGATTGGATTCGCCGATTTCCATCAATGATACAAACAGTGACATAATAATGTACACGTACTAATTTAACTAGTAAAATGTACTGAAAAACAGAACAAAATAAACAAACATATATACACGTGTTATAAAAATATTCTCCCCGTAATAACATGTTTCATTTATTCACTCATATTGTAGACTATTACTAATACTTCTACAACCACTGACCTAAACTAAATAATAACACCATAAGATTTACTTACGGGAAACGTATTTTCTTAATTGAAAAGAAATCTCCTTACTGTTTATTGATATATGTTAATACTGGTCAGTTTGTTAGTCAACCAATCAATCAGTCGATAATAGTTCAGACTTTCTTATCGAATAAACAAAAAGAACATATTATAACTGAGTTTCAATGATACACAATCAATCGTTATTCAATAAACAACAAGAATAAATGATCTACAGTATTCAGACAAAAATGTGTAAACAGAAATTCATAGAAAGAAATCGAGTCATTAGATTTAACAAATAACTTATATGCTTTATAATAAGATATTATTTTTAAGAATTTGGTGATAGAGAAAAATTAAAACAGTAGATTAATTGGTTATTGTTTTTTTGTAGTAAATAAGAATAAATAGTTTCACGTCTGTAACAGTCAAATAAGATAGTATTAAACATGTTGAATTGTAAGTGACTGTATATGTACGTATTGCTTATACCTAAGAGATAATCACAATAAATATTAGCTTCTATATATACAGAGTTTTGAGAATTTCTTCCAAATAAATCTAAATTGAAGTAATTTTGCCGATAAAAGTGTTAATTACTTTTTATTAAAAAGGGTTTATTACGCTGAAGATACCAATTAACATATGTTCGCTCAAACTTTTGTAGTTAATCAAATAATAAGCAAAACTGGGTAGCCATATAAAGATTTGTTTACTCAACTACAGCCTAGTTATACTATCAAGCCATTCAACCTTAAACAGACTGAAAGATCGTTTGAAACTCTCATTCCGGGTTTAAAAGTTAAGAACCTTATCCGTCAATAAACTACTTTTAGAACTTTCATATAATCCAGAAATAGGCTGTGACAAACTTTTATGTGTACAATACTTTGTTTTAGTGAATATATGTAGTATATGAAGCATTCAATTCCATCAAATAATTTTAATTATAATCTTACTTTTAAGGTTGCGATTTACTAAAGTTGACTTGATTATTTAAAAAATCCCTTTAAAGGACCTCTACTGAATGTATTAGTCAAAAGATTTACAATTTAGTCTTTTTCACACTTACATTAGAACTACTCCTATTTCACAAATAGTAGTCTATCTTCTTGGGATTTGAAAAGTACGCAATACACCTATATCATATGCTAGCGCTCAACACAAGGCGGAAAATATGCTTCTCTTCCAAATGTAAGCTTCAGCAGATCGAGAAACTTATCTTTAGTTATTAAGCGTTTTAAAATATCTATGTTGTGGAATTTCAAAATTATCTGTTAACTGGACTAATTTTGGACATTTTCACGTCACAAGCTTTACAATGCTTCAATAAGATTTATGGAACATTTTAATTATTAATTTTATGTACAATTCTATGTACAATGTATCTATATGACCTGATTCTATTAAACATTACGTAATCCGACAATTAACGGATATAATCTGTTTAGTAGACATATTTACAAGACTATTACATAAAATTTGAGGGCTAAATTATTTCATTCACGAACTAACTGACCACTTAAAATTTCATCATCTGATAAATAATTTATTAGTTCAGTGAAAGATCCTATTTAGGTGCTTTAAACTTTCGTTATAATCGTATCATAAGTGTATCGTAAGTGTATTATGTACAAAGTGAGATAAGCTTGAATTCATTCGGAAAATCGATTATGATTAACAGAATGTTTCAGTTCCTAGTTAGAACATTAGAAATAATCAATATTCTTACAACACAAGATTTCACTAGTCAGAGAATATACATTTTGATAATGACTAACGAACTAAATATTTGAAGTCGACAAGAATTTTGTTTAAAATTAATAATCACTAATAATGTAAGCACCAAGAAATGTTCACTTGTTAAAATGATACTGTGGTGTGAGCTACTTATATTGACATAAGTAGTATATGACGTGCGTTAAAAGGATGTAAGACCTGGCAGTAGAAAATGGAGAAGATCAAGAAACGAAGAGCAAGAACACAATGGAATTTGTAAGAAATCGCATGGACAATGAAATGGGAGACAATGGATTGGTGTTTGCAACGGAAACAGTACAGTTTGATATGATACATTGATAATTTGCAAATTGACGATTGACTTTATGGTATTCAGATTTTATTGAGATAGTCTGTAATTTTCGTGCTAAATACATTCAATTGTCCCCACCCGTGTTCTTGTTCACTACAATACAATTACAAAATTAATCTATACTACCTTCTTCATGATGATGACTATGATAGTCAATTGTTCAATTTAAAAATAAAAAAGAAGAATGTTTTTAGTGTAAACACTTATCTACTGAACAGACTCGAACAATTTTAAAAAAAAAATAATACACGTCATGTAAACTAATCCATAGTTTAACTGAGAAAAACTGATTGTATTAGAGTATATGTAACTAAATGATAATCTACCTAATTTATTGAATTTTTTTAATAAAATATAAATAATAAAAATTGAAATGATTAGGATATTTATTTTTTTTTAAAAAAAAGAAAAACAAAAATAACTCACATACATTTTCACAAAAAGGTAAATGAAATAATTTTTTTAAATTAGTGTTAATATTTTAAATAATAATAGAAGATTTAATGTATAGAGAAAATGGAATCCCCTATGAAGAATAATTATTACCTTTTTTTGACAATTATGAAACTATAAACATTGGTTGAAATTTTCTTAAGAAAAATATGATCATAAATTTAAATCAGACAGACAGACATACATACAATAAGAAATTAAAACAGAACGAATATTACAATATTGCACATAATACCTTCTTCAAATAATATTATTGATTGATTTTAAATTTTTATTAATCAATTTCTTTATAGAAACTTAATTATTTTATACTGTATTATTAATAAGTATTACATTGGTCAATTATGGTTACAATTTAATTAACTGTGTACATATAATTTTTTTTTACATTTCATTTCTGTTGTTAAATAGTTTTATTTATATAAATCTTAATAGTTAAGATCATGAGTTCATTGAAGCTAGATTATCATGGAAAATTTGGAAGAACTAGATGATCGGTTTGTTCTATTGTGGGATTGTATGAAATAAAAAAAACTCACTAAATGTATAAAATAAAACTAAAAATCAAACCTTTCTGATGAAACTTCAAAATAAAATACACAATGTTAATGATTGTTTAAATGTATGTGAATAAAATGCATATTATGAGTTGAAATGGAAATCTCTCTTATTTCCATATTTGTCAGTAAAATAAATTGAGATTGATCATGATTATTAAGTTAATATTAATTTATAAAACAAAACTAATCAATTTTCAGATTATTTTGGGATATTTTAGATTTATATTAAATGCTCTAATGTTTGATTTCATGAGGTAGCTGGACCCGGCTTTTTCACAGAAAAATGGGGTCAATGAACAAGTTGACTCAAATAAAGACAACACCAAGTATAAAGTATAATAAATTACTAAGTATCAGATCTATTCTTTGAATGATTTTCAAATATACCTATTTATTATTCGGTATTGTCTATCGGCACTTTCTAAAAGTTACAAATGAAAAATAATGTTTTGGTTTAAACATCATCTACCGCATTAGTTATAATCGTTTTCAAGCAAATTCAAATTTATTTAAAGAAAGGTATTGAATAACATTTATAAAATGAAAAAATATATATAAGTGACCTTATTAAGTGATACTTGTGAATCATTCATTTATTTTTTTTTGCTCCTTTTCTATACATCTTTTCATCTATAAATCAGACAGATAAATAAATAAACAATTATATACTGATTGAATAAAACAGACTTGCAGATTATGATAATTATCATAACAATAATAATAATAATAGTTAAAATAATAATAATTGTATGTAAGATTATTTTAGTGCTTAATTTTCGCCCAAAATAGGATGAATCATTTATTCAAACGATAATGTAAAATGAATATTTTTTTGAGAAATACATCTGTAAAAAGAATAATAAAAATTGATAGTCTATTTGAAAAAAGAAATATTCAAGAAATTACTTTTTATATCAAACTACTTTTTTGTTATGCTAAGTAATATTGTATTTTACTTTCAACAGATATGGGGAAGTGATAGGAAATGATAGGAAAGCATAACGGTTAGAATCTCATTCATTACAAAGTAAACCTCCTACAAAACTTAATTGGCTCTATTAGTTGAAGTAACTAATTCGGTTGTTTTCGTTTCAATATTGCTTATAAACACGTTATTTTTGTTAAATAAGAGAAATCTATTCTTCTGTATGATGATCACATGAGTTTGTCCATTCGTTTTTCAGCGTTTAGTAAATGTGTAAATTCTGGCATTCCTGAGCAATTTATCGCTCATTTAGCAGGTGAGTACAACATATAAAAATGCAATTTTCATTCGAAATCTTACTTCAAGACATAATTTTTACCACATTTATGATTTACATCAGGCGTATTTTTATGCACTACACTGACGTGTTCATAGCAGACATATGTGGATATCTTTCAATGATCGAAATGAAACATCCAGCGAAGATTACCCGTTTAAATCCAGCACTTACCCAGTAAATGAACAAAAAGATGCCTGAAAATGACAGATATCCGGCACTTATTCAACACTAAAAAACAGATGGATAAACTCACAGTAGTGAATTTATCTTTGATTTTAAATGTTTAAGAGCTTAGATCATTAATTTGATCCAGCGAGAAGTCATCATTTAAACATATCGTATCGTTGTCAATAAGTAAATAATTTTTTACCTTCATTTCACTAATCGAAAATGAATTAATCAAATAATTAAATCCTGCTCAACAAGATAATGATAACTTTTAAATTCCCTCTGAATGATGACCTTAAAATTACGTTTGGGAACAAAATTATTTAAGCATCCATATAATCTTTCAGGTAAATTCCTGTTCATAAGAATTTAGAAATAACAAAGGCATGGATATGAAACTATTAACCTTTTTGAATTAATCTACAACGAGATACATTGTATATATCATAACTAAATAATTAACCTTCAAGGAATTTTAGCTGACATCAGTGAATATACAATGTGTGTTTTAATATATAGAGAGTTAAATAATAATACGCTACATTCTAGACAGTAAATCACCAAAAAAGTCTTATATATAGTGGATCAAAATTAACTGTTCCAATCTGAAATGTCATCACTGGCAATTATTAAAGCATAAAACGTCAGTGATTAAAATCCTTATAAAACAAGCATCGACTTCATGAACTGATGTCATGTCTTGGTCTCAAATTGGTCACTAACTTGAAATCTATTCTACTTGAAAATGTAGATTTCTGTTATCATACTAGTGAAATGTAGAAAAAGGTGCAATACCAAAACTTCCCTAAGAATCAAGATGGATTATTTAGAAACATCTTACTGATGTGTTGATTTTGTCAACTTAACTATATTCACGCTTGTTAGATAGGCATCCACGTCCAGTTTGATTAGTGACAGAAAATAACACAGAGTCACTTGCGTTGCATTCATTGAAACACAATACATGTCTGTAGAACTGGAATTTCATATCACTTTACGTGTAATTTTGCCATACACCGTTTGATCTTTTAGAAGTGAGGAGAATAATAGTGTTTATCAGTTTAATACATGGTTACTAAAGAAATCAGTTTTCAATCCTCAGTAGCTTCGTATAATCGTCGATATAAAAAAGGATAACTGAGTCAACAATAGGAAAGTTTTCACATTGATAACAGTCCCTATGCAGATCTATTTTAATAAGACAGATAAAAAGTAAGGTAAACACGTTCTAAACTGATTTACATGCAGTGAAAATGGATTAATGAAATCTACATAATTTTAGACTAGTAAATAGTTATTTGGTAAAAATATAGTAGAAAATATGTATTATTTCCATAGAATGTATATTTAAAAAAACGCCATTACATAATAATGAAAACAAATGTGATTGACATATATAGTTTAATTGTGAAATTACAAACTGATTAGTGAGAAGTGATGTAACTAGTTTACAGCAGAACTATACCACGAATTACTTGATAACCTAATATGACCTAACGTCATCATATTTTAATTATTCGTCGACATGTAGCAAATCAAATTAAATTAAGGTCAAATAAAATCATTATTTGAAGGTTTACCATCAATACTGGTAATACATTTACATATAAAATTATAATATAACAATGAACTTGAGGTAGAAAATATTAACATTGTAAAATTCAGTATATAGTAATAGCAACTATAATTAATAGTGATTGTATGTTCCTAATGAATAAAACAGATAAACATATAAGAGAACAACAATCATCTATCAATGTTAAAATGGAAATAATCAATATTGCTAGAAAAGAAAGGCAAAACTTACGTGATCTCATATAAATGTTATTAGTATGATCGTCATGTGAACTTTTGGCATTATTTAATAAAATAGAATTATAATTATACTGATGTATATGATCAACAGGATTAGTAATGACATTATTATGTTGTTTATTGTTATTATTATTATTATTAAAAATAGTAGTAGTTACTGTTGTCGTAGTAGCATGATGATTTCTACCATTCTCATGATGATGATAATGATTAATGTTACTATTATTGTTATTGGAATTTACTAATGAGTGATAAGGGGAATTTTTCGGGCTTTCATAAATAACGGACTCTAAAAAAGAATCCTGACTTCTTCCCATCAATGTATCACGATCATTTGTGGTTTTACATCTAGACACTGAGGAATTCATTTGAGTTTGTATTCTTTTAAAGTCCACTGGTAATGTATTTAAATCTTTGTGATTGTGTAATACATGTATATTATGATTATTTTTGTTTAGCTTATCCCAATTAGGTGATTTTAATTCATGAGGAAATAAAACTTGATATGCTTTTATAAATTCAGTCACTGTATGATTGATTAGTTGTGATGCTGACATTTCAATATATGGATCTTCATCTTGTTGACGCAGAAAATTTGGTGCAAACATGCTAGCCAAACTAGCTATAGACATTCGATTTTGTTTTTCATGTTCCGATACCTTGAAATTAAATTGTGAATAAAAGAAGAAACGTAAAAATAAATAGCTCACTAGACATATATATTATATAAAATATATATATATATATATATATATATATATATATATATATAGTAGTATCTACCGTCTTCAGACAAATAAATAAAACTTAAATCCTAATGAAAGGAAACTACAGTAAATTAGTGAGTTTTGTTTACTTATTATTTTCACGTAATTGGTGTGATAGAGGATTTATTATTTTACTGAAATCGTGTATCAAAATTCACTCTTCACATAATGCTATATGACATTTTAGATTAAATTTGGTTGCCTTGACAAATTTAATCTGACGATCAAATCCGCGCCTTGGCATTAAAGCATGTATATACTGTGTGAAGAAAACATTTGAAAAATGAAGCTGTCAACAAATAGCTTACATGATGTCACAGATTTTATGTGATTTTATTTATAGAACACCTCTCTTTTTCCATAGAATTACATATTTAATAATTGAAAATGTTTGCCTGTACGTGATAATTTTTATTTAATGTAATACTCTTCTATGATATTATAGACTACCATTTGTTAAAAAAACTATTACTTACTTTTATACCGAAGGCTATTATCCCTTATAATTATTAAATTTAATCATAATAGTTGAATTCATGAATCGATGTTAGAACACTGCTGAAAACCACCAAGTACTGTACGGCCGTTTTGTCCCAGTATAGGGCTCCTCAGCGGTGTGCATCCATGGTCCAGCACGCGGGACCAGTGGAGTCTAACAGTGTCTGTCGTGAGGCAGTTTCTCACTGAAGACAGTGGTGGACGGTGATGCAATATCGTGTATTGGTTGAAGTTGGACATTAACAACATTGGATGCCCGTTCACTGGTCTAAAAGTTAAGCGTTCACACGCGGAACCGAAGGTCCTGGGTTCGAATCCCGTGTGCGGGATCGTGGATGCTCACTGCTGAGAAGTTCCTTACTAGAACGAAACGGCTGCCCAGTACTTCCAGGTTCTCAATGGTGGTCTAACATCGATTCATTCATGGGGATCAATCTAAACTCGACAATCTCCACAACCAATGATGTCAGTTTTCTACTAGACTAAGTTTATAACAGTGATTAAATGTAACAGAGATGTAAAATATAAAATGATAAATTCTTCCTGCTACATATATTCATACAAATATATTTCCTTGCAGTTACTGTTCTATGTCAGCCTGACTATTGTTGTAATATTAATTTGCTGTGATCAATATCTAATAAGTTTACTAACTTTCACTAATATGTATTAAACACCAATAAGTAAGATAATCAGTTAAGTTGAAATATAAAAAATGACTATTACAGAGTTTATTGTCAAATTTCACTTAAATTTGTTTAATTAACCAAATTCTCCCTTATTTATGTTACATGTTTACTATAATATGTGTTTTGACAATTAATCTCAATAGTAAGTGTTTGAGTTTGTAAGAGATTAACCTGACTAAAGATTTCCCATCAAAATGTTAATATATATTTCAAAATTCCCTAGACAAGTTTTATTCAAACTGAGTTTTGTTAAAAGTTTGTAAAAATTTGTTTTACTCTTTATCTACATAAACATAATTCAAAAGAAAAAAAGAGCATATTATCAGTGTAATCTAGAATTTATATTTTTTAATACTATTTTATATTCATTATGTTGTAAACATTAGATTATTACATAAAGAAAGATTGTTATAAATTAAATTTCTACTATGAATAGAGAACAAATACAAAAAGGTTAAACATTAATTACTCAGTACTCTTAAGTCAGTTGACTTTACTAAACTCTATTTATTATGACAGTATTAATTGATAAATGTTCAATTTATAATCCATTTTATGATTTCAATTGCTTAATACCATTATTATTACTATTATTATCTTCGCATCTGCAATTAATCAAAAACTCAATACTGATAACGTTAATATGAAAATAAGTCTTTCATTTCAATTCCATACTATAAGTATCATATTTAAACTATCATTCTTTAAAGCTCAAAATTATTTCCTGACATAACGACATCATATGTGCCTGTTAATCAATAATTATAGCCTATTCTCGACATTATTTAAAGATAAATAAGTCTAGTCAATTATGGCAAACAATATTGTCATTATAGCACAAACAATTATTTTTTTAATATCAGGAGGGGTTTTGTGGATATTATAATAATTTTAATAGTTAAGATCATGAGTCAAATGAAGCTAGAAAACCATGGAATGTGTCGCTCAATTTCGTGGATTAGTTGAAGTTAGAGATTAACACCGTTGGCTGCCGGCTCAGTGGTCTAGAAGTTAAGCGCTCGCGCGCGAGACTGATAGGTCGTGCGTTCGGATCTCGCGAGGTAGGGTCATGAATGCGCATTGCTGAGGAGTTCCACAATAGGATGGAACGGCCGTCTAGGGCTTCCAAATTTTCCATGGTGGTCTAGCTTCAATTGACTCATGGTTCTAACCATTAAGATTCTCATTTAATTAACCTTTTCTTTTCGGAAAATGAACAGCTAATGTTCATATCATATTTGCCTATAAAATAGGAAAAATATTTTTCTCCGTACCTTTTTTGATCAACATTATTTATAATGAACAAAGTTTAAGTATATATCAATGGTGTACCAATATCTTACCCTGATAAGATTCATTTGTAGTTTAGATGTTTAAAAATGCATTAAGTTGCTGATAATTTTAGAAATATTTCAAAATTAGTTACTTACCCTATTTAAAACAAAACTTATTGACTGTATGTAGTCGATAACAATCCACATGTTTTTGTACACGAACAAGTTTTATTCAACAAGTCCAGGACCTCATAATTTTACTGTTGTAGAAAAAAATATTACTGATCTACAAAAATATGACATTTTGTTTAGTAGCAATTCGAGGGTTTTCGCTCACCAAATGTTGTTCCATTATTTTTCAAAAACAATCACTTCATTTTATTGAAAAAATATGATGACATTAACTACTTAGTGAATATGTCTTCAGCATAGTCTTTAGATAATTAATCGCTCTTATCATACTAAATTTTAAAGGATTAATTGTCATGTTTCTAAACACTTGAAAACCGTAGTTATAGTGAAAAAATAATAATGAAAACATGTGAATAAATAGACGTAGAACTGATCATATGCTACTTTAATAGTTGTAGGAAGTCTAAACCGATAATTTTTCACAATATTATGTCTCTTTATAATATAGAAATGTTACATTCATGAAATGTTAAAATTCCATTATATATATATATATATATATATATATATATATATATATATATATATATATATATATATATATATATATATATATATATATATATATATATATATATATAATGTGTCCCTGAAGAGGTAAACATCTCTAAAAAAACTCAAAAATTACATTCTGTAAAAAAATTTTGTTCTATTTTATAGTCTATGGACATTAGCGACCGTATTAGTGAAAATAATGTAAAGTATACGATATTTTAGAAATAAATTTGTATTTTGATAACCCAGAGGAATTAATTAAAATACCGCTAATTCTTTGACTGAATTCAATATTTTCAAAAGTCTGAAATTCGGTAATAAATAGTCTAGTTACTAAATTGGTACCACCTACGCTAATTTGTACATGTTTCTGGCAAGATCCAAGCAGTGATAATGTTGGGTGACCGTTCTTTGCTCTTGGAATCGAACACATCAGAAAGGTATTCAACTACATTATAATTTACTTGTAATTATCTGAATTACATGAACTGCAGTACAAAATAAAACATATAGAATATATTCAAACATATTTATGAAATTTAGGCTACCGTCAAAATCTCTCTAAATATAGTCACTCTATAACTAGAAAACTATAAATTCAGTAAACTTCTCTTTAAATGTCATACAGTTCATACCATTATTATTGATCTTACTTTGTGATTTGATTGTATCAAAGTTCATTTACACATAATTTTTCAATCTTTTAAATATAAACATTTTATACAAAAACAATATCCATATCTTGATGCATTGAAACAAAAAATCAGATTACATTGTCTTCTTTTTTTATTAGTTCAGATAATTTATTTAAAACTCCCCATCATATTAAAAGATTACTATGTGGGCGAAGAATATTCTTTTTAATAAATTCTCTTCATGTTCTACAGTTATATATTTAAATGAATAATTCGAAAAGTGGCCAGGTTTAAGACAAAGTGCATCGTTTAAAGGTATAGCATATGAAGGATCTATTCTTCTTGAACGATTTTTTTTACTCCTAAATATAAATGGTGAGCTAATAAAATTTGTCATACTTCTTTCAAATCTCAACAAACGATGAATGTACTAACTCAAATAATTTTACAGTAAAACAAATAATAATTCAACTTATATATATATATATATATATATATATATATATATATATATATATATATATATATATATATATATATATATTTATCAATATAATAATTACCTCATAAAGAAATTCACACAAATATTTGAGTAGATTGTAGTTAGGTGATGGTAAATTGTCAAATAAATTAATAAAATCAGATAATTCTTTACCATCAGCTATACGATAGCCAGCAGCTTTTAATTTATCATAATATTTATATGGTATAACTGGTTCTGGTAATTCTCTTAAATAATATTTTAATAATCCTGAAACAAGATGAACATCATGTTCAGTAGGAATAAGAATTGGTCCTGGACATGCTAAATCATATAAATCAGCTAATGATTGAATTGAATTCTGTTTTCCACATTTTCTGATAAATTTATAATCAAATAAAAAGTTATCGAAAATGACTACATAATTTTGTATATAAAATAATTATAAAAGTTAATGACAAATAAATGTAGTACATGATATGAACATAATCTAATATATAAAAACAACAATTTCATCAGTATAAAATACTGTCTCCAATTACTATGTTTAAAAAAAAACTAGATACTCATGTAAAAGGATTCAAAACTCACCAGTATCAGAGAAGTTGTTCAGCATGATTTCAAGCTTCTCTACTTGTTAGTAGATATGAGTTACTTAAACATTTCATTGTCATTCATTGTTCTTCAGACTAATTTCAAGCGTGACTGGACAGATTACTTGCTTAGTATTGCTTGGAACTAATCTATATTAGAGCAATATTATCATTATATGCACCAATCACTGAATACTACACAAGTTTGTATTTAAAAGTCGTATACTACATTCACTGTTATTATTGAACAGCACCTCAATTTCCGTTTTTTATTTTGTTAGGTGAGAAAGTATGGACCAGTACATTGTTGTTCCGAGTTATAAACTTTCATTTCATTCTTACATAACTGTTTTCTCATCAGCTTTTGCTACAATTAGCTCCATGATAAAAGATTGTTTGATGTTGTTTCAAGAACAATGAAAAATTGAGTTTAAACTAGGATGTGAAAGAACAATATATGAAAAATACTCCAGTCGTTTCGTATAATATCCTTGGTGTTTAGAGTTATTTATTTCAGATTGTTGATATTCAGTACTCTAGTTGATCAGTCTCTGTTAGTATATGTGGATTGTGACGAGACTGTGTTGGCAAAGCCTTTAATTAATAAATAACATGATTATGTTGGCTGGAATAGGCTAATTTTTCTTGAAACACTAATCTATTAATATCTTTTCATTTACTTCTTATAAATTTCATAACTGATTGGTTTTTTAGAACATTTTAACATTTATTCACTAAGCCTACCTTAAATGAACTATTAGATAGGCTTGCTTTCCTAATGAACCCTGAAGCAACAAGATGCTTTTTAAATTTGTTCACTGAAGAGCAATGTAAGTTGACTTGTTATTTTAACATAGTGTTGAAATCTCTTAAAAGTTTCAGTCTTCGTTAGTGAACACATTTCTGTTAGATCAATAGTTAAATCTTAGTTTATACAGTGACTGATCATTATTCAATATACTGTGTTCACAGAAATTCCATTTAATATTCTGCTAACTATATCGAAGGTTTGATCATTTGTTTGTGTGGTAACTGGATTTTAAACAGATAATTAGTTTTATCCATTTCTGCTTTAAAAGAATGATGGGAAATCGGTTAACCAGGGTTTGTTTAGGAATAAGGAACATTTCTTGATCTATGAGACCATCTTTTAGAGTTAAGTATTAACTGGTTGATGTCGATTCACTAAAACATATTATCTGAATAGTAATTTAAAATGTACTTTAGTCTTAAGCGGCAACCAGACACGAAAATAATCCTGAATCTTACATACCTTTTTTCAATTGTTTAGTGTTTGATTAGTACTGAAATCCAGATTAGATAATACTAGATAATTAATGCAACTATTAGAATGATCGTTTGAGACCCAAATGGGTCAGAGACAGTGTCCTTAAATGTTTCACTAATTAATACAGCTGAAAATGTCAGAAACACATATTTTTGATAAGGAACTAGTTTGAAATGTACGATCAAAGCTTCCTGTGGATTACCTCTAACAATCTATCATATATGAACATTTTAACAGATTTCTTTGAGTGATTCAATCAATCAAAAAATTATATTTTTGAACTGCCGTTTTTTAGTTTTATTACTGTTAAAATGACTTTCCATTCAGTGAAATTTAACATTTAACTTTTATTTATTATAGTCTAACTATTACTGATGCAATCAATAAATCTTTGCTGAAATTCATTTGTACCCTTCTACTTCCTTTTTAATCCAGCCTCTAAATGATGTAAAACGTCACTTGAATTCAAGTATTTTTAAATGACAACATTGAATTGGATTGTTACTTATGTTAGAAGAGATTTTCATGGCTTCAATTTCTTCCACATAACAAAATTGAACAAATACTTCTCTGCGGTACGTTCGATTAGCTTATTTATATATTCAAATGCATTTTTATTTCAGTCTAATATAACGTTTAAATTAAAATGAAATAATATTTATTATAACTTGAAAGTAGGAGAAGGTAACTTTACCTACTTGAGTAGGATTCAGTAGTATATTATACATGTATATATATTACAACGTACATAAGATCTGATATTCACAAATGCTAATTTGTGCAAATAATCATTTCTTTTAATTATTTCAGTACTCTTTTCACTAACTTTCAATAAGATTTGCGTGAGCAGTATTATTATTATTATAAAATATTATCTTAGTATTGTGTAATAGGTAAATTTGTTTGTTCACATTGATTTATGTAAATGATGATAACAATATATGAAATCAAGAAAATTGTATATGACAAAATACGATAATCATCAAATCCTGTATCTTCTATTTAAAATAATTAGTAAATGATAATTTGTCGAATTTTTTGTTAGAGAGAACATCATCAAAGAAATAGTTTATTCTTGGCTTTATAAAAATAAAATTCTAATGACAGCTGAGATTTTATTTTATTTGAAATGAATAACAATATCATTTATTCAGTTTACTTGTGATGATTTCGATAACGCTAACGACAGCAATTATTTCATTTACATTTATCTGTATAGGTCACCAACCCACTCATTCCATCACTCACTAACATATATATATATATATATATATATATATATATATATATATATATATATATATATATATATATATATATAAAGGGATATTTATGTATAGAGATGTAATATTGTAAATTACAATTTTGTATTTCATTATTTCTTTTTGAACTTAAATCACATCTCTTTTAGATCACTTCATTTTAATTTTTGGTGATATTACAGAAAATACCACAAATAAATATAAATTAATCTTAGTTCATTTTCATTTTTATTTCAGATGCTAATGGTTGATGAGAAACATCAGTGTTTAGAAATGTTTGTTCCCTCTATGTGTATTATGTTAAACACATAATGTATTTCGAATAAAATTAACAAAAATTAAACCGAATGTTATTTCAATTATGCATAGAAAATTCAGTGGTACTTAAAAGTAAAGCATTTCACCGATAACAAAATGAAACATGAAGTGAATTAATAAGAGACTGAATATTAAAATTTTATTCTCGATCAAGTTTTCATCTTTGTGTGAAACTTTTTAGCTAAATATCACTTTCAGCTATAACTGCAAAATGAAGTAATTTATTTGAGTTAGTTCATTATTTAATTGTTGTACAATAGTTAATATTCGTTAAGGCTGCTTCATGTTTATGCTAAAAGAATGATTCCTGTTTTACACTCACACACACACACTCCCTTAATCATTTAGTCCTTCGTTTATCTTGTTAGTTTTGTCATCTTTCACATAAAATCAAATTTACTCACTTTATATTCTTGAAATCATCAGAAATCGAACTATCATTTGAAACTTTGATGATGTTGATACAGAAATATAATTTTATTTTACTGAATCATTTATTTATTTATAGCGAGCTATAAATTAATCAATCAAAAATGAAATTTAAGATAATATTTATTTACCTGAAAATTCCTTCTGCATCTAATCCATTCTCTCGAATAAATTGTACAGTTTCATATACTATTCGAGGTAGAAATTGGTTATCACTTCTTGTATAAGGAAATACTTCATCCAAATGTGTCCCGAACAAAGCTGTATTTTTTTTTAAAAAAATACATGCGTTGTTTAAGAAAATCACTTTTGAATTTACCTAAACACATTTGTTATTTCTTGTGTATTCTATTCTTTGCTAAGATACGGCCAAGTCAACTGTCCTTAACTATACTTTCAAATAAGATATATATATAAAAACTACTGCATATTTAATCGATTCTTATCGTTTCATATATTCACAGTAGTAATAATGTAATTTAATTAAAATAAGTTTACAAAGATAATTTAACAATAACTAGTTGATTCAATTAATTATATGATTATAATGACAGCCTGAAGTTAGGTTTAATTTGTTTAAACCTATGGTATATTGGTTAGCTAATCTACCAACATGAAATATCGTTTATAACTGTTTCCATATGAAATCCAATCATCACATGTTTTGTATGTCTATTTGTTTACAAATGTATATTTAATTAATTGAATAAAAATTTTGCACACTAGCCATTCTTTTTTTCTTTTCTCTCAAAATTTCCAATAAAAGACATTGTGTACTATCTCATTATTTGGATGCATATTATTAATTGAGCTGATTGATAAAATAATAATTCTTAAACTCATTTTGTATTGTTTGTTTGAATCTTCCTCCTGATGTTTAGAACTGTAATTCATCAGTCTCTCATCAGCATATGCGTATCCTGTGCGGATTACCTTGATATTGACTTAAGTCAGGAGCAAGATAAGCAAAAATGGATATAAAATAATATTAAACTTCACTCCATTACACAAGCTAGTGGCTACCAGGACTCAGTAGCTAAGTAGATAAAGCTATGGCGTTTGAAGCGAACGATACTGGTTTCAAATCCTGGAGTGAGCATAAACTCTGGGATGGGGATACATCCAGCTAACGAGTCTAAAATAGGACAAGACGCGCGTTCTGGATTACACTACTAGGCAACAACCATCTTTGCTTTTAATAATTTCTAGCTTAACTTTTCTCATCCTACTGAATCATTTCATTAGATATAATTTAATTTAATTAATATACAGGCAATATGCATATTTTTTTTAAGTCATTTAACTGATACTTGTAAATTTCATTTATATTTCTGAATTATGCATATAAACCTAACTATAAAAGATTTATTTGCATAAAGAAAACAAAATTTAAAGAAAAAGATTAAAATATTTTCTTATTGTTAAAATAATATTTTCACAACACTATAAATGATTTCAGCTCCTTTGGGAAGACATTTACTCATTTATGTTTGACATATATATATATATATATATATATATATATATATATATATATATATATATATATATATATATATATATATATATATACAGTTCTCTATTGTCCAATAACACTGTCTGAATAATTCCTAACAAATCATTTTACTTTTAACATTACTAATGAACTTTTCTTAAAAGTACTGATGCAATTTGTTAAACTGAATATATTTTCATTAGTTTTCGTTCTTGTGATTAGTTGTTTTTCTCATTTTTTTATCAGTGATATGTAAGATCATTTAGTGTGTCTTTAAAAAATACAATAATTTACTGTAGCTTGTCATAGTTCTGTTTTCTTTAAAGTAAAACTCTCATTGTTCTACTTATACACTGTTGAAGACGTTAGATCCCCAGAACTCACTTGGAAAAAGTCCTACTTTTATAATTCTATTCTGAAAATTTGAAGTTTACGTTTTCACGCCAAGGGACGCTTTGTTGACCTACAGCTTACATTTCCCACTCGGAAATCCCTGACTGTCATTGGTTGAAGGATTTTTTTGAGAACACCATTTTGTGGCTCTCCTAAGGGCGTTTCTATCATTGTATAAATAACCTTGATTTGTGTATTTAGTGACCCCGTATTTTCTGGGTGCCTGTAGGATACATTCTCTATGCCTCATCAAGACTTCTTGATCTAGTTAGCAGAGCCGGGCATAACAGATTTGACCTTCGTTCCGTTTACGGAGTAAGGTGAACTCGTAATAGCATTCAAGCATAGTGTACACCTTTCAAATTATGATCATAATTGCAAACAAAGTTGACACAGTTCTAGTTAGGCATATTTCAAACTGTTTTGCATTTTATTTGTAATGCTAGTTCTATCACAATATTTGTATTACAAGTAATAAAATAGTCCATTTTGTTTTGTAATTAAACTATTAATTTAATTTGATAATTTGTTGTAAATTTGTAGAATCACCAATTATACTTTTAAAAAAATATAAATTACTATAAACATAATGAATTTAATAATTATAAAATAGATTATAGTTGTATGAGAAACAGTCTAGTTTGTCTGTTATCCAATGTAATGTACAATCTGTATCAAGTTTAATAAATTCCTATTTTCTCATTTCGATTTCTAAAACAAATCTAATTTGTGAACTGTAAAATATCACAAATAAATGAAAGTAAAGTGTGGTATATTTTTGTGGAACAGTCATTATGGTAAATATATTTACATATTCAGCTAATTAATTTATTCTAAAATTAAATAACTGTTGTTTTGAAATCTTTTTAAATTTTAGTTATTTTTAGAACTGTAAACAGTGAGTATTTCAATTAATGTATGTACTGTAAGATATACTGCTATAACATTTTATGCACAAAAGAACAAAATAGCGCATCATCGATGAATAAGAAAGATCTGGTTCAGATGTTAGGGCAATTATTGGCAAATCAAAATTCGCATTCCTACAATTGAACAACATATGAAACTCAAAATAACTGTCAGTCAACAACACAATCAGAATCGTAAATACGAACAGTCCTACTGTACGAAACCGAAACTTGGACGACTACCACAACCATAATCAAAAAGGTACAAATATTTATAAACAATTTTCTGTGTAAGATACTGAGTGTCCGTTGACCGGACACCATCAGCAACAGCCTACTGTGAGAAGGGACAAAGCAGGTTCCAGCTGAGGAGGAAATTAGGAAAAAATGTTGGAAGTGGATAAGATATATACTACGGAAATCACCAAGCTGCAACACGAGGCAAGCCCCAACTTGAAGGGAAACGGAAAAGAAGAAGACCGATGACTGAATAGCAATCGGAAACAACTGAAAAGGAATGCCTAATACATAGTTTAATAAAGAATCCAAGAGATCAGTCTATGCTCCTCGACGAGTTGTAACAATCATAATTAAGTATACGATAGATTTGTTTATAATTAGTGCAGTCGTTCATGCCAAAGTTATCATTATTTTCAAGAAATCGATCAGACCAAACCTACTTTAGTTAAATATTTATTCAAGTTGTATTAAATATGATCAAAAGGAGGTGTTGTGAAGATTTTAGTAATTTAACAATTGAATTTATGATTCAATTGAAGCTAGACCACCATGGAAAACCTGGAAGCACCGGACGGCCGTTTCGTCCTAGTATGGGACTCCTTAGCAGTGCGCATCTACGATTGGTTGAAATTAGATATTAAGACCATTAGATATCGGCCCAGTGATCTAAATGTTAAGCGTTCGCGCGCGAGGCCGATAGATCCTAGGTTCGAGCCTCACAAGGCGAGATTGTGGTTACACGCAGCTGAGGAGTCACGTATTAGGACGAAACGGTCTTTCAGTGCTTACAGGTTTTCCATGGTGGTCTAGCTTCAATTGACCCATGAATTCAACTATTAAATTAGTATTAAATAGTTATTTCATTGCTTTTTTAACATCGTATATGTACAGATCTGTGAGCTTTTTTGTAGTACTAGACAAAATCCGTCAAACAATTCAGGCAATTGAATCATGAACATAAATCTTTTTAAACAATGCGGAAATTTAGATTACGCCAAGTACCTTCTTTTAGATTATTTAGGAATTAGGTCGAAATTTACAGTTAAATAAATAAAATATAAAAAAATCATTTCAAAAATAAATAACTGACCACCACCGTAATGTAGGTATAGAACTTTCCGTATTGCTCTTAACCATAACTTTCTTTCACGTGGATTAGGGGCACAAAGTATAACCTGTTGGTATTGATTTTGGTGTTGTTGTGAATGATCATTATGATGAGAATTGTTTTGTAGTGACGAAGAACCGTCTATTCCCACAGACAGATTACAAATTATGAAAGTGAAAAGGGTAAAGATTAAATAAAAAAATTAATTCACTGTGATAGATTTTAAACTAAAAAAACAGTCTTTAATTACTTTATAGGATAATTTAAACATTTATTTGCAATTTTACTAATAATTAATAAAAAATATTCAAATAGTATTTACATTGAAGTATACTGGATCCTGGACTATATTCATATTTGTCGAAATATGATAAGCTAAGAAATGAAACCATCATTTCATGAAGAACTTCATCCATATATGTTTATACTTCAAGTTAGACCAAAAGAATTATAAATTAACAGAACAGATATTGCAAGATATTATTGGAATCTAATAAATAATATTTGATAATACTAATTCATCAAGTAACGCATGTACTCGTTGTTATGAAACAAAAAATTCGGTTTTGCATTTACTTCGTTCAGCTACTGTCGAAATTAAAAAACTTATTGATAAACAATAAGAACACATTACGCCGGGAATTGGAAACAGACGTCTAAATAATGAATGACAGCTGGAAACAACTGGAAAGGATTACTCAGGACAGAGTTCGATGAAGAATCCTGGTAGGCGGCCTGTGCCCCTTCGCGAGTGGTAACAGTTGCAAGTAAGTAAGTAATATAACAGCTAAAATTTCCCTTTGAATGAAACAGTGACTAAATACTGGTTAAATTAAGCATTTTGCTACTTAATGTTGATACCATTATCTAAATAATTAATCTTAAACTTTGATTCACAGTTTCAAAGTTAGATAAATGAAAAAGACTAGCCAAATCAATATGTGAGTTTTAGATTATAACATGATATTATAAACTTATGGTGAATGCAGACAAATGAATGGATAAATCGAGTTTTTTCACTGTTTTGCAAAGAATAATTTAATTCAATTGTGGTGTGTGCTACTGATGTCGACAGATATAAGTATTATGTATCACCAATCGAAAGTGAAATACCTAGAGGCAGAAAGTTAAGAAAATCAAAGAAAAGAGAACGAGAACAAAGAATGATTGGTGTGGAAACGAAGGAACAATAAAGTCTGAGACTATTGACTGATATCTTTCAAATGAAGTATTTACTGTATAGTTCTCGGATTTTACTAAGTTGTTCTGTCATTTTGTACCAAAATACATTCAATTGCCTGCACTTGTGTTCTCGTTCACTTCACAATGACTTAAAATTGATGAGTTGTGGGGAATCTACATAGTTTGTCTTCTTAATTAGCTTGAGAAGAGTAAGATCAACGATTGGATAAAGATATTTTTAATTTGTCGTATTCCATTGAATTTATATCAGCTGCTTACAATTAACAGTAGGCTTAACATTGTATTAACCAAAACCTACCTAGTAGTCAAACTGATAGTCTTTTATTGAACAGCATGTTCAGTAGTTTAATCAAAAGTTAATGTATTACCACCTTTATTTGAATAAATTTACCCGTACCTGTTAAGTTGACCAAACAGAACGAAAGGCTTATCTTAGATTTAACGAATGCGTTTTAAAAATCCTTCATTCAAGACAAATAAGGAAATCCATTAGCATAATTTTCAAATTTCTCTTTGACGTAGATAATCAGATAGACATTATGAAATTTCTAAGGTAATTAAAATACAAATCAACCATATTTTTCTCAACTACATTGAATCTATTACCATCAATAGCCGGAGACGGGGTTTGTGTTTTCCGTTCGGTAATATTTCACGTATTTGATCACACCACATTTCTAAACTCCTTTCGTTTGGTTCCACCGTTATAATATTTGCCAAATTTGTCCTAGTTTATTACTTTATTATTAATAAATTAATCCTTAATCACACTACCATTAGCTCTTATTCAATAATTACAATACATGATCACTTAATTCCAATCCTGTAGATTTTTGCTACTGTGTTCCAAAACGTGGTGTTTCAAATGTCATACAAGTGTAATATTTTACAATACCTCTTAATCTTAGTTGAATTTTCACTAAACCATCAGAATCTTAAGTACTCGTTCGAGGGATAAATTTTGACAATACAATAACATTACGCAATACCAGACGTGATTACTAATTGTTCAAAAGTATAGCTATATATTAAAAGTTTGCATCATTTGTGTCATTTGTATTATTTGTTGAACTATAATCACCGGTGCCTACAGTGATTATATTTTCTATCCTTACGGCCTACTTATTTTGATTTTACCTCATTTTCATACCAAATCCCTCTGATCACCTTATCATAAATATATATTGTAAAATAATCCGATGATTATCAGATTAGCTTTGTTTTCTCATTACATTGCCCTTACAAAAAATCTTATATCACATTGTAAGATCAGACAGAGAATAACTGAAAATGAACTAGAACTCTAAGGGTATTTTTTTAATCAGTAGAAATTGTAAAACGTAAACGATCAGGCCCAGATTTAATGTTAACATTTACACCAGTTATTGTTGTACAGACATTTTTAACAAGGACCACCGGACATATATGTCGTTACAGTACGAGACTGCGCAGTGCGCAGCGACGACCCCACCAAGTATCGCACCCAGGACCATGATGCCTTATGGCTAGATTATTATTTATTTACTTGAACGCATAGATATTGGTATAAGGAGGCACCAAATACATATGCACTACACAAATCTAATTTGGTTTTTGCGAGGGCTGTTATACTGCCCGGGTGTCCAAACTGAAGCTAGATCTTAGCCTTTAAACCACTGGGCCGGCACCCACTGGTTTACATGTCCAACTTCAATCAGTTCGTTACATTGCGCAACCACTTTATGGTCCCGGTGATGTGTAATTGAAAACCATCCGTCAGGACTTTCATCAGAACTCCGAGTATCAACTCTCGAAATTAGTTACTAGTAAATGCGTAGTTGTTGTTGGTGTGAGGGATTTGTGAAGATTTACATCATGGACTGGTCTTATTTAGGCAACCAGGGAAAATTACGAAGCACTAGACAGTTGTTTCTTTATGGTTTAATGAATGAACGGTAACTTACTAGTCACACGAACAAACAGTCATCAGTTTTGCCTTGAACATATGCAATTTATATTCGTTTCACACATCAACCATATTCCGTGTTTACAAAAATTCATTTACATTGGTAAATGATCAATGAATTTATTAAAAACACTTACCAACCATTAAAGTTTCCTAATGTCAGTTTGTATTACATTATTGTTGTTTGTAGTGCTCACTGCTACCAGCATAGAAATTTCAGCTCATTGATTTTGCATTACACACAAAACATATTTGTTTTTATCATTTCGATTATTTTAGCTTTTTTTACGCAGTTTGTGCTTAGATTAAGTTTAGGTGACAACTTATATGATTATGAAATACTTATTGATAAGGAGACCTTATAGATCAAGAAATATCTCTCACTCAAAATAGCTATTACAGTAATACAGTGTACTTGTAGTAAACGACGAGGTCAAGTGGGGAAGACCAATTTATTAATTACTGCAAAAGTAGTGTTTTCATAAAATTTGAAAACCATACATTAAATACTTCACTTACACATCTTCCATCAACTATCTCTCAAACTTCATCGTTCTTTCATTCCTGTTGTCATAACAATTACTCTCTGTTTACATTCCTATTCTCTTCAATTCAATCTTCTCAATCTTCTGCTGCCAGGCATTCCACTTCTGATTGGTGTTACATACTATTTATGTCTATCAACATAAGTAGCATGCACCACTTACTGTGTTTATTTATGATATTTGAAAATATTAATTAAAAGTTTATTATTATACGTTTTCTGTTAAACTATTTCACTGGTAATGTATTTAACGATAGAATTTATTGACATTGATTTTAGTGCCAGTCTAAACACTAACTCTATTTGCAAATATAAATTCATCTTTTAGTTGGAATTTGAGAAGTATAACATTTGTATCCATCCCCTACTTACCTAACACTTTTTGTTAGTCTGTAATAATAATACAATGAATGAAAACAAAGATTTCGATTGAAAAAAAAGTGATATGAAAACATTAAAGTTAGAAGACTTACTAATTTTAAGTAGTAATAAGCATGATTTATCACCATTATATTCTAAATCACCAGTATCGGATTCTATTTGTGCGAAATCCAAGCAAAATTCACCCAGAAGTTTTTTTCTGTCAGTTCCAGTATAATAGTAAAGATGTGTATCTGTTAAAACATAATATCTTTCTTTCCAAATTTTTAGTTTTCCACCAAGTTTTTTTAACCATCCTTGGTACTTGTCAGGTGACTTTATGGTCTCTGAGTTAGCTTGTATCTATTGTATAAATGGTGAAATATATTTATTTTAAATTCAGATCATCACACAACTTACGAATATGAAAATAAACAATTTCTAAGCAATTTAAAATTTTAATTATACTAAGCATCTTAAATTTTGAATGCAACAGTTTAAGATAAAGTGAATCACTGGAAATTCGGCCAACAAAAATATACTAATCTACTGTTTACACAAGTGCGTATTTAAATAGTCCTAGAGATTTTCTCAAACTTTGCAGTGGTCAAACTAACAAGACAGCGAAATTCTTGTCATAAATTAAGATAAGTCACACAAAGAGGAAGAAATTGCTTAATTATTAGGTACTACCGTGTTCAATACAAACGAGAGCTCGGCATATGAAAGATCTATCCTATAACATTTAAAAAACGTCAATCTTGTTCCCTTTAAAGTACTCTTCATTTGCGGATATGCACTAGTTATATCTTCGTTTCAATTATAAGAATATCCTCGAAATCAAAGCTTACAGTTATCCCATCATTCCGCATTTTACTGTCTCTACATCGTCTTGAGATCACTTTCACATGATTATTTTGAGTTTCGAGAATATAAACACCATATAAGAGTTAAGTTTGGTGAGTAGTCAAAGTGACCTGAAGTAACGGTTATTTTACCTTAAATTTTATAGAACAAACTTCTGAACTCATATCACCTGTTTATTGGATAGAATTAAAAAAATTATAGCTCTCATTGACTAGAAGCTAAACAAAAACAAACAGTCAAGGTCAGACCATTTCAAAGTGGCAAATCTTTAAGAAAGGTTTGATTGATCGTTTACTTATTTTTATTTATGAATGACAACCTTTGTAGCATAATTCGCGAAATTTCTTCGAACAGAACATGTATACATAAATTTTTAATCAATCCTATTCAATCTCGCAATACTCGTTTATTTAGTCAAGTAAAAAATAGTTGATCTGTTTACTAGTTAGTGTGAACATGCCTTTTGGATATCTGTGAAACTTTTTTAAACAGAAACACTTTTAAAAGGTTAATCAACCGATAATTCTAATATCATCATGAAATGAATCACGTCTGTCAGTAAAATGCAGCAGTTCTCCATTGTAATTTTTCCGAACAAATATGTGTAGTAAATACCGAATAGCCAAAACATTTACAACTATTCAACAAAGATACTAATTATTCATTCTACCTATAGGATGTATACTTGATTGGCATTATTCAACTATCTTTTATCTAATACATTATGGTGTTAGCTCTCATTCACACTCTAAACCATATCTTCTTTCTTTTTTTGGCTACAACACATACTTCACTCTCTAATTTATGTTAATATAGAAAATAGAAAAATACTATTGCTTTTCATTTATTTGTATACAGGATAACGTAAACTCAACATTGTATCATTCAAAAATAACTGCTTAACAATGTTCTATGTAGAACTAAAATCATACCCTGTATCGCAACGCCAGACACCAAAATTAATTTTCCTTGAGATTCTATTCATCGTTATCTACATTATTTTAGTTATAACACTAATGATTAGTTATCAGTGTCATCAACCTATCCAAGAGGATCTCTGTCAACTTTTTTCAATTACAAGTTACGTAATAGACAACATAAAGTTTCGGCAAAATATATATGGTAAAGGACATGTGAGTTTTGCCTAATATCCTTTCAGTAATTTATTACTTAGTTTGAGTTGATAAATTGTATGGAAATGTAAAAATTGGATAAATAGTTGAACTGATATTATTCATGCACAAATGTGTTTGATCATTGTACGCAATACAAGTAGGACAAGATTTACAAAATAAACCGAATTTATATTTTACCTCTCGTTTTTTTATAATTTGTGAACAATTAACAATATATAAGGAAATAAAATACATTTAATATGGATTGCATCTTCTTTTCGTTAATCTCAAAAACTACAGCTGACTAGTCTCTTTTGGTATATGTGCATCCTGAGAAGATAGTTGTCTTCATCTGCATTTGTTGATATGCAAGGGATAGAAGAGCCAGTTCATCTGTGAATTCCGAATCGTCTAGTTGCATGAAAGCTATCCACTGTATTCCGTGGTTCCCGTCAGATGTAGAGGTCTTCATAATCCAGTCGACCACCAGAAGAAAGAGGAAGGGGGAGAGTAAGCAGCCTTGCCTGACTACGGTCCTTACCTGGAATGAGTCTGACAGCTGTCCTCCATGCATGCCTTTGCACCGTAGTTCACCGTATGGGTAGTGGCTAGCAGTGGAATATAGGATAGACGTTTTTCCTGTACGGAACTCGTCAGCTGATCAACCTCAGTCCTTGATATCGACAAAAGAAAGATATAAAAATTACAAATAATAAACAATTTGTCCCACTGCATAAGCCAATGGCTATCTGAATTCAATAGTTCAGTTAATAACGTCTTGAGAGTTTGGAGTAAAACCGGCTGGGTTCAAGTCTCGATGTAAACATCAACATTGGGATGCAGGTACGTCCAAATGACAAGTTCCAAACAGGATAAGATGCATATATTGGATTTCAAGGGTAGCCGTTGTCAAAGTTCCAATATGCTTTTGTTATTGAACAATGAGGAAAGCACATTAAATTGAGAAAAATGGCATTCTAGAAATATCTTAAGTACATATAATTACGGAAATGAATGCATCAACGATAGATTATAAAGTTTTGAAAAGAAATATAAATCAATACCATTATTTTATTTAATGTTCAGCAAGTTCAAAGAATTACAATGAGGATTAACAGCTAAAAAGAAAAGATAAGCAAATATTATTCACCATATATTTTTACAGCCATAAACTGACTTTGAATCGGATTAGTTATGTCAGTTAATTTTTTCTATGTAAGGGAATAAATCTCTGGTATGCTACTAGTCAATTTGCATTCATTCTGTATCATTTTAGCATTAGATACCCTATTTCAACCATTCCCTTTTCTTGAAATATGTTTTTCATTTTTATATATTCCATTATTTTGTACTATTGCAAAGTTCAGATACTATGGTCAGTCAACTTTGATATCAGCTGCTCTGTTGATACGTTTGTTCCGTTTTTGTGTGTTTAAGTTGAATCTTTGATAAGCATAAACGACAAAAATCCTCCCGTTATCAGACACTTAGGAAAAATTTAATAAAAAAGCATCTTGATTTTGATGTTATTCCTTTTTATCGGTAAAAATAAAGTTACAAATACGACTGAATATGATTTTTGACAGGGACTCACCCACTTTTTATCAGTCAGTGAGACTTATTTGATATTAAAAATCGTAGAATATTTTTTATCTCCTAGTTAATACATAACTTTGTATCGGGTTCTTCTCAACTGTGCTCACACTATAAACTCAACATCTGTATTGTATGCTCTTGACTTATAAAACTGAGTTACTGAGTAAAATAGTAACTCGTCTTATTGTGAAACACTTGTTCTACTTTCTTTTTAATAAACAGATATTCATAAATCGTTATTCAATTGTATGTCATTGTGTTATTAGAAAGAGATTATCTTTCTAAATATCACATGTCAAATCGCTTTTTTCTTCAAATACTATGAACAGGGTATCTAAACAATAAGCTATATGTGCAGATATATTTGTATAAATATAGTTTGATCGTGCATATTTTTACCTTTTCATTCACTGAACTAATCATTGTCTTGCTACTAGAAACCTTTTAAAAAGATGAATACGTAAAAAATAAACAACAGACATATATACAATCAATAAGAGAAGAGTTCACAAATTCCAAAACACTAAATTCCAAGAAAATGATGAAATAGGTGGACTCATTTATTTTAGTGTCCTATTTCTTTTTCTTTTAAAGTAGAAAACAGTCGAAAAAAATGAAATTAGGACTTGAGAGGAATTAAAAAATAATAATAATAATGATAAAATAATGGTTACTAATAGCTAAAATGTTTAATAATACTAAATGTCTATACAAATACATGGAATTGCAGGTACATCTATAGTTTGCCATCGGTGAATATTGATTTTATCATCCGTAGAGTAGAAGAAACAAGGTTCATTACTATTAAAATCAAGACTGGTTATGTACTATACAATATATGCTTTTTGAGAAATTAATAACACATTTTTATGAAAATAGATCCAGAAAATAGGTCCAGAAAGCAAGTTTCGTCCTATTAAAGACCCATCAACTGAGCATACCTGGATTCCAGGACAAACATTCACTCCTAGACTCAAACTCAGTACCGGTGGCCTCAAATACTATCGCGTTATCCACTTAACTACTGAGTTTAGATAGCCACTCACTGATGCAACAGTTATGAGTTTTAGTTCAATTTGAAATGGGTTAGATCATCACGTTGCTGATATTTTTGAATGATAATCGATTAGTCTCTTTTGGAATACGCCCATCCTGAGCTGATTGCCTCGACATACCTGTTATGATACAAGTATAGAATGATATAAAATAGATCGGTAATCTAATCCATTTTAAATTGAACTAATAGATTTATATGTTATGTACGTCTTAGTGAAGACCTAAAAAATGTTACTACTCTACAGCTATTATTTCAAAGGTCTCAACAGTCCAGTATCTCAATACTTAATCAATGATGGCCGATTCATTGACTCTTTCAAAATAAAAAGCAAAGGGATGCAACCTTATTGAACATTGCTGGAGCACCGGCTATTAAAACACTGAAATCCAACTTATACATTAAAAAAACAACATTTCATTACATTTTCATAGGTTATTATTGTCATTAAGAATAATAGTAGCAGCAGTATTATTTACATTATGTTAATTGATATTTACTTAACTAATCATTTCATCCACTTCAAAACCACGTTTCCATTCGTTCGATATCGTCATTCACCTGAAACCTATGTAACTTGTCTTATCGATTTTTGAACTTTAGATTATTACTATTTAACTCCTTTTGTATTTTCACATCTATCTCCAAAGTTTCTTATACTTGCACACACAGTACTTCAGTTGTTCAGTCATCAATGTTTATCAGTTAATACTACGTTATATTACAATGCGAATACAGTTGTACAGAACTGGTGAAAGTTCACGAAGTAAAAATGAATTCATATTAATCTACATCCATTGTTGTTCTTACTTTATTAGAATTTATAAAAGTAATTGTACATAATCAACAATATGGAAATACAAAGACGTTTAGGATTACTCAAAGAAATATATATTGTAATCAGTATCTAGGAAAATATCATTTTTATATGTTTGAAAGCCTATGTAAAAATGCAGTGTTGTAGATGAGGTTGCAAATACTTAAAATGAAGATTTTTTTCAGTTAAGTTAAAACAATGAATGATAATGGATGGAATATGGTGTAATAATAAGCTTAAGACAGATGAATGCATTTGTACCGCTAAAATTGTATACAGAATTATCACAATTTAATTACTTTATAAGTTTTTGATTGAGATCATGAACCGATTGATGTTAGACCACCAGTGAAAACCTTGAAGCACTAGACGGCCATTTCGTCCTATTGCGGAACTCTTCAGCAGTGCGCGTCCACGATCCCTCTCGTGGGATTCAAACCCAGGGCCTTCAGTCTCGCGCGCGAAAGCTTAATCTACTGGACCACTGAGCCAACCGTCACCCAATGGTATTAATGTCTAACCTCAACCAATCCATGAAGTTGCGCAACCATCTTCCATTTTACTGAGGTAGACACCTGTTTCTATCCGATCGTGGATGCACACTGCTGAAGAGTCCCACAGTAGGACAAAACGTTTGTCCAGTGCTTCCAGGTTTTCACTAGTGGTCTAACATCACTCGGTTCACGATCTCAATCAAGAACTTATCAATCTACACAACCCCTAACCTAATACTTTATAAATTACTTGGAGTTCGTAGGTGCCTTTGATTGAGCTACATTATACAAAGCGTTAACATTGACACTAAATGTTGTCCTTCAAGAACTCTTTGAAGTTGCCTACTGAATGTACTACTTGTTAATTAAATATTCATATTTATACCATAAAAATTTCCATAAACTTTATTGATTTCACTTTAAAAAATTATTGAAAAACTTTTTTTTTGAATGAATGACATAAAATGTTGTCTTCTCTTACATTTTCAGAATAATTTTCATCTCAACTGTCTGTTATAAATGATTAATTGTATACAAAATTTGCAAGAAAATAAATCCATTATTTTCAATTAACTTTAAACTTCACTAATTTGTGATAAATATATTGGGAAAAATACAACGAATATATGTAGACTGAATCTCTTCAATGATACTGTAATTTAAATAATCAAATATTTCATTGTTAAACTTATTTAAAAAGTTATTATTTTCTTTCAAAATCAATTTTTTGTCTTTCAAATGTCAATGAATGAAATGTCATACCCTTCTTTTTTTTATATTAAAACTGAATAGATTATCTTGGAAAGTATCCTTGCTTAGTTGACATTAGGCAAAATGTTTATAAGAAATATCTTCTATCCAAAGTGAAAAATCGTGCTACAATTTTTTAGAAAAAACATTCTCATTGTTTGACAAGTGTGTATTTTTTTCTTGTTTTCACTAAGTATAACTGGTGTATTGACAATGTACAAAAATTGAATGATGTGTTTTGCAAGTTAGACTTTAAAGAATCTTATAACAAAAACACGTTTAAAATTTTATGGCATCGAATAATTTCTCTGTTATTATGTATTGCATTTCCTACAAATATATGAATAAAATCAAGTATTCCTTTCGGTTGAAGTACAATGTACCACATAAATCTTATCTAGTTTATAGTCCATAGTTAACACAAAATAATCAGAGTTTAAGATGTTGTTTATGACAATTTTATTATGAATTATTGTTTGTGTTACAGTTGGTTAGTCAATTGTTTTTTGAATAGCATTATCTCGTAACATTAATTTTAATGAAGGAAATCATTATACAATTATCATAATATATTTTGATTCAATCACAATAAAATAGTGTAACAAATGGATAAATTAAGTTGTTTGATAATAAGTATGTAATAATATGTGTTTACTTTCATACATCCGACCTTAAACTTTTATATAATAATGTGTTGATAAGAATTCGATAAATTTACGTATCCTTTTTAAATGACATAACTTTACACTGATTCAACAATAAGCTGAATTATATTATCCTCAAAATGGAATAATTTTTATTCACTATATATTCCCTACAGACTGAATCAAGTGGAAATTTACATGAAGTGGTATTTCATTTGTATTCTATATGTTATATTTCAGTATAAACATTTGTAGTACAAACCATACATTAAAACTATACAGGTTGTAATAAGTGATTCATAATATCTTATCACATCTTATTCATAGGTCATAATAAAATCTCGTTGGTTATTTTTACTCTGTGAACACTTGAATAAAGTAAATGAATTAATTTGTAAAAGGTTCTAGCTTGTCTAAATTCTTTAATTAGAATTAGTAATAAACATGTGTGCATTCCGATTAACCCTAATTTTTAAGAATACCAATAAGAATATACCGTCTGGTTATAAGGGTTCTTAGTTGTTTACTTAACACTTCACTATGTTTATCTTACTGTGAATGAATAGTCATAAGTGCACTTCTAATTGGTATCTGTACAATTTCTTTTAATAGTTTTAGCATTCGAAAATATGAAAGACCGAAACAATGTTTATTTTTTAAAGAATCGAAGCTGGGCTAAATCCTTACTATATATCAATACCATGGCCTCACTGATATTATCTATTAGAATAAAGCCGTTGAATCAGCCTGAAAATGGTTTCCTCAACCTTAAATTTGAACTTATTGTCTCCCACCAAAACACAATCCCGTACAAAGGTGTGAAACTTTCAGAAATTGAAGACGACAATCTGCATCGTTTGACAGTAGAAGCACGGACGGTAGGACAGTAGTCAGAAAACCTTTTAGTTTAATGACTAAAACTAATAACTTTCCAGTATAGTTTCATACATTTTGTTCTCTTTATTATCTTGAACAGCATAAACGAAAAAATTGAGCAGAATAAAGTGAATTCATTTTGTTTCGTAGGGTTCTCATCAGCTGTTTACGACCTATCATATTTAACGGTCAAAATTGTTGTAAAGTTTACATACCTATAACAGTAAAAATAAGTATGTACAATCATGATGGAGTAATGAGAATGAAAACATATAAACGGCCGATGAGAACCTTACCAAATAAAATGAATTCATGTTATTCTACCCAATTCTTTGTTCTTCCTCTACTCCAGAATAATGTTCGTTTGTTTCATACTGACCATCATTTTGTCGCATTCCATAAACTTATAGTGAGAAATTATAATAAAAATTCTCTTTCACAAATTACTTAAGAATAATAAGATCTAAAAAATTACATGATGTTTTTCATAATCTTTAAAATGTTATTTTACATGGAGAAATTTCCTCAGAGATTCAGTGGGCTCAATTTAAGTACTGAAATTATACTTGCAATTTGTTTATTCCATTCGTTAAATGTTACATGGATATGACCTAGATTTAACTAAACCAAATTTTCAATTCTTTATTAGTTGTCTACGACCATTATACTATGTTGTAAATACTATTTCATTTTAACTAAATTTTAGTGTATTTAAAGACGATACTAATTGAATAAGAACTCTTTGCTATCCCAATCAATAATCTTTTTTTTTTAATGGAAAAATTATGCACAAAACTAAGATGACTGCAGAAATAGTATGAAAGATATAATTTTAAGATAAGATCTCTTCCATAGGAAGTTTCTATTCCTAATAGATGACTAAACTAAATGATGATTCTTTTTTCCTAACAGATCTTAGATGACCTGATTAAACACATAAATCCAATTCTTGGTAATTTAAATGAGCTAATTTTGTTAATATGTTTTATAATCACCTATATCCTACTCACATCTACTTCACAGATCAGTCTGTTCATATGTTTAACCTATGATCTTTAAACTCACGTGAACACACTTCAAATTCTAATCTTGAAATGTCAATACAAATTTTACCGTGCTCTTTAAATAAACTTAGAATAATTAAATTGTCTTACTTCTAGAAAACGTCACTACAGTCTGTCAGAGTTTGTATTTTTCTCTTGTCAAGGTCAAGGACTGTTTTGTTTGGTCTTGATACTATCACTTATCTATAAGCTTTAATAAATTTGGATTACCACTAGCAGTTAAATCCGGGATATTTGTTTCGTTCTGTTTGAGACTTATCAGATAAATGTACTTGTATTCCATTATTGATGTTCACACTGAGACTAAAACCTAGTGCCTTTCTCTTTAAACGCTAGTCAGTTATTAGCCGAGTTACTGAGTCCAGATGACCAATCACAGTGGAAACATCAACACTAGGATGCCAGTACATCCCGCTAACAAGCTTTAAAAGGAACAGAAGGAGCTTACTGAACTCCGCGACTAGTCATATTCCAACTTTACTAAACCCATATGATGGTTTAAATTTATCGTTATCTAGGTTTGGATTCTATTTAATATGATGTCAACTTTTCAAAAATTTTCATTAATGCTAGATTAAATTTCAGTGATATAATTTACGTAAAACTTCATTATTATATGTGACTATTAAGTTTTGAAATATTTCATATTCAAACGGTCTTTTTCTCGTGTTTACTCTTTTATAAATTCATGTACCTTAGGTAAATAATTAGCATATAATTAAAGAATAGGTAAGCGGATATCCTTCCTTTCAAATGTCTTCCGCACCTGTATCTATGATCTATGCTAGCTTAAAATAATTGAACAAATTGATATCTTGAGGATCTTAATTTTAAGATAGATTTGTATTTATACAGATCGATAAAAACTTTGTTATTATGTATCAAATAATCACTAACTTCTATTTATTTAGTGCCATAATGCAGATAACTAGTCATCAGTATAACCAGTGATATTCAGTATTATTGAGTTATCTTCTCTAATTTGTGAATAATATTTTTTAATGATTTAATTTTTAATCATAAGGTGAATTCGACCTAGTTATTATTCACACTTATATTACACTTTAAAAGGCTTATTTGGCTTTTACCAACTTACGTCACCTATGGCGAAGGCGAAATATCCGTCTATCAGTTAACGGACGAGTATACTGCGCGGCAGTTCGATTGGTTCTACTTTACGGTTGAGAAACGTGGGCATTCAGAGTAGAAGATACTGGTAAGCTACTAGTATTTGATCACAGATACCTTACAAATATTGCTCGCATCTTCTGGGATCATCGGGTAAGTAATAGCGAGGTTAGACGCAGGGTATTAGAGAATGATGGTAAATCAGTTGATGAGGTTGTGAATCTTCATCGACTGCGATGGTTCGGCCACGTGTTACGTATACCTGAACACCGATTACCATGACGCGCAATGCTGACTAGTGTTGGGGATGATTGGAAGAAAGTTAGGGTCGGCCAAACCAAAACGTGGCATCAGTGCTTGAAGTTACCAACTTCTAGTCTTACCCATGTTGGTAGATGCAGAATACTTGGTTGGGCTCCACGAGACTATCGTAACCAGTGATTGGAGACTCTGGGTGGTATGGCTCAGAATCGATCACAATGGCGTAGGTGTATACGCTCTTTGTCTTCCCTTAAATTATAAGGTTAAAATTATCTCATTTCTTTCTTTCTACGAACTGGTTCGTTATTTCTGCACTTTATCCTTATTGCAATCTTTCTTTTATATATTGCACCATTGAATTAACTGCTTCTATGAATCCGGTGTTCGTCTTGCTGTGCTGATGAGGTGTGGCAACTTGAACCGATTTATGTATGTGCCTGGTCCTACGTTGTAACTGACTGACTACACTTCGATTGCATCTACAGAATATTAACAGTTAGCGTACGGTTTTTTTTAGAATATATCAGTATTAGTGTTACTATGAAATATACCCAAATGTTTGACAAATGATAGATGATCTAAATTTATTTCTCCTACTTAATTCTAAGTAATCGAGTTTTATTCTGTCATTTTATCTATTATCTTACAGTAAACGTAGCTGATGGTCGAGTCATAATCATGGAGACTGACACAAACATGCGTTGACTGGAGTTGTGATACCACATTACCAAAACGAGACAAAAATACCAAGGTTAATAGCAAAAGAAATTAAAATAACCTAGTAACAACGTTCAGAAGAAAAATTGAGAGTATGTTTCGATATGACATATTGAAAAAGTATCTATGAAGGAATATGGGAACTCAAGATCTAAAAAGAAGAAGTAATTGTATCTACTTATTATGACCGATTCTAGTTGTCTGTTAGATGTAAATATTTCTGGGTATAGAATTGAATTTTTTCATTTCCTTATGACCATTATTATCCTGTATTTCTTCCTTATACAAAAATCCAATAATAACTGTCAATCAATAAATTTCTCCCTTTTTTTCTTAGAAGTTAATCGAGTAATTTTTGGAAATTGTAGAACTAACAACTAATATGATCCGATCAGTCAATTTAAAAACTGAATTTAAAAAGTGAAAAGACGAAATCATAAAAGTACTCGTAAGGAAATCGATTTCACTGAATGAATAAATTTAAAGTTATTCAAATAAAAGTGATTTCAGCTATCGAACCACCAATTGTCCACCACTATTTATCATCGCTCTAGTAGCCAAATTTCCCAGCTATAAGGAACGTACGATGTAGTGGCAATAGTTTTACAAAAATTTACAGAGAGAATCCATTTTTACAAAGTTAGCGAGTAAATATTTAAAAGCTTATTTAGCTGAACAGAGATCTAAATAAGGACTTACTCAAGTATAAGGGAGTTAATTTAGAAATCACGCCACATTATGGAGTTGTAGAAACCTCTTTCTCCATGTTCTATGATTCTTTTGAGTTGCCTATTTGTTATCATTAACAAAATCAATTCTAGGACCTTAAAAGTGTCCTATGAGTGTATTAGTGAAGTCGGATTTTGATGACTGACATTAGAAACGTCTGTTAACTTGTGATAAAGTACAGTTCATCCCCTTAGTACAGATACTGTTGTGAAAAACTAGAGATGGAGAAACCCTTATTCGATAAATGATTTATGACTGTTTATAGGTATATAAATATAAATGTCTTGCTTAAAAACCGTGGTGACGGGACTAAGTAAACTTTATTCCTTCAAACAAAATGCATTTCTACCAAAACAATATACGAGATAATGATTTATTATATTCTCAAAACCAAGAAACTTGTAATCCACCAAATGCATCGATTTTCTAATGAAATAAACTATTTATAACAGCAGTCATACGTATCATATCGTGAATTGGTTTTTTTACAAAAGTAATGGGGACTATGATCGAATGTATTAATAACAAAGCTTAAATGATAGCGTCTTTATTATAAAATATAACCAGTCTTAATATAAATGCACTGACAAGTGCACATCTATCTTAAACTAATTTTTGTAGTAACTTACAATAAGATTTCTCTTTGTTAACTAATTCGATAAAAAGTATTGATAAAGAATAAACCCATCTAGGAACTTCTATAGATGGCCTATTTAAAACATAATATCTAGTTTGACCTAAATTTATACAAAATGTTAATGAAGTTAATATATTGTGGAGAGATACATGAAGTTTTAAGGGTAAGATTTTATAAAGAGCAATCTTCATAAAAGATTTGAAATAAATTTATGACTATATTAAAAGAGATATCAAAAAACTCTATTAATTATTGAGTATCTGGTTGTACTCTTGAACCATTATTTTTTAGTGTAGCTATGTGATCTGACTGCATAATATTTATGATTATATACTGAAGTTACTGATCATATAACTAAAACACATGGCAACAAATAAATGGAAATTTATGTTCATTTAATGGTTGTAGATCAAAATTTAAATTTACAATTTTTAAACTTTGTAAATGATGAAATCAAATATAACCATATCAATTTATTTACCATATCACTTAATTTTGATAGAAACATTTTCGAAAGATATAATGACTGTTTGAATACGAGTGAAACTTCATTAAACTTTCACAGTAAAGAACTCCATGACAGTAGTTCATAGACCAACTAGTAAAATATAGTAAGCAAGAAGTGCATCACATACAATTTTCATAAATGGTAAATAATAGTTTGGAACATGTACTTTATTTTTGTACTTTAATTTATGACATTTTGTGCAATTTATTTGTATTGTTGCTAAGAGAAGGACGTTATATTTGAGTAAAGTATTTTAGTTAATAAAATGACCTGACTTTATAGGCGGAGTTATACAAGAGATTAATAATCAGCAAACTAAGCAAAAGTATTTTATACTCATAATTTCTTTTTTAAACCAGGAATATAAGTATGATGAATGTCATAAAATTCTATCATGTCAAGTCAAGAAGTGTTATTTCTATGAGTTCTTTTGCGATATGAGAACAAATTTTGAGGTAACATTGGATAATTTGGATTTATTTCTATTTATTTTATCTTGTGTGTTCTTATTATTGAAGTTTTGGATAAATCAACTGTGATTGCATCTATAAGCGGGAAAAATAATAATCTATCCGTGGAACAGTTGTTCTTGATATTCATTTCAATAAATGAATGAAAATTCTACCACTTATATTCTTGCCCACCCAAAACTTATTCGAAGAAAACGTGAAGTGGAAGTAAATAACAACCCTTTGTGTTTTTGTTATCAACTAATCAACATTAAGATGCAACTTTTTGAGTGAGATCTCTATTTTCTGACGCTTTTCATAATAGCGAGTGATAGGTAAGGGTTTTAAATAGAATTTCAACTATTTAGCACAATTTTCTCGATCATCATTTTGTTTCAACGTCAGTCCAGTGTGAAAAGAAGCGACAACTAAATTAATAAACTAAGATGGTGATACAAAATATAATAAAGAAGTCACATGTGAAGTAATCAATCACCAAATTAAAAAGTTCAGATTAATCTTCTTAAAACTATTTTACAGCAATAACTAACTATTATTTAATAAAAGTGATCAGTCAAGATTGAAATTTACTTAAATAAACATATGTTCATTAAAGTATATCTTATGTTCCTGTTAAAATTACTATCATATGGATAACTCAGTTTTACAAGTAATAGAGGTTCTCCTGAGTAACGGATAACTTCGGTGATATCACCTATAAATCTAAGTGTGTCATGGTTTTTATGGGACTCAGTTATTATCAGGCCGTTGTATTTCCCATTGAATGGCTTTATATTTTAGAACGAACATGTCTAAGTCCAAAAACAGACTGAGAATTTAAACACAACAAATCTATCGAGTGCCTATTGAATGAGATTCATTTTTGTTATGTTGGTACAAGGCTCCCAAAACATAAAATGAGAAGTTTTACGGAAAGAACTTTTCAAGTTGATAAAACGTGCACTAGTATACAAAATGTCACTAAATGTCCATACAAAATCTCACTGTGGGGTCACTGTGTTAAGAACATAAAGCTGAGTGAATGAGTAGTAAATTTTAACTTTTAAGTACAATTTCGCTTCATTATGTCAACTTCAAATGAATACCGACCCTTCATCCACGTGATATGTTTGTAAAATCACTTACGCCTATTGATTTATTATTTACTATAACGTACTTTCCCGGCTGACATAAGGGTAATTTGATGAAGGACAGGGGGGCCACATCTTAACTAGACATAAATCAGTGTGTTTAAATCTGCTAACTCTTGTCATTTTGAGAAATGCAAATTTATAGCGCAAATCAGAAGTGGAAAAGATGTGAAACAGGGTCTAGAGAAGCAACTGTATGCTCCATTTACCTTGCTTTGATTTTCGGGAGTTATCATTTACTCATACTTTATCCAATACCATCCTAAAGTTTTAAACAAACACTTCCTATGTTCATATTTTGATCTGATTGAATACTTTTTTGTTTTCTCTGTTGCTTATTTATCCCTGGCTGTGGTGATTTGATGAGCAACAACTTGGATTAACGCATATCTGTACCAGGTTTTATTTTGTTTATGAATAAATAACCGATCACATCCAAGTTATCTACAGTGGGACAAATAAATATTGTATGTAATATCCGGGGAAAATGTCGTAACACTGTGTTGTTTTATGAATTATTATCCCTCAACATTCTATCTTTAACCATAACGATACGGTATTTCAAACAGATATGATGACGATTGATTAATATAAAATTGTCTGGTTTTGTTGATGTGATAGTGTACGACCTGAACCGAAGTTTCATAGATTGAAAGTTTAGCTTACCAATATTTAATCGACACCCAAGCATTAGTAAACATATACTGTAGTGAACTTTCTCTATAACTACTGAAATTATAAATTGTGTTGTCACTTCATCGTCAGCCACGTATTACGTATGCCTGAACGCCAATTACCAAGTCGCACAATGCTGACTAGTGTTGGGGATGATTGGAAGAAAGTTAGGGTCGGCCAAACCAAAACGTGGCATCAGTGCTTGAAGTTACCAACTTCTAGTCTTACCCATGTTGGTAGATGCAGAATACTTGGTTGGGCTCCACGAGACTATCGTAACCAGTGATTGGAGACTCTGGGTGGTATGGCTCAGAATCGATCACAATGGCGTAGGTGTATACGCTTTTTGTCTTCCCTTAAACTATGAGATTAAAATTATTTCATATCTTTCCTTTTATGGACTAATTCCTTATATTTGATCGTTTTTTACACATATTACTACCACTGAAGTAGCCGCTTCTATGAATTCGGTATTCATCATGTTGTGTTAACGCGGTATGGCAACTTGGACCGACGCAAATATGTGCCTGTCCTCACATTGTAAATGACTAACTGACTGAAGGTAATAACTAAGTCATCAGTAAAAACTACATACATAAAACGGGTAAAGTCTACATTATATATCTAGTTACTCCGATCATAACTGTATTGAAGAATTTCAAATCCCTTTTACTTCAATTCCATGTTTTCCTCAACTACATCAACCCGATCTACCAGGGATACGGAGTTCACATATTAAAAGAACGATTATCGTTTCAGACCAACCCACAGAATGAACGTGAAATATATACAATTCTTGGTGTGAAACGACGACCACAGGAAGATATAGATGTACCTAGTTATAAGATTCTGGTGTTAACGTTATGACTTTAACTTCCTTCCACTTAAACTGAATTATTCTCATGGACGTTTTCAAACAATGAAATGTCTGCATAGTCATCAGTTTCACCGAATAAGGAATTTACATTTATACAATGCAACTACGTGATCTTAATAACTATTATCACACGATAAATACTGGATTTATGTCATTTACATTATCATCCCCACGCTAGGAAGAAAAACCTATAATGACCAATTAGCACAGTAGCTCTCAAAAAGCTAAACCTTTCTAGAAGACCTAGATAAAAAGAAAACAAATTCAAGGGTTAACATAAAATCGCTTTTTTATCCACAAAAACAACAAAGTATGATGCATGGATGATAGAAAATGTTTACGAGTACAACATATTATTACGTTAATTCACGAAAACAATGTAGTTTCGATTCCATTTGCTCAGAAATATGAAGTTTTCTTTATAAACACTTTACCTACACCGGGAAACTTCAGCTAGTCCTATAATTTTCGTGGAAGGTTTACTAATACATTTCTAAGGACGAAATTTCCAGAAAATGAGTCTTTCACAAATAGTTCTTGTAAATACGTATTTATTACGACTTGAAGTTCAGAACTTTTCAACGAGATGTCGAGACTAGCAGTCACGAACACAATACATCTGCCTGTCCAGCATACCAAACAGTACCAAATTTATTCGAAGAGTAACCTAATCTGGAGTCAAACAGGTCTAGGAGTCTCTATTGATAGAAAACGAATTCGAGGAAGCGCCTATGCGATATAAAAGACTTTTCAAGATACTATGAATATATCCAAGTTTTTTGTAAGGAAATCAATAGAATTATAAACTTCAAGTAATATAACTAAATCATTAAAAAAATGAAAAATTGGTTTACTAGTCATCATTACCACTTGAATAGGTCAGCCAAAACGTTTGAAAAGATAGCTACCCGATTTGAGATATAAACTCGGAAGTTAAAACAGATTAACTTACAGATGAGATTGGCTTCATTGAATAAAAATTCTACATCTCGACGAGCAAGTGAAAATAGCCAAACATTTCAAATATGTAATTTGTACTCTTGTATAGTAAAACAAGCCACCGCCTTCTTTTGAACAAAAAGTATGAAAACCTGTTCATATATATCAGTTGGTTCTACAAAAAATAAAATAATCTCGAACATGTATTTCAAGATTTTTAACAAAAGACTTTCAGTAGATGTGAAAACATCTCCATTGAAGTTGTAATCTTTAACGTTTGATGCTCCTGTTATTAGTTTGATTAGACTGCATATATATATATTTGGGAACCTGAGCAATACAATATCCTGCCTTTTAAGCTTATTTACTTTATTAAATTTACTTTTAAGTCTGCACAGTCTTACTGCCGGCTACTATCGCTGCATAAACGCATTATTAACAAGGTCGATGATAAATATGTCATACAGAGTAGCTACGAAACAAAACACTTGAGTTTATTTTCTGGTTATTAATCAGGATGTACATTATGTCGTTATCATTACCCATTATACATCTTTTACTCCATCTTTAACACTGCCGCTAACATCACTCTACCCAGTAGTAATTAATCCATAATCATGTTATGCAAAAGAAAACCCTTGTGGAAACAACCTAAGAGACGTTCTCTTATGAAAACTAGAAGCTTCATCGGAATGACTACTGTGGTCACATAAGTGTCACGCTTAATGGTAAATTGTAAAATCAGTTTCTTCTAAAAAGTAGATACAAATTTAACATATAAACCTGGTATAAGAACTTTTGAATTTCATGGAGCTTTTTCTCTAACATATAGGAGTTACGAACACAAGTCAGCTCCCCTCCCAACTTGCTCAAATGTACCAGTGACGCTTGAGGAACTCGCTCATTTCCGAAATGATCCAGAAGGTAACCTCGAAAGACTTTCATCACTTTAACGACTTGACATACTGTTGACGACTGTTCTTACCTCGTTGTGTGGTTTATCGAGGTCTCTTACTAATCTTGCACATAGGTTCATATGACTCACTACGTCTGCACTGCGATTTACCGAATTTTCGGATTTTAAATATGAACCCTTCTTTAGCTTCGTTTACGGCTAGCCACCTCAAGACAAATTAATAAAAGTACAATTATATTCATTGGCTGGCTTTACAACTTTATAGATACATAACTCGTGGCATTGCTTGTAATAGAAAGACTATAAAATGTCACAGAAAAGTTTGTCTGAAATGTGGCTGACGTGGTAGATTTATCAGCCAACACTTAGAGTTTAAAAGATTATCCATTTGAAGCTCACTACAAATCGATGAGATGAGATGAGAAAATCAACGTACAAATAATAACATCCTGAACAGACAACCACAAATCTTATATGATATTCCGGAATATATATGTTGTCCCTAATGCTTGTTACTTTCCCTTTCTTCTTTTTATGTAATTTATTAGCCCTCGAATTTAAAGATTCAGAATCTGATAAAGAAGATACTGTCCTGTGGAGGTTAATATTCAGGCCCTGTATGTATTCTAGCACAGTCAAATTTGTTGTATACATAGTCATAATCAGGATTTCAAGATAAAAGTTATGTGACCTTGTTTGTATGATATATTGTAGTAGGTGTTGAATCACGATTGACTATGATCACCGCTACAGGAAGATTTCGTACCAGATATTAGGTTTGATACCTTTGTAGACCAAAAACCAAAAGGCAATTGACTTTCGGAGTAGAATATATTTGTCGGCAATCTCATGGTATCAAATTAATACTGAGATCGTGCCAAATAGTACAAGCGGGACTACGTAGCGTACGCAAAGGCGTGCAAGGTCACAGTGAACGGAAGAAGGTATAGTTTTTGCACAGCTAAACGAACAGGTACAGTAAAACGATGACTGGTACAATTGGTTATAATAATAATTGTTTCCATTATACCAATCGTGTTCTCCTGATAAAAGTAGGTCACTACAATGCAATGAGGTCGCATAATTATAGCTGGTACTTCTAACGCTGTACAATCCTCCAGTAAGTTTCATGTGAACAATTTAACATCCTTGATAGAATTATACTGCTACTATTTTACGTCATTTGGATTTTACACTGACAAATAAGTTTAACAAACAAATCTATCCGTAGGCCACCTTATCAGTAAATATAAACAGGCTATCCGGTATCTTAAGAGGATCTTACTCAGGCTTTTTGAGTTTACTTAGATATTCGTTATACGTCCTCTGTTAATGGGAGCATCTGGTCCACTACTTGAATGAGTTTTAGTATGAACAAACTTCAGTGTTTTTTTACTGTTAACGCTATTCATTTTGTAAACGCTTCACATATCTATTGTTTTAGCGATGTTCTTCACCTGCATGTCGGAAGTTATTTATTTTTTCTTTCAAATGACCCCTGTTCTTTCAACGACATTGTTAAGCCATCGCCTCTGATTAAAATAATCTAATTCTATCTAGCTGCATAATCTGCTGCACCGGAATTACGCTTGGAGATACTAAAACCATTGTTATAATGATCAGTAACGGCTTTAGTAGCAAATAACTCAGCCCACATTTTCGTGGTTGCGTCATGAGCAGTCATTGAAGAACTCCGACTGTTTAGAGGGGGACAGTCTCGTGTACCACATCTGATTGATTTTCCGTGTCGATAGAAGACACCATATCAGCAGTGAATAAATATTTATTTAGATTATGGACAGCACAGTGATTATCTATTCAAGCACACAAAGCTTTTCAATATTCAACATGAGATGATAGAAAATGTAATACCTATGCAAAATAAGGAAGCGAATGAATACTTGAGCTATAATGATCTGAAATTTACCTAGATGTTTTCGGCGAACTCTTAACCAACCAACCTAAGTTGTTCATCCCTTTCTTCATTGGATATAGTTCCCACACTATCAAGAACTTACTCATTAATTACAAATTGTGACATACTCATTTAAATTCAGAAAATATACTTAATTGTCCGATTGGTTGTTCTTACTTAGGTCATTAGTATCTAGCTTTAGCATCACAACATGGAAACTAGATACAACATAAACCCGTTAACGAGTGGACGCATGAGAACAAGGTCTAAGACTTACGTAAATAGTAACCTATTGTTATGAGGAAATACAATGTAACGATTTCAATAAGCCATGGTAAGAATCCGCTAAAACTGTCTTAAATAAGCTTTGTATGAACTGCGGGAAAATTTGGACGAAGTACTCACACTGTCAGCCATCAATGACTTTGTAATCGGTAAACACAGTTCACTAATAATGATGAATGTTAAAAAAGTACATGATAGACGATGTATGATTTCGAGTTTTGTCTAAAATGAATTAGATGTTATTACACTAGTATTCGCAGCTGTACATACACCGAATAAAATAACTCAGTACCGTGAAAAAAGTAAAGCAAAACTATCACAATTATCTGGAAAAACGTTGTAGAGTTAATTGCGGCCCTTTGAGATAAGTTGGTACTCTTCATAATTGTTCGAATATATATTCCTTCACTCGGTAAATTATTTGGTTTTGGAACCATTTTGAATGACCAGTATCATGAATCACAAAACACGCAGACGCCAATCAAAGACTTTGCTGGATAATATTGAATCGCACCCACCGCTGACTAATCGAGACATATGTAACCTTACCCCAACACCAAAGTGTGCATTACAGATTATTGGATCACTTTATGAACTGTATTGATTTCAAGTCAATGCAGTCTACGATATTATGACAATTTTGTCTGTTTAACTTACTCAATTTTAACCACAAATACCTAAAACAAAGATGCTGCTGACTACTGTTTATGATATTTGACATAAAGCCGAGCAGATTCGCTATAATGAATCTTTTTACATCAAGGAGATGCACTGTCTATTTACAGAAATGTAGATCTCTGTATTTTCTATTAACCGACATGGAGATAAACGCCTCTGATCTATTTTTACTTAATATTGCATAACACTAGGATCTGTGGTCGTTTGTGACACTGCCAGAGTCAAGATTCCAAGAATCGTCCTTTTTAGTCTCAAGAAATACCTAGCAGACGATATATTTCACCTACAGAGCTACCTTAACACAGTGAATAAGAGGAATTAGAATCTCGTGCCAAACTATTCATACAAGAGGATAGTAGTAGACTGTCTCTTAACTTACATCTCATGCTACGTATACTCACCTCAATGTTTCACAGATCGCACTAATTTATGATGTCAGTCTCTTGCTTGGAATAGCTTATTAATAACGTTTTATCAATGGAAAAATCCCACTACCTCCTAAAATTAACAGCGATCTTTTTGAGCTACTTACAAATTGTGAGTACTTTAGTTTTTTAGCATTAAAATATCGGCTCTTTTTAGGATCACACTCTCCAGCTGGGCCCCACGAAATTGATGATTTAGTTACACACATTCTCTCTCTCTTTCCAGCTTTACTTAGAGAGATTTCCAAAACCACTCTTTCGAAATTTTTCGGTGGTTTAAGTCATATACATAATTTCCCTTTTTTAAAATTAATTTCGTTCTCATTTTGGAGAGGTTTTGGGCTTTATCGATAACTGTACATAATTCACTAAGTTTTTATTTGGATATTAGCTTAAGAACTTCCCTTATCTTACGGCCGCTCTCCCTCGATTCATGCTGATGACAATGAAAACTGATGGCTTTTAATTCTCCCCCTTAATACCGAATCACATAATTTAATCCACCTTGATTTCTCATTGATTTTTTATTAAGTTTCAAAACTCCTCTTAAAATTTGAATTATATATAGAGTTGTCATCAAAGCATATTGTTATCTTCTTTAGCAGGACCAAGACGTTACCCTTAATCTTATCTGAGTTCTTAAGAGAATGAACTTTTCTGTACACACTTGCTGTACAAACAATAATTTTGTCGATAATATAATACACGAGATTTGACAATAGTTCGTTGACTAAATATCAACTTGAAGGAATAGTAATAATGGTTGCTATAGAAATTAATGATCTAGAGCTGGATATTTTGTACTCATATATCGGATGTGACAGAGTTGGACAACACAAAAACATTTTCAATGAATACTCCTAAGACTAACAAGGGAGAAAACGATGATGATTAGGAGGAGAAGTATGTTTGAACTCAAGTAAAGAATGAGAAACGTAAAACTTATAAACTGGCTATCTAGAGAAGGAGAAGTGCTTCAAGTCTGATAGCCTCATGATCTGATGGTGATATTTGACTGAGTAGCATCAGCTAGTGGCATCTATTAAAGCTAACTAAAGATCAGCGTCAATCAAGAACAGTTACAAAACCATTAAATTTAGAGTTATTTTTCACTACAGAATTAACTATCTGATAAATTCTGCTTTTCGACTGTTCTTCATGCCATTGGATGACAGCCACGTTCTGTAACCAATTAACTGAATTTAAAAATATGAACCACCGAATTCCAACTTAGTATCATCAAGGTAGCATTTAAACATGAGAGTAGAAAGATTCTAGATTCAACGTGTTGGGGCGAAGCAGATATCGAAGAACGTATTACTCTTTAGATTGATCTACAGATTACTATTATTTATACTTGTATAGTATAATTACTAAATGAGTACATTATTCTACGTCTGTATTCTCTTTGTTATAAACTTTCAGTAGACCCATTGACTGTTGTTGTATGGTTTGCTATCCCTCAATTTTGAATAAGTGGTCATTCACCTTTTCCACACGTTCGTTTCCACTTTTAGAGTAGTTATGCCTACAAAGTAATTTTAGATTTACGTTGATTTACTGTTAGAAAATTAATCCTTATTGTTGTATAAATTGATTCACATAAGACATACTATTGTACTAGTGTATGTTGTGTTCTCCTACTGAACTGAAAGGTGGGTAAGAAGAAGGGAATACGTTGTGGGACGATAGGAGTTAAGATTATCTCAGTATCAACTCAAAGTTAACCTTGACAAGCCAATATACATAATTGGTCAACTATAATGTTTCGAATTATTTGAATTATAGCACGAACTAAGAGTCCAAGAAATAACGCAATTGAATTAAGAAGACATAAGCACAAACGAATTTACTGTATTTGGAATTCGAAATCCAGCCATCAACATGTACAAAAGTATCATTAGTCAATTCAAACACCACATCCGCTACAGCTTAAATAGAAGTATAAGTGTTTGCAATCGGTTGTATGTTTTCTTGTTAAGTTCATTTTGAGTCTGTCCGACATTGTACTGGATGAAAACTTTGTAGTATCTAGAATGTGCTCATTAGTATTGGAATTAACAAACGAAATCGGAACAGACTCACCTGGAATTGTATACAATCAACATATCGGTTTTGTACTGAGATGATTCATGTCTCGAATTGGAACCATAGATTTTTCAACGCTATCCCCCCCACGAAATAATGTTGGGTCTTTATATTCCCAAGTTATGAATAGTGTGGCTTCATTTAAAACATATTTCTCGCATTGATTAGAGTAAACATTAGAAGTGTTTTTGTGATAAGGATGAACAACAGTTGATATGAAATCATCAGAATTGTAATCAAAACCGAGCTCATTTAGTATTCGTGCTTTGCATTGAACAAGTTTTTCACAAGGAGCAAATGCATTATGAGGATAGGTAATACATATGACATCAGGATTTGATTCTACTGAAATATTTTCATGAAACTGACTAAGAATGTCATTGCAGAACAATGGATCATTAGAAAAAATAGCATCTATCAGGACTGCCTCAGGTTTTTGATAATGAATAGGTTCAATTAACATATTATCCTCAGATTTGTAAGAAATTTCATCAGAAATATGTGAATCATTAGGAAAAGTCATACCTGGTACAATAGCATGAGAATTCTAATAAATCGGTTGATTAGGAACTGTTGTCTCACAAGAATTCTGGATTTCATTTAACTCTGAACTGCTTTTTGACTCTACACTGTCTATTGCAATAGTTGGCCCCGAACGCCCTGGTACGGCCGAGAGTGGGGAGAGTCCGCTCTCCCTCTCGAAATACTCTCACACGGCCGCGCGTATACAGCCTCTGCTAGGGAAGTCCTACTCATTGCCTTCTCGCGGCGGGGGTGTTGTTTACAAAATTGAGAGGACGAAAAGCGAACGTCTGGCGCTTTAACCGGATCACAAACCAATGGTGCACATGGGCTCCAGTATCCTGCGGGAACAAATGGCGTATGAACCAATCGTTGGTCACCGGCTACCATGGGATTGCATCTCCTTACGATGCTCCACTGCCTTGTGGGTTAGACCATTTGGTCAAAGGCTCGGGGTGTGGCCCCCTAAGACAACCACCTGCTTCGGTTTGGGCACCCGGGCAGTATCACAGCCCACATACAAACGATGAACTCTATGACTATGGCAACGAATTTTCTCGCTCCGATATATAATCAATCGATTCTAATAATTATTACTATTATTGTCATTATTAATACTATTATTATTACCATTATTGTCATTATTATTATTATTATTATTAGTACCATTATTGTCATTATTATTATTATTATTATTATTATTATTATTTTCCACATTGTTCTCCCTCTTTTATACTTATACAGCGGCTCGTCTTTGGTGGAAATTCGACTGTATCTAAACGTTCTCGAGTCACTGTCCGGTTGAAAATTGTATGTTACCACCGATTACGAGAACTGAAGCAGTTTTTCTGAAACCACGTGCACCATTCAAACTGGCTGCCTTCAACGTTCGCACACTAGTGCAGGTCGGACAACAGATAGGGCTGGCTATGTCTTTGGAAAGTCTTAATATTGATGTTTGTTGTCTATCCGAGACCCGTATTCAAGACTCTGGCGAAGTACTACAAATTCGATCTCCATCTGTCGCTTCGAAAAGCTTGTTTCACGTGCGCTTATCCGGGGACCCTGTGGCATCTTCGTCTGGTCTTGCTGGCGTTGGTGTCGCACTAAGCGCTAGAGCTGAGGCAGCACTAGTTGATTGGATCCCCATTAACAGTCGGCTATGTGCTGTTAGATTAGAAAGTTCCATCAAAGTGAGAAGAAATCGGCGTGAGAAACGATGTCTTTTCGTCATCTCCGCCTATACGCCGACAGATTGCAGCCCGGATGCAATCAAGGATGAGTTTTACCACCAGATATCTGTTCTTCTCCAGAAAGTGCGTTCGACAGATATTGTAGTACTAGCCGGAGACTTGAATGCTCAGGTCGGGCGTCTAGGCACAGAAGAGAGTCGTTTAGGTGGCCGATGGGGACTCGTTGGTCGCAGGTCAGATAACGGGGACCGTCTACTGCAACTGTGCACAGACCACAACCTGTTTCTGGCTAGCACTAACTTTCGGCACAGTCATCGCCGATGTGCCACCTGGCGTCCTCCCTCTGCATCCCAAGCCTGGACTCAGATTGATCACATCGCGATCAGCTTCCGCTGGCGTGGTTGTGTAAAAGACTGCCGCTCCTTTTGGAGTACCTATCTGGACTCTGACCATGCCTTGGTCTGCGCCAATCTTGCCTTACTTTTCAGTGGACAACGAAGTGACCGCCATCAAAGGATTGATGTTAGCAAGCTGGTTACAACTTCTGTTGCAAATAAGTATCGAACCGAACTAGCCTCTAGGCTAGCTACCACTCCACCGAAAAGTATAGATGAGCATTGGTTGCAATTGCTTGACGCCATGAAAATGGCGGGAACAGTCAGTTGTGGGTTTGCGAAACGTCCCGCTTTTAAGCACTGGGTTTCTTCTGGTTCCTTACAACTCATTGAAGCCCGTCGGTCTACTCCGGGTGACCGTGAGTTTGACCATAAACGAAGGATGTTACGTAGGGAAATTGGGCAAAGCTTGCGTAAGGACCGAGAAGCCTGGTGGTCGCAGCGTGCTAATGAGCTGGAAGCAGCAGCTGCATCTGGTAACTACCGGAAGCTCTTCCAGCTCATCCGAGCCACTGGCAGCAAGAAGTCTGGTGTGAGTGAAACAATCTGCGAGGATGATGGGATGCCAATCACTAACATCCATCGACGTCTTGGACGATGGGCAGAATTTTTCGAAGGGCAGTTCAACTGGCCTGCTGCTCCGGCAACATCGGTCAGGCTGTCCTGCCCTCCATGGCCGGTGACGACTGATCCACCGAACGAGGAGGAAGTTTGCAAGGAACTCCAACTCTTGAAGCGTTACAAATCACCTGGCCCAGATGACTTACCTCCGGCTCTTTTTAAAGATGGTGGTGACTTTTTGACTAAGGAATTGACGACGTTGTTTACAAAGGTTTGGGAACTAGAGCGTGTACCAACGTCATGGAATGAGTCGATAGTTGTCCCTATCTTTAAAAAGGGTTCACGTCGTTCCTGTAACAACTATCGGGGGATAAGTCTACTTCCGATTGCGTCCAAGCTATTGGCTTCCGTCATACTTCGTAGGTTGTTCAAAACTCGGGAAAGATTGACTCGCAAAGAGCAGGCTGGGTTTCGTTCTGGTCGAGGATGTATTGATCATATCTTCACCCTCCGCCAAATGTTAGAACATCGCCATACTTATCAAAGGCCAACAATCGTAGTGTTTCTTGACATCAGGGCTGCCTTCGATTCGTTGGACAGGACTGTTCTCTGGGATTGTCTATTGAAGAAGGGTGTGCCTGAGAAGTTTATTAACATCCTAAAAGCCCTATATAAAAACACCTCAGGCAGAGTGAGGGCATACAACCACCTCTCTCCATTGTTCCATTCGAGTAGTGGGGTTAGACAGGGTTGCCCAATCTCACCATTCCTCTTCAACTTTGCCATCGATGACATTCTGGAAACAGCTCTGATGAATGTAAGTAATGGTGGTGTGGATCTGTTACCTGTAGAAAGACTTCTCGACCTTGAGTATGCGGACGATATTGTCTTACTGTGCGATAATGCCCAAGGCATGCAATCCGCACTTAATCAGTTGGCAATCAGTGTCCGTAGGTATGGTATGTGTTTTGCACCTTCGAAGTGCAAAGTACTTCTACAAGACTGGCAGGATTCCAATCCTGTACTCACCCTGGATGGTGAGCAGATAGAAGTAGTCGAGAAGTTCGTGTATCTGGGTAGTTGCATAAGTGCTGGTGGGGGTGTGAGTGATGAGATCAATGCACGTATAGTGAAAGCCAGAGTGGCTTATGCCAATCTGGGCCATCTTTGGCGCCTTCGTGATGTAAGTCTGGCTGTAAAAGGTCGGATCTACAACGCGTCGGTGAGAGCAGTTTTGCTCTATGCTTGTGAAACCTGGCCTCTCCGAGTTGAGGACGTTAGACGACTCTCTGTGTTCGATCATCGCTGTCTCCGAAGGATTGCTGATATTCAGTGGCAACACCATGTCAGTAATGCAGAGGTTCGGCATCATGTGTTTGGGCACAGAGATGATAATTCAATTGGTGTCACCATCTTGAAACACCGACTTCGGTGGCTTGGACATGTTCTACGAATGTCGTCCCAGAGAATTCCACGTCGTGCATTATTTGCCGACTCTGGGACTGGTTGGAAGAAGCGGAGAGGTGGTCAGTGCATGACATGGTGTCGTGGTATGAAAGAAAGCTGCAAAGGACTGGCTTGTGTTGGTCCTTCACGACTCCCTGGTTGGGGTCTGACAGATGGTGCTACACAGTGGCTAGAGACGTTATCAGATATGGCTCAGAATAGAAGCCAGTGGCGATCCTTCTGTAACCTTCTTTTACTTTCTTCATAAAAAGTGGTTGTGTCTCCCTTACTTGAAAGATTTCTTCTGATTGTACTTTTCCGTTCCATTGTTACGACCACACTAAATCTCTTCGTTATCGTTCTCTTTTGTGCTCCTTGGTTTTTTTTTTCTTTTTCTATCTCTTCGAAGTTACATTGTTTTGTGTGGCGCATATATATTGGCGCTCTCTTGTACCAATATTTATGTGTTAAAATAAAGAAATAAATAAATAAATAAATAATTGCAATAGTTGATAAAGATAAATCATCATTATAAATACTCGACTTAGTGGAATCAGAATTACAAGACTTAATATTAGTTGCAATAACATGAACATTAGTATTGCAGACTGACTGAATATGTTCAATATCACCACATTTAAAGCATTTATAATTACGAAATTTACATGAATTAAAAGCATGGAACTTGCCACAGGACAAACACTGACCAAACTTGTGCCCATCTTCGTGAAACGCACTGCAACTCCTTGAATATGCATTGGTTTAGGATAACGTGATGTAGTAGAACTTTTAATGTCCTGATGAATCATTTTAGGAAATTCCCCTTCTTTACTGCAATCAAAATTTGCATACCTGACATGGTCTAGTAGTAATGCCTTTAGAGTTGTATAAGGAAGCGAAATGGGTTTTTCCGGCATAGCCAGAGTTCTTAATAAACTGTATGCTTCTTTACCGATGAATGTGAGGAAATATGCCACAATATTAACATCCTCATCATCTTCCTTGGTCATGACCCAGATTTCGAACCTTTCGAAATAATCCTCAAGAGCTTCAGAAGTTGAATGAATGTCTAACTTTTCCATTGCAGGCTCAATCGCGACGCCAATATAATGTTTCGAATTATTTGAATTATAGCACGAACTAAGAGTCCAAGAAATTACGCAATTGAATTAAGAAGACATAAGCACAAACGAATGTACTGTATTTGGAATTCGAAATCCAGCCATCAACATGTACAAAAGTATCATTAGTCAATTCAAACACCACATCAACACAAACGGCTCTAGGTGATAGCATACGCAGGTCACAAAAACAGTTGTTTGGATTCTGATTGGTAAATATTCTATAGATATCGATTAATTCACGCCCAGAACACTGGTATGAAGTCCCACATTAAGATGAAACAGCATTCCAACGCTCTCTTATTTATGAAGGTACTCCAGAAATAATTCCAATCTGTAATAAAAGTCATTCCAAGTTGAATTCATCAGTTAAATCTATGTTCTCTATAACTATATTATTGCTCGATTTAGAAGATAAAATGAATAACAGTACTCATGTAACATGCAACATATGAATTTAATCCACAAAACGTGTATATCTTATTGAATCTGATAACAAATGACCAAATAATGAATACTTGTTTAAATTACATTTCCTGTAGATTATTAAAAAGGATAGGAAATTAAATAATTTGTTTAAAACTGACTATTAAAATTAATCAATAAGCTTCGGTACAAAGTAGTAAAATAAACAACACCAGAACAATAAAATATAAAATTAACTTAATAAGTATTGACTCTTGAAGTATTACTGACATGTGAATGAAATAATTTCTGAAACAAAATAAATTTCTCATCACTTATGGAATATTTACCTAAATAGGCAATTAGGAAAAGACATTGAAGGTGGATAAGGCGCACGCTATGCAAAAATCATCAAACGGCATCATGGGGCAAGACCTAACTCGGAATCCTCAAGGCAAAAGGAAAAAAGGAAAACCAAAGAACACAGTGCACCGGAATGTGGAGGTGAACATAAAAGTAATGAATAGCATTTGGGAATAGCTGGAATGGAGAGCCCAGGATAGAGTGGGTTATAGATTCCAGGTTAGTGGCCTATGCTTCATGAGTGTTAGTAAGCTTTAGTAGGTAAATATTGAATACTAGCATATAAACATATGAACAGGCTTCAGTATACTTATCTTTCTGTTTGTAAATCATGAGCTCACAGCTTAATGACGTGGTCAGAGATATTGATGTTCAATTATGACTTTTATCTGCATAACCAAAATATACAGATGAATAAGTCTTTAAATGTCAATTAAAGTGTTTTCTAAAAACTTTGGTTGATTAGCATTAAGTTTCCCAATAGATTAATTCAAAATAATAGTAGGAGCTACTGAAGAATACTTATTATATAGTAACTAATTAATTTACTTAATAATTAGCTACTATAATAAAATTCATATTTGCATATAATTAAAATACTTAACAAATGGCCATAGGTATTTTTAAACCCCAAATGTAAACGTTATCTTAGTAAGAACTGTTAAGTAGTGGTTTTGCTTATAAATTTCATAAATTCCATTGTCCTGCCTCATAATAATAGAAATTAGATTACTTTTTGTCGTCTAGATTTACAAAAGATTGCATTACATATGAGATAATCTCACACTTTTACAAAATAATCAAAGCTGGAACAGTTTGTGAAAGAGGAACACTCATCTAGTAAACATTTTGTGAATGAATGAACGAAGAAGTAGAACGAATTTCAATTTATAGTTGAGGTTTATATACAATTGTAAGGTGTTCTTTTTCTACTTATTATAAACTGCAACTATTTAAGAAATAGAAACTGCTTGAAGCTGACCAGACATGACAGAAATGAATTTACATGAATTAATCCTTTCGTATTTCAGTGAACATATATCTGTGGCTATCAGGACTCTGTAGCTAGGTAGATAACATGATTGCGTTTGAAACGAACGGTACTGGTTTCGAGTTCCGGAGTGAACATATACTATGGGATGCAAGTACATCCAGCTAACGAGTCCAAAATAGGACGAGATGCGCGTCCCGGATTTCACTAGTAGCAACTATCCATCGTTCTTATAATGCTTGTGAATTAAGGCTATATCGAGGTAATGCGTACAGTATGCATATATGCCAATAAGAGACTGATCAATTACAGTCTTAAACATCAATGAGAAGATTCAAGTAAACAATACCAAGTGAACATACCTGTTAGATTTAGAAAATGAGTCATCATGTCTATGATCAATGCCACTTAATTTAGATGAGAAACAATAGATGAGAAAATAAACAGTTGTCAGCTAACGAGTATTTGTTGCACAAAATAAAGTAAAAGTAAACCTACTTTCTATTGATTAAATCAATAACTGAGGAAAACGGACTTAAAAACAACAATATTGTAACTGACTACTTATAAGTATGTTGAAAAATCTCAGAAATTTGTGTGTTTAGCAAAGGCACATAAATTTGTTCTCAAATTTACTTCAAGACTTCCTGATTGCATTGTTATGTATCAATATCTGCATACAGTAGTAAATCAGCAACAATAATACTTACTTACGCCTGTTACCCCTCATGGAGGAGCATAGGTCACCCAACAGCATTCTACATCCAACTCTATCCTAGACAAGCCTATCCAGTTGTTTCCATGCGCTATTCACCCTTTTCATATCTGCTTACAATTCCCAACGGAGTGTTATTCGGTCTTCCTCGTTTCCGTTCCGCTTCACCATTCCAAGTTACCTCGTGATGCAGCTTGGTGATTTTAGTAGTGCATGTCCTATCCACTCCCAACATCTTTACCTAATTTCCTCCTCAGCTGAAACCTGGTTTGTTCTCTCCCACAGTAGGCTGTTGCTGATGGTGTTCGGCCAAGGGACATTCAGTATCTCACACACACAACTGTTTATAAATATTTTTACTTTTTTGATTATGGTTGTGGTAGTTGTCCAAGTTTCAGCTCTGTACAGTAGAACTGTCATGACGTTCGTATTTAGGATTCGGATTGTGTTGTTGACCGACAGTTGTTTTGAGTTTCATATGTTGTTCAACTGTCGGAATACAGCCCTCACTTTTTCAATCCTCACCTTCACGTCTGCACCCGATTCTCCTCGTTCATCGACAATGCTGTCCAGGTACATGACTGTTTCCACCTCTTCCAGAGTTTCTTCATCAAGTGAGATTGGGTTGGTGTTCCACGTGTTACATTTGAGAATGTCGCCTTTAACCTTGTGTATGTTGAGGCCTACTGATGCAGAGGCTGCTACTACACTGTTTGTCTTGAATTTCATTTGTTGATGGGTATGGGATAGAAGGGCCAGGTCATCTGTGAATTCCGAATCGTCTAGTTGCAATAAAGCTATCCATTGTATTCCATGGTTTCCGTCAGATATGGAGGTCTTCATAATTCAGTCGACCACCATAAGAAAGAAGAAGGGAGATAGTAGGCATCCTTGTCTGTCTCCGGTCCTTACTTAGAATGCACCCATCAACTTTCCTCCGTTCATGACAATGCACTGTGGTCTGTCGTATGAGTTCCGGATAATGTTAACAATCTTCTCAGGAACTCAATAGTGTCGAAGGTTCCATAAGGTACTCCTACCCATACTGTAAAACTCCTTCTCATAGTCAATGAAGTTGACGTATAGTTATGAGTTATATTCAATTCTTTTTTTGATCGATCATCCATAGTTTCGGGATTCGGTCTGCGCAAAACTGATCCTTATGGAATCCAGCTTGTTGACTTAAATGTTGGGAGTCTACTGCGTCTTTCATCCGGTTCAGCAACACTCTGTTAAAGACTTTTTCTGGTACTGACAGTAGTGTGATGCCTCTGTAGTTTTTACATTTGCTTAGATCTCCTTTCTTTGGTAGTTTGATGAGGTGTCCTTCTTTCTAATCCATCGGCACTTGTTCTTCCTTCCAAATTTTCCTGAATGGAGGGTGTAGCGTGTTTGTAGTTACTTCGACGTCTGACTTCAGTGCTTCAGCTGATATATTGTCAGTTCCTGCTGCTTTCCCACTCTTGATTTGTCTTATGGCCATCCTGATTTTTCCGATCGTTGGTGGAGTGATATCTATATGAAGGTATGTGTTTGCTGCTTAGACGTTTGGTGCGTTTAGTGGTGCTGGTCTATTCAGGAGTTCCTCGATGTGTTCTACCCATCTATTCCCCTGTCCTTGAGTCTTGGTTACTGGCTTGCCTTATTTGTCCTTGACTTTTCTCTCTGGTTTACTATATTTCCCTGTTAGTATCTTCATTGTGTCACATAGTTGTTTGATATTTCCTTCTCTTGCGGCTTTTTCCGCCGTTTTTACTAGGTCTTCCACATATTCCTATTTGCCGGCTCTAATGCTCTTCCTCACTTGCTTGTTTGCTTTAGAGCATTCAGCTTGTGCCTTGACTTTCTGTGTTCTTGTTCGACTGTTGTTAATTACTGTATTCGTGTTCATTATTTTTTTAATCTTGTCCTTGGTTTCGATAGAGATCCATTCCTTATGATGATGCTTGTCCCAGAACCTCCGGACACGCTGAAGTTAGTGCTTCTTTGATCCTTTTCCAAATATCCTCCACAGTAGCTTCTCCTTCTTTGAGTAGATATTGTAAGGCTTGGAACCTGCTATTAGCCACAATTATACCAAGCCAACAGTAAACAGATCCTCATTAGAAGAATGAAGTTAAGTGAATTTTTCAAAAAAAACTGGTAGTAAACTTAACTGATTGATGCTTAAGATATTAATAATTGAAACTGAGAAAATATAACCATTTAAACTGTGAAATGTATGGGTCATTATCAAATCTACCAACTATGTTTATCATGAGATCACTCTTCATTCTTTTCTCTAAACTGACTTTCAGTGGGTCTTCGTGTTGATATTGGTCAGATCTTGTTGAAAATAGCCTTTAATAATTCACAATAAATCATTTGACTTTGTAATAATAATTCTAATTAATAAATATTTGAAATCAAACACCTTGCAAGTTAATAAACTTAAACATGGTGTTTAATAACTGAACAACAAAATGATTGGCAAATTTTATAATCTATTCTTCATGATCATGTAGATGTAGAAGGAACTAAAAGAAAGTGTTCCGATAAATAGTTCGAAATATGACAACAATAAGCATTTATGTTAATCTATATCCTGAAATCTCGAACTTTATGCCATCACTACTTAGTTTACTTTACTTTTAAGAGTGGGTTATCTGAGCTGTATCCTAGTTAAATTCACTAAAAGAGTATCGATTTCCAAGCCACACTTATCTGTAAACATAATTTGAACGGATGGGTATACTATAGAATGGTTAAACGTTCTACAACTTATTGATAAATTTCATGCAAGATTAAATTCCTTAAATAATACAAAATCATTAAGCTTATGTTTAATACATAGCATAAAGCGATTACCTGAAAATTATAATTAAAAAATTGGAATCTGGAAATGGACTAAAGCTTACAATTTTTCAAGCATACAAAATGATTTTTTGATTGAGATCATGAACCAATTGATGTTAGACCACCAGTGAAAACCTGGAAGCACTGGACAGCGTTTCTTCCTATTGTGGGACTCCTCAATAGTGCTCGTCGACAATCCTGCTCGCGGGATTCAGACCCTTGACCTTTAGTCAGGTAGTGACAAGTATCTGCCCCAGTACAATGGAAGATAGTCGTGCAATTTCGTGGGTTGGTTGAGATTATACATTAACACCATTGGATGCGGGTTCAGTGGTCTAGAGGTGAAGCGTTAGCGCGCGAAACCGATGGCCCTGCGTTCTAATCCCACAAGTGAGATCATGGATGCGCACTGCTGAGGAGTCCCACAATAGGACGAAACGGCCGTCCAGTGCTTCTAGGTTTTCGATGCTGGTCTAACATCAACTTAAGAATCTCTACAACCCTATACTGATATGCACAATTAATTGTTACCAAAGTTAAAGTCAATTGTACATTAGTCAATACGACGTAATGATGACTCACACCAACGAGATTTTTTCGCATAAAAATTCAACTCAGATGTATTTATAAGGGGAATGAAAAAACGTTCCAGTAATCTGAGTGTAAAATGTACTTGAGTGTATGCAACATCTCAAAGTAATCTATATATGATGTCTGATCCTTGCTTATCATTCAGTATCATACTATCTATGATAAATTAAGATTACATCATTTCAAGTAGGTAGACAACAATGAAATTTAACCTTCTGACCTTGTTTGTTATCAAACTTGTGATATAAAGTCAAGTTACAGATTACATCATTTTTATTTAAACAGTATAAAGTATTTCGACTATTTACGGTACTTATTTACTCAGTACAATTAGAAAAATGCAACTGATATAATTCACTAGGTTAATTGTATAATTATAGGTTAAATTGGATAGAGGGACCTAGTAGTAAAGTATACCAACAAATAGTGGAGATTAAGTAAATTAATTAACTGACTGACATACTGATATAACTTATTGTAATAAGATAATTCATTGGTATCAAATCAAAATTACTGCGCAAATTTACCAAGGAGTACTTACTAATTTGATAATTATTCCTTAGTGTTGGACAAGAGTACAGCACTTGGAAAAACACATTAGTATTTATTTCCATATATATCTTTGTCCAATCGATTTTGATGATAAATAACTTTTTTAAACTTGTAATCACTGGAAGTAATATTTCCCAAGATTTTATTCGAGTTCCATGATAGTACAAAGTGCTTTCACTATCGTATTTACCATAAACGTCTAGTTTTTCACTGTTACAGAAAGTAACGACAGTTGTGACCTGATTCCATGTATAGTGCATTCTTCATATTATGTCATATGTATTTAGTAAAAAGTCCAATTAACCATGAAAATTTTATATTACATTTATTTCCGTCTTATGTACCAGCACCAATTATCTGTCAGGTTCAAATCAAAATATACGCTTCAAACAAGTGAAAATTTTCCTAAACTAAGTGTTATAAATAAAATGTAGTTCGTTATGTGACTAATAAAACATCCAACTTAGTTTAAAACAATCGATAGGACTCCTTGAATCTGATACTTTTTTATTATTGACACTAACTAGCAAATCATTTCAGCAAGCCACTACCAATCACAATGATATATAGTAAGATGTCAAATCATGTTGCTCAGTAACCAAAATATGCCTAGAATAAAACACATGAAACTTTTGACTATTCACTTGTTCATTGATCTAAACTGATTTTGATCAGTATTACATGCTAAACAGTAAAATCAAAATTTTACCTTTATTAGTGTGCCTAATCAGAGTAAAATATTTCACAATCTTTACTGAATGAGCTATTAAATATTCCCAGTCACTTCTATTGGAATTAAGACAGACACTATAGATAGAAATAGGTTTATTCTAAAGCACTATACCCTTCTTTTGTCTTCATAAGCTTTGTTGGATACTTCCTATACAAATTTATATGTAGTGTTGTCAAGTTTTCTTTTTAATATCATGTATATTGCACGTTTTGTTATTTAACTGACAGAAAAAAAATGTATGAAATGATTCATTGTAGATTAGATTAATCGTAAATTCATGATCTTATCATGTCTAGATCATTGTTATTACAAATTGACAATAATAGGCATATAATAATGATAAACTCTTTAAAACTTGATTAATACAACATATACAATATTTCAAATGTTGATGTCATCAATTATACAGGTATTTTAATTATTTCGTGTCAAATGAACATTGTAAGAGAAAACATAGATCAAAGGTTATATATATAAAGTATATGCGCATGTATATGTATTTAAACTGAATCTAATTGAAACATCTGATCAGATATCCAATATCATTTAACCATATAGTATTGTATATTTTCTTAATTCTTACGTAAAAGCTTCATGTACAAAAGTGAGACATTTTGAAATTAGTCTGCGTCACTAATTGACATAGATTCAAGAATCAGTAAGAGTAACAGAACAGAAGAGAACAGCTGTTTCATTGTGGTTTTAAATGCTATATCATTTCGTAACCATGACTACATACAAGTCATAATATAGAATGATTAAATCTCGTAGTGAACAATGTATCATTCATTTTTCAAGCCTAAATCTAAATAGCATACACTTTTAACTTTATCTATTTCATAGTATGACCAGATGTTTATTGAATGTTTTCGATGTGTTAAAGTTTCACTATGAAATTTATTAATTCCTTAAGTCACAATTTCCTTTCAGAAAGTCAGGAAATCTATCTTAAATGAATCATTATTGAGTAAAATATAGGTAAGTAAAATGGTTATGTTGTCTAGTTAAAGTCAGTTCATTATGAACAATCTCTTAAATTCACTTATTCTAAAAATAAATGTCAATATGAGTGAATAAGTTCGATAACAATGAGTTCAATCTCTTTATAAGCAAGTCGAAAGATAAAAGAGAGGTATACAACTAGAGGGGGAGGGAAAAAAGCACTTCCTGTATATATATGTATATATGAACTGATCATATGCTTTGTGTAGATACAGAATGAATAATTTGATCAATTTTATTCCGGCTGATAATTAATATCGGTATGGGGTTGTGGAGATTGTTAATTATAATAATTAATAAATTATGTTAAATAACACCAAAATAATAAAAAAACTAAATTATTGCTTCGTATAATTGTTATATATTGTAATTACTAATATTAAATTATAATGCGTATTCTAGTTGACTAATAACCATATCATGGATAACATGATAGTCTACTATTAAGTAATTTGTTTATACATGATCAGGATTAACTGAATAATTTCACTGGAATTAAAATAAAAACTTATAGTGATCAAGTTTTTGTTTTATTACTTCAAATGATAAATTGGTTCCTAGGATGATTTAAAATAATAATAACTTTTAAGATTGATTAATTTTTTTTAAACGTTTTCTATTATGGATTAAACTCAGTTACAGATCCAGTGAAAACAAAGAACAGATTGTTTAACTGTTCACATCCTAGATTAGAGTTATTTTACATGGTAATCTTGATACAATATACATAATGGAATATTGAATAAGATTATACAATCATCGATTAGGAACCTAATGATCCATACTTTCAGCTTCAGTTCAATGAGAAAATTATTACAACAGTTATCTAATATAATCTAATGATAAATAACTATATAGCTAGTAGCAAGGCTTTTTTCTCCCATAAGTTACAGCTCGTCATTATAAATTTGCGAAATCCACCAACTCAGTGATGATTGTAGTCAATGGATAGAGTTATTTTCAAATTATATAAATATTCATATAATTGCGGACAAAAATGGTCTTGGATAAATTTTGCCGAGATACTAATTCTTTATATAATAAGTTCTTTTAACTGTTTAAGAATTCTCATAAGATTAAAGCACAAAATATTCTTTCCATAAAATCTACTTAAGATTCTTTTTATAAGAAAAAAATGTGTATTTTTCATAAATTAAAACATTGATTATTGTTCTTGATCCTTATTTTAATTTCATGTAAAGTCAGAATGATATCACTTGGAAAAAAGACTTCTGAAAAGTACAATATACTATCTGATCTATTCTGATTGGTACGTCTATATCAGATTTGATGAAATGATATTTTATGTAACTATAAGGTGTTCTTTCAATTTAACTTAAACACTGAGGGTTGATTATAGCTAGATGAACATAAAAAAACCCATAAAACACTGGATAACCGTTTCGCCCTTACATGGGACTCCTCAGTCTGTTATGTGAAAGATCAAATTCAATAATCTCCCCCGAATTTCAATTTGGTTTACTTTTTTATGAATTTTAAGAACAATGATTACAGTTAAGATGATAATATATAAGTTTTATCAGTTACGCAATAAAAAGACATGATTCAATAGAAAATGTGGTAATAAAATGTTTTAAAAAAAGTAATTTTGAATGACCATGAAGTGTAACAGAGCATCTAGAGACAGATTCGTGTAAACGAATTTTTGTTTTTCAGGATACTGTACGTAACTTTAATGGCTTAGTGAATGAATATTACTCCAAATATGGATATTTAAGGTTATTTATATCTGCTAAGTGGTATTACGTTTGGATGTTACTATCTTCCTATTGATTCCCCACTTAGTGATCTATTTATACCCAGCTATATACTACAGTGATTCCACCCGGGCCCTTATAGTTTTATTGCCAGACCGAAGTTCGGATAAAAGAAGGGGGTTGAGCATAGGGCTATCAACCCTAATCTTGCAAAATAGGACCTTAATAAACAAGCACAAGACAGAAAAAATCATTTAAACCATTTTAATTCTGCCACGAGAACTAAACGGTCTTTATATAGTACAGTTATGAAACCTTTATGACGAAAGTTTAAATCGTCCGGAAGTCAGGAGATGGATGGCCTTTTTGAAAATCAGGGAAACAATAAAAATCGGTACAGAGAATGTACGGAAATCGGAGGCGAACGTCATAACCATATATAGTATTTGGTAGTAGATAGAAAGAAAAGCTCAGGAAGTTGTTTGTTAATTTTTGGTCGAAGGGCTGTGCTCTATGGAGAGTGAAAGTTTTAAGTAAGTAAGTAAGTAATATACAAAATTGGGTATGGATTATTTAATTATAGATAAATGAGTGGTTAAACATCACTGAATATTTATGAAATTCTGTAAATATAATTATTCACTTACTCAACGATACCAAATCATGAAATTATTAATATTAACCGAATGTACATGAAGTGAATATGCTTAAATTATTTGATTTTATTTATCTATCTTGGATTGGTCGATAATGAATTACTACTATGAAGGATACTACTGCCCTATGATCTTCAAATAAACTCATTTCATTCATACATTGTAGTCATTTGATGAATATTAATCGGTTAAACTTCAAATATGAACCAACTGACATTAATTTAAACTATCATCAGGTAAATCAGTATTCAAAAAAACATTCTAGTAGTGGAGAGGTATACACAGTTTATCCAATACGAATAATGTTTACTGATAATGAAAATTGTGGAAATTGACATAATAGTCTTGTACTAATTAGATTTACGCTTCTTAGCAAATATCATGCGAAAATGTACAAAGGGGTTACTATTATATAACAATAACTGTAGAACAGCAAGATATTGATTGTTTTCTTTGATGGTCACATTGTGTTGAACCATTGAATTTAAACATAGTGATTGAGTGAACAAGACATTTGGAAGTTCTAAGTTCGAATCCCAACATAAAACAAAATAATTATCCAGAACGGCTTAGTTTTCAATGATTATATAATTAGTTCTCTGATCTCTCAAAAACTATTTTTCTATATGGTTCAATGTTGTTACTCTCATTTAGTTATTTTTGTAATGAGCAACTCGATCAGCTGGTTGAAACTCCCGTTGGAGTAAATCCCCCGATGTGATGCTCAGCTCACAATTGATTGATCACTGGGTCGTGATCAATGTCATGCTTGTCTAGTCCTTATTACCACCCAGTGATCAATCAATTATGATTACATCTCAGTCCTACAGGAGGTTAGTCACGACTCGGATAGCTCAGTAGTAACGTCTCTGATTGTGAAGCTGGGTGACACGAAATCGAATCCGCCAGGGAGCACCAGTTCCCCCAAGATTACATATACACCTTGCTGACGAGTGCCAAGTAGCATGAAACCCGGGTCCAGGGTTTCCTGTTGACTACCTCCAACCACCATCTAGATGCTCAGCTCAATTAGCTTCCAAATAATTGAAACTGTCCAATTAAAGGTATTAATCCAACCAAATCAATCAAACATTTCGAACCAAAGGTTGTTTTTATTTTACAGTGTTGCTAATATTGCATTTTAAAGCTTTAATTGTCACCACCAAATTAACAGTTAATGACTAATACGGAATATTAATAATACATGTTAAACAGTGTATATATTTCCTCATCTATGATAATGTGTGAAACGATGGAAAAAATTTAACATAACGCTAATCCGATGTTTAATAATATTCAAATTTTGAAGTAGCTTTTATTATGAAATCACACAAGTTAAAAAGGTAACGAAAATAAGACATAGTAGACTATTGTGGAGATTAAATTTTTTTAATAGATTTAAAATCCTGAGTTGATCTTAGAGCACTATTGAAAACCTGGACGACCGTCTCGCACTAGTATGGAACTTCTCAGCACTCCCTACCCACGACCCCACATTCTAGAATCGAACCCAAAATCTCAATCAAAAACTTAGTAATCTCCACAACCTTATATCGAAAATCACCATGTGCTCACTAGTGACTAACTTCGTGAGGGAATTCTCGGAGTTTTAGTGAAAAGTCGTGACCAGTGGGGCTAATCCGTGTCGGGTAGACACAGGTATCTGCTTCAGTAAAATGGAAGATGCTCGCGCAATTTCCTGGATTGGTTGATATTAGGCATTAACACCGTTGGATGCCTGCCAGATCAGTGGTCTAGAGGTTAAACGTTCGCGCGCGAGACCGAACGACCTGGGTTCAAATCCCACGGGTGGGGTCGTGGATACCAACTACGGAGGAGTCCCACAATAGGAGGAAACGGCCGTCTAGTGCTTCCAGGTTTTCACTGGTGGTCTAACATAAATCGGTTCATGATCTTGATTAACTAGTGTTGTATGGATGAAATAATTTTTATTTCTTCAAATAATTTCAAATGTATCGTCAATAATTATTTACTCACTATTAAGTAACTTTTTCAACCATATTAAATCATAATAAATGAGTAGAATCACTGAAGAATGTAATCATTAGAAGTTTTATATGATGATTCTGATCAGTGTGGAAATTCTAGTGTAAAAGGTTAATCAAGTAGATTTTATATAATTATTATAAGTTATCATTAGATTATTATAAGTATAATATCGATATTTTATACACTATGGTGATATCAACAAAACGCTGACTATAAATGAATACAAATTTAATTGATTGGGGCTTTTTACCAATTAATTAATCATAATTATCGTAGTTTATTGAATCAATAACGCAATATCGTTGTGGGCACAATAAATAAGGAGAATTTTCCTTTATTTCTGAGTTAAAATTTAGTTGAGATTAATTTTACTCAATATGCAGATTCAAGTCTACGAATATTGCATGAAGTCTTTCATACTGATTCATTTCTTCATAATACATGGAACACATATTAGATTAGAGAAAGGGTTAATCTAATTCATGAACTAGAAGGAATTAATTAACGTTAATTACTAAGTAATATATTCTATTCATCAAGTGATTTAATCTTGATCAGATCTGAATAGGGCTATTAATTTTCCAGCATCCATGATTAAGATTTAATTATACATAGATCATGAAATCAAGATATCATTACATTATTTGTATGTTACAGTTGCAAGGTGTTCCTCCATATTCAAATACAATTTCATTCAAACTTTCAGTAAAGTAGATTTCATCTCCATCAGAAATCTACAAGTATAAAATGCTGAGAAGTATACCTTGTAAAACATTTCAACTAATCTATTAAATTAATGAATTCAACCCTGGTGTTCTGTTTACTACGGTGTTCACCATCTATCAATCTTGACAAGACAGACGCTCACAATGAAAGGTAGATCGTTGAAAACCATAAATTTCCCTCTCTATATGAATTACTTGAAGGTGGAATCCAAGTGTATATATCTGGTAATGAAGATATGGTATAATAAAAACGTACAATCACCAGTCTTACAAATTTATTTGTCAGTACATATGTCTGATATATTTTACATATGAGAACAAAACCACTTGGTAAATCGATTGAAAGACTCAAGCGAAGTCTCATTAGGTTAGTTAAACATATTAACTATATGTCCGTAATCCAGCAGATCTTTTAACATTGCCAGATGTGCCATAGGTCGACAATTGCTGTTTATCATGTTAAGTACTTAGGATAAGATCCTATAATTTAAAATTTTACATAATTGAGAAAAATTTTAATATCCTATCATAGAAATACGAAAGAACTCAGGTAGTTTATGTCCATACCAACACCAATCTTCACCATTTTAAACTGAAAGTAGGGATATGTGGAACTGCTCAACCTCAACATCCCTCATTAACATTGTCATAAACAGTGTTCTGTAAACAGTCGTCATCCAAATACATGTAAGTCCTGTAAACGTAGAAGGATTTATTAAATTTCATTATACAATTAATATCTTTCCATCATTTTGTGATACAAAGATTACCAAATTTCTAGCTTAATTTAGCCTTTTTAAACCATGAAAGGCGAAAACATATTAAATATATATTATTGGAAATAAGCAGACATGATGCTAACCATCAGTGAAATCCAGGATGCGTGTTTCGTCCCATTTGAGACTGGTTTGCTGGATATTACGTGCATCCCATAGTTGATGTCCATTCCGGGACTCAAAACCAGTACCATTCGCTTCAAATTCCAATGCGTTATCCACTTAGCTACTGAGTCCAGTTAGTCATTAGTCTGTGTTTATAATGCTTATGATCTAAAACAATATCGAGACAATCTGCACATGATGCACATATACCAATAAGAGACTGATCAGTTGCAGTCCTAAACATCAATAGGAAGATTCAAACAACCAATACAAAAATGTATTATTGGAAATGTTTGTTCATTACTGATAACCGTTATTGTACGCTTTTCTATATTGTTTATTTGATGTTATCACGAATAGAGTTATACTATTTTGCATAATTCATCTCTTAAATTAAAAATATATGCCCAAACACTATAAATATTCACTCTAAAATAAAGATATTTTGTAAAAAGGAACATCAGTTAAAGAGATGTCGGTTCAAAACATACAATCAGGAATGGGATTATCAAGTCAACTACATATACATGATCTGTATAAAGTTCTAGTTAACTTCTAATGAAGGAAAACGGATTCAAGTAGTTTAAAACAATGTATTTCATGTAATCACATTATGAATAATGAATTAAGGTGAGAGTAATAATAAGATAAAGTGAATTTATCATGAACTGTCTGGCTAAATAATCTGTTTATCATGAACAGTCATTAATTTATGTCTATGGAGTTTTATCCTTATAACGATTGACTTAAATAATTGGAATCCCGAAATAGAACTTCGTTCATTTGCTATGTTGAATATTAATAATAATAATAATAATAATAATAATAATAATAATAATAATAATAATAATAATAATAATAATAATAATAATAATAATAATACCAGCTTCATTCAATACCATATACTCAGTTACAGTAAAAAATTCCCACACAAGATATACGAAGTTGCAACGAATATTTCACTTTATAACCATTTAAATTTTAAATCTAAAAATTATGTGTAAAAACTTTTAAATATTGACAAGCTATTATTCATATTTATCCGTAACTGTTTACTGACTGTCCTGTTTTCATAACTTGGTGTGTAAATCCTATAGTAATTATCTCTTGTGTCTTCAAAGGAATGAGGTGGATGAAACCACTAATTAGATTTACATTAGGATGTATACGTTTCCACTTACCTTAGAAACTATTTTTAGTAGTTGACATACATATCTTCTCTACGTTACACAGATTTGTAACTGAAGTGGATTAACGTTAGCTTTTCAATGATTCGACTACAAACTTATGATACATTTTAACCCATAAATGTTACCTCAACATCTTAAAAATGAATCTGTACTTGGTAATCTTGATAGGGAAAATAATTGATCACCCCTCCCCCCCAATCAATCCGCCACAAGCTCTTGATATCCTTTTTAAGACTTCCTTTAGATCATAAACTGTACATTAAATTGGCAGTAAAATTTTGACTACTCTCTTACAATTACAACTGAACACATCTTAACTCACTTTACCTAATGGAACTCAAATTCTGAACCATGCAGTGTAATCAGTCTACTTCCTTTCTTTCTACATTGTTATTTAGTTTAATATATTTTTGCATTACTAGTCAATTATTATGTTTCATCAAAAAGAAAAATGATACTCCAAAAAATCATAGGAATCTATAAACAATTTTCAGGGTTTTTTTCCTTTCTCTTTATTAATCCATTAGTTTTACTCTTCACAATTATATATATATAGTATCTTGTATACGATAGAAAGAATGGACAGAAATTTCGAACTACCAGTAATAATCTTATGACATCAACATTTCACACTGACATGACCTTTCAGCAAAATAACATTGAAAGTTCATAAAATCTGGTCCATATATTTTGAGCTTTTAAACTATTCATCTTTAAAATTCCATACACCAATAATCTGAGTGAGTTTGGCTGAGCACATAAACACACAACCATGGTGGTGGTGATGATGATGGGAATATACATTTTACAGTCTGTACTTCTCCCCCTAATGTCCAATTTAACCGTGACATTTTTCTCATCTCACTATGTCAATCCAGTAAACGTTTGGTCAGAGTCATTGTAAGGCAAAACAAATCACATGTATGCATGCAGAGTAAGTGAGTTAATCTACGAAATTCAGGTAAGGGGACGTGCTTTCATCCCATTCTCATTCTGTTACTCCACCCTATATTATATTACTGCTCCAATCGATATGGCAATGACTACATATATATATAAATATTGTATTCTACACACATCGCTCACTACCATACCTTGTAAGCTAGCAAACTCAAGGGTTGGGACATAAACAAACATACACAATGCACATGTACATAACTTGCCTTAAAAACATGCATTTATACACAAATTCAACATGAGTTCAAGCATACTCTTATCAGGCACTTTCTCGAATAAAATTGTGACTGTCCGTACTACAATGTGCTAAACTTCATTCGGACTTATCGTAATCCATGGGACATCAGTATTTCATTGGATGAAAATTCAAACTATTAAATAAATTTTTAAAAATTCCTCTCTTTGTATATTCACTTACATTACTTGTAAATAAGTAATTTTTGTGAGTACATGGTTATGGTAGTTGTAGTTGTAACGGAAAAATAACAACCTGGACGAACGGGACGAACAGAAAAAGAAAAATCAAAATATTTTTCCTAACCCATTACAAAAAAATTATCAACTAATAATTCGTTAAACTATACTACTTTATTATCAGTCAATATGAATGAACAACAAACATTTCCCATAACTGCTACAATTCCTGATGTCACTACTGGTGATGAAGATACTGCTGTAATTGATACGATGAATTTGAGTAATAGTTATTCACCGAATACTCCATCCAAAATTGAATTACTTCCAAATCTTACTGATAAAGAAAAAAAAATTGAACATGACTTGGAAAATAACGATGATTATAGTTTTCAAAATGATGAGCAGTATCATCGTCATATACAAGACATGATGATTGATCAAAATGACGGTGATAATGTGACTGAAGATACCGATGATCAAGAATATCAAGATGACATTAATCAATCTAATAAAATGGATACATTCAATTTTAATTTCTCTCTTTCTAATCCAAATGATTCTGATGATTCATTAAAACAATTAACAAATATAAACAAAGATACTGGCAAACCAATTTATTCAAAATCCAATAACAATGATGATAAAAGACCAAGAAAATTTATATGTCGTTATTGTAATAAAGCATTTAGTTTAATGAATGTTCTTAAAGTTCATGAAAGAATACATACTGGAGAAAAACCATATGTTTGTGAAATATGCAATAAAGCATTTAATCAAAGTGGTATGTTATGAGTATATTTTTATTATATGTATAAATATATATGTTTAATGACTAAGTTAACTTATATTCAATTAGGCTTTGCATCTAAATTAATGAAAATAGTAGTTTAATCTTGTATAACATTTTGCATGATAATGTACTTGACTTTGAATAATACTTTAGTTATATAAAAGTTATTGATATCATTTGACTGCTCAAATTGAAGTATATGAAACTGAGTTCGAGTCTGATACTTATTGGTTAGGGTTGAAGTTCGAAAGATCTAAATACAAAATCACTGCTTAACTTTACATATAATATCCTATATAATGAAACAATATTACTTATCAATATCATTTTGTTCTACAAATAGGTAAGAGTAATCTTTGCTCTATATTTAATAGTTTTTAACTGCCTCCAAATTTCAACCGCGCTTCAAACTATAATTATCAAGCGGTTATATTACATTTAATTTAATGAATTGAATGAATATGAAACCTATCCATAAATGATACTATTTTATGATATTAATGTGTGTTTGCATCTGTGTATTCGGAGTGTATAAAAATATTATGTAATGAAACTTAAGATCACATTATTCAAAAGTGACCTGTACTAAAATCTAGTAAACCCATTTTAGCTCATTCGGAATTTGTTCTATAGATGAACCAACATTCGTTGAAATTCTGATCAAATACCTATGGCTGGAAGTAATAGAATGTTATCTACTCATGGTCTATAGGAACCGCAAGTTAAGATCAATACGTTAATTTATATTCAATTATGACGCCTTAGTCAATATAATTTTATGCTGGACAGACGGTCGAGAATATATCAATTTTCATTTTTTTTTGTCCTAAACTATGGATTATACTTTACCATTCATTTTCACTTATCTACCAGGTATGCGTTTGTGTACTTGGCTTTGAGCCACATTCTAAGTTTAATTCCTACTGATACCATTCGGTTGATGGAGAGGGGTTTCGAACCTTTCACTTATTGACTAGAGGTTAATTGGCTTAACCACTGAACTGATAAGAAAAACTGGTCTTATAACTACACCTGTTTAACTGTTCGTTTTAAAATTGCTCACATTACTTATGTTTTATACACTGTATATCTATAAACAGATCTAATGTAGTACATAACATAAAATATCCTGATTTCAAGATTAAAAAATCTAGAAAATGCATTTCCTATGTAAACGATACTTCTTATACATCTTAACATTAATTCTCATGTCTTCAATAAAAATTGCGATGACATTTAGAGCTTATTTTGATCTTTTTTTCTTAAAATCCTTAAGATATGCTTACAAAATATTTTTTATGATAAATAAGTCACTGATTTTTAAGGATTGATAGATCACCATTAAGTATGAATTGGAAAATGTATTAATTGCTAGGATCAACTAACAATAGAATTGAATTCGGTATGCTAACTAGTAATACCTATAACTATCTAATTTGTGCTTTATTAGTCATGTATGGACCAGTATCCAAGTCAGAAAAACCCTAAGTACAATCGAAAGTGTAATGTATTGTGAATTCGTAATAAACGGGGAATAATTTATATTGTTGTATACATCACAAAATGTTACAGAATTTCCCTGCAAAACTGATCATTGAACTTTATGAACTTCATTGAGGACATATTTCATTTCATCAAGGGCGGTCTAGGATCTCTCGTGAATGTAAGTTACTGGACATTACATCAGTGTAACAAGAGAGCAAATCGATGGGAATAGTATCATAGAATTGAAAATAATGCTCTTAGTAATATCAAGCTAAACATAAGAGATATAGTTTCAAAGGAACAAATGAAGTCAAAGAATCCAAGATATGATGGCTGAGTGTTACTAGCTCACTATAAATCCATTGAGCGACTTTACTCAATGGTAAAGTGCATTTGATAATCTTGAAGAAATGCTTTATCCAAAGGTTACAGAAATTATTCTCAGTTTCCAGTTAAATAACTTAAGCACCAAGATGTGCGTTTGATCGTTATTTTGAACCAACTTATAAGTATAATGAGTGAACACACTCTTTTGACTACGAAATCTAACCAAATTTCATAAATGACATTTTACTGCTATACTCAAAATAACTTATGAACTTGCAAAATTTACTGCGATTTTCAGATATATATATATATATATATATATATATATATATATATATATATATATATATATATATATATATATATATATATAACACAAGTGTTATTAGTTGCATTGAAGCAAATTTTTAGTTTGTAACCTGTTTTCTTCACAAACATATTCTCTTCCTACATTGACTATTTATACCATACTCTCTATTTGAGCTACACTGATGATTGTATGGTGAAAATACGTAAACTGTCACTAGCATGAAGTAATTGTAAATAAGCGTCCACACGTGAGACTGAATGTCATGGATTCAAACCTTCACGTGCGTGGTACTAGGACGAAACGACCATCCAGTACTTTCAGGTTTTCAATGGTGGTCTAACATTGATCGATTCATGTTCTCGATTGAAACCCTATTTATTCCACCTAGTTAGTAAGCAACAAATCATGCATTGCAAATATGCCAGATAGCAACCTGAAATCGACCCACTTTAAAAGTTTCTTTGTTTAAATAGTGATTCCAAAGTATCCCTAAGTCTTAAAAGTAACTAAATCTAATTTTCATGACTTATAGATCAAATGACCATTGAGATTTGATTAAAATACTCCGATTAGTCATACAGAATATCCACTTTTTATTGCTGCTATTTAAATGAACTAATCAAATTTTCGGTTAGATGTCTGTAGGTCATTCGTTTATGAAAAAGTCACATAATCACTCGCTATTTGGTCTTATGACATCAGCCTTTATTGCATATATATGTATAATACTCATTGTTCTGTTTTTCTTTCAGCCTGTGTCTGTTAGTTGGTAGTTGGTCTTTGAGTCATTTGGGCTCAAGGTCATTCGCTCGACTGAAATGGTAATCTGTAAAGAAATTAAAACAATAATAATTTTGCTAGACTGTAATCTGCCATACGAAATCTGATCCCATATTTGTTACATGCATGATGGTTTGGACGAAAGAAATCCATAGTGTCTCGGTAACATAAATGAGCATAGATTGAGAGTAGAATTTTAGTTTTAAGTCATAGTTAGTGTTAATATTTGAGAAGAATTATCATGGTGATATATTTCGTTAGATAATATGCTGGGTTTTATACTAATAATGTACATTTTTATAGACCAACTAGCCGCCATTTACCTCTCGATCATTATGTAAACTTATTTTGATCCTTTAAGTTGTGTACTACATTTTATATTTGTCGACAGTTTGAAGAGAGTAATAGGCATAAATACATAGATAAGCTACATCTGCATTTAACATTCCAACCCTGACTGCTCGACACGTTGATAAAAACAGCCTAAAAGAGCAGTTTATTACCATAATAACATTATCCCATCAGTATATTAATTGACTGAACATAATATTTCAAATGAGAGCACCAAAGAGGGGTAATATCAACTTAATACAGATGTAAATGATACATACTTTGTAAAATTTTCGTAACGGTTTAACAAGTTTAAATGTGAATGTCCAAATTATGTTTTATTTCACTTAGATAGTCTAGTGTTGATCTATTTTCGTAATCTATGACCAGTTTGATACATACTGCTACCTCCTTATAATTTTTTAAAAGTTCAGTTACTGGATTCCTGCAATAGAATACTTGGTTTTAAATGCATTTAAACCCTGTTCCACCTTCACAGGATCAAGAAATTTGTATATACTTACATGTGTGGTACAAACAAGTCGGCTAAAGCCTCTATATCACCTCTGCACCACATTGTTCGTATTCAGGAAATCTTCCACAACAGAGGGTAGATCGAACATATTTCACACTATTAAGAATGTTATTCCCCCTTTCAATGCTCGCCTTTCTAAAAAGCATTCAGTTTTCTTATAGAAGAAACACTAGTTAGTCACCAAGTAAACCCATATAAGTGGTAAAGTATGAGGATTTATGGAGTTCACGAGTCGATTTAAGTTAGACCACTATGAGTGAAGGGTTGCGCTAGATCATGGATCGATTGAAGTTAAACATTAACACCGTTCGATGCTGGCTCACTGGTTCAGAGGTTAGGCGTTCGTGCGCCAGACCTAGGGTCCTGAGTTAGAGTCCCGCGTGTGGGATCGTGGGTCACACTGGAGAGTTCCATACTCGGACGAGAGGGCCGTTCAGTACTTCCAAGTTTTCCATGATGGTCTAGTTTAAATCGACTAGTGAATTCAACTGTTAACATAGTAAGATGCAGACTGAACTATATGCATAGAATGTTTAGGTTATGGTTATCTATTAGGAAATAAATTATTGTGGTTATTATTTCAGTCATGTTTACTATGCTGTATGTAAAGTTATACTACAAAATGTTATACAAACTGTCTTTTTGAGACTCTCCACGGAAGGGGGATATTTTAGTTATTTGGTGTTTACTTTATAAGCTTGATTTCATTTCAGGTTAGACATATGTGTTCAAATGACTAATAGTTTGTAATTATCTTCAATATGAAATGTTATTCAATGAATTACTTGCTAAATCAGTCTCATTTTTTTATTATATCACCAACTTATATTTAGATTATTGTCCATTGATTTCTTCTGTAGCCAGTTAGTACTCAAACAGCGATAATTGTCTGTCAATTGTGTTACTTTTAAATCAAGCAACTAGAGCATTTGCTCACATTGAAAACTTTATTATTCGAAATTAACAGCCAATGACATCTATAAAAGAATAATATTTACTACAATCATTTCTATTTTATTGATATAAACATTGAAGGAAACTCACTTAAATGAACTTAGTTTTAGTTATTAAGAAGAAGCGACTTATTGGTTAAATAGCCCAAACTTTTAACCATTCAGTTATCAGGTTCGAACTCAGTTCCAACTACTTTGGTTTTGGCAGCCACTTAGTATCACTGATACCTAAATCAAAAGTTTAGCTTAAACCATAGTTAACTAGCCTGTATTGGGTTAACAATTTACATTAGTTTTTAACTTTTTTGGGGATATTTCATAGAAGTTAAACTCACTGAAATCTTTCAACAGAATTCATAGACCAAACGAATAGGAAATTTGTTGTTGAAAAGCGTACAGTTTGGCAAAAGTTTAATTAAAGTAAATATGTATTCTGATTTATTACCAACTTTAATCTAGTTTTCGTTATGAGTTAATATCAAGTGGGGAACTACTGAAAATCAGGGGCACTAGATAATTGTTTTGTTTTGGTCCAGGACTCTTCAGTCATGCATATCCTCCTACCAGGGATAAGATATAGAACTTAAGGACCTCATGAAATGTTCATTATCTCTACACTGCCACTAAATTTTATTACTGAAAAGACAACTAAGAAATCTATTTTACGGTTAAACAATCAATAATTATTTACAATTCTGAAATCTAAAAATATCTTTTTCTAAAAATTTTATTTTATTTTTCAAGGTTCATTAAATCGTCATAAGAACACACATACTAAACGTAGCAGTGATAATCGTAGTTATTCATGTCGATTTTGTCCACGTCAATTTCTACATTCTAGTCAATTACAAGATCATGAAACAGTAGAGCATAGTATGGAAATGAATATATCAATTTCAAAATCAAATGATACAAGAGTTAATGATTATACTACTATAAAATTATCAACATCTTCATTATCTACAACATCTTTACCAATAATATCAACAACGGAAACAATAAAATCAATAACAGAAGGAATAACAACTGATTGTAATATATTAAAACAAAATCATTTATCAAGTCAATTACTTCATAATAAATCAATCAATAATAATACTCTGAAACTTTCATCTTCAGAACATAATAATAAAAATTTTGACAATACTACTAATAATAATAGTAATATTCTTAATAATAATAATATAGATAACAATGATATAGACAATAATAATTCAATGTCATTATTAAATTCTACCCAAAATCTTTTTGAGCTTGATACAAAAATGACTGGTATAACAAATAAATTTCCATTTCCTTATGGTTTAAATTTGATTAGTAAATTTTTACCAGTTGGTTTAACAGATGAATTTATTAAATCATTAGAGAATAATAATATAGATGGATTATTACATCAATTACCTATAACAACAACTACTACAATAACAAATTGTTCAACCGTTGGTGTTACTTCTACTAATACTGTTTCTGGTATAAATATTTCAAATATTATTAATCCTATTAATAAAGGAATACTGAAACAGGATTTATTAGATAATACAAATACATTTACTTGTACATTATGTTCAACAAATTTATCATCAAAAACTGAATTAGATATACATTGGGGACAACATTTTATACAACAAATGGGTAAGTATGGTAAAATGTTTATTTGATATCATTATTATTGTTCTCATTTGAAATTTTCCATCAATAAAGTGTATTTTTAGGAATGATATTTTTTCATTGAGGAATACATTCAAGGAATAGTTGAGAAGATTTGTAGCTTAGGTGGATGATTTTGGTGAAGTTTTGTTCTCTGAACTGGATGGTTTAATTGCGGAGCTTTCATCGTTCTTTTGAATGACATCAACAGCACAAACTATAGAACTATAGAGCACTTCACTTTTACCTGAAGTTTGTACTGATGATGTCGTTCAGAAGAACGATGAAAGCTCCACAACTAAACTATCCAGCTCAGAGAAAAAAAACCCATCAAAATACATTTAAGGGGTTAAGATACTTTCAGACTCTTATTGTAGACTTATTTTATTAATCTATTAAACATTTTAAAGGAGTTTAAGATTACTAAAATTGAAAATAATCAAAAGAAGAGTATTCCATTTGTGATTGAGTGATTACATTCTTGCCTTTTGAGAGAGATCAGGATGGTCATTCAAGTGAATGCATCAGTCTACTTTACTTCACTTCTTTTTAAGCGTACATACAGATTAACTATTAAACAAAATTAATGATACATAGAATCAGAATAAGTTGGCCAATACTTTAAGCAATCTAATGAATACAGTTTATTTGGTACCTCATTTTATTTATTTATTTTAGCAAATAGATATTGGTACAATGAGGCACCAAATACATATGCGCCACACAAATCTCATTCGATATGTGTGAGGGCTGTGATGCTGCCTGGGTGCCCAAATCGAAACAGGTGATTTTCTTAGGAGGCCACACCCCGAGCCTTCGACCTGAAGGTCTGATCCACAAGGTAGTGGAGCATCGTAAGGAGATGCAGTCCCATGGAAGCCGGTGACCAACAATTGGTTCATACGCCATTTGTTCCCGCAGGATACTGGAACCCATCTGCACCATTGGTTTGGAATCCGGTTAAAGCGCCGGACATTTGCTTTTTGTCCTCTCATTTTCGTAAACAACAGTAATGCCACGAGGAGGCAGTGAGTAGGACTTCCCTGGCAGAGGCTATATACGCGTGGCCATGTGAGAGCATTTCGATAGGGAGAGCGGACTTTCCTCACTCTCGGTCGTACCAGGGCATTTAGGGGCAGTACCTCATTATAGGAAAATAGATAGTACCACTAGTCAGCACTCAAAATTAGTTACAAAAATGAAAACAAGACAATATTTATTTTAATGAATCACATTAGTGTAAACCTTCTGGAAATATTAACATCTGTATATGAATCACAAAAAGCTCATGCAATATTTTCCAACTTCTTTCACTTATGATACTAGTATGATATTTAGAATGTTTATCATAACGTTTTTGTCATACTCTGTAGCGCGTTCTGTACTTATCTACGACCATGATGAAATGATCTGACAAAGGCGTAACGTCAATCTATAAAAATATTGATTTTTTACATACATGAAAAAAATGATTTAGGCTTCTTGGGTACTATCCTTAAGGTGTTATAAATAAATTGCTAAAGATTTTGGTCAGTATGAACTAAGATTCATTACAATTGAGAGGAATTAGTTATTTTTTACTGTTTTCGTGTTTTTATTTTTGCTGCTTTCCGATTGTACGTTTTATGATGGTGTGAACTGTAGTCACTTTAACCAATGATTCATTGTAGTGGGATTCTCTGTATTTGCATTCATTTGTTGGTGTGTATAATCTAACGTAGATACAATTAAAGTTTCTTTTGCCTACTTCTGATATAATCAATATAAAATATAAAAATAATTAGTTGTGCATCTACAAAACAATGTGTTTACATATAGTCCTCACCACTTATTCATCAAATACACCTGAAGTGATAAACACACATTTTAACTGGATATCCTACAGTTCAAAAAGAAATTCTAGGCGGATGTTTATTTTAATTAAGTATGTATTGACCATTCAATCTCTAGAATTATGGATTCAAATGTTTCTTTACTCATTAAGATTTCAGCACTTGAACAGTATTATTAATGATTATGGATTTAGGACTGTTTTACAGTGATTAATAAGCTCAATCTTTGAACTGAATTCAATTGAATTGAAATATGAAAATTAATTACAATTGACACCTCTAGGCATGTCGCATCAATTTTGTTTAAAAATGTGTTCACATAGATATAACTTTATCTTATTCTTAATATCACTATAAATGAGCATATATCTTTTTAGCTGATTGTTGAGTATTTCAACTCTTTACAATCATTATTCGATTTCAATGAATTTTATATGTCATGTAGTTTGTCATTAAGAAACTAAATATCAAAGAGTAAGTTATTAACAATACTGTAATGTTGGTATTTTTTTTATTAACAAAAGTACATTTGCAGATCGTTTTTCATTAAGACAAAATTTAAAATAAGGAAACCAGAATGAATATTGCTACTCAACTTCCTGACACAAATATAATTAATTACGATTAAAAGTGCAAGCAACCATGTCATAATTTACAGTAATTCATTCTAGAAATGTACTTTAAATATTGTTATATGTTAAATGTAAAATTATGTACTTTTCTATGCTAAGGCTATAAATCAGAATAAATCGTGGTGTTCTTTTTGAATCATTAGACGTACTTCACGTTAGTTTATGCTTTTGAAATGATATTGTGGTTAATAACTATTAACCCTTTAATAAATACCTGTTACTGAAAGCTGAATACATAAAACTGTAGTTGGTCAATCAGTAAGAGAGTAATATTAGGATTTGACTATAAGATTCTGAATTCGTATTAAAATCGATACCTAAAATATGTAAACGATACAAAACCACTATTTAGAAAAAAATATCATATGATTTGGTATATAAATGGGAAAGATATGGTATGGTATCAATCAATGAAAACAATGTTGATATAGGGCTTCTGAGAAAGTGCGGGTTTCACTGACTTGAGCTCTCAGTTATTGAAAAATGTTTACTGGTGACCCTAAATAATACGTCTTTTAACCGAACACAATAGTAACAGCGTATTTATTTTGTATCTCCCAGTAACTCTTTACATCACCCTATTACTTATATCTATAAATTTCTTGTTCATCAAAAGCATTCTCTTCAATGTTGTTCTTTCATTGTTTAAAAGTATACTGCTAACGAACAGTGTGCCAGTTTGATTCAATTTATAATTTTATTTGTTCTTGTACTAAGAATAGTAGTCATCTCGCAGTTAAACATTACAATCTTGTGTAAGATTACAACTGACTGGACGCCTCGCCGACTACCTTTATAGATCTCAGTCAATGTAATACATAGTGATATTCATTAAAATACAACCAGCCATTATGGTCGTTTATGATAGATCAGGTAGCTTCCTTTTTGTACCGAAATTCGTTCCCATTTTAACAATATCGCACACAGTTCATTTATAATGTATTGGAATAACTTCATTTACCCAGTAAATATAGCACACGTGGTAAAATTAATTGCTATTACAACTGTATATATTTCTTTATTTAATGTTTATGCTCAATGGTTTAAGTACCAGATCTTTGGTCGATCATGCAGAAGTTCACAGCCTATCACACCACAGTCGATTGGTATGATTAGTCACTACATGTATGTAGTCCAAAGCCCAGTCGATAAAATAGTACTTGACTATTTAGTTTAACTTTATAAAATATTCATCTTTTGACTAGTTAAGTTATTGAAATGAAATATATCACCACATCTATTTTCTTAAAATCTAGCTAAAAAATTTATTCTATTAAAATGTCAACATAGATTTGATATATACGAGTTACTTGTATCAAGATGCCACTACTAATTTCAGTATAATTCCACCAGAAGCATGTCTAACCATTGATCCTATATTTAAATTTTAAAAAAAGAAGAAAAGAATTGCTAATTATAACTTTATACCCTGAACAAAAATGACATTTATGGATAACAGTGTATAAATTACTACATTTTCAATTCGACATCATATAGATCTACTTTTTGTATTCAATTGAATCACGTATATATATGTATCATGGTTAGAAACAAAAGTAAGGAATGACACTAAAAATGATTTTTAAAATTATATGCAAACCCAATTTCTGTTAGTTGTAATGAATCATGTAAATGAAAAGAAAGACATGTGTATTAACAGTTCTGACTTCGGCATTAGGTGACAGTTGGTTTGAGTTGCGGATGTTCTTCAGTTGTAGGAATTCTGCCCTAGCTTTGCCAGATTTCGCCTTACCATCTAGGTCAGATCCTCGTTGTTTATCGATAATGCTGACCAGGTATCCAAAGGCTTCAACCCCTTCCAGAACTTCTCCATCAAATGTGATTTGGTTGGTGCTCTCGATGTATCATTCCATGATCTAAATTCTCTCCTTTTCTATAGTGAGGCCTATTGCTCTGGAAGGTACTGTTACACCGGCTTTTTACACATGCATTTGTTGTTGTCGTTAGTATATAAGTCTAAATAGTCTAGTCGCATTGTATTCCATTGTATTCCGTGCCTCCCGTGAGATAGGGAGGTCATCATAGTCCAGTCAAGCACAAACTATGGAAACCAGCACTATATCTAGGTTATTCATTATTTTCTTTCTATTGCATTCAGTCATCTAACATGAGACTGTTTTATAATAGTCTAGTTTTCAATGGTTTCCGAGCCAAAACATACAACTTATTAGTATGGAACATATGTTTTTACACCATTCCTATTATTTTTATTATTAATACCAAGTCAAAATATAAAATAGTGTATGAAAGTATCAATGTGTACACTAGGAAAATCGATTAGGATCACTATCATTATCGTTATCATCACCCCATCCATATTAATAACATGTCTGTATATTCTTTTATTAAAACTAAAAGGTGAGCATTAAATTTTGTTCCTTCTTCTGATTCTTCTCCTTCTTTATGGGTCAAATAAGGTCAATTTGTAAGAAAAATAATTTTTGAGAAAGTGGTGGTGACAGATTTCAGTAGATGGAGTGGGGAGAAGTAAAAGAATCAAATGTTATGAAAGAAAAAATAAAAAAAGCATGAAAATAAAATGAGAAGAGATTAAAGTTAGTTAGTCAATCAGCACTAAGTAATTATCTTCGTCTTCTTCCTCTCTATCACCTCCTAATGTGTATCAATCTATATAATTCCTCTTTTTTCATGGAAACTTAGTCAGTTTTAATGATTGTATGAAATTAATCTTCTTTTTTAATTCTTTTAATAATTAGTTTGCCAGTCCTGTCATGATTAATTTATTTATGTTGAAATAAAAAAAGGTGGTAGGAAAGATTACGCAAATGTTTCAAGCCAGTTTGCTTTGTCTCTCTTGTTTAAACCTAATTCAGTGTATATAGTTTTTCATTTGTGCATCTACATACATATTTGTTTGTTTGTGAAGCCAAACGTTTTTACGACCCACATTACAAAATGTGTCTTTGGTGTAACCTCACTATTATTAACAAAGGAAATGAGCATATGTGTGCTATTCGTAAATTGGGATAGACTACGCCAAGAATTTGTGTCAGATGAAATTTGTATTTAATGAAACCATGATGATTGATTACGAATAAAATTAGTTTAATAATTTAAAAACAAAGTCTCTATATCATTGAGATGATATCTATCAATAGAACTCCATCAATAGTATGATAGTTCTCAAATGAGAAGTATCATTTGTACTGTATTAAAGATAACTCTTATCATGAACCGATATCAGATTTTGACGTCTGTTTAGTATTGTATAGGATTTTTTAGATCCACACCAATATAAACTCATATGAGAACACACCGAAGACATTCAGGACATAAACGAAACACCTAAACTACTGAATCATTGTCGAAAGATACATATTTTCACCATCAATCAATTTGTAGTGAAGTCCGATCCTCAGCCGGCTAGTAAGTGCATCACTTTGACTAGTTTAAGCATTCTGATGAAAACTTGAAAAAGTGTTGAAACTTAGTATTAACTATTACGCAATTATTATTCTGTAGTTTGGCCCGGTGAAATCCATGCATCTTTGTGTATGCGTTCATGTTAAAAACGAATGCTGTCTTTAGCCGTGTTGTAGAAAGCATTCCCATCTTATAAGTTTTTTACAAACATCAGTGAAACTCCTCATGTGTGCGAGCCACATTCTTCTTCGTGATCAGAATACCACACAGCCTCTTCCAAATCTAGTCTTTGATCACCAGCTTACGTTCAATATGTTTCATTTATTCTAAGCAGAGCTATTTGAATGCTCCTTCCAGTCTCCTATATTGTGTGAGCATACCATGTATGTATGTTAATTGTTGCCCTGATTGTTAGAAGGACCGCTGACTTTGTGACTTCCGAAGAATCTTGACTTTCATCATGAGGTATCATAAGTGTTCCGTATGAACACCGTTCAACTCCCAGAGCAGAGTTAATATGTTCTAAATGATCTTTTCAGTCTAGCGCTTGTTTAACAAGGTTCTATTTTACAATATGGGGTTGATAACCCCATACTCAACCCTCCTCCTTTATCCGAACTTTGTTCTGACAGTAACTCTAGAAAGGCTCCAGAAGGAGTTCCACAATTCTTATTTAGTTAGACGATTTTGTGGGGATTTTTCTAGAATTTAGAAGGGATTTCTTTATTAACTGTAAATCCTGTTTTTTGATATCTCTTGAAACTAGGTGCTCATTGATAAGGAATCACATACTGCACCAAAATGGGTTAACATTACTCTTTACAAATCAGTTCTCATTTGGGGCGGAAAACGGCCTTAAAACGATAAGAGGATTCAGCAAACTACCTATCCTGACAAATAAGATTACATAACACGCAAGGTGAAGTTTTTCACACTACCTATCGAATCTTGGGAATATGTGTGTTACTGCAATAGCTTATGCGTTTGATATGTATTTATGAGAAAAAAACGATTGAATAATACAGAACTAGATATTTAAACATTGAAGATCATGTGGTGCCTCGATGTAAACTGTTCTATCTCTACTGATAGCTTTAGGATAGAAATCCACAAAAACAATGACTAAAAATAGAAGAAATAAGTAGAACTTAATTTGGTTTATCATTTTTGTACACTGAACCGTTGCACCCATATACTTTCACCTTTATCGTTATTATTTAAAACCTGCCTACTCGTAAAATTCGAAAATACCCTGTCTCAGCTTCACAAACATATTTTAATATGTCAAATTGAAGGTTAACAAAAACCTCAATTTTTTCTGATCTGTACGTCTCATTATTTTAAAACGGAAATATTTAGTGTTGTCGAATGTGACCAATATGCTGCTCTAATTCTAGATGCAGATCATAGTTCGTTGACGGATGACTACTACTTGACTTCTATCTGATATAAGACTGTAATTAAATATGTTAGACGTTATCATACATTAATTTAGAGAACTAGATTTTGTTGACTGTTTAAAATCGCTTAGTTTCAACTTTTAAAGTAGTTTTTCAAGTATTACACCTTGTACATATCATTGTGATATTTTTGAATTGAGCATCAATACACATAATCGACAAGTTAATAGACACAACTTAGGCTTGTAGCTTTTGTTGAAATGATTCTAAATAATAATTTTAACTGACCTCTTTCCTGTGTATACCATTGTTATGGCTAATGTTCTTTTTACACCAATAGAAGCTCAACTTGGTCCAATATCAAACAGTTTAATACCATCGTCTTCACTTTCAAATCCACTTAATCCAATTCATCTCAATCCGAATACATCTTTCAATGATATTAATTCCAAGTTACCTCACTCGTTTACATCGTCTACACAAAATACATTAAAATCAATTGAACAAACAGATTTAAATAAAATTCTACCTGAAAATTCAAATACAACATATCCATTTGATAATTGTTTACCGAATACATCTATAGATAACATTTCATTATTGAATTCAACTAATATGAATTCAGCGGCTACTGCTGCTGCTGCTGCCGCTTCTGCAGCTATGGTAACGGCATTAAGTCAATTTTTATTGGGCAATACACCTGGCCAATCATTACCGAACCCATCATTGTTAGCTGCAACAGCTGCACTGACTAATCCTGAATTATTAAATACTCTTATGAATGCACTGCCACCTACCATTACTACTACTAATACTAATACTACTACCAACACTACTATTAATACTAATACCACTAATAAAAGTGATAATAATAACACACCAACCATTCAAAGCAACATGAACGAACTTAATCCTAATCATTTTAATAAACTACTGAATAGTTTGACCAATGTACATAACCACTTAAATTTTCCACGTAGCACAGGACTTTCAAATAATATCGCTCAAAAACTCCTCGATATCGATACTAATTCATTTGGACTAAAAGATCACGCTTTGAATTTTATTATCAACAAAGCATGTAATATATCGCCTGATTCATTGACCAAATCTCCAACATCTTCCTCACCGTCATTGTCATCATCAATTTCACCATCAGCTATTATAACAACAACAATCGGGACAACAACTATGACAACATCAATTAGTCAAAATTATTCTTCGTTGAATCATTTAAATCAAAAAACTCCTTCATCATTATCTACACATTCAATATGGCCGTGTAAATTAGACTTAGATTTTACAAATCGTTCCATTATTAATCCATTACAATCGAATTGTGCATTAAATCAATTATTTACTGAATTAGATACAAATCTATCAATGAATATGGCAACATCGAATTCATTTGATCAACAAATGTTATCTACAATTAATTTATCAACTTGTAAAAATAATAGTTATATCACAGAGGATTCATTTAAATTAAATAATTCACGTCATTTAAGTATTGACAGTGAAAATTATTCCAGTGATCTTGAAGGCGGTGGTGGTGGTGGTGGAGAAGGTGTAGGTGGTATTGGTGGAGGAAATTTAACTGATTCCACATTAAGTGGAAGTTTCAATACATCAAAAAGAAAACGTTCGAATTCACCGAATAACTCAATTGATAACAGTAAATCACGTAAATGTAATTTTTGTAATAAACAATTTAATTGTACAAGTGCCTTGAGAATACATTATAGAAAACATTCAGGTAAGTGATCTATATGAAAGTGCTTACATGAATCTTTATACATTACATTTATATCAACTACAAAACTATTAGAATCAGTGAGCAATAGATAGTTTTTTACTGACTAGTTACGAACTCCTAGTTAGTGGTTAAGATATTCAAGTTTCAGTCACTGAGTAGCAAGTTCGAACTCTGCTACACATTACCTTTAATTTTTGTTATGAGTAGAAAGTCTATATTGATTGGTGAATGATTTTTACGTCATTCAGTTTGTGATCCAAACCGATACTGAATCGACATTTACATTTAAAGGGAGGAATGCATTTCAAACACCGTTATAATATGATTCATAACATTCAGAAAGTTTTGTATTATAATTACAGTCTCAGTCAAATAGAACTGTCGTCTGTGTATGTAATTATATATATATATCTTATCCATAACAATGGGAGAACACAACTATTAAAACTCACTCAAGCAGTTAAGAAAAGTCGTCATCAAATTGGACAAATTTTCTCCAAGACGTCACATGCTTATTCACTAATAATGTTTAAAGTTGCCTTACTTTGTTGAAGACAAGTTGTCAAATTTCTAAGATACCTATAATTGTTGTCATTACTTTATCAATGTCATTAAGGCCACAAATATGAATTGTAAGACGATTATATTGTATGATGGATCTATATTCTCTGTGTTATTTTTATTCTTTAACCAAGTGAGTAAAATCAAAAAGTGTATCTCGTAGCCGAATACACAAACTTGTGTTTACTACTACAAATAATAATTTTTTCGGTTTAATTCATGAGCTAATCCTATTTTGACCACTATTTAAAGATTAGAAGCACTGAATATCTGTTTGGTCCTAGTATGGGAAGCTTCAAAAGTGCATATTCACAACCCCATATATTCCTTGGGTCTTGTGTACGAATGACTAATCTTTAGACCTCCAAGTCGGTATTCAACTATTTTAATTTTCAACGTCGATCTATTCGAGATTTAGTGCAACTCTCGTCCACTGTCTGCTAATAATAATTTTCACGTTACAGGGAAATTGGTTAACTTTGAAATGCCCATTATCTAACGACACAGATCACTGGTTTAGTCAAAACACATCATCCAACTTAGATTTGCAAAGCCAAAGGGTAGTATTTTCTCATACATCGCTAAATTATGACTGAATATAATTATTAACCATACTTAATAGATAATTTGAATTGATTGTTAATTCTTGTTTAAGGATTATTTGAAATTAGTAGATTTATATTTGAAAAGCTATTTGAATTGCTAGAATTAAAAAGAAACTGAACGTCCCTATTGTACTGGTTACAATGAAGTAATCATATTCACTATATTAATACTGTATGCATATTGATTTATTTTCTATCATCACTGACAACCACTTTGATAGTCTATTGGTAGATGCATTTGTTTTCTTAGTGTACGATATTTTGAACGTTTTCGATTTTCATATTTGACATGACGAATTGATTTGAGTTAGATAAACATTATAAACTAGAACGCATTAAACAGTTGTTTTATCTTAGTATGAGATTTCTCAGTAGTGTGCACAACCACACACTTAGGATCGAACTCAGGACCTTCGAGTCTCACTACAAACACTTAAGCTTTAGATTACTGAGTCACTGTCCATTGGTTTATATGTCTAACTTAAATCCATTCGCGATATCAATCGCCAGTGATAATATTTGTTTCACTGCCAACAAGGCTGTGCTCCACTCGTCAGGACTTCTGGTTAGAACTCACTTTTCACTTCTTTTTACTTAAATTTCTGGACAATTTTATTGTTTTTTGGAAGAATGTATCGTATATATGATATGCATTGCGTGAACAAAAATTTGTCATTTCTTCATCTGAAAACATTAGTATAATTACTCGAATTGCTTTTGTATGCTACGTTTCTTAAAAATATTGAGAATACAAAGAAGGGGAGATTAATCTAACTTAATTCAGTTGACATCCGGAGGTCATTTTTACCCTGTAACGATATATACATGTCTAAGCTTGTATATATGTAATACGTTGATTACTATTATTATTATTACTATTATTATTATCGTCATCATTATTATTATATCTTATCTTTGGGGTCAACATATCAATTTTGTGTATAATTACTCTCTTTACTAGTTGGTATTTGTATGCATGTATGTTTGCTTATTTCATTGTATGTGTTTATCTACTGTTCAAATATGAATGATAACATTAATTTTTTTTATCTCTTACCATCATTATTGTTTTCGCTTTTTTCACTTCCCATGTGAATTGCAATCTTTCTCCTACTCAAACGATTACAGCAAATAACATTTTAAGTTGAAATGGAGTCCGAAAATCGAATTCACTCAACACACCGTTATAAGAATGTAATTATTACCAGCATACTTATGTATGGATGTATATGCATGTATATACACATACATATATATTAATCCCTTATATATATTCATATATATATATATATAAACGTGTGAAAAGGTTAATAATTGAAATTGAAATTATAAATTGGTCATTTACTTAAAATTGGTGTAAATTACAGACACAAATGTTTTATGATATGATGTGTATGTATGTATGTATTTATATGTATATGTGTACATCCATCTATCTATACATTGATATCTATGTAATACAATGAAGAACACTTTTAGATATCCTGTCATCATCATCATCATCGTCGTCATCAGTATAATGATTTTCACTTTTTTGTCTTGATTAAAATACATGAAAAGTTTCTTTCATCATCATCATCAACAACAACAACAACAACAACGACATGAAAAAAGATAGAAAAATAAATAAATAAATAAGTATAAAAAGGTTGTGTGTTTTTTTATTAGAAAAAAAACGATGTATACCACCATGCAGGAAATGAAAGTGTGAACTCAATTAGATTAAAAGCTCTAATTATATTGACAGTTTTTATCAAGAGAATTGATGTTAACAGTGTGTATAAGTGAGTGAGTGAGTGAGTGAGTTAGTGAAGGAGTGAATGAGGATGAAATAATTTGAAGGAATGACACTCTTTTTAAGTGTAAATATGTGAATGAATTAATCTCAAGTTCACTTAATCACTATGTTTATTTCATCATCTCTATATAATTATTAAATTAAAGAATTATCATTAATTTATTGTAAAATAAAATGAATTTATAATAGTTTACCTGATTTAAATAAAACTTAACTACTAACAATTATAAAATATCAGTAGAAAGGAGAGTTTACTATTTTAAAATTCACTATAGTGATTTTACTTAATGTTATGGATATTCTTAAAAAAACAAACAAAAAAAAAGAATAAATGAAGAAAAAAGCTTCATTTCTACTTAGTTCTAATCGTTTAACGACTTGTTACTTTATATATTGATGTAAAATCTCTTAACAAATAACCTCATTATAATTCTTGTATATTGTATGCAATTAGTTTATAGTAAGTAAAATAAGTTCAATAGTTGAGATCATGAGTCAATGGAAAACCTGGTGATCTAGTTTCAATTCGCTCATGATCTCAACTTTTCAAACTACTATAATCTCCACAATACCCTATCTGAACTTAAAATAATCTTTACATTGAATGATCTTCATAAATCTCTAATTAATAATCATATCTTCAATAGTGATTAGTTTTGTAATGAATTCTCCAGATTCTAATCAGAATTTATAATGTATAAAGTTCATTCATGTTATAAAATGAGATCAATATTGTCAGCAACAATAATGATTAATAATTGCTATGTATCATGAATTAATATTGACCATACATTGTTGATTAACTTAATAAATTTAAAATATATTATGTTCACTTGTAAATTAGACACTTAATCAATTTTGACTGAGATTGATGTTAGACCACTATTGAAAATCTGGAAGCATTGGACGGCTATTCCGTCCTATTGTGGGACTTCTCAGCGGTGCTCATTCACGATCAATTGTTTGATCTTATGAAGAGTAAATCTTACTTCATTTATCACATTTAACTAACTTATTTAATGATAGTTTTAAATAATAAAAAACCTGGTTGGAAATTATTTCAAAAAGTGAATATATCATAAAGTTTAAAAATCTATTTTATTATTATTAATATTATGACTAATGGCTTTATTGAATAATACAGTTTTGGTACAATATAGAATTCCCAGCACAAAATACTTCAACAAATTTCTTGCTCTTATTTCTTCGTCAATTCTGATGATGAATATTGAATAATCGTCAGTTAGATGTTAGCAGTTCAGGAATCGACATTTGAATAAGGTTCATTCTTTTCCATGTATATTACCAGTCAACATGATGTTTGTGATTGTACTTTTCTGTAACTTTTACATTGAAAGGTTATAAACTTTTCATAAACGCGCCTGAATAGGGTTATATGATTAATAGATATTATGATGTGTTAAAATAGAATAAAAAGTGATAACTTGTTGAAATATCTAGATGACAGGAAAAGTTAGCTGAAATATTCAAGCAGGCCACCGATGATTTTCTGAATTAGATTATATAAATATACATAAACTAAAAGTCTAATACTGTAATATCATATTTGTTTACATTCACTAATTCATTATTAATTATAAATCTCTTTTAATTATACCTTCAGATTGTCATTATAATATTCACCTTTTAGTTAATTTAATTTAAAAATATGAGTACAATCAATTGAGATAAAAGCCAATGGTCAGTAAGAGAAAAGAAAATGCACCAATTTCAACTTCTGTTTAAAATGATAAATACATTTGTGTAGATTATTAAAATTCATCCTCTCTATATAAACATAGTGGTACAATATTAATACTGATAATTGGTTTGGTTCTACAACTTGAGATCAGATAAATTTGATCAGCATATGTAGCATTTAACACTCTCCTAAATAATAATAACTGGAAAAAAGTTGATCAAAATCAATAATTCAAATAGTATTGTAGCCAGTGACAGCTAAGGTACGGTAAACCAACTTATGTAGTTTTATGCAAAATCAAAGCGCCTTCATTAAATATAAAAATCACATATTAAATACATCATTTACATATCGGCCTTCAGTTGTCCTTTATATACTCCATAATGCTTCCAATCTTGTTGTTATTTTGATTGCTCCGTGTTCTCCTTCTTATTCTGTTTATTTCAATCTTCTTCCTGTATGTAATCTATTTCTTATTCCTTCTACATACTACTTATATCTGTCCACATAGATAGCGTATATCACATATAAGAGAATATTGTTAAGAGTATTGGTTCATTACATTTAATGAAATGAAAAGTAAATAATTTCCAATTGTAAGATTTTGTAATATATTAACAATAATAATCATAGGTAACTAATTTAGTAAACAAAAAATTAATTTCAAGAGAATAGATTAGTATTTTCAATAGTTGGAATCATGAGTCGATTGAAGCTAGACCACTGTTGAAAAGCACTCGACGGCCGTTTCATCCTATAGTTGGACTCCTTAGCAGTGCGCATCCACGATCTCGCCTCGCAAGATTCCTATTTAATATGAGGTTTACAAATATAAGCCTAATTAAGGTTTATACACTATAATAATGTATTTAAGAAAAAGTAAAAATGAATAATGATAAGCACAATAATCGACTGAATTTATAAGCCATGAAGCGTCATCAATACTATTGAGTTTCATTTAAAGAAAGTTAATAACATTACAATCTAGTCATTTAACTCATTCAACCATTACTTTATATTCTATTCAATCCTAACTTTGATTTACTATCTTGCTGCATGTTTATTGTATTAGAAATTAATGAACTAACTGTGGTGTATGCTACTGATGTTGACAGATATAAGTAGTATGTATCATCAGTCGAAAGTGGAATGCCTGGCGGCAGAAGGTTGAGAAGATCGAAGAAAAAAGAACGAAACCAGAGTGTAGGTGGTATGGAAATGAACAATAAAGTCTGAGACAATCGATGGACATTTTGCAAATGAAGTATTTACTGTATGGTTCTAAGATTTTACTAAGAGATTTTGTAATTTTTATTCATATAAATATGGTCGTCCTTAAGTGTGTGTCCTCGCTCAAATGTTTAAGGCATAGCTTATAGTTAACAGCGAATATACTCATAAGATATTCCTTTTTTCAGGAAATACAATAATATTGAAATGAACTAATTTATAAAATAAATTATGTTCTAAGTTTTGGTAAAATTTTTCTCAGTTCCACTTACTGTTTAAGAATATTGCCTCCTTCGGGGCATAGACCATTAACAAGAAATTCCCAATCTACCGTCTCTTAGGCTCTCCTTCTTACTTGTTCCTAAATACCATTCAAGCGTATTATGTCTATCCATAATTCCTCGAGCTGTATATTCTGGTCTCACGTTTTTTTTCAAGAATTTCAAACTAGGACTAGCCTTGTAATGTAGTTTGATGATTTCAACAAGGTTTGCCCCATACATTGTTAGCGTCTTCTAATTTCTTCAGCTGGAAGTTGGGTTATTCTCTACCACGGTAGGTTGTTGCTTATGATTCCCAAAGATATTGAGTACCTTGGGTAGAAAGTTGTTTACAGATACTTGAATCTTTTTGACGATGACTGTGTTAGGTCTCGAAGTTTCAGCTCCGTTTTTTCAGTACCCCATAACTTAAAATATTGTTTAATGGATTTTACGAAATCATCATATATAATTAAATACCACTATTTGTGACTTTTTCAAGGTCCTGCAATACTTTTCAACCAAAAAAATGTATTTATCTCGTGGGTTATACAACTTAATTGGTTTTTCTTGTTATTATCGGTCGGTGGGTGCCGGCAAGTAGGTTAAATTGGATTTAACTCGATAATTAAGTACGCATTCATGTATTCAACCTTAAATTACACTTACTATACGCGGGATACTACTACTAATACTTCTGCTACTAGGTTGGACAAACAAGTTATATTAAGCAGGGTTCAAACTAGAGACAATGTTCTAGAGTTGAATCCTTTATCCACAGAACCATAGAATTTATTAGTAGTACACGAGTTATGAATTCTGATGATTTTACCTGATATTTAAAAAAATTAGGTGAACATGAACTTACTCATAAGCTTATAGCTTAAACCACAGTGATCTGACCTAATTCTCCTTATTTTTTCTCTTCTCTATTTGACTCTCTCTCTCTTCCACTCTGTCTTTCAGGTTATACAACTTGCTTTCTGATTTAATAACACATTCATAAATTTGTTATTCATCGAAAAACTCATTATTCACTTCATACATTTAATTCAGTGTATATGACTTTGCCTTACCTGACTACTTTACTCATGTGTTTTAATGTAACTGAAAATTTTAGTTACATTACATTCGTTCTCTACATTTCCATTTATCTATCTATGTATCTCTGCATATCTGTCTGTCTATCTGATTATTTATTTAACTATACACAAATATCCCTGGGACGGATATTACATTACTATGTAACAAATATATACAAACAACGTTGATGAAAATATACAAACCAATCATCAAGACCATTTCGTTTATTTCCTACTCTACATTCTATTTTTAATTATTTCTTTTTTAAATTACATATACTCAACTTATCTTTACATATTTAGCTATCTATCCGCTTACTTATCTATCCATCTATCTATCTACTTACTTATTTACTTGCTTATTTATTCTATCTATCTACGTATCTCTCTGTATCTGTCAGTTACAAATCATTATTTCCTCTTAGTTCATTCTGTTGTATTCACTCACTCGAATGATGTAAAATGTTTGCTAATGCCTGTATATTTCTATAGTGTATAGTTTATTTCAGTAATATATATGGGGGTTTGTGGAGAATGTATACATACAATTGAATAGTACATAATGACATATATTTTGCTTGTTTATATAATTCATAATAGACTATTTGATCCTCATGAATAACAATACTTAAATATACAATATGTTTATAATGTTTATCATTCCAGCTGGTTACAAGTTATAAATGATATTTGTGTACATGTATTGACTTGTGTATTAGTTTCCCTTTTGAAAATGTTCTTTTGTTCTTTTCTCTTCTTGTTTATTCAAATACTATTAGTGTTATTCGTTGTTATTTGTTAGTATTCCTGTTATTCGTGATAGTCTTAATGTAATATTATCAATCTACCAACCAATCAACTATTCACTCATTCATCATTCTACTAAACACATTTTCATATAATAGTAATAATAATAATAATGTTATATAATGTATATGTTCAACATATATACATGAATGTTGGAAAACATTTTTAATGTTTCTGTCATATTTCGTTTGTTAAAAAGGTAAGAATAATATTAGTTGAAACAGAAAGGGAATTATTTTTATACAATAATATTATCCCTATGAGTAGTGTATGCCAGTAGTATTCATCCAGCCGTCAATATTGGTAGAATGAAATGTAATAATAATTGTTATTGAGTCTATTAGGACATGAAAACACATGTATATACATAAAAATAATGACGATAACAATAATTTCATACAAAACCTGTTTGCTTATATAGGTATAGTTGAAATTATATACATATTTATTTATAGTGTATGTTTGTGTGTGTTTGATAAATTGAAAGAAAAAAACGAGTACAGAGGATCCGATAGTATAATGGATATGATTGATTACTCAATTATTATCTCTATTTCTTTTTCTATTCATACCATGCATACATCTCTTTTTGTCTCTCTCTCTCTCTCTTTATCTGTTCCATCAACACCATATACTCACTGGTATATTGTAAGTGCTAAACAGAAATACACTGTTGATAGATGTGAATCAAAGCAAAATATACAAAGAAAATTAAAGAAGATTGATATCTGTCTTACAGTTAATTTACCATCTGTATTTACAAATCATAACATGAATATAGTAAGATAATGTTTGTACAGCAGTTCTAGTTTAGCTTGTTTTTTTGGATCAATGTCAGTAAAGATAAAGATATTTTAGTATTTAATCAATAATATGTTAGTCTTAGTAAGAACAGACTAATTCAAGCTCAATTTTCTGCAGCTAGGATGGAAGGAAGAAACAGTATATATATTAAAATTCACAAGATAATTTACAAAATTTGAAATATGACCTCTCTATTAAGTGTTAGTTAACCAAAAGCTTAAATCCAAGGGTCATCGTTGATTACTATCAACTGTCAAACGTCAAGCAATTGGGTATTACGACATGACTAATAACATAAATGCAGCGCGTTCGATATTGTTTAGTCATTAGATTACAAGATGCTGTTTATCACTAAATGGTTATTTAGTGTGATTTCATTTCTACTAGTCCAACCATAATTTTAAATAGCTCAATGGTATTGTAGTGAACGAAGACTTGGTGGGGAAAATCTATTTACTATTTTATGCAAACTACACAGTGCCTTTGTAAAATGTGAGAATCAAACACCAAATACATCATCTGCACATCTTTCTTGAGTTGTTCTTTATATACACTATCATGCTTCCAATCTCGTTGTTATTTCGGTTGCTCCGCGTTCTCCTTCTTATTCTGTTTATTTCAATCTTCTTCTTGTAAGTAATCCATTTCCTATTCCTTCTACATACTAATTATATCTGTCCGCGTAGCGTATATCACAGTATATCTGTCATTGTGATACTGGTTACTACATGATAACATTAATGCCTATAATATTACAGATACAGATTGCTGACGAGTATCAGCTAACTTTAAATCCAAATCAAGAATGACTCCCTGTCTATTGTTTCCGACCATCTCAAAAAAGTTACCGAGAGTATTACAAATTGTAAAGATTTCAAAAGTCGAATATACTAATTATTATTAATTATTTTAAAGTTTATTTAACTGATTCCTGTTGAATATTTAAAAAACTGATAAATTCTGATAAAATATACTGTTTTTGTTAAATAACATCTATCCAAAAACAATACTCAATGTATATAATTTTGTAGTTATTGAAAAAATTATGATAACTCTATCAATTGTGCTTATTTACTGCTACTTAGATATGATCATAGGCAAGTATTCTCACTGTATGTTTTACATTACTTACTTACGCCTGTTACTCCCAATGGAGCATGGGCAGCCAACCAGCATAGTCCAACCCACTGTGTCCTGGGTCTTCCTTTCCAGTTCTGTTCAATGTTTGTTCATTTTTCTTATGTCTATCTCTATTTCCCGGCGTAATATGTTCTTTGGTCTTCCTCTTTTCCTTTGTCCTTGAGGATTCCATGTGAAGGCTTTTCTTTTGACGCATTTAGGTGCTTTCCTCAATGTGTGTCCTATCCACTTCCAGCGCTTCTTCCTAATTTCTTCTTCCACTGGGATCTGGTTTGTTTTTTCCCATAGTTGGTTATTGCTAATAGTGTTGTATGTTTTACATATTCAACTATATATATCGTTAATCTTTTCACTCAGTTCCTTAACAAACTATTCATTGTTTAAAAAAAATAATTTATTCACTTCTATATAAATAAATTTGTATAGATAATAAGTGTTAATGATTGTCAGGTTTTCAATGGTGGTTTAGCTTCAACTGACTCATGATTTCAACTTGTGAAATTTCTTAAACTCTCCACAAAACCCATTCTGAAAATAAATTTGTATAGATAATAAGTGTTAATGATTGTCAAATGTATAAACTTGTTCACAATTAATTATACATAGAAATTTATTCAATAATACAATCACATCATCATTGTTATTATTAATTTCTCAATGAAAGCTTAATTGTATTGAAATGAAAGTACTCTTAATTATATAATGTAAATTTAGCTAAAATAATCATCCCTTTGTTTTTTCTTCTGTAAAACACTGTTTCAAAAGATTTTTCAGAAAATACAAAAGGGGTAACGGATTATATTTTACCCTTTTTTTTCCTAGTTAATATATTTCTTATATTGATAAACAATGAATCATTTAATAGAATTATCATTTACTATTATTATTATTATTATTATTATTATTATTATTATTATTATTATTATTATTATTATTATTATTATTAATAGTTCTCTCATGAACAGGTGTAAGTCTGGGTCAATTCACACTGCATCGTTTTTGTTGAATTTTCATTTGCGTGTGCATATATATAACTGAATGTATTCCCTTTGTGTTTGTATTATTTTCTTAGAAGAATATATATATATATTGTCAATAAAGTAATTGTATTATATAGTTATAATACTAAATATGAGTAGAATACATATATCTATATTTCTATGTTATAAATATAATAATAACGGTTAAGGAAGAACAACAGCAACAAAAAAAGCCATTTAAAAAGGTGTTTATCATAGGGGAAAAAAAAGTAAAAGAATAGATTACCTTAATCAATAAATGTATTTATTGATATTACTTAAAAGATATTGTACTTAATTTACTTAAAGACTGTGGTGTTTTTATGTGATAACAATGCTGAAGTAAAAGATGATGATGAATCGATAGATGAATAATACCATGGTTATTTATTGATTAAATAAATATTCAATATGTTTTTACTGTATTCAATCAAGGACAACTAGAAATAACTTTAGTTATATTATTATTATTATTATATACATGTTTGTATTCATTTCTGATGGATAAAAAAAATAAGTTTAATTTTGAATGAATGATTTCTTAATTGCAGAAAATTGAGAAGAAAGATGATTAGATGATGAACTTATTTCTCTATTTAATTATTGACTTATTTTGATACATAAATATTGATAAAGATAGGCATCAATATAAAATATGTGCCATAAGGAGATAAGTAAAGCATATTTTGAAGAAATAGATGAAATCAAGTAAATATAATCAAAAGATAATTAACTGGGTAAAAACAAGTAAGAGAGTAGTGTATAGTAAAAAAAACTTTAATTGAAAAAGAACAGTTTGAAAAGTTTCTCTTATTTATATGAACAAAGTGAAAGAAAATTACACAAGCATCATTACTGGCTTCTGTTCTTAGTTGTCTCTGTTTACCACTGAGTTATATCATCTTTCGGATATTAATCAGAGATTCGTGACAAATCGATGGATTTTAACATTGTACTACCTTCCCTTATACCATAGCACCATAATATAAACTGACCAGCTCTTCACTTTTTCCAACTAGTTCGAGTTTTGACAAATAAGGCATGATGTGTAAGTCACCTGAATGACATTCATAGCTTCTGAATCCGATGTTTCAAGATAGTAACACCAGTTGAGTTTGCATTGCGATTGAACACATTACCAAAGCTTTACTCTGCTAACACCTTGTTGCTACTGAATATTGGCGAACTTTTTTTGTGATAGGTATGATTGGACACAGAGAGTCGCCTGGCACCTTTAACTCGGAGAATCTAGGCTTCACAAACATAGAAGAGAACTACTCTCATAGATGGCTCGTAAACCCAGAAAAAATAATATCACAACGGAGTCAAATATGGCTTAGATCTACACAAGCCACTCTAGCCTCCACTATACATAGATTAATCTCATCATTGACACCATCACGACTTAGGTACCTAGATGCACAAACTCTTCAACTATTTCCCACGGCTTATCACCAGTAGAAAGTGTTAGACATCAACTCTTCAACAGACAATCCCTGAGAAAGTTTAACGAGCCAAATGCGGATCTCATACCAAGAAATACAACAACTTTTAGTCTAAAATAATTAGATGTACTTTGACTCTTGGAGGAGGGTACAGGTACGATCAATTGATCCACGACCAGAACGAAAACAAGCCCGCTTCTCAAGATTTAGTCTTCCACAGGTTGTGAACACTATGTGACATAGGGCAGAAGCCAGTAGTTTAGATACAGTCAGAAATAGACTTGTAAGTTTATAGGAATCACATATATTGTTTAGGCCTTTCTTATAATTAATATATATTAAATAATAATAATTATATAATATTATATTATATAACAAAAATATAGATATTCGAGAGTTACCTGGAATATACAATATCAAATAATCAGTTTCTGTTATCTAATCGGTTATGACTGACGAGCAACCTCATGAAGTACTTGATAAAATAGTGTTATTTATGAATTATGTAACCACTGATATTTTTTATGACTTTATCTAATGTATAATAGACATTTAGCTAGTCAGAATGTATCAAACAGGATAAATTTTACATTGAAGCAAATGACTTATTGATTAAAAGCATTTGGTTTTCAACTAATTTATTCTAAAAATTCAAACCATCTACTAACTTATCTACTTTAATTTGAACAGTCAGGTACTTTTTAAAGATCTAGAGTAATAATGTACTGTTTACAGTTGAATGAATCGATATAGATAAACATAGAAATAACTGAGTTTTACAAACTGTTCAGTCAATGATAATAGACTGAATAATGAGAATTTGTGTAGAATCAACTTGATTCTGTGACACTGTAAAGATGACTGATTGTCAAATGGTTCGAGTTGCATTGTTTTCTATTTCTTTATAGTTAATTTTCTCAACTCATACTGTTGACAATTATCTAAAGTTGTTCTTTTTTGTTGTTGGAAATTTCACGATTTTTCCCTGGTGTTATTACATAAACATACTTGTGCTCTTAACCCATATTGATACAAGTGTATGTGTACATTCAGTATTAAGTTGTTTTTATTATTGAATGTTTAATGTTGTTTTTTTATTGTAACATTTTCTGTTAAAAACTTAGTGACTATTAGTTGTGAAACAGTCTACTTTTCTCTTGGTTGGCTTTTTGTTAACTATACATTATCTGAAGAGTGTTTTCACAGCTCTTATAATTTCAACAATGAAAAAAGAGAATATTCTATTGTCTTCCACTGTTATTGTTTGTTTTCCACCACAGTAACTTAAACATGTATTAAATGAGTTGGAATGAAAATGAATAAATAATAAACAATACAGCTCAAGTTCTGTACAAAATTGTTTTAGTACAATCATGTATATACACCTATATATTACTGAATAGTAGTGATAAGTAGTTTCATTGGAGAGTGAATGTTAATTATTTTTATAATGAACACTTGTTTAACATAATTTTTTTGATAAATGTCATTTATTTTCAATTAAAGAATAAGACTATTATTAAAAATGCATAAAGGACTGTTGGCATACATATATATATAATACAATACAAGTTTATTTATGAAGTATTCACTTAGTTATTGGGCAATCAACAAAATGGCGAATATCGAAGTGTGTTAAATTCAGATTCATAATAACTGCGACGAAAAGATGAGAAGTTGGTTCACTCCTAAGGAGCCCAACATTAGGATGAAATGGCCATCCAGTGCTCCCAGGTTTTCAATGATGGCTTAACTTAGATCAGTGGATGAATTTACTTAAATTCAATATACTCCACAATCTCATCATGACATCATAACTAATTGATGTGTGTATATCAACTATGTAAAGTATCGATTATGAAACATCTAAACAGTAAATTTGGTTCCAAACGATAGGAAAATATACATATTGTATTGTTTCGAATGATTGAATCTGTATTGATTAGAATCACGGATAGTGAATGATCCTGAATGAAACCGATGACATTCGCATAACTTCACAATATCTGTAGCATAGAATTAGGATTTTTGAGGTATCGTGTTCTCTGAATTCAATTATGTAGTCGTACTCTTGAAGTTTGGATCAGTTTTCATTGGTTGTACTATCCACCTTTTGCTAAGCTCAGATATTTTCCATACTATGAATGGGTTGTGTCTGACACTTGTTGTCAGAACACGCTTTCATAGACGCTCGCGAGGAAAATGTCTTTTGTGTAGTTCTCTCATTTTCGACAAAATCTTTTAGGCCAGAGAATATATATATATATATATATATATATATATATATATATATATATATATATATATATATATATATATATAGGCAAAGTTTGTCTTTGTAATGTCCTTTTTCAGTTTACATTACTTTCTCATGTTTCTAAGAAAAGGGAAACCTGTCTGCTTCTTTCAGAAAGTATTTAATCGTACCAACGGACACCATTTATCAAGTACAAATAATGAATAATTAATTAATGCTATCAAACAGTTAGAAAATGATTAGTAATAATGTTATATACACATAAATATTTTACTTTAATATGTAAAGAAATGAAAGAGATTATATCGTAATAAAAATAGTTACCGTTACCTTAGTTGTATGCGACAAAGGTTATGAGACTCTATTTTGGACAGTTAATTAATAAATCAGTCTTCAATGACTTTTCAAAAGCTCAAAATCGATTATTCTGATTAATCTCAATAACTCAGTGGGTGAATGAAGTGAGTACGAATGATTATAAGGGGAACTGTAGTAATTAACTAAATTATATATATATGCAAAGGATTTGGATCCAGCTGCATATTAATCAATTCCGGTGCACACGCATCTGGTTTGTCAGAGTATAAAGAGAGCCAACAAAACATCAATCACTGAATTAGTACTGGTTAGTTTTGCAGTAATTACCACAGTGATATGTTGTAAGTTCTCTTATTGAAGTGTACGTGTAGACTTTTATAAATATGACAAGTTATTTTAAACAAACAAAATAGGAAAAATTGTTGTAAAATATAAATTATTAGTAAATAACTGATTCAAAGATTTAAGCGAGCAATGAAACTGAATCAATGCGAAATCATAACATGTAAGATGTATATAGGAATTTAACAAATGATCATCATGAAATTCTGTTTCATTTATTTTTTGTGTTAGTTGATATTAACCAGTGATGGTTCATCTATTATTTCGAGAGAACTGATGCTGTTCAGTGAGATTCGAGGAAGTACACCACCTAGTATCATCTTCAGACATATTAATGCTAATTTTTTTCCACTTACTATTGTAATAATTTGAAATTAAGTTTTCTCACACTAATCAATCGCGTAATAAGTGATACTGTTATAGTGTTATCAAGTCCTTCATAATAATCACTTATCGAATAAATTTCAATCTGACTATCGCTAGTCAAGGCAATAAATATTGTTTAGTATGAGGTAGTTAAGAATGATAGCCAAGAGACCTTAAATGTGAGTTCACTACCAATTCCACTACTACTACTTTTACTGATGTGAACGAGAACACAGGGGGGGCGACCAATTAAATTTTAACAGAAGTTTACAGAGTCCTTTGGTAAAATGTGAAAACCATACGTTCACTACTTCCTTTGCAAATCCTCTATCGATTGTCCCAAACTTCATCGTTCGTTCACTGTCATAACAATTACTCTCTGTTCCCATCCTCTTCGATTCAATCTTTCCAACCTCCTGCTGCCAGGCATTTTACTTCTGATTGGTGTTATATACAGCATACACCACACTACTCCTACCACAACTACCACTACTGCAACTGCTTCAACTACTACTACTATTAGTACTAATACTAATTCTAATAATACTACCTCTACATCTACCAATACTATAACTACTAGCAGTACTACTACTACAATTGTTATTATGCACTCTGTGATACTCTAACAGGACTAAATGAAAGTATATTGTTGGTTATTTTCAGTAAATGATAAATGATTTAACTGTTAATTAATAATGACACATGTTATACCCTTTTAAAGAAAAACACGTAGATAGTTGAAGAGTTTATTCATTATTGCTCTTTGAAATTCTAGTTATTTGAAGTGTTGAATTTCTGACTTAATCTCACTAGTTCAATTCCTGTCTTGTTAGTCATAATTTACTCAATTTTATTTGTAACAAAAAATACGGATTGGTATTTCTTAAACTCTTAGAGTAAAGTTTAACTGGTTTTTCCCTTGCTAGCGATTCCTTAGAATGATTCTTTTTTACATGGTAGGTAGAGTCACCAACCTTACTCTCAACTATGCTCTTGTACCCGGGCTTTTGAATTGACAGTACCTCTAGAATGGCTCCAAACGAAGTAATGGTTGTTTACTTGCTACATAAAGTTTATTTCGATCACCAAGCTATATGATACAAATTATTTCATCAAAATATATACTCTACTCTGATTGCATTTTTATATTAAAAGGACATACTAGAGATTATAGAATACAGTAACTGAAACTATCTTTTCATATAACTACTTTCCATGTTTCAGTATAATATTTCTCAAATAAAAGTTTTACTATTATTTTAAAACAATTTAACAGAGATAACCGTGTAAGTCAGTATGACTTTGATACCGTACAAAAATGTGAATTTCAATGAGTTAATCAAATACCGGGTAATATGGTCATTTAAAAACAAAACATTTTAGTCATACACTCATATAAACTTGTAAATCATGTGAGGACAGTTGATAGTTTCTCTTTTTAATGAGAATTTCATTCCAATTGTAATATACATCATTAAAATCTTCTCCTCTTTGTAAATAATTTATTATGCCTCCAGTAATAATTAACTTTAAAACGGATTACTTATAGTTATAATGTGAAAATCACGATTTACATAATGTTAAATTACTGTAATCGTTCAAGGCTCTCTTCCTTGGTATATATATATATATATATATATATATATATATATATATATATATATATATATTACAATTGTAAGTCAATGCAATAAAAAAGTCTTTGGAAAACTTAATACCTACTTTAATTGCTTGTAAATTCTCTAATAGATTGAGATAAATTACAGAGAGAAACAAGAAAGAGGGTAGCTACTCAATTTATTTCATTCTAATTTTAAAATATTTGTTCTATAAGGTCAATCATACAACAATGCCTTATGGCTAAATAAATTTGGATTCCATTTTAAAATTTCGCTTCTCAACATATATCATAATGATGTATATATGTATATATGACCTTAAATACTCTCTCTCTCTCTCTCTCTCATTTATATCAAATGTTATATTTGTAAAGTCTGATGTTCAATTTAATTTAATTTTAAGTATTCGCTGGAATCTTTCTCAATGTAATTATTATTATTGTATTGCTAAACTTAATGGTCAGTAGTTGTTTTAATAGACTTACTCGAAATTATGGATATTAGATACTGGAGGGATTATATGTCACTCTAATTTCATAGATACCACTAGAGTATTTCACCAATATTACCAATGCTACTACTATTATTCATGATCGAGAGCAGAAATCTGAATTTATATATATCAATAGTGATTTAAGAGTTATATGAACTCCATCTTTAATTTAATATTATGGATTATTTGTTGTTAATAACAACGGTAACAATAAATAGACGAATGTACGTAATGAAAATAAAGATATGCGAATTACTTTCATCATGAGGCGTCATAGTTCTTCTTAATGAAGACCTTCTGACTCCCAGGGCAGAGGTTAAAAGGTTTGAATAATTCTTTCTGGTTAGCGTTTTTTTAGCGAGTTAGTTTTCTACGGGATGGGGACGCTAACCCCATGCCTAACCCTCCTCCTTTATCCGGGCTTGGGATCGGCAGTAGCCCACGGAGGGACTTCAGGCGGATTATGTAATTCAATTATATATATATATATATATATATATATATATATATATATATATATATATATATATATATATATATATGCTAACTTTGGATGTTAAGTACAGTTTCTTTATCCAGTATCATAACTGTTGTTATTTTCATGCATATACACAAGTATGTATCTATAGGCCTTATTTTTTGTGACTGAAATGTTATTATTTTAAGATAATAATTTATCGTTTATCAGATCAGATTAATTTCTTATAATAATTATTACATTTATAAATATGTACTTAATTTATATACTTCAATTTGTTGTCCTTATAACAATAAATTAATTTTTATGCAGATACATAATGCATTATCTATCTCCTTTCTTGTTCTTTTCTCTTGATAGAAATATATTGTGTTTTGTATATGTTACATGTGATGAATTCTTCATTGTTCACTTACAAATAGAATTATTTACTTATTGAGTTGATTATTTACCCACTTACTCAAATATCATCATCACTACTACTACTACTATTACTACCACTACTACTCATCACTTACTAATCTAATGTATTTCATTTTGTTTGTTTCTTTTTTCTTACAGTATTGTCCTTATTAATTGACTTGTAAACATGTATATGTGCGTATGTACATAATTTTTGTGCATTTCTTTTTTCTCTTTGAGAATATATATTCAAGTTAATAAGAATTGAAATATTATAAAATAGGGTCATACATAATTATCAGTATAGAGTTGTGGAGATTGTTGAGTTGTAATTGAGATTATTAACCGGTCAATGAAAGAATACCTAATTGTTTCTAAAATATGCATATTCATAGAGATTTTTTTTTCTAGGTTTATTTCACTTGTTCTTACATACACACAGATAAATCCACATATTCTATATTGGCTGTCAACATCAGTTATTTAAATGTTCGTAGCCTGGATAACTTTTATCTTCTTTATCACTGTAATTGATTTTTTTTATGTACATTTAGTATAACTTAAATAATAATAATGTTGATGATGATAACTAGAGCAATGACTAGGAAAGGTGGGAAAAGAAACATGAGGATAAAAAAGAACAAAGACACGAAGTAAACATGAGATCGATCATGCATTATTGAAACTGAATATACAAAATGTAATTATCATTATCATATAGCATTTTACTACATTTTTGAGTGTATTATTCATTTATAAGAGTAATTTTTTAAATGATGCTGATAATTAACTGTGTGTTGATGATGAACAGAGATAGAAGGTTTGATCAAGTACTTCAACGTACAACTACTTACTACCCATTTATTCATTTATTTGTTTGCCTTTATTATTTTTAAAAAAGGAATCATCATATAAAATGATCAATATTTCTCACAAAGAACAACTTTTTACCTGGACTGTTCTCATGATAATGACAACATGTTGTTGACACGAATTTCTTGTCACTTGTCCTCCTTTTCTCTTTTTTTCAGTATACATTCATTTCTAGTTTGTTAGCTTCATACATTTTTCCTTACTTACATATCGTTTTGTTTTATCTCTTAACTTTTTTTCTTCTTATTGATATCATTTCTTAGGGGTGGACTGTGTGTTTCTGTTTTCTTTTATATTTTTTTTGTAATTCAGATTAGTATATTGATAACAAGAAAGGGTATTTGTATGTACTAACTGATAGACAGTTAAATGGGTATTGTACCATAATTATTATTATCAATGGTATTGAAGAGTAGATAATATTTCAACATAAAAATGCAGTGAAATACTACTCATATGTATATACGTTTACCTGTATGTGTTTTATGAAAATTTATACTATCATTCTATCTTGTATACTTTTCCAGTTGTTTTTTTCCAAGAAATGTATTAAAAACACTGAGAAAGCATTAGGAGTAGAATTTTGAAGACGTTAATGATGATGAAGATAGGAACATATGAACATATGCACATACAACCATTCAATCACTCAATTGTTAATAATACACTGATATATATATGTAAATAAGGTTCATATAGTTTAATAAGTAAACTTTTTGATATTCAGATACATACATACACACATACAATTCATGTTAAGTTTTTTGATTCATCAATACACAATACTACTACTACTACTACTACTACTTATCCAGTAACAACGACTGATGCAACTGCATATAATAATATTACCATTCATAGTAGAGTAAACAGAGGAAATAAAAGTTTACAGAATAGTTGCACATATAATATTCCTATATTTTCTTTATTACTATACATTACAAATGTGTCTATATACATGGACATTACTAGAATAGTTAATAGTTGTATGTTAATGGTAAATTCAGTTATTCTATACAATTCACAGGATAAATAAGAGTACACTATTTGTAAACAGAATGATCTAACAGAAGGTATATGCATATATATTTCGTCTTCATATTTTACTCTAAATACAAATTTTTTAATCATTACTTAAAATAATAAAAGTAATAATCGTAAATGAACAAATGAACTAAATGGACTAGATGAAATTGACAGCCTAAATATGATGAACTAGTTAGTTATTAAGTAGGCATAATGGACAGAATGGAGAATTTAGTATAACTGCTGTTATTAATGTTTAGAATGATCAATACTAATATTGTTATTATTATTACTACTGCTGTGCTGTATGCTAAACATGTTGACAGATATAAGTAGTATGTAGCATCAATCGGAAGCAGTATGCTTGTCAGAAGATTGAATTGAGGAGAACAAAAAAAAACAATAGGATTAAAAGGATCATGAAGCATGTAAAGGACAATTGAAGAAAGTTGTGCAAATGAAGTATTTAATGTATAGTTTTCATATTTTACGAAGACACTTTGTAATTTTGTGTTTTAAATTAAATTGGTTTCCCTCACCAAGTCTTCGTTCACTACATTAACATTATTATTATTGCTACCACTATTAGTAGTAGTAGTAGTTGTTGTTGTTGTGGTGGTGGTGGTATGCGGATAACACATATATTTAAAGTGTCCAGAATTAAAACAATGTATTGATACTTTTATTATTATTATATATATATATATATATATATATATATATATATATATATATATATAACTCAGATGCAAAAGAGTTTTTGATTGAGATCATGAACCGATTGATGTTAGACCGCCGTTGGAAACCTGGAAACACTGGACGGCCGTTTCGTCCTATTATGGGACTCCTCATCAGTGCGCATCCACGATGCCGCTCGCAGGATTCTAACCCAGGGCCTCCAGTCTCGCGCGTGAACGCTTAACCTACTGAACCATTTAGCCGTCATCCAATGGTGAGAGTTGACAGAGTAGAGTACTTATAAAACAATGAAGTGATCTATTCTTCCTATATACTAATTTAATAATAATAATAGCCAATACTAAACCTTCTATGAGAGTGTATATCATTTCAAGTTATCGTTTCTTGCTACAATTCACTGAGAATGAAGAATAAAAAAAATGAATGAAAGGAATTACAATTTCAACTTGTAATAGAAGTTGTAACACAAGAAGATAAAATCCAAAAGAAATAAATAAGTTAAAGAATTGAAAGGTTCCAAACAGTGTAAAAGATAATAGAAAATAAATACAAATAAATCATTATAATTCAATTCACATTAGATTTTATCAAGTAGAAACAAATACTCTACTCCTGTAGGTCAGTTATATTTTATAACATTTGTGCTATACTATCAGTTAAATGTGTATTATCTGATTATTATTTCCAAAAATAAAATATGAAAAAAATAGTAGATTCGAATAGAGCAACATTATGTTATGTCATTCATTAACTGAAATTTGATTATAACTATGGATACGAATAGGATATAATCAATCTGCAAAGAAAAAAAAATTCACCGTCATTTTACTTGCAGATATACACATAACGATGTGTTTGTTCTAGTGATTCTCAAATTTCATTCCATTCATAAATAATTTATTGTGTCATTTATATTAGTATTAAATGACTTGTTTAGTTAATTAATTTGTTTTTTTACATTCCAAATATTACATAATTACACGTATAAATATTACTCCTTGTGTACTATTGACAAATAATTCCCATATTTGTACATTGAGCTTCGTTTTTTCGGTGAAAAAAAACACAACATAATGTTCTAGTTTTCCATTCAGAATTGAACATTTGTATTCAATCTTTCAGGTATTGCAACAGATGAATTATATCTCTTTTTTTTCTTTAATTTCAGCTTTATTTCTTATAAAATGCATAAAAACAATTGAAATTCAATAAGATTTAAGCAGCTGAATTAATTTCCTTATTTTTTTAAGTTAAATTTTCTTTCTCATATTGTAATGTTTAATTCTCCGGGCAAGACCTATCCACACTTCTTGACGATGATCTGGGGATAAAAGGACACATTCCATGAACTAATTTGAGAGGACAGATCAATATCAGACTAATCCCCTGCTCTATCGAAACACGGATTATTACATACGTTATAGTTTACATGAGTGTATAACATTAAAAATGGAGAGGATATTATCTCACCCTCCCGCTCAAAGAATCTATGACTAGGTGTGTACACCTGTATTTCAGGTGTGCATATAATGTACACTTGGTAATGCGCTATCACAAACAGCTATCACGTTCCTGTTAGTTGAGCCATGAGTAAATTCGGATAAGTTAATCTTCTCAATTGTGTGTCGTTGGGAGAGGAACGAGGTGTTTGATTTGAGAAACTTATTGTAACATAGTACTCTTTCATACCGTTTCCTAAAATTCCAGTCATATTATATTGATACTGTGTAATACTGGTGTAGTAAATATTGAATATTCAAACTTTGAGCCAACTATATACATATTCAAAACCTCAACCCACCAAATACTTATTTCGATCTTACTAGTCTGATAACAGCATAACATAAACTTGTGTAGCTTAACACTAAATGTATATATTACTTACTTCTATTAAATCTCTGAGTTGTATGAATAACTATTTTGTTATGCTGACTTTTAGTCATTAAACTTCAAAGTCAATCAGATTGGAATATTTTATCTAGAAGATAGTTTTAATTACCTTCAAAAATACCGTTGAATAATGATGAGTTGTATACCTATGATTTTCTTACATAATTTTCTATAAGTTACTGAAGAGAATAATAATTACAAATAACAGTAATATGCATTACTCATTCAGGATACATTATCGAATAAGTGCATGTTTTTGTCTAACCGTTCTCCCACCAACCTACCTGAGACAGTCGAACCAAAATCAATACATATTTTAGCCAATATACTTCCGTTAAGTCATCATGATACTCAAGTTGAACCACTACGTCAATGTAATAGTTATAGTTGGAACATTATTTACAGTTCGTTGATTACTCAACAGTGACCAATGTCATGTATATCAGGTTATTCATAATACTAATTAAATTCTATTATAAATACATCTGAGTCCTACGATAGTTTAGTCGTGATCTAAATAACACAGTACTAACTTCGCTAACTGTGAAGCTGAGTGATATTGGATCGAATGTACCAAGAAAACTTCAGTTTTCTTAAGATTACAGGTATACTTTCCTAATAAGTATTAAATAGCACGAGACCTAAATCTAGGGTTTCTTATTAATCACTTTTCAACCTCCACCTTTCAGTCCGGACAATATCTATTTAGTTAATTGAATTTATATTTAGTTAACTAGAGTAACAAAAAGAAAAAGTTATTTAATCCATTATAATCGTTGCTGATATTAAATATTTATCATGTGATTCATCCTTGAATTGATACCTGCTTCTTCATTTTCTTCATACAAAATTAATAATAATAATAATAATAATAATAATAATAATAATAATAATGCATTATATATATATATACAATGTTCAATCCAGTCAAATCATGTGGCTGACAGATGGTGTACAACCCTTTTTTTTCATTGTCCTTCTATATATTCTCTTATGAAGTCGACAAAAATACAATAAATGTATCAATTAAATGACGTAATACCCATGTATCTTATTTATTTATGTCTGTTCATATGTTTATCATCTAAATTAAAATAATTATAACTATACATTACTGTCATTATACATATATTTCTTACTTATCAATAGTGTTTTAATGAAGAACTTTATATATATAATATACTGCTGAATTAGATTAACATTGTATGATTGATCTAGATAGTTGAGAAATTTTACTAAATAAACCGTAAACTACTTCAGTAGGTGTTGAATGAAGAGGCTACACTTACGTTATTATGAGTGTGGTATTGATTTCTTTCTTAGTGTAATAATTAAATATTCAATTTACAGTTAATAAATAGTTAGCTCAATTCTCTTTTTGGTTTGGTGATATTAGACTATTTATTATTTGTATAAGGTTGTAGAGATTGTTGAGTTTTAATTGAGATCATGAACCTATTAGTGTTAGACCACTATTGAAAACTTGAAAGCGCTGGATTACTTTAAGTTAGAAATCAACTCCGTTGGATGCCGGATCAGTATTCTAGGGGTTAAATGTTTGTGCGCCAGATCGAAGGTCCCGGAGTTTGAGTACCTTGTACGGGATCGTGGGTCAGCACTGCTGAGGAATTCCATACCAGAACGAAACGGCGGTCCAATGCTCCCAAGTTTTTAGTGATGGTCTAACATTTATTATCTGTTTACACAGTATAATTTGTGGTATTATTACTCGGATGCATGTTAATAAATGCATTTTTTGCTGTCAATAGATAAGTAAATTAAATGTCTAATCAGTTTAATTACTCTTTCGCCCCCACTCACTCTCCCTCTCGCTCTCTCTCAAACTGATTGTTTTCATTAAAGAAGGCTTTGGTTTGCAACTGATCTAATTATTATGTTTCTGTAGTATTATTCAATCAAAATATCATATACATATCTATAACCTAAAGTTTTATTACTTACCTTCATACATTCGAATGTCAGCTCCAGAAACAATATGAATTTTAATGAATGTACTCATCTATATCATTATCCAATATCTTATCGAGAAAATAATTCTTAGTTCTTACAGGTACAATTGATTTTTTTGTACTTTTTCTTCCTCACAAACACACTAGACATTCTAAACATTGATTAGAAAAAGAAAATAAGACAATAATTTAGAATTATTATTTCTTTATAGTAATTCAGTTAATATTTAAAATAAGTCAGTTTAATAGTCAATACAAATAATAAACAGTGCAATCACCAAACATCTCCTTGATACAGGACATCAGGTAGATACCTTACAATCCTTTAGGGTAATTAGTAAGCAGCCAAACTCCAGTCTTCTGAAATTTGCTGAAGCCGTTGTCATCAGGCGTCAAAAACCTGACCTATGTATTCAAAAGGAGACGGTGGTTAATCTTTCCTTGCCCTGGTGACAGATATTCCTTCACTGCACCTTTTAAAAAATCTTTCTTTTTTTCCTTTGCATTTATTACATCACTGATTTTATTCAACTATCTTTCAAATTAATAATCTTTCAACTGAACTCTATTCACTATATTCCTATTAATGTTATTCATCATATAATCAATTGTTTCTAACCCACTTTTGAACTGTTGTCACAATGTTGTAGAATATTCTTTCACATTAGGTATATATTTACAATATTCAGTAAGCAATTTAAACCCATTATGCAATTATGATTTCTAAATATCACCGGTTGTAAGCAGCTGATGAGAACCTACGAAATAAAATGAATTCATGCTATTCTGCTAGAATCTTTGTTCTTGCTCTTTTCAAAATAATCTACTGTTTCATTTAATAATTAGCTGGTACTTTCAAATATGATCCAAATACAAGTTCCTTCTTGATAGTTTATTGGCAGTGTACTCTTCATGAGTAATCCAGACTTTATTTATCTTTATATATTTTCTATGAAATAATCAATGAATATTGTATTGGATAGCTTTGAATGAACGTGAAATAATCGTTTAATAATCCCCAAGCCATGATGACAATGATAGTGATGACCATGATATCAGTTTATAGTTAGGACGTCATAGTTGAAAACAACTGAATCAAAAGCTGGAATACAGAAGTTTCCTACTAATAATAATATTAATAATAATCCGTTTACCATATTTAAGATAGTATTTGGAAAATACAGTTACTTCATTATTTTTTTAGGGCTCTTTAGTAGTACCCATATGCAAATGTATACACTATCAAAACTAAGACTTTTAGAATTCAATTTCAGTATTGATAAAAACTAGATACGCTATAACTAGTAATAATAATATTAATACTAATGATTATAATTCTTTGTTTTACAATTTATTTATTTCAGGTGAACGTCCGTATATATGTCGGCATTGTGGTAAAGCTTTCTCACAAAATGGTACATTAAAACGACATTCACAAACATGTAAAGCTGCTTATAATAAAAACAACAGTAACATTAATACTAATAATAATAATAATGAGAATCAAGATGCTCATTTCAATAAAAAATTCCCCACGTCTACACCTACTACACATCATCAATCATCATTCATTAAGAACATATCAAATAATATTACTGATCCAATTAATTTGAAACCATCAAATTTTTCAACATTATGTGATCCAATTGATGGATTATCAGATACTGAAGGTCAAATGAATTTATCACAATCCATAAATAATATTAATCATATAAAAACTACTTTACCTACTACTATGAATAGTATAAATACTAATATGAATATCGTACAGAATAATAAAATGAATGTAAATAAACTATCGAATCAATATATTTATCCTGAACTAACAGAAAAACAATTACATGTAAGTTATCCTAATGATGATGATTGTTTGATTTGAAACAAAAATTATTATTTTGAAAAGAATGATTAATTTTATCAAATAAATGGATGAAATTTGTAGAGATAAGCAAGAGTAACGTTTTGGTCGAAAATCAAAATAATGATAATAATAATAATAATAGTTTGTATGGATTTTCTCTATTAAAAAAATTCTATTTGTCCTAAAAATGGATGTTTTTCTTTGATTTGTGTTAACCAGTAATATTTTTTCTGATGATGGGTTACTTATTTATCCTTGTTACTTCTTGTAGAGCATAGAGCATTGATCACGATCCTCTAACCAACTTTGTCCTAGGCAATCCTTCTCAGTTGTTCCCATGTGTTATTGACTATTTTGATTTTTACCTGTACTTCCCAATGCAATGTGTTTTTTGGTCTGTTTCTTTCTCCTTTCCCTTCAGCATTTCATGTTAGGGGTTGTTTTGTGATACAGTTTGATAATTTTTCTTAATTTGTGTTGTGTCCTACACACTTCCAGTGTCTTTTCCTAATTTCCTTATCAGTTGAAAGTTGGTTTGTTCTCCCCCATTGTAGGTTGTTACTGATGGTGTACGGCAAACGAATCCGGATTATCTTGTATTGACAACTGTTTATGAACACTCATACTTTATTGATGATGGTTGTAGTAGTTCTCCAATTTTCATCTGTGTACCATAGAACTGTCTTGACGTGTGTATTGAGAATTCCGACTTCGATGTTGAGTGACAGTTGTTTCGAGTTGCGGATGCTCTTCAATTGTAGGAATATTTGGTTATAGGTGCATCAAAATAATAAAATATTACAAGTGGACGAAGTTTAATACATTCTTAGACGGAAGGATTTAAATTTGATGTACTCATAATTAAACTTGAATACCTTCGTCTAAGAAGGTATTAAAATTGGGCCAATTGCAACCAAATTCTTTTCACCATAATTACAACTTATAAATTTCATGAACTGAGTTTCATGATCATCTTAAATTTCGATTCTACAACGAACATTGTTCAATTTAAGGAATCATTATTTTGCAATGAAAATGCCCTAACTTTCGTTTTTAACTGGCATTAGTAATAGTTTTCAGTTTTTATATTTTACTGCTTTCCTGGTTGATGTCAATTTTTGACGTAAAATGTCAGTATAAATTAAATCCAATTAAATAATAATTATGTAAGTAACTTCTAGATGAAATTCGAACGTTATAGTAAATTGTTGTGGTTGTTTCGCTTTAGTCATCAAAAAGATTTGCGATCACTAAATCCTAACTTGGTAGACTAAAAAATTATAAAACTTTCATAAGTACAGTATATTATTTATAATGTTCTTTTTGATGTAGAAATAAGCATCTACTCACTAGTGACTGACTTCAAAAGATATTCCTGGAGTTCTAGTGAGAAGCCGTTACCAGTGGAGTTCAACCAGGTCTGTTGTGAGATATCAACTCACTGAAGGCAATGGTGTACGGTGGCGCGACTTCGTGGATTGGTTGAAGTTAGACACTAACACCGTTGGATGCCGGCTCAGTGGTCTAGTTGGTTAAACGTCTGGAACGGGACTGATAGGTCCTTGGTTGGAATTTCGCGGGGGGTGGCGGGATCGTGGATGAGTACTGCTGAGGAGTCCATACTAGGACGAAACGGGCGTCCAGTACTTTCAGGTTTTCCATAGTGGTCTAGCTTCAATTGTCTCGTGATTTCAATCAGTGAAATAAACAACTATTAGTTTATATTCATATGTGTAAATAAATGGAATAACATTTCATAATAACATATGACTGAATAAACTTAATGAAAGGCATTGAAACAATATATATGATCGTATAAAAATTGTGACTATATCAGTAATTTTATTCTTATCTTAAAATATTGTCTTCTTTTCTAAACTAAATAACTAATTATCTATTATATATATAGCATAGTGAACATTTAATTCACAATACCTGATTCATACATAGGATTTTATTTGATGCTTGTTTAATCTTTTGGTGTTAATCAAGTTTTACTGATCGTTTTACAAGTTAACTAACCACTAGTCTAATTGACTCTAGATTGAATGTACTTTGTTAAAATGTTAATTAATTGGAAATAATCGGTTGGAAACTTTCTTTAAGTTTCATGCCTGTTAACACTTGTCATCAAGATGGGATTACTATCTTGAAGGGGTTTCGTGTAAACTGTTGTGATGTTCTAATAACTTAAAACACTGGACTATTTCGTATATGATTTAATTCAAATTCCTTCTAGTCAACTGTGTACTATCAATAGTCTTACGTACAAGATGTATCAAATATTTGATCATTGGACTGTATTAAATTAAAACTTACTTAGGCTTGCGTTAAATCACTAACTAGACAAACAAAATTAGAAAATAATTATATTTAATAGTAGAAAATGCATAAATAAATAGATGTCCAATAGTATTTTTTTATTTAAATTATTCAATTACACAATTAAATTGTCAACAGTGTCAGCATAACGACAATAATTTCGATGTAAACACGTTCAAAAAATGTATGTGAAATGATGTTTATCTTTCTGCAAAATGATTTTTATCATTGAAAACCTGGAAGCACTGGACGGCCGTTTCGTCCTAGTATGGGACTCCTCAGCAGTGCGCATCCACGACCCCGCACCACCCGGGGCTCGAACCCAGGACCTACTGGCTTCGCGCGCGAGCACTTAACCATTAGACCACTGAGCCGGCATCCAACGGTGTTAATGTCTAACTTCAACCAATCCACGAAGTTGCGCTACCGTACACCATTGTCCTCAGTGAGTTCCTATCTCACAACAGACCTGGTTGAACTCCACTTTCATTTATAAATATATTAGTTGTTGCACAAGCTCAGGACAGAGTAGGTTGGAGAATGCTGGTCGGCGGCCTATGCTCCATTGGGAGTAACAGGCGTAAGTAAGTAAGTGTTGCACAAGCTAGTCGCTATCTGAACTCTGTAGCTAAGTGGATAACGCATTGACGTTTGAAGCAAAAAGTTCTTGGTTCGTGTCCCTGGGTGTGCATTAGCTCTGGGATACAGGTACATAAGGCTGGCTCCTACTGCTAACCGCCATCTATCTCCGCATAAATCTACCTCATTTGATAAAATGTGTTGGAACTAAAGAATCACTGAGTGATTGTTATGTCCTACCTGCATACACACGGTATCATATAAGATGGAAATGAAGATATTCAGTTCTCACCTTTCAAATATAATATAATTGTATTATTAAGTCATATATGTTATGTAAATGGCAGGATAGATGAATGTTGTATACATATCAATGATTCGTATATACACGAGTTAACTGATACGAAAAAGTACATCGACTAAATTTAGATCATATACCGACTGATTCATTCAAGGTCAAGATCAAGGACAATGAATTGTTATCTTGATGTGAATATAAGTGTATGCTCATATAACCTTTTGCAGCAATTTCAATGAAAAAAAAGTGGTTTTTCTTTAGAATAGATATCAGTTTAACCAGGTTATTTGTATAAATATTAACATTACGATTGACACGGATAAATTGGTTCAATCGACATAGCCAAATTAACTGATTAACCAATAACACATTCAGTGTACATCATAATTAGAACTATACTTGCTTGTGAATTGGTGATCAACAGGAAACCTTAAACCTAAGTTTTCTTCTGTTCACCACTTGTCAGTAAGGTATACCTGTAATCTCCAAGGAATTTATTATTATTTAAAAGTCAGAAATACTATCCTCATCCAAACAGAACAATATACAGATTTACCAATCGGTATCATAAAAAGATTAGTTAAATCATTTAATCATGGATAAAGATATTCGGTCCGTTGATAATTCTTTTTTGTTTCTAAGTTTCATTCTAGTTCAATACCATGATGTCATCAATTAATTCCCAGTTCCGTCTTTTTCTTCTTTTTAACAAATTATTATCTATATCTTTGTATACAGAATATTACGATTTTTTTCTCAAAATTATTTCTTCATTTGATTCGTGTTTATTCTAAAGAGCAGAGAGTCTCCAGGTCACCTTATTACAATGTGGTAATAAAGCTTTGTTGTGTATACAAAATAAAATCTTTGTATTCCTCTATGTGTGTGTATCTACGTTTATGTGTACGCATGTTTTGACAAAAAAAGATGTACCTAGAAGTCATTGTAATCGCTCACCCATACCATACATATGTTAAGTAACTAACAGATCGATTAGATAACGTCATACCACCATACATTGTTTGGGTAACATAGGATTTGTTGTCTGAATTACGTACTATCTAACACACATATAGATATATATACAAAACTGCACACATATATGCATGCGTTTTTCACGTCTCTAGCTTAATTCAGCTTTAATTCTGTTATTACTGATTACTACTGGGTTTTTGGTCTGTCCATCTGCTCAAACACTGCTCTAAAATATAAATATATATTTACGAATTTCCTATTCATTTTCATTCCCTACATTTGAACGACACATTGCCACCCCCACCCCCATCAATGTTTTAGTCATTTTTATCCATGTGAAAATTTCGCTTTGTTCGTGTGACAGCCCCATGAGGCATGAATAACATACTATAGTATCTAACATAAAAGTTCCGTGTACAACTCTTGCAAGCCATGTTTTCAAAATCGAACTCACGTAATAACATACACCCTCTTTGTTATAATGACAGCCGCTAAGCTTATTATTAATAAGAAGAAATTTGTCTGACTCATATATATTTACCATATTACTTATTTACTACCTAATGTACATCGTATGACCTCAAGGGAGAAAATGGTAATCTAGTTCATGGGATTTGTACGTGTGTATTGAGAAGAGAAATATGAGATATAAAGACAGTCAGTGTACAGTCAAGCGCAAAAATAAATAATACATTATCAAAAAAAAAATAAATTCGGTCACTCTTTTATACATCTATTACATTTTATGTATGCGTAAATACGAAACTATTATCAATGTATACACTACTTTTCTCTTTTTAATTTATATATTTTGTCTAAATATGTATGTGTATGTGTGTGTTCATGTACACGCCTGAATGAATCTATCTATACATGTTTGTTGATGGCGTATGCATGCAATGATTTTCTTTACTACTTAAAATTCGGTATTTATATTTTTTCATCTCTCTATCTCTCCTTCCTCCGTTCTTGTTTTCCTTGTAATTTTCATTGTATATCATGAGTGAACAATGTTGCAAATTGTATATACAATATATTGGGCAAATCAATGCGTAATCATTATTATCCCTACCTCCCTCCATATTCACCTCTTTCAGTGTGTAACGACTTAACTACCGATATTCGACTGAGAGATAGGAAAAAGTCAGGCATATGTAGATAGTAGAAACTTATTGGAGCTTACACATACCCACATGTATATTTGGCAAATATACAATATTCATGTTTGCTCATTATTCCTATTACAATCACTATTATTACTATTAATGATAATAATAACTACTGTTAATCATGTTTAGTTTGAGCATAATTCTATAAACTAGTACAAACGTGAAAACCAAATAAAAATTGACAACCATACATTCAGCTCATATATGTATATATGTAGCTATGGACAAAACTAATACCCGCGAATAAGAATGTAAATTACAAGGTCGAATTAAGGTCGTATCTTGTGACAAATAATAACAATAGTAATAATAATATTGTTCATATATCATTCTGTATACAATTTATGAGTATAAGTGAATGAAATCATTCAAAACTTTACCTCTTTTTTTTCTCCCCTATCACACGAAGGTTTATAACAAGATTTTTATTTCTTTTTTGTTTTGTAAATATGTTTTGCTGCAGATTAACATAGTACTCAAAAAAAATTTTAAAAAAGGGTATTAGAGAAAAGATGAAAATTGCATAGTAAGGAGAATTATAGTTTCGATTCAACAGTTGAGGTATACTCGTTGATTTTTCTTTGTCAAATAAAATACTTGTGTATATTACGCTGTGTAAGGTTATGATATAAACATAATTCTGTGCAATGTGCTAGTATATATGAGATGCTGACATGAAACTTAGCTAGTTGGTACTGGGGACTGATCCTAGTGTGGGACGCTTCAGCAGTGCTGGTCCACAACCTTGCCACAGGGATCGAATCCAAGACTTTCAATCTCGGGGACGAATCTTTAGTCTCTATACCAAGTAAATCTCCATAAATCCTTATAATTATTCGCCAGTTATGTTGATGAGTTTCAGATTTTACTGCCGTTGACTGTCAGCAGGTCATTGAATAATGTCAAAAAATCATCAGTAGAGGGAAAGTTAGGTGTGTATGCTTGGCGAGAATAAGTAAATTGTACCGTTTTAGAATGATAGTAACTGTTAAACCAATCAATATGTTATGACATAAATTGTTGATTACTTAGATTAATATGAAGAGATTACATTTGTCATTAGTTCAATGCTCAGTTTCTGGTAAATTATCAATAATAAAAGACCCTAAAGTCACCATATACAAAAATTGTACTTTCTTTTTAAAAATTGTATGTTTTAAATATTCTTTAGTTTGTTTAAGTAAGTTATCCAGTCAAACTTTTGAAGGTTGTTTAGAAAAGTTGTTAAAGTTTAACTGTATTGTACGACACCTTTGTAATGTTTTGCAAAAACATAACCAGATATATACATTTAACCACAATACAGATACATGAAATGACAGGAATATGATACTACTTAAACTAGAACTGCATCGAAAAAACCTGCTATGCCCATGTAATGAATTTTTGTTGAAATAAAAGAAATCATTTTGAGCAAGAGGATAGAAAAGAATATCTTGTGTTGTAAATAGTTTAATTTCATAATTTATTAACCAAGTATAGATTCATGTATTTGGCTCCAAACCATAATTTAGACGTGAATGATAGTGATATCCTATTGCTGAAATCGAATTAGATAGAATGGAGGGGGCGTTCGAATCTGCAACCACTGAGCCACCATTTCATCAACAGTTAGTGTAAATGAAATAAGTACAACTGAATTTAGTTGTATGTTTTAATTTTACTAAATAATATTACATTAGATAATTGATTAACCAACGAAACAGTAATTATATATATATTCCAGTATATGTCCGTAAAACATAAGTATTGCAAGTAAAAGACATGTGCGAATGATAAATATGATTAAGGAATTGAAGTCACTGGACTATTGTTAAAGCATAGTGGTGAATCATAGAATGTAGTGTACGAAGACTTGGTAGGGGAAGTCAATCTAATATAAAAGGCAAAATTACAAAGTGTCTTCGTAAAATATGAAAACCATACCTTAAAAATTTCATTTGCACAACTTTCTTTAGTTGTCCTTTACATGCTTTATGATCCTTTCAATCCTATTGTTATTAGAATTTCTCTTTGTTTTTTTTGTTCTCCTCAATTCAGTCTTCTGACAAGCATACTGTTTCCGATTGGTGCTACATACTACTGATATCTGTCAACATGTGTAGCATAGACCATAAGAGTAGTAAAGTTAAATCCTTCTTATAAGTTGATCGATTACATTATTTTTTTTATCAACTCTTATCATTAAATGTATTGACTGGCTTTAATAAAAGTTTTTAAACTGTCATTTTTTTCCTTGTATAAAGGTGTATGTGTAGATCTAGAGAATTGGTGTAGTTCCAAAATAGATGATAAATCATCATCAACATTGGACCTAACGTGCATTTATGAATTAGCCTGAGTCGGGATTGACACGTTTAGATAAAATTAACAATATGCATCTGTCAACATGGTTTAAACTAAGCGTTATTAATTTCATAGACCAATGCCATGTCTCAGTTTGACTGCGTTTTGCCTTCTTTCAACCTATTCCTGAATCAGGAAATATTACCTATTTAGAGATTCCCAAACATGTTCATATTTATCTCGCATCATCACTGTTTTTTTGGATTAGAATTTTTAATTACTATTTCATTCAACTTATCATTTTGAATTTATCATCGTAATTTAAGATAATTTGCTTACGGTTATCATTCTAATAAAATCATAGAAAAAAAACTCGATAAGTAAGTTTAGTTCCACATTAGATGAGTGGAGATGTATAGATATGTGTGTGTTTGAGGGGATAGGTTATTTCTCACATCTGGTTACAACATGATGCTAAAAAATCCAACTATAAACATTCAGTAGAATCTATTAAACTGTAACAGTTTTATCCATGTTAAATCCCTATTGGTTGTAATATCTCACTGTCCTGTTTTTAAATAACCTAACCATGTGTTATCAAGCGATAGTGTTATAATCAACAAAGCACTTATTTTTTAACCACCAAAGTACAGTTTTGAAATCTTCATTTTTTTATTCACTTTAATCTTAACATGTAAGTAACATCACAATCCTTGAACATTAATATTAAAAACTATATCGCATTGTTAATAGTGAAGCCGGAAAGTTAAAACGATGAGTGTTTTCATTTTTAAACTGTCCACTTTCATGAATGATATATTTCTTCAATGAGAAAATTACATATCTAAATTATTCTATATGCTAACTTGAATAATACTAATGAATGGTTAAGAATCATTAAGAGATAGCTTCTTTTATAAAAAAATGATCCAGTTCATAAGTACGAACCCAGTTCTATTTAGATAGTAACTTGACATTATAATTTTCATTCTATGATGACAAAATCAATACTGTCTACTAATTATAAAGGTTTTGAACATGATAATATAGACTTCTATATAACATAAGATAAAAAGAAGATCCATATTAGCAAAGAGAAAAATTCATCTTCTCGATTATGGTTGGCTTTACTATACAATTTTACTCAGACTGCTGTAGGAAAAGAAAACTTTTGAAAGAAACTTAAAACCGCATTTTCACTACTCTTCAGAATTCTTTATATAGTATCAACTAACTACTTCATAATATAATAAGTATTATATTGACCTAATCATTATAAAATTAATCTTATCATTAAGTATTATACATATGATAAACTTCTTGACACTATAATAATTGTTAGAAAAATACTTTGTGAAACTGTATAAACTTGTCTCTTCATCTGTCGTTCTCAATTTTCCCAATGAATATACATGTACATAAACCTGTAAATATCTTGTAAATATTAATTTCTTATTTCTTGGCTGATGTTATCTCTAACGTCTTAATTGTTCATTAAGTACCTCAGCCATTTTTTCGCTCATTGTGTGAAAAAGTACTATATATGGGAGTGAATATTTCAGTGGAGATTTCATTTCAATCTGGTCTGCGCTACACTGAAATATCTGTAAAAAATAGTTGAGTAAATTTTCAGACTCTTGACACAAAATGTTTTGTGAAAATTCCACTCAAATATACAGTTCTCACCCAATAAGTGAATGTAAACATGACTGAAAGTAATTGGCACAATAATTTCATTGGGGACATTAAAAGATTTTGTAGACAACCTCAGCCTTGCTTTTAATAAGCATAAATTGAAAATTGTCTTAACCAGTGAGTTGTTTCAATAAAGATTTCCTAACATTGTAATTATAAACTAGACAGTGAATACAGTGAATATAAACTGCTAACATTAATTATACTATACGAATATTCGTCAAGATTAGAACGAATAGTTTGACAGTAATTGAGCGCCGAGTATAGAGGAGTCATTATATTTGAAATATTCTGAGCGATTGAAATTTAGCTAATTCCAACGTTTCGTCCAGATAACTTGTCTGGACTTCTTCAGGGTAATAATCAAAATCAAAATTATCAAAGAAGAACTATCAAAGAATTGATAATTTTGATTTTGATTATTACCCTGAAGAAGTCCAGACAAGTTATCTGGACGAAACGTTGGAATTAGTTAAATTTCAATCGCTGAGAATATTTCAAATATAATTTTCACATATAATAATTATACTATGTTATCGATTGATTGAAAATTTCGAAAAGTCGAATTATTACATGAATAGTATCGTATTGATTGATGTCCAAACCCAAGGAAATGTCATTGAAATCATGAATCGACTCAAGTTAGACCACTATTGAAAATTTAGAAGCACTAAATGGCTCCTTCGTCTCGGTATGGGACTCCTCAGCGGTGTATATTCATGACCATGAACAAGGGAATCGAACCTAATATCATTAGTCTCGCACGTGAACGCATTACCTTTCGACCACTAAGCAAGCATCTAACGGTGTTAATATCAGTTCGACTATGTACTTAGGTGCAGTGTGAAACATACATATAATTAAGAAATATTTGACTAGAATGAAGCCAATTATCATTTTGTCTACTATGTTTCCGAATAATTTACCAAACGATTTCAATTCATAATGAATATTTCATCTTGGAATTTAACCAAGTCATTCGTAATTTCATGTGATATTCATATTATCTTATCGACAGAATACTAATAAAGAAATATACGTATATGCATTGGCTAGTTGTCACATGTTAATTGATTATTTCAAGAGCGAGAAAATTTCTTGGCTGCGTTTTACTCACTTCATTTTCGGTCTTGTTTATTTCGTAGCATAGCATTTGTATTAGTATTATTATTATTAGTAGTAATATTACTACTACTACTACTACACCTACTCCTACTACTACTGTTACTACTCAACTAGAATGTTGTATGTCTCTCTACATATGTATGTACAGGACTTTGTGCATGTGACTGAATGTATGTGTCGTATGATCATGTAAATATGTATGTTTGTATGTATGTACGTGTGGATATATTTGTTAATAGATGAGATATTATACCCATGCATTATCATTGTCGTCACCATCACCATCATAATCTTATTCTTAATTTGCAACATGTACAAAATAATGACAACAAGTAAACTTTATTATCAATATGAAGTAAATGAATAAGAGTTAAGAAAGCGAGAGAGAGAGTGGAGGGGCTAGAGAAAGATGACAAAGGACAGAGTAAGGAGTAGGAAATCTAAACAGGAATATGAAACGAATAAGAAGGAAGATGAGATGGTATCTGTGTAAGGAGAGGAGAAACGAAAAATACAAACACAGTTAAATTATCTGACTATATTTAAATTCATTTGAGTTACAACAAAATAAGTAATCATTATCGTAGCTGATAACAACAACAACATGGATTACTACTACTATTAGTAGTAGTATACGTATACAGATTAATAATACTAGTATGAGAAGTATTTTATTGTACGTGTGAGTCTATCCATTTATTGGGATACATTGTAACAAAATAAAAAACAAGAATGTTGAGAAATAAAATTAAGATAAAATAGGCGATGGAGAAAAATCGATTTTATGCTTCTTTCTATCCAACGATCTGACTTTTAATTAGACAATGTTTGTCTTTTTTTCTCCTTAAATAGGTGAATCATTAAGTATACTGAATAAATTTTTATATGAAATGAAGGATATGTAAATTTCTGATAACAAATTGTCCAGATTACTTGAATAATTTAACTCACTGATTCTTGTAATTCGAAACCTGGTATAATGGAACTCATTAGTTCTATTATTTTATGTACGATCAGATTTTGTTTGAACTTCAGTGAACACTTAACCATTAATCTGAAAGAAGTTAATTTGAAAATCTGGAGATTTCGATATTACTTTCATTAATATTAATCATTTCTTCGAAGTCATGACCAAACTATGATGTTGTAAATCTTCATAGACTGAGGTTTTGAGAACATTCTTAACACACAAGATACTATCTATCCTGATATACAATTCTGGTTCACATAAGAAGAGCTTGAAAAAATCTAACAAAGGGCAATTGTATCAGTCCACTAAGTAATTAATCCTTGGTTTGAATCTTAATAACAAATGTATACTTCATGGTTGTGGCCGACGGAATGCTCATGATCAACGGTTACAAACATAATACAAAATTGGTTGCATCAACACAATTGTATTCATTATTTACCTCTAAATCTTCAGTGACGTATAATTTCTAACTTCATTCTCCTATCTTTTTTCGTACATTTTAACTATACTTTTATAGTTACATTTTCATTATAGTTAAAATTATAATTTCTCTCATTCATTTAATATTTTATGAATTTCCTCTGTCGATGTGTTAATGTGGGGAATAATTACTTCAAGTGTGATGCATTTACCTACAGGTCCGACATTGACAATAATAATCATTGATTAACTGATAAAGAAAATAATTGATAAAATACCAAAATAACTAGGTTAGTCGAATTGATTATATCTAATGAGATGAAATTGGAAATTCAGTCGAATAAAATTTTAGATGATACAAGTTTGATTGTAACAAATGATTGGGGATAGATTATTAAACAATTAAAATTATGGCAATTAAGTTACTTTTCATTTTTGTTCAGACTATGAATCAATTTTAGCCAGAATACTATTAAAAATATGGAAATCTGCGACTTTCCAACATTTCATACACATGACTTTGTATCCAAGACTCAAGATCAATCTTTATGGTGCTGTAGTTTTGATTATCAACTTGATTTTTTTCATCAAAGAATCACAAATCGTTTTCTACATTATTAAATTAAGGTTTTAGATAATGCATAATTTACTAAAACTTGTGGTTACTATCTCTTATGGGATTAGAAATAATCGGTGAAAAACAATACAATTGACGCTCATCAATAAAGTGTACCTGTAATCTTAAAGAAATTAATACTTCTTGTGAGATATAAACCAGTTTGATTCAAAGTTACAGTTACTGTTAGAAAAATCAATGTTTAAGTTGTTTCTTATCAAAATCATCATTATGTAGCTCAGTAAAACACAATTTTGTGCTCAAAAACTCAGCTGTTTATGGCTTTAGAATTTCATAAATAAACTTTGATTTCATACTTATTCTAACTAGTTAATCCGTACGAATTTATTTTAAAGTGTATATTTTATACAATATTTGATTCATATAATGATTTCATGCATCACAATAACTGTCTAAATGATATATCTGTAAATTCAAAACAAATTATGCTGATTTTTTTTAACGATTCCATATTATCAGAAGGGGTTTCGTAGATATTTTAGAAATTTAAATAGTTGAAATCATGAGTCAATTGAAGCTAGACCACTATGAAAAACCTGAAAGCACTGGACAGCCGTTTCGTCCCAGTGTGGGACTCCTCAGCAGTGCGTATCCACGGCCCCGCACCTCACGGGGCTCGAACCTAGGACCTACTGGCTTCGCGCCCGAGCTCTTAACCATTAGACCACTGAATCGACCGGCATGCAACGGCGTTAATGTCTAACTTCAACCATTATTACTTCCATATTATCATGGTATAATATGAGAACTATACACAGAATACTTCATTTGTAAACCTCTCTCATTTGTCCTTCACTTTCTATATGATTGTTTCAACTCACGATTTCTTTCTATTGTATTCAACTCGATCTTCTTATCCTCCCACTGTCAGGTTTTCCACTTTCTATTGGTGTTACATATTACTTATGTCGACAGGTATAAGTAGCATACACCATATATAGATAAACAACAATGAAATAAGTTGAATGTTCAGTAAACTTATGGTAAAGTAAATTAATATATAATTTGTATAACAATAGATGTTATTTAGTTGGAATTTATGATCTAATTAACATTAATGTATTTACCCATATAGTCTATGGAATAACAATAATCATCATAATAATATTGTTGTCTTTTTGTCTAGTTAATATACAGTAAAAATTTTCTACGACAATGTTTATCACATTGATGAATCTTTGCATAATCCTCAATCAACATTCATTCCCATATATATTTATAATAAGTATTATGTAACCCATGTGGTTCACATCTAAATCATTCATTTTTTTAAAAAGAAAGAAAAAGAAAAGGAATAAACATTTGTACATGAATATTTCATAACAAAAGATAAAACTATAACAACATGGCATAAAAGATGTTAGTATTTTACCTACAAAAAGAACATATGTGTGTTATGATGTATCTAACTATACACACGCATATATATATATTTATATAGATATATATATATAGAAACACAAATACATACATAGATATACATATACAAGTACACGCACATTGAACATGAATAAGACCATATTACTTAAAACCACAAAAACATTGTCAATAATAACAATAACAGTAAAAGTTTCACATTAACACATCATAATCATGTCTTTTTTTCTTTCTCTTTTTTTCAAACTACATTTTATGCTGGTCAGATTGATCATTTAATTTGTCTAGACTATAGAATATTTAACATATAACTGCCAACACTACTATTATTACTGTTGAATAGGTAAAATAAAACTTTATTTATATGATAAATAATACATATCTATTACAAAAAAATTGAGAACATAATAATAGGTTACTAGTATTATTATCATTACTATTATTACTATTATTGGTTTGCTTATGAAAATGAATTACATAAAGTTTTACTCCAGATAAATTGATATTCTTTGTAAAGAAAACAATGATATACTGCACGGGAACTCTTTCTGATTGGAATGAATAATTCAGGGAAACAATGAATAGTTCCCTTTTGTGTGTATGTGTGTGTATGGGTTATTCTGTTTAGAATTTAAAAAAAAAACACGGAAAATAATCATTCATTTTCATATAAGAATGAATTATAAAACAAAGTAATCTATCCCATACAATATAAATAAGTGGTTAGGAAAAAAACTCGAATAATTGAACATGGATTTAATTACTAACTAAGTGGTTATCTGTAATTAATTCATAATTTTAATGTAGATACTGATATGATTATTCAGAATAAGCATCAATCTATAGATAGTACAATATGTTATGAAAAAGGAACCAGTTTTCAACTAGGAAGTCATGGGTTCGAACTTAATATAAACCATTTCGTTATAGGTAGCAAGTTAGTATCACTTCACTTTATACAAATATTATCGAAAATTTTAGTCTATAAACCTCTTGTTATAATTGTATATACAATAATAAGCGAAACAGATTTCACCATACATATTATAGGAATCATAATGATTTTGAGTCTTTTTAAAGTGATTCATAGTTGTTTTGGTCTACAGTGTCATAATAAATATGAAATACAAAGGACTACTATGGATGTAATAATCAGTTAATGCCAGTTTAAAATCAAATGTATTTATTGTTGTTTTTTATCTCCTTCTAACTCTTGAATTTCAACACCATCTTGTAATGTTCTATTCCTGAAACTCATCCATTCTTTTGGAGCAATAGTCTTTAGTGTTATTATTTCGACCCTTTCGTTATTTACCTTTTCAATTTTATTTCATTATTAATTTATACAAGTAGTCAATTTTAGTATTTTTATTTCTGTCATAAAATGAATACTCTTTGATGAAACTAAGTGATATTCTTTGTTAAGTTGTCAATTGATTGAAAAGGAATTATATCTATCTCAATACTGATTATGTAACCTAAGTCTTCTGAATTTTAACCCATATAAAAGTGTGAATCTGAATTTCAACAAGATCCTAGACTAATTCAGTAATTTTTAATTTTTAGTGAATCTATAAATACCCTGTAATGTCATGACTTGTGGGAATTACATTATGATGTATAGCTATTTATATTATACAAACTAATGAACTTCAAAAAAATTCATCAAATCAAATAACTGTACGAATTTAGTTTAGTCGACTATCAAATCACGAGACTAGCTTCTATATGTATCTCCTGGATTTCTAGTGAGAAACTGTGATTAATGGGGCCCAGTCCGAGTCGAGTAGAGACAGTTATTCACCTCAGACAATGGATGAAGGGTTGTGAAAGATCATGGATAGATTTGAGTTAGACATTAATGCTATCTGATGCTAGCTCAGTAGTTTAGAGGTTGAGTGTTTGTGCGCGAGATCGATGGTCCTGGGTTCGATTTCTGCGTGCGGGATCGCGCATGTTCACTGCTGAGAGGTCCCATACTATGATGAAGAGATCGTCCAGTGCTTCCAGGTTTTCAATGGTGGTCTAGCTTAGATTGACTTGTGGTTTCAACTGTGGAAATAAATTAATACTCAAGATGTTCTATGCTTTACATTTGATCATACACAAAAAACGAATTAGAATTATGAAATTCGAATAAAGCACTAATTGACCATGATTATATTATGTTAAATCAATGAACCGTTAAGCATGAAGAATTAATGTCAAAATGAGAATTTTGTTTAAAATGATTTAACTAAGAACAATTATGTTTATCATTACATATGTACTTTGATTTTGGTCACACACATGAAATAATGGAAGTATCTTCTAGGTTTATTTAACTGTTTCTATGTATATGTACACAACAAAGCTATACACAAAAATGTTGATAAATGAATAATGTTAAATGTTAAGGACAGAAAAAAATAGAATGATTGACCATGTAAACAATACAGTTAAACAGTGATAACATTGATCTTCTAGTTACATATTAATTCACTAGTACTCACTTATTTGTACAACTCGACTAATTCGATGTTATTAATGTCATATTGAATAAATATTAAACAAAATTTGATTAAAACTATTAATAGTAGGCAGTAAATAAAATGATTTTGATTCTGTTGTCCTGGTATCATGAATAATGACATGACAACTCTAATATATATATATGTTTGTGTATCTCTATCTGTGTGTATACAAGTATATTATCTAAAATGTTTTATGGTATTTTATGATACATGAAATAGAAGATTAACACAAATGGTAACAACAGTACAAACAGAAGAAAAGAAAGTTAATAGGCAAGGAAAAAGAAATGAAATAAAAAATAACTTTTTGTGTAGATAAAATAGAATAAAAGGGAGATTTCCTGTCACTAGGATAATAATATGAAACATTCGTCTAAGGTCAAATGCAGTCTGGGTCAGTCAATCGTATTTCACGTAAGTGTGTGCTTGTGTGAATGCTTTCCCTAGCTCTTTTACTCGAATTTACTCATTGAGTTGTGCAGAGAAATATAAGTGATTACGTATTCTTTAGGCTGAGAGAGAGAGAGAGAAGTTGAAAGGATAGTGAAAATTGAATGAGTCATGGATGGTGGATTATTTTCTGAATATGGGCAATTTCTTTTTATGACAAAACCTATTACTCATTATTATTATATAGACTATTTGTTAACTGAAATATATCTCTCATCTATATCAACCAGCTTTTTTATAGAAAAGATGTTGTATGTAATAATTATTATTTACAGTATTATAATATTTTGTAAACAAAGGTTTATTTTAAACGAATCGGATGTTTAATGATAAAAACTGTGTCTTATTGCTTTGAATCTATGTGTATAGGAATATTCGTCAACTAGTTTGTTTTTCTTTTATCAAGATAATTAATTTATTGATTGATAGAATTCAATCAACATTCGGCGTTATAATGCTACATATTGATACTTTGATGCTATTCAACCCTTGCGGAATAGTATCCTTGAACTGAGTGATAGAATAATTTATATTATTTGTTAAGTTCGTAGTTATATATTCAACTTCGAACTTTAGCTTTGATGATACTATTAATCTTCCCAACTAGAATTAAATGAGATAAAGAGGTTCGAATCCACCATCTACTGATTGAAATCTGAATGTTTTAAACGGTTAGATAAATCATTCATTTAAATCTTCAAATAGACTTTTTGCATATTGTTGACGTTGATCCTATAGAATAATCTGTGGTTAGAGTCTGTGGGATAATAACAATTACCAATGGTTGTGGATATTTGATGACAATGTCTCAGAATTAGTCACAATGAAACATATACTTTCGCACTCTATTTTCCTCTATTTCTTAAATTCAAGTATTCATTCATTCATATACATTTTTCATCGATTTTTCTCACTGTTGTTGATACTAATTGTGCGTTAACTCTTGTTATTCATTTTGTTAATTACATCCCGTCGTGTTGATACGGTGTGGTCATTTAGGTCAACAGACGTATATAGTGAAGATCTACGTTGATTGTAGTCTTTTTTGTTAAGTGTACTATAGAGATAAAAAAACCCAGAAAATTGAAATTAAGGAAAACAGAGTCTTATTCTAATTGACTTCTTAGAATCTATAACCATTCTCCTCAACTTTGTTACTTTATGTATAGAAAATGTTCAAATTGTTCAAAACATTTTTGATAGTTCACAGAAGTTAGACTTTCCGGTGAGACTATAATTTATGGACGACATTTCAGCGACGCTAGAGTGTCCACCTAATAACTAGGACCAAATGTTGGTTATAAACCAGTACAGGGAATTAGAATTACGATTTACCGTTGATGGTTAAGATTACGAATTCGATTTGGGGTTTTCATCACGAACTGACATCAACTAGTTCCAAAACTCTACTTAGCCAAATGTATGAGTGAATTTATCGCCAAAATCCAAGACCTTTTATTTTATACCTGATTGAGTTCATCAATAACTTATAGTTGAGCCAGTTTGTTAGTATGGTAATCGAATTATAAACAGGGAAGAAATCTATAGGAAATTCTTGCTAAACGCAGTGATAAAATATTTGTGATACATCATTCTTACAATCTCGATAGCCTACATTGAAAAGATAAACTTTCTATTTGTCTTCACAATCAGTATTCAGAATTTTATATGATTCTCAATAGTTTTCCTTTAGTTTCTCTAAAAATATAATATTGTTTCATTGTTCGAGTATTTATTCGACAGATTATTTATAAGCAATTTACTAGAAATGTTCATTTATCCTATTGTCAATTTATTTCTCTTCCTCATTCTTTTTTTTCTCTAAAGTATCCTTTATATGTATCAATGTAATGAGTTATTTACTATAAATACTTATATATGTGTAAGAAACATACAGAAAGAGAGAGAGAGAGATGGACATGTGATATGTATCACTCCTTAAATGTTTCTCTGGTTACAACATATAATTTATTGCACTTACTTAATCTAATATTAGTATACACAGATGTACATACGCATTGTAAATATATATGAATAAATATGTACAAAAAAAAGGATACAATTCGTGGTCAGTTTTTTGAATGTTTTTCGTCGATTTCATTCACTTTATTATTGAACATTGAAGGGGGTGTTTACATTTAAATAGGTATTATACACTAATATGTTTACATTTCTAATCATTTTCTGTTACATACAGTTCACAATTATTATTATTATTTCACTTAAATTCATGCAAATGAGCAGATAAACTTAGATACATAAACATGAACACATAGAAATCATCAAGATTGTATAACTAAGTAGGTATAACAATGGCCAATAAGTAATATTCCTGTTAAAATGGATTTATTTTCTCTACTGTATTTCTCTATAAAGAAAACTACCACCTTTCTAAATTATTCTACAGTGATTTTTTTATTATTTATATTTATAAAATTACGTTTCCTGTATTTTCTCTTCTCTTTAGATAATGTACTGAGAAGGGAGTAAATTTCTTCACTTCAGATTAATTAACTACATCATTGTTTGAAATATTATCTTTTATTCAACATGATTTTCTTAGAGATCATTAATATGATGATATTTTGTTTCCAGTCTTTCCATCTATTTATCTCTTTGAAGATTTCCCCTTCATTTAATCCATAATGTACAATTCACTTATAGTAAAAATGACTAAGTATTACTTTTCTGCTTTTAGTGAATATAGCATGGTTATGTTAAAATGTTATATTCAAATTAGGTAGATGTATAATTTTCACAGATTGAAATCATGAGTCAGTTGAAGCTAGACCACCATTGAAAACTTGGAAGTACTGGACGGCCGTTTCGTATGTATAATTCATTAATCTATTCTTGTATCCTTTAGTTCCTTTCTCCGATTTCCTTCTCTCATGATTGTTCTATCTCATCTCTAAATATCGTTTGTATAAATAGCGACGAGGAGCAATAAAATATTTAAAGGCCCATAATCATCATCGTATTTGTTTGTGAACTGGAACACCGGATGGGTGTCCAGACTGAAACAGGTGATGTTAATGGTGGGGGGCACCACCCGAAACTTAAATCTAGAAGTTCAATCAATATGACACTGAGTCAACGTCAGTAGTTATAGTCCCGTGGTATCAGGGACTTTAGATAGGATCATACGCCATTGGTCCCTTTACGATCTTTAAGCCTATTTGCATCAATGGTTTGGAATTGCGGTTCTTTTTAACCTTCCACTTTTATAATCAACACCTAGGACACGAGAAGGTAGTGAGTGAAACAATCCTAGAAGTGTTTATAGATGCATAGCCACATAAGTGAGCTTGAAGAGAGAGTTAACTTTCTCTACTCTAGGGAGTACCAGGGCATACCCAGAAACGGTAAAAAGTTAAAAAAGTAAGTAACGGACAAACTATAAGATAAGCAGATAATTAAAGTAATCTATTGTATCACCAAATAAAAACAGAGAAAATTCAATGAAGAAAAATTTCTTTTAAACGAAATTATTTTAACAGTTGAAAATATGAGTCAATTGAGGCTAGACCATCATGAAAAACCTGGAAGCACTGGACAACCGTTCTGTCCTAGTATGTGACTCCTCAGCAGTGCGCATCCACGATCCCTCCCCACGAGATCCGAAAAATAAAAGTGATCTCATCTGCATCAAATTGAAAATATTGCGCTTATTCAAATTTGTCTAATTTTTCTCTACAAGCTAATTAATTAGTTATTTTCATTTTATTATTATTTATTTAATTATTTTGGATGAAAAACGCCCATTTATGAATCAAGTAAACAGAGTTAGTTATGTGAGGAATTTTCTATCATTCGAATATAACTTTTTTATTATTATGAATGGATATTCGACTCAAATTTTATTCTTTTACAATATGATAATCATTACAAATTAGTCTGACTGTAATATGTCGAATTGACTGATTTATAAATGACCTACAAAATATTAACCAAATAATTATTTAATTTTAATAGTTGAGTTCATGAATCAATACTATAATATTCACAAAAACCCCTTTTTGATAATGATCATCATATACTCACTAGTAGCTGGCTTCAAGTGGTATTTCCTGGAGTTCTAGTGAGAAGCAGTGATTAGTGAAGTTCAACCGGGTCTATTGTGAGATATTAACTCACTGAAGACAATGGTGTACGGTGGCGCAACTCCATGGATTGGTTGAAGTTAGACGCTAACACCGTTGGATGCCGGCCGGTTCAGTGGTTTAATGGTTAAGAGCTCGCGCACGAGACTGATAGGTCCTGGGTTCGAATCTCGCGGGGGTGGGTGACAGAACCATGGATGCGCACTGCTGAGGAGTCCTATACTAGGACGGAACAGGTGTCCAGTACTTCCAAGTTTTCCATGGTGGTCTAGCTTCATTTGACTCATGATTTCAACTATTGAAATTTCTAAAAATTCCTACAAAAATCCCTTCTGATAAAATTATTTTACTTAATCTGCACGTTCATATTTACAGTTATTTGTTAAATATATGTGTAGAAGGATAGAAGCGATTACACAACGAAGTTATGTGACCCATAATTTATTTTCATCTCTAACCTCTCAATCTCGGATTACTTAATGATGTAATCTCTTCCTGTTCTTCTATAGAATTTAAATATGAAGTAAACAGTTTCATTGAAAAGAAGAATTTTCTGAATTTTATTTTTATATAAAAGAAGTAGATTGGAAGAAAAAAGCGTGAGTTGAGAAGGTGATGGAAGAAAAAGGACTTTACATTTCAGGTTGCCTGTACTAGAGAAGAAGAGTTAGAACATTTGATTTTTTTAGCGGTAGTTAGTTGAACTGAGTTAGAACTACTTCTGTTTGGTTGATTATGATCGCTTGGTACCATCACTCCTAAAATTTGAAAGTTGAGTCAAAGCCAAGTATAAATGACCGTTGATGTGGAAAACATAAATAAAATAAATTAGAGAATCTAAACTGTAGTTGATAGACTAATATGTTTCAGTTTTGAATTGGTCATGTAGTGACTAAAAGAATAATCGTTAAATAATAATTATTTTAATTACTACAATGAATTAAAGCGTATGGAACAGACTAACTTTTATTTTATAGACAGGTAATGATCGAAAAAACAGTTTTTTTGCGTACGTAATGTATTAAGTATATTATTATATAGAAACATATACTACCACCATAGGGTTGTGGAGAGTGTTGAATTTTAGTTGAGATCATGAGCCAATGTTGTACCACAATTGAAAACCTAAAAGCACGAGATTGATTAAAGTTAGAAATTAAAACCGTTGGATGTCGGCTCAGTGTTCATGCTCCAGACGAAGGTCCTGTGCTCGAATTCCTCGTACGAGATTTTGGATGTGCACTTCTAAGAAGTCCAGCATTCGGAGAAACTAACCATCCACTGCTTCCAGATTTCTAATGGTTGTCTAACATTGGTCGGTTCATGATCTCAAATACACATTAAAGAGAAATCTCTCAATAATCATTTGAGTTTTTTGAAGTTTCTTCTTTAAAATGAATGATTATTGCATCAGATGGATTATGTATTATCATAACTTACTAAATCATTAATTTTCATTTCTTAATTCATGGTTAGGAAATTTATCGAGATATTTCACTTATGATTAATTTGAGCGAATATTCAGGGAATTTGTATTTTCTTGCTCGTAAGCACCTACTAGTAATCTGGATGATCAAGAAATTAGTTAAAATGATAAAAAGTCCTATCCTAGGTTATTTAGTGACAATAGCTCATATAACCAACATGGATCAGTTACTTACAGTAAAAACTTGACGGTCCTCTTTGGTAAAATTAATTTGAATTTTTAAATGGGGAACCTGATGTGAACTTATAGAAGAAAATTCTTCGTTTATATATCTGGGTTTTTAAATAGGATATAAAATTTCCAAAAATTAGAAATAGAATAATTCGCTATATAGCAACCCTACTCAGTAGCTGAGATTATTAAAAAAACGTTTGATTTAAGTCAAGAACTTATGTCGGCTAGTTGGTTTTTGAAAAAAATGTATGGTGAGCTGACGTGCTTGTAATGATATCTCTATAGAACCATTTAATTACTAAGTAATTTTCAACAGTGAAATTATTTCATTCTTATTAACGATTGAGAGCGTTGTACATTAAACAAAGAATTATTTATTTAATCTATTAATTAGATAACTTCATTAGATATATGTTTACTATGAGAATGTACAGTTTATCTTTACTAAATAATAATAGTAATAATAATAATACAAGATAATAGATAATATGAGTTTAATGTATATATGTATATATATTCGAGGAAAGTTGTTCCACTATAAATCGATGTCAATTGAAGAAATCTTGCAAATTAGAAAATGTCAGGATAAGTAGTGTTTTGTTCTAGTTTTGAACTGTTCAACAGTGATCGTTCTTATTTAATATGCATATTTATTTGCGAATTTTTCATTGAGAAAAGTAAAACTTTTATTATTATTATTATTACTGTTATTATTAATATCACTGTTAAAACACCGACACAAATTCATGGAACAAATGCATGTTTTTATTCAATTCTATTTATTCGTAAATGATTTAACGTCAATTTTAAACATTTCGATTTTCTATTATTCAATGAATAAGTTTACTTGCTTTATGTTATTTGGCTCTTTTCCATATTTTTTTGGGAATGGGGGTGATAGACCGATGAATGAGTTGAGAAAGAAACCTGTTTCTATGCTATCTTATCTTCCTTTTATATTTCGTGTTCACCACTTCTTCATTTTCAACTGCATCTTTCCCGTCTATATTTTTCCATTCTTAATTATTGTCATTATTTGAAAGGTTGATGAATATATCACAGTGGTCCATACAGATCAACCATTCATGCAAAAATGATTCAAATAGATAGAAATGACAGAAGGAATTAGAATGAGGTAGATATAGAGCTGAATAGGGAGGGAGAGAGTGACAGAGATTATGTATGTGTTTATAATCGTTTTACTCTCCATAGACCTACTATTGCATTACATCTATTCATTCATTTGTCCAAGTATATTCAGTAAAAGAAATACGCTTTCTCATTTAAAGCACAAATAATCAAATGTAAAAAAACAAAACACAACAACCAAACAAAATGCATAAAATAAAACCAGTCATAATATTGATATTAAAAGTGCCATAAAAATGAGTACTTGTTGACATGGAAAATTAAAGTATACCATAATATATTTTCTTGTGTCAATGAATATGTATACTTTCCTTTTATATTTCTAATATCATCACCACCCCTTCTTTATTATGATCATTGTTTATACCGTATTCTTTTGTGTTACTGCTTTATTTTGGCGTCCAACTAAGAGTAAAGAGTAGCAAAGGTTAATATATATCAATTGAATATATGCATATAATTAATTATAGTATGTAGTCATTCTTTTTATTTCTTTCAACTATTCAGTATATGTTTAAAATTTGATAGTTGATTTGTCTCGAATGCAGTTCAGTGGTTAGTTAGTCAATGACTTGATGAAGAAAGTAATTTCGATTAAACTTATTATTGTTATTATTATTATATTTAATATTCATTTATGGATAATTGTCAATGATAACTGACTAGTAATGCGTGCGTTTCTAAGCATGCAACTCTATTTATGTAAGTAGAGATGTATACATTTATGTTTGTGTGTATTTATATGTATATACACTCATATATACTTATCAAAATACAATTTGATAAAGTTTGATTAATTAAACAATAGACTGAAATTGAGTATCTATCATACTAATAATGGTGGTGATGGTGATGATGATGATGATGAATGAAAGGGGACGGAATACAACTGTTCAGTGATTCTTTTTTTAAATTTAGTTGTGTACTGTTGAAGTCGTTTTTTTGTGTGCTTTTCTTTTCTAATCTGGTTTTTATATACATCAACTTGCATATGAACGACAACCTGTATTTTTATAATTAAGCTAAATAGTCCCAATTAAATTTTCGATGTTATATATTTTCATTATTTTGTCGTTTATGTACATTTGTCGTTAGTTTCTTCTGTTTATATACTAAAGTCAATTTGAATTTTAAATATTTTGGTATCCGTTATTGCTTGTGGTAAAGATTTGTTTCCCATTCAATGTAATTAAACTCTACGGGTCATGGCTTATCAATAAAACTCCTGAAATTACTTTTCGAAGTTAATCACCAGTGAGTAAATGATTACATTTGTTATAAGGGTCAGTAGAAAAAGGCGAATTTTTTTCACTTTATCATTGTTTATAGTACAGAACGAAATATGGTCTCTCAATATCATCATTTCACTGAAGTTATATATATATATATATATATATATATATATCAGCATAGAATTCTAAATTTTGTTTTAACAGTTAAATTCATGAGCCTATCTAATCTAGACCATCATTCAAAACCTAGAATCAATAGATGGCCGTTTCGTTCTAGTATGGGGCTCCTCAACAGTGCACAACCCCTATCCGGCACGTGAGACTCGAGCCCAAAACCTCCGATATCACGCGCATTTGCTTAACCTCTAAACCACTGAGCCGTCATTCAACAGTACCTAATTTCAATAAATTCATGACTTTGCACAAATTTTCATCCATTGTCTGAGGTGAATAACTGTCTCCATCCAGCACAGATTGGGGATTTCTGGAGATTGTAGTAATTTTGATAGTTGAAATCACGAGTTCATCTAAGCTGATAATTCCAGGTTTTCAATGTTGGCCTAGTTTAAATCGATTCATGAATTCAACTATGAAGATTACTACAATCTCCACAAATATCCATTCTATTAAATTTTCTTTGCTGTTAGTCTTTTTTGAAAATCTAAAACAAAGTCAGATTATGAACAGAATAATCATTAATGACTAGAGATTAGTTCACATGAAATAAATCATTGTTTTTATTGACAATTTTACAATATTGTGTTTTCTTCTATGAAAGTAGTATGGAATAAGCTTCATAGAATTAACAAATGTTATTCAATTAAAAAAATCTAAATAATTTATTTGCCATTATTTCATTTTGATGGAAATATCTTATTATAAGAAAATGCATAGAGTTATTACTGTTATTATTGGGTAGTTTAGTTCTATTCTACTTTAACTTACCTCTTTATATACAAGTAAAAAAACACAATTAAAAAGCATAGAAACAGTAGTTCAATATTTATAAACCTCTGATTTCATTTTATTTAAAAAAAAATTAGAATAGTCTAATATGCATTAAGTGATTGTAATGTTACGTGTGTAAATTAATTATTCTACTTGAAAGTATAACTTTCGTTTTCTTAGTTTATTACCAGGAAAAAAAGAAATAAACAGTTTTAGTAGGCAACTTAAAATGATGCATTTATACACGAGTTATTTGAGTGAACATCAACTCTATGATCCAGGTACATCTAGTTGACGAGTCCCGAAATAGAACGAAACAAGCGTCTTGAATTTCACTGCTAGTCACGATTAATCTCTGTTTATAATTTTGAATTATATTTCTTTTCCCTCTAATTTGTTGATCATACAACTAGTATTCTCTGAACGTAGTTTGAAATGATGTTTAAAATGACTTCGAAAGTCACCATTGAATATTTAAGTTTATTTGAAAATTCATTTACTTTTTATTAAATATTTTAATTTAAATTGTACAATGTAGATTATTACTCGATAAGAAGGTACTATTGGTCTACATTTTATGTCATCTGCTTGAATATATGTCTACTTTTAAATTTTATTCAAATTAGGAATAAACACTGTATTATAGTTAGTTATTAATTCTCTCGTTTACTTGTTATTAAAAGGAGGTTACAAAAATAGATACTCTATTTAAGAACATGTTTGGTTATATTGAGGAGTTGAATTTCATAGTTAATTTACATATTTAACTTTTTAGTTATCAGTTTCGTAGTTAAGTTTTCAAAAAATATATGGTCAAAGATAATTTCTATCGTGTTTGCAATACTTAAAGCATTTCACATCAGCAAATATCTCTGCCCAATAAATTGTCGTCATTTAAGTTTACTACTTATAAATTAGTCAGTAGCTAAATATTTTAAATGTAATTTTGATGGTCAATTCTTACTTTTGTAAACGCTTTTTTCCATGCTACTTTCACTTGATGGAGTGAATGCTCATTTTTAGTGTATGCAACCTGAATAAATAAAATAATTGCCTTTAAAAATATTTGGTACCATTTAAATACATGGATACGATATAATATAATAATAATAAAATCATTGACCGGAGTGTTTTTTTTTTGTTTCTTTTAAGCAATTAACTGTTATTTGTATAAGTTTTAACTAAGAATTATTTTTTTCTTATTTTATTTATAAAGAATTCGGAAAAATCACAAATATGGGAAAATAGTAATATGAAATTGGAAGAAGGAAATTGTTCATTGGTAAATAAGACAGCACTTCCGTCAATAGTGACAACGAAACAAGAAAGGTATGATTAATTTGCTAGTGTTTCTTTTTCAATTTGTATGATTAACTTACATATTTTAATGTGTAAATACTTCGTCTGTATTTTATTAATGAATTATAATTCTGTGATTAGATCTCTTATCGAGAGGTTGATGCTGTTAACTCATCTACTAATTATTTAATTTAATTTAATAACGAAATATTTATGAAAATGTTTGTGTATATGTGCCTGTTTAACTGAGTTCCTGAGTTCCCGGTTTAATTTATTATTTCTAAATAGAATCTGTATTATAACAGATTATATGTCTAAATCTTAATTGAATTATTTGATGAAGAAATAGAATAATAATGACCTTTATACGAAAAAAAACAGCCATCATAATAGTTATTCAATTCTTTCAGATATTCAATGATAGTCTAACTAATTAATCAACTAACATATCATATAGACTTTAAAAATTTAACAGGTCCCTGAAAAATCTCTTCACTAAAAAACATATCCATTTGAGGTTCAGTATAAAATCTTAATTTATACTTTAAAATGTTGAAAACTACTCTTCATCAAATGAATATCGTGAACTACTTTAATCTTCAAATTATACACATGCGTACATATTACATAATACTTAATGTAGTACCCAGTTACAAATGTATAGACAAAAATTCTTTTTATTGGAAAGTTGATGAGTTTCTACGATAGTTTTCACATTATTAGATTTAATTCATATGATTCGTTAAATTAATTTCAGATGGGTTTTGTGGATATTATAGTAATTTCAATGGTTAAGATCATGAGTCAGATGAAGCTATACCACAATAGAAAACCTGGAAGCACTGGAAAGCCGTTTCGTCGTATTGTGGGACTCCTCAGAAGTGCGCATCCACGACCTTGCCCCCTGCGAGATTCAAACTCAGAACCTACTGGTTTCATGCGCGAGCTCTTAGCCACTAGATTACTGAGCCGGCATCCAACGGTGTTAATGTCTAACTTCAAGTAATCCACAAAATTGAGCAACACATCCACCATTGTCTTCAGTGAGTTACTATCTCACATTAGACCTGATTGAACTCAACTGATCGCTCCTTCTCACTAGAACTCCAGGATATACCTCTTGGAGCCAGTCACTAGTGAGCATATGTTGATTAATATCAGATGGGTTTTGTGGATATTATAGTAATTTCAATGGTTAAGATCATGAATCAGTTGAAGCTAGACCACCATGGAAAACCTGAAAGCACTGGATTAATTTTTTTTCCTTGAATCGAAAATTCAGTTTATACTACTTTCTTTTCAATTTGACAATAGTATTGATTATTAATATTATTAAAAGCATAATAATTTGACGAGCCTATAATTTATGAACGAACTAATCATATTTAAGATAACAGATCCTGAATTTTCTTACGTAATTCATTCATTTGGTTAAATATCATTTTATTATTATAGCTAATGTCAGTTCGTGATGAAAATATTAAATCTAATCTTTTAACCCTAACATTCAATTGTAAATCCTAATCCTTATTCTTCATACTTAATCTATAATCCTAATTTAACTCTAATAAAGTAGGTGGATATCCCAAAGTCATTTTAAAATTATTCAAATGCCATTCATAAATTATAGTCTTATCACATTCATTGTGATATTTAAAAACAAATATAGTTTTCTGTTAATTAAAATGATTTGTTTGAATAAAAGACAATATCATTGCATTTGAATGAAAATATTTGATAATAACAAGATGGATAATAATAATAATAATAATCATTGTTTCACAACTGATTGATCACTGGGTGGCGATCAATGTCATGTGTGTCTAGTCCTTATTGGTGTAGATCGAATGCTATCGACCATATTGCAATGTGGCCACCAGTCCAGGTGACTCGACATTGCGGGCACTATATATTGAAATTAGATCAATCAATCAATCAGTCAATCAAACAATTGTGATTACATCTCAGTCCTACAGGAGTTCGGTCACTACTCGGATAGCTCAGTGGTAACGTTTCTGACTGTGAAGCTGGGTGACACGAGATAAAATCCACCAGGGAGCACCAGTTCCCTCAAGATTACAGGTACACCTTGCTGACGAGTGCCGAGTAGCACGAAACCCGGGTCCAGGGTTTCCTGTCGACTACCTCCAACCACCATATAATCATTGTTTAATTACTGAATTGAATGATTACATCTACAATTTAGCTAAGATTCAGTGATTAATTTGAGAGAGTAAATTAATGCGGAACAACTCATTGAAATTCTATTTTAAGTTTATTGTTGTTGTTGTTGTTTAAAATGATACTTTGATCATTATTTGTTTGTTTTTTTAAATATAAATTTCTCATTGAAATGACTTTGATAATTATAGATAACAAACAACATGTAACCTATTAAATCAATAATACATGAATCTTGATTTTTTTTTAATTACTGTTTTCTTGTTTACTTCTTTTATCTAGTAACGCTTCTAATCCTTTTAAACAACAACAACAACAAATTATTCATGCCGGTTCAACATTGAATATTCAAAATCAAACCGCAACACTTTGGTCAAATTTTGATTGGACAATATTAACTAATTATGAAATTAAATTATTATTAGAAAAATTACATTCACTTGGTAAACTATATGGTTGTATTGATTGTCAAACATATTACTTAGATGAGAAAATGGCAAATTATCATTTAAGTAGTATGCATGGAAATTTAAATGATCAATCATCATCATCATCTTCATCATCAGCATCATCAACAGCAAAAGTAACAGTAGCAACATCATCATCACTATCAGTAGATAATAGTAGTAAAAAATTTGAATGTTTTCTATGTGGTGTAAATTTAAATAATTCTTTATTATTTTTAGAACATTTTACTCATTGTTTATCAATGAAAAAACATAATGGGATAGATTTAATGATGAAACAAACTACTACTGAACCATTAACTATTCTTTCAGATAATAAAACCACTGATAATAATGATAATATATGTAATGAGTTGGATAAGAATAAAGATGAAAACATCAATGAACAATCAATAAATGAAACAATACAAATGACAAATAATAAATCACAAGAATTACATACTGTTTCATCGATTATCGATAATTGTAATAATAACAATAATGATAATCGTGTATTGAACAATATCAACGATCAATCAGAAATCAAATTGAATGGTTATTGTATAGAAGAGAGAAATGAAGTACATGAAAAAGATGATGATGAACATGATTTGCATACATCATCATCACCATGTAATATACCATTCTCCAATTCTATAGATCAATTAACTGGGTAATTTATTAATAATTTATGAATGAGTATCATATTTTCATTTTTCTTTCATTTAAACAAAATAAACATTATTGAGTCTATATAAATATAAACATATATATATATTATCTAACCTGATATTTCACTAATTAACAATATACATTTTACATCATGTTAATAATCTGTTAATAAGAAAAAAAAATCAATAATGTGTTTGATCAGGAAAACAGTATACAATTTTCTCTTCTTCTTCTTCTCCTCTTATTTACTGTATCTCTTCTAATTCAATGTTTGTTTATCTCGAATGCCAAATTCTATTTTAACAATTCATTTGTTTGTAGTCATTTTATTTGGTTTTTTTGTTTTGTAAGTTTGTTTGTTTGTTTATTTATTTGTTTGTTAGTTTTTTTTTCTATTTTACACACACACACACATTAAAACATGAATTGATATATTGAATCCTAATGCATTTAAATTAACTCAGGTATTAATGTAACTATATATATACATATATCAGTTCAAGTTATTAAAAGGAAACAAATGATTAATTCAATGCCCCTCCCCCAAAAAACCCATTTCTGTTTACATTTTGTACAGTTTATTAATTCAAAACTATTTTTGTGTAATCGGTTTTTTTCCCGCATTTTTTTTTCTAGAAGACTAAAACAAGACAAACTATTAACAATGATCAATGCTTATTAGTAAACACTATTGTTATCATTATTATGATTACTACTATTACTATTATTATTGTTATTAATGATAACCATCATAATTGTATGTTTTCAATGTCCGTTTTTTTTGTTTCTTACCTCTGCCTATTTTTCCAAAATATACATTAAAACGAACTCAAATTTATTTATTCGTTCACAGTGATTTTTTATTCAATTGTCTGTTGAATTTTTGTCTATTTGTTTATATATTTTTTCATGTATGTAAATTTTCTTTCTGTTTTTCTTTTCTTTTTTCTCTGTAAAAAATGACTCCATGGTAATGATAATGATGATGAGTGCCTGAGAAAGTTACAAAATGTAGACTTACACACAATTTGTATGTATGAGCATGATGGTATTTCTTTTAATTAAGATGATAATTTTTATCATCTCTGCTGCTTTAGACCAAAGTTGATCCTAAAAAAAAAACAACATGAAAAAGAACAAGATTCTTTCGTTGTATCGATTTGTCTTTCGTGTTAGTGACTAACTGTTAATTAAGACAGTACTGTTTCAGAGAATATTCACTAGTATTAAAAAAAGTTAAGAAGCAGACCGGGGAGGCAGGTAAACAGTAAATGGGAATATAATAGAGGAACAGCTAATTATAATAATGATAATAGTAGCTAAAGTTAAAGATATAACTTTTTTTTCTTGTAAGTAAATGCATGTTATGCCACAGTGTACAATGTTCAATGATCAACTTCTTGTCCTTCTTTACTATTGTCTTTTTTGTTTGTTTTTCTTACTGTTTCTGTTACCAACATTTCGAATTTTTTTTCAAGCATATATTACTTGGTATGTTTCAAAAAATTAATCAAAAAAATATATTATGTAAAGTTTTTGGTCCTTTTTTATTTATCACCTTTTATATTATCCAAAAAACACACACATATATAGTCTCTTAAGAGGATTCATATATGACAGAATTTGATAATACTAGTAACTGAGTCGCTTCGAACGAAATAATCCCCAAATCAATGGAAAAAGAAGGGGCTATGGTAGAATAGACATTTGCATTTCATTGCATATGCAACTATTAAGTTGGCTAGCCACCGGAAGAGATGGATTCCATGACGAAATCATAAGTGGCATAGTACGGATGCTTGACTAAGAGCCTTCAACTAGTAATGTGTCTATTAAAACTGAAACGATATACTTCTTTTGAGGAATTACTTATAGCTACATTACGTACTCATATACATATGTTTGCTCACTGTCTTTAATGATAATATAATCTGAAAAGCTATTAACTAACTTGTCAATATAAATATGAGACAAACTTAAATGTGAAGCTTAAACAAACGTAACTTGTAAAAATAGTCGTAGACTTTAATTGACAAAGCTCTCATCACTTACATAATACAAACAGAACAATATGCAACAGTTTATTGAGATTGATGAACCTAACTCTAAATAAAAAGCTTAAAACAAATATATACGAAAATTACCAGAGGTGATTTTATTAACAGTCCTCAGTCAAGTGCAAACAACTATGGAGATGGTAATAAACTTATTTAGTTTGTATTTGTTATATCCCAAAGTCGCCAACCAGAATCAGCGAATTATCGATCGAACCAAGGACTCGTAAAACGCGTTCGAGCAGTCTAGAGTCCTGATTGGTCCTGATTTCCGCCTAACCCAGCCAGTTAAGTCCAGAAAACAAGTCTCAGCCTCTGTAATATGAATCCTTATATTTCAAACATACTGAGTTTATATACTAACCAAACAGAGCACAATGTAGCATAAAATATAAAATAACATTTGTATAAAATTTAGCTAAATATGGCTATGAATTTGTGAGGCAGTGACTAACAGACGGCATAATTCAAGAATGGTAAAACGTATAATAATGGTTCATAGGTCAAAATAAAGTTTATAATAAGAGGAATATGAACATGAATAGTTTAGTTATTTAACGATTATACGATAAAAATATACGTTCAGTAATGGTCCATAAAAGGATCCCAAAGTTACCATTCATTATGTTTCTCGGGACCTAACAGTATTATTGTTGTGACTTTAAGTTGGGTCGATTTTTACCCTGTGCTAACTGTTGTGTTCTTGACTGAAAAACTAGAGAGCAACATATTTATCGATCGATTCAATGACACGTAAATACGTACGAACGTAATGGGCGACCTAGAGTTCCGATTAGTCCCGCCTCCCTGTCTATCCCAGCCAGTTGAGTCCAGAACACAAATCTCAGCCTCTGAGTTATGAATCGTTATGTTTCAGACACACTCTGCTCATATATCAATCAAGCATACCACATCGTACCATAAAATAGAAAACAACATTTTGTACAATACTCAACAAGTGAACAGATATCGGCCAATAGGAAATGTCCATTTAAAGTCCAAGGACGCCATTGGACTTAACATGATAATTATTGGTCTATTCCTCCGCATCCACAACGATTATATATGTTTGTAGACTTCATTAAGAATGGAAAGTCTTATCCTTGCTATAGATTTTCTTAGTTTTAAAAAATGGAACATATTCTATATTCCATCTTTACATTTAAAAATAATACAAGATATTTAATGATATTACAGTTAGTCAACCTTGAAACATGGTAGATTTTTGGAATTTTTAAAAAAAATTCTTGTTAATAAACGGTAGGTTAAGTTATATAAACTAAGAGATTGATCCATTAATTCGTAAATCATCTTATAATTCTTTTTACGCATAACGTGTTGCGCGCTACTTATATTGATATAAGTAATATATGACGCGAGTCACGAATGTAATGTCTGGCAGCAGAAGATGGGGAAGATCAAGAAAGGAAGAGCGGGGATAGAAAGCAATTAGTATGGAAATGCAAGAACAACGAAGTTTGAGACAATTATTGAACATTTTGCAAATTAAGTATTATAGTATGGTTTTCTATTTTACCAAGTAACTTTGTAATTTTGTGCTAAATATAATCCGATCGTCCCCATCCGCGTTCTGTTCACTACAATACTACTTTTCAGCTTGAAGAAATCCGCTTATTATGTTAAGAATATTGATATAATTATTTTGGATTATTAAATTGCAATAATTAGGAAAACAAAGTATTTTTTCCGACATTAGAAAAAAATTTGTAAATTATCACATTTGGTCAAGATTACCCAAAGATTGTTAAAAAAGAGATCTAAAACAATGTGGTTAGATGTAAACGAATGAACCTGATTGAATATGCTTGTCTTAAGGTAGTAGGGTTTCTGGAACTAACAGTTATTACATTACTAGGTAGGTTTCAACATGAGAAATAATAAAGAAAAACTTCGAATGCAGAAAGGCTAAGGAGATATGGCTGTATGACGACGTAAATTAATAAATACATAAATTTACTGATTAATCATGCAAACAGTGGGAACAAACCGAAGTGTAAGAATAAATGGTAAATGGAGATAGTAATAAACAAGATAGAAATAAGTCGATGGTTTGTTATAGTGACGATAGTATATAGTTTATCAGACCCTTCAGGTACGGCCAGTGCATGTTGGAGATGGGAATCCACAAGTGGATAGGTGTTTATCAAGTCTGTTAAAGCTAACCACTGAAAGGGCTGCGGCCATTTTGCCTGGGACAACATCATATATAGGAGCAACCCCTAATATGAAAGGGGGATCGTACATGAGTTTTCACCCTTTTGGGGGTCGCCTAGTAAAGCGCGGTTGTTTGGTTCTGGAAGGATATTTTTACTAAGGTGACTTGACTCACCCAGCATGTTATGCGCTATTCTCAGATCACATCTTATTCTCTAAAACCCGTTAATAATAATCACAAATTACGTGGTCTATCTTCACCAGATTTATTTCACAGTCGTATAACCCAATTTCTTGAACGTCTTTGTATTTGGTGTGAGAGGGCCCAACAACCTCATGGACGTCAAGGTGAGGCCGTGGATACGTTTAAAAGCGTCAGAAATAATTCTGGGATAGTGGCACCGAGCTGTTTTAACAAAACATAAGGAGTGACATTTGATTTGATTACATCCTCCATGTAGTTTGAGCTGGTGTCCAAGTTCTCTTTGGTTGATAGTCCTAGATCGCACTCTGTGGAAACAGTTTGGGGGTGTGTGTGTGCTAATCATGGAGGACTTAAGTTATTTATTTTTCAAAGAGCTAAATGTTTTTAAAATGGCATCCAGACAGGTTGGCTTTTAATGCATCGTCCATTGTCCTGATCTCAGTTACTAATATTGAAGCGCCTTGCCTGTTTGTTGGAGTAGTCTGCTGTTGATAACTGGTAATTAATTGTATAGTCTTAGCAATTCATAAATAATTCTCACTCTATAATTGACTGGCCACATTCAGGACGAAATGATTTACCCAGTTCTTTATCTTTTGGTAAAATATTGTTCCTTGATTGATGGGAATATTTTTCCTGTTGTGATAATTGAGTTTTATCAAGTGTTCATACATATTGTTCAGGTAGAATTAGTCTTGTTTGTTGCTACGTTTTTTCTAGTAATACTTCTCCCACCCCATCTTATGCGTCCGTCACGTTATTATTAGGCATTACTGGCTACAATCGTCTTTTGATTTATTTGAACCGAAAACAGCGTGGATTCTGATAACCAACGGTACTGACAATGAAATCCCTCAAACTCTGAATATAATATGAAACTTTAGAAATATTTTGGGTTTGCTTAAACTTTAGCTGCTAGATAGACCTACAAATATCTTCTATCGCTTCACACTTCAGCACTGCATTTATTTCTCAATTTCAGGAGCTGCACTCGGAATCTTCTGGAGAACTTTCCATTTATTCTACACTCACTTTTTTGGATATGGCGGGAGTTCTGTGTTTAAAGTAAGCTAGGATGTTTCCTATCTAGGGGTGTTTTTAATTTAAGGCACGATGTATGTGATAGCTTCTTTGACAATATCCTCCTCCATTTTCTAGTAGTTAATCAACGTTAACCTCCACTGTTAAGTTTGCTAAGGTTTTCTGACTTCTTTCTCATCAACTTGTTTTTTGTGGATTGTTTTACGCTACTTAATAATAATATTCAGTAAATAGATGTATTTTTAACAATTTTTGCAAGTACGCTGTAACAAGTTTGTCGTGTAATATTCTGAAATATTTATATGTATTTATGAAATTTATTGTATTTATCAATATAATTACTTTCACTTCCTATAAAAGTTATACTCATTTACGTATGGTTTTTAACCGTTGTTTGGAAGCAACGGCTTTCATGCTTGTCATAGTTATTTCTCATGTTATTACTTCAGGAAGTCCTTTTTCTCCAAGACATACACCACAAATACCTCACTAGTTGAGGTTTGTAACTAACTTATGTCTATTATTCAATAAAAAAACTCTTTTTAGATAGGTCGCTGTTCTATAAAATCCGGTTTTGCGCGTCCCTCAATCGTGCAAAGTGGAATATATATATATACCGTATTATGTTCTTTACATGTTAGCTTTTTTTGAACACACTTGGAAGCTCTGTTGAACTCTTAACTTTTGTTAGGTCACGCAAATATTATTTAGTTAGTCTGTTTTATATTCTTACTTCATACGCTCTTGGGTAATTTACACTGCTTAACCGATTGATTATAAAACACTTCCTGCTTACTTTGAATTGTCTGCTGTTTTTTCCAGACGACTTTCCTGATTCTTCTGTTTGTCTGGAATATTCATTCTATAAACATCTACAGATAAATTTGATTTTACTCTATCTAGCTCAAAATAGTAAGATGTGATGTTTGTATTGATTAGTAATTCCTCATCACATTTTTCTGTGCCTTATTTAATTTCGAAGAACACATCCAGGCTATCTCTCTGTATTTTTATTGACTACAAGTCTGGTCTATATGTGACCATTAGACAATGAATTCCAATATTCCCGATTGTTTCATAAGAGTGTCTGGGCTACCAAAGGTTATGTGGTTGTAGTTGTGTCGAGTCGCAGTTGACTATGATCACCACCACAGATCGATTACGTGCCAATTATCATATTAGAAGGCAGTTGTAGGTTGTAGCTAGGATGTATTAGTTAGCGATCTAGTGGTATCGAAATAATACGGAGATCGTGCCAAAGCTTTCAGGCAGAGACTACAGTGTGTACGTGAGTGTGTCCAAGGTAAAAAAATAACGGACAAGTATGTGTTTTCGTACAACTAAACAAAAAAGTACGGCAAAACAATCACCGGTACAGTTAGTTATAATAATAAATGTTTCCATTACACCAATCGCATTCTCGTCATAAAAGTAGGTCACCAGAAGGTGATATAAAATCGTAGAGCTTAAAGCTATGTGAAAGTCTGAACATCATGACACCTATATTTGTGTCACATAAGCTTTATCATTTTCAACACCTTATGATCACCCGACTTCATCAAATCGAACTCTGTATTATCACGAAATTGATACTTGCAACTGGCTTGTGTGCATTATCGATCACTTTGTATAAATATAAATAGTTGGTTTATTGCACATCAGGACATTGAGTCTAGAGCATGTATCTCATAGATGCATGTGCGTTCAACGAATTACCGTCAGTTATCTGTCCGAAATTCATATAACTATCAATATTTTCACTTATTAAATGAATTTTTGATAGCAATTCATATGTAACAGTAGTATTACTAAATCGCATTATGGTTAAATAATATTGAGGTCGAGAAAATCTACTCGTAACAAAATACACTGAACTAAACTTAATAAACTAAGTGGAACACGAGTTAGAATTTTGACTCTCTGTGGTTAGACTTCTGTTACTTCAGTTAACCTGTGATGGTATTGTCTGTTAACCACAAGATCTTCGGAGCTGAACATATAATTACCGAGAAGACTTACTTTCAACGTATAACACCAAGAGAAGGCCCACAATGGTGAACACGGGAAAATCCAAATTAAATGAATCCGATGGCATGACTCAGCCTTGTAGACGTGGTCATTCCTATGTAACTTATTTCGTTTGTTCATATCAAATATATTGTTCTATCTGTGTCCTAAATGTGTTCTTTAGGAGCGCTAGACACCATGTTGCTGACGACCTTATCAGGACTATTCAGTATAGACAATGATATGACTTCTATGTAAGATCTTATAGATTAGGTGGTCATGTCATAACAAATCTACAGTTTTGAGATTAGTTATATTATCATAGTAACAAAAATAGATGTGCTAATACTGAACTGGACCACATTTCTGCAAGCACATGACACTCGAAAACAGGAATAATCGTGATCATTGAGTTTAGTGATTAGAAAGACATCCCCAGATATTTACTATTTGAGTACTATTACAAGTCTCATCAGCATGTGGATGAATTGAATTGGATTTCCTCAGCATTGAACCCATCAGTTAACATTCCTAATAGATATAATGAAACTACCTTGCAATATGGCGAAAAGGTTTTCAAGACGTATTCGGTTTCGAACTTGAATACAAGTATCAAAAGCATATTGGTTGTTATTGACTTATCCCAGTCTTTCCCTAAACATAACTCTATCCGGTAAACCTTTAGATTGTCCGATATTATGTGCTATAGGATCAAGTGAGCCTGGTTGTGCGCGTTCACGGTGTTTACATTTAGCCAAATTCTGGTCCTCCTGTAGCTACTAGGTCTCATCTTAAAAAAATCAAGAATTTCTATATTCTGCTATCACTCAATCTGTCGATTGAAGTACACGAGTGACCGAAGTAGAGATTTTTTGTTACATGAACATAATCTTCAACAACAATTGAGAATTCCAAAAAGTTAAATGACATTACGGAGCAACTAGTCAGTCGTTTTGTGATTGTATATCGCTACCTTTACTGGCGATGAAATGTTCAGAGCCATCACAATGTTGGATAGATTTATCTTAGCTAATATGTGGACCTTTTGGAAAGATTAGCCACGGGGGTATTACCGGATATGTAGAATGAATTTGCACTCATATCAGATATCGTGGTTGCTCTCAGATATTGAATAATTTTCGATCTGACTAGTTAAACAATCCATTTCAAAAAGGAACCTTCCTTAGTTTGTCTCTATTCTTAATATGATTGATTTTCCGCAACAGAACTAACGTTGACTTTAGAAGTGATCTCGATCACACTAGAGGTTTTGGTTTTAGTGATACTTGGTGGTTGTCTTTAACTTTATAGTATAAGGACAGATTTTGGCCTCCATGAAGAATTTTCTTTATTCAGTACTGAATATGGTGTTGCGCCCAGAGGAAGTGCCTCGATTGAATACCTGTATTTCAAGCCAATAACTCTATGCAACTGAATGCGAACAGTGATTTACATATGATACGATCTTGTATTTTCAAGATATATGTCTGTTTCTGATCAGTATTAAGAAAGCGAACGTATTTTCACCCCCAGAATTAAGCATCAATATGAGTCACATCGATCTGAAGCCCTTCAACCCTAAGATGATACAAAGATGATCTTTGAAAAGAAACAGACGGGTGTGTTAATTACAACATAACTAGGACAGTAATGTTTTACAGAAAGAAATATACGTTCTTCGAGGTCCAAAAAAGCACAAGCAATCGTTTGAAATATACACATAGATTGTAAATATCGAAATCCAGAAGTTAGTTATTTCAGATACTGATTATCTTCGTGTTCAAATATACCAGATTGCCACTTTCTAGGTCACTTATTTTTTAAAAGCTTAAGCGTGATGGGGGGAACAATGAAGAAAAAGGTAGGTTTCTGCTGAGAAGGCATTATATTTCTATGTTAGCACACGAAAGGTCAGGTTGTCGCGTTTCTCAGTCAAAAGCAGGCAATGAGACGCTTGCAGCTAAACCTTCCTAATTTTAGGTAAGATTGTCACTTGTTCTCTCATTTTTCAGACGGCTATGTATATTGAAAGGGATATATCCAGTAGAACCCAGAAGCAGAAAAAAAGTTGGAAAGGGAAACAGCCAACCCAGGGTTTATTACAACGCAAAAGATATAGCGTTTCTGTCACATGAACCTTTGATAGAAACGTTTAGAAAACTTCGGATATTCCATGTAAAGCTCAAGAAAGCACGAGAAAAGAAAGATAAAGAGAAGGAGTTTCGAGTGAGGATAAATAAGCCAAGGTACACGCTTCATCAAATCGTGAAAGAAAGGTATCTGCCATGTTTTGATTCACTAGAGTTATAGATACCCTACGAGGCAGGATGCTCTACGAGATATAAGTGACAGCCTTAACTTATTGTTTCTCTTCGAGAAGCTTCCTAAACTCACCCAATTCCACCCTTCTTTAATCTCTATCAGTCGAAGACTGTGTGTGGAATTTTTGAATCTTGTTGTGGCAACACAAGCAGTTCGAAAGGTTAGTTGGAATAAACTAATAATTATGTCAAAAGGCATTTATTAGCATCAAAGGATTTTATGTTCAAGCTGAAATTGATGGAATTCCAGTAGTCTGGATTATGCCCCATGCTTCTGTTACTCACACCCCAACTGATGTCGATTACCGTATACTAGCAACTTGTCTAGAATTTGATGCTACACTTATTGGGTCTTTGATGTGTCAGTAAGTTTCTTTAATAACTCAACCACTTCAGTTTGTACCGGATCAATAACCTAGTGTACCCCCCAAAACTCGCTGTGCGTGTTGAACATGACCCGAATGGATACTACTGTGGCCAAAAAGAGAGCCTTTTTGAGGTAGTTTCGTATTCATCTCCACTGTGAATCATAATTTTAGTTTATGTCGTCCCTCAGCTTCCCACTAAAACGTACAGAGCCGCCAAACGATGATGACGTTGATGATTTGACTGAGCTTCAGGTAATTTTAATTATTTTGTGAGTGGATTAGTCGATGTTCGTTAAAATCATTATTTCATGAGCTATATCTGTTTGATTTTGAACGCTAATTTTTAACGATACCAAAAAATTGTAACAGAACATTTCGCATACCTAAATGTTTCATGTTATTTGCAAAAAAGTATGGTTATAAAGGGGCCATACGCAGTATAAGTAGCATTTGTACTCCGAATAACTAAATGTCCCGTAAAGTAAGCAATCCACATATCCTCGAGTGAACTTAATTCACAACAACTAGCACACGGTGATTCAAGACTTAGCAGCTGACATGAAAAGAAAACGAAGTTCAAGAAGGAATTAACATCCAAGCAGGATAGTTTGAAATAGTATTGGTTAGTACATATAGTTGCGAAAGCCGATCCCTAAAGTACACAGAGAATTCGAAGTAGTGATAGACAATCAAATAAATCAAGGGTCGTGTGAAAAATTAAGTTGGCAATAGAGCACTCACAGTTACCGTTATTAATAAGACTTAAACATTAACGACACTTGAGCAATACCATGATCTAAGCACCACGAAAAGTGATATTCAGAGCCAAGCACATAAGCCTGCACTTAATCATTGTGTTACACTTGACATTTTCTCTATTGGGTTTAAGTTTAAAATCCTGTTGGGGATTTTAGATCACCAGAACTCACTTTCTAAATGCTCTGATTTTATAATTTTATTTTGAAAATCTAAGTTTCCCTGTCTTCGCGCCGAAAGCGCACTTTTCGCCTTCATGTCGTATTTCCCACTTGGTCCGTTGTGTATTTCTAGTATGCTGTTTTTGCAATGCTTCCCAAGGACAGTTTTACGCTGTATATATACGTTTGATTTGTGTCTGTTATTATTCACTCGTGCTTCTGGCTTGCGGAATATACTTTCCCGTCCCAAGCTTGGGCTTCTTCCTCTAGTTAGCAGGACTGGGATGCATCAAATAGCTAGCTTATTGGTCTACAGTCACAAGTCTTTGTTCCGTTGGTATACTAAATGAACTCGTAATAGCTTCAAACCTAGCAGATCCACATATTTTTAAAAAATCTTAGGTGTATAGTTATATCTTATTCAATATATGCCTAGTGGATGAAACTGTTTGGATGTTGAGCTTTATGACATAAGATTTTACTCGTTTGTTTACATACCATGATCTTTTTTGTGAGACATTCCAGCAAGATATTCTACTCAATATTGTCTTGCTTACTAATAGTTAACTGTTTTTTTTACCTACCTGTTTTAAGGAATATACTGCTATAAATTATGTGCTCGAACTTGTAAGCTATCCGAGAGCATTCTGTCCTGATGACTATTCCACGACCAACTTTAGTGTTGTATATCCGTTTACTTTTGTAAAATAATGTGTTCATTTGTTTATAAAATTTAAAAAAAAACTCAGTAGATTGAAAATGTCCCCTGGTATAACTCAACTCTTGAAGTTTGCTTTATAATCCTAGGCTATTGATGAGCAGGTTTCGCAAGCGATAAGTAAGCAAATAGAAGTTCAAAACGTGAAAAAGCTTTTCAAGAACAAACGGTTTTTCCTTATGCGTGAAGTTCCACGAGAAGTAATATGTTTGATTATACGGTCTTGTGGCGGGGAGTGTTCCTGGGATAAAATTGTTTCTCCAGGATATACATTCCAAGAAGATGATCCTACTATTGACTACCAAGTAGTAGATCGTCCGATGACAGATATGAAATTGACTCGGTAAGTTCTATATTCGTCTGTCAATCACTTCATCCGAATTATTGATGCTTAACTAATTAACGGAATTTAAAGTTTACAGTTCTCTGACAACTCATTGCTTCACTTTTTTGGTTTAATAATCTTTTGGTGTTATACCCTTGAATAAAATGCTAATAAATGTATTATTATTTTACCAACAAGTTGCAGCAAAAGCCATACATGTTTGTACTTATGTATAACTTGACAACCCGAATTTAATAATTCATAACGTAGTTAACCTGTACTGAAATTTGGGAAAATCGCGTTCTAGGATTTCAATTTGTTATTCTGCCCGTTCATGGAAAACTGCCTAGCAGTCTCACTCTACTTTCACTACTTGGAGCCGGGATGACAGTTTTAAATATGTATTATTCGTCGTAATTTTTTATCTGTCAAAAGTGAAGGCTATAAGCAGAAATCATTGTATTAAATTTTAACCAGAAACTTAGTTGCCGGATAAACTGCTGTAACAAAGCTTGTGTCTTTGCACATATCAATCTCGCACAAATTAACCAGTGAGTGCACTCAAAGAAGTAGGTAACTACAGACACTCTGTACTTGGAGTGTGAAGACGAGTATAGGCAAAATGTAACTTGGCATAAAAATGTGGTCTTAGATACCTTATTACATACTGACAGTAAAACTGAAGAACGAAGGTAATACCTCCAACTTCAGTCTAACTCTAGGGAAGCTGACAGGCCTCAAAATTCTTAAGTATGATAATAAAACCCAGAACTGATCTGTTAGTGGTTAATGATTTAGAGTATTGTTGTTATCTATTAAGTGAACATTTTAGCTAAATATGAAGCAATTTTACTACATATTTTGTGGAATAAAATGTGTTAACTTTATGGGATACACCTTTTCTAGATTATCGATTCAAAACGAATAATATATGCCACCGTAGATGTTTTATTTATTAGATCAGTATGCTTTACCGCTTAAAGACGTAAGTGTATTATACAAACGCTTGCCATGAGGATTGTCGTGAACGGCATAAGTTGACACCTTTAATCCTTCTGCTTTGTCATTTCTCTTCTGTTTAACCTAATGAAATGAATTCCGTAGCTACTGTCGACCGAGTGAATTTCACACAGAAAAGACACATTGCTTCCGCTTATGTAAGGTTTGGTTTATTCATTAGAATTTTTAAACAAATTATGACAAAGAATAGTGTTTAAAATCTCTTAACTAAGTCTTACTTCTATTATTATTCAACGACAGTTATTATGTCCAACCACAGTGGGTTTTCGACTGTTTAAATGCAGGGAGACTGTTGCCAACACAAGATTACTTACCGGGTTGTAGTCTCCCACCTCATTTAAGTCCGTTTATTGGAAGTTCTGGTACTGATGAACTTTTAGACACTGCAGTTATGTCACTTTCAAACCGTGGTGGACTTGTCGGTGTTGCTCCTGGATTTGGTGATGGCGCATCTATCTATCGTCCACCAGAGGCAGATTACCTTGCTGGTTTGGTGAGTCTGGCTGAAATCCGTGGAGCTAGAGTACAAGCCCAATCTGAAGGCACTATCGAAAGTCAGTCAGAAGTGGATAATGACCTTTTGGATGATTCTTCCACTAAAGAAGAAAATGATTTAAAAACCAATGTACAGACAAAGGAGCGATCCAAGCTTAAGAAAGTTTCAAAAGGTATGCTTTGTACTTGACTGAGCCTTGGCTTTCTCAATATTTTTTGCACGTAATCTTTTGGTAATATTAAGTGAATCACTGATGAAAATACTTATTATCGCCATTATTATGATACCCATCTGGCAAATGCAAGCTTGCATACTCAATTTTGAGGTTCACTGTGTTAGGACTAGTAATATTGCTCGGCCGCACAAATGAAAGTAGGTGGAATAGAGTTCGACCCTGGTTTTACCACTAAATCACAGATGTAAATTCTACACCTATAATATTTGGGCTAGTATATATTAATACCAAGGTTGGATTATTTATAATAATGAAACAACTTACTTTCAATCCTTCAGTGAGTAGAAAATCGGGTTACCGATGTTGCGCAACGTAGTGCATGTTGCTTCCCTTACAAATGTACTATTTCGTTATTATAATACTTGTGCTAGTTTAATGCACTTCCATTTCCTGGTCGCTCAATCAGTGAATGGGTGCTTCGGAAACACTGTACGGTTATTCCCTATAGAAGTAAAAAAGACAGACCTTGTGTTTATTACATTAGGTCAGTGTGTGCGATACGTTTCTCCTACTCTGAATGCAAGTTGCTACTTCAGAACTGGCCTGCGTCAACACCTGAAATAAGTATAGGGTGTGAAGTAGTTGTATGCGTCGACGACTTCACTTATCTTGGAAGTCTGATCAGTCCTAATGGGTTAGCGTCTGACGAAATCTCAGCACGGATTCGAAAAGCTGGTTTGGCTTTTGCCAATTTACATCACTTGTGACGAAGGCGACATATCCGTCTATCAAATAAAGAACAAGTATATTGCACAGGAGTTCGTTCTGTTTTACTTTACGGCTGCTAAACGCGGCCATTAAGAGTGGAAGATACTCGTGAGTTACTAGCATTTGATCACAGATGTCATAGAAATATTGCTCGCATCTGTTGGGATCATCGGGTAAGTAATAATGAGTTTAGGCTCAGGGTATTAGGGCATGATAGTAAATCAATTGATGAGGTCGTGAATCCTCATCGACTGAGGTGGTTGGATCACGTATTACGCATGCCCAACCACCGATTAACACGACGCGCAATGCTGACTAGTGTTAGAAACGGATGGAAGAAAGTTAGGGTCGGCCAAACCAAAACATGGCATCAGTCCTTCAAGTCAGTAACATCTGGTCTGAGTGACGTTGGTAAATGCAGACTACTTGGCTGAGTTCTGCGCGACTATTGTAACTAGTGGTTGGAGACTCTGTGTGACATGGCTCAGAATCGATCACAATGACGTAGGTGTGTACACTATTTGTCTTCCTTTAAACCGTAAGATTTAAACTACTTTATACCTTTATTTCTACGAACTTATTCTTTCTCCCTGCTTCTATGAATTTGGTGTTCATCTTGTTGTGCTAATGAGGTGTGGCAACTTGGACCGATGCATGTATGTGCCTGGTCTTACGTTTTAAGTGACTGACTGACTGATCTAAAAGACTAATAGGATAATTTCAAATAGTTCACTGAAATGCACAAATCTTCATCGTGGTCAGTAATTCATAATGGATTGGACGAATCTAAAAAAAAGCAGCCTGAGATGTCACACGATTATTTATTAATTCTGATTACCAAACCTCCTTAAAGGATTAGTAAAATCAAATTTTAATGAAGTGAATCTTACATACATGCCATAATATGATGTCCAGTATTTTCAAAACGCATATGTAGCGTAATCACTTTTGAATAATTTTTCTCAGCTGTCAACATTTCCAACTAACAGGATTGTGTCTGTTAGGTCTCCTTGCTTTAAGATCAGTATTCTCAGTGTCTGAGCGACAAATGTAATCTCCAAGTAGAATGGAATTTGTTATGGTTTGTAAAGGTGTATTTGGTCTTTCCAACTGTACCATTTTATGGTTCATTGTTACGCACATAATTAAGTTATAATATTACAAACCACTAATAGTTATTATTCTATTTATGTGATGGTTGAACAATTAAAATAAAGATCGTTCCAAGTTATTTTTGATCTAAATAAAATATAATTATTCCCACGAGTTTCAAGTTATTATTTTTGTTATGTGTGGAATAACAACATTAGGTAAGGAACCCAAAGTAACACCTGGTCGAGCTGAAAGCAAAACAGTTAAGATGTACAAAGAGAAGGAGGAAGCAAACGCTGAACGTAAGTTAAGGGAGTTAATGTTGCCAAAAAAACACAAAAATGTATATAAGAAAATGGTACATTCTATCAAGCGAAAAGAAAAAGAAGCACGCCAGTTAGAAGCAAAACGACGTCGAATTGATATGTAAGTGGTATTAAAGTATGTATATTCTTGAATCCGATTACCGTTTATTTGGGTAATTTAACCTGCATGTGACACTTTTCTTGAAAATTCTAGATACAATTTTCATAATATATCACACTACCAGGTAGAATTCTTCAAAATTATTTTGTGTGAATAAAGCGCACTCACTGTTAATACACAGTAGTCTTTCAACGGTGATTGCCTTCCTTTGCTATTCCAAAATCTTGATATAAAATAAATGGTTTGTTTTTTGCACAATAGTTCGACTGTTCGTCCGTTTATGCATTTTCTTGGAATATAAATTGCTTATGATATGAGTTGTCAAGTTTTTCTTCGTCGAAAACCGGATTCTCCCTAAGTTTTTGATATCACCTCAGTTGCTATTCAGTTTAAGTTATATTAGTGGAACGATCAATTGAATGCTTATCAGCACCAGTTTGTATGTTACTGAGACAGAAAATTCAATCAAAGCAAGAAGTAACTAGTAAGAGAAACATACTTTTTGAAATTGTACCTATAGTTCCATAGATTACGGTCTGAGATGAGTTCTACCATCAACTGAATGAGTCCAACCAAACTTATTCAACAAATATAGTTGTGACATCCAATGACTTAAATGCCTGTTTTTAAGTGTTCAGATATGAAGGGAACTAATAAACATTTGTTGATTTCAAATTATGTAGCGTAGGCTGCCTTTACTTATACCTACTTGGTATCCTCTGCAACTGAAACCTAAGCTCAAATTGTAATACAAAATCGGTTACTGATGGTCCAGATGTTTACAAAACTTCTATTCATTTAGATTCACCTCCTTGGTCATAATGTAATATCTTTCAAACTCGTCTTCGGTTTCGGTTGTCAGCAAATCAATTGTCTCAGACAAACGGATTAAATAAACTGGCTTCCACTTACCTTTTCCACTCGACAGAAAATTTAAGTGGGTATCATAGCTCACATGCAAATCAAGTGACTTGTTTGGTGCACATGTATTCGGTGCCCCTTTTTACCAATATTTATTTGCCCAAATAAATAAATAAACGTAAGTTTAATATTACTTACTTACTTACGCCTGTTACTCCTCATGAAGGAGCATAGGCCGCTCACCAGCATTCTCCATCCAACCCTGTCCTGGGCAATCCTTTCTAGCTCCGTCCAGTTGTAATTCATCGTTTTCATATCTGCTTCTATTATCCGACGCAATGTGTTCTTTGGCCTTCCTCTTTTTCGCTTCCCTTCAGGATTCCAAGTTAGGGCTTGCCTCGTGATGCAGTTTGACGATTTGCGTAATGTATGTCCTATCCATTTCCATCGTCTTCTCCTAATTTCCTCTTCAGCTAGAAGTTGGTTTGTTCTCTCCCACAGAAGGCTATTGCTGATGGTATCCGGCCAATGGATGTTGAGTATCTCGCGTAGACAGCTATTTATAAATACTTGTACTTTCTTGATTGTGGTTGTTGTAGTTCTCCAAGTTTCAGCTCTATACAGTAGAACTGCCTTGACGTTGGTATTGAAGATTCTCACTTTGATATTGGTTGAAAGTTGTTTTGAGTTCCATATGTTCTTTAACTGTAGGAATGCTGTCCTTGCTTTGCCAATCCTTGCCTTTACGTCTGCATCTGAACCTCCTTGTTCATCGATGATGTTTCCCAGGTATGTGAAGGACTCTACATCTTCCAGAGTTTCGCCATCAAGAGTGATTGGATTGTTGTTTTCTGCTTTGAATTTGAGGACTTTGGTTTTCCCTTTGTGTATGCTGAGGCCTACTGATGCAGAGACTGCTGCTACACTGGCTGTCTTCACCTGCATCTGTTCGTGTGTACGTGATAGGAGGGCTAGGTCATCTGCGAAGTCCAAATCGTCTAATTGATTTCGAGCTGTTTATTGTATTCCGTGTTTACCTTCAGATGTCGAGGTCTTCATAATCCAGTCGACCACCAGAAGAAAGAGGAAGGGAGAGAGTAAACAGCCTTGTCTGACTCCGGTCCTTACTTGGAATGCATCTGTCAGCTGTCCTCCATGCACGACTTTGCACTGTAGTCCGTCGTATGAGTTCCGGATAATGTTGACAATCTTCTCAGGAACTCCGTAGTGTCGAAGAAGTTTCCATAATGTCCTCCTATCTACACTGTCGAATGCTTTTTCATAATCAATGAAGTTGATGTATAGTGATGAGTTCCACTCAACTGATTGTTCGACGATGATCCATAGTGTCGCAATTTGGTCTGTGCATGATCGATCCTTACGGAATCCAGCTTGTTGATCTCGAAGTTGGGCGTCTACTGCGTCTTTCATCCGGTTCAGCAACACTCTGTTAAAGACCTTCCCTGGTATTGACAGCAGTGTAATGCCTCTGTAGTTTTCACATTTGCTCAGATCTCCTTTCTTTGGAATCTTGACGAGGTGTCCTTCTTTCCAGTCCATCGGCACTTGTTCCTCTTCCCAAATCTTTTTGAATAGATGGTAAAGCATGTTTGTAGTTGCTTCGATGTCTGACTTCAGTGCTTCAGCTGGTATGTTGTCCGGACCTGCTGCTTTCCCGTTCTTGATTTGTCTGACGGCCATCCTGGTTTCTTCCTTCGTTGGTGGGTTGACGTCTATGGGAAGATCTGTGTGTGCCGCTTCGATGTCCGGTGGATTCGTTGGAGCCGGCCTATTCAGGAGTTCCTCGAAGTATTCTACCCATCTGTTCCGCTGTTGTTGAATTTCGGTGATTGGCTTGCCTTCTTTGTCTTTGACCGGCCTCTCTGGTTTACTGTATTTCCCTGCTAGTTTCTTTGTTGTATCGTAAAGCTGTTTCATATTTCCTTCTCTAGCAGCTTTTTCTGCCGTCGTTGCTAGTTCTTCCACGTATTTCCTCTTGTCGGCTCTAATGCTTCTCTTCACTTGTTTGTTTGTTTCTATGTATTCAGCTTGTGCTTGGACTTTCTCTGCTCGTGTTCGACTGTTGTTAATTGCTGTTTTCGTGTTCTTCCTTTCTTTGATCTTGTCCAGTGTTTTTGTAGAGATCCACTCCTTATGGTGGTATTTCTTTAGACCCAGAACCTCTTGACACGTTAAAGTTAATGCTTCCTTGATGCCTTTCCAGTTGTCCTCCATACTAGTCTCTTCTTCCTTCCGTAGATCTTGTAAGGCTTGGAACCTGTTGTTGAGAGCTATCTTGAATTCATTGAGTTTGTCAGTATCTCGAAGGAAGGCTGTATTGAACCTTTGTAGTGCTGTTTGTCCACTTGTCCAGTTCTTTTTTAGCTTCAGTTTTAAATTGGCCACAACTAGGTGGTGATCTGAAGCTACGTCAGCGCCTCTCCTGGTTCTTACATCTTCCATTGTCCTTCGGAATTTTTTGTTGATGCAAATATGATCTATTTGGTTCTCTGTAGTGTGGTCCGGTGAGATCCATGTAGCCTTGTGTATACGCTTGTGTGGAAATATTGTGCCTCCTATGACCAATTTGTTGAATGCACATAGATTTGCAAATCTTTCTCCATTTCCGCTTCTTTCTCCCAGTCTACGTCGTCCCATAATATCTTCATATCCAGTGTTGTCTATTCCGACTTTGGCATTTAGATCTCCCATCAGAATAGTTAGGTCCTTTCTTGGGCATTTCTCAATGACTGACTGCAGCCGCTCGTAGAATTGATCTTTAATGTCGTCGTTGCTATCATTGGTGGGTGCATAACATTGGATAATATTCATTAAGATCCCCTCCTTCTTTGTTTTGAATGATGCTTAGATGATTCTGGATCCGTGAGATTCCCATCCTACAAGTGCATTTCGTGCTACTTTGGACAGCATAAGAGCCACTCCCTGAGTGTGTGGAGCATTGTCCTCTTCGTGACCGGAGTATAGCAGCATCTCTCCCGTAGCTAGCCTTTTCTGTCCAGCTTGGGTCCAGTGGGTTTCGCTGATTCCCAGTACTGCTAAGTTGTATCTCCTCATTTCCATTGCTATTTGACTGGTCTTCCCGGTTTCCCACATTGTTCGAACGTTCCATGTACCTATAAACATTTTTGCTCCGGTTGATAGAAGGGGCATCGGCCTCGTGGCTTCCGAAGGAACTCGGCTTCCACCATGAAGCGTCATAATTCTTCTAAATGAAGACCTTCTAACTCCCAGGGCAGAGTTAAAATGGTTTGGATTATTCTTTCTGGTAAGTGTTTTTTTAGCGAGTTAGTTTTCTACGGGATGGGGACGCTAACCCCATGCCCAACCCTCCTCCTTTACCCTGGCTTGGGACCGGCAGTAACCCTATAAGAGCTACAGGCGGAGTTAAGTTTAATATTAGTCATTCCAATCAACTGAAAGGCACAAATAGGGATTAGTTACAGTTACAAAGCTCAATGTAAACGCTAGTAGTCTCTTAAAAATTTAAACAACGATTTGTCCATAAATTTAGGATTTCTGTCGTCTCTCTACAACCTCTTGATGCCAGTTAGTCTATTTCAACAGTGTTTACAACTTTTATGTTAAAAATCCAACAATGTACATGGGTGATGTCAGTTTGTAATGTACGTCTGTAAAAACATACAGGTCGATGGCATGTAGTCTTCATTAACAATCTCTTTTGTTATAGGAGACCGAATCACTGAACATCTGTATTTATCATTTTGTAAGTTTTCTAAATGAAACCAGTATATATTTTTTGATATACTAACTTGAATTACTAATTGTAGTAAAAAAAATTTAAGACGTAAAATTAAATTTATAGACATGATACGTCAGCTATTGGAGTTCTTAGCGATGTCTTCTGTTTGTTGATTCCATAACAATATAACGTTAGTATGAGTGATGTTTCCTCATCACAGTTCAGTTTATGTTCATCGTTTATTTTTCTTTACTTTCAGGGGAACCGGATGAAAGCTGTAATTACTTGATATGATTTATACAACAAAATAAAACAATCAGACATTTGAACCTTTTTTTCATTAAACGTGGTTGAGCAGAGAACTAGTGGTTCGAGCATTTATCTGTCAGCTAATTAGTTAAAAGTTCAAATTTGAACCGTATTGTTCATGACTAACTGAAAAATGTCGACTGATGAGATACCACTCAATCGATAAGAAAAGGTTTTCTTCCCGATTATTTACGGGATTTCATTTTAATATCCGTTTGACCATAGTACCGTTACTTCTGTGATTTGACTCGTGTTCACAACAATTGGTAAACTTAAACGTGTATCTTTTTCAAGTTCTTGGAGCTCACAAGTTAACGGAAACTCATAGCTATACTTCCTGTATCATGTGTTTACTTGACTTTTAATTTAGGATCAGTGATCGTTGTAAAAAGATGATGAAAAATAAAGAGCCCTGGTTTTCCTTCTTACTGTTGTGTTTTTTGTTTCCCTTCCTTTTCATGCTTCAACTGTACACATTCTTACCATTTTTAATTTATTACATTCATTCTTCAAGTTTTAGTGATAATGCTTCATATTAAGATAATTACCGATCAGGTGTAATGAATGACTTGAAATTGCAAGATAAGGGTCTATAAGGAGGTGAACGTAAAAACCTTTCAATTAATTTAATTCCTCATGATTACTGTCGATTATTTTCTACGTCTAACAACCGATAAGAGAAACAAGTACTGATCACATGGTTCTCATTTATCAATATATAGATTTTTGTTTAATTTAGCAAGTTGTAGCGTGGTGTCGAGTGGAGATCGACTATGATCACCGCTACCAAGAAACTCGTGCCAAATGACTCCATAAAATCCCCTGGAAGCCAAATTTCAGAAGGCAATTAATGGACGAAATCGAGGTATATTCGCTGGCGATCTCGTGGCATCGAAAGGATACCGAGATCGTGCCAGGATACAAGCTTGGTTACAGAACTTAACCGAATTCACGCGAAGTTACAAAGTGATCAAAATCAATTTTAGAAATTTTTTTATATAATTTAACACAAGATAAATTAATAAATTTTAAAATATTTATCAATATTCCTTCATTGGAAACAACTTCAATGGGTTGGCTGGGTGCTTAATCGTTATCAGAATTCTTATCTTTACATTAAATTAGCATGTTCATCAAATCCTCAGCGAATGTACATTTTTCATACGGCGATTGTATATATTACTGGTTAACGAGATTGTCAGAATTAGAGATAAAATCATGGTATATTCAAGGATTTTACATCAATTAAACACTTTCATACATCTCAATATGTGGTGAATGAGAACTTAGTTGTGGACAATCAATTTATTGTTTAATGCAAAATTACAGAGTTCTTTTTCAAAATGTGAAAAACATACATTAAATACTTTATTTGCAAATCTTGCCTCAATTGTCCTACACATCCCTCATTATTCTTCCAATTATCAATTCCTCTGTTTTCTTCAGTTCAATCTTCTCAACCTTCTTTTGGCAGGCATTCCACTTCTGGTTGGTGTTACATACTGTTTGACTCTCGATATAAGTATCATGCATCACAAATATATAACTAGTGAAAAGTCTAACTCATCCTGTTAGATTGTTTGCTGCTGATGTACATTTAAAGGATAGACATACAATCCCTTGATTATTTGATAAATACTGACAAAAGCTTTCACCAAATGTGTGTACTAGTGAAGGATTGTAACTCAGATAACAGTTTTTTAAGAAATTAATTGTTATTTAAGTGTGATTCATTAACGGTATCATCAGTTAGTTGATGGTACAATGTATTGTAAGACCAACTTTATACCTAATCAAAAAATATATACTGTCGTTACCAAATACTCTAACCACTATGGCTTTTAATTAGTCATTAAAAAGAATTGTTATTAGTATTTCCATTTCAACCTTCCTAACAGAATATGAAGCTCATAGAGTGTATTTCACTTAATTGTCTAGATCGTTTGCGTGCATGCTAGTGACTTATACTACGTTGCATTTATTTGTTGTATGAAAGTTGTCAAATTCACCGGAATAATCCACCTAAGTTGGATTAAAATGAGAAAGCTGTTCAGGCTTCTCAGAGAATTAATATATGATTATGAATAAACAGTAAATGGATCTAAAATAAGCAATCATTAGTTTAGGTTAGGAAATTCACATTTAAGGTGATGAGCCCAGGAATAGTAGCTTACTTTTGACACAGACAAGCATAAAACGACCAGTTCAATATAGCCGAACTGACAAAGTATACCTACAAATGAGAGGATAATTTACTGTCAACCAGTTAAGTGCACGGAAGAAAATTGTACAGTAAGAATCTAATTACTCATAAGTAATGCAGTTATAACCCAAAAATCTCACGAAAGCAGAAATTTTATATTTTTTATAGTTGTTTGGTGTGCTTTGAAATCCAAAAGTCATTGTGTATCTTCAATTCTGAGAGTTCAGCTAACTTTCTTATGAAGTAAATGTATGGTTTGTTACTGTGAAACTTCATTTATGCTTCAGAGAGAACTCGAAATTTTAATTATTTATCATGTGTAACTATTCCCTATGAGTTGGCGTAAAATAATGTATTATAAATTAATATAATGTCTACCATTGGAAGAACCATTAGTTTACTAGTAAATAGAAAGCAAATTGGTGCCTGGAATTTTATGAGTTACTGAGCTTGAATAAAGCAAGAACCATCCTATGCTCCTCAACGAGGAGTAAAAGGCGTAAGTAATGCAAGGACAAAAGAAGTAGCAGAATAAAATGAATTCGTTTCATGATATTGTGGTCTATCTTCAAGATAGTTCCTAAGGCTTTGTATACCGCTTGTCCTCATAATTGCTATAGATTGGTATAGTATTCAGAAGACAATATGAAGCAGCACATCACTAAGCCACAAACACAACGAATTCAACCAAAAAATGTGAATATGAGTTAGCAAATACATAGGCGAATTAAGAGTTGGATAATGAGCAGTATTGATTGATGAGATCCAAGCCCATTTATAGGGGAAAGCGAATGAGTCGTCATGCGATTTAAGCAACTAATAACTAAGATATGAGAGGGGTATGTGTGTAGACTCTAACGCGTGGTTAAGCATACATGTTCATACAAACATAATAATAATAATAATAGAAAATTATTGACAAATTCTTACCGTTCGAATAACTCTGCTAAATAAGTTAACTAGAAGGCTAAATTAAATGTAAGTGTAGGGTAGGTGCTTACAACCTATAAATGATTATTTGCATCAAATGTACATTGTATCATATTAATGAAAATTGGGGGAATAACAACAAATGTGGAAGGGTTATAAAATATCAAAGATAATGCATATTTTTGCTATCAAGTGTGGAGATTATCGAAATATTTTTTAGACATTTGGAAATTAATGTTAAAGGTTATGTAATAACAAATGCTAAATAAGGTAGATTAACAGTAAAATAAATATGGCTTAAAAAATGACGAGAAAAATAAACTCATAACTAGGAACATGAAATAAGAAATCGCTCAATTGAATAATGAAAGTCAGTTCCATCAAGGGGAAGAGAAAAGTTTCCATTCGAAATTGCTTGAGTGCTGATTATTTTGAACAATGTGTTTTCTTTTATTTATCTTAATCTGTAAATAATTTAATACTAAGAGGCCGGTTTAGCCGTTGGATAAATTCTTTTAACTCAATACTATAGAACTAGTTGTATTAGCTATCTCATCACCTTTGAAGCTAAGTCGTAAAAGGTCTGGCTTTTTCGTAATTATAGGAAATCTCATTCCTTTCATTACTGCATTTTTTTCATACTGAAGAACCTTTCTAGGTAACCAAGATCTCAAGCATTTTTTGACTATTGTTAATTCTTCTTCAATCTCCTATTACGAACATAGTTTCAATATATGATTGAATAGTATTCCGACCAAAGCCTTTTCGTACTTATTTGAGAGAAACTATTGGAATTCAAATAAAGCTTACTTCAAGAGGCTTTTGGATAAATAGATCTTCCTGTTTAGCCACTAAGATTTATCTGAATCAAGAAAGTAAAATTCATCACGATGTTCATGTTCTATTGTAAATCTTATTTTAGGCTGCGCTATGTTGAGAAGATTCAGAGAAAAAGTTCTCTACAGACATTAATGGAAGCTTCCACCTATCATAGTAACTGTAGGTTAACTTCACAGCCAACTATATGAGTCTAGATTTAATATAGCTTGTTAAGCTCAGTAGATTCTCTATAGTCTAGGTTCATCTGTACTATTCTGTCAACAGCTATGCTACTAAGACTGGTTTCTAATATTAGTAATATATGATAGTGATATCGGGCATAGATATGAAATAAGAATTTCACAAGTAAATACTTGTATCCAACACATTAATGTTAATTACCTTTCAGATATGATCGAGGAGACGTTTTTAAGCTTTGAGAACTCCGGAATATAATATTGTCTACTCTACATTAGTTAATTATTGTTAAGACGATCTCCTGTAACAAATAAAAGTACTTCACAAAATAACCCGAAGATATTTTTAACAAACTCTTCCCCCGTAAAACATTTATTGAAAGTTTTCTTATGTCAGTAGGAACTGTGGAAAAAGTATTCGTCAAAGACTTCTCATCATGCCTCTATTACCCGTAAAAAATTTTAACATAGATTCGATCAAACTGAAATTATTTCTTACAAACAGTGAAACAATTAGTTACGTTCTTAGTTATGGAAAAAACTCCAGGTAACATTTGTTAAACTAATAAAAATAGGTAATATGTAGTGCATAAAAGGCCATGGTTAACAAATCCAGTTCATGAGTGTTTGAGATTGTGATTCAACTAATTATTCAGTCAATCAAAAGTGCTTTCAATTTCATTGTGAGAGCACTTTGAATGCTGACTGAAGCATTTCTGTGGAGAGTTGTTAAAAAATAAAGAGTAAAGTTGAAACATTTCATCTGTATTAACAAACAGACTGGGGAAATCTTATTTAATAGCATATCAGTAGCTTGTTAAATAGAACTTGAAATAACACCAAAATCTTTCTGTAGACCAATCGGAAAGTAAAATGTAAGATTAATTTGATTAAAGTAAAAACAAATAAAGAACCCTTTATTACATAATATGTTACTGATAATGTTGGTTAGTATTGCATTACCTATTATGATGACATCTTGTTTATGCTAACACGAATGTCGAAGTATATAATGAGATGTCAACCACTTAGTCCAGAGTTTTCATTTCATTCTATTTAAACGTCACTGCTTAATCTACTTAGCGACTGAGTCCAGTTAGCCACAAATCAACACGAGAGGGTTTAAGACGGAAGTTACTGGATTCGAGTCCCGGAATGAATATCAATTCTGGGATGCAGGTACATACAGTTAACGAGTCGTAAATATGACGAAATGCACATCTAGGATCTCACTGCTAGCTACCTTCTATCTCTGCTTGAAAAAGGTTTGCGACTTTGTAGCAGTATCGAGGCAATCCCTGCAAAAGACTGATTAACTGAAGTCCTAAATATCAATCCAAAATTCAAACAACCAATACATACAAACCAAGAACTACAAGTTTGCCAGTAAGTACCAGGAATCACATGTGTTTCGTTACAGAAATAAACAAAACTATGAGCATACAAAAATTTTTGTAAACTTATTAGTTAGTTTAGCATCAGTTTTCTGGTCTTATTGTTACGTAATATGATTTATCTAATTGCGGACACAATCACATTATTGATTCCCTTATAAATCCTTTTCATAGTGGAAAAGTTTTATAAGAAATTTATCAACACCCCCGAAATGTTTATTAACAAATTCTCTGGAGAGTTACTGAGATGGAGTTATATAACAACAATGTGGAAAAGTCAAACTTTGGAATCGTTATCATTTTTAACATTTTGTAAACCTTTGATAAAGCAATAGAGCATAACTGAAATAAAAAAAAACATTTGGCTAACATATTATGTACAATGTAAACATTTATTGTATTTCATCCAGTCATTTGTACCCTATAGTAGCAATGGATGTTTTTTTGATAACTTTAAACGTCTTGAGATAATTTTACCAACCATTTTATGTAATGCAAGATAAATCTATTAAAGCCTGTACGGTGTCTGGTTCCCCTGCTAAACGGGGTTGAGCTGTACTGTTAGGGTTTTGATGTGAAAGTCCGAAAGGTATCTGGTTCTCCTGAAAACCAATGTAAAATTACCCTGGCCCACAAGGGTATATTATATATAACTAAGATAAATCTAATCTATTTTTTGAACTTCAAGTTAAATACTCAAAGTTGTTCTACTCGATTCTATTCAGTGAATAAGCAACTTTATTGAAAACTCTTGTTATTTCAAGTAGATAGTTTATATTCAGTTAATTGTTAGTTAACTTCACTTCGGTCAAAATATTCTGATCGAAAAAAAGAGTTATAAACACTTTTTTCGGGGGGGGGTATACTGTCTGAAATCGAGTCCGAAAACTGGTAATAAGCTCTAAAATACGACACTTAATCATATCCCAAGTGAGTTATTTATGGATTTAAAGATGATAAAAGTCATATAAATGAAATAAATCATTATTAATAGTTCAACTTGATTGTTATTTTTTTACTGTATACAGGATAAGTATAACTTTTCATGTTATTCATATTAGGATTATAAATACTCAAAGGAATAAAAAAAACAAACAAACAAACTCAAATGACCTCACTTCTATTCTAATGAAAGTTTATATCATAAACCTAATAAACTTTAAATTTAATGAAGTATTCTGTTGTTTAAAGCTGTTTAACTTCATTGAATTGAATAAATAACATGGGAATTCTGTGTATTTGCATTTCATATAAAAGAAAAGAAACAAACAAACGACTGTACATTATAAATTTAATCAGTTCGTGTATAATTATCCAATCAAAATTGATAAATAAATTTTGGGAAATTTTATTTTGATTGGTTAACTGTTAATTTAATTTGGTTTATTATTATTATTATTATTATTATTATTATTATTATTTTAGTAGTTTATAAGGCTTTACAATTTTTTTCTCTCACTTATTTACATATTCTTTTACAAAAGTTTGCTGAATCTATTAAGCTGGATTAAACTGGATTTATTTCAGTAAAAATAAGTAAGTAATGTTTATGCATAAAAAATAATTACAAGACTATTTTAATCTGTAATATTGTATTTATGAATATAGTGGTTTTGAGTGCTGTTAGAGATGTCAGGGCGGTTATCAATTCCCGGTTGCCCACAACGTGAAAGGGTTCTTCTGGAGGTGCCAGAAGAGGAAATTGGATTAGAAGTGGTCTTAGTGACCTGGGAGCGTAACCGCAGTGCCCAAGGGACAACTGCATGAGGTCGGTCACACACGACCTTTTTGTGAGTAATTTTCGTGTTAGCTCCGTACTTGTTGGGACCTTACTGCCGGAGACGGATATCCGTGGGATAAGGCGAGGTGTGCATTTTTAGGGTCGACGTTTTCTAACCCACCCCTCCTTGTGGGAAGGCAGCATCGCTGTCATGCTGGTTGTCTGAAGGAAACACCTTACTGCTGTCACACCTCTGTACAGTCAGCAGTACGACTTCGCCTTCGAACCTTGGGTTTGTTGCTTTTAGTCTTATCGCTCTTCAACCGACCTTTCTGACATGGTAGGACCTTGAGGAACGATTGTTCCAGTCAGTATAGCTCGGTCGCCTCATCACGATAGTCAAACAACAACGGTCGGGAATATTGTATTTGAAAAGTGGAACATAAGAAAGACAGTTCTCAAACATATTAATACATTAGAAGTATCAGTGATATATTCAGTGAAAAATAAAGGCTTATCTAAAATGTATACCACCGACCCAATCACATTTTGATGATGAAACTCTGGAAAATGAGCAATCTTTCACGTGCCTGGGAAGCATCATCGATAAACAAGGAAGATCGGCAAGGATTGGCAAATCAAGGGCATCATTACTACAGTTGAAGAACTCATGGAACTCAAAACAAGTGTCAACCAATGTCAAAGTCAATACGAACGTCAGAACACATAGTTCTACTGTACGAAGATGGAACATAGACAAATACCACAACCATCATCAAAAGGGTACAAATATTTATAAATCGTTGTCTATGCAACATATTCAATATCCGTTGATCGAATAGCATCAGGAACAGCCTACTGTAGGAGAGGACAAACTAGCTTGCAGCTGAAGCGGAAATTAGGAAGATGCGTTGGTAGTGGATAGGACACACATTGAGAAAACCATCAGTGTGCATCACGAGGCAAGCTGTAACTTGGAATGTTGAAGGGAAACGGAAAAGCGGAAGGTTGAACAACACACTGTATGGGAATCGTAAGCAGACATGAAAATGATGAATAGCAAGAGGAAAGAAGTGGAAATGATTGGTCAGGTCAGTGTTGGATAGAGAATGATTTTGGGTGATCTCTGTTCCTCTGTGATTGGTAACTGGCGTAAGTAAGTAAAATTTATACAAAAATGAATAAGTTACAAGTAAAGTTTAGCATCCTAATACCTGACAAGACAAAGTTTTTATTCTTGATTGAATTAAACGTTTGGAAATATCAAGTGTTAATCACTTTTAAAATTATCAGTATGGAATTGTAGAGGTTGTTAAGTTTTTTGATTGAGATCATGAATCAAGATTTAAAGTCCTGGGTTTGAATCTCGAGTTCAGGATCGTGGATGCTCACTGTTGAGGAGTTCATACTAGGACGAAATGGCCGCCCGGTTATTCTAGATTTTCAATGGTGGTCTAGTTTTAATCGACCCTTGAATCCAACTATTAAATATATCTGTTAATGAATTTATTGCTAATGGATTTTTAAAATTATATTTACCTAATCAAGTGTTCATTGATAAAAGTTTATAATATTAGATAACTAGAAACTGATTAAAGTTAGGTAATAATGTAGCGACAATTATTTCTACATTTTAACAGTAAAAACAAGTTTTTTATTCTAAGGTAAATACACACATAAGCTATACACTATAATATTATCACCATAATTTTAAAAAAAACCATGTTAAACATTAAACATTAAAATGATGATGTCGTTCAGAAGAACGATGAAAGCTCCACGACCAAACCATCCAGCTCAGAGAACAAAACTCCACCAAAATCATCCACCTGAGCTACAAATCTTCTCCACCATTAAAATCACATCAATGGAAGGTATGAAACATTCGAACCTGTATAACATCAGTTTACTAGGATCCTACATTTTTGTTCATTACTATACTAATTGGTTTATTTCTTTTACTCACTCTCACCATGAGTCACATATGTTCATTTTATTCTATCGCATTCACGGTCATGTCCTTATGCCTATCAACATTTATAATCACTTAAAAGCAAGCTTAAAGCTAAAAAAAGGGCTAGATACAAAACAATATATTGAAGTTTATCATAGTGAACAAAATTTAAACATCGAATCTCGTTTGTGAATAGGTTTCATTAGGCTTTGATTTCATTTCCATAATTAAGAGAAATCAAGAAGAACTTGACAATTTCTCGTACTTTTTTGAATTCTTTCAAAGTTTACAGTTTTGTTCATACTCATAATTAAACTCAGAGCATGTAATTCACCTGAGTAACAGGGTACTATTCAGCAATTTATCCGAAAGACATTTTCCTAAATTCACTTCAGCCAATTCACAGTGTAACACGAAAAACATTCAATCTAACCGTTAAGCATCTATTATCAGTATATATTTCATTAACTCTACAAATCATAACATTCCACAGGAACTTTTGAATACTGTCACAATTGATTGATCACTGGGTGGCGATCAGTGTCATGCGTGTCTAGTCCTTATTGGTGAAGATCGAATGCTATTGATCATGTTGCAATGTGGCCACCAGTCTAGGTGACTCGACACAGTCCAATCCGTTCATTCTAACTATATCTATCTAAATCTTGAATTCTTATGAAAATTAGTTGCATTTTGTAAACGCCAATTGACTAGTGGTGTCCATATCAATTATTTTTTACAAAGTACTAAAAATATATTTCCTCCACAAACGAGTTCTGCGGTCATTATACCATCTTTCACTCAGTTGACAATATGAAAAATGATCCCCAAGTTGAAGAGAGAAAGAACAAAGATTTGAGCAGAACAACATGAATTCATTTTATTTCATTTGGTTCTCGTTAGCTGCTAACAACATGTAATATTTAAAAATCATAATTACAAAATGAATTTAAATTACTAACTTATTGAATAGCAACTTAATTAAAGATCGACAAGCACCCCTTTTGTGTTACCTCCAGCTGTGTTTATAATTTTACGCGTATTCATCAAAGCAGCGACAGAAAGGAGAGCAGATGTTAGGTATTTTGAACATGTTCCAAAAAGTATTCAAACAAGAGAGAAAGGTATTTCAAACAGCGCAATTATTAAACATCGCTCGGATACAGGATATCAGGCCGATACTTTTCAAGGCGATTAATGAAAAGTCAAGTTTCAGTCTTCTGAATTTTCTTGAAGTCACTTCTATCAGTCATCACATACCTGATGCATATGTTCAAAAGGAGATGGTTATTGATATTTTTTGCCTTGATGACAAATATCCCTTGATTGCATCGTAAGATTTTGTTCGGCTCTTTCTTTTAATAAATTACATCATTAAATTATTTTTATTTCAACTGTCTTCTAGATTCGTAATCTTATTTTAATTAACCGAGCTCCACCCAGTTTATTCTTACTTGTGTGTTCATTACGTAATGACTTGTTTCTAGCCCTTTGGACCTTTGTTATTATCAGTGTTATAGAATGTTCCTTTACAATATTTTACTCAATCTATTAAATTTATTTCCATCCTTGTCAGACTATACTGATATTTCTTCAAGTTAACTTCCCATTAAACTCATTCATGTAAGTAATGTAAGCCCAGTTTGTAATTATGACTTTTAAACAATACAGGTTGTGAGTAGCTGATGAGAACTAAATGTAATAAAATGAATTCATGTTGTTCTGTTCAAATCTTTGTTCTTATTCTCTTCAAAATGATCAAGGGAACTCTGTGTATAATCTGACTGTCATTAGTATTTAACAACAGAATTGATTCGGTTTTTTTTGGAGTATTTTTAGGAATCACTTATTTTCTTCTTTTTTTTCTAAACTTATTGTTCTTTCTACCCTGAATTTGACGATAAAATGCTTTTTTTTTCATAACGGTTTATGTTTGATGAAACAATATTCTTTTGATTTTAAATGAATTTGTTCTATATTGTAAGGTCAAGTACTTCATGAGAAAGAGATTCATTTTTACTTTAATAAGTATAAGTAATGAATAAGTGAAGGAAACATATACAGCCTGATTTTTAATAAATCGATAAAAATACCCAGTAAATATTGACTTTTGTAGTTTTGAAGTTCATCTTGTTCATTTCAGCTCGTGATTAACTGTAACATTTATATTTCATAAATATAAGACATTATATCATTGTATAATCGTGGGTTGGTTGAAGTTAAACATGAACACTGTTGGATGCCCGATCGGTGGTCTAGACGTTAAGCATACACTTGCTAGGCCGATAGATCCTAGGTTCAAATCCTTGATGCGGGATTGTGAATGCGCATTGATGCGGAGTCTCATACTAGGATGAAACAATCACCTATTGGTTCTAGGTTTTCCATGATGGTCTAGCTTTAATTGATTCATGAATTCAACTATTATATTAATAAAATATCTACCTGTTTCTTATGATTTATTTAGTTAAATTGTGTACTTGTATGTGATTTAAAGTTACGAATTTCTTCTTCAAAATAAAATTGGAATGTATATAGAGTAGGATAAATCCAAAGAAAATGCATTTTCACGACACTGTCTGGGAATAATATTCCTTTCATTAATCTTCTGTCTTCTCATCTTGACTTGAAAGGGTTCTGGCTTTCTAGTACTCACGTTATACGCAGTATATCAAGAACAACCTTCTAGATATAACAGAACTTTTTATCATAATACCATATATATATATATATATATATATATATATATATATATATATATATATATATATATATATTTGTAGGTCTAATGATTAAGTTACAATGAAATAAATATAAATGAAGTTAATCAATAATATTTTTCGAATAATCTAGTCTCTGTTAAGTTAAAAAAGTGAATTTCCTTAAATCTGTTTCACATCAATGAGATTATACAAGCTCCAAACTATATAAAGAATTTTTTATAAATCCAATTGAATCATTATGATATTTTAATTCTGATCAATTAATGATTTTCATTCCAATAATAATAAGAAGAAGAAAACTGGTCTACTTAAGTGGATTTTATAGATTTGCTAAGTGCGAAAAAAAACGTTTTCATCATAATTTGATGTTATCTAAAGAAAACATATAAACATTTGTTCCATGTGTGTCAAGTCATTCTTAGTGCAAATCGAATCCTATCAATCAAGTTACAATGTGGCCATTAGTCTAGGTGACTCGATATTGCATGCATTATGTTGAGAATCCATCAGACAGCATCAGTTCCCTCATGATTATAGGTACACCTTGCTGACGAGTACCAAATAGTATGAAACCTGAGTTCAGGGTTTCCTGTTGACTACCTTCAACCATTATCTTATCTCAACAGTCTCATCATCAATTTTCAATTAGTACTTATGAACTATATATATATTAAGTGATAGTTTTTGGTTGAGATCATGAATCAATTGATGTTAGACCACCGTTGGAAACCTGGAAACACAGGACGGCCGTTTTGTCCTAGTGTGAGACTCCTCAGCAGTGCGCATCCTTGAATCCCGCGAGCGGGATTCGAACCCAGGACCTACTGGCTTCGCGCCCACTCGCGGGATTCTAAGATGCGCACTGCTGAGGAGTCCCACACTAGGACGAAACGGCCGTCCAGTGCTTCCAGGTTTCCAACGGTGGTCTAACATCAATTGATTCATGATCTCAACCAAAAACTTAACAATCTCCACAACCCCCATACTGATATTAAGTGATAGGTGGATGCCTTTTGCATGAACTAGGTGCTTAAGTATTGTTAACAATGTCAATGAAAACTATACAATTAAACCATTTAGCGTAGAGAACTTAACATTACCAAAAAACAATAAACATATATACTTATATAATATTTTAAAATAGGATTGGATACAAGTAAAACAAGAACATTTTTATTGATTCTATTCAAATATAAACACATTTGGTTGTGTATCTGAAATCATCAAAACTTACTATGTTTTTCTTTTGTTTTTAATTGTATGTCATCTTTGAAGACTTAAATGATAATGATAAAGTTAATTATAATTTTTAAAAAAAAAACTCAAGTCATTTAATAAGTTTTAGATAAAAAAAAGATTAAATTTCCAATTAGTATCAATCTTATAAAGAAAACTTAACAAAAATTTTTTCGAGAAAAATACTTTGTTACTATGAGAACAAATTTTTATTTAAACTTTTTTTTTCTTCTTTTGACTGTTATCAAATTTATTAATGATCAATCAATGTAGTAAATAATCATTTCTGAAATGTTTTGTTATTTAATAAACCATAAATTGGAAGGAAAGAAGATGACTATAGATATTGATAAGCTGTTTCTTCTTGATATGATAATATTCAATGTTTCATTAAAGAATTTATAAAGAATGGAAAGTAAAATAATTTTTGATCAGGAACTTATCTTCAAATTGTTAATGAAAATACTGTTGTTGGTTTTCTTCTATTCATCAGTATTACGCAAGTTAAATCAAATGGGAAATATTTTAGTAACTAATCAGATTGTATCATGAATTGATTGAATTGAAGAACGTAGATTAATATGCTTTGATTCATTCATTCAGATTTATTATGCTTATTGTAACATTTAAAACGAGTGAAGGATATTGTTTGTAGATTTAAAGGTGAACACTGTTGATTAGCCATAAATTAGAACAAGAAATCTGTTCAATTCCGTATAGCTCTTGATAGATCTTTAAATGATGTCAATTTATGATAAAAACCACCATTGAATTGTGTTATTCATTTTTATTTCTTCAAAGTATTACATCCCCATATAATTATTTATCAGTCTAACAGTGACATATTAACCTACATAGGTTCTAAATATAGGAACCATACACTGAATACTTCATTTGCGAATTTCCATCATTTCTGCTAACCAGGTTTTCCATTTCCGATCGGTGTTGCATGCTACTTATATCTTTCCACATAAGTAGTATACATCAAAACTGTAATCAATATTCAAGTGATTTTTCCACTTAAATTAGATTAAATACTTCAATAAATTTAAGTAGCTTATAAACTAATATCAGAATAACCGAAGTAAAAAGAGATTAACAATACTTAAGTATTTCAACAAGTTGTTTCCTATCCCATCTTTATGCTTAACCGATTTTATTATTTTCTTCATTTTTCTTCGACTATATATTTATTCATTTTCGTTATTTTATTAAAAATATTTTCACAGTTGAATTCATGAATTGATCTAAGCTAGTTGAAAACACGGAATCACTGGATTAGTTGAATTTAGACACCATTGAATATCGAATCAGTTATCTAGAGGTTATGCATTCGCGCGCGAGAATGAAGGCCCTGAGTTCGAATCCCGAAAGCTTGATTGTAGATGTTCACTGCTGAGAAGTCCTATACTAGAACAAAACAACAGTCAAGTGTTTTCAGGTTTCCAACGATGATCTAGCTTAGATTGACTCGTAAATTTAATTATGGAAATACTTTTTTGCAAATTTCAAATCCTTCCAACTATCAGTAATTATAATAATGAATTGCACAAAAAAAAGAAACGATAAACTCATCTGTAACAATATGAATAGGAAAAGAAGTTTATCCAAAGAAATTATGTTGCCTTTTTTATTTTGTTTGTTCATTATATAAACTAGGGAAGTAAAGAGAAATCAATAGATGATGGGGAAATTGCTTCCTTTTTTTTCTTCTTTCTAATAACTAATAGATTGTTACTTGTTCAAAGAAGCATTTATCTACATCAAAACTCTATACCTTTATTATTATTATCATTATTATTCTTTACTCTAACCAATTTGTAAGTACTTATCTACTTGATCCTTTTACTTTATATATAAAATCTAATTATCTTATAATAAATTAATGAATCTAAAAAGAACTATAATGTCAATGAAAATTTGCTTAAAGCATAAAATGTTCTATTGGATGACTAATTGGAAAATAGAATATAGGAATAACTGGTTTATTCTTATATATGATAAGTCTACATATACTTCCAGTCCGTTGGCCGGACACTATTAGCAACAACCTACTGTGGGAGAGAACAAACCAGATCCCACAGGAGGAAGAAATCAGAAAGAAGCGCTGGAAGTGGATAGGACACACATTGAGGAAAGCATCCAACTGCGTCACAAGACAAGCCCTCACATGGAATCCCTAAGGCCAAAGGAAAAGAGGAAGACCAAAGAAAACATTACGCCGGGAAATGGAAATAGACATGAGAAAAATGAACAAGAATTGGATGGAACTAGAAAAGAAGGCCCAAGACAGAGTGGGTTGGAGAATGCTGATCGGCGGCCTATGCTCCATTAAGAGTAACAGGCGTAAGTAAGTAAGTAATATATACTTTAAACCAATCAGTAAATAGATGATAGAAAGGATATAATGAAGAAATCTTTAAAAAAAATTAGTATAGATACTTTGATTTATAACCTTCTCAAGATTTATCATAAGTTAGTTTGTTTTATAAAAGAATTTATTTATATTGTAGTGTCGGTTACTATGTTAAGCCTATATAACTTATTTTACGTTCTACACAGGTCAATTTATTCATTCTTTCATACACATAGTTCACTTTATTATCTTATCAAAGGTCAACAGGTATCCCTTTCATGTTACCACCAACGGTGTATACAAATTTACATGTATCTGCCAAAGGAGTTACACTGGTATAACAGAAAGGAGAGCCTACGTCGGATTCAAAGAACATATTCCGAAAAGTTTGAGATTAAATGGATTAGAAACATCCAGCAGTGCCATCGCAAGACATCTCCTTGACACAGGACATGAAGTTGATATACTGAAGTCCTTCAAGGTGATTAAGAAACAATCAAACTCCAACCTTTTAATATTTACCGAAGCAATAGCAATCAAACGTCTAAAACCAGATCTATGTATACAAAAAGAGACAGTAATAAATCTTTCTTTACCCTGGTAACAATAACCCCCTTTTTTATTCATTTATTTTTCTATTTATTGCGTCATTACTCCAACTCTTTTAAATTACATCATACATAACTGACTAATTTCAAATCATATTTTCTTTATTACCATTAATCTATTTTCATGAGTTCTAATCATTATTTCAATGCTCTGGAAATTTCCCTTTCAATCTTTATTTATTCGAGACAAAATTTTATGACCTCATTAACTCTATCGGAATCTTCGATATACCATGATACATTTATTCGTCTTTAATCACCCTCTTATGTATAAGTATTTCAATATCTGTAATAATGTTGAATTTCAAATATTTTAGTTTGTAAGCAGCTGATGAGAACCTAACGAAATAAAATGAATTCATATTATTCTGCACTAATCTTTGTTCTTGCTCTCTTTATTCATTATTGTTGAGTGACGTTTTGATCTTGTTAATTATTCACTTATGAACCTTGAATGTTCTTATATGAGTGTATGTTTGTACACTTGTTATCCTATTCATCATATGTATGTAGCTTATTTTTGTGTGACTATAAATATTGATTAACGCTTGATTAAATCGAGTTGGCTTACATGCCTTCTCCACTGTGCGTTATTTCACTTCGGTTTTCTGATTGTTTGTCTAGATAGATGTGTACAAAATATAAGTATTCAGAACTTTATTCTCATATTTGACTTATTTAATTCCATTATACGCTAACGCGATTTAAGTCGATAATTATATGCAAGGATTGGAGACATGTATACCTTTATAGCAATCAGAAACGATATAACTGAAGTCAGATCTCGGGTCACTAAAGTATAAGTTTATATCTTTTTAAATTGTGAGAATAATTTTGTTTTTAATCATATCCATATATGGAAAGAAAGAAATAATCTTTCCAGCCATCTTTATTCTCTTTTGTACTCATTCGAACATATATCTTAATAAGATGAAAAACATTCTATTGAGAACTTTTATAAAATTATTTTCTTGAAAGTTCTTGTTTTATACACCGAAACTTTACTATAATTAGCTTAATAAACCAGTTATCCTTTCGATATTCTATATTTCTTTCTCAATTACATTTACGGTCTTTGAATGCATTTTGATGTTCACAATCTTATAACATTTCCCTAAACAATCCAATATCTTCTAATTATATATTCAGATGTTTTTATTGAAATTAGCCAAAATTAAGTCAGCATCATTTTTTGAAATCTTTGATTTGAGCCTGATTGGTTCGTACCTGTACTCTAGATTAACCAAGAATTTAAGTTTTTGTTTGGGGGCTAAAACTTGTGAAATAATTTTTGTGGTAATTACAAAGAAACAAAATAGGATTCGATGAAGAGGTATTAAGTGAGCTAATGTATTTGAATAATTCTGTGTGGATTTACGATTTTTATGTTTCTGTACGCACTAAGGTATGCTGGCTGTAGTTACTTTTCGTTTTTCAAAGAAATGAATGCGAAAATTAAGAATAATAGAGCTTGATTCTATATCATTTATCTTTTGGGGTTGGTTGAGTAATCTTAAACATGACCTTAGCATTATCTAGAGGGTACTTCTGAGTAATATGATATTCATTTTCGTACATCCTGGATTTGTCACAAACCGGAAAACTATGTTGTGCACAGAAATCTTTAGTTAGGCTTTTAAGTTGTTGTTTATAGATCTTACCGTTTACAAATAGGTTTATAAAAAAGTATGATAATTATATATATACCCTAAGGATCATCATGGTAACAGTTGAGGTTATTTGCATATGTTGTGGAAATGAAACTATTTCCTCGATTTCTGTCTTAAAAGTATCATATTCAAAATATCACTATCAGTTCAACTTTTACTATATACATAACCCTATTTAATCTGAGACAAGATATTAAACTTCTTATCACAAAAGAATTCATTTGGACAAAATTAATCATTATTATCCTTTGAAGATTAATTCCCATCATCAGTTTTCCCATTTCTATATTTGAACAGTAATATTACTATTATTCATTACATTCTAGATTTTATTTAGTTTAACAGTTTCAGAAACTTTATTTGGATTGAGATTAATATGAAATTTTTCAAGAAAGTTTTGTTTAAAACATTTAACTTGTTCGATAACGAAATATTTACTGTTTAGATTATTATTTAATATACTTATAAGAAAAAGAATTTGATGAGATAGTACTGTCACTGGAAGTCACCTTGAGACCAACAATGTTTTCAATCATTGAAAAAACTTTAGAAATTGACAGCATAAAATAATTTATTGATATGTCTTGAATTTTGCATGATAGTTAAATGAAATTCATTAGATATTAACATTTCTATCAGAATAGCTTTTGTGGAGATTTTAGTAATTTTAATAGTTGGGATCATGTGTCAATTGAAGCTAAACCACTATGGAAAACCTGGAAGCACTGGACGGCCATTTCTACCTATTGTGGGACTCCTCAGAAGTGCGCATCCACGCATTCATGTATATCCTGGAGTTCTAGTGAGAAGCAATGATCAGTGGAATTCATCTGGGTCAGTTGTGAGATAGTAACTCATTGATGACAATGGTGGATGTGTCGCTCAATTTCGTTAATTAGTTGAAGTTAGAAATTAACACCGTTGGTTAGTGGTCTAGTGGTTAAGCGCTCGGGAGCGAGATCAGTAGGTCCTGGGTTCGAAACCCAGTAGGCGAGGTCAATGGTGCGCACTGCTGAGGAGTCCCAATGCTTCCAGGTTTTCCATGGTAGTCTAACTTCAATTGACTCATGATCTCAACTATTGAAATTAACCTTTTTTGTTTTTCTTGTTGTCTTGGATTGAACATCAACTCTAGGATGCAGGTACATTCAGCTGATGAGTCCTAAATAAAATACCCGTCCTAGATTCCACTAATAGCTACCATCTATCTTTGCCAAACAGGTGCTTTTCGTTCTTTTACTTTTATCTGACTACTTGAGATTATTTTATTTTATTTAACTATGTGCTAGATTGTTTAAGAACATATTTGATTCCTTACATTTTAACTATTATTAGATTTAATCGAAATCAATTAACCATTTCATGGTACAACTTTTTTATTATGAAAATCGTGGAATACCTTGTAGTCATTTATTACGTAATGGTATGAAAAAAATTATAATTCAATTGGAAGCATGTGAAAATTGGCCGTATCCAAGTTCTGAATCAAAATGGTTATTAATATTTAATCGATTTCTAAGAAATTGGTGTAAAGTCATTCAAGTAAATTAGAATTATTTTTATTTGAATATTCAATATCAAAAGTAAAAAAAAAGTGTTTATCTGTTCATATTTGATTAGTGAATTATTTTTATTTGTAGTATGTAAATCAATTTTAGTAAGAGAGTTCAAATGTGTTAAGTATAATGCCGTTGTCTTCAAATTGTTTGGAAGATACGTAATGTTGTGAATTCATTGAAGTTAGACATGTACACTACTGAATGCCAGCTCAACAGTTTAGAGGCTAATGGTATTCTGTGAGGTGAAAGTTACTGAGTTTGTTCCTCGATAGGGTCATGTGTGTACATTTCTGAGGAGTCTTGTACTAAGTAGAAATAGCTATCCAGTGCGTCCTAGTTCAGAATGGATGTTTGACTTAGATCATTTTGAGATATAACTAACATGGAAAACAAATGATTTCATACAAAATACAGAACATAGACCAAAAGACTGACGAAAAAGTGTAAAACTAGTCAACATACAATATCATGGAAGAATCCGGGTGATAAAAGCGTAGTAATGAGATATAGGAAGACTTTTCAATATTGTTCAGACATCCTGGAAGTTTCTAGAAATTGTATTACGAAGTAAAGATTTGAGAATCTTACAAATAAAATTTCTGACTGTTTCACGGTGATTTTAGGATATTAGAATTCATATGATTTACTGAATAAATGATAACATATCATTAGTTCACTTTGTATAAGCTTAACATGGACAAATTTATAATACATTAAGCTTTAAATAAAATTTACACTAGAAGGAAAAAAACACTTTATATAAGTTAAATTCCATGCTACGCCACATTGATTGCATAAAGATATTTATTAATAAGTTCTTATCGTCTTACTCACTCCTCATTAGTTCGTCATTGGAGTAATCTAACAAAAATATTTACTTATCACTTAATGAATCTGACCACGGAAATAGACCTTTAGTCAGAATTCACAAACATAGTTCATAATATAGATATAAATCATAAAGCATGATTTACTGATCATAAATATTGTGTACATAGTCATGCCCCGGTACGGTTGAGGGTGGGGAGAGTCAGCTCTCCCTCTCAAAATGCTCTCACATGGCCACGCATATACAGCCACTACCAGGGAATTTCTACTCACTGCCTTCTTGTGATGGGGCTGTTGTTTACGAAATTAAGAGGACGAAAAGCGGATTTCCGGCGCTTTAACCGGTTGGGTGGATACGGAATATCTATCTAGGGGAGTTGAAAAATCATGATTCCCAACCAATCGTGTACATGGGCTCCAGGATTCTGAGGGAACAAACGGTGCATGAACCAATTATTGGTCACCGGCAACCATGGGACTGCATCTCTCGACGTCGCTCCATTGCCTTGTGAATCGGACCTTTATGTTGAAGGATCCGGGTGTGGCTCCCTAAGGAAACCATCTGCTTCAATCTGGGCGCACGGGTAGTCTCACAGCCCACATACAAATCAAGTGAATTGTGTGGCACATATGTATTCAGTGCCCCTCTGTACCAATATTTGTTTTGAAATAAATGAATACTAAAAAGTAAAAAACATCTGATGATATCAGTGAAGGTCAGAGTAAATAATGACTGTTATTTCTTTCGAAAACGTTATTAATTCTAATATTACCATTTTTTTAAAACAAAATTTTTAGTTCTGTTAACTCGAAGATAACAATTTACAACATTAATTGAACAACAAGCTGAAGGTAAATGATGACAACAACTTTCATAGTATTAGATTACATCTTGTACTCATAAATGTAACTGATTATTATTCTTTATTTTTCTGATATGACATCAGTAGACGTTGTTAGGATTAGTCAACAAATCGATTGGAATCATTTTTGGGTGTAAACAATTAAAAGTGAAAACTCTAATATATTCTTCTTTGATTAGTAAATAGAGTTCATTATCTTTCATAACACTAAGTTATTCCAATCACCTAGTATACTGGTGTATAACCGTCTAGAAATCAGAAGTGATTAAATACTTATAATTTAAATAATTAATAAATCATTCTTTATTATTTCATCTTTATACTGTAGATGACTAGTGGAGGAACAAAAAGATATGAAACTATTGGACATGTTACATTTACTAAATTAGAAGGTTCAATGTTTATCACTGGGAAATTTAAACAAGATTCAACTGGTATACAACAAAAGATGCCACATTTTTGTTTATTTTTAACTACAAATATAACAGATGTTGATTTTCATCGTGGTTATTTATTAACTGGAATGGTGGAAAGAGGTAATCGAAAATTGGGCATCTGGGAATCAACACATTATGCTTATGTCAAACGTGAAGGTTACTAAAGATCAATATGTCTGATTGTTCATATTCTAACTGTACATCTTTTGTTCTTTTTTTTTACCTGAACTCATTGTATATGAATTTATTTCACATCGCCTATGAAATAATCGGAACATATTAAATGTTTATGTATTTTACATAAGACTAGTCTAAAATCTATAGAGAGTACACTATAGATTATACTTTTGAAAGTATTCTAGTTTGAATAATATTATTATATGAAAGTATGAAAAATTTGTTTTAGTTGTATATTTGGGCATATGTTTTTTGGGATTAATGAACTTAAACAATATGATGTTCTAAATCTGGGTTTCATAACATCTAATATAATTGTAATATACACATATACAGGATCTTAGATAAGCTGAAATATTTCAATTCCTCTTAGAGTTTTCATCATAACATGAGATTTGAGTTAGCTCAGGTTGGTACAGAATAACTAGTATATGCCGAGATGAAAATGACAAAACGGATAGCAAATTGGTTGGAATAGTATAAAAGTAATGATAATAAGAAAGACTAAACACTGAGAATATAATTTCAAAAGATGGGTGGTAAGGTGTGTATAAAGGAATGCAGAGGTTCAAGATTTAGAAGATGAATCTGATCCATTTTGACTTATTCTGAGCCATGTTACTCAACGATTACAATATTAACTTAATTCATCTAGTATTCAGTGCATGACCATTTTTTGTTTAGACAAATAAAACAAATATTTTATTTTAAATTAAGTATACCAAGAACACAAACATTAAAATTTCTGTACCAAAATGGCATATTAAATAAAACTAAATATATGACAGATAGATGTAAAAACCATTAGATATCTGGGCAGTATCATTACTGAGCACGATAGATCCGATTCAGATATGAGGGCAAAGCAAGAGCAGCATATCTACAATTGAAGAACATCTGGAACTCAAAACAACTGTCAATCAACACCAAAGTCAGAATTTCTAATACAAATGTCAAGACAGTTCTACTGTATGGGGCGGAAACTTGAAGAACTACGAAAGCCATCATCCAGAAGATACAAGTGTTTATTAACAGTTGTATACACAAAATACTTCGGGTCCGTTGGTCAGACACTGTTAGCAACAACCTACTATTGGAGAGAACAAACCAGATCCCACAGGAGGAAGAAATCAGGAAGAAGCGCTGGAAGTGGATAGGACACACATTGAGGAAAGCACCCAACTGCGTCACAAGGCAAGCCCTCACATGGAATCTTCAATGCCAAAGAAGAACAAGAAAACCAGAAATCACATTACGCCAAGAAATGAAGACAGACATGAGAAGAATGAACAAACATTGAACAGAACTGGAAAGGAAGGCTCAGGACATTGTGGGTTAGAGAATGCTAGTCGGTGGCCTATGCTTCATTAGGAGTAACAGGCGTAAGTAATTAAATAATTAAGTAGATATACAACCTAACTAAGGTAGGAATAAACTTAAATGGTGCATATTCTTATGAACCGGATATTTATACATTCGACACAAATACATTAGATTCTTTCGTGGGCTGGCTTACAAAGATACTTCAATGGATATATATATTCAGTATTTTATTTGAACGGAAACACAGTACAGAAATAATAAAACATTAATGTTTTCTATTACTACACTTAAAGGGAAACTGTAAAATAATCTAAAAAAACATTCTGTAAGTTAGAATGGAGATGTATGAATACATGTATTTAATAAAGTTTTATATATATGTATATGGTTATTATTTATAAAGTGTATACTGTTAATTATTAAATTAAAATATTGAATTAAGTAAAATCTCCAACTAAAGCAGGATGTGGTAAATTATCTGGTCGCCAACGTTCACGAATACGTCTGAGTTTATCTGGTTCTTCAAATTCAGGAAAACCAAAATTATCTAATATATCCATAAAGTATACTTGATGTGTAGCCTATAATAATAATAATAATAATAATAATAATAATAATAATAATAATAATAATAATAATAATAATGACATCATCAGTAATAAAATTAATAGGAAAACAAAAGAAAATACAAATATCTAATTAATTTAAAGATTAAATTGGAAACAAAAAACTTTTCAGTTGTCAAGTCAATAAAAGAAATCTAAGAAATTTATATAACTAATTTCCCCTTTGATAAACTTAAATAAATCAGAGTTCAATGATCAATATATTGGATTTCTTTGTTTTACTTCTGATAGATTCATAAAAAGATAAAATATTCGATTGGTTTATAATTTTAATAATTATGGCTATACATTAAAATGAAAGGATGATATACCTTTCAGTGTACAGAATATTATCTAGAAGGCATAATGTGAGAAAAAATATTTTTAAAAAGATAATTAGGTATTAGTAACTGTGATAAATTTATCGTATTAATTACTGAGCGCTTCTGAGGAGTCCCACAATAGAACGAAACGACCATCCAGTGCTTCCAGGTTTTCAATGGTGGTCTAATATCAATCAATTCATGATCTCAATCAAAAAATTACTAATCTCCACAACCCTATACTGATTATGGAAATCATTTAATAGAAGATTTTTTATTATATTTAAGTTTCATACAATAAGTAGTATATTAAATCTGTTACCACATAAATATGTTATGTATTCAGTGATAGCAGTTGGTGAACTTTAGAAAAAAAATATTTTATTTCATGTCTTTAAGCACTTTAGTACATTTAATCTATGATTTAACGGAAATATAAACCTATCATCTTTCAGGAGAAGCACCTAAGTGATATCCACTAGATTAAAAATGTATAGGTAGCTAATTAGGTTTATTGATGTAAAGTATGTATATATACCAATAAGAGACTGATCAATTACAGTCCTAAATATCAATGGGAAGATTTAAGTAAACAATACCAAGTGAACTAATTTTGACAAGTTTATGGGAATTTTCATTTCTTGTAAATGTTAGTTACATTTGCACGGAAATGGATGTTTAGTAAATGGCTCCAATTTTATTATTGACAGTAATTAATCAATGTAGTAAACAATATTCATAATTTGAAAATTTAAAGAAAAAAACGACAACTTACTTGTTGAATCCAAACTTCAAATGAAATTTTCCACCGTTTAGGTTGTTGATCATGAAGGTATGCATTGAAGAGAATGAGAAAGAAGTATCGTTCCAAATAGGCTAAACTTCTTTTACGTAGTTTTAATTTCTTTTCTGGATCATTTTCATCTCTCGCCTAACAATAAGAAATTACATCTGGTAAGTTACCAATGGCAGATATTTTTAAGTTAGCTGTAGTACTGTAACAGTTGAATCATCGTGTTTAATGCTTTATTATACATGTACTTATTATAACCTATCCTTTCAAGGTATCTCTACTATTTGCAGGAGATCAGTTGACTCGATGGACTTAAATGTTTCTAATAGCAATTTAAAACGAATATTCTTACTATCAAATAATGACTTACTAGTTTGACACCAGTTTCAGTATAATATCTCGGTTATATTTCTTAATTTAACTTGGAAACATTATTGGAGACGTGTATATAGTACTATAAAGAGGTATATAAGTAATCCATTTTTACGAACCCGTTGATGATATTAATATTAAAAGACAAATTAAACATAATAACTCCTTTTATTGTTATTCATTGACTAAGCTAACTGATATACCAAACATTCACTTCACCACACTGATTAGCATCTTTTAGAACGACTAAGTAAATATATCGTCAAACATGAGGAATTCGACCTTAGTTATGTACCAATGTGATGTAAGTTGCTTGTACTTACGGATTTAAGTAGTATTTGTCGGGAATCGGAAGTATGATTCTGACCGACAGAAGAGGAATATGAGAAGAATAAAAAAATAAACAGAAGCAGTCCAAGTAACAACAATAATGAAAGAACGATGGAGCTTGTAAGAGACAATTCAACGAAGATGTTCAAATGGTGTATTCATTGTATTGTTTTCATATTTTATAAATGCTCTTTATGATTCTGCTTAATCCCATAAATTGATTAACCACCTATGACTTAATTACACTAGAAGTTTATACTAATCGTTTTTCTTTAAAGCTAGTTCGTAGAGAAACGTGCTACTTTAATTACTTTTCAGTAGTGTAAATTTAAATTACGTAATTTATTACCAGGAATACTTTGCCAGTGCAACCAAAAAGAGAAGTGCATATGTTTACCTTTTCTAAAAGTTATATTTACTGAAAGTTCTTCATTCGGGATATCTATATATAACAGTCATCACCATGATCATCTTATGATCAAAGGGTAAAGAATTCTTACCATCTTACCTCGTCTCGTAGTGCAACTGAAAAGATACCGTCTGAGAATTAATGGAAATCTGTTAATCAAACAAAACATCTAACAAGATCTTCTAAAACCTGTCATTCAGGACCATTATTAGGTGAAAGAAGACCTACTGACTCATCCTTAACACATGATTTATTGAAGAGACTATTGAATTCTCAATAAGATCGAGTGTCTACACAAAGCTAGAAAGGTATATAATGCATTTGGTCATGTTCTAACCAAATAACCTTTGATAATTGGCCTAACATACACAATTTATATTACATACTAGCTCAAATGATAGCAATTACACAAGTCTATATAGATAAATCAAGGTTTAAAGGAAGTAGGAAAACATGTCAATAAATTGTCTTGTTACAAATTATGGGTTGATGTTAATTAAAAAGAAAATCAAAACAATTAGTGGTATGGTGTTCTATTCTCTATCAGGTTTGTTTGAGAAACTTTCCTTACCGTTCTACACAAAATTATCAGCACTTAATTTGACTTGAAACGAGCTCTTTAATTGTTCATCTCGAAAACTGCAACGCTGATCAACTTCTCTCAGTAAACTATAAAGATTCTTCACTATTCCAAACTTTAAAACGTATTAATGAGAATGAAATACCCATTAAATCAAGTTATGGAACATTATCATAACCATTCGAATGACCTTTCAGTTTCTACATATCAAACAAGATATTTACCATTAGCTTTTAAAGAGGAAAATGTCAGTGGGAAAAAATGCCTTTGAGTATACATTAAACTAATACTACTACTGGAGTTATGTAAGTTTATGAACGCCCCCAAATGCCCTGGTACGGCCGAGAGTGGGAAGAGTCCGCTCTCCCTCTCGAAATACTCTCACACGGCCACGCGTATATAGCCTCTGCCAGGGAAGTCCTACTCACTGCCTTCTCGTGGCATTACTGTTGTTTACGAAAATGAGAGGACGAAAGCGAATGTCCGGCGCTTTAACCGGATTCCAAACCAATGGTGCACATGGGCTCCAGTATCCTGCGGGAACAAATGGCGAATGAACCAATTGTTGGTCACCGGCTTCCATGGAACTGCATCTCCTTACGATGCTCCACTGCCTTGTGGATCAGACCTTCAGGTCGAAGGCTCGGGGTGTGGCCCCCTAAGATAACCACCTGCTTCGGTTTGGTCACCCGGGTAGTATCACAGCCCTCACACATATCGAATGAGATTTGTGTGGCGCATATGTATTTGGTGCCTTTTTGTACCATTATCTATGTGTTGAAATAAATAAATAAATAAAAGTTTATGAACAATACAGGAAAGGAATAATGTAAACTATTAAAAATCTAATAAAATATTTTCCTTTATTAAATAATAACTATAAAATATTTAAATCATACTTTAACATAAGTAAAGTAAATTTCTTCTCTTGTATGAAAATGCATCATAGACATAGATTCATAACATCTATCTAAGACATAATCAACTTCACGTTTTATTTGATGACCCCTTGGCAACATACGAATCAATTTTTTTATAATCTAGTAATTTAAAAAAAAGAAAATAATGAAATTAGAATAACATCAGTGATAATGAATGAAAATGAAAATAAGTAATAATTATTAAACAATCTATTTAAACATCTAATTACTTATAAGTTTCAATCGAAATAGTTTCATTAAATGAAATTGTATGTTATTTATTCAATGTTTACTACATGTATAGTAGATTGCATTTTGAGTTGTGCACTAAATAGTTTTTACATAATGGTGTAAGGGGCTGGAGTTATTTACAACTGATTGCTATGAATATGTCCAGTATGACATAATTTGAAATCACGAATGAGGAATACAAATGTTGTAAAGATTAGAATTTTAAATGAAAGTCTTAGCCAAAAATGCGTTTGATAGAGATCATGAACTGATTGATGTTAGACCTCCATTGAAAACTTGGAAGCATTAGATGGCCGTTTCATCCTATCATAGGACTCCTCAGCAGTGCGCATCCACGATCTTGTTCGCGGGATTCAAATCCAGGGTCTTCAATCTCCTGGACCACTGAGCCAGCATCCATTGCTGTTAATGTCTAACTTCAAACAATCCACGAAATTCCGCGACCATCTTCCATTATACTGAGGTAGATGCCTGTCTTTACCCGACATGGATTAGCTCCACTGATCCTAATCAAAAACTTACTCATCTCCATAAGATTTACTTTCTGAAGTAGTTTTCTTCTAAATATTAGATTGAATTAAATGCTCCTTAAGTCAATCAATGTTACAGTTAGTTAGTTACTAGTTATTTACCGAAGTCATATTTATTAACTCTTAGTACACGAAAAATTATATTTAACGATCTAGTTAACTTCCCATTCCAAGATTTGAATTCATAGTGGAAACGAATTATAATAAAGAAATAAATAAACCTATTGCGATCGATTTTACCAACTTAATTATACAGTTAAGCATCTATATATTGTTGTATCCCGATAAGAATAATGAATGGTAATTTTTGGGATCCATTTATGGACCAATATTATGAGTATATTTTTATCGTATAATTGTTATGTAACTAAACTGTTCATATTCATGTCCCTCTTATTATTGACTTTATTTTGACCTATGAACTATTATTATACGATTTACCATTCATGAATTATTCCCTGTCTGTTAATCGCTACCTCCGTCATTCACAGACACATCTGGCTAATTCCTATACAAATGTTGTTCATATTTTATTGGTACGTTGTGGTCGGTTTGTTTGGTATATAAATTCAGTATACTTGAAATATAATGATTCATATTGCAGAGGCTGAGATTTGTGTTCTGGACTCAACTGGCTGGGCTAGACAGGGAAGCAGGGTCAATCAGAACTCTAGGTCGTTCTTACGTGTTTTACGCGTCTTTGGTCGGATCGATAATACGCTTCGCTCTAATCTGCATTCACAGTTGTAACATAATAATAAAAGTCCATTAGTATGTGTTAATATGGCACTTCAACTCTACTGATATACAATAAGTATCTTTTAATAGCTGTTCAGTCTCAAAATATCTGACAATTATGCATAATGATTTAATGAGTTGTTTAAATTCATTTTAGAAATATAAAGTTATTGAACAGTTGATAACCAAATGGAAATGATGTGTAATGAGGTCAGATGAGAAAAAAAATCGTTGAAAGTCAAACAGTATTGGTGAGCAATGGAAAGAATGACTTTAAATTGAACCATATAAAATAATTCCAGCTTAATTACAATTAACTACCATATACTAACTAGCTTATAGGTGGATTCTAGAAGTATTGGTGATGTGTTTGTTCGCAGAGTATAGTCATATCGGAAATAATACAGTTTTCATTGATTCTTTTGTATAGTAGTTGAGCTATGCAAGAAATTAACTGAAGTTGGAAATATGGGTTGAACTATGAATTTCTACTTGGAAGTATGAAAAGTCTCGAATAGTCGTTAGATGGTCAATTATATATATTAGTGCTATTACATCGCCTGAACTAGATTATCTTATAATGTAACTTGGCTTTACGTTAAAATTATCTGTTCAGTAAAATTCGTGAGAATTTACTTAAACTTACAATAAACTCTCCCTTGGTGTATTTTGCATCACGTAATGAAATACGTTCTTCTTCTTCAGCTCGATAACCAAACATAAATCCAAATAAATGGCAATGAATAAGCCCAGCTATAGCCATAGCCAAACTTGTTCGTTCACGACCATTTTCACAAAAAAAGATTAGATTTGTTACAGGCACATTGTTTAATAATGTATCTGATGGATTTGGTAATTGTAAGTCATCTTTATTAGTTGAATTAAAAATGGATTGTCTTGCTGATTTATTTGGTTGATTTAAACCACTGCAAGCGTGTTTTAATGAAAGACACGTATTTGCACTGGCTAAAAGACCACGAGCATTATTCAACATTAAGCGTAATATGTCGTCAAAAATCTGTCCATAATGTAAAAAAAATGTTTATTAAGCAAAATAAATTAAACAAAGCTATGATTTTCGAAAAAAAATAGGTAAAAAAACGATGTTAACACAGAGCTTAAGTAAATAGTGAGATAGTGGAGAAGATTTGTAGCTCAAGTGGATGATTTTGATGGAATTTTGTTCTCTGAGCTAGAGAGAACAAAACTCCATCAAAATTAAGTAAATAATATCGTAAACCCTGTGTACATGAATATAAACTTCATAGAACTAGCAAATGTAAACAGTGGTGTTCCCTAGACCTTCGGCAATTTTTATCTTGAAGGAATTAAATATCACTGCAACATTGATCAGTACATTATCATGTCACTATGTTGATAGTTTAATAAAAATATTGATTGTTTATTGATGAAAATGTTGTAGTATAGTCCTTGAAATGTTCACTCAATACATACATCTGAGATAGACATTTGTTAAACACCAGCCGAAACAGATTAATTATTATGCATTTACTGAAACAGCGAATTATTCATGAATGAATCCTAAGTCAGGAGTGATTATCCAAAAGAATAAAGATATCTTTTTTTTATCAGAATGGGTTTTGTGGAGAATTTACGAAATTTCACAGGTTTTTAAATCATGAGTCAGTTGAAGCTAGACCACCATTGAAAACCTAGAAGCACTGGACGGCTTCCAGGTTTTCAATGGTGGTCTAGCTTCAACTGACTCATGATTTAAAAACCTGTGAAATATCTTTTTTTATTTATATTAAAAAAATCCTATATGTGTTTATTTATTTATTTGAACACATAAACACCGGTACAAAGGGGCACTGAATACATATGCGCCAACACGTCATTTGATTTGTGTGTGGGGTGTGATACTGCCCGGGTGCCCAAACTGAAGCAAGTGGTTTTCTTAAAGGCCACACCCGGAGCCTTCGACCTAAAGATTTGATCCACAAGTCAGCGGAGCGGCGTCGAGCGATACAGTCCCATGGTAGCCGGTGACCAACAACTGGTTGATACGCCATTTATTCCCTTAGGATCCTGGAGCCCATGTGCACGAATAATTTGGAATCAGGGTTTCCTAACTCCCCTAGGTAAACCCTGAGTGTCCACCAACCCGGTTAAATAGCTGGAAATACACTTTCTGTCCTCTCAATTTCGTAAATAACTCCCCAACCTCGAGAAGGCGGTGAGTAGTGGCTGGTAGTGGCTGTATACGCATGGCCATGTGAGAGCATTTTGAGAGGAAGAACGGACTCCCCCCACTCTCGGCTTTACCAGGGCATTTGGATGCAATTGTGGAAAATTGACATTTGTGACTCGAAACAGAAAATTGCACAATACAGATAAGGACATGAAAAAGATAGATTTATCATACACCAAAAAAATAAGTCAAATGAACTTTAAATATACTGATTAATATATGATTTATTTACATTGATCAACAGTTAGATTTGTATAAATCAAATCGAAAAGCAATTTACATTATGTAATCAGTAACTTACAATATGAAAATAAATTCAGAAAATTGTAAAATTAAATATCTGTAGCCGAAAAATATAATTAATTTACTAAGTGATGAAATGACTTCTTACTGAAATTTGTAAGATACCATAGGCAATCGATAAAATTCAAATTTTGTATGCCAGTCCTACATGCTTACCATATTAAATACTAAATGTACATTCTACTCTCGCTTTCCTTATATAAGGAACATTTATTTCACAAGTTGAAATCATGAGTCAATTAAAGCTAGACCACCATGGGAAACCTGGAAGCACTGGATGACCGTTTCTTCCTAGTATGGGACTCCTCGGCAGTGCGCATCCACGATACCGCACCTCGCGGAATTCGGACCCAGGGCCTACTGGTTTCGCACGCGAGCACTTAACCACTAGACCACTGAGCCGGTATTCAACGGTGTTAATGTCTAACTTCAACCAATCCACGAAGTAGCGCCACCGCACACCATTGTATTCAGTGAATCGATATCTCACAACAGACCTGGTTGAACTCCACTGGTAACGGCTTCTTACTAGAACTCCAGGAGTATCTCTTGAAGTCAGTCACTAGTGAGCAGATGATTATTATTAGAAGGGGTTTGTGGAGATTTCTAGAAATTCCCGCGGAGTGCAAGATCGTGGATGCGCACTGCCGAGGCGTCCCATAATAGGAAGAAACGGTCGTCCAGTGCTTCCAGGTTTTCCGTGGTGGTCTAGCTTCAAATGACTCATGATTTCAAACTGTGAAATTTCTAAAAATCTCCACAAAATCTATTCGGATTATAATATTTATTCATCAATAGACGCTTATCATGTCGAAGTTAATTAATTTCATTCCGTAATTTTACCCTCTTTACCCTTTTTTTGTTTTGAAAATGATAATTACATCATCGTGTATGTACAATCATGTACAATCCAGAATAAGCACAAAGCAGCTTATCAGTGAATTGCAATTCTTAACGATTTATTAATTGAGTTCAGTCGATTGAGAAAACTACTTTGAACTAACCAAATAATAATCATGTGAACACTGATGATTAAATTTGACAAATATTTCACAGTGAGACATCGTAAGCTGTGGAGCTAAGCAATCTCGTAACAATTACAACAAATAGTCGGTGATAATGGATGCGCAACACTCTATATTACGAATTAGCGCGATGAATAATAATACGATGAAAATAATACATTAGCAACAAGGTTTGAAAGTTATGGTCTGATAATTTGTGTGGTCGTGTTTGAGTACTTTTAAAACGGGTCAAACTATGACTAAACAGTCTTCCTATATTCTTTGGTTTTTGAAGATTCGTCAGTTGAAGTCAGTATGCAATAAAGTTTATCTCAAAATTCAAAAAAAGAATAAACTGATTACATAATTTGCCTTTGAAGATTACCATTTACAACTACTCAGAAAAAAAATAAGTCCAAGGATAAGGGTTTTTAAATGTTTTGCATTAATTTAACCATCATCCTAATATCGAGTTTTATATTAATGTATAAACATTGAATTGATCAAATGGCAAAATAAAATAAAAATCACGCCCAGTCGAATAAAAATATTTGAGATTCCCGTTAAATTTAATTCGTTATCATATGAAAATATCACCAAAACAATTCAATCGATTTGTATTCATGAAACGAAATTAAATTATTCTAATATTATCTGATCCGGCTTATTTTGAGGGAATTTCATGTTGCTAGGATATTTAATTCAATTAGGATTTTAGGTAGCGCCTAATATATAGTTACATGGGAATTGAAATACAAATTTACTTATGCCTGATGCCAATCACAGAGAAACAAAGACCACCCAAAAACATTCGTCATCAAACACTGATATGATAAATCATTTCCAATTGCTATTCATCATTTTCATGTCTGCTTACGATTCCCATACAGTGTGTTGTTCAATCTTCCGCTTTTCCGTCTCCCTTCAACATCCCAAGTTACGGCTTGCCTCATGATGCACATTGATGGTTTTCTCAATGTGTGTCCTATCCACTAACAACACATCTTCCTAATTTCCTCTTCAGCTGCAAGCTAGTTTGTCCTCTCCCACAGTAGGCTGTTCCTGATGCTATTCGATCAACGGATATTGAATATGTTGCATAGACAACTATTTATAAATATTTGTACCCCTCTGATGATGGTTGTGGTATTTGTCTATGTTCCATTACCGTACAGTAGAATTATCTGTCCTCACGTTCGTATTGAAGATTGTGACTTTGACATTGGTTGACACTTGTTTTGAGTTCTATGAGTTCTTCAACTGTAGGAATGATGCCGTTGCTTCGCCAATCCTCTCCTTCACATCTACATCGAATCCTCCTTGTTCATCGATGATGCTACACAGATGCCTGAATGATTCCATTTCTTCAATGGTTTCTCCATCCAGTGTGATCGTATTGGTGTTCTCTGTGTTGTATTTGAGGATGTTGTCTTTTCCCTTGTGAATGTTGTGGTCCACTGACGTAGAGTTTGCTTCCATACCGTTTGTCTTGACTTGCATTTGTTGGTGCGTATGGGGTAGAAGGGTGAGGTCATATGCGAAGTCCGAATTGTCTAATTGCATCCAACCTGTCCACTGTATTCCGTGATTCCCGTCAGATGTGGATGTCTTCATAATTCAGTTGATCACTAGAAGAAAGATGAAGAGAGAGAGTATGCATCGTTGTCTGACTCTGGTCGTTACTTGGAATGCATCTGTCAACTTTCCTTCATGCATGATTTTGCAGTGTAGTCCATCGTGTGAATGGCGGATAAAGTTGAAAATTTTCACAAGTACTTCATAGTGTCAAAGAAGTTTCCATAAGTCTATTCCATCCGCACTGTTAAATACCTTCTCATAGTGAATCAAAATGATGTACTGTGACGAGTTTCACTCAACCGATTAATCAACGATTATCCGTAGTGTCGCGGTTTGGTCTGTGCACGACCGATCCTTACAGAATCCAGCCTGTTGATCTTGACGTTTGGCGTCCATTAAGTCTTTAATTCAGTTCAGCAACACTGTGTTGAACACTCTTCCTGGTACTGACAGAAATTTGATTCCCCTATTGTTCTCACATTTTCTGAGATCTCCTTACTTTCGTATCTTGATGAGGTATCCTTCTTCTCAGTCCATCGACGCTTGTTCTTCCCTCCAAATCTTCCTGAATAGATTGTGGAGCATGTTTGCAGTTACTTCTATGTCTGACTTTGGTGCTTCAGCTGGTATATTGTCAGGTCGTGCTGCTTTCCCACTCTTGATCTGTTCGATGGCCATCCTGATTTCTTCGATCGTTGGTAGATTGATATCTAAGTGAAGGTCAGTGTTGGCTGCTTAGATATTCTGTGGGTTCAATTGAGCTGGTTTATTCAAGCGTTTCCAAAGTTGTTTCTCCCATCTTTTTTTCTGTCCTTGAATTTCAGTGATTGTCTTGCCTTCCTAGTCTTTGACCAGTCTCACTTGTCTGCCATATTACCCTATCAGTTTCTTCGCTATATCATGTAGTCGTTCCGCATTTCCCTCTCATGTAGCTTTTTCCGCTACCGTTGTTAGCTTTTCCTCGTGTTCCTGCTTGTAAGCTCTAATGTTCTTCTTCACTTACTTGTTTGCTTCTGTGTATTCAGCTTGTGCCTTGATTCCCTCTGTTCTTGTTCAGCTGTTGTTAGTTGCTGTCTTGTTCTTTCTTTCTTGAATGCTGTCCAGGTTTTTGATAGGGATCCATTCCTTATGATGATGCTTCTTGCAACCTAGCACCTCCTGACAAGTTGAAGTTTGTGCCTCTTTGATCCCTTTCCAGTTTTCCTCGATAGTAGTTTCTTCTTCTTTGAGTGGATCTTGTAAAGCTGGAAACCTGTTGTTGAGAGCCGTTTTGAATTCGTTCAGTTTTTCAGCATGTCGAAGAAAGGCTGTATTGAACCTTTGTAATGCTGTTTCCCTAACTCTTCAGTACTTTTTTAGCTTCAGTTTCATCTTGGCCACAGCCAGATGGTGATCTGAAGCTATATCAGGTCCTCAATTGAATCTCCCTTCTCCCATTGACCTTGTGAATTTTTTAATGATGCAAACATGACCTATCTGGTTCTCCGTGGTGAGGTCCAGTGAGACCCATATAGGTTTGCATATGCGTTTGTTGGGGGATATTGTTTCGCCTATAACTATTCTTTTGAATGCACATAGGTTTGTGAATCTCTCTCCATTTTTATTCCTTTCTTCTAGTCTATGTCGTCTAGAATTAAATTACATAACAATTATTTAGCAGACGATGTGATGTATGTCAGTATTTCAAATATAGATTCACTGTGAGTCCATGCGGAAACCTTTTTGCGAAATGTCAAGTTTAAAGTTTGTTTTTATTATTCATTTTGTAAATTACGATCTGTTTTTTATCAGTAAAATGATTATTGTGTAATTTTGTTAGATGAACCACAATATTGAAAGTTATTTCTTAGGGAAAATAATTTCGATAGTTATTCTGTACTGGATAATATAGAAGAATTCAGACAGAATTTCACTCATATGTCACCTAATTTTCAACCTTTATTTAAAAAACCGGGTATAATTACAATTTAAATATAATAAGTCCGTTCAAAAGTCTTTAGATAGTAGGTTCAATAATTACTGTTACTTTCTGGTATGTAGAAATGAGAGACATTATTTGTCAACCACAATACATCAACTGCATAGTCTAAGAAAACATAAATAATAAATGTATTTAAAGAGATCTCATTACTAAAACAACACTTATCTCTAATGGTTTGTTCACAAAGTGTGAAGTATTTATCACAATTGACTTCATGAGGCTATGTAAGCCAGATCATCCTTGAAAACCCTGAATCACTGAACGACAGTTTCGTTCTAGTATCAGACTCCCAAACAGTGCACATCTACAATACCACACATGGGACTCGAATCCAAGACTCCCGGTATCGTACACCTTCGCTTAACCTCCAGAACACTGATCCAACACACAACACTATTAATATCTAACTTCAATCGATTTATGATTTTGAGCAACATTTCATCAATTGTTTGAATTGGATAACTGTCTCACACTCGACACGGATTGAACACTACTGGTTACGACTTCTCACTAGAAGTCTAGGAAATCCATCTTAAATCTAGTCACTAGTGAGAATATGATGATTATGATTAGAATTGGGATTTGTCAGTAGAATGAAAGGTTTAACTTTCATTCGGTTGTAAGAGCTTCTTGATAAACAAAATAATTGTTACCAAAAACAATAGATTATTCGTTACATCACAATGATATTTGATTTTCACTGTTCTTACAAAAAAAATGGGTATCTATGAAATTTGTCAAAGAAGTAAAGTGATAAATAGCTCAGTTTATTATAGCATTTTGACTAAAAAATTTCGAGAAATCGAATGAATTTACCATTATTTATTCATCAGAATATTATTTACTAGACTATCATATTAAATTACTATAATAATTCACTTCTTCAGTGTATACGATATTGATTATTATTTAGAAAAAAACATATATATTGCCTGTGCATGATTACATATTTTCTCCTTACATAAGTACCAAATAAAACAAGTAAAACAACACCAAGTGAATTCAAACTTCACCACATTGCACATGCTGGTGGCTACCAGGACTCAGTACCTAAGTGGTTAACACGATGGTGTTTGAAACGAACGTAATTGGGTTCGAGTCTCAGAGTGAATATCAACTCTGAGATACAGGTACATCCAGCTGACGAGTTACAAATAGGACGAAACGCGCGTCCAGGATTCCACTGCTAGCCACTATCCATCTTTGCTTAAAAATATACTTTCATGAATTTAATATATATATATATATATATATATATATATATATAGATAGATAGATAGATAGATAGATAGATAGATAGATAGAGAGAGAGAGAGAGAGAGAGACAAAAATCAATCAGTTTAATGAAGAATATAAAATATTGAATAATGAAATTACCGGTGGAGGTGGATGACCATAATTTGGCAACGGAATACGATGATATTTAGCATGTTCATTCAAATAAATTGCATAGGAATTAGGTACTTTATCAATCAATGTGCTGTGAATTGATGATACTTCTACATTATTATTATTATTAATATTATTAGACGATGATGATACTGATGAATTTATTGTATTCACCATATTAAATGCTTGTTTAAACATTTGTTTTAAACTTAATAATTCAAGTTGTTGATCAGTTGATTCAATATTAACTATTGATAATTTTCCATTATCATTTAATTTGAATAATTTACATGGAGGTTTTATTTTACTGATTGAATTAGCAAATTTTTGTTCCATTTCCTGTATAGAAAATATCGAAAATAAAAATCATATCCAAAAATTAACATTATTTAAACATAAATAAATATATACATATCTGTATATGAATAAATAATAGTTAAATATTGATAAATGAACAACTAGAACAAAACAGTATTGAAAATTGAAAACAGATCTGTTCGATGTAATATATTCAAAGTAGTTGAACAATTTACGACGGACTACAGTTGTTCTGGAACTCAAAACAACTGTCAACCAACACCAAGGTCAGGATTTTCAATACAAATGTCAAGACAGTTCTACTGTCTAATGGGGCGGAAACCTGGAGAACTACGAAAGCCATCATCCAGAAGATACAGGTGTTTATTAACAGTTGTCTACACAAAATACTTCGGATCCGTTGGCCGGACACTATTAGCAACAACGTACTGTGGGAGAGAACAAACCAGATCCCAGCGGAGGAGGAAATCAGGAAGAAGCGCTGGAAGTGGATAGGACACATTGAAGAAAGGACACAACTGCGTCACAAGACAAGTCCTCACATGGAATTTTCAAGGCCAAAGGAAAAGAGGAAGACCAAAGAACACATTATGCCGAGAAATGGAAATAGACATGAAAAAGATGAAGAAGAATTGGATGGAATTAGAAAAGAAGGCCCAGGACAGAGTGGGTTGGAGAATGCTGGTCGGCGGCCTAAGTTCCATTGGGAGTAACAGGCGTAAGCGTAAGCGTACAGTGCGAAATCGTGCATGAAGGACAGTTGACAGATGCATTCCAAGTAACGATCAGAGTCAGACAACGATGCATACTCTCTCTCTTCATCTTTCTTCTAGTGATCAACTGAATTATGAAGACCTCCACATCTGACGGGAATCACGGAATACTGTGGACAGGTTGGATGGAATTAGACAATTTGGACTTCGCATATGACCTCACCCTTCTACCCCATACGCACCAACAAATGCAAGTCAAGACAAACGGTATGGAAGCAGGCTCTACGTCAGTGGACCACAACTTTCACAAGGGAAAAGACAACATCCTGAAATACAACACAGAGAACACCAATACAATCACACTGGATGGTGAAACCATTGAAGAGATGGAATCATTCAGGCATCTGTGTAGCATCATCGATGAACAAGGAGGATTCGATGTAGATGTGAAGGAGAGGATTGGCGAAGCAACGGAATCATTCCTATAATTGGAGAACTCATGGAACTCAAAACAAGTGTCATCCAATGTCAAAGTCACAATCTTCAATACGAACGTGAGGACAGATAATTCTACTGTACGGAGATGGAACATCGACAAATACCACAACCATCATCAGAAGGGTACAAATATTTATAAATAGTTGTCTATGCAACATATTCAATATCTGTTGACCGAATAGCATCAGGAACAGCCTACTGTGGGAGAGGACAAACTAGCTTGCAGCTGAAGAGGAAATTAGGAAGATGTGTTGGTAGTGGATAGAACACACATTGAGAAAACCATCAATGTGCATCACGAGGCAAGCTGTAACTTGGGATGTTGAATGGAGATGGAAAAGCGGAAGGTTGAATAACACACTGTATGAGAATCGTAAGCAGACATGAAAATGATGAATAGCAAGTGGAAATGATTTGTCATATCAGTGTTTGATGACGAATGTTTTTGGGTGGTCTTTGTTTCTCTGTGATTGGTAACAGGCGTTAGTAAGTAAGTCAGTAAGTAAGTTGGACTTTTACTATTTTAATGATGTAACTGCATAGTTCAATTGTTTATTATATTCTAATTTTATTCCATTCTTAGAAACTCATTGTGTATTAAAAATGTGGGATTTGAAAATTTAAATGCAATTGATCCACCTAAACTAATAAATAAACGCTTTTTATCTTTGCTATAATTTCAATAGATGATAGTTAACATAGATAGATCCTACAGAATTCAAACTGCTGTTAATAATCAGTTACATTTACCCTGGAATTACATGGGTTCATGAATTTTCTTTTAATATATATTTTGCTCAAGAAAAGATCAAATGAATTTGTGTAATATTATATTCATAAAGTTTTCATTTTATAAATTTCTGTTGGGTCGGCTTCCGGAGAACTTCGACGGAGCCTCCAGAGGCCCAAAAAGGAGCCGAAGGGCCCTAGCCAATCAGAGTATGATGGAACGTTCGAGAATTCCAGCGTGGCGTGCTACCATTGGTTGGTAGCATAATATGTTGTTAACGGATTGGCTGAAATATGATGTTGATTTAACAGACGCCAACATCTATAAATACCTTTGATTTTCTGTACAAAAATGAACCTTGGGATAAAGTGTTTTTACTCAAACTTGTGTCTTCTCTCTGGAGTTCAAGTCGCTGTGTAGTTCTAGTCTGCGGGTTTCGGGAATAGCTTAGGAATCGTATATAGCGTTCAACCTACACGACTTATCAATTTCTATAAGTGAATTCGTTTGGCCAAGAAGAAAAATGGAGAATCTTTTATATTCCTTTAAGGACAAACAAATATGCACTATTCATACAAATTTCTAGAACTCGCTTTTAGTAAATTAATTTGTAATTTCATTAAAAAAGCAATAAAAATTTCTAAATTAATTATTAAACAATTAAAATTTCAATAGTTGAGATCATGAGTTAATTGAAGCTAGACCACTATGAAAAACCTGGAAGCACTGAACGGCCGTTTTATTCTACTGTGTAAATCCTCAACGGTATGTATCCACGATCCCACCTCTCGAAATTCGAACCCGGGACCTATCTGTCTAGCGCGCGAACGCCTAACCCTTAGACTAATGAGCCGGCATCTAACTGTGTTAATGTCTAATAATAATTAATCTAAGATATTGAACGACACATCCACCAGTGTCTTCAGTGAGTTACTATCTCACAACAATAGGTCCTGGGTTCGAATCTTGCGAGACGAGATCGTGGATGCACACTGATGAGGAGTCCCATAATACAACAAAACGGCCATCCAGTGCTTTCAGGTTTTACATGGTGGTCTAGTTTCAATTGACTCATGATTTCAACTATTGGAATTACTGTACTATCTACAAAAAGTCCTTTTTATATTAATTAATTAAAACTTTTATTATGTGGTTTTGGTCGAATTACCGAATATCCTATAAGCCATTCATTCAAACAGACTATGTTCTTCTATTCCTTCATTTTCCTATTGTTTATCATTATTTAATGAATAAGTTCATGTTGATCTATATAATGGTTTAAGTTGAAATGATTATGTAATATAATTAACAAGTTAAAATAAATTGTCAAAACTTGAAGCAACTGTATTTACATCTAGTATAGGGGTTGTGGAGATTATTAAGTTTTTGATTGAGATCATGAACCGATTGATGTTAGACCATCATTGAAAACCTGGAAGCACTAGGTGGCCGTTTCTTCCTATTGTGGGACTCCTCAGCAGTGCACATCCACGATCCCTCTCGTGGGATTCGAACCCAGAGCCTTCAGTCTTGCGTGCGAACGCTTAATCTAGTGGACCATTGAGCCGGCATCCAATGATAATAGTGTCTAACTTCAAGCAATCCATGAAGTTGCGCGACCATCTTTCATTATACTGAGATAGATACTTGTCTCCACCCGACATGGATTAGCTCCACTGTTCACGGCTTTTCACTAGAACTCCGAGAATTTCCTCACGAAGCTAGTCACTAGTGAGCACATGTTAATTACTAGTATTGGTATTGTGAAAGTAGATCAACTTATATATGAAGTAGTATCTATGGACATATCACAAAACGGTTGAATGATAAACATGATTAAAAATTTGATTTGATTTTTCTCAAAACACTGTTTTTAACAAATTCAAAAATATCTAAGAACTTTTTATCAAAAATAAACATATTACCCTTATAACGTTTTTTTTCTAATTATAAAGATATAATTAATAATATACAATAATAATGTTTAAAAACAAACCTCAAGTTCCATTCCATTAGCTCCACGTAATGTTATTGAATCTTCTGGTTTATATTTTTCTCTCCAACTACATGTTTCACCTGAATATTTAACTACATAATCATCACGTAGACATATCCATATCATTTGTGGTATTATAACTGCATAACTATTTACCTCTTTACCATTTGATGATTTCTCTGAACCTTTTTTACTAGTATTTAATTCATGTACAACTGGTCTTATATTTTTTAGTGATATATTCCAATATGCTTTTGTTAATACATTATGTATATTAATAATACCATTTGTATCTGGTTGACTTGAACCACAAATTGGTACACCAGCTAATTGACGAAAATTACCAAGACCAGTAATTCGTTGTGTACTTAATTCATCTACATGAAGTGAACTATCTGTTACCTATTTAAGTGAAAAAAATAAATTCAAACATTGATCTTATGAATGTGAAGTAGAAAACTTTATCAATAATTTCAAAAAAATAATAATCCGTAAGATGAAAACAGTTTGAAATAATGAAAATTCCAATTTTGGCATTTGGTAAGTAAAGAAAGAACAAATCGAGTGAAGAAATTTCTTTTACTAATTAGTTTTTCAGAAGGGGTTTTATGGAGATTTTCAGAAATTTCACTGATTGAAATCATGAGTCAATTGAAGCTAGACCAGCATGGAAAACCTGGAAGCACGAGACAGCCGTTTCGTTTTAGTAGGCGACTCCTCAGCAGTGCTCATCCACGATCAAATGCCGGTTCAGTGGTCTAGTTGGTTGAGCGCCTGGCACGAAACCGATAGATCCTGGGTTCGAATCTCGTGGGGTGCGGGATCGTGGATGCGCGCTGCTGAGGAGTCACACAGTAGAATGAGACAGCCGTCCAGTGCTTTCAGGTTTTCCATGGTGGTCTAGCTTCAATTAACTCAAAATTTCAATCAGTGAAATTAGTTTTTCATCATGGCTGTACACTCATAGATATATATGATTTACAGTAATGAAACAATACTCATCGATTTGATACGTTACGTAATAAATACATTATCGTCATCGTATAACAGAGCACCATCTGTTGTTGTTGAGAAAAGGACAAGTAAAAGTTCTATTCTCGCTCACTTGGTTGATACAAGTCATCAAGTTGAATTAATTAAAGCTCTTAAGGTTATCTACAATAATCCATCGAATTTATCACATGGTTTACAAATGTGTCTTTTGCACATTGCTGAAGTCATTGCTATCTATGTTCACAAATCTAACCTTTGCATCCAAAAGAAGTTTGTATGACTACTTTCGTTACCTTCGCCATCGGTATAGGGGCGTTTGTAGCAGATTACTGATAAATTATTTTCGTAATTCTTTCATTTTTGTTTCTTGAATTTTGTATTTTATTTATTCTCAACATTCATCTTTTGATTTTTACATAACTACTATTCTACTGACCATTCATCAAAATATTATATATATATATTAGAATCAGAAGGGGTTTTGTGGAGATTGTAGTAATTTCACCAGTTGAGATCATGAGTCAATTGAAGCTAGACCACCATGGAAAAACTGGGAACACTGGACATCCGTTTCGTCTTATATTATACAACGTAACAACTTCTTGATTTTTTAATAAACGGAATACACCCATTATGACATTGAATAAGAAAGAAAGATTAGTTCAGCGAAGAGTTTGGCGATGCAAAGAAAATGTAGCCTAATTGTCTTAGGAAGGCTTCTACTTACCTTGTAGATGACTTTGAACGCAAAGTCTGTCTTGATTGAGTGACCTGTGTACAACCTCTTCTTTTACCATGGTCTTAATGTATTAAAATCTTTTCTCTTTTTCATTGCTCTTGTTCTTTTACAGCCACCTGTTTCACCTTCCATCTTCCCTTCAAATCTTTTACCCCCAACCTGTTTGTTTCTATTTCAACGATCATTTCGAATACATTTCATCTCTGTTTCAACATTTTATGTTATTTTATCATGCTGAGCTACTCTTACCCGATGAATATCTAAGCCATTAACTATCAAACTTTCCTTGTTTTTTAAAAAAATTTTTTTCTAATGCCTTTGTTTATTTAACCTCACTGTCACCATGTCTAACAGAAGTTTATTATCACCCTGTAAAAATAAGTATATATATTTGTGATTGTACAGCTTTGAAAATGAATTCGCCGAAAAGGGAACTCTTCGCTGAACTAATCTTTCTTTCTTATTCAACTTCTTGATTGTCGAATAATTACTTTGATTATTATTAATCCTCTTTTTTCTAATTACTCAATGTTAATTTATAATCGATATGTCACTATGTAATTATTACGTAACGTATCCACTCGATGAGTATTATTTCATTATTGTAAATCATGATGAGAAACTAATTGTAAAGAAACTTCTTCACTCAATTCATTTCTTCTTATTTCATATCAAAAAAATGATAAGTTAATCATTAATTAACTTACTAATACACGATGTTCATATTTTAACATATCTATTGATGTATGCCATTCAGATATATCTAAAAAATCCATAATTTGATAAAGACGTGGTTGATGTTTCATCCATGTTGAAAAATTTTCACTAAATCTTAATTGCATCTAAATAATTAATTCATTTATTAATTCATTAAATTAAATAAACTTACTTGTTCTCTAAGATATGCATTAAAACAAATTAATAAATGATATCTTTCCATTCGATCAATAGTTCGTTCATATAATGTTTTACATAATAAACTTTTCTAAAATACATATAAAAGAATAATATGATCATTGAAAATATTTAAAATAAAATGTAAATAGTATGATTAAACTTGGTAAACAATAAGCATATTACTTACTTACTTACTTACGCCTGTTACTCCTCGTGAAGGAGCATAGGCCGCTCACCAGCATTCTCCATCCAACCCTGTCCTGGGCAATCCTTTCTAGCTCCGTCCAGTTGTTATTCATCGTTTTCATATCTGCTTCTATTATCCGATGCAATGTGTTATTTGACCTTCCTCTTTTTCGCTTCCCTTCAGGATTCCAAGTTAGGGCTTGCCTCGTGATGCAGTTTGACGATTTGCGTAATGTATGTCCTATCCATTTCCATCGTCTTTTCCTAATTTCCTCTTCAGCTGGAAGCTGGTTTGTTCTCTTTCACAGAATGCTATTGCTGATGGTATCCGGCCAATGGATGTTGAGTATCTTGCGTAGACAGCTATTTATAAATACTTGTACTTTCTTGATTGTGGTTGTTGTAGTTCTCCAAGTTTCAGCTCCATACAGTAGAACTGCGTTGACGTTGGTATTGAAGATTCTCACTTTGATATTGGTTGAAAGTTGTTTTGAGTTCCATATGTTCTTTAACTGTAGGAATGCTGTCCTTGCTTTGCCAATCCTTGCCTTTACGTCTGCATCTGAACCTCCTTGTTCATCGATGATGCTTCCCAGGTATGTGAAGGATTCTACATCTTCCAGAGTTTCGTCATCAAGAGTGATTGGATTGTTGTTTTCCGCTTTGAATTTGAGGACTTTGATTTTCCCTTTGTGTATGCTGAGGCCTACTGATGCAGAGACTGCTGCTACACTGGCTGTCTTCATCTGCATCTGTTCGTGTGTACGTGATAGAAGGGCTAGGTCATCTGCATATATTCACTTGATATTATTTACTTGTATCTTTACATTGTTATTTAGCACTGCAATTGATCAATCTCTTGTTGATATATGTGCATCTTGTACGAACTGACTTGATATTGCCTGAAGTCACAAAAGTGATGGCATTTGAAGATAATGGTACTAGGTTCGAGTCTTAGAGTGGATATCAACTCTGAGATGCATGTACATCCAGCTGACGAGTCCCAAATAAGACGAAACACGCGTAATGGATTTCACTGTTAGCCACTATTCATCTTTGCTTATAATGATCACATAGTTTAAATAAAACAAATATATATGAATAGAATTGACAACCAATAATTATTAAGTCAACAAGCATATATATATGTACCATGATGTCATTTAGGGTCTCAAGTTAACAGACAACGATCTTATGAACATATAACAAGTTTTTTCTAAAATTAAACATGATCATTACTAATAATGTTTTTATCAAATTATATTATCTGAAACTGCTTTCATCATACATGTATTATTTCTTGTGTAATTTATTAAGATATACTTGTATACTTCAATAAATATTATCATAGAATGGGTCCATCACAAAAAATATTATGTTGTAAGACCAAGGCGGTCTGCTTGAATGTCTGGGTTACCTAATCCTCCCATCTAAATATTTCAACAACTTATCTATTTTCTTCTTTGTTTTAACACATCATTATTGCCTATTAGTCACATAAAGTAATCAAGTGTATTTGTGAACACTAGGAAATTTCACTATACAAGTTACAAAAGAGCACAATCAGAGACATTGTGATTGCTGACTATATGAAGAGAAAAGGATGTGCATTACTCAGATATCTATTTCTGTACTGTTAACATCTGACAGGTGACCATTCAATATTCATCGTTAAGATCGATCAAGAAATAAGAAGAGGAAACTTGTTGAAATATTATATGTTGAGAATTGTATAATGTACCAAAAATATAATATGGAATAAAGCCCTGAAATAAACATTTATGTATATATTCAGAATGAGGGGTTGTGGAGATTGTAGTGAATTTAATAGTTGAATTCATGATTCGATGTAAGATAGACTACCTTTGAAAACCTGGAAGCACTGGACTCATGAATTTCCCTATTAAAATCACTAGAATTTCCACAAATCTCGATTCTAATTATAATCATTATATGCTCACTAGTGACTAGATTCAAGATGGATTTCCTAAAGTTTTAGCAAGAATTCGTAACCAGTAGAGTTCAATCCGTGTCGAGTGTGAGAAAGTTATCCAATTCAAACAATTGATGAAGTGTTGCTCCAAATCATAGATCGATTGAAGTTAGTTATTTACGCTGTTGTATGATGGATCAGTGTTCTGGAGGTTAAGCGAAGGTGTACGGTACCGGGAGTCTTGGATTCGAGTCCCATGTGTGGTATTGTAGATGTGCACTGTTTGGGAGTCTGATACTAGTACGAAACGGTCGTTGAGTGATTCTAGGTTTTCAAGAATGATGCAGCTTATAGAGACTCATGAATGCATACCCTGATAGATTCATATATTCTTGTATTCAATATTAACTTTTAATATACATCAAAATTTTACAATATTATTTGATAGGTTTAGAGGAGAAAGTTACTTATTGAATAAACTGTTTTAACGTACATCACTTTCATCGGTTACTGGAAGTCCCAATAATTCAAGAATACAGTCAACTATTTCTTCACGTAAATTAATTACATCATCAAAATCATCAATAGCGTTATCCACCTGAAATAAATGTACAAATTTATGAAGTAATGTAATGTATATTTCTATAATAAAAGATAAGAATACATACTCATCTTGAACTTGATGTGGTGACTAAAAATGTTTTACAAATTGTGAAGTTTATGCGAATCAAAAGATTAAAATCAAGTAAGAGCTTAAAATCTATCTTGTTTCTGATACAAAATTCAAATGGTTTTCGCATGATAGTCTAGGACTTTCAGATTTTAAAAAGCTATAGACTACATATTTAGATTGGTAACCGTCAGTTTAACTTATCATATTAAGAAGAAATATAAATAATTCAACCTCTAGAATGTACTAAATAAAACTGATGAAGTACATTTTAAAAATGTTGTTTTCTTCTGTAGGATTTAGAGGAATACATACTGGCATTTTGTAAATGATAACAATCAAGTATCAACATCTGTATCGTTTCACAATTCAACGACCACTGAGTGGTGATCAATGTCATTCTCAGTGCAGATCGAATCCTATCGACTAAGTTGCAGTGTGGCCACTATTCTAGGTGACTCGACATTGCGTGTAATATGTTGAGACAAGATGGTGGTTGGATGTATTCAACAGGAAGCTGGGTGACATGGGATCGAATTTGTCAGGAAGCATCAGTTCCATCAAGATTACAGGTACATCTTGCTAACGAGTTCCAAATAGCACGAAAACTGGGTCTTGAGATTCCTGTTGACTACCTTCAACCACCATCATATCTGTATTCTTTACCTGATACGGAGTTGAAAGTTTAAAATATATATAAGCAAATTATCATCTATTTTTCTAACTGATTTTAGTTAATTCAATTTTTTATTCCAGATCATGACATATAAATGAAAATAATTCGAACATTACGCTTCCGGTAAAACTTCATTAACTCTTATACTAAGTAAATGTTTTAACCAGTTCACACGGATGATACAAAAAGGAGCTCGAATCTACTAGACTCCAAAGTAATCATTCATTAATAAAATTTATGGCTAAATAAATTGTGGTTTGTTACCAATATAATGATTAAAAATAAAGTTATAGATGTAATTGTCCTTTTGTGTAGTTTTATTTGTGTTTCACATACAATTTTGTCTCACCTGTTGATAGATGAATATCAAGGCACCCCTAAAGTATAGATGTTAAACACTTCCAATATAACTATGTTCACTCCATGTATACATTTATATATATTATCGTGGTTACGTTCAACGATCTTAGAGATGACTATATCAATTTTATGTTGTCTATTAGTTAGTGAACTAAATGATCGTTCAGACTAAAAAACTATCCCTACAATGCATAAGGACTTAATAGTATATCAAAAAAACAAATTGAGTAAAGAAATATATGTAGCAGTTCTATGCGATGCTAGTTCACCAAGGATTTATAAACAGATTTCTCTATCATTAAGTAAACTACATTCTCTGTGAAACCTAATTCATTCTAGAAAACAGTTTATCCTTTATCTCTTTACTGGGATGTATTTGTATAGATAAAACTTTCCCCGACCAAAGCTGCTACCTTGACGCGGTGGTCGCGCTTGCCTATAGTGATGACCCAACTGAGCTATATTGGCTGGAACAATGTTCCTGTAGGTTCTACCATGCCAGGCAAGTCGATTAGAGAACGGTAAGACTAAAAGCAGCAACTCAAGGTCTGAGGGCGAAGTCGTACTGCTGACTGTAGAGGGGTGTGACAACAGTAAGGTGTTTCCCTCAGACAACCAGCATCTGCAGCGATGCTGCATTCCCACAAGGAGGGGTGGAGCTAGAAAAGGTCGACCCTAAAAATGTCACACCTCACCATACCTCACGGATTTCCGTCTCCGGCAGTAAGGCCCTTTGAAGTACGGAGCTAACTCATTAAAAACCTTCCACAAAAAGGCCGTGCGCGACCGGCAGTTGTCCCTTGGACTCTGCGATCATGCTCCCAGGTCATTCAGACCAACACTAATCCAATTTCCTTTTCAGGTTCCTCAAGAAATACCCTTCCACAGTGTGGGCAGCCGGGAAGTGACATCAGCCCTCATACCCGTAACAGCACACGAGACCAAGTTGGTCACATTCAAATCCTTCCTACACCTTCTAATACCTCTCTTATCTCCACGACTAACTCTTTTCACGTCCCTTTATCACCTCGCACCGCTAGGGCAAACGATTCAAGTACGCAGAACGCTATTCCTGGTCTCCTGAAACCACGCTCTAAACTACGCGTCGGAGCTTTTAACGTCCGAACACTTTGCCAAATAGGACAACAGGCTTCCTTAGCTAAGACTTTAAAATCCCACGCCATCGATGTGTGCTGCGTCTCCGAAACGCGCATACAGGATCCGAGTAGCGTCATTCATTTGACCTCACGATGTCAAAATAAAGAACCGACTCGATTCACACTTCGTGTATCTGGAAGCCCTGATTCTGCTTCCCGTGGACTCGCCGGCGTAGGTATAGCATTGAGTCCCAGAGCAGAACTAGCTCTCTTAGAGTGGATTCCAGTAGACAGCCGTTTGTGCGCTGTCCGACTGAACGGAACAGTAAGAATCCGGAAAGATAGGGACACTCGTCGTTGCCTCTTCGTCGTTTCTGCCTATTCTCCCACTGACTGCAGCTCAGGTGATGTAAAAGATGAGTTTTACAGAAAGCTTTCCGACCTTCTCCGAAAAGCTAGGCGCTCGGATGTAGTAATAGTGGCCGGTGACTTTAATGCTCAAGTAGGTAAACTAAGCGATAGGGAAAGACACCTAGGTGGATCTTATGGTGTCGTGGCTCAAAGAACAGATAATGGCGACCGTCTGTTGCAGCTATGCTCAGATAATCGCTTGTTCCTTGCAAATACTAACTTTAAGCATAAGGAAAAACATCTTTTAACATGGCGACCCTCTAATTCGTCCCAACGTTGGACCAAACTAGATCACATCGCTATCAGCCACCGATGGAGGGGCTCAATAGAAGACTGTCGCTCATTCTGGAGCACATGCTTAGATTCAGATCATGCTCTAGTACGAGCGCGTATCTGTCTGCGTCTTACTGGACGTAGGAAAGACGCTGCAAGGAAACCTCTTAGGGGCCTACTTAATGATAGTCAAGCTAAGAGTATATTTCAGGAACAACTAGGAAAACAGTTAGGCAGCCATGTATGTGATGCCCACCCCGATGCAGCTTGGAATGATATCCGAAAAGCTGTGGAAACAGCAGTAATATCTGCTGGTAAAGTAAATCAGAAGGTTAGGGAGCAACACTGGATCTCAGCAGCATCTATCGCACTGATAGATGCTCGGAAACTCATTCCACCTGGCTCTGAACATTGTGAAGAGCGGAGTCAGCTTAAGCGTGAGCTGACAAGAAGTCTTCGCAATGATCGCGAACAGTGGTGGGTAGCGAAAGCAAGAGAGATGGAAAAGGCGACGGCAATAGGTAATAGCAGACAATTGTTTAGACTCGTTAAGGAAACCGGAATTAGAAACCCGACTGTTAGCGAAACAATCTCAGAGAAAGATGGACATATTATTCATTCTCAATTCAGGAGATTGGATCGATGGGCAGAACACTTCAGGGATCAGTTCAACTGGCCTTCAACCACACTTCGGTTTCCCACGATCTCCAGTCAACCTGAATGGCAAGTTAATGTAGGTCCTCCGTCTCTTTACGAAGTTGAAAAAGCCATAAAAAATCTGAAGCGAGGGAGAGCAACAGGCCCTGACAGGTTTACTCCTGAGATTTTTAAGGATGGTGGTTCAGTATTAGCAGTGAGATTAACTGAGGTCTTAGGTAGAATTTGGGAACTGGACGTAATCCCATCTGACTGGTCTCAATCACTGATTGTGCCAGTCTATAGGAAAGGACAAAAGTCCTCTTGTGTCAATCACAGAGGAATCAGTTTGACTAATATAGTGTCTAAAATATTAGCTTCAATAATAATACCAAAGCTCGTGAAGAGCAAACTAGAGAAAATCAGGCTGGTTTTCGACCTGGACGTGGTTGTGTCGATCAGATATTTACACTATGTCAGGTTTTAGAAACAGACACACATTCAGACACCCCATAATAGTAGTATTTCTCGACCTTAAGGCGGCATTCGACTCTGTTGATCGTTAGGTTCTATGGCAGTGTTTTTCACTGAAAGGAGTACCAAAGAAATACACTAACCTTATAAAGGCTATCTACTCGAACACAACTAATAGGGTGAGAGCTTATGGCAAACTGTCATCAAAATTGATTACCTCAAGTGGTGTTCGTCAGGGCTGTCCACTCTCCCCATTCTTGTTCAACTTTGTGGTCGACGTACTTTTAGAGATAACACTCTCCTCATCTAAATTTCTAGGGGTTGAACTTCTACCAGGAGGTTCACTTGTTGACTTAGAATATGCTGATGACATAGTTTTATTTGGCGAAGACGCTGACAAAATGCAGAGTCTTCTGACCACTCTAAGCAACAATGCAAGCATGTTCGGGTTGCGATTCTCCTCATCGAAATGAAAAATGTTGCTTCAGGATTGGGTTACATCGACACCCGAACTAATGATAAGGAGTGAAGTAATTGAGCGTGTCGACCACTTCCCTTATCTTGGAAGTCTCGTCAGCCCTTGTGGTCTAGTGTGTGATGAAATCTCAGCACGGATACAGAAGGCTCGACTAGCTTTTGCCAACTTGCGTCATTTATGGCGTAGGCGAGATATCCGTCTACCAACCAAAGGACGTGTTTACTGCGCAGCAGTTTGTTCCGTCGTACTCTATGGCTGTGAAACATTGCCCGTAAGAGTAGAGGATATTCGTAGGTTACTAGTATTTGATCATAGGTGTCTTCGAAATATTGCTCGTATATCATGGGACCATCGAGTAAGTAATGCAGTTGTTAGGAAACGGGTACTAGGTAAGGAAGGCAAATCAATTGATGAAGTGGTGAAACTTCATCAGTTGAGATGGATGGGACACGTGTTACGTATGCCCAACGACCGACTGCCTCGACGTGCGATGTTCAGTGGTATAGGAGTAGGTTGGAAGAAAACCAGGGGCGGCCAGATCAAAATATGGCACAAGTCCATGAAGTCACTGACAAGTGGACTGAGTCATTTTGGTAGGTGTAGACTACCTGGTTGGGGACCGCGAGACAATCATAACCAATGGTTAGAGACCATGAATGACATGGCTTAAAATCGTTTGCAATGGCGCAGGTGCATCCACTCTTTGTGTTCTCCCAAATTCTTATCTTCTGAATTCTTCATATCCCTTTCCTTTTTCTATTTCCAAATTTATTTAACTGAATTATACTCTTTAAATAACATCTTCAAACCCTAGTTCTTCCGATTACTGCTTATACTTTTACCACATCTAGCGCTACGGGATTTGAATCGACCACTGCATCTCTGTGCTAATGTGGTGTGGCAACTCGAACTGATGTACGTACGTACGAAGTTCTACGTTGTTACTGACTGACTGAGATAAAACTTTCCACAATTTTCACATTTGCATGAACAATTGTCAAAGAATAATGAAATGAAGTTATGATATCAGTTACATAACTGAAAATTTCGGTGTTAACGAACATTTATATGGGATAAATGTCTATTATCTGATACATTTATGACATTTTGATCTAGTTAAGCTTTCATTCAGAAGAAAAGAACGAGAAAAAATTTCTTTAGAATTAAATTCCAGATGGAATCTGTATAAGTTAATCTTGAAAGATAATGATCCACTTATGTCATTTTGACTAATATGATTGCACAAGAGATGATATTTTATCATCTTTTGAACAATTTAAACTCTATTTACAAATCGCTTTTATAAAGATTTTATAAAGTAAATGCTAATTAATATTGCATTTAAGATTTTGAGTAAAAAACTGTTACTCTCTACCTTTATCCTGACTGGCTTCTGATTGTAAAATAGGTTTAGTCAGTCAACGTGAAGCTTGACACAAATGTGCAATGATTCTAGTTGGTAGGCCATTCTCAGTTTGAGTTGTTCAGAATGCTAAAATGACATCAAAATCATGAAGCGACCATTTAAAACCCGGAATCACTGGATGGCCATTTCGTTCTGGGACTCCTCAGAAGTACACATTCACATACCGGATTTGAACCCAGGACCTCTGATTTCACGCGCTTACGTTCAACCTCTAAACCGCTGATCTGGCATCTGATGTCTAACTTCAACCAATCCACTATGTTGCGTGACTATATTAGTTCCATTTATTCCCGTCTACTATATTAACATCTAAATTGTTTTTTATGAATCAAAATTTAAGAAAACTAAAGTTTTTAAAGCAAAGATCCAGGATGCGCGTTTTGTCCTATTCGAGACTCGTCGGCTGGATGCGCCTGCATCCCAGAATTGATGTTCTCTACGGGACTCAAACCCCGTATCGTTCGCTCGAAACGCCATCACGTTATCCACTTAGCTACTGAGTCTTGATAGCCACCTGATTGTACAATGAGGTAAAGTTTACATTCTCTTGGTGTTGTTTTACTTGTATCTTTCCAGTGATATTTAATATTGCAATTAATTAGTCACATGTTAGCATATGTACATCCTGTTCAGATTGCCTTGATATAGCCTTAAGTCATAAGCTTTTAAAACAAAGAGAAATAATAACTATCAATGGAATCCAGGATGTACAAGATGTACATATATCAACATGAAACTGATCAATTACAGTCTTAAATAACAATGAGAACTTATTTCATAAAAATATATCACTTACTTCTTCTTTAATTTGTACCATAAATGGTAAATAACGACCAAGTTGTCGAACAAAATGAAATTTACCTTTTTTTAATAAATTCATTTTTTTAGTAAATGTAATTTCATTAAATACTTTATTATTTTTTTTTCTTAAAATATCTGATTTTATAGTAATACTATTACTACTATTACCACTATTAGCACTACTAATACGATTATAAGTAGTATAATTATTTTCATTTTTTAATGAATTTTTTGTATTTGATAATGATATAGTTTGATTCATTTGTAATAAATTTTTATATTCATAATCAGGATTAATTAATTGAAAAATACTACTTAATGATTTCAATGTTAAATGTCCCATAATTAAACCAAGTTGTATAGAACCATCTGTAATTTTATGACCAGTAATTAAAAAATGAGGTAATATCATTTTATGTATCAATGAAGATAATTCATCATGAGATGATCCTGTTTTTATGATTGATTTATTAGAAGGATTTACATATTTTGGCAATGAATCTGAACAAATATGCTAGAATATAAAAAAAAAGTATTATAAAGTTAAACAATAAAATGAATATTAATATATTATTATAATTATTATACATTTTAATAAAGTTTGAATTAACCACTTTGTCTAATAGTTAATTAGTAAAAGTGATTGTTGATGATGATGATAATAATAATATGCTTCCAGGTTTAATATGGTGATCTAGATTCAAATGACTCATGAATTCAATATCACTCTGATTATAATCATCATGTGCTTATTAGTGACTGACTTCAAGAGGTGTTTCCTGGAGTTCTAGTGAGAAGCGGTGACCAGTGGAGTCCAGCCGGGTCTGTTGTGTGATAGTAACTCACTGATGACAATGGTGGATGATGGCTCTATTTCGTGGATTAGTTGAAGTTAGACATTAATACCGTTGGATACCAGCTGACTCAGTTGTCTAGAGGTTAAGCACTCGCGCGCGAGACCGATAAGACCTTGGTTGGAATCCCGCTGAATTGTATACTAGGACGAAACGGCCATCCAGTGTTTCCAGGTTTTCCACGATGATCTAGCTTTAATTCACTCATGAATTCAACTATTAAAATATTTTTTACTTCTAGGGGTTGATATTATGTCAAGCCTGCATAGGTTATTCTAGCCTCTGGAAAGATCAACCTATTCATTCTTCTCAAGCCACATTTTTACCCTGTCGCTTATTCGCTTATTAATCTTGACTGTTTTCATTTAAGTGTAATTGTATTCATTTCTTACCTCATTCATCATATGTATGAAAATTATTTTTTGTGTGACTATAAATATCGAATCACGCTTGGTTAAATCGAGTTGATTCACACTCCTTTTCCACCGGGCATCATTTCATTTCGCTCCATTTATTTGATTGTCTGTTTAGATCAATTATTGCATGAAATATGCGTATTCGAAATCCATTCTCGTATTTGATTTATTTAATTCCGTTTTTTCACTAACACGATTTAAGTCGATGATTATGTACGAGGATTGACGATATGTATAAGTCGAAAATGATAATCAACATACGATGAAACTGGAGTCAAATAATTACGGATCTTTAAATACTAAATCTTTCCGTAGTCATATTATCATCATAGATACTGGTATTAACTGTATTGAACACATAGTACTACCGGAAGATTATTATCGGTAAATTAATTAGAATCAGATCCTACGTTACTATTTTCGTGTTAATATTCTCGCTACTGTATGTAGTGTTCTTATTTTTAATCTATCACCAAATCTTCAACCCACAACGTGTAACGAAGTTCAGGCAATAGCAAAAAATACTATAGGTGTTCTCTGTTAGTCTTAATGATATTCATCAATAAAAAGTTTCATTTTATAATAACTATCAGAGTAAAATAAACTATAAGAAGCTTGTTAATAAAATATTTTTGTATTAGTTGTTTGAATCTTCCCATTGATGCTTAGGACTGCAATTGATCAGCCTCTTATTGGCCTATGTGTATTCTGTACAAATTGCTTAAATATTGCCCTAATTCACAAGCATTAAATAAGATGAAACTTGAGTCCTGGATTCCACTTCTAGCCATCATAATATCTGTCTATAATGGTTGATAATAATAGTTGTTATATCAATATATAATAATTAAGAACTTTGCTAATTATCAGAATCGGTTTTGTAGAGAGTTTTAGAAATTTCACAGGTCGAAATCATGAGTCGATTGAAGCTAGACGACCATGGAAAACCTGGAAGCACTGGACGGCCGTTTCATCCTAGTATGGGACTCCTCAACAGTGCGCATCCACGATACCACACCACGCGGGGCTCGAACCCAGGATGCCGGCTCAGTGGTCTAGTGGTTAAGTGCTCGCGCGCGAAGCCAGTAGGTCCTGAGTTCGAATCTCGCAGGGGGCAAGGTCGTGGGTGCGCACTTCTGAGGAGTCCCACAACGCAACGAAACGGCCGTCCAGTGCTTCCAGGTTTTCCATGGTGGTCTAGCTTCAATCGACTCATGATTTCAACCTGTGAAACTTAGCTAATTCTCATGAAGTCATAAATAATTACTTTGTCAATCATATAGACTAAGAACTTTATTGCTTTATTTGTGAACATTAAAGAAAACTCATTAGCCACTGAAGAATCATCTGAATAAGCTTAAAAATATATGTAAAGAATTTATCACTGTAAATGTTTTGGTTGAAATAATCTTTCTGATATAGATGAACCTTCAACTAGATTGGTAAATGATAATACATAGCAGAAGGAATGTTTATCCCAAAAATTATGTACGTGTTTTCTGTTGATCAACTTTTCGTAACCATAACAAGTTCCATTTTATTCTATCATTACAAATATATATATCCTACAACCAATTTCAGTTCTGGTTGATTTTTGTTAAGCCTTTTTATTAACTTACTAAACAGAAAACATTCGAAAAGTAACAATTCTCATGTTTTTTTGTACTATTATGATCACTATCTTGTCTGTATAAATAAGTACACTTGATCACATGTGACAGCCTACGCATATATCTCTCTCTAGCCTAAATGTTAATAACTTGAATATTGCTCTTTTCCGTGTATATATGTACTCGAATCCTATTATTAGCGTTTGCCTTGTCTAGTTGCGCATTATTCGATTTGACCATAAATTCGCTTCTGTATTTGCTCGCATACACATATATACGCTTCTCTACTCTAAAAAAGGCGGCCTGCTTGAATATCTGGGATACCTATTCTATGAATCATTCATCTCAATCACAAGAGAAAATGAATAAAAGTCAAGCTTTCTATTCGTTAATAATATTTACATTTCTGAAATATTTCCTATCTGTTATAATTAATGAAAATTATTTTGATGGAGTTGTGTTCTACGACCTAAATGGTTTGGTCGCAGAGCTTTCAATGTTTCTCTGAACGACACCATCAACACAACTCTAAAAACCCCAGAGAATTTTTAGAACCTTGGCACTCAGGTCAATCAGCAATCAACAAACACATTGAAATCGATCCAATTTATGATCTAATTAGGAAAATTATGGACAAACATAGAAATAAAAATCAAACCAATAGGAGATACAACCAAAGCAAAGATGTAAACAATGACATTTGTAAGGTCAAGAAGAACCAATCAAGATCGAGGTCGGCAGGACAAGCTATGAACCATATGTGGAGTTTGTGCTACTGATGATGTCGTCCGGAAAAATGATGAAAACTCCACGACAAAACCATCCAGCTCAAAGAACATAATTTCATGAAAATCATCCACCTAGGCTACAAATCTTCTCCATCATCTCAAAGAAAATTGTTTTTAATCATTGTTAAGAATCCTTAGCATAAATGAAAGAATAATTTTTCATTGATTTTTAACATTTATAATCAATAATATGTTGCTATCGAGAATATTTTTCAGTTTAATTTCATTTTACAAAATCGTTTTCTTGATTATTCAGATATGTATCTCAATTGAAAATATCGATTAATTAATAGAGAAATAAGTAAATAATAAAATTAACTTACACGTATCTCATCTATAAATCGATCAACTTCTTCTTCTAAAGGAAATTTTCCAGGTACAAAGTTCAATCGGATATAACTGAAATATTTATAAATAAAAATAATATATTTGTAATATCCCAATGAATAGAAAAAAAAATTCAATTTTCTGACGTTTCGTGACTTAGTGTGAGCCACTTCTTCAGAGAATAAATAATCAAATATTTATGAATAATTATGAAATGATAAATGCTTCACTTCATAAAATAACATTGTTTTTTTATTAAGAAAAAACATTGGAAACAAGAGAAAAAACAAACTCAACTATTTTGTAGGTGTCGTCACCAAGATTTGACTTGATCATTTTGAATAAATTGAGCTTTGGGTAGATTGGTATAAATAAATTAATGTAGCTGTAATATCTCAATGAGTAGAGAAATTAGTTTTCTGAAGTTTCGTTACTCAGTATAGGCCACTTCTTCGGGGAATAAATGACCAAATCAAAATTAATACAATGAAACAACAAGATTATTATAATATTCTTGGACTAATTTTGATTTAGTTACTTATTATCTGAAGAAGTGGCTTATACTGAGTGACGAAAAGCCAGAAAATCTAATTTTTCTACTCATTAAGATATTACAAATATATTAATTTATTTAAACTCAACTATTGCTTATTTCTTTATTAAGAATTATCAACAAACTAAAAGCTAATGGATACTTGATAGCATAGTTCCAGAACTTCTTATGAATGTAATACATTTAAAGCACAAAACCGAGATCTTAATAATATAGAATTTTAATAATAGTCAAGTTTTGAAAACATTGTATCATCTTCTACTTATGCATATTTACATATGATGCATTCAGTTGACTATTAATAATAATGAGTCTGATAGTTAATAATGTTTTCTCACACCATTTCGACTTTTCATTCAAGCCTAGTTTTTGTTTTGTTTTTAATTTATAGTTATTATAATTTATTTTATTATATTAACACTATTGAATGAAATTTTTGACTTATGATTATTTTAGACTTAGAACTACATCCGTTTTCTTATGTCCTATTCAATTATAATTGTCATTATAAATATGGTGTGTGCTACTGATATCGACATATATAAGTAATATATATCATCAATCGAAAGTGAAATATCTGGCGACAGAACGTTAAGAAGATCGAAGAAAACAGAACGAGAACAAAGAATGATTGGTTTGAGAACGAAAGAACAATCAAGCCTAAGACAATTGATTGACAGTTTACAAATAAAGTATTTATTGTATAGTTCTCAGATTTTACTAAGATGTTCTGTAATTTTGCACTCAAATACATTTGATTGTCCCCATTGATGTTCTCGTTCACTACACTAATATTATTATTACCACTCTTATGGTTATTTGATCAATGTTCTTTGGTAATAACTATCACTTCATCATTTAAAATTGCATATTTGCAATAAGTTACATATATCTATTACTTCATGGCTTTTTACTTATAAATCGAATTTATGTGAATGATAAAATAAAAATATTTAGAATTATTTTTCACTAATAAAACAAATGGTTTTATATATGTGACACAACAAATTACATTTGTAAAACATTTTATTTATTTAACGGTTGAATTTATGAGTCCATAGAAGCTAGACCACCATGGAAGATTTGAAAGCACTGAATGGTTGTTTCGTCCTACTGTGAGACTACTCACCAGTGTGCATCTACGATCCCTCACCGCGGGATCCGAAACCTAGGTCCTATCAGACTTACTCGTGAGCAATTAGACTCTAAATCAATGAGTCAGCTGGTATCCAACGGTGTTAATGTCTAACTTCAACTAATCCATTGTCTTTAGTGAGCTACTATCTCACAACAGACCTGAATGAACTCCACTGGACACTACTTCTCACTAGAACTCCAGGATATACCTCTTGAAGCCAGTCACTAGTGAGCATATAATGATTATTAACAAAAGGGGTTTTTGTGGATATAATAATAATTTAATAGTTGAATTTATGAATCCATAGAATCTAGATCACCATGGAATACTTGGAACCACTGGACGACTGTTTCGTCCTAGTATGAGACTCCTCATCTGCGCGTATTGATAAGAGTCAATATGTATATGGAAGATTAAAAGAATATAAAATAAAATAAATTCATTTCAATCCATGACTACTCATTAGTTCAGCTTTGCAAAAAACTACTTCTAATTAATTATCTAATAAATTTTTCTAATTTCCAAGACAGTTTATTATTTCTTAGCGGACACTTACACATCTATTCACAACTATTACATCTGCAATTATTTATCAACTAATTTTGGTTCATTATGATTAAACTATCATTCAATAAATAATTCTACAATATTTACATATTATGTAATTAGTCTAATTGTCATTTGAAAACCAAATCATTATTTATATAATAAAATATTGGGTCTGGTTGAAATTAAACACCAATAATGTTGGGTACTGGCTCAGTAGTCTAGAGGTTAAGCGTACATGTGTGAGTCCGAGGGTTTTGGGTTTGGATCCCGCGTGCGATGATCAGTGTTAAGGAGGACGAAGTGACTATTCAGTTCTTTCAGGTTTTCAATGACGGTTTAACGTCACTAGATTCATGATCTCAATTAAATAAAAACAATAAAATAACAATCACTTCAACTTACCGTATACCTTGTTTACCAACAATTGCTCCATTGTAGATTTCTTCTCCAACTAATAAATAATCAGGTGCTGTAGCTATACGTGCAATTGGTTGATTTTCAAAAAATGTTATATCATCATAAAAATAAAATACACTTTCTCTTTTAGCTTTAACTATTGAAATTACCTAATTAAATACAATGAAAATAATATGAAATAAAATTCAGGAAAATAACATTTAAATACAAGGTATTACTTTTAATAAAGTAGTGTGATGTGTGTTACTTATATTGATATAAGTAGTATATAATGTTAGTTGTGGCAGCAGAGAGACAAGAGGATAGAACAGTAAAGAATGGGAACTGAATGCAATTTGTATGAAAATGCAAGAACAATGAAGTTTGAGTCATTATGAGAGAATTGATGGACATTTTGCAAATTACGTATTTACTATTTGATTGTTAGATTTTATTAACAAGTCCTGTAATTCTGTGTCAAATATGTTCGGTTGTCGCCAATGGTGTTCTTGTTCACTACAGTAGTATAGTTGTAAATAAATAATTTTAATTATAATTTAAATAGTATGATTGATTAACTTTAATGTTGAAATATGATGGGATAAATTTTGTATTTAATAATCAGTTTATTATTTAAGTTAAATGTTTGGTGGACCCGGGATCTTACTTCATTTAGATCATATGAATGGTTGTTGAAATATATATGTCGCCAATCGTCGTATATAATTATTGACTTAACTAGCATTAGTGAATAACGGAAGTAAATAAGTCAAATACGAGAACGGATGTTTGAATAGAAATATTTTATACACTTGTTGATCGAGACAAATGATCAAAGAAACGAAGTGAAATGTAATAATGCCTGGTGGAGAAGGCGTGTGAGACAACTCAATCAAGCGTTAGTCGGTATTTATAGTCACATAAAAATAAGTTACAGACATGTGATGAATGGGATAAGAAGTGTAAACACATACGCTCATATAAGAACATTCAACGTTGATAAGTGAATAATTAACAAAGTCAAAACGTGACTCAAGAAGAATTGATAAATTAGTCTGTCCGGAAGCTAGAATAAGTTATATGGGCATAACATAGTAACCGACACTACAAATCTTTATAAAATATAGTAATGTTAATTGAAATCAAAGCTGTAATTTAAGCTAAAACAGGTCTATCCCAGTAACTAAAATAGATCCATAACTTGAAATATTAATTATGATAAAGAATATGATACTTGTCATAAGCATCGTTGAAGATAAAGAAAAAAACAGTATTATCAAACAAAGATGGATAGTGGCTAGCAGTGGAATCCAGGACGCGTGTTTCGTTTTATTTGGGACTCGTTAGCTGGATTTACCTGCTTCTCAGAGTTGTTATTCACTCTGCTACACCAAACCACTGCCATTCACCCCAAACGACATCGCGTGATCGACTTAGCTACTGAACCCTGATAGCCACTTGCTTGTCCTGGATTCCACTGCTAGCCACTATCCATCTTTTCATATAATGCTTGTGAATTAAGGCGATATCGAGGCAATACGCACAGTATGCATATATGCCAATAACAGACTGATCAATTGCAGTCATAAACATCAATGGTAAGATTCAAGTAAATAATACCAAGTGAATTTTTAAAAAAACATTATTTTTGAATGAATGAATTTTCTTTCTATTTTTACAGAAGTATGGACATTGTGGCAGTTACTAATAGTAAACACTTCGGTGACATAAAAATATATCTATTAGAGTCTGTTGTGATTATTATTACTATTATTATCAAAAACCATAAACTAACATTTTTGTGGGGTTTTTTTTCCGGATATCATCCTGAAATAATTTGGAGGACTTCGTCAAGTTTTGATTGTATTCAGATACTTTATTAACCACTGAGAATCCGTTTTGATTAGGCTTATAGAATATGAGTTAACTTTCAATACTGACATAGCTTTAACAGTTCAGCGAACATTTTGTAATTTAAATTTTAATGAATTAGTGAATAAAATAGATTTAAAACAAATAATCCCTTTGATAAATTTCGATAATGCAATGAGAAGACAAAGTTTATCAGAATTATGTGATATATTTGCGCAATACATTTCGAACAATCTGATCACACATAAACTTGTTAAGTACATTTATATATGAAAATTAAGAGAAGAACAATCAACTTCCTTTTCTAGACATACTGATTAGTAGGATAGATGATGGTTCCATCAAACGTTCTATATATACATAGAAAGCCAACACGGACAGGGCAATATCTTGATTTCCATAGTCATTGCCCAATTCATTACAAACATGGATTAATAAAGGGTTTATTCAATAGTGTCGATCGTATTTATACTAGTGATACTCTTGAAGTAGAGATGAAGCTCTTGACTGATACGTTAATGAATAATGGTTATTCATTGAAGTTCATAAACCGCTGGAAGAGTTACGATACGGTTAGACCGATGACGTTTCTGGCACCCAAAAAGCGATTTTACATTATGTCACCATTTAGAGGCGACACAAATAGTCTCATGTTGAAACGGAGACTTAAATTAGCTATTAACAGGATATTTTATGCAGCCCAACTTGTCATTATTGAAAAGACAAGGTCTATGTTTCACCAAAAGCCCAAGCAGCACGTAAGCGATTGTGTCACATCCGATTGTGTCTATCAATTTACATATATTTGCGGAAACACGTACACGTCGTAATTTGCAATTAAGGGTGGGTGAACACATACCAAAATGGCTGCAGAAGCAAATGAATTCCAAAGGTCAAATAAGATCACAGAATAAACAGATATCTTCCTCCACTGCGAAACATTTGATTGAGACTGGTCATAAGGTTGACATCAACTCAGCATTTGTAGTGTTATACAAAAGCCTTCAAGGACATATAATAAAATTTATTGAAGCCTTGGCTATACGAAAACTGAAATCCCCTTTGTACGTTCAAAACCTTTTGTCCTTACCTTTAAACTACTTTGGTAATCCTGATTAGTACTGTCGATAGATAGATGACACACTAATCATATGAGACGAAAATGTCGGCAAACAGGATATGTTGTGCTCTTTCAATAATGTCCCCCCAGTCATTAAATTCACCAGCGAGGACAGAAGAGATAATAGTATAGCTTTTCTGGATGTCCTACTTTCTAGGAGGATAGACGGTTCCATAAAGCGAGCGAAATATATTTAGAAAGAGTACATGGACGGGTCAAAATACCCATTTCCAAAGCTTCACACCTCTTCAATATAAAATAAATTTGGTTAAATGTCTCAACCACAGAATCACGTTAATATGTTCTGAAGAAAGTGTGAATGGCAAAATAGATATACTAAAGAATGTATTACGAAATAATGGCTATCCTGATAATTTCGTTAAAAAATACCTCGTACAAAGTACTAAAAAAAGAAATTGTGACACAGTCAGTAAAAAGACCTTATATCTGACACTAGAATTTAAAGGGGACATAGAGGGCGATATTTTAACACGTCGACTCAAAAGATCTGTCGAAAGGACATTTCACGCCGCCAAGCTACACATAATCTTCTCAACTAAACCATTAATCACACAACTAATCAAGGATAGGTTACCGAAGATGGGCTCCTCTATGTGTGTATACCAATTCAACTGCTCCTGTGGAGCTAGTTACATAGGCCGTACTCAGAGGGCTTTATTCTTGCGTGTTCGTGAACATGTACCAGCTTGGTTAGGAAAAGGAGTTACCAAATCGATTAACAGCACCATTCTTTCTCACTTGGTAGATAGTGAACATCATATGAAAATAGAGGAAACTTTCTCTGTTTTATATCAAGTTCCAAAATATCTACATCAAGGAGCTAGATTACGACTGCTTTACATAGCGGAAGCCATCTGGATTAACTCCAGAAGACCTAATTTATGTATCCAGAAAAAATATATTCAACCTCATTGTTTACTTTGGCCTACGACTGGATCACCGAATACCTAGACTGAATATTATAAACCTCTTACCCCCTACCTTTATTCTTATTTATTTACCTTATTATTATTAATTTTGATTATCCCTATCTTAATCTTCACATTCATCATTCCCAATTCGTTTATCGTAATTACCTTGATAACACCCTCCTAATTACACATTATATTCACACAACAATCTTATTATTATTATTATTATTATTATTATTATTATTATTATTATTATTATTATTATCTCAATTGACAAGATTAAATTCTCCTACTATGCATTTTATTCACACAAAATTTTGCTATAATACTATTCTACTTATTGTCACTGGACACTTTACTCCAAATCATTCCAACCTTTACTAAATGACATTTCTAATTTGCAAATAACACAATTTTGAAGTGTATATGTCGTAAAAGATGCAAACGTTTACTATTTTTAACACATAACATTGTCAAATTCATTAATACATGCCTTATATTTGGCCTTTGTAAAATATTATAATTATGGACTTATAACTGTAGAGCCTGATGATGAAGTTAATGAAAACAATTGTTCACTCAAATATTCTTCATTTTTGAATTATCTATGGGGATTTTTAAACTACTGATTTATTGTCCAGAGTGGCAATCACCATTGTTTTTGTGTACTCTATTATTAACCTATCTAGTTGACCATTTAATTTTCATATAAAAATGTCTTCATAAGTATATATGTGATCAGATTGTTTGAAATGTAATGCGCAAATATATTACATAAGTCTGATTGCATTATGGAAAAACGTTTCAGTATGGAGATCAAATAGTAGTCAAAAAATCATATTAAGGGGTAGAAAAAAATTTACATTCCAAATCTATCACGTTTAAATGGGCTATGTTAGGTAGTACTAACAAATCAGATGCTTTTTAAATAGTATATAATAAAGATTCAACTATTCATAGTTAAAACTCATTGTTTTTTAAAAAAATAATAAGTTACATTAGATAACAACATAAAAAAAATGAGCATAATGTGAACATACATCTTCTCGACACTTTACTTCCATATCCTGTAAATTTATTCCTGACTGATGTTGATTTTCCACAACATTTTGAATTGAATTATACTCCCTTATAGCATATGGAAGCCAGTCATGTGAATCAAATGTAAAAAGGCATGGATCACTTCGTACATTGACAACTAAACATTTCTTTTTAACAAAGAAAGAAAAAGAAAAGAAATGTAAATGAAACGAGTAATTAAAATCTATTTAACAATTTGTAAGAATTTTCGTCTAAGTTTGAACGAATAGTTTCACAGTATTTGGGCACCGAGTCAATGTGAAACATTAAAGAGGAGGAATGTATTTGTAAAATCTCAGGGAAAGAATTTGAAGTAAATCCAACATTTCGCTTAGCAACCTAGTCCAAGCTTTTTCAAAGAAAATATTTTTCTCTTTTTAATGTTTAACAATTTGATTTAATTAAAAGTAATCTATTCGGTATAATTATATTCAATTTGATGTTAAATGATTTTGAGGTAATCGGTAATAAGATTTTAACTTAAAGTATGTTTTCTTTTCTGTTGTTAGTTATCAGCTACTTGTTTCGTGAATTCATCTAGAAAATAAATACTCCTCAAAAGAATCAAACCTATCTTTTTCAATGTCGTAGATTATCACTAATGAATTATTTGGAAACATAACCAACATATTTTTCAAGATTTCCTTGAATAGCTATACATTTAACAATTTATCTTAACTTGTAATCGCTAAAATTTTGTCACTAAACGAAATTCAAACATTCAAATCAATACACACCACAAAAGGTTTTTTAAATAACTCAACTACATATTTAAAACGTTGAACTCATGAGCCGATATATCCTAGATCACAATTGAAAACCTGGAAGCAGTGGACGATCGTTTCGTCCTAGTATTGGAATCCTCAGCAATCCACATCCACAAACCCACAAACAGGATTCAAACTTAGAACCTTCGATCTAGCGCACGAACGCTTAACCTGTAGACCACTAGTTCCGTATCCAATGGTGTTATTATCTAACTTCAATCGATCCAGTGAAGTTCAATCCATTTCGGGTGGAGAAAGTTATCCACTTCAAACAATGAATAACGTGTTGCGCAGGATCATAGATCGATTGAAGTTGGACAATAACACCGTTGGATGTCAGATCAGTGGTCTGGAGGTTAAGCGTCCACGCACGGGGTCAAAGGTCCTAGGTTCGAGTCTTGCGTGTGGGATTGTAGATGTGCACTGCTTAGGAGTCCCATACTATAACGAAATGGCGATCCAGTGATTCTGGATTTTCAATCATGATCTAGCCTACATAGACTCGGGAATCCAATTATTAAAATTCTGACAATTAAATGAAGCGAGAATGTAAATAAAACTAAATATTTATCGCTTTTTAGAAAGATAATCAATTGAACGGTTTAGGCGTCAACCAATTTTTAATTTTTATTTCATCAACTTTGTTTTCTACTTTTATTAGATTTGTTTACTTTTTTTTCATATATTACTGCATTATGTGACAGTACTAATGTTTCATGATCTGTAACGTTTTTGAACCATAGTTCGTATCAGAATTTCTTTATCATATTATCAATAAAGCTGACGGGCGGCCTATGCTTTTCCACAAGGAGTAACAGGTATAAGTAAGTAAGTAAAGCTTACTTTAATATCAAATACGTCACTTAATTTCATGATTATCTAGTCATCACCAATTCTTATTGAGTTCTACCAGTCAAGTTGTAATTTATACACTAATATAAGTCAATCCATATGGTAGTGTATTTTACTTGGATGGTTAGTGATTCAAATTATGAATAGATATGAATACTTGAAACTAAATTTCTTGCTATTCAATAAAATATCAATAGGTTATATTGAAAATTTTGAGAAGTCTGATATTTTTATTGAAATCGCTCCTTTTTAGTGTAATTTCAATATAGTTCATAACTTTTCTAGCAATAGTTTAACAACATAAACCATTACGTTTTCTACTCAAATAATTATCATTTCATGATAAAGTAAGTTATTACACGTTGCTACTAATATTTAATTCACCAATTCTGTTACTGTATTGACATATCTAATCAATTGACTAAGATAATAGACGTGAAAATAAATAGTCAATTGAAAATAATTTGCTATCAGTTCAGTTCATAGTTTACGGTCTAATAAGAATATCAAAATATCATGTTTTAGAATGAAAAAAAAACACGTTCAAACAGTCACAATTGATTGATCACTGGGTGGTGATCAATGTCATGTGTGTCAAGTCCGTAGTTAGTGCAGATCGAATGCTATCGACCATGTTGCAATGTGGCTCACCAGTCTAGGTGACTCGACACTGTGTGCACTATATATTGAGATTAGATGGTGGTTGGAGGTAGTCGACAGGAAACCCTGGACTAGGGTTTCGTGCTACTTGGCATTCATCAGCAAGGTGTACCTGTAATCTTGAGGGAACTGGTGCTCCCTGGCGGAGTCGATCTCGTATCACCCAGCTTCAAAGTTAGAGACGTTACGACTGAGCTATCCGGGCCGCGACTGACCTCCTCTAGAACTGAGATGTAATCACAATTAATTGATATTGACACACGGGATCGAATCCACCAGGGAGCACCAGTTCCCTCAAGATTACAGGTACACATTGCTGACGAGTGCCAAGTAGCACAAAACCCGGGTCCAGGGTTTCCTGTCGACTAACTCCAACCAACATCTAAGGTTCAAACAGTACATAATAAGGAACGTCTTAGTTACAAAATGTAATTTCATTTTGTAATTAATTAACTATTACTTATCAACAGTGTATGGTATAACATTAAATAACGAATCCAAACGAAAAAAAACAGTATAAAATCATAATTACATAAAATATGATCATGTTTAATAATGGTTAAACATATACAAACAGATTCATTAAACAGTAATCGAACGAGTCTATTTCCACTTTTTTGCATATATATGCAACTACTTATAAATACCTGTAGCTATATAAAGTAGTATATATATAATAAATATGTATACAGATTTTATATAAATTTATTCACTTACATTATGTTGTAAATCATTAATTTGTTTTTTAATTTGTTCAAATGTTGGTTGAGATAAACCATAAAGAGGTAATTGTAATTTAGATTTTTGTATTGTAACTTTTCTATGTTCATCAATTGGTACTCGTAATAGATGATCACGTTCATCTTCACTATCTCTGACAAGACAATATTTACCCTGTTTATTTTAAATAAATAATTTTGTAAATAAATATCAATCAATCATAACGGTAATAATGTATTAGTTTCCTCTTTCTCTAAAGTATGCATTATGTTTACAACGTATTAAAGCTCAAATTAGTAAATGATTTATTAGAAAAGTTTAAATATTTAGTATAATATTATGGTTGTGCTACTGATATCGACAGATATAAGTAGTATGTATTGCCAATCATTCACTACAATATTTATGTAATGTATCAATCAGAATATAGTTTCTAATAATGTGGATAATAGTCAGTTTAAATCTTATTTTATAGTAACACTAAACCAAGTTAAGAATACTTACAAAAATGGCTGTGAATAGTAAACTTGTTTCTATTTCAAGTTTGATCATTTTAACTTTACAGCATTCAATATATATATATATATATATATATATATATATATATATATATATATATATATATATATATATATACTACTTTATATGGCTACATGTATTTATAGATAGTTGTGTAAGCAAGAAATTTAAGATCTATTGGCCAGATATCATCAGCAACAACTTACTGAGGCAGGGAACAAACCAGCCTACAGCTCAACAGGAAATTAGAAAAAGACTCTGGGTGGTGGACAAGGCACAAATTGCGGTAATCACCGAACTTTATCAGAAAGCAAGCTTCAACATGAAATCCTCGATGAGGAAGAAAATGAGATAGAATAAGGAAGGCATATATCAAATGAATGAATAAAACTTGGTAACAAGTTGGAAGGTGAGCCGATGACGGAATAGATCGATGAGACCTGTTCGTCGGCCTATGCTTTATAAAGAGTGACAGACATAAGCTAATTTATTACATTATATAAAACTACTTGTAACGTTAGCCTTGTATCAACGATATACTTCAGTTAAAACAATAGTGTGATGCAAGATTAATATCCATGATTCTAAAGACTATTATTTGAAATCGTTTTTTTCACTTCAGTACATTATGCTGAGAATTAGTACAATGACTTTCAATATGCTGTCTAAGATCATAACTTATTTAACAAGTATTCGACTAATTGTTTACCAAAACTTCTTTTATAATAATAATATGAGAACAGATAGTTTACAATTTTATGATCTACCTTCTTAAAAAACTTTTTTATTGGATCATGTAGATATGTGAATATGAACTACATCAATACTTTTCGAATCATTTTCGACTGACAAAATTTCAATACTATTTACTGGTTACACTTTATAGGTTTTCGTCTTACATGACAAATAATCTCTTAAAAGGGTAATTACTACAATGATACCTATTCAGAATAACTGATCACAGAGTAGTAACTATTTTATTATTCGTCTTGTAGTTTAATGTAGTAACAGTATAATCACCTGTTAAAATAACTCAACATAGCATGAATTATTTATAGATGTTAGTTAGTTGCTGGCAATCGATAATTAACACTTTTTAGCAAGATAAATCTATAATGTTGAGGGAACTAATGTTTCTGTGATACTTCTTGTTGTACCACCTAGCTTCAATGTGATACATGTTTCAGCTCAGCTGCCTAATCTGTAACCGACTACTGCTCGTTAATTGTCTGCGATCACTTTGATGTCAGAATAATGCTTATAAATATATGATCACAAGTCACCTAATATAGAAATCAGTCTTACTATTTAAATAATAGTGTTGACTAGTATTCATATGTCTTGTCAATGAACAAAGATTCAAGATTATCAATGTTTTACGTATCGATAATGTGTTCAGTTAAACGACACATTGCCTAAAATGCAATAAAAGGGACTAAGTATTTCAGTTATTAAATGAAATCTACCTCATTTTAAGCGGACTATTCGTGAAATACGCGACTGGATGGTAATATACACTTTAATTACTCGATAAGTTCACTAATTATTATCAGAATGGATTTTGTGGAGATTTTAGAAATTTCACAGATTGAAATCATGAGTCAGTTGAAGCTCACTAGTGACTGACTTCAGGAAAAACTCCCGAAGTTCTAGTGAGAAGCTGTTACCAGTGGAGTTCAACCAGGTCTGTTGTGAGATAGGAACTCACTGAAGACAATGGTGTACGGTGGCTCAACTTCGTGGATTGGTTGAAGTTAGACATTAACACCGTTGGATGCCGGCTCAGTGGTCTAGTGGTTAAGTGCTCGCGCGCGAAGCCAGTAGGTCCTGGGTTTGAGCCCCGCGTGGTGAGGGATCGTGGATGCGCACTGTTGAGGAGTCCCATACTAGGACGAAACGGTCGTCCAGTGCTTCCAGGTTTTCAATGGTGGTCTAGCTTCAACTGACTCATGATTTCAATCTGTGAGACTTCACTAATTGTTTTGTTTACTACTATAATTATGTAGTTTATATTTATTTTATGACATTTTCTAGATCATATATTATTTATTCTTTGAAGAAGTGACTTACACTAAGTCACGAAATGTCAGAAAATCTAATTTTCTACTCATTGGGATAATATAAATATATTAATTTATTTATCATATATTAACTGTTTAAAGTATATTTTTGATTTCATTGCGTGGATGAGTTTGTAATTCATATCAATTATATGGCTAATTAGATGAAACGTAGAAACGTTTGTCTGAAAATCAAATGCATAAATAATAAACAATACACGATCATTTATGATTAACTTTAAACGTGAGAAAAAAAGTCTAGTACTCATCAATGTCAAACAGTTCTACTGATGTTATCAGTTTATGCATAATTATCATCATTATCTTTCAGTATATTTGGTTTGTCTTAACTTATTTTTTTTAATGTTTGGTTTAGAATTGATAGTTAAGCTGTTCGTAATCCGTTTGGTTTAGTAAATAATGTTAAGTTCTGATAATATTAATTTTTCAGAACCAGATGGTTCAGTTGCAGAGCTTTGATTATCGTACTGCTCAAAATTATCAGTATATACTTCATGTAGAAATTAATAATGAATATATTTTTTTATTCAGTGGAAAGTAACAAAAATATACTTTGTCCGAAATAATTCAAGAATATTGTCCGCCGTGACTATAAAGAGGAGACAACGGCTCAATAAGAAGTTCAATAATCGAACACCTTGTGAACACAGGTCACTCAATCAAGACAGACTCTGAGTTCAAAATCATCTACAAGGTAAGTAGAAATCTTCCAAAGACAGTTAGATTGCATCTTCTTTGTATTGCCGAAGCGTTAGCCATACATTTGGAAAAACCAGAATTAAGTGTCCAAAAGAGACTGGTACAACCTCTTTATTTACCATAGTCTTAATGTCTTATAATTTTCTTTCTCTTTTTCATAATCTTTTTCCTTTACAGCCATCTGCTTCACCTTCCATCTTCCCCTTAAATCCTCTACCCTCAACTGATTTATTTTTGTTTCCACGATCATTCTGACTACATTTGATCTCAACTTCAACATTTTATTTTATCATGCTGAGCCATCCTGTCCCAATGATAATTTCCCTATCTATCTTTTGATGAATACTTAAGCCATTAACAATCAAACGATTATTAAACTTTCCATGTTAAAATTTTTTTTAATACCTTTGTTTATTTTATCTCACTGTCACCATGTCTAACAGAAGTTTATTATCAGTATTATTATCATCCTGTAAAATAACTTTATATATTTGCGATTGTACAGCTTTGAGAATGAATTCGCCGAGAAGATAACTCTTCGCTGAACTAATCTTTCTTATTTAAAAAATATATTCATTTTTTCTTTCTACCGATGCTAAAATTATTTGAAACTGACAAGTCCGACCTTGGTATTGTTACCTACAAATTCATGTATAAGTGTTTTCCAGAAGGACAATGAAAGCCGTCTAATTAGGCCATCAAGCTCAAAGTAGATCAAATCATCAAAATCATTGACCGGAGCTGTGAATCTTGACTCAGAATTTTTGATTAATTTTTCTCTTTTTTGCCAATCATTCAACTCAGTCGTTAATTTCGTGATTTAGTATTCTAACTGGTAAAGTTAATTAAATCTTTGGAAAACAAACTCCTTTTTCACATTTGACATTAATTAACAGGAAAAACCAGATTTCATATTCAGTCTTATTTAATGCTTATTATTATAATCCGTCCATCCGCCTGGAGTCCCTCCTGGGGCTTCTGCCGGTCCCAAGCTCGGATAAAGGAGGAAAGTTGGGTATGGGGTTAACAACCCCATCCCGTAGAAAACTAACTCGCTAAAAAGCGCTAACCAAAAAAAATATATAATCCGTCTATAACTCAGCTAGTTTGGCATTCTTGTTTAAATGCCCTTTAACTATCAGATCTTGGATGACATTTCTATTCATAGATTATTGGTGTTTTTATTCTTATCATTTCTTTAACTGATTCCTTGCTAGATATCACATTATACGATAATCGTATACTGTACCAAAGCTTCTACATCAAACATCTATGCGTCATGACAGAACAATACGACAATGGAGTTGACCTGAAAATTACAATGTATTTACATTAAACATTTCAAACAATCTGATCACATATAGCTGTAAAGGCATTTTATTTGAAAACTTCTGAAGATCACTTAAACGAATTTCAGGTAAGCAAAATGATAACTGTTAATAAAAGGTAGAAAATTAACATATTATGGAAAGAATAGAAAACGGTCTTATTACCCATAGCCATAAAATGGCTTAAAGATTGCCAGGGTAGATTTAAAGTTATAACAAGTTATTTCTATATACATAAGGGGTGGGGTTGAATTTGCGAACAGTCAAGTCTTCGATAAAATTAAGAATTCATTATTGACAATTTCTATGCAACGTATTAAAAACTGTATTGATATCAATTATATACATCAATATAAGTTTCACAAGTTGAAATCATGAGTCAATTGAAGTCGTTACCGGTAGAGTTCAACCAGGTCTGTTGCGAGATAGGAACTCACTGAAGACAATGGTGTACGGTGGCGCAACTTCATGGATTGGTTGAAGTTAGACATTAACACCGTTGGATGCCGGCTCAGTGGTCTGATGGTTAAGTGCTCACGCGCGAAACCGGTAGGTCCTGAGTTCGAATCCCGCGGGGTGTGGGGTCGTGGATGCGCACTGCTGAGGAGTCCCATACCAGGACGAAACGGTCTTCCAGTGCTTCCAGGTTTTCCATCGTCGTCTAGCTTCAATTGACTCATGATTTCAACTTGTAAAATTTCTAAAAATCTCCACAAAACACATTCTGATAATAATATAAGTTTGTTTATGTGTTTACGTTGTTCAGCCTGATATGTTTAAGATCACAAAAATTTCACTTGTTATATACATTTGAATTATACTTATTAATTATCACTTTCATTATTTTTTTTACAACCTATCTAATAATCATTCATGAGTAACTAATACTCTCGTAGTTCGTTTATCACATATTCATGTCACTTATTCAATAGTTTCTGTCTTGTACAAATATTTATTATCAGAAGGGGGTTTTGTGGAAATTTCAGCAATTTAATGGTTGAATTCATGAGTCAATTAAAGCTAGACCACCATGAAGAACCTGGAAGCACTGAACGATCGTTTCGTTCTAGTATGGAACTCCTCAGCAATGCGCATCCACGACCTGGCTCGCGGAATTCGAATCCAGAATCTGTCGGTCTCATGCACGAACGCTTAATTTCTAGACCACTGAGCCGGCATTCAACAGTGTTAATGTTTAGCTTCAATCAATCTATGATATTTAATATTTATAAGAATATGAATTTTTAAACTAAATTGTAAAATCATTCATTGATGCATTTCTAAATTGCTTACTAATATCATAGGATGAGCTATCATATTAGGTCCAATTTGTTTCATAATGATTTCAGGTAATTCATCAGCTAGAGTTTGATATTCTTCTGTACATCCATGAACAACAATAGCAGCTTTATTATCTGCTCTTATACAGTGATATGTTCCTCCAGCTTTATTAGTTACTAAAAAAAAGATTGTGATGAAAATAAATTGAGATATACAGTGAAAACCAAAATTCAAAAAAGCATTTGCAAATACTAAACACATTCATATTTCATAAATTATGTTACATTAGTATCAGCTATCGCATTATAACTAATAAAACTTATCTGGTCTCTTTCTATGCATGATGTTCTTCAAAGGACTTATGATTATCTCTTTAAATTTGCTTTTACAACAGTATACATGTATTTTTGTAAGCAATGATGGATAGTGGCTAGCAGTGGAATCCGTTTCGTCCTATTTGGGACTCGCCAGCTGGATGTACCACAATCCATCATTGCTTACAAAACGTTTGTGAATTAAGGCAATATCGAGGCATACACACAGTATGCACATATGCCAATAACAGACTGATCAATTGTAGTCTTAAACCTCAATGGGAATATACAAGCCAAACAATACCAATTGAGTGTACATGTATGCTAAGGAAGTAGCTTGACCGGTTAATGCACCATATTTTATTGTTTTTTTCCTTTGAATTCACATTTTTATTTCGTATTTATGTAGTTAATAATATGGTATATAGTATTAGTTATATGATATTTGATTAAAACATTTGGAGAATATTATATAATATGCAATTTTAAAGAAGAATCTACATATACAGTTACGTTATAATATCAAATTTCAAAAGAATTTTAAATTATTATTAATAAGAATGTACCTTTACCATGTTCAGTTTCTAACCGATTTTCATGTTCTCTATTTATATTCTCAGCTGAAAATACAAAACAAAAGTGAATTAGAACAAATTTTGATATTTATGAACATAAATAGGGGTGAATTTGCATGCGTATAGCGTACATATCTCTTTGAATCTAGCACACAACAATACCATCATACACTGTCCTGTCGTTACTGGCAGATCAGGTAACCTAAAAGTCAGGAGAACACTATCAAGGTATACCACAGGTTAGGTACCCTATTTATGAACATAATAAACTATCATTTTGAAACGAAATTATTATACGCAATTTAGAAAGAAATAAAGCCTTGAGGTTCGTATGCACGATTGATTATCCACTTAGAAATTAAATAGGAAAAGTTGTGAAGGAGTGACTTTGTGATATTTTATAGGATAATAAATAGTAGTGTCATTACTATTTAGTGGCTAGATGACTTCCCGAATGCATCCATGTATAAAAATCAATGGTAATTTTGTTACTATCTTTTGTTGTATTCTTCATAAATAACAAGAATTTTATTATTAATATTTACTTATTGACAGAAGAAACAACTTGGACTATATTGCAAAATGTCAGAAGTTCAGTTGTTACCTCACAGGAATTTAATAAATCCATTATTATTTCCATTATTATGAGTGCTATACCTTTACATAAACCTTTTTCTATCAAATCCATCATATTCATCCATCCTGCTTCAGATTTCTTCATAATATCATCATTTCATTCTGTATAAAGTATCTATTTTAGTGATTAACCAGTGTGAAATCTTGTATTATTCTGTAACTATTTGAATCCGCTTGAAAAAAAAATACTGTGAAATTTATCGACAATAATCGCTTTTATTAAACTATGTATAATCTTAGTAGATCCTTATTTGATATACTTAACCATCTTGAATTAGGTTTACTATTCTTGCCCATTTAAAATAGAATGATAATGAATGATTCTGAAACACAGGTTCTAATTCATCAATGAAGGGAATTAGGGTCAAGGAAGAATGAGAGATTGGATGAATGTTTTCTGCACACAACGTTCGAGCTTGAGTTCGTGGATTACTAATGCCTCAGCAGTGCATAAATTCGTAGAGGAGTCACTTATGTTAAAATTAAAGAATATTAATAGCCGGTTAATTCAAACTATCACAAATTGAATTGAGGTATATATTGTAGCGATTTTTATTGGGTTTTTTTTGTGTGTTTTTGTCTCTAACCTATACATTCTATAAAACTGATGAAAAATTATGTAGTATTTTATCTCTCAATGGTCCATAAGAGCATGTGTAAATCAATAATATTTTAAAACCTGAAACAATAGGTCTTGACTATATGAGTAGAACAAACTCTAATAAGCATTACTAAGTAATAAAGAAGTATAATATTTGATAGAATAAATGTTTTATCATTAGTAAAGAGTTTCAAACAACTATTCAACACCCGATAGTCCTGAATAAGTTAGTGTCATTTGAAAATAAAAAACTATAATTATCAAACTACACAAATCTCTGTAAAATGCTATAGGGAAAAAGATTTAATAACTTTGAACTATTTTTGATTAGCAAACAGAATAAGATTTGATATAAGTTGCTACATTCCATATTTAAGCTATTTAGAAAAAGCAAATAATTAAATAAACGTTATTCAGAGGACGTAGCTTGAGAAGAATAAAATAAAAGTATAATATGTATTCAGTTACCACAAAATTCAATTTATGAAAGAAGAGAGAGAATAAAGTCATATGGGTTATGACTACTCTCAAACTAGAATATGATGTTGGTAATGCAATGATCATTTTCAGTTCATCTGTATCATTAACCAAAGTCAATTATTGACGGATCTTATCACCAAACTGTATTACGTTCTACAGTTAACCATCTATGAACTATTTATTGTTCAATAATTAAAATTTATCTAATATAACTTTAAATGTAAATTATTTCATCAGTGTAATTCTAAACCATAAAATGTAGATATCATTAAATTGAGAATAATTTACTAAACTAGATGAATAATATTATGTAAGTTTAGTTTCATGCACTTTAAACAACTACTTTGTAATTTAAAATCATGTACTATTGTGGTGTGAGCTACTTATATAGATATGAGTAGTATACGAAGCGAGTTAAAACGTAATGTCTGGCACCAGAAGATGAGGGGAAGATCAAGAAAAGAAGAGCGAAAACACAAATGGAATTTGTAAGAAAACGCATGAACAATGGAATTGGAGACAATGGATTGGTGTTTTCAATAGAAACAGTCCAGTTTGATTTGATGCATGGATATTTTGCAAATTGACGATTTACTATATGATATTCAGATTTTATAGAGATAATCTTTAATGGTTGCTCTAAATACACTCGATTGTCCCCACCCGTGTTCTTGTTCACTACACTATAACCACTGAGTCACTTCTTTAAGGCAAATTGAGGATAACATCATAAATAATGTGTAAATGAGAATTCATTTTAAAGAAGTACATTTTTTTTCAAATAATACTATTAGTCATAGTATCCTATGGACTAATACAAATGCATATCGGATTATATTGCTACACCTCACATCGTCCAACCTCTCATCCTTCCTTGGCTCTAATTCCCCTTAATTGATTAATTGGAACCTGTGTTTCAAAATCATTCATTTTCATTATGTTTATTATTCCGTTATCCCTTGTTAACCATAGAAATACGTTTAAACATATTAACAGTTTTATCTCCAAGTCACCAATTTATTAGTTTGATGAAACTAAAAGTAGCGACTAGATTGTAATGGTTAGATTTTATAAAACAAGAATATCATGTATCGTTTGCTGGAGACAGTTTATTTGGGTTTTCTGTAGATTAAAAATTACACATTATATAACTGAGTTTATCACATCATATACATCGACTTAGAAATCCCTAGGAATATATATTGAAATCTATCTATGAACTAAAAATGAAATGATGTCTAAGGAAATCTCAGAGTTTAAAATTTAAAAGTTCCAACTTTCAGCTTGACAAATTGGTTTGAAGTTTTTCAGGAAAACTGTCAAGACTACTATTATTAAAGGTAAAATAGTTGGAGCTTCTTTTTTTTAAATTAGTGACATGTTTATACTATTAATTTTACTTTTAACTTCTCCATACTCAACACTCATTATAGAGAAAAATATATTTTAACAAATTTCGTATAAAATCAAGAAGCATTACCATTGATAAAGTCAGAGATAATATTACCTGAAGTTTTTAATTCGTGTGTCTCCATAACATTTTGTTTCGTTTTACGACCACCTCCATGAACACTTGATGCAGTACCCATTGTTTAAGGAGTTTTGTTTAATTCTTTCTTTATTACTGATTGTAATGTTAATTAGTTCATATGCAAAACAAACAAAGAAAAACTAAATGATAATTCTACGTATTAAACTTAACCGTTACTAAATATTATGAGTTAATTATTTATATACATATCAAGGCTATAATAACGTTTATTGTGTTAAGAAATTCGAATGAAACCATGAAAACACTTCATACATATGATTCTGTTCCAATCGATTTGGATTCAATTTTCTAATCGATTCAAAATATTACGATTTTCTATGATTTGTTTCATAAAATGTAATTACCACCTTTGTTTACAATACTACTAATTTTTTCTCAACTACACAAAATGATGCTCACAACTATATTTATTGTTCTAGATCACCATTGATTCGTAATGGTGATCACTGTCAAATGATAAATTTTAATATACGTTCTTTTAGCTACAAAAAGAAATCTGGTTTTTTGTCTGGACTATCTCCCAACATCTTGACTGATATTTATCTAATATGCTGTGATACTACTTAACCATTAATAAATGACTAAATCTTTAACACGTATGTAAAAAATACTGTGGTCATTTTCTCTAATCCCAATAACATAGCTGTTAGAATTCGAGTTTTCAAGAGATTCACTGTTAAGTCTAAATATAAATCATCTCTCTACTAGTCTTTAACCTTCTGCATTATATACCGTGATTTCCCTGAAAAATGCATTTCTAAAATGGTACAAACAACGAAAAAGAAGCAAATATGCGTTTCTATCCAATTATCAGTGTATAGGTGTAGCAAAAATATTTATGGACCTAAACGACTAAAGTTATAATTATGACAAAATGTTACACTATCCCAAAAAACAGGATTATTTTAATTGTGGATTATTCGTGATAGTACAAAATTTATATTTGATTATTATGACATATAAAAAAGATGGATAGTGGTTAACAGTAGAATCCAGGACTCGCGTCCCGTCCTATTTGGGACTCGTCAGCTGGATGTACCTCATCAATTGCAGTTCTTAACAACAATGGGAAGATACAAGCAAACAACACTAAGTGAATTTATTATGACATAATATTCTTCATATGTTCATGTTTAGTCTAATAGTCTTTTCATATAAGACAAATTTAACGTAAACCAATCTTACAAGTGATAGAAATATCTTACTAAATTCAAGATTGGTTATTAATAGAAGCAAATGTAATATGTTTGATATTTGTAAAAATGTTAACAATAATTTCCATATAGCTTATGACACGAAATATATCATCACGAGATCGAATGTTCTAGGTTCGAATCCTCGAGCGAGATCATGGATGCGCACTGCTGAGGAATCGCATAAGAGGATGAAACGACTGTCTAGTGGTTTCAAATCTTTCATGATTGTCAAGCTTTAATGGACTCATGAATTTAACTATTAAGTGACTACAATCTTCACAAAACCTCCTTTCTGATAAAAAAATGTTTGTTTTAGAAACGAGATTTGTCATGAAGAAAACGGTATTTCGTTAAATATTCTATCATGAAACACTGAATTGTATGAAACAGTATGATAGAAACAACAAAGTTTTATCAATATGAATTATAGTTTCTTTTACAAATGAAAAGAATATAGCAACTAAGAGAACATTTTTTCTCAACAAAGAAATACATTTGGGGTTTGATTTACATTAGACAAATAATATTAATCTTTGCTATGTTTTGATATAAAAGTGTTCAATTCACTTGTCATATATTGATAATAAGTACATAATGAAGTGAAGTGATTTTGTTGAAATTTACTAACTACATATAAGTACACTTTTTTTACAAACTGACTCTGACGATAAATCACTTAAAACTAATAAATACTGGAGCGTTTTGATGTGATTTGTAACTTTTCAGCAATACATATTAGCACCTTCACATAGGAAATTAAAACCAAGCTCTTCAAATATAGTGATCCGTATGATTCCTTTCAAATCACAACGAAAAAAAAAAGTAATTTACTTTTCATTACCTCCTGACAGTTAAGTTTCATCATGCTGATTTTATATTGTGACTAAAATGATCTCCAACATACGAGTGTATTAACGTCAGTTAATAATATGATTACTTTCTCGTTTTCTAATCTATTCAATATATTATTATTTTATGTTCCTATCTAGTCTAGATCCTCATCATCTATTTATATTTACATAAATAATAAGTGAACTCATTTATGATGATGAAATATCTTTTGTTCTATTTGTGAGAAATAAATCATGTCATAGTCATAAAGAAACTTGAATTTTTATTGATGATCATTATGGTTAAACTTTACTCTCTATGAACTTTTATTGAAATCTATTGTGAAATTCACTTTGTTTTACTAAGTATTGATTATATACTAGGAAGAATTTAATAAATAAAACGACTATATAATTAGATTATTAAAACATCATTTTTACTACCAGTATTTTAGACTAAACTATATAAATTTACTTAAGAAAAGTGGGGAATTTCTTCGGAACAGTTTTTCTTTTCTTTTTAGACAGACAAATAATTGAATTGATGAATAATGATAGGTCTTGGGTTCGACTCCCGTTTGTCGAAATCTTGGATGCGAACTGCTTAGGGATTTCATACTAGAATGAAACGGCCATCCAGTGCTTCTAGGTTTTCCGTGGTGATCTAGCTTCAATTGACTCATAAACTCAACTATTAAATTACAATAATATCCACAAAATCCCTCTTTCATTATAACCACATATGCTCACCAGCGACGGTCTCCAAGAGGTATTTCCTGGAATTCTAGTGAGAAGCAGTGACTAGTGGAGTTCAACCGGGTCTGTTGTAATATAGTAACTGATCGATAACAATGGTGGACAGTGAGGTAATTTCATGGATTAGTTAAAGTTAGACATTAACATCGTAGGATGCTTGCTAGCTCAATGATCTAGAGGTTAAGTGTTCGTGCAAGAGATTGATAGGTCCTGGATTCGAATCTCACAAGGTAGGATCGTGGACGTGCACTACTGAACACGAAACAGCCGTTCAGCTTTACATGACTCATGAATTCAACTATTAAAATTAATATATAATATCCATAAAATCCCTATTTAATGATAATAATAAACAATATAAAAATAATAATATGTATCATTTCTTCATAAGACTCAATAAGTAAACAAGCAATTAACATAACACTTACTACATATGCTTCTTTTCATTAATAAATATTATTTCTGTGATTAATCCATAAAAATAAATAACCAATTCAATTAATAATAAATATTTCTTATAGAATTGAACTATTATTTTATTAATACAAAAGATCGATCAATTCATGGAATATATATATTAACAGTTAAAGGGATCATCTTCCAATTATTTTAATGATAATAATTATTCTATTCAGATAGCATGAAAATATTTTTTTCTTTTTTTTTTGGAAACAAAAATAAGGTTTATATAACTCGATTATAAACTTTCCTATTTTTTTTGCAGAAAATATGCACGTATTATTTATTTGCTTGTTGCTAATAGTTGTGACATATCCAATGGTATCATATCATATGAAAAGGTTTGAGTATATATATATATAAACATCATTAGTTCAAAAGTTTCTGGGCGTTACTTTATCCTAAGAATCTGATGGTTAATTTTCATTGATAATATTATAAAATGAAAATAATTTGCCCTTCCCAAACAATTGGAACATAATTCAATTTATTAGTTTTCATTTCATATGTCATAAACATAGACTGAGTTTTAATCTTGGATGCGCACTGCTGAAGAGTAGCATACCAGGACGAAACGGCTATCCAGTGCTTCAAGGTTTTCCATGGTGGTCTAGTTTCAATTGACTTATGATTTCAATTAATGAAATCTCTAAAAATCTCCACAAAACCCCTTCTGATAATAATTAACTGCTCAATAGTGACTGAATTCAAGAGGCATTTCCTGGAGTTCTAGTGAGAAGCGGTGACTAGTGGAGTTCAACCGGGTCTGTTGTAAGATAGTAACTCATCGATAACAATGGTGTACGGTTGCACAACTTTGTGGATTGGTTGAAGTTAGACATTAACACCGTTGGATGCCGGCTGACTCAGTGGTCTAGTTGATTAAGCGCATGGTGCGAGACTGATAGGTACTGGGTTTGAATCTCGCGGGGGTGGGATCGTGGATGCACACTGCTGAGGAGTTCCATACTGGGACGAAACGGCCGTCCAGTGCTTCCAGGTTTTTTATGGTGGTCTAGATTTAACTGACTCCTGATTTCAACTATTGATATTGGTAATATGCCAATGAGTAGAAAAATTATATTTTCTGACGTTTCGTGACTTAGTGTACTTCTTCAGTGCCAACATCTCGCTAGCCTTAAATCTTTTTTAGAAGAGCTAACAAGATCATTACATCACAAGAGAATAAACAAAAAGAACAAAAGAACGTAATTAATATCTTACAATTCAATAATTTTCATACGGAAATGATTAGAAGTGTATTGAAACAAAATGTTTCACTGAATAATAATAATTCTAATGAAATACCATGGATTGTTACTGCAGTTTTACCATACCGTTATGGTACGACAGAACTCCAAAGAATTTTAAAACAACACAGACTCGAAGTATATTACAAAACAACGAAAACTTCGGAAATACTTTAGTTCGCTTAAAAGATAAACTCCCATTTATGTCAACACAAAACTGCGTCTATAAATTAGGTTGTGTCGATTGTGATGTCTTCTATATTGGAGAGTTATCTCGCGAAATCTTGACTCGTGCCAAAGAACATATTAACTACACAAAGAAACCTCCTAATAATCCCGTAGAACTGGATAGATTTCAAATTAAATCGACAATAGCAGTTCACGCCATTTTAAACGACCACCACCAAATCGATTTCAAAAATATCAAAATATCACAAAAACGTTTTTCCAATTACAAAGAAAGGAGAGTAGCTGATGCGTTCCATATAATGCTTAATCCTATTTCTCTCAATAGAAAAGAAGGCCTTGCCATACATCCTATACACTCTATCCTTTCTCACCATAAAGGTCACACAATTTTCGGCCTTAACAGTGCACACACACAAACCATCCAGCTCAGAGAACAAAACTCCATCAAAAACATACACATAAAATTTACCAACATATCGCTTATAAATTACCTTGACCGAAATGACATGACATTGATTTATTTATTCAGACCTGTTTTTTGATTGATCACATAATATTCGTGTTGTTCCATTGTATTATTTAAACTTGGATTAATTTTAATTTGGTTATTTATTCTCTGAAGAAGTGGCTTACGCTAAGTCACGAAACGTCAGAAAATCTAATTTTTCTATTCAGTGGTACATTACAAATATATTAATTTGTTTATAACAATCTACCCAATGCTCAATTTATTCGAATTTATCAAATCAAACCTTGGTAATGATACCTATAGACTGAGTCTTTTTTTAAATAATAAGTACTCAAACGTTTTAATAAAATATTGTTTATAAACATGATGATTCTTATTAATAACTTACTTTTAAATAGTTAATCAAATCACTAAATCATGGTTTTTATCCTTCTACCTTTAACAAATTTTGTTTGAATGTATTTTCCACAATATACAAGAGTCAATATACTACAAAAAAATTACAGATTAGTATAGAATGTAGCTCGCAATGGAATTCCAGACTTAATTTTCATCTTATTTGAGAATCTTCAGCTGGATAATTTACATCCTAGGATAGTTGTTCATCCTGTGACTAGGACTAGGAGCCGTTCATTTCAAACGACGTCACATTATCGACTAAGCTATTGACTCCAGTCAGTCATTTACTTGTGCAATGAGTATGAGTTTTAAATTTGGGGTTTGAGTCCTAGAGTGAACATTAACTCCGTGATGTAAGTGCATTCAGTTGACGAGTCCCTTACAAGGTGAAACACATGTACGTGATCTTACTGCTAGTCACGTTTCATCTATTCTATATCAGCCTATTTTGTAATGACTTTATCAAGGCAATCTGCACAGGATGTATATATATCAACCAAGACTGACCAAATTTTCAGTCAAAATTTCAACAAAAGGGCGATACGATCCATTTCAAATTGAATCATAAAATCGCAAAACTATTCAGAGTGTAATATAATACATATATTGCTCGAATAGCTTTTTTGTGATGTCTTTAATTATGACACTTGGAGACATCGATAGCATCACTTTCCTCAAGATTGCAGACACATCATGCTGATGAGTCTCAACTAGGAAAAAATAGAATTCCATAGATTCCTGCTCTATATCTAAAATTATCACATATCAAACTACTAAATATCTTTAGTATTTAACACCTTTACTTCCTGGCGAGGATTATGTTATTCAACTTCAGAAACTTGTAATTCGGAGCCTAATTGGTCCCTATTCTCAGTGCTCAGTAACTGTATGATATGTTCTCGGTCCATTGGATCTATAGAGTTTTTTTGATGACTAATTAGAGTAATGGTTTCTGACAAAAACATCTGTCTAGTTGTTGAGGTATTTTATTTAATTTGTCTTATTTCTTTCTTTTGTAAATTTATGGAATGGACGAAATAATTAAAATTCACATTATATTCTGTTTTCCTTAATTCTCATAACCTAGTCGTATCGTTTTTCAGCTTTATTAACCATACAACAATCAGAAACAAGTGCATTTGCTAAACTATTTACAAGCTATTGTGTTTTAATAGATAAATTTATAAAAAGTCTATTTCTAATATGTTATTACTATGAGCAGAGTGTAATGTTTTTACAATAGTACTATGTAAAGTATTGTATTACTATTTTATGATTCAAATTTATAGGTCAGATGAACACATATGATGATGTATATTAGTCATTTCATAACAAAAAGTATTTGTGAATATAACAGTTGAGGAATATCTAGATGATGTATTGACTGTAAAAACTAGGTATATCCCAAATGAGATACTTCTGAAATCTTCCGTTCCTCCCCACCTTACGACTTGTTGCACTATGGTCTGACATACAAGAGTAAGTCTTTGAAACCCACAACCTTAATTCACTGGAGTTGTGACGCCATTACCACTCAACCCTAACAGCGATAATCATACCGGCTCTGTCCTACCTTAACCTTCTACAGATCTGTGAAATGCTAAAGGAGCTCTCATGAAAAGTAGAGACCTGGGTGTTTATAACAGGTAAATGAGTTGTTTCGTAACAGCAGGTTTGAAAATCATTTGGAGATAGAAATATTTCAAAGACCAAGTAAGGTAATTAGACAGCGTACGGTCAACCCTTCTTCTTCAAGCCCTCATAATGAGCTCATTAAGTTTTGATTTCATTTAAGAACAATGCAATAAATAATCTAAACTCTTTTCACCACGAAGACCTGCTTCTTCGCATTAGAATCCCCATACATTTCAAAATGCCAACGTGAACTTGATGATGATGTCATAGCGGAAACAACAAGACATCTCGTGAAGCAGAAAATCTTATAGTTTTCTTAACTTCAAATTCGTTACCAAGAGAAACTACACCGTTGATACACCTTTACAACTGATAAAAAATTCCATTTGTACTTTTTGAACAAATATTATTCTATTTGTTCGTCAAACAGCTGAGCATGCACGACAGACAAACGATTTTACTTCCCTTTACTGCTGAATCTCATCGGTAATATGATATTAACCTAACGAATTACGATCCAACATGTTTACGCATACCAGTATCTGGATTTTCTTTATACTAGACATTTTAATACTCCTAATGAAACTTCCCAAATAGGTTATTAGTCAATCAAGGAAATGGAAGGCAGTTTGATAGAAAAGCTGGTTTATTTTTTCATACTGCAAAATTTATTGGTTATAGTCAAAAAGTACAGTGATCCCATACACTCATACAATTTTCAAAAAATACTGCCAATTTAACGCAGAGACAACAAATTTACTACCTCTAACCAGTATTCTCGTACACCAAATCTCAAAAATGAAACAAACCGTATTCTTTAAAAAGAGATGACTTGTTACCAAAAGTCAACATGTGATTGAGTCATGAGTTGGATTTGAGGATTATTTGTCTTCTCAACATTCTCAATAGTTTTAACTGCTCATGGAATTCTAAATAGGGAGCAGTTATTGACGTACAACAGGTGATGATTATCGAAATCTAGCCTAAACCTTCTGACCTCCGACTTACTATTGACTCTCAAATTGCTGGCTAATGTAAATAGAAGGTAGCGGCCATCTCGGAACCGCAAAAACTGATCACTATGGGGGCTTTATACTGAAAGATCGACTTAGGGCAATTTCGGTTGCAATAAAACTGCTAGACGATATGAAAAATACTTTTAAGAGAAGGAGGAGACTGATAGCATAAACAAGTAGTAATGACCCTTCAGCGTAGATCTACACACTCTATAACCACTTGCGGAAAAAGTGAATACCAACATCCTGAATACGATGAAGAAGCGAACACCTAAACTATATCTGATTAGAATTCAGATCTGCGTATTTAGAGCAGAAGGCTTACTGCTTGTGTCAGTCTTTTTATATTAAGCTTCTGAGTGTCTAATCTTTCACTGAGTGATTCAAGTGAAAGGTTGGACACCACTTCTTTCAACAACAGGTTCCATGAAATGATGATCCGGTGTGAAAACCTGTATCTCATGAGTATTTCGTTTGTCCCTGTGCTCGCCATAGCACACACCTGGCGCGTCGTGTATGGGCATCAGATTTTGGAGACCGGCCTTCATTGCACTATGTCCACTGAAATGTTCTGATATGTTGGGGAGGAAAAGAGAGGGTATATCAAGCCTAAAATAATTTTGCAGCATTATTTACATCAAAATCAGATCATTTCTTAATCTGCGGTAGGAGAGAGTAAAGAGATCTAGCTTCTTAAGCCTGTAGTGACTCACTTTTATCACGAGAACACTATTGGTTTATTGAAAACAATTATTATTATAACTGACTGTACCAGTGACTGTTTAAAGTGCTCTTTGTTTAACTGCGCTAAAAACATCTATTATTTTTACACTTTTATTGTGACCTCGCGCGAATTCGGTTACGCTCTGTGACCAAGCTTGTATCCTTGCACGATCACGGTATTCTTTCGAGACCGCGAGATCGCCAGTAAATATATCACGACGTAGTCCATTAACTGTCTTCTGATATTTGGCTTTCTGTGGTGTTTGAATTGACTAATGATACTTTTGTACATGTTGAATGCTCGATTTCGAATTCCAAATACAGTACATTCGTTTGTGCCTGTGTCTTCTTAATTCAATTGCGTTATTTCTTGGACTCTTAGTTCGTGCTATAATTCAAATAATTCGAAACATTATACTTTCGTGGGATTCTATGATGTTATTTGGCACGTGTTTCTCTGTATCGGTGTTCATAGTCAACTGCGGCTCGACGCCACGCTACGAGCCATTCTTTGAATGGTTAACAACAGAGTTCTGGAATTGCATGGGTATTCGCCCTCCACACTGTTTCGAAGATATCCGATTCACCTTTTAAACAGGAGCTTGAAGCCCGGATTCAGTTTTTAGTGACCCTATATCTGACTTCCGATCGATCATATGGATGCTTGTTACTGATTTACTCATCCCGACTAAGTTGTGTTAGTGAATAATAGAATTAAAATGAGCCAGATAAGATAGTGGAACTTGAATACGTATATTTCATGCAATCACTGATCCAAACAAGCAATCAGGGAAATCCACTGTAGGAAGTGAAGAGGAGAGAGCGAAGTGAAACAGATTGGAGAAGGCGAGTGAGCCAACTCCATTTAATCGAGCGTGGCTCATAATCTATGCTCATACAAAAATAAGTTACAGACACATGAGGAATAGTGTACGTAATGAACACACATAAAACCATGTAAAAGACAACCAGTGTTAATAGGTGAAAAAGCAAAAATGTCGCTTGAGAAGAATGGATAGGTTGGTCCGTTCAGAAGCTAGAATAAGCTATATAGGATCGACATGATACCAGTCCTTACAAGTCTTCAAGCGTGTATCTGATTAAGGCTGTATACACTGCAGTAAACATATTGGTATCCATCTTGATAAATGTCCCTCTTAAGGCTCATAGGATTCTAACCCCCTTAGCTGAAACTGCGCAACAATTGTGTGTGGTTTTAAGATCGTGGCCCATGGTCACCGCAAGACCCTTATGATACCGGACCTCGGGCACAGACTCACACCCTATGTTATGCCTATTTACTTTTGTATCCCCGACAGTTATAATAACATGTTTCTGACAGAGCAGATCAACGCTATTCTTACTGGCATGGCCAACATTTTACAATATTGGATTACAGATAAGATTCTTCCCAAGTAGGGTTGATAAATAAAGAAATGTGAGAATATCCGTGCGGATCTTGGCCAAGTGGCATACTGAGAGTCGTATTCAATGGGGCAGAAATGTATTATGCAATTCATCTCAAAATTTTAGGGTGTAGTTCACTTGATCCTGCTGGCGTTTTCGTGTCTGTGTTAATGGCCTTTAGTACAACATCTCGATCGAAGTCCACGGTGAGCAGCTAATTTCGCGACTTCGTATTTAGGCCTAGACTTTCGTCTAGAAGACGCGCCTAAGTTAAAACTGTCCCGAAAAGGTCCACCACAGCCTCTGCTTTGTCCTGATCTTCTGTCATTGGAGATGCATTCCCTTCCGTGATCGGTCTAAGATTACAACCATGCGTGCAAAAACAATCTCTTCAGGTACTTGATTGCATACTTGGCCAATTGCACGGGTAGCTGCCCTCTTTACTTTTTCTAGTATGTCCGAGTCACCTTTTAAACAAGGGCTTGCAGCTTGAGCGCAGTTCTCAAGCTTAGTTCTCACTAAGGATGTGTATATTGTGGTGAACATGGCAGTATCTAACTTAGTGAATGTCCATTTTAAAGCCCAAAAGGTTCGAAACCTCTTAACTGCGACCTCCCGTCAATGGTCCGTCGTCTTAAGATCATGACTCACTGTCACCCCTAGATCCTTATGAGACCGGACTACGGGTAATGACACATCCCCTATGTTGTACTTATTAACCTTTGAATCCCCCAAGTGAATGTAGACACACTTTTCCGCGTTGATAGGCATCAGTCACTCTTTAGACCAGTTTATCATATTATTTAAGTCCGCCTGAAGAGCACATGCGTCTTTGTCTCCATTTATTACTCGCCAAATTTTTACATCGTCAGCGTATAATAACATTGAAGACTATACCATACTTGTAAGATCATTAATGTACATTATAAAAAGTAAATGACATAGGATGGAACCTTGGGGTACTTCATTAAGTACTGGTCTCCAGATGGAGCACTTGGAATTTATTCTTACTTTTTGTCTACGACCTACTAGGAAATCTTTAATCCATTTTAAAAGAGGTTCGGCAATACCAAGGTTTTCCTACTTCAATAGCAGTCTATTAGTTGGCACCTTGTCAAAAGCCTTACTGAAATCTATGTAGACAACATCCACTAAGTTTCCGTTGTCTAGCGCAATAATCCAGAACTCCCTTGCTATAAGGAGGTTCGTTGTACAGGATAGACCCTTTCTAAAACCATGCTGTGCCATGTTCAGCAAGTTATTGGTTTCCATAAATGCCGTTATGGTCCGTTTGATTATTTTTTCCAGTATTTTAATTACCACACTGGTGAGGCTTACAGGTCTTTAGTTCGATGGAACTTGTCTTGGTCCTGTTTTGTGTATGAAAGTGACGACTACGGCCTTCCATTCCATAGGTAATACACCTTGGTCAAGTGACATATTGAATATCACAGTCAGTGGGGCCGCGATATATTGTGCAATGTCTCAAGATTTTGGGGTGTAGTTCATCTGGTCCTGTTGACTTTTCCATGTTTAAGGTGCCAAGAGCTTTAAGCACATCGTCTTTATCGAAGTCCACAGTGAGCAGGTACTTTGTTGACTCTTTATTTTGGTCTGGTTCTTTGTCTAGAGTAGGCTCCAGAGTGAAGACTGTCCCAAAATAGTCAGCCATAGCCTCTGCTCTTTCCTGATCTTCCTCTATCATTTCAGATTCACTCCCTTCTTTAATTAGGTTGGAAATCCAATAATGCATCCTTATTCTGTAGTTTGTGTACAAGAATATTCTCTTGGGCTGCTTGAGTGCAGATGTTTTACTTATTTGACCACTGCTTGACTAATTCCTAATTGCCGAGTCCCATAATCAAACAGAGGATACGAATGCCAGAAATTTACAGTGAGTTTGGGCTTTAAATCTCCTGCAATCTTAGCTTTTGTTTCGATTGTTCGTCAGGAAATGCTACGCATCTGGTGCTCATCTAATTCTATCTACTCATATTGTTCTATTTCAAGAATTCCTGGTCCGGATACTTATGAACATGGCACAGGTATTCAGTGTTTAACAACGCTTTAACCAGTAACACCTTCTAATATGAAGCGCGCCCACCAAGAGAAATCAAAAGACAGAATCGAGAAGATCGGAAGATATATTTATTGACTGTCAATATATCGAGAATCGTTTGATCTAATCTGGATAGCGATTGCAGTAGATGTTGAGCACGGCGTTCCCACTCGTGATCTGGTGCGGATGCATGACCAAGTGCCTTCAGCTAGATGAATCCATTGAAACATGTGGTCAGCGTACAATGTCGAAAACTTACAGAGCTATTTATTTGGGGGATTTATTTACTGCTACACTTGAAATCGTCATACCTATTCAAATCATCCGACAGTTGGGTCACCGAATGTCGAACTGTTCACCGATCACCGTAATGGTCAAGAACAACCAACGCTCATCAGTAGGTTGTACGACATGGATTGGTCTATACGGTGGTGGTCGCACTATCTTCTCTGTACCCACTCTTGCCAATATATTTCCTTAATAATCTCCTTTGTGTTTTACAGTCTTCAAAGCAGCCATAGTACCTTGATACGACGAAGAGGTAATTCGCGTTAAGTGCTCATATTGGGGCGTGATGTCGAAGTAGGTTGTTAGTCACACCATTCCCCTCTAACTGGGGCAGGTCCCCAATCATTCTACATAGGTTATCTACGTTAGTGATTTACGTGTCTAACACCAAAACTCAGGAGTTGTGTGACTCTGATTTCTAATTTCAAGAGAATATGGTAAGCATCTGCATACATGCTTGATCAAGATAAAATTCATTTGTAGGGGTAAAGGCGATGTCAAACTGCGAATACTTGCTGCATATTTACACTTATCTGGGACAAGCTACAGTGTAAGAAATTTAAATTTTCGTTCCCTTTTAAATGTGTGAAGCCAGCAGCGACAACAAAACAACGTATTTTTGCAACTCAGCGAACCCCACATCATATTATTAAACCAAACAGTGACAAAGTCTGTAAGCTAGGTATTTAGTCGGTATGGAATGCCTATAAATTAATATGGTTTACACGATGTGTTGATCCAACAGAAAGTCATAATGGTAACCAACACAGAAGTAATCAAATTTCATTCGCCAAAAGACCAACAATTGCTAATACTCGTGCCTGTTAAACAACAGGATTGAGTCTTCTTCCATTCTCTGCCAGCCAATATAAACATGAGACTACTAAGAGGCAAATTTAGAAGAATCCTATACAGTCACTCATATATTTATGAACCTTATGCTCATAAAACCAGACTAGAACATCGAGAAAGTGCTTTTCAGACCTATTTCAATTTTTTCGATGTTGTACAAAATTGGATATTAAAAGACCTTGAGTCACTCAGTCTTGGCCATTTTTGCCAAGGGATTTGACGCTACCAACGACGATGAAGCGGCATGATACAACGAAGCAGGTTCGCTCTTGGTTGAAGTTACTGAGGATGATTTACTTTAAAATGGTGGTCTTTTTAAGCGCAGCAAAAGTTATATGCTTCAAAAACCGACTGGGTGGAAACAGCAAATTGCTGCACGTTCCCATGGGAACATGGTTGCAATCTCCTGATTATTAGATCTTCGGCTTTTCCTCCAAAGTCCAGTGACAGTCGTCAGTTCTGGAGAATTCCCCCGGACTCGAGAAGATTTTGGGGGTTTGTGCCATTTCCCCAAAGTTCCAAAACGGACAAAATTTCCCCCAGAATAGGGAGATTGGGTTCAATATCTTTAAAATACTAACCCGTCATGTTCTTGGGACATAGTCATCAAGCTTCTCTTCGAAAACTTCGCATTAGCTCCAGTCACTCACTTAGAGGAATTTGCGTTCATTTTAGTCCAGTTTTCCCCCTACTTTTAGCTTAGGTCTGATGTTTGACAACAAATTATGTAAGTTGGTTACAGATTATCATGGCTAATGTACTAGTTATTTATTCGGTAATAGAAACGTCTGGATGAAGAAAATCCGACTTCGTCTAAATAATTGCATTCCGACCGGTTTCTCTGGTTAAGCCTCAGTTGTTTGCAAAATCAGTTTTTAATAAATTATTGCTGGATTCACATAGTGGCGACAGTTTAGTGCCCAAATCATTAAATTGGTTTGACACATAGTAAGTTATAGCGTTTCCGATATAATGACCAAGAGTTGGGCTTAGCCGTCAGGTCTTGGCTAATTGAAGAGTGACCTACGTACTAGTATCCTCCAATCACCTAAGGGATTATATCATGCTATTTTCGATGTCCATAATTTGTGTACATCCATGTCATTTCTTTACAGAAGACCCACTCTTCTGGTTAGTTGTACATGGCTCCAGATGATTCGAATTCTTAAACAGATTATTCATCCTCGTAAGCAACCGCTTCTCAACATATCACATAATTGCCTAGTGTTTATTAACTAGCGTCCGTTTTATCCATTTTACGAATCGAAATTGTCTCACCAATCAGTTGCATCACCGACAACATTCTTTTTAACATTCTACTCACATTCTGCATCTTTGATTAATCTAACACGATATGATGACTAAAGTAAGAAATTTTCTGCCTGATTTCACTGGGCTCTATGTTTTCGTCTTAGTAGAACGTCGTATAATCACCGTACGTTGCATCATGATATGATATAAGGAATCCGTATTAAGGATTATCACTTCGCTTGAGAGAATTTTAATCAGTGCTGTCCAACTGATTATTTCCGGATCCTGCCACATAATCTTCAACCACTGATTGCAACTTGCGCGTGCTCCAGTCAGAAAGCTTACATCTCCCTGCATGGTCTGTATCATTCGTAAAAATCATCTGAGGATGTCATTTTTGACATGTATGCTTGGGTACTACTCGTCCTTACGACGAAAGCACGACCTACCGAGCCGCTTCTTTGGTATCCAAATGTTCTATACTGCATGGTTCATCCTAGATGTTGCCGTGTTTAGATTTTGAAACATCCATTTATTCCAAGAGGAACGCCCATTGTCTAGTCCTTAGTCTGTCGCTATAAATATGTAGTGTTATCAACAAGTTGCCTGCTTTTTGCTCATTTGGTTTAAACAGCTTATACATATTGGTTTTACGGAATTGGCAGTTTTGTTGTGTATTTTGTCCCACGTTTGGAAGACTGAGTTTTGCTTTTCTGTCGTCAAACATTTTAAAAACGAACCTCAAACATTAAGTCTAAATTCTCAGATGATATGGTGAATTTTATTCTTTTTAAATTGAACTGTCATATTTATTTTCATTACTTCATCACTTAAATATCGGTATGAGGCACCAATTGTATATGCACCACACTTCGTCGTTCGACTTGTCTAAGGGTTGGGATACTGCCCGGGTGCACAAACCGAAGCAGGTGGTTTTCTTAGGGAGCCACACCTGGAGCCTTTGACTTAAAGGTCTAATCCACAAGACAGTGGAGCAATGTTATGGGGTGCAGTCCTATGGTAGTCGGTGACCAACAATAAGTTCGTACGCCATTTGTTCCATGAGGATCCTTGAGCCCATGTGCACCACTGTTTTTGAAATCAGGGTTCCCCCCAGATGGATTCTCCATATCCATATATTGCAAATAGGCTACATAGCTAGTAACATCTGAAAAATATTCCTCAATTAGTAATTGAACATACAAGCTTTTCTAGAAATGGCATAGGGTAGTTTTGATAAGAGAATTGCTTAACTTCATCTCATGTTACATAGCACTGATTGGTCATCTTGCAGACAGTTTACGTGATGGATTTAATCTTATCGACCAATCAAATGTCAGCAAATACTTTGTCCCTTGTCTTAATATTGTTTGGCTACTACTGTTTATTCAGTTAGATTTATTTCCTTATGAACATTTCGTCCCTCCAAACTTGGTCTTCAAACGTGTATTTGACTTCAGTTCTCCCATTTCAGTCCATCATCAATGTAGTTTCTCGTACGGATTTTCCAGATAACTATATTCGAAGTTGGGATGAAAATGAAATGCTTTGCAAAGATCAGTTCGCATGCTCTTCGTTAGTCCCGTTTAGTTATCATTTAAGTTTACTTTCACTAAGCACACTACCAACAAATGAAAAGGTAACCTCGGTATTATTATTTATGAGTTATCTGATTTTTCCTGAAAATCCCTCAGCCAATCGTGTAAAATTTCTGGTCGGTGTCTTATTGTTACTTTTGTGCTTTTGTATAGTTTTCCTTGCCCACTGAGTGCAGTAGTTTAGATAAGAACACCGTTGTATGAATCTACATCACTTCGTAAATCTTTCTCGTTTTCAAAAAAAAAGTAGGATCAGGTAGTCTTCCGAGTTCGCAACATGGACAAACTTTGAAAGTTTGAGCAAATACCTTCAGAGGATGGCTTTCGTACCAGGTCATTGTCCACGCTTTTACGCGGTTCACGTAAACCATACATTAATTATGAGGTCTAGTGATACAACTTGGCGGCCCAAACCCGAACAGGTGAAGTGGAGGTCGAGTCTAAAACATCACTTAAAAGTCGAACGTCTTAACCATTGAACCACTTGTCTGCACTTGGAGAGTACACTCGCAAATTATTCAGTCTTACATGCCAGTCTAACTTAATAGTGATCAATATACGTGGGATTAAGGCTAGATTAAAATTCCTCAAAAATTATAAATCATTACCGTTGAATTCGTAAAAGTTAATGATTTCCTATTTCGGTTTCAGAGAGTTCTTACTGAAGTCCCAACCGTAGTTGACCCCAGTCGTTTTGAATCAAAAAAGGTTAGTTATTCCAGTTTTAGTAAGCCAAGTTTAATATTCCGAGAGCATTTCATGTTATAGTTGTAGTTCATTGATTCAGAGTGCATGTATTAAATCAACATAATCGGGAATGCCAACCGTTTCCTTGATTTTTCAATAACTAATTGTAAGGTTTTGCTCCCAATGTACTAATGCATTCCTTTTTTATTGTCATGATAATATTCTGTATATTTAAGTAAAACTTAAAACTTACACTTCGTTTGCGCTAGTTCTATCAAATTAACGAGATCACGCCACCTCAATGTTAAAAATAAAATGGAATGTCAGCGATTGAGTAGAAAATACACTAGCCGATATCTTATAACACAGTTAAGACGATTTTAACTTTCCCATCAGGTAGAAAATTGATAACTGTCACTACACTTGTGTTCTTTCATTTGTTTTCGGGAAATTTCAAATACAAAATAAAAGTGTCATCCTTTAAACAAAACAAATTCAACTGCCTCAATAATCTTTTATTCTTGCTATTATTATTATTTGTTATAATATTACAGGCAAGGTTAGATAGTACATCATCAAATTCCTTACCGGAATCTCGTGTTCTCCACATCCGTGGCTTACCATCCGATGTGAATGAACTAGAAGTTTCAACGTTATCTATACCATTTGGCTCAATCGCCAATATAATACTAACAAGAAAAAATGGTCAAGTATGTTTTATTGGGTTTAACGCTTTTCATAAACTACCGTTTTATTTCAAACATACTAGTCGCTTAATAAGAGGCAGTCATAACATTTAGTCCAACTTGTACGTTCGTCTCTATTCTTTCAAGATATTTTGAATTGTACTATTCATTTCCTCATGATTATCAGAGTGTTACGCTTATCAATTTTATTTATAAAATAAGAATGAACTGCGCTAAATTTATCAAAAGCGTATTCATATGAGGTTCCAACGATCAGAGTGCGATGTTTCTGAGAAAAATTAATCAAAAGGCAATTTTCAAGCTATTGATAGTTAGCTGTCTACACGATGTACGTTATTCTACATTGCATGTTGTCTTATCTTTAGGAAAGAAAACAAACGAATAATAACTAATCTGGAGGGTTAATGGGAATCACTTTTTTCTAATAGTTCCTAATCGAATATTCATCATTTTACTTCATGAAACTCCATACATACTCTCATCATTGGTTAGGAATTACTCTCTCAACAGTTATAACGGCTATTTTATACAGATTATTGTTCATTATATCTCGTTTCTTCTTAATAATACGAATTACTTGTTATTTAAGTAGTCAGTTTCACTTTGAAACGCGATATGAAAGTGAATGGATGATATAAAGTAGCCGGTGATAAGAAGCATATATAATAGATACTTAACTAATTATTGATCCATATAAAGATGTGTTGACTGAAATGTCTTCCTTTTTAGTAACTTCTTGAAATTAATTTCACATTCCAATTTTTTACAAATAAAACTATATGTGTCAAAACTTGAAAGTGATATTTTTAGGAATTCCGCGCTCAAATGGTAACAGTTTGATTGGATTGTCAATTGTAAAGTCTTAAAATAATCGTTATGAATAAGGCAGATTACACATTCATTATTCTATAATCAAATAATTACTGACCAAGTTTTATCATAATGACTGCCGTCCCACCTTCACACAACATAATTTTAGGATGTACTACAGAAAAGTTTCATCGAAAGCTTATATTGATGTTATGACCGCTGAATGAGTTGAATCTATTAAATAAGTATTGCTCTTACCTAATATGTTTTCAATTATCTGTTAATGTGAGAAAATTGTTTTATTCCATCAGTAAAGATATTCAGTAAAACTACAATATTGTTTCCTCTATTATGCAAATACCTCAGCTACAATCTAATTTTCTTAACTTCCAACCTTATTATTACAGGCTTTAATTGAAATGGATACTTTGGAGTCAGCAGAATCTATGTTTGGCTACTATACAGCTATATGTCCTCCGGTTTTACGTGGAAAATATCCCCTAGAAGTGCAGTTTAGTAAATATTCTTCTCTCACTAACGCAATGACTAATAATGCTGCTACATCTGCTGTCGAGGAAGCTAATAAACAGTTTGTAACATTTCAATGCGAAAATGAAGATTCTCCTAAAACTGTTCTGCATATTCACATCGAAAAGTTACACGGTTCCATGGAAATCGGTTATCTTCCATTCTTTATGGTATGTTTTACTTTGTTTCTTAAAACGCCTTTATGATATCTGCCACTTGTGTCTGCGGATTCGCCTAACTGGTTTGCACTTGGTAATAAAACCTCTGAATCTGATGACGCGTGGTGAAAACACTAAACTTACTTACTCACTCCTGTTACTCCTCGTGAAGCAGCATAGGCCGCTCACCAGCATTCTCCATCCAACCCTGTCCTGGGCAATCCTTTCTAGCTCCGTCCAGTTGTAATTCATCGTTTTCATATCTGCTTCTATTATCCGACGCAATGTGTTCTTTGGCCTTCCTCTTTTTCGCTTCCCTTCAGGATTCCAAGTTAGGGCTTGCCTCGTGATGCAGTTTGACGATTTGCGTAATGTATGTCCTATCCATTTCCATCGTTTTCTCCTAATTTCCTCTTCAGCTAGAAGTTGGTTTGTTCTCTCCCACAGAAGGCTATTGCTAATGGTATCCGGCCAATGGATGTTGAGTATCTCGCGTAGACAGCTATTTATAAATACTTGTACTTTCTTGATTGTGGTTGTTGTAGTTCTCCAAGTTTCAGCTCTATACAGTAGAACTGCCTTGACGTTGGTATTGAAGATTCTCACTTTGATATTGGTTGAAAGTTGTTTTGAGTTCCATATGTTCTTTAACTGTAGGAATGCTGTCCTTGCTTTGCCAATCCTTGCCTTTACGTCTGCATCTGAACCTCCTTGTTCATCGATGATGCTTCCCAGGTACGTGAAGGACTCTACATCTTCCAGAGTTTCGCCATCAAGAGTGATTGGATTGTTGTTTTCCGCTTTGAATTTGAGGACTTTGGTTTTCCCTTTGTGTATGCTGAGGCCTACTGATGCAGAGACTGCTGCTACACTGGCTGTCTTCACCTGCATCTGTTCGTGTGTACGTGATAGGAGGGCTAGGTCATCTGCGAAGTCCAAATCGTCTAATTGATTTCGAGCTGTTTATTGTATTCCGTGTTTTCCTTCAGATGTCGAGGTCTATATAATCCAGTCGACCACCAGAAGAAAGAGGAAGGGAGAGAGTAAACAGCCTTGTCTGACTCCGGTCCTTACTTGGAATGCATCTGTCAGCTGTCCTCCATGCACGACTTTGCACTGTAGTCCGTCGTATGAGTTCCGGATAATGTTGACAATCTTCTCAGGAACTCCGTAGTGTCGAAGAAGTTTCCATAACGTCCTCCTATCCACACTGTCAAATGCCTTTTCATAATCAATGAAGTTGATGTATAGTGATGAGTTCCACTCAACTGATTGCTCGACGATGATCCGTAGTGTTGCAATTTGGTCTGTGCATGATCGATCCTTACGGAATCCAGCTTGTTGATCTCGAAGTTGGGCGTCTACTGCATCTTTCATCCGGTTCAGCAACACTCTGTTGAAGACCTTCCCTGGTATTGACAGCAGTGTAATGCCTCTGTAGTTTTCACATTTGCTCAGATCTCCTTTCTTTGGAATCTTGACGAGGTGTCCTTCTTTCCAGTCCATCGGCACTTGTTCCTCCTCCCAAATCTTTTTGAATAGAAGGTAAAGCATGTTTGTGGTTGCTTCGATGTCTGATTTCAGTGTTTCATCTGGTATGTTGTCGGGTCCTGCTGCTTTCCCGTTCTTGATTTGTCTGACGGCCATTCTAATTTCTTCCGTCGTTGGTGGGTTGACATCTATAGGAAGATCTATGTGTGCTGCTTCGATGTCCGGTGGATTCATTGGAGCCGGCCTATTCAGGAGTTCCTCGAAGTATTCTAAACACCGATATGGATTTATTTGATACCGGAAAGAAATCAGAATGATTTAGGAATATCTCAATGTTTATATGATTTATTTACATTTAGATTAACAGTCAGATTTGTGTAATTTGAACTTGGTAGTATTTAACATCAGTTATTCAATAATCTACAATGTGCACACATATTTACAGTATCAGTCAAGCATTCATAACCAAAATATCTAACTAATTGACTAAGTCATATAATTATTCTTTCTCAAAATGTGCTTACATTTTACAGATGATTGGGAAAGAGAAATTTCATACGTCATTCGCACTCCATTAGTTTAAGTCATTGCTCCCTATATCAGTTTTTCTTTATAATCTTCCGGATGCGACTTACATGTTTTTATTTCGAACAATTTTTTGCTATGTAAGCTTCATAATGTTCCTAAAAGGTCATCGAACTTTTTAACTAAAGTTGGATTTTGTCTGCTTGTTTACTCAAATTGATGACGATCACTTACTCTCTTGATGAAATCGCTAAAAATCTAAGCTAGTGCTTGAAGCTCTCGTAATTGTGTCAAAGTTGTTACTTAAAATTGTGAACGAAGCACTAAGTATATCGCGCTCTGTATTACTCTGAAGAAGTTAGTGGGTGAGTGTAAGTCATAATCATATGTGTCTCTGAAGCACTGATCATTTATCATGAAACGAAAAGTGTGAGCAATCTGTAGCTTAGCAGTACTATGCTAAGTAAATATTGAAAGTTAGCTTGATAAGTTCACTTGGTATTAAAAACATAAAGTTCAGCGAAAGGATACCTTTTCAACGAATTTATTGTCAAGATGTACAATCGTAGATATATGAAGTTTTTTTGTTAAAGTACTAATTCCGTGAGGAAATGTGAACACAACCAAGATAATGTAATAGAAAGATTATAATACTAGATTACGTAATACGAACAATAACAATAGATTTAGTGAATGTAATAAGATGAATAAAATGTTTTTACTACAATAGTTAAAGGTCATAGAGGTGTAAAAATAGATAAGGTGATATGATGAGTATTTATAAATAAAATAATGAGAATATAAGACATAAGTAAAGGGGAATGCAGTAACAATAATAATAATTAAGGCCAAGGTAACGATAAGATGTGCTTCTTTTGTACGCATAGTTTTGGTTTGAGTTTATGGATGGTAAGAGCTTCGGTTATTTTTAGGAGTTGGATACAAAGAAATCTAGGTAGATTTGAACGAATCATATAAATCTTGTTGTTCCGTCCCAAAGAAAAACCTCTATATAAGTCTGGAATTTAAAGGGGAGCGAACATCAAAAATCGTCTAACGACAACGATTAAAAGAACATTTAATGCGGCAAAACTACGAATAACCTTCTCTAGTAGGAACTTATTTTCTGTATCCAAAAAAGATAAGCTTCCGCGTCTGGTCGCCTCCATGTGCATCTACCAGTTCACCTGCTCTTGTGGAGCAAGGCACATTGGCCGTAGCCGGCGCTCGCTTTCAACTTGGATACGGGAACATGTCCCAGTTTGGTTCTACAAGGGTGAAAGAAAAGCACTTAGGAATTCTATACTTAAACACCTAATCAACTGTAATCATTCTACGGATCCACAGTTTGATTTTAAGGTTGTTTATATGATTCGTTCAAATCTACCTAGATTTCTTCGTATCCAACTCCTAAAAATAACCGAAGCTCTTACCATCCATAAACTCAAACCAAAACTATGCGTACAAAAGAAGCACATCTTATCGTTACCTTGACCTTAATTATTATTATTGTTACTGCATTCCCCTTTACTTATGTCTTATATTCTCATTATTTTATTTATAAATACTCATCATATCACCTTATCTATTTTTACACCTCTATGACCTTTAACTATTGTAGTAAAAACATTTTATTCATCTTATTACATTCACTAAATCTATTGTTATTGTTCGTATTACGTAATCTAGTATTATAATCTTTCTATTACATTATCTTGGTTGTGTTCACATTTCCTCACGGAATTAGTACTTTAACAAAAAAACTTCATATATCTACGATTGTACATCTTGACAATAAATTCGTTGAAAAGGTATCCTTTCGCTGAACTTCGTGTTTTTTATTTTTAATGTTTATATGGGAAATATCTGTCTCTTGTTATTGTTTAGTTGAATCTTCACGTTAATGTGTAGAACTGCAACTGATCAGTTTTTACTGTCGTATATGCGCATTGCGTCAATATTGCCTAAATTCACAAGCATTTTAAGTAAAGCTGAAACACTTTTTACCTATGTTCATCCACCGCACAAATCAATTCACTTTTCGTTTCCTCTTTAGATCTTCGATCTCAGTGTCTGTTCATACATACCTTTTCGGTACATTTTCAATATTTCACTGTTACTAATACCATTATTATAATAACTCCTTTTCAAATCTCACTGTGCTAATGTGATACGATGACTTAGGCTGACAGATAGTTAGGTTAACCTGACCTCTGTGCTGGAGGAGATTGACAGGGGATAGCAAAATCGATATCTTATGCGTAGGTCCACTCAGATAGGAAAACGAGTAAAAGGTGACCTAGGAAGTTTTTTAAACCAGTAGTTGGGTAATAACTTTTGACATTTTTTATCGACTTCTGTAGACATATTTAAAAAGAAACACTATTTAAACCGAGTTTCATTTTAGGTAGGTTGTATATTGAACGTTGAACTCACTATTTATAGTCGTTTCTATATCAGTTTGCTTCATTGCTAATCAATTATTCATGTATTTTACTCATACAAACTTTTAAAGTCGCAAATAAACGAGTTTCTTTCATTCTTAGTTACTTTCGGGTTTTTTTCGTTTCACATTCTTTTGCTTTATTATTCTATTACCACTAGTTTAATTATTTCAGTTGATTTAATCGACAAATGCATTATATTTTTAGGCTTTTAAACCGTTCGGACAAATTCTACGTGTGATATCATTCAAGAAAAACGACTCACGTCATGCATTTTTAGAATACAGCAATACTATATCAGCTCATGTTGCTAAATTAGTGAGTGGGTTGTTTTTCAAGAATTATCTTATGATTTATGCATATCATCTTTACTATTGATACACGCTTATGACATAATGTGTATTTTTTAATATAAAAATTGTCTGTACCTATTTATTTACACCCATTCATACTTTAAATTTTACCGTATGTAGAATCTCTAACAATGAGTTTTCCTTGTTATATCGTATACGGAATTCTAACGAAATCTACTTCTTCCTGTTATATTACTGTTTCGTACTCAGCTTTATTTCAAGAATTACAGTAAAGATTCAATAGACGAGAATAATTTTTTTACATGTTACAATAATCTAGTTTCTCTAAATGTTGTGAAAACCGCCAGTATATTGTTACACACTATACGAAGTAACAATCAAAAACTATCTAGTTCTAGTCAGTTCGTGATGTAAACTACAAGTCGAAAAGAATCTCAGCAAACCTCTTACTACTAATAATTTTATGTTTGCTAATGACCAACTTCACAAAGAAATCCCAAGAGTTCTAATGAGAAGTCTTTGCTGATTCAGTGACAAAGGTGTCATTGTTTGGGTCAAAGGATGATTGTTTTGCAATGTCACGGATCAACTTAAATTAAAACTGAACGATTAAATGCCAACTCACTGATATTATGGTGAATATCCATAAAATTTCTATGTTCAGGATTTGAAGTTTTGAATGTATACCACTGAGGCATCTCAAACTGGGACGAAAGAGTTGTCCAGTCCCTCACCAACAGACTCATTTGTTGTGATTTAGTGATAATTTTCAGTAGTTTATAGTAATTACGAATGATCACGAGCTTTTTAGTGCAAAAATTGGATGTACCACCCAGATAGGTTAAATCACTAATATACCATATCATTCCAACGCTAGTAATCTACATGTGAATAAGGGAGAGCTAGAGAGATGAAGAAGACGAGTCTTTCAAGAAAGCTTTTTTTATTTCCCAACAGAATTCAAAACTGTATTAGAGCAACCCTGTTTATGTAGCAACGATTATGACCTTTTGATTGTAGAATTAGCAAATTAAATTCAATAGCAAGAAATCAAATAATAGTGAACGTTAAAGGGATAATATAAATCTAACTTGCTTTCAAATGTGTGCACGTTTGATCTATCATTTCTCCAGGGATATTACAGACTATCTAATTTTTATTAATAAATATTCATTCTGTCTTGTAAAGATAACTTAGAGTACATTTTTGTTAATCTATATTTCTATCCGACCTGCACTTTTTTCTGGTCGTTTGATACGACCTTTAGTTTACTAATTTTCCTCTACCCTAAGTTCACGCTTTGATGCTATATACACAGAGTTGTTCGACTTCAATTTTGTTCTCGTCGAATATCAAGACTTTTTCATTCCTGCCTTCTTGGATTTTATCGCTTGAGTATTACTGTTGAAAGGTTGTATTTATCAGTTGCCGTTTTGTCGAGTTCACGTTAGTTCTTTTTTATATTAGGAAAATCTTGATCGTTCATGACTAGAATTTACAGTAGATTCAGTCAAATAAATCTCAAAAGAAAACACCTTTATTATTACAAAATAAAACAGCTAGATAATTTATGACCTTCCCAGCGCACTACGTGTTCAATAGATATGTTTTACTACTTATATTAATTAACTTTTACTGTTAACTAACATTCTATCTAACAAATTAAATTTTGGTTCTTTACACATCGTAATGTTCGATACATTCTTATCCTGTCATAACTATTAGCAAATGAATGGTGTACCGTTATTTCCTATGGAGAGTAATTTTAACATTCTTCGTACTGAATTTTCAAGGCAACCAACTTTAGAAATTCACCGAGAAGATAATAGTTGTAGAGATTTTATTCAAAATCCATGGAACGAATCAGATGAGTTGAATCATAATCACATATCATCAAGTGTAGTAAATGGGACCAAAAATTTCCACGCTTTTCTTCCTTCTGTCAGAGATGAATGGGATGATTTTAGTGAAGAAAAATTATCAACTATGGATCCAGTATTTTTAAGTGTTTTGGCTAATCGACTTATCAAACCGTTATGTATGTTTTCTATCGTTTAACAACATTGTCGTTTTGTTTTATTGTTATAGAGTTTAATATGTACTACTGTTTATCGTGAAATATTTGTACAAGTCCGATATTGGACCAACATACAAAGGTAAAAAATGTGTTTACATAGAAGATATCTGGGAAATTCCTAATATCATCTGGAACTGGCCACAAATTCGGACCGGTTATAAACAACTAGCTAACACGTTAGAATCATTTGGAATCGATCATTCTGACAGAAAGCATAATAATGATTCATTTAACCAATCACTATACATTCAACATTTTGGTTAAAGTGTAACAAAATATCACGATATTTTGAGCTGTTTTTTCAACTTTTTTGAGATGGGCTTGTTCCATATGTATCAATCATGGTACCTATGTACTTTAACTAAATAAATTAAACGACTTCTGGAGAATCCTTTCAATTACATATGTTAACAATTATCAACTTGAAATAGTGATTCATTTGAATGAATGATGGTTTTAGACGTGTTCAAAATTAAGGTTTTAGTAGTAGTAGAGTAACCTTGATAAAGGATGCTTTCTTTACTAGCGCATAGTATTTTCATTCCAATTTATTTGATGCTTGTCAAATTGACAATGTTTTCGCCCAGTAAATAATACTCGATATACCTAAATGACGACATGTGATACGGTTTGATTCCAATGATTCCAGCGCTCATTTGTTACGAATTTATACTTGGTTTATCGGTATCTAACATCTTACTGAGATTATGAAAGTCTCACCTTAGTAATAATTAGAATGTTTCATTATTGTCTAAACATATACATATTCATCTTTTGTTTTCACATGTTTAGCTTACATTTTAATTTATCCTACAATTCACTGTTATATGTATATGAGCTTACTAGCTAAGAACGTTTACAATAAAAATCACTCATCTTTAAGATTAAATCGTGTCGTTTTAATTAAATGAGTTTTATATGTAAGTGAAGGCGCGGATCGACAAAACAAGAGCAGCATCTCTACAATTGAAGAATATCTGGAATTCAAAACAACTGTCAATCAACACCAAAGTCAGAATTTTCAGTACAAATGTCAAGACAGTTCTACTGTATGGAGCGGAAACTTGGAGAACTACGAAAGCTATCATTCAGAAGATACAAGTGTTTATTAACAATTGTCTGCGCAAAATACTTCGTATCCGTTGGCCAGACACTGTCAGCAACAACCTACTATGGGAGAGAACAAACCAGATCACAGTAGAGGAAGAAGTGCTGGAAGTGGATAGAACACACATTGAGGAAATCATCCAACTGCGTCACAAGACAAGCCCTCACTTGGAATCCTCAATGCCAAAGGAGAAGAGGAAGAGCAAAGAACACATTAGACTGAGAAATGGAGACAGACATAAGAATGAAGAACAATTGGATAGAACTAGGAAGCAAGGTTCAGGACAGATTGTGTTGAAGAATGCTGGTCGGCGGCCTAAGCCCCACTGGCAGTAACAGGCATATGTAAGTAATATGTAAGTCATTTCATTCTTTCTCTGATCTACAATTAACTGTATGTTTTCCTAACTTTCTGTTTACTTTTTATAGTGAAAGTAGCCGCAAGTATATCTGGTCCACAAGCTAATCTATTGAGGGCACAAGCTACAACACTATCTAGTCTTACCTCTTTGATATCTGAAAATAGAAATCATGATTCATTACCTTGGCCTTTGATTCCAAATCTACCGGCTAAAGAAACTTCTCATCTTACAGGACATTCAGTTCCTTTCTCACCAGTTGCCTTTGTATCGAATTTAAATACTGAGGTGAGTTAATGTTCTTATTATTGAGTATTTATTTATCTTTTTTATTGTTGAAAACATATCATGTAGAACATTTGATAAGCTTTAATATCCCATGAACTATGTAACACTCGATTAAAGGTTAAATAAGTCTGGATTTTCCATTCAAGGGTGTACATACTTTCGTTATGCCGTAAAGCCATAATATAAAGATAATTTAGTTTGTATAATCAATAAAATGAATAACACTACCCTGTAAATGCTTCCTTAATTCTATATACCTAGATATTTGATACTTTTCTACCTATCTCTTCTAAATGCAAATTTGCCAAGTTTAACAACTTACTTCATTAGCAATGTATTGTTACTCTTTTTCATTTGTTGAAGAGTATTACTTCCTTATGTATTTACATAGTATGAAAAGATGTGGTGTTGTTATCGTTGCTGTTAGCTGATCGATATGTGGTCGGTGCCTTGTTTGTTTGGCAGCTTCTCAACGAAACCCATATGCTTAATTTATTTTACCACCGAGATCCCCATCCTCATTAATCTGAAGTACTTGTATTGTCTTCCCTTTAAGCAAAATAAAAGTACTCTGATTTGTCATATTATCCATATTTAAATATATCTTTCCATTCCCAAATTAGCTCAAATGTAAGCACTAATTAGTCAGACAAGGTTGCGATAAATACATTGTTCTCTACATCATATAACTTTCCCTTGCTTTCACTAACTTACTCTCTGTATAAAAATATACATATATAACAACTGCTATCTGTCTTTGTCTCTTTCTCTCCCTCCATATCTTTATGTATGTATATGTATATATCTCACTTTATATATATGATCTCCTATGGCTATCCTACAAAACATTTCTCTCCATCTGTTCATGGTCCATTTCTATATCCATCTATCATTACTATCATCATCATCCTGCAAAAGAAAGTCAATCCGGATACATTGTTCATACTTTTTGGTAAGATTATCCTGCCTCCATATATATGTATGCTTATGTGGACCTTAATTAGGGTCATTTTTTAAATGACTAAGGTATTGTTTTGATTATAATTGATAAGTGAACTGTAAATTTGGCTACAATTCATAGTTTATTATTTGTAAAACAAGAAAAAATCTCATTAAACTAGCTAAAAGAATAGTTTGTATGGAAACTCCAATATATGTTGTGTTTGGTGTAGCAACACTGATCAAATTATTTCTATTATGCATATAAGTGTTGCGTCGCATTAAAATTGCTATGAATATAATTAGGATGTGTGTTGCTTTTCCATTTACCACACTATTCAGATATATGTTTGTTTGATAGGAAAAATTTTGGAATTTATCTAGTATCTTTATACAGATTATCAAATTGTGTTTAGGTATTTTATATTTTATATCTTTTTCCCGTCCATTAAAAATTAACCTTTCTATGCCTTATACATATTTGATTTTTTGCGTACATCACTTTGAATTTTGTTAAGGTGTTTACGGGGATGTGCAACGTGTAAAAATTCTGCACAATAAAAGAAGCACCGCCCTGGTTCAATTCACAGATGCTAATCAAGCACTTCGAGGTTAAATATTTAATTTATTACTGTTTATTTATTCTGTTGTTGATTTTATTTTTTGCGATGGACCTTGGGAAAGGTTATACTATCTGACTACTGACTATTGAATTTGTCAGATTTTACATTAACTTCAATCATAAAAAGAAACTCTTACTAAATGTAACAGAACGCATGCTGGTATGCATGATTTTTCTAATGATATTCCGTAAAGCTTAATAAATAACTTTGCAAATGAGTATTGCATGAGAATGTAGTTCTAATCATTGTTCAAAGATAACATATTCTACATGGTACAATGTGCATGTCCAGAATGTTATTTAGTTTTCCTTTTATAATTCCGAATTTTGACATTTATTATTATTATTATTATTATTATTATTATTATTATTATTTAAAAATTAAAAGCTATAAGTCAATGATTAAAACATTCGATTTCCAACTCTTAGCATAGAGGTTCAAGTCCCCACTGCACTTGTTAAACAGTTGGATCGTTTAAGTAGAATCACTAGCTCTCAAATACCATATAAATGGAACTTAAAGCTCCGACTATGCGTAAACTTGCACTTGTTCTCACTAAGTTGGCAAGTGTAAGAATCCTAATGTAAAAAATAACTGCATCAATATATATATATATTGTTGGTTTTTCGTCAGTATTATATACTTCCTCATGTTATGGGAAATCTTTAGATTTTTCAAATTTAATGCATGTTTCCCATAAAGCATCAAATGCTGTTTTTTTTTAAGTATTCACTGCTTAAATTTTCATCGAATAAGTGTTCAGTTCTTCCTTTCTAAGGAATAATTTGAATTTTAGATAAAGTATACATTATTCCAACAACTGAATAAAAATTTTATGTTCTTCTCTGGATTTGCTAAACCCAAGCTCTCAAGTAACATAAATTCACAAAGTTTTCACTCACATAAATATTTTGACAAAATTACACAATTGTGTCATAATTATAATTCATTTTGTCAAGTGGTTAGTTAGCTAGATCATATATTTTGATATGACGATGTGATAATTTGGACCAATGCACGTATGTGCCGAGTTCTATGTGGTTTATGGTTAACACAGGAAATAGTATTTATCACAGAATTGCTTCGGCATTTGGTGAACCATTAAAAGGCGAATAACATTAAATTGCCGTTTTTTTTTCAATCTATAACTTCAATTACGCTCCCACAGGACCTTCCATAATATCACGATGAGTGCCTTACATTTCAACTGCCCATCCAGTTGAGCGGATTTTTACACGCAATAGTTAAATGATTAGATATTTTACTATCCGTATATTCCGGAGAGATATTTCAAAAAGTTCTCATTTTCTACAATATAGTTTCCTACTTTCCAATGACACATTTTTTTTCACAAAGATATGTAAGGTAAAATAATAAAATTGAATAAAAACCACCAATTGTTTGTATACATTTGAAATACAATAATGTATTCGTTTCGTACTAAGTTATTGTCCTGCTTCTAAAGACGGATTTAATTCCCGTAATCCTTTTTTGTAATATCGGTTAGTGATCACTGCTAAATTATCTCACCTACATTATTTTTTTCAGCTGTGAATTTTTTAAACGGTGTCCCATTGTATGGTAAAACCATACATTGTGTTCTTTCGAAAAATTCAACTGTTACCATGCCACACACCAATCTACAAAATCCTACATCTGACGGTGAAAATGACATAAAAACTACATGTGATTATACTGGGCATAAATTGCATAGATTTAAACGTATCAACTCTCGTAATCATTTCAATATATGCGCTCCATCCAAAGTATTACATGTTACCAATTTACCGGACTCAATCGATGACGACAGTTTAAAAAGTTTATTTGAAAATGGTACCGATTATCATGTCACACGAATCAAATCTTTCAAGTAAGATATCGTGAAATTTCTGTCCATTTAAAAAAAATTTGATGCACTACAATTGATTACAGTATGCTGTGTAGTAGCGACATTATGAAGTCAACAAAAATTAATCTGAATAGATCGATATGTTTCATCGAAAACTGTCCTATGTATAAGAAAATAATTTTATGTCGCTGTGCTAAAATTATATGACAACTTGATCTGATGCACATATAAATTGGATTCTACATTACTTATGACTGATTGATTGATTGACCCAGAAATTTGTAAAAGAAAAAGAAACAAGTATCTATTACAGCTTCTCAATATCGGTTTAAATTTTCTCCATCAATGAAGTAACTAATCCAGAATTCAGAAATACAAGAAGGCAGATTACATGAAAAACCATTAACCTCAAAGCTGTTCTTCAGTATTTATCAAGTTATTTATAGTTTCAATTATTTTAAAAAAAGCATACTAATTTGGCATAATAGTAATGATGAGGATGATAGTAGTAATGACAATGAATTATGGTCTTTCGTAGTGATAGTTAATTTTTAGTTGATTACTTACATCTTACTTACGTCTGTTACGCTTTGTGGAGGAGCATAGGCCGCCCACTAGAATTCTCCATCCAACTCTGTCCTGAGTGATTCTCTCCTGTTGTTTCTAGTTGCTATTCATATTTTTGATGTCTACTTGCAATCGTCGGTTCAGTGTGTTCTTTGGTTTCCCTCTTTTCCGCTTTCTTTCAGGATTCCAAGTTAGCGCTTGCTTCGTGATACATTTTGATGATTTCATCAATGTGTGTCCTTATCCACTTCCAATGTCGTTTCCTTATTTCCTCAGCTGGAAGATGGTTTGTTCTCTCCCATAGTAAGCCGTTGCTGATGGTATCCGGTCAAGGGACATTTAGTATTTTGCTTAGACAACTGTTTATAAATACCTGTACATCATTGATAATGATGTTTGTGGTAGATCTCTAAGTTTTAGCTCCGTACAGTTGAACTGTCCTGGCGTGTGTATTAAAAATTCCGACTTGGCTGCTGGGTGATAGTTATTTTGAGTTGCATATGTTCTTCAATTGCAGAATTGCTGTCTTTGCTTTACCAGTCTGTGCCTTCAGATTGTCGTTGTTTATCAATAATGCTGGCCAGGTATGTAAAGAATTCGACTCCTTCCAGAACTTCTCTACCAAGTGTGATTTTGTTGATGCTCTCTATGTAGCATTCCATGATCCTACACTGACTATTTTACCTGCATTGGCACTTGTGTATGGTATAGAACAGCTAAGTCATCTGCCAAGTCCGAATCATCTAGCTTCATTCAAGCTGTTCATTGTATTCCGTTCTTCCCCTCAGATGTGGAGGTCTTCATAATCCAGTCAACCCCCAGAAAAAAGAGAAAAGGGGGAAAGTAAGCATCCTTGTCTAACTTCGGTCCTTAATTGAAATGCGTTTGTCAGCTGTCCTCTGTGCACGACTTTGCGGTATGGTCTGTTGTACGAATTCCGGATGATGACGATTTTCTCAGGCACACCATAGTGTCGAAGAAGGTTTCATAAGGTTTTCCTGTCCACTCTGTCAAACCTTTTCTCATGGTTGATTAGCAGCTTACAATTAAAACCCTGAAATAAAAAAGAAATTTTAATAGGTCTCTATTTATCACAGATTGATCTCAGTTGAGGCACCATTGAGAATTAAGAAGTACGGGACAACTGGTTTGCCCTGGTATAGGATAGTACTCAATCTATAAATTAACCCCCCCCCAAACCACGACTGTTGACGTGGTGGTCGGGTTTGCCTATCGTGATGAAGCAATCGAGTTATACTGGCTGAACAATCGTTCTTCAAGGTCCTACCATGCCAAACAGGTCAGTTGAAAAAGCTAACACGAAAATTACTCACAAAAAGGTTGTGTGTGACCGACCTCATGCAGTTGTCCCTTGGGCACTGCGATCACGCTCTCAGGTCATTAAGACCACCTCTAATCCAATTTCCTCTTCAGGTACCTCCAGAAGAACCCTTCCACGGTGTAGGCAACCGAGAAGTGATAACCGCCCTGACATCTCTAACAGCACTCAAGACCACTACATTCATAATCAACCTCTTTCTTCAGCCCCTGTTTTTCCTCCTTCGGCTTTCAACACAAAACTTCCTCTTTTGACTTCCTCCTCAAGTGTCATCATGGCCAATGATTCTAGTGCTCAAAACATTGTCCCAGGTCTACTGAAACCTCGCTCCAAACCACACATTGGAGCCTTCAACGTACGCACTCTATGTCAAATCGGCCGGCAGGCGTCCTTGGCTGAAACTCTAGAATCTCTTACGATTGATGTATGTTGTCTTCAAAACACGCACACAGGATCCCAGTGTGGCCATCCACTTGACCTCACCTCGGCAAAACGGAGAGCCGATGAGATACACCCTCCGTGTATCTGGCGACCCAGTGGCTATTTCTCATGGACTGGCAGGTGTAGGCATAGCATTAAGTACGAGGGTAGAACAAACGCTATTAGAGTGGATCCCCGTTAACAGTCGTCTATTCTCTGTTCGGCTTAACGGTTCCGTAAGAACTCGAAAGGACAGGGACACTCGTCGTTGCCTTTTCGTCGTTTCTGCCTACGCTCCTACTGACTGCAGCTCAAATGAAGTTAAAGATGATTTTTACCGAAAGCTTTCTGAACTTTTTCACAAAGCTAAACGCTCAGACATAGTACTCGTAGGAGGTGACTTAAATGCCCAACTGGAACCTAAAAGTCAAGTGTAAATGAGGCTTTCTCGAAAAGAGACGATGCTCTTATCTGCTCTCATTCCAGACATTTAGAACGATGGGATGAACACTTTAAGGAACAGTTCAGCTGGCCTTCAGCTACTCTACAACTACCCACCATTCCCAGACAGCGTGAATGGAACATTGAAGTAGGTCCCCCAACTTTAGCTGAAGTTCAAAAGGCTACAGTTAATCTGAAACGAGGAAGCGCATCTGGTCCAGATGGATTGACTCCAGAGGTCTTTAAGTATGGTGGTCCAATTTTAGCGATTAGGTTGACTAATATTTTAGCTAAAATCTGGGAACTGAATTTAATCTCATCTTACTGGTCTCAATCACCGAGCGACCCAATATATAAGAAGGGATCAAAACCATCCTGTGATAACCATAGAGGGATTAGTTTGACTAAGATAACTTCATCAAAGACCTATTACTGGAAATAACTCTCATCGACTGAATTTTCGGACACTGATCTACCAGGAGGTTCACTTATCGACTTAGAATACGCAGATGACATAATCCTGTTTTGTCAAGACGCTGATAAAATGCAAAATCTTTTGTTAGCACTGAGCAGCAATGCTAGGTTGTTTGAGATGCATTTCTACCCCTCTAAATGCAAGTTGTTGCTTCAGGACTGGTCTGCGTCAACACCTGAACTAAGGACAGGCAGTGATGTCGTCGAACGCGTTGACAACTTCACTTATCTTGGAAGTCTGATCGGCCCTAATGGGTTGGTGTCTGACGAAATCTCAGGATGGATTCGAAAAGCTCGTTTGGCTTTTGCCAACTTACGTCACCTATGGCGAAGGCGAGATATCTGTCTATCAATTAAGGGACGAGTTTATTGCGCAGTAGTTCGTTCTATTCTACTGCGAAACGTGTCCATTAAGAGTAGAAGATACTCGTAAGCTACTAGTATTTGACCACAGATGCCTAAGAAATATTGCTGGCATTTGTTGGGATCAGCGGGTAAGTAATAGTGAGGATAGACGCAGGGTATTAGGGAATGATGGTAAATCAGTTGATGAGGTTGTGAAACTTCATCGACTGAGATGGTCGGGCCATGTGTTACACATACCTGACCACCGATTACCACGACACACAATGCCGACTAGTGTTGGAGACGGATGAAAGAAGGTTAGGGTCGGCCAAACGAAAACGTGGCATCAGTGCTTGAAGTCACTAACTTGTGTTCTGAGCCATGTTGGTAGATACAGAGTTCGTGGTTGGGTTCCGTGTGACTATCGCAAATAATGGTTGGAGACTAGGTGACATGACTCAGAATCGTTCATAATGGCGTCAGTGTATACACTCTCTATCTTCCCTTGAACTATGAGACTAAATTTATTTCATATCTTTCTTTCTACGAACTAATTTTCTTCCTGTATTATATCCTTATATATAATCTTTCCTTTATATATTACACCATTGAGTTAACGACTTCTATGAATCCGGTGTTCGTCTTGCTGTGCTAATGCTGTATGGCAATATGAACCGATGCATATATGTGCCTGGTCATACGTTGTAACTGACTGACTGATGGTTGGAAATTTTTTTCGTAGTGATAAAAAAAGAAAACAACAGAATGTTCACATAGAATACATCTGAAAACCATTTGTATATTCTGTTCATTTCTTTAAAGTTTAGTCCAAATAAGTCAAAATCACCATTAACTTCGATTATAAATGAATGTTTGGTAACATTTCAAACATCATGTAATCTCTAGGATTTCTTGCCCATAAAGTCACTGTGCATTTATATAGCTGGTGCTACTACAAATCGTCTAATTCGGTGATCTCATGGCATGAAAGCTATTTGAGGAATCTCACCATTTGTCTGTTAGATGTTGTAAGAATACATCCAAATCCGTTAAACTGTTAATCATGTTCATTTCAATAGTTTATTTAATGCACTGAAGAACATAATCAGTTTACTGATCATAGTATATTGGGTAAATGTAATTCAAATACGATGATCTCTAAATACAATGATCTTATCTGGTATTTTTTAATTCTGTATCATTATTTTTTCCAGAGCTGATAAGAAAATGGCTTTAATAGAATTTGCAAATTTAGAAGAAGCAGTTTCAGCATTAATTGTAAGTAATTTTAACTCAGTAAAATTCGTTGCTGTCCATTCTCAACAAATTACATCTATCTAGAAAATTTGTCAGTAGTCTATTTCATTTTTATTAAAAATATGAGGTTACATATCCTATTTTGTATTTATTTATTTAGAACAATGGTTTATTGCTATAGTTGCACAAACTGTAATATATTAATTTTTGTTACATACACTAAATATTCTTGCTTGTTAAAGTAAAAACGATGGTAAGTGTTCACGTTCCCAAACTACTGCAGGATAAAATGTTAAATAATATTTTGGTTGTTATGTGAAAAGCCATGTGGAACTTCTTTCATGCTAGTAGATATTTTTATGAATTTGTCTTTCAGCAACATTTTGGGTTGTAAGAGGGCTATTGATACTACTTACTCGATCACTCAAATTAATTAAAAATCCAACTTTATATAACGTAATAGTTGTATAAAGTAGAGTACCTTAGCCCCATCGCCCTGCAAACGCACCTTATAAATAAATAAATAATTACGGAGTCAAAACTATAGTATGCCTTTTCTTAAATGTTTTTATTTTGACGAAACTATGTTGAGAATATTGCATAGTAATCGTGTAATCATATGTATTTGTATAGTACTGTGTAATTGATCCAATATCGAAATTACTTGTCTATATATTTTAGTAGGTCGACCATACCAAGACACAATCCTATTTATTTTTACATTGTAAAATAAAATTAAATCTACCGGTATTTTCCTTATTTTTTTAAAAATCTATTTTATTTGTTTGTATAAGAAAAGAAATATTTACATTTTATTATCCTTTCTTTATTCTAGACAATGCATAATTATCCCATAGAAGAGAATATGCATATTCGTGTCAGTTTCAGTAAATCTGCTTTATAAAATGTCATGTGAATAAAAAGTCGAAGAAAATATAAGTATGAACAATGTTACTCGGATACAAACATTTCACATATATCTCTATTAATTTGCTTTGCTTTATATGTATGTGTTTTCTTCTTATTATTATTATTTCTTCATTTCCTCTAATCGTTTACTATTAATTCTAGTTGGTTTCTCACTTTTCAAATTATCTTGTTTATTCCTTCAATTTAAATTTAACGGATTCATCAGTTTAGTTAAAATAAAATCATAAATGTATTTTCAATCAATTAATTCAGTGTTTGTTTTACTCTTGATACTTAATACTGACTATATAGTAATATTTGAACTACACATTCTTAATGTGTAGTTTCCAGGGGTTGGACGTTTACATGGAGATTCACTTGTTGACTTAGAATATGCCGATGACATAGTTCTGTTTGGTGAAGACACCGACAAAATGCAGAGTCTTCTGACCACCGTAAGCAACAATGCAAGCATGTTCGGGATGCAATTCTTCCCCTCGAAGTGCAAAATGTTACTTCAGGATTGGATTGCATCGACACCCGAACTAATGATAGGGAGTGAAGTAGTTGAGCATGTCGACCGCTTCACTTGTCTAAGGAGTCTCATCAGCCCTCGTAGTCTAGTGTGTGACGAAATCTCAGCACGGATACAGAAGGCTCGATTAGCTCCAGCCAACTTACGTCATTTATGGCATAAGCGAGATATCCGTCTATCAACCAAAGGACGTGTTTACTGTGCAACAGTTCGTTCATGGAACAAGTCCATGAAGTCACTGACAATTGAACTGAGCCATGTTGGTAGGTGTAGACTACCTGGTTGGGATCCGCGAGACGATAACCGATGGTTAAACACCTTGAATGACATGGCTCGAAATCGTTTGCAATGGTGCAGGTGCATCCATTCTTTGTGTCCTCCCAAATTCTGATCTGAATTCTTCATGTCCCTTTTTTTCTGTTCCCAAATTTATCTCACTGGATCATTTTTTTGAATAACATCTTCAAACCCTGATCTTCCCGATTACTGCTTATACTTTTACTACATGTACCACTACGGTATTTGAATTTACAATTATATCCCTGTGCTTATGTGGTACGACAACTCGAACTAATGTACGTACGTATGAAGTTCTACGTTTTTTCTGACTGGCATATTCTTAATAGCTAGTCATAAATAATATACTAGATTTCAATGTATGAAGTATCCACACATTTTTCATTCAATAATCATTATGGTCGAAGCATGGAATAGAATTTTTGCTTGCTATTCTTAATTATATTGAGTAAAGAATGGTTTTTAAAAAAAATGTAAATTTGTGTTGATAAATTGAGTCGTATATTATTAATGCTGTATGTATAAGAAAAAAATTATTTGGTAGAATGTATTCAATGGTGAATATGCTGTCTAATAACAGTCAAATTTCATTCTAGTTTCACTTAAATCTCGAACTCTTTTATAATGTGAACCGATGAAATTTAGATCAGAATATTCAATATAATAACGTTATTTAAATAATTTGTGAATGCTTGTGTCACGATTTAATTTAAGTACTTGGAAAATAAATTAATGAATTCAAAGATAATATGTAGTAAATAATGTGGAAAAATCTTCTCCGTAGTTCTATATGCAGTATAATTGAGAATTTCATTGTAAGATGTATTATAATCTATTACTTGTAATAAAACTCGCTACGGTTAGGAATCCATATTTTCAGTGTTTAAGGTCCATTCATTTTAATCGTTAGTCTTCAAATCTTTTAAGATAACGTAGAAATTAACAAGTTGCAACAGAGTTACTATTTTACTACACTCTTATTTCTAAGCTAATGTAAGCAGTGCTCTCAACTCATCTATTCAAGATGAAGTGTTTACTTCCCAGTCGATCTATTTTAATCTTATCCAATAAAACATGGTTAACTATTATGATAATCAATTGATTATTCTATTTCATTAATTAAAAAAATGGGTCGAAATAAAATGTTGAAGGTACTAGATCAATTTTGAAATTATATACATCATGTTAATAAGAATGAATGAATTAGTTTCAATCAATTCTTTTATGAACATTCAAATAATTTGTATTTACAGATATTAGTTAAGTATACTTTTTTCAATGTTACACTAATCATAGTTCATTCAATAAAACATATCGAATAAAATGATAGTTGATTAGTACTGATACTACTATTACTACATTGTAAAATACTGTATCCCTTCATGTCACATTATAATCAACTACTAAATCAATATAAGCTATAAAAAGATATGTACGGATTTAATTTATAAATTATCTTGAAGTTATGTAGGAGTAAGTTAGGTATTTTGTTATGGTGACAAATTATCAAAGTAACAAAAAATATAGATTAAACAATTGACTTGATACATAAAGAAATTTGATAAATTTTGTAATAAGGAATGTTTCTTTTTTTGCCAAAGTTTGTACATCATTAATACGATCTATGATTATTTATATCGTGTTATGTAATAAAGCTAAATAATGGTAGCTTCAGTTTTATGTATACATATTATTGAATACTATAAATATGACTGTTATTGAATTTGATTTACAGAGATAATATCATCATTTTAAAGTTTAATTTAGATTAATAGATAAAATAATTATTTAAAACTTCTAAGTTTGTTTCTCAAAAAGTGAATTATAGATTAGTTGTCTTTCAAGGGGAAATATCCTTCCATGTTGTGAGTACCTGAGAAATAGTAACCGCTTCTCACCTCTAACAGCATCCGGGATCATTTTGTTCACGATAAAATCTTCCCCTCACCTAATAATTTTCCTAACCCAATGATAGGACAACAAGCTTCCTTAGCTAGGACACTAGGGTCTCACATCGTCGATATATGCTACGACTGCGAAGTGCGCATACAGAATCCAAGTACGGTCTTTCGTTTGACCTTAACCTGTCAATATAAAAAACCGACGCGATCCACCCTTTGTGTATTTGGAGACCCAATTAATATTTCGTGTGACCTCGTTGGTGTAGGTAAAAATTAATATTAACTGCAGGACAGGCTCTCCTAGACTGGATTACGGTAGATAGTCGCTCAATTATATATATATATATATATATATATATATATATATATATATATATATATATATATATATATATATATATATATATATATATATATATATATATATATATATATCACAGTACATTTTTCACATGTACTACAGCAATGAAAGGCATCAACCGGGAACTTTTAATTATTTTTAAGTTAACATCCTGTTGATGTATGAACGGTGCATTTAAGGTCAATTTTCGCCCTATAATGAATTGATTATAACCATTTATAATTAGAGAAAATAAAACAGAAGTGTAAAGTAACAAGGTAGGTAGGCTTGCTTAGTGGATACATTAGTATAAATGACTAAACATTTAAAGTCCCTATGATCTCACCTGTGGAATAAGATACACTTACAGGTACAATAAAATTCAGTGCAGTTTCAGAGAAGTAAACATCGATGCGGCGAACAAAGGATAGTAGTGATTTTATCTCAGGAATAGATTATGGTAGAATGATTTCAGACTCTGGAAAATTTACTGGCAAAGTAATTCAATATAAAGAGATTATTTAGAATCTATTTTTTCACTAATGATAAGGAGTTGCGGTCGCTGTAACTGAGATTTTCTGTACATTGAATTACGTCACTGTATGTAAAGGATTGCTTGTTAAGTATTTTGAAGAAAAAGACTAGGTCTAGTCTTACCCACCTCTTCCATAAAGGGCCCAGTTCAAGTTTATTACATCTGGACTCATAATTTAAGGTACAATCAGTTCCAAGAATACAAAGTGTAAATCGTCTCCCTTTTTACTCGTACACTAAGAATAAACGTGCAGTATTGTTGGAGTGGTCGAACACACGCTATACAACAATATACATGTCTCGTTATAGAGGTTATGAATTATGTAACCCGTAAGACGTTGGGACTTGGGGGTCTGTCTTGAGACCTGTTCTGTGAAGAACAAATTGTAGGAGTACCTAAGTCCACTACTGTATGTAATTTAAATAGCACCTTACCATTTATGGTAAGATCTAAGTTGATTGATGCATTACTGAAGCACATTTCGCTGTGTTATGATATAACTGCCATGTTGAGCACTATTGTGCTTTCCTTGTTGTGTTCGATGCTCATTCAATTTTTTATATTGTTAATACACTACTCTAAAATCATCTGTATATAGAAAGGGCTTACCCACATCAAAACAATCGCAAATAGTATTGGTATAAAATAAAAAGACAAAGGGATTAAAAATACTTTATATTACACCGCTTTTGACCGAACAGCATTTGACAGGGAAGAGTTAAATTTGACTATTTGGTGTCGGTGGCTGGGGAAAAAGTTGAACCAAGCAAGCAGAAGGTTTTTGACTCCATGAGAGGCGAGTTTGCCTATAGGAAGTTAGATATTAGCAATGTCAATAGCTTTAGAAATGTGAAAGTACAGCACTAAGACTAGATATCCTCGGCTATATTGAGTAAGGAATAAATTAATGAAGTCAAAGCGGAATGTCCATGTTGAGAACCAATGATAAATTTTCCAGTGAATGAGTGGTTGGAGAGTTCCATAATCCTAGATATAACTGAAGTAATATTTATGGGCCGATAATTGCTCATCTCAGTCTTATCTCAAGATTTGTAACGTGGTATATGATATTTCAATAGAAAAGATAAGTACGTTTCTCCAGAGAGAGAAAATAGCTTTGGAAGAAGTGGTATATTTGGACCACCATATTTGTACTGAAAGATGAGTTATTGTAACGCGTTTATTGAGAAGGAGAATTAAGTTTTGTACTTTTAAGCTAGTACTAAATGCTAACAGCTCCTCTGTGATGGCTTTTAACCGGTGTTTTTATTGAATTTGTTTAGAAGTTGTTATTTGTGCAACTACTGTGAAATCGGTTGACCTAAAATAAAGTTTCTATAGGTGTCTTAATTCATTATGATATTTAGCTGATATAAATGTTTCGTTAGGATTTAAGAAGTACGAAGGAATCTAAATCGAGTCATTTATTAGATAGAATGTGTCAATGATATCCACCAGACTATTACTCGAAAAGAATGTATTCTAGTCTAAAAATCCTACCAGGGAGTTCAGGATGTCCTGGTCAACATCCCTATAGTCTCTATATAGACAGGATTTTAGTATGGATTGGTTATGAGAGGGACTGACAAAGAGAGAGATCATTCACATTGTCCGAAATATTAGGGGCTCTGTATATACATCCCAGGAGTAAACTATGATTCAGGGTGTTGACTGATATCCGAACCGATTCAAATAAACTACTCATATTAATGTCTTCAACTTTATTAGTTGTTAGAGAATCCAAAGCATATGTAAAACAACCAACCCCACGTTTAGTTTCTCTGTTACAACGACAGAGTCAATAGTTCCGGTTATTTAATTCTGATTCAAACATTGCGAGAAAGCGCCATGTTTCAGTGACAAGTATGTAAAAAGATTTGGCTGATGAAGCCCAGGCTCTTAATGCCGAAATTTTATTTAGAAGTGAACGTGCATCGATAAGCAATAAATTTAAAAAGGAAGTATGGAGTGTAAAAAAACCCGGGAACGTCTTTATCGATATTATTTATTTTAGAGGTGACTGGATTATCGTTTCCCCAGCAACCAATAAAAGGGAAATAAAGGCGGAAAAAGGGGAAATAAAAGGGACGAAAGCGTAAATAAAGGGGAAATGTCGAATTTTCCCCCTTACGTCGTGTACTTGGGGGATATTTGTCGACAATCATACGTAACGTACCGTGTTTGAATATGCCGCAACCCGTACTGGTGTTTTCATAAACGTCGACGAAATAAGGCACCGCTTAATAAGAAAACAAAACTATTGTCATAAACGCAAGCAACAAAATACGGACACAGGGATTTTGCTGACGTGCATATACACTGACTTCGTCTTTCGTTCAGCTAGTGTTCCGACATGCTTGGAAGCCATCACAAATAACTAACGTGATGCAGGTGAGTGACGTGCTCTCCATTTTTCATGTTCATTATAGCTAATTACCTAGTTAGTCCAATACTATTGTAGTAAACAGAACACCTGTGGGGACAACCGAATTACGATTAGCATACTATTACAGTGTTACTTGGTAAAATAGAAAAACAATATCGTAAATCGTTAATTTGCAAAATATTAATGCATCATATCAACCTGGACTGTTCCTGTTGCAAACATCAATCCATTGTCTCACATTTCATTGTTCATGCGTTTCCTTACAAATTGCACTGTGTTGTCGCTCTTTTTCCTTGATCTTCCCCCATCTTCTGCTGCCAGACATTGCGTTTTTAACTCGTGTGATACACTACTTACAAGTATATAAGTAGCACGCACCACACTATTAGTTCGAATAAAGTCACTGAGAGAGCTCGTAGACGTAGGGCCACTATTAACTTGTCAAGTGTCCTTGGCTGTCATAGATCGACTTATAACAGACGGTGGAATAAGATACGTACAGCTTTCACGAAAAACATAACTTGCTTTTGTTTGGTCAGTTTGCTAATGAAAGCTCAATCAAAGGTAACTAAATTTAACAGTGGTGTATGTTTAATTGATAGCAGTCGACAGAGAAATTAATTGTAATAAGAATCCTTCAACCGTTACACCATCCATTAGCTACAGCCATCAAAGGATTCTAGATAATAATGGTATGTATATGAAGTGAATACGTTAATATATTTCTTATAGGATGTAATGACGTAAATTTATGATCTCAAAAGTCCGTGAATCGTAAACAGCAGATCAACAATGTATTGATGAAATTAATTACAAGCAGCTTTCTCAGCATCACTAATGCTGATAGAATTCTGAATGATTTCCGAGACCTGGTTCCGGAATTATCAAGGAGAATCAGAAATGTCCTGAGGACATTCACAAGTGTCCGACCAAAGTTCATCAGCAGTGGGGTTTACTACCATCTCGGATTGAAAACAAATCTGCTTAGATATGTTGAACTTTTTTTGTGTACTTTTGATTTTGATACCCGTACTAATTAGTATGGGTGGTTGAACGTGTGGGATATGGCTTGAACAAACTGTAGTGTTAGTGGAGACCAGCTATTTCTCAAAGCCAAATAACTCTTTACTTTGATAGGGTAGACCTATTTACTGAAATGGACTTGGAGGACAGTGAGAATAGGCACTTACCTGTTCGGGTTGAGTTAATGGTGTGTAACCTATCAGTTCATCTTCTCTATCGAGAAAAGTTATATCTTGCAAATTCAGTATATACAGTATGAAGTTTATTCTTGATGGACACTTCTATGAATCAGACGACAAAAAGTTGTGATACTCCCAGTAACAAATGATGCTTATCACTAGTAAGAACCAAAAATCATACTAAATTTGTCTATGAGTATCTGTCCTATTATTTAAAGAATTAATTGAAGCTAAAAAATAAAGCTGATTATTCAATTATAGTTGTGCATTTTCATGCATTCATTGTATTATTCGCGTTATTAAATTTAAAATTATGAATAAACTAAATGTCATAATTTACTAAATTATGTATGTACCATCTAATGATATTATTTTCTGTCTCAATTTGACAGATTTTGTTATGTTTTAACTAAAACTAATATTTGAACGAAACGTCTTTCATACAAATACTTTTACGGTATGAGTGTTATGTTTCAGATATTAAAGTACATTGGAAAAACCAGTAATAGACAATAATGATTGTAATATTTTGTTGCCAATAATATTCATTAAACTGTGACAATGGATCATGTTAAATAATGAATATTATAAATAATATGAACAGTCTTACATACTGCTTGATGAAATTACTCATAACTCCAAACTTCAAGTTATGGATTACTGACTGATCTTCTGCACTCTCATTGTAGTATTTGTGTGCAGTTAGCACTCTATGCTATTGGAAAACATTGAGTTTAATTAATTCCCAAAAAATGAAACAGACTACAACAGCAATGGATTGAGGTACTGGTTAATATTTTACTGATTTCTAATAGTGATCTGCAGTAGATTCTACGTTGATCAAAGTGGGAAGACAATGAAGAATATCCACTAGACCATATCCGAACCAATTGTTAAGTTATAAGTTTTGTAGTATATAAACAAATTATGGGTGAGTTTATGGGAGTTATGAGGTTAGTTAGACAGTCTATTCTTGCAGTTGTCTACTTGTAATTGTAAAGTTTCTCGCTTGTATTCTACATACGTTAATCAGTAAAAACAACTCAATCAGTTCTCATCTTTCACCTTCAACCCTAAAGCCAAATCACTTCTGTCAGTAATGTTACTTACCATAGGCACATGGTATATTGTTTGTCAAAGCGGAGCACTACTGTCAGTTGTGTCCAGTTGACATGATTTTAAATGTAACAAATTAGTATCAGATGAGGTTTAATTAAATAATAACGAGGTGTTTCGAGTCAAAACTAATTCCGATCACTAATGTGTTAACACTCAAGCTGCATGTCTACAACTAATGGATAGATTTTTCAAATAGTTAAGCCAGGCATTTTACATCGGTCTGTCGCGACGTAGAATCTGCTACATATGTATGTTGGTTGTAGTGGCACCACTCCATCTGAACAGCGGTATGAAATTGTAAGAGCGAATCCCAGAATGGTAGGAGTGAGAACAGTAATAATTGTAACAGAAAAAAAATAGAGATTGAAGATATGACTCAAAAAAATAGGAATTAGTGAAATAAAATCATAAAGAATTAGGAAGCTAAGAATGTGAGGGAAGTCAAAGAATGAATGCACTTTCAACATTGCGAATGATTATGATTTATGTTATACAATCCCCAACCACTGGTTATGATAATCACGCGAACCACAACCAGGTAGTTTACGTCAGTGTACATGTCTCACTCCTACTGTCAGTGACTTGATGGACTGATGTTATATTTTGTTTTGGTTACCCTTAGTTTTCCTCCAACCTACTCCTACACCGGACGCCAATTGAGAAATACGGTTAGGGATACTTAACAAATCCCACCCACAAATAGAAACTCACTACCTTATCAGTCGATTTGCCATTCCTACGTAGTACGCTATTTCGAAGCCAGGCATTGCTTACATGGTGGTCCCAAAATACACGAACAATGCTTCAAATACACCTCTATAGATCAAATACTAGTAATTTATGAATATCCTTTATTCCTAATGGCCATGATTAACCCCCATAAGATAGGACGGAGCTAACTGGTGAGCAATAAACTCGTCTTTTGGTTGAAAGACGAATATCTATCCTATGCCATATGTTGCAAGTTGGCAAAAGCCAATCTAGCCTTCTGAGTCTGTGCCGAGATTTCATCAGCCACCAGAGCGTCAGTACTGTGAGACTCCTAAGATAAGTGAAGCGTTCAACTACTTCCCTCCCTATCATGAATTCAGGTACTGACAAAAGCTAATCCTGAAGCAGCATTTTGTATTTGAAGGGATATAATTGCATCCTAAGCATGCTTCCATTGTTTCTTAAGGTGGTCAGAAGACTGTATTTTGTCAGCGTTTTTACCAAATAGAACTATATCATCAAAAATTAAATCACACAATGAAAGTGTTGTCTTTATAACCATGTCTATGACAAAGGTAAACAAAAATGGGGAAGGTGGGCAGCCCTGATGAACATAATTTGAATTAACAAATTCCGATGAAAGTTCACCATAAGCTGTGACTCGACTAATAGTGATAGAGTAGAAAGCTTGCACAAGATTCATGTAGTATCTTGGTACGTCTTTCAATGATAGACACCACTACAGAACCTTACAATCAATGGGGTCGAACGCCGCCTTAAAGTCAAGGAGTACAACTATTGTTGGATGTCGAAAAGCATGTCTATGTTTCAGAACCCGACCAACGGCGAGTGTTAGATCTATGTATCAACGTCCAGGTTTGAAACCAAAGTAGTTCTTTTTATTTGCTCTTCATGAACTCTAGTAATATTTCAAAGTCTTATTGAGGCTAATATTTTAGACACTATACTAGTTAAATTGATTCCACTATGATTGTAAAACGAGGATTTTTGTCCTTTCTTATGGACAGGGGCGACCAGAGATCGAGACCAGTCAGATGAGATAATGCCCGATTCCCAAATTTTAGCTAGGCTTGCAGTTAGTCTAACTGCTCGAACTGAACAACCATCCCTAAAATTCTCAGAATTAATTCACTAGGCCCTGTTGCTCTCCCTAGCTTTAGATTGCTTATAACCTCCCAACTTTGCTGAGAGTTGGAGGACTCACATCAATTTACTACTCAGTTTACTTGGAGGTTGTTGAAAACTGAAAGCCACTTAAACTGTTCCCTAAAGTGCTCTGACCATCGGTCCAATCTTCTGGACTGAAAGTGAATAATAGTCCCACCTTTTTCCGAGACGGTTTCACTAACAATCGGATTTCCAATACCTGTTTTCTTGATAAGTCTGAACAATTATCTAGTGTTACCAATTGCCGCTGCCTCTTTCATCACCAATGCTTTCGTTACCCACTATTGCTCACGATAATTGCGTAGGCTTTTTACCAGCTAACCTTCAGGCTGCCTCGATTCCTCATTGTGTTCAGAACCAGGCGGGATGCGTTTCTGGGAATCTAGCAGATCATTAAACGTCGTTGACGTCTTTAAATACTACTGATTTCCATGGATTTATGGATATCATCTCCACTTTCATGATTGGCTAACTTCATCTCTGGTTGCTCATGAAGCATATTCCTGACTTTTCGAGTGTGGGAGTCGCCATGTCAAATGATGTTTTTCCTTATTGATGCTTGTTAGAAACAGATGATTATTTGAGCATAGTTGCAGATTCGATTTGTTAAGCCACGAAATCGCAAGAACCTCCTTTGTGCCTTTCGGTGTGGTTTAGTCTACCTATGTAGGGATTAAAATCAACCACAACTACTACATCGCCAGAGCAGTTAGTTTTTTGAAGCGAGTTAGAAAACGTCCTTTTAAATTCTTCTTTGACTTCATCTGGGTTCTAACCAGTGATAGCGCAAGCAGGAACAACGAAGAGGAAAAGGCGTGTGTCCCTAACTTTTCGAGTTCTTTTTGTCCCGTTTAGTCGAAAAGCGCTTAAGCGATTGTCTATCGTAATCCAGTCTAGGAGAACCTGTCCTACCTTTAAAATTAATGTTTTACCTACACCAATGAGGTCGCACGAAGTATTAGTGGGGTCTTCAGATACACAAAGGGCGGATCAGGTCGGTTCTTTATATTTACAGGCCGAGGTCAAACGAGAGACTAATTGGATCCTGTATGTGCAATTTGGAGTCGCAGCACATATCGTGAATTGAATCATGAAAATTGATGACACAAGGTGATAAATATTTGTAAGAAGGGTTAGTCATGTGGATAGGATAATTGTTAAGAGCTGAGGGAGAACTTTTATCGTGAACAAGATGATCTCTGATGCCGATAGAGGTAAGAGGGGAATTTTGACTTCCCGGTTGACCACAACGTGGAAAGATATTTCTTTTTGAAGAAAGTGAAAAGAGAAGTGGTTTAGCAGTGACATCGGATACCAAGAGACAACTGTTTGAGACCGGTCACAAATACGGCCTTTTCGTAGGAATTTATTGACGTGTTAGCTTCGCATTTTAAAAGAGGTTACTACCTGAAACGGGAATCCGTGAAGTAAGGTGAAATGTGAAATCTTTTGGGTCGACCTTTTCTAACTATTTTTTCTGTTGTAAGTGTTATATCTAGAGCTTACATTCTTAATACGCTGCGTATAACTTGAGCACTTGAACGCTAAAACCCTTCCATGTCGCAAATGAGACAAGTGAAAGAAATGCTATTCCAGACTGTCAAATTATAGTACAAGAACTTTCAGATATTTATAGTTTTCAATAAAAAGAAATCATCATTATAGCTATCCAGTCCGCACACAGGGGGTTATTAGCATTGTTCAATCGGGAAGCTACATGCAGAGATTCTAGAACATTCTTTCGAAAATGATTGGATGGAATATCTTCGGCTCTTTCTGAGCTTCTTACAGTTCCCTCGAGTTCGCCCGTGGACTGTCCCTACCGTAAGAAGACAGCATTACTAGAGATGCTGATTGTTCGTAGGAAACACCTTGCTGTTGTCACGCTCTTCTATAATCAACAGTACGAATTTTCTCTCGTATCTGCCTGGCATGGTATTACCTAAAGGGACATGTGTTCCAGCCAATAAAACTAAGTCGAGTCATTACGACAAGCAAGCTCAACCACCACTTCAAGGTAGCAGTTATGGTAAAGACCAGAATAACCCAATATCTATAAGCAATTTCAAGGACGTAAAATAATGAAGAAGCAAGAACACTACTTACCTACAATGTTATAAAAGTTATTTCTTTTAATCTTTACTATAATTGTTTTGAAATGTCAAAAAGTGAGTCTTTGATAAAGATAAAACAACAATAAAACTAAATAAAAATTCGTTAGTACTGAAAATACGTGATAAAACGTGAATTTTATTCAAGTAATCTGTGAGTGTTTTCATTGACAAATAAACATGAATAAAAGACAAGTAGATGATCGAAGTGGATCAAACATAAAGAAATTTGATTTTCAGAACTCAGAAACATCGTAGAGATTTGTGTAAACGGAATGCAGGACACATAGCAAAAATCTTAAAACCATGGTGAAAAATGTGTACGGAGAAAAAAAAGGTTATTACGTAAACATTTGTGACAGAAAAAAATTAGAAAAGAAATACATGGATCACAGTTACCTTGTTAGACAATAGACAATAAGTAACGTACACTCCAGTCGATCAATTCTGCCTCTCTCCCATACAGTCACAGACATATAAATATTCCAAGCAAGCAAAGATACAGTGGGTAGGTATAAAGAGATTGGATAAACATAAATTGATATGAATAGGAAACATGTATATTATTGTTACCAACAGTATTGATTTTCACTCTTACATACAAATCATACACACACATGTACGGACACTCTTTTCATATTTTTTTGTTTTTCACATTGCATCAAAATGAAAACGTTGAGATTCTTTTTGTTTTTCTAAACGATCTTCACGAAATTCAAACCATTGAAGAATGCCAATAATAATTATGAGTAAAATACAAATACATAGTAGTGTTATGGCTATATATAGTACTTTCATATTATATAATGGTTGGAGAAACAATTTCATAGTCCATCTAAAAATATAGTAGTAGAAAAAAAGGATAAAATAAAAATCATATAAGTATGTGCATAATTATTTTAATTAACACAACTGTGTTACATAGAGAAGTGTTAGGTAGATACCAGGGAAAGAGACTAGTAAAATTCAGGGAAACAATTCTCAAAGGAGTCACAGTTTGTGTCTCTTTTTTCTAAACGAATTTATCAAATAATTAGTGAATGAAATCTTCATATTATTCTAATTGTGAGCTTTCGTTAGACGTGTTAAACGTTGTGATAGTGTAGTAAATGCTACTCACACTGACAGATATAAGTAGCAGTAGAAACCAGAAGTGAAATACCAGAGAACAGAAGATTGAATTGAAGAGAACAGGCAAGGAGACAAATAAAAATGTTAATAACAATAGAATTGAAGGAATTATGAAGCATGTGAAGGATAAATGAAGGAAGATGTGAAAACAATGTAATTAATGAATAATTTTCATATTTTACTAAACCACTGTGTAATATTGCATTAAATAGATGAATTAGTTTTCTCCACTTGACTTTTCTTTCACTAAAATAACACCCATTCGTCAATAAATTATAGTTATCAGAAAGGTTTTTTTGCGGATATTAGAGTAATGTCAACCATTGAAATTATTGTTAATTAACTAAACATGTGTTAGTCAATTTCCTGTTACAAAAGTCCTATATATGTCGTACAGTTGTGCATGACTATTGAGATTTATCGTTTGTTGTGACCTTACATTTTATCCATATATTCAAAATGTATTTTTTCATTCTAACTAACAATTTAAGGTAGCTGATCGTTTTTTCTGGTACTCTAATTAGGTGTAATGAATAAGGGGAGAAGTGAATTTCTTGTGGTGCTATTGATTGTTAGCGTATATATAGATAATGGTGTGAATGAAGTTTGTGGTATTTGCTTAGAGGAAGATCCATAAACAGAAAGTAATGTTAATTCTATATTCGCCAGCGAATTATTTGAAACCAATAGAGGGGGATAGATGGAGAGATGTACTTAGTTTAGAACAGCTTAACAGTGTAATTCATCATGTTTTGTGGTAGGAACGGTATTCTTCTTTCTCTAATCACTGAGTCATAATCCCACATAGTCTAATAGTTTCAACCTCAAACGTTTTCAACATAGACGAAAAAACTTGTCCAGTACTTCATAATTTTTAGTGGTTCTGTATATAGTATCAGCTGGCGATGAGAAGAGACTTTAATTATGTACTAGATTTGAGCAAAAACTCATTATGAAACAACAGTATGAATATTATGGGATATATATGACCAGTTTGGGAAACAATTGAGGATAATCATTGCACGGAATTAACCTGTATAAAAGTTACTAACTATAGGATAATGCTCGTATTATTTGTAACTTGAATCATGTTACATTAAAAACTATCATTCGGTAATACAATTTACTTTCTAAGCGACAAAAGGAATAAATATAGACTTTCTTGATGATTAAACGGCAAAAGAAATGTGTTCACAGTAAAACCTTCACGGAAGGCGGCCTGCTTGAATATCTGGGCTACCTGTTCCTGCCATCTATATATTTCTATAAGTTATCTGTTTCTTCGTTTGTCTTAACAGGTCATTATGTCAATTGACTGAACAACCTGTTCAGGTGCGTTTGTGAAAAGTTTACAACCTTCCATTGTACAAGTTACAAAAACGTACAATCGGAGACATCGTGATGGCTGGCAATATGCATTGAAAAGAATGAATACTATTCAGATGTCGACTACTAATATCTAACTGGCGATCACTCAATATTTATCGTTAATATCGATCAAGAAATAAAAAAGGAAACTCGCTGAGGTACTTTGTTCTGAGAATTCTATATTGTAATAAAAATATAATATTGAATAAAGCTAACAATAAATAAATAAATAACCAGCTAGAGAGTGTTCACATTTATGTCCCTATTATTAGAAAAAATAATTAACCAATATCTTTTTTCATACAAATCTGACGACTTTTGTAGTCCCGAGGTTATCGATGAGTACTGAACTCTACCAAGAAACATACTGACAAACAAAATAAAACTCGAAGCTCTTAAAGAGTCAATAACTTCTGTGCCAAAAAGATGCTCTAGATGAACATCAATTTCAAGGGTGACATGGCTGTAAATATCTTAGAATAGAGAATCTCAAACTCGTTCGAAAGAAATTCATTCACACAAAGTTTCTAACCGATCTAACCTCATCAAGAGCTTAGAGGACAAGCTATCACATCTAATCATATAAATGTACATTTATCAAATAACTTTTACCTTGGAAGGTGAATATATTGATCATTTAATATGCATTCTATCCAAGATGGTTCATAAGAAGCTAAAAAGTTGATCACCTTGTAAATATGGATCGTTCGATCAAAACAGACTTGTCTAAGTCATATACACAGTGAACAGAAAGCTATCAATGGCAATAAACATTCCTTATCGTTTCCATTGTTAAAGCTTCTGCAATAAACACATTTAGGGAAGCTAGGCCTATACACACAAAAAACAAAACTAACTCAATCTCTTCTACAATAATTGTAACCTTTAGTTTCCTAAGGCCATCACCCTTTCTCCCTCTCTCTTCTAATTCTCTTGATCTTTTCACAACTACCGTCATTAACTGACTTTCTTTTTTAATGTTTTCTTGTTTCTCTGGTTAAATGGCACTTCAATTTCAAGATCTATACCACCTTATTACTCAATTACCTATGAATATTCATGTATATCCAAAATTTATTTTTATAACTACATTTTCAATCTCTTCATAAGGATAAAAATATCTTATGGTTTATATTTTGCTTCTTTATCCGCCACTTTTGTATTCATTAAACAAATTTCATTATCAATAAACATATCAAAGGTTACCATTGTAAAAAATAACAGTATATACATATTTTTACAATTGTACAGAAATAAGATTAAATCATTTACAGAAAAAGATAGAAAATTGTCTTATTTTATAAACAACTTACGCAGAAGGATTATCTAATGGATATGGATTGATAACAATTTGAGCTTTTGGAACAATAAACGATAGTAAACGTGATCGAATAAGCTAAGAAAATGTAATAAAATGAAAACTTATTACGATTATTCATAATAATATATTTGAATAATACACAAGTGGCGTTTCATTCAACCAAATGAACGTAATTACAAACTTAAATTATTCATCTAGAAAGATTATGATTAGTATATAATGATATATGCTTTGAAAGTGTTCAATATATATGAACAACAATGAAAATAAAAGAAGTCATGCGTCAATCCAGTATTTTTAAAAAAAGAGATTTGATTTTGTAAAAAATATAAACTATCTATTATATTTAAAATAAAATTATACATACTACTATACCAATGAACAGGATAAGTTACATAACCAATATTATGAATAAGGTTTTATATATAACAGTTAATTAATTTAAAGAGGATTTATTTCGTAAAGGGTAGGTGCATTAATTCTTTGTCTTTTCTTAGATTCTAGTTCTTCAAACTACTTCGTACGTTTTTCTATTCCATGAATTCATACTTTCTTTTCAAGTAGTTAATTTTATGCCTAATCTTTTCTACTGCCACCAACATTATTACTAATTATACTGTTCTGGTATATGTATTTGCTATTAAGGTGTGAAAACTTTAACCGATGCACGTATGTACCACATTCTGTATTGAGTATGACTGATTGACAGAATAACTTGTAAGACTATACATTACTTCCTATTTCCATTGATAAGTTAGTTGTGAAAGGATGTTTACGAAGAATTATTTAATGAACGTATTGAACTTCACTACAGTCACTATCAATCAACTTTGCTCAAAAATGCCTATAACTGATGGCAATACACTCTCCTTCCAGTCTTCGCACAAAAACAGACGGCTGCGCAATATCGAGAGTTGGTAAACTATATAAACTACTGAATATCAGCTCAGTAGTCTAAAGGTTAGGCGCTCACTCAAAAACTTGAAGGTTCTAGGTGCACACTGTCAGGTAGTCTTGTAGTAGGATGCAGCAGCTGTTTAGTGTTTCCTGGTTTTTACTGGTTGTTTAACTAAGATCAGTCCACGAAGCTAACCATATAAAACAGAAAAGTATGACACATGATTAAACTGTCAAGGCAAACAATATTTCTCATTAATTTAATTAAAGAAATTGACCAAGTTTGTTTTTATGGTGGATTTCGCTTACCAAGAACACATTATATACTATGCTTCAGATCAAATTTTGATGTGATAGTTATAAATATTTTTCTACCATACTAACTAAATTAGGTAGAATAGAATTTGGAGCTACAGTGAAGTAACTGAAAGTTCATTGTATTAATTGTTCAAAATTACTACAGCTTATTTGCTAAAAACATTTTTATTTAATAGTTATCAATCAAACATTAAGAAACTATTTGAAATACAAAAATTATTAAATAGTTAAGTAATAATACCAGCCTTAAATAAGTAGCCACATTTTGCATTAACTATGAAAAATCGACCAATATTGTCAATTCATATAAGACAATGCCTAGGTAATATTCTCATATTATTAAATAATTCTTCCACTTTTGATAAATATATATAAATGTATATAAAGTAAAAGTAGTTCAAAATGTAAGACAAATAATTTTTGAAAATAAACGATTTACTTCTCTTGATGGTGGTATAGAAATTGTCAATTTTTCAACATAATTGGCAAATTGACCTAAACCAAATATTTCAAACGGTACTTGAAGAGCACTACAACAACTTTGTGAACTTAAAAGTGCAGCAGAAAGATGACGACCTCCAGCAGCAGCTTCAGTGTTGAGGTATGAACTTATTCCAGGTACCATAAGACCATAAGGTAATCTACCATCTGAACATGAATCCGCAGATGAACAAAGTCCGTTAAGAACGGTAACCTTACAGTTAAAAGTGGAAGAATTGAAAGTAAATAATTATAAATGTACATTATAAAGTGTTCTTAAGTTAAACTATGCTTTAACGACAAATTAATAACACTTAGTAGAGTGACTTTAAGGTCATGACACATACATAAACCAAAAATGCTAACATAGACCATCTTATGGCAAAATCCAATAAAGGCTTGACAACTACGTATTTACAAAACAACATATTGCTATAGAAAACCATCTTATGTCGTTACAAATCGGAAGTAGCTGTTAAATAGGGTATATATATATATACGTTCTGTCGAAAAAAACAAATAACCAACTTTTATTCTCAAACAAAAAAGCCTTAACGTCACACTAGTTGAAGAATGAGAACAACAGACTGATGAGTTATTTACATATTGTTATGTATTAACTGTAAACGTAAAAATATCATGTCATACAATTCACTTGATATTGACAATACTTCTATTAAGTCAGTACTGATTAAGTTGAGAGAGCTGCGGGAATTTGTATCAACTTGAGAACAAATACGAATGTACGACTATCAGTAGTGAGTTAGAGTTATGCAATGAAAAGTGCAAGATTCTATGTAATATATATATACTCTACTAAAGAAAAATAATCCAATAAATACCTTTAAGAAGTATGGATCAGTATCCACAGTACTCAGGAATAACTGGGCTGATGGTTGATCATGAGAATTCAAGGAAACCATGAAGAAATCCAAAATACTCTACAAGTAATAAAAATGGGATACACCATAACACAGTATATAGACGAGGTAAATATAGTTCAGTCATGCTGAAAAGAACTTTTTGGAAAAACTGTAGGAAGAAAAAACAAAAATACAAACTGTAAACAAACAGTAAGAAGACACGGAGTAGTGATGAATGTTCACATTATTTAATTGCCGTAGACTCACCGTAGTAGAACGGTGGTCAATTTGACTTACAGCTATTGGGTTGTATATTACTAGCCTTCACATGAAACAGTGGGGCTATATATTAACAGAATCTAATTTTAGAGAAGTATGTTCTATTACATTACTTTTAATTCCAACATAAATAATATTACAAGTTATCTACAACTAACTATGAAAGTCCGTTCTCATATACTATCTTAAAGTTAAATGATAGGTGAAAAATTACAAACGAACCACGCTGTTGGAGGAAGTCCATTATGCACCAGCTCAAGGTCTCAGTCTACATGTCCTTGCTTGAAGGTCAGAAGGGCAATCGTACATACATTATAATTCGGTTTAGTAACTAAACCTCCTGACTTATATGGTCTTCTTTATTTGCATAGCAGGTTCGATTTACCGCGAGAAGGGTATATCGTGACTAAATTGGACATCAGAACACAACACTAATAAGAATCCAAACAGATTAAAGTGAATTTATGTTTTTGCTCGGACCAATATTCTGTAATCATTTTATTCTTATTCAAAAAATACAAGCGGCAATCTCAACAGCAGTAGATCGTCAATAAAAGTTTTTTAATTTTAGTTATTCAACAAATATTTGTCATGCATCATTCTGATTAAACTATGTCGTACAACTTCTCTCACCTCATCTAATGCAATGTAATATCCCAAAGAATATGGTGAGATTAAACATTTAATACCAAGCACTTATCATAAGAAAAATTCTTACATCATCAGATTGATCAAAAAATGCCAACTGACGTAGTTTAGTATTGTCTGGTGGCAATTGAACGCCCGGAAGTAGAGTAAGTTGAAAAGTGAGAATTCCATTAGAATTTAATCCTTTATTAACGAACACTCCAGGATAAACACCCATATTTTGACCACTTTTTGACCAACTTGTAACACCTAAACCTAAATCAGGTTTGCCATCCATATTGACATCACCGACTGCTGGACCAATTAATGAACTAGTCAATAAACCAGATCTTATTTGTGGAGTGGATGTTAAAGACCATCGCATAGTATTTTCTTTAACATTTGAAGGCTCCCATATCACATTAACAGGGAACCACTAAAATGTAAAAATGTAAAAAAGAACAGGAAATGAATCGATTAACAAAGTGAAACTGAGGAATGCATGAAAACAAATATTACTGACTAGTAAGTTACTTTTACATACAAATAAGTATTTATTCTTATCATGTATACTCGATCGATTGGTTGATGTTAGACACTAACACCATTGGATGCCGGCTCAGTGGTCTGATGGTTAAGTGCTAAGGCGCGAAGCCAGTAGGTCCTGGGTTCGAATCCCGCGAGCGAGATCGTGGATGCGCACTGCTGAGGAGTCCCATACTAGGACGAAACGACCGTCCAGTGCTTCCAGGTTTCCAACGGTGGTCTAACATCAATTGATTCATGATCTCAACCAAAAAACAATATAATTTGTTGATTTTCTAATGAAATCCTCCTGTAAAATAAGACACCAGGCAGGAGAAATGTGTGTCTATTGAGAGAAGTTACGAAGTATTTACATAACACATATATAGTTTTCGATCATCCATCTGCATCGTCAGGTTTTTTCTAACATCTGGACTATCTTCTCGTTTAGTCTCCAAGTGTTTTGTCAATGCTGTGCTTCCGATATACCAAAACTTTTCACTCCATTTGACAATTGTTGCAACTTCCAAGTCACTTTCCGCTACTCAGTGCTTACAAACATCCTTGTGAGTAGCGTCCACTACACTCTTACTCATCATAAGAGAGAATAATATGGATATATAATAATCATTTCAACTGACACACAATGGTCTTAGTTTGTGAATCATTTTTCTTTTACTATTACTGATAATTTATAATACTTTGAGACAACAGAATAACAAAATATAATGGTGATATTGTGAAGAAATAAAAGAGAGAAAACTTATTATAATCAACAAATAAATGAATACAATAGTTTGTTTTTTTTTAAAGAACAACTATGAGATTTTGTTTAGTAAGAAAAATTAATCTCAATCTTATGAACAAAACATTATAGGACTACAGAAAAATTAATACTTTGATCTCTGGGACGTTGACCAAGCAGTTGCGATAGATCTTTAACCTTCATTTTGACTCCAATTGATAAAGATAAGATATATTTTATTTTTGACTTCATATATAATACTTCAGTTAAACCCATTGTGTAATGATGGTATTTAAGAGCCAAATACGAATAGCGTATGGACCTATATTTGATCAAGTTACCATGATACTGCATCTCCTAACGTTGCTCTGTCGTCTTCTAAATTAGACCACTAAATCAGAGAATCAGGGAGTGGGTTCTATGAAAACCACCTGCTTCAGTTTAGGCACCCAGGGTGTATCCCAGCTCACATGCAAACTAGCTAGAAAAACCACTCACGCTTTAATTCTCATTCTCGAAAATCAAACTCAAAACTACTCATTATTGCTCGTTTTATTTAACATTGCTTCACCTGTTTATTCCCTTTATTTCCGTTTTGTATATTCTTTTATTTCTCAATTCACACAGCAGCTCATCTGTGGTGGAAATTCTGTCCTATCCAAACGATCTCAAATCACTGATTGGTCGGAAATTGAGTGGTACCACTGAATACGAAATCCGAACCAACCTTTCTGAAACCACGTATACCATCCAAATTGGCCTTCTTCAACACTCGCACACTAATGCAGATCAGACAACAGACAGGGTTGGCTGTCTATAGAACGTCTTAATATCGATGTCTGTTGTCTATCTGAGATCCATATTCAAGACTCTAGCGAAGCACTACAAATTCACTCTCCATCTGCAGCTTCGAAAAGCTTGTTTCGCGTGCGTTTATCCGAGAACTCTGTGGAATCTTTGCCTGGTTCTGCTGGCATCGGTGTCACACTAAGGGCTAGAGCTGAGGCAACACTGATCGATTTGAACCCCATTAAAAGTCGGTTATACGCTGTTAGATTTGAAAGAATCAAAATGCGAAGAAATTGGTGTGAGGAACGATGTCTTTTCGTAGTCTCTACCTAAACTCGAACAGATTGCAGCCCGGTTGCCATCAAGAATGAGTTTTACCAACAGCTAAATGTTCTTCTACAGATCGTACGTCCGACAGATATTGTAGTACTAGTTGGAGACTTGAATGCTCAGGTCGGGCGTCTAGGCACAGAAGAAAGTCGTTTAGGTGACCGATAGGGACGTGTTGGTCTCAGGTCAGATAACGGGGGCCGTCTACTGCAACTGTGCGCAGACCACAACCTGTTTCTGGCTAGCACTAACTACCTGCAAAGTTATCACCGATGTGTCATCTGGCATCCTGCCTCTGCATGTCAAACCTGGACTCGGTTTGCCACACCACGATCATCTAACGCTGGCATGGTTGTGTATATGACTGCCGCTCCTTTTGGAGTACCTATCTGGACTCTGATCATGCCCTTGTTTGCCTTCGTGATGTTGGTGTGGCTGTCAAAGGTCGGATCTACAATGTGTCGGTGAGAACAGTTTTGCTTTATGTAAAACCTGGCCTCTCCAACTTGAAAATGTCAGATAACTCTCTGTGTCCGATCATCGTTGTCGCCGAAAGATTACTGACATTCAGCAGCAACAAAATGTGTGTAATACAGAGGTTCGTCATCGTGGGTTCGGGAAGAGCGACGATAATAAGTTTGGTGTCACCATCTTGAAACACCGACTTCGATGGCTTGGACATGTCGTCCCAGGGAATTCCTCATCGCACTGGGACTAGATGGAAAAAGTGGAGATGATTAGTGTATGACACGGCGTCGTGGTATGAAAGAAAGCTGTACAGGACTGGCTTTTGATGGACCTTCGTGACTCTCCGATTGAGGTCCCAGAGATGGTGCAACACAATGGCTTGAGATGTTATCAGGCAAGGATAACCATAAGGCCCGTGGCGATCCTGACGTATCATTTTTTTACTTTCATCATAAAAAAAGGAAACAACTTCTTTAACTGGAAATATCTTTTCTGGCTTTATTTTTCTTTATAATAATGGTAATAATAATAAATAATATAACCCAGAGAAGCCAAAACTAACCTTTCGATCTTTGAAAGAATACATATATATACTACTGGTATCCAAACATTTAGCGTCTCTGCATACAGGTAGAAGTAAATCAATTGAACCATCATAGTCTACCATAGTAGAAAAATCAAATAATAATGATAATAATTTCCATCAGCAATATTAATATTATGTACATTACTATTTGGCACAATAACTTAAAAGATTCAAATATGAACAGAACAAATGTCAATCATTACAAGCTGAGATCTAAAATCAAAAACCTGGTTGTAATACAGAGTAACTGTTTTGTTGTAGTTGAAGATACCTTAAGATGCACCTATGAACCAGTACAGGACCGAATCTAAAACTTTCACATCTCAAGGTAAATATGGTATACTTAGATAAATGAGTTCGTCCATAAAACAGACTCGTCTTTACATCTAAATTACTACTCTATGATGATATTCTTCTACAAATTATTGATTAAACGATCGACATTCAATATCAGTTTGATTTGATCGCCCACCAAAACTTAAAAGTTTACGCTTAGAACCTGATTGGCTAAAGAGTATCGCATAGTTCCACCTTGACTGGTAATGTGTTATTATTTTAAAATATAATACAAAAAGTAAGTAACTTCTAAAGATTTGGACATTGCTGAATGTTTTTCATAGTACTTCGTCCGGGTTCATTGAATTTTATCAGAAACAAGTTTGCTATAATAAATCAAAGTCAACGGATCAAACGTTGTGTAATATGTTTTGGACAACTAAGAAAATGGATAAAGGATTAATAGGTGAACATTATCATATCCTTACTTCCATGTATGGCATGATTTGTCTTACGTAAGCTCCTTTACAGAACTAAATGCTAGTTTACTAACTCGACAAGCTAATATTCGACCAAAAACGAAGGTATTGAAGGAAGGATTAGTTATAAAGCGAAAGATATTGGAAATCAGGAAAAAACAGATGCAGCCATTTCGTCATTGTTTCATGCATTCTTTGTTTTGAACCAAGTTACTGAAGATTACAGTCATTTAAGAGTGTTCAATCTGCCCCACACGAGATCAAATGAAATCAAAAAACCGTCCTAGATTCTCGGGATATATGTGTATGAATACATATAAGTACTGAGTGATTCTATAACAAATAATTAGTTTATGTTAAACTAATACTCAAGATAATGGACTCAACAACAACAACACTTGACTCAATAGATACAGGCTGAAAATCAATTGTACGATATGATCGGACGGATAAAATTTGCATCAACCAGTAAGAAAACAGATTACGATTAACCCATAAAATAAAAAAGAATAAATACGAGTTACACATATGAAATAAATTCATAATGCACAAATCGACAGGTAGAACTAAGTGCTTTGTCAATTATCGACGATAATCTTCACGTCAATGATTATCTATGTCAGTACGGTCGATCAAGAAGTCTCAATGGCACAATAACTCCTATGGATATTGGTCGTAGTGGTTTAGTAACTACACAGTGTTGAAATTTATTCCTGATAGAAAAAGAGACAGTGAGTTAGTAAAATTAGATCGTGCAGACTTTCATATTAGAAACCTGTTGGCCTTGTCTATTATGCCCAAACTGCTTCAAACTTAAGGGGGATTTATCAAACTGGACAGTTAATAAGAGAAAATTTCTTTCATGTGATAATTTGCAGTTTGATCACTGAAGCCTCTCCTATATATATAAAAGGAGCTGAAAATGCCATTAAACGCTGCTTAGTTATGGATAGACTCTATAACTGTTTTACTGACAATACACACTCCAGTTTTATAGTTTCAAACTTGTTTTAAAATTAAAACGCTAAATACTTACCGAAATCATTCAACACGAATAATCCCAAAACAGATTGTGGAGTACTTAATAATTTAGGATCGAGATCAATTAATTCAGCATTAGTTACATCAGGCAAAGAACCAATCGATGATTCAGTACGTAGTATCACCTGTAATTGTTGGGTATTCTCATTATCCACAAGGATTATAATATCTACATAAATGTCATTCATGAAAAGTAAGTATATGAATATACAAAATTGTTAGCTTGATTGACAGCCAGTCTTAGTAATTACTCTCAGTTGGAACAAAACATAAGATTATCAAATAAAAACTAATTTTTTAAATTTACCGCACTGACATTGTGACAATAAAAATACTGAAGTATAATTTTAACAACCTGTTATTTTAACGACAAACTGTTTAGGCATACCCAAGTACATTGCTACCTAAAACAAAACAGTTTAGCACTAATATACCAGTAATGATTACACAACGAAGGCGCTCAAGTTTACTGAATAACAGTCATAGAAGTCAACCTCTATTTTGCACTGAAATATGACTTAAGAAGCAGAAGTGATAGAATTATAATATATACTGCATTCGTTATGTACTTCAGCATCATAATTTATTTATACAATTGAATTATTGGTATTATTCTATTGGCTTCCACAGAGGATTTTTTGTCGCATTTCAGTGACAATCTCCTTTAATTAATGTTTAGGAAAATGCAATATTGATCATGTTAAATATCGTCATGAATTTTGTTAATTCTTTTATTCTATCAACTTAATATGTTATTTTCCATCAATTATATTCCTGCCTTTCCCTTCTAGGAGCTAAACTATATGACAGAAGCGACCTATTATCTTTATTACACAAAAAAGCTGATACAAGAGACAATGATTTCACTGTATGTATTTTTCTAATCAATAAAATTATCAAAGGAAAAAGGAGTCAAATACAGATAAGACAATCAATGAATTATTTTAATAGTAGAACGGATATCTAATGGATGCTGGAATTATATTCAGAAACAAGTTTGTTTGATTGCCTTTATTATGTAAACATGTACTATTGAAGATATATGTTTAAACCTACGTACTGTAAAAATTAAAAACGATTTTCCAAGTAAAATATATTACAACACTACCTAAGTGAGTGTTATGCATTTCATCTGCTAAGCTTACATGTCTACGTAATCAGATTCTAGCCACAATTTTTGGGTTAAGGCTAATGAATCTACTCAGCTGTTCAAACCAAAGTAAATGGAATAAGAGGTTTAAACCTGAAAATTATTGATTGAAAGTCACTAGCTGACTGCTTCATAATACTATTAGCACTGATTACAAAGAATACACTTATAATATATGAATAAATTGTTTAAAAGAGAATTTCAAAGTGAAAATACAACAAAATCGGTAATTACATATCAACTTTTTATGAAAAGTAAATCTATTTACGAAGTGTTATATTCTAATTATAATACAACTTTCTATATGATGGTGAAAAACCAACAAAAAAAAAGGAGAAAAGGAAAAACAGGCTTTTCAATGCAACAACAACGCGACAAGTTTCCAATTGAATAGCTGGCTTACCAGGAACACCATCTCTGTTGATATCCCCGAAAGCTGAATAACCAAGTCGAGACCACGAAGGGCCAGAATAGGCAGTGGATAATTTTGTAAGCTCATTTCTATAATATTATTATTTAATAAATGAATGTGAACAAGTTAAATTTTAAGAGCTCGACAGAGCAATATTGTTTGTTTATATATGTTATTCGAAATAGAAATTAGATTATAACAACGTTACATATATTCACCAACTGAGTCATTTAACTTGTTTTGTAGAATTTATTTTATATTTTACAAACGGTATGTTGATAAAATTCTAACCGGATGCGCAGTAGAATATGAACTAGTGATTCAACATTAGTGTGGACAAATTTGGCACACAAGTCAGTCAATCAGCTACAACGTAGTACCAGGTATATATATATGCATCGCCCTAATTAGCCAAACTTCATTAAGACAACAAGATAAACACCTAATTCATAGAAGTAGTTACTTCAATGCTAGTAACATAAAAAAGACGGATTTCATATAAGGATATAATACAACAAGAAAGATATAAAGTAACTTTAATCTCACGGTTTAAGGCAGGATAGAAACTGTATACACCTACGCCATTGTGATCGACTCTGAGCTATGTCATCCAGAGTCTCTAACCATTGGTCACGATAGTCACACGGAACCAAACCACGAACTCTGCATCTACCAACATGGCTCAGAACACAAGTTAGTGACTTCAAGCACTGATGCCACGTTTTCGTTTGGCCGACCCTAACCTTCTTTCATCCGTATCCAACACTAGTCGGCATTGTGTGTCGTGGTAATCGGTGGTCAGGTATGTGTAACACATGGCCCGACCATCTCAGTCGATGGAGATTCACAACCTCATCAACTGATTCACCATCATTCCCTGATATCCTGGGTCTATATTCACTATTACTTACCCGCTGATCCCAGCAGATGCCAGCAATATTTCTAAGGCATCTGTGGTCAAATACTAGTAGCTTACGAGTATCTTCTACTTTTAATGGCCACGTTTAGCAGTAGAACAGAACGAACTACTGCGAAATAAACTCTTCCCTTAATTAGTAGACGGCGATCTCGCCGTCGCCATAGGTGACGTAAATACAATAAGGCAAGTGCACATAAAAGTAATTTTTGCATATCACGAATTATTTTTTTGTCAGAATGGGGATTTGCATTAATTGGTGACCCATTCGTTATGATATGGTGTTGAATGGAATGTTTGAGATCCGCTTTATTGTATGTTACTTTCACGAGTTCGGGAAATTCCTTTAACAAAAATTTACATGGATCGCCGCGGCTTTTATCTATCATTAGATTCATGGAAACGGCTTCCGTGAGTGTTCCTCTTATCGAAGTGGTGTGATTACCATTTATAGGTCTGTGACACCGCGAGTCTACTAGAGGATCGAAGTTATATAGGAAATCAATGCCTATTATGGGCACTGACACATCTACTATGACAAAGTCCCAGAGGTACGGAGCGCCTCGTCCGAAATCTAAGGACAACTTTCGTTTGCCGTATGTCTTGATATCCGATTTGTTTGTTGCTCTTAGTACTAGTGATGCATTAACGTTTCTTCTCTCCTCGCTTACTGGAAGTACTACGCTGATTTCCGCTCCAGTATCGACTAGGAATTGCGCGCCTGTCGTTTGGTCTTGTATATAAAACAGGCGACTATTTGCGGGCATTATGTTCGTTGATGCCGTCGCCATGGGTATCGCTTACCTGTTATGCTAAATCTACAAGGTTGTAGACACTTCCTAATATAACTATCACAAAGAAAAATGGACGGACAAAAACAATGATTATAACAAATGGTACAATTTATAACATAGAACACACTTACTAAATTGCACCAATATATCAATTGTTTGTGAATAGTCGCTATTTATTATGATTATTATCGTCACGTTCAATGATGTTTGTGAAATAATGTACATGTAATTAAAATACTAATATAATAAATCCACAGTTATGATTATAGTCCATTTGATAATCCAAATTGAGACAAAGTGCGTTGAATTTTCGGAATTTGACTATATCGTCGAAAGTCGTTTCCTGTTCGCACGTCGGGCTTACCAGTTCTGTAGTGGCTGTGCTTTGTCGACCAATCACCCTCGTAACCATTATCATATAATCCTCAACGGTGTTTGAAATCAGAAGGCAAAGAGAAGCAGCTAGCTAGCTTTATCATTAGCTATTTAATTGATTCGATGATTCATCCATTTCCTTATATACATATGCATGTACATTTACACCTTCACACTACTCTACTCTTTCGAGTCGCTGACTCACTCAGTTGTCTCTCTGCTTTGTGGTCCGAGTTATCTGCTAATAAAACTGTAGTCGCTGCCTCTCTTTGCCTTCTGATTTCAAACACCGTTGAGGATTATATGGTAACGGTTACGAGGGTGATTTGTTAACGAAACACAGACACGACAATGGGACTCCTTAGCAATGCGTATTCACGACCCCGCTCTTGGGACTCGAACCCAGGACCCTCGGTTTCGCACGGGAATGCTTAACCTCTAAATCACTGATCCGAAATGAGATGGTGCAGATGTCTAACTTCAGACAATAGGTGAAGGGTTGCGCAAGATTGTGGATCGATTTAAACTAGATATTAACACCGTTTAATGTCGGACCAGTGGTCCAGATGTTAAGCATTCCGTGCGAAACCGAGGGTCCTGGGTTTGAGTCCCGAGAGTGGGATCGTGGATACGCATTGCTAAGAGGTCCCATACTAGTTAGAAATGGCCGTCCAATGCCTCCAGGTTTTCAATGGTTGTCTAGCTTAGATCGACTCATGAATTCAACTATTAAAATTATACATTAATAAAAAAACTGGGATGATGAAAAAGCTAAACCTTTTAAGATCCAGTTGACAATAAAGTTTTGATTATACTCGGAGAACAAACAAATAAATCAAGAAATTAACATACCCGCCTATATATGCTACTCGATGTCCTGACACTTCACCGTATACATCAGCAATCATATCAGAATTTAAATCGCATACTAATGGTTGAGAAGTAAAAGTATCCAAAAATTTTGGTGAACCTGAACATTCATTAGGAATTTTTTAAAAAGTAACAACATTAGAAGTCATGTCTATCTTTAACATTTTAAAGTAAACTATTTTAAGAAAGAAAAATGTAGTTGTAAATTCTCTTCAATCAGGAAAATAAGTGAAATCTCTCACGAACTTTGTACAACAATGAAAAATTCAGATTTTTGGTGAAATATCTAATCTACTTAGAAAAAGAGATAACATGATAAGACAAAATTAAAGTAGAGGAATATTTGTTGTTCAAATACTTAGATGTAACTCACCAATGAAGTACAAACCGATGTATTTTGCTTTAAGTTACACTATATGTATGAGGGCTAATCATACTTAATATTTGGATGCCTAGAATGAAGTATATGCAGTGAATTTGGAGCTGTACCACCACTCCACTCAGGTAATTAAAAGTCTAATATAAATTATAATGAAATAATAAACTATATGGTATTACCATACATCCAAATTCAACGTACACTATAAGTATAAGTAAAAAACTAACCCTCATGTAAACATTTTGGAGCGAATAAGCTTTTTCCTGTCAAAAATGTTACAAACAACCGACACACAAGAAAATTAAACGGTATCTATAGCCTAGTTATACTGCGGAAAATTGGATATTTCGTGCTAATTCCTCCTCCTATCCAGTGCATACCTACAACTACAAACGAGATCGACCTAGCAAATGCAGGAATTGTTGCAAGCATGATACCTTTATGAAGATAAATCATATCATGTGTAGCGATATGAATTTATACTTGATGCAGGGTACCTTCTAACTCATCTGGCAACAGCCCAAGATATTAACATTTTGTTCATCTAAATTTCTGTAATCAAACTGCCAAGAAATAACATTAATCTTCACAACACATGTAACCGAGGCACCAAACAGATATGCGCCACACTAAGTCATTCGATTTGTGTGAGGTCTGAGATACTAGACGGGCGCCAAAGCCGAGGGAGGGGGTTTTCTTAGAAGGCCACTCCCCGAACTTTTGGCTTAGAGATCTAATCCACAGGGCAACGGAGTGACGTCAAGAGATGCAGTCCTATGGTAGCCAGTGACCAACAATAGATTCATACGCCATTTGTTTCCTCAAGATCCTGTAGCCCATTCACACGATTGGTTTCGATTCAGGGTTTTCTAACTCTCCAAGGTGGATCCTCTGTATCCACCAACCCGATTAAAGTTTCGGACATTCGCTTTTCGTCCTCTCAATTTTGTAAACAACAACCCCACAGCGAGAAAGCAGTGAGTCGGACTTTCCTGATAGTGGCTGTATACGCGTAGCCATGTGAGAGCATTTAGAGAGAGAGAGCTGACTCTCTCCACTCTAGGCCATACTATGGCATGTGTGTGCCACGTAACCAGGTTCTAGACTGGACTTTGATTTAGGTAAAGTGAGATAAATTTATTCTTTTATATAAACTATTATTAACTGTAAAGAAAGCTATGGACTTAAGAGGGGATATGAATTAAATCGATTTGCCTCAAGAAGAAGGATTTCGTACTATAGCACCTAATTTTTAACTTGAAGCCGGTAGCTGAAACCTATTAGTGATTCCATGGGCTGATGCCACATTTTAGTTTCATTACTACTATCTTCCATTCAATATACTCTTACCGCAGTCAGTATAGCTAGTCGACGTAGAGGGGGATTGGATATAGCATGTGTCACAGCTACCTAACTCAATGAAGAATCACAGCATCGTCACAACCGACCATCTTTACCATGACCCAAAATACCTAATTCTGGTGTTGCTCCCTCCGCTGTTCCATTGAAACCGAGGAATGCTTAGAAAATATCAAAGTTTAAATACTCGTAACACATGTATTCCCTCTTCTGTCAAAGGTCATGTTTAAAGTCCATCAATATGAGTAGTTGGGCTAAACTCTCAACTCAAACCTCCACAAACAAGATTTGCTGTCTATTGATTTAACTCGTATTTTCTTGAGACGCAATAAAGTTGATTTGTGTAGGAATCAGAAATCATAAAAATATATGACCTCATAACACAGAATATATATCACTGTTGACTTACCGAATTTCCCACGATATTCACCACCTGAGCCATAAGCTACATATACATCAAATGGTCCCCCATCTGAACTACCGGTGACTAGTAAAAGATCAGTCCGAGAATCTCCATTGAAATCAGAAGTAGCAACACCACGGATAGGCTTAGACAAAAAATTACCAATTATTTCAACAGGTGGAGAAAATTTCACACTAGATAGTATTGGTGAAGTGGATTGAAAACCTTTATTGTCAGACTGTAGAACAGCAAATAATTTTGAACCATCGCCATTGGCAAATATAATATCCATTCGACGATCAGCGTTTAAATCAGTGAATGCTGCCAATTGAAAATCTGGCCAGGCATTTATTTGTTGATAAAAATCAGATGGATTGTTATTTAAAACAATATTTTTATCCGAATTCACCAAAAAGAATAGCAATAGTAAATAAAATGTAGTCACCATGATAAATGATGGAATACGGATTAATTTCATTGTCGTATGAAGCAAAATGTTAAAGTTCACTGGATGTCAGACAAATCTAGGGAAGTAAATAAACAATAAATTGCTTTTAAGAATAATAATGACAAACTGAATAGTATAAGTCAAAATATTTTTTAGTCACTGGAGTCACCCTCTTACATCACAGTTACAAATAAAACAAGATATAATGCAAATATGTATTAGCTTAAATTGTAGTTCGAAAAGAAAGAATTACTTAGCGTAACAAAAAGAATAAATATGACTAATTCTGAGCTGTACTTGAAAACGTCAACTACTGATTGTGATTATTGTGTACACCTTAACCAAGTAGTCGGCACTTATCAACATGGCTTAAAACAAGACAGTGACTCCATGAGCTGACGTTACATCATAATCGAACCACCCCTCACTCCTTGTATGCATTTTTAAGGAAAAAGTACAAATAAACTGTAGACATAGGAGAATAACCATAAATTGAGTACGGTACAAAACAAAGCGCTTTAATTTATTTTATGGTATACAAATAACTGATGTTGAAGTCAGCTATCTTTGACTTGCACCACATTAATTTATTTTAAATGAGATGAATGAATAAACAAAAGTGAATTTTAAAGTTGGATGATTAGATTTGAGAACAATTAAAGATTATATGGAATCGAAAAGTTAAATAGACGGAAGCCATTCACATAATGCGAATAAGGAAAGACTTCTGATAAATTTATATTGCACATGTACAGAGTATTCTTGTAAAACTTTTTAAGTGATAAACGATATGATAAAATAAAAAAACAGAATGATGGCTCTTGCAAAATGATCTTTATAGTGTTGTCAGAAAATGATCTGTAAGAATTCCTATGCAGGCGATTCAGTGATCAGTTATTATTTCCACTAGGTATGATCAAACTGTTTAAATATTTATTCACATCGACTGTTTTATTGACCTAATTTCCAACTTTTTTAACTAGTTAGTTGATGAAATGAGTTTATGTCCGGAGATTTAATCGGATCGGTGGACACAGAGGATCCACCTGGGGGAGTTGGAAAACCGTGATTCCAAACCAATGATCCAGATGGGCTCCAGGATCCTGAAAGGACAAATGGCATATGAACCAATAGTCGGTCACTGGCTACCATGGGATTGCATCTCCTGACGTTGCTCCACTGCCCTGTGGATCAGACCTTTAGGTCAAAGGTTGGGGGGTTGGCCTCCTAAGAAAACCACCTGCTTCGGCGTAGGCACCCGGACAGTATCACAGCCCACACACAAATCAAGTGACCTTTTAGCGCATATGTATTTGGTGCCCCTTTGTACCAGTGTTTATGTGTTCAAATACATAAATGTCAAAGGATGTGTAGACTAGTTTTAAGAATATTTTCATCACCCAATAAGCTTATGAAATTCGCTCGATTTACACCTGCATCATGAAGATAATCACGCACTTTATATTAATAGAATCAACTCTAGGAGACATCAGTTCTGAATGTAACAATATATTACGTTCATTTAATAGGCAGAACAAACTAGTAAATCAGTTGAAACAATGTGTCTTTTATCATATCAGAACAAATATTTGTTCCATAAATTTATTTATCAAAAAAAAACAAAAAAAAAACAAATATAATAAAAATAAATAATCAAATTATTATCATCATAAATTTTCCTAAGGAGAAAAATCAAACAGATTCCTTATCTACCCTACAATTCACCAACAATACTACATAGACATAGAATATTCATAATATAAAAAGGCATAAAACAGGGTGAAAAAAAGAAGGGAAGAAAGATTGCTGAAATAAAAGAGGTGAACATACTTCATACATCAGCTTGCATTGAACGCATTTTCAAGGAAAAATAAATATATTTATAGAGAAATTTCTGAACAAGTTGAATAAAGTATTGACAAAATAACTTAGAAAATAATCAACTTTATTACATAACTATGAACAGTAATAACTAGGTTTTTTCTTCATCTTTTTTTTAGTCTTTTAAACTTTTATTTAATAAATAACTAATGACAATGACGATAAAACTAAGAGAGAAAATAGTTCTTTGATGCTGCGTAACTAATCCCCATAATATATGTTTATTTGTAGATTTTGAAAATGGTTGACGTATTATTTGTGATCGGTTAAGTAATTTTTGCTCACGATATTTTAGAATACGTTTATTGCCTAATTCAATCAATTTGTCTGGTTCTAAATCAATGTAAATTTTTAAAGCTTCACGGATTAGCTCCTCAACAGGATGTAGTTTAGGTAAACGTGCAAGTGTTTGATACAAAAGAGCAAAATCCAACGGTGTTGATTCCACTTCTTTGGCACTGATAGTAATTATCTATGAAAAGGGGGATATTTTTAATTTTAAGACGAAATCAACAATAGTTTATTAGTTATTAAAGAGTAAAAAATAATCATGGAAAGTGTATAAAACAGAAAAGTAGACAATATACAACCATTTTATATTCTTGGAACGTGTCTAGCAATAGAATACAGCGGGAACGTTCCATCGCATTTTGGATCAATTAACTGGATGTACTTGAATTTCAGTGTTGATGTGATATAACGGATTAATGGAAATCTTTCCGCTCGTTCCACGATATAGTACGATAAGATTGGTGACCGAGTTTATACTACCACTGGATTGAATACTCGATTTACACGTTATACACAGATTAGATCACATCATACCATATACCCGATTCACAATTGCAAATAGAGAACCACTGTAACTCTAGACAACACTACTCCACACAATCATAAACAATCACTCGCAGTGAGTCCGTGGTAGATATCAATAGAATGAAAGGAAATTACATATTTGATATCCAATAAGCTGTGTGCCTATTTGTCCACGCTCAGTGGCCAATCATATTTACTTTCACTACCATACATAATGTTTGCACAGAAACTTGGAATCATTGTGTTTAGCTTCAAACGGACAATTTGTTGTCCATTGAGCAACTGAATCTACATGGCCACTAACTTTTTCAATAAGCATAAAGGTATTAATAAGGGTTTGCAAGTTCACACTGTTGATATTCAGGACTGTAATTGATTAGTCTCAACTACCATGTATGAATCTTAAACTGACTGCCTAGATACAGCATTATATCACAAGTTTTAGTAAACTTCCAAAATAGAAACTGGCCAATTGCATTCCCGAATATCAACAACAGTAAATTACAAAACCTTAGTAATAACACAAAACAATTTAAACTGTTTAAATTCACTAAAAAAAATGAAAACTAACTACGTATAAAGTGTAGACTGAAAATCAACTAAAAACTTTCTTCAACATTGATTTTTCAATGTTTAAGAAGCCTAATATTGTTTTTAGTAAGAATGATATTGGTTGAGAATTTCTTTCTCTAATACATAATACTCATATCTGAGTCATATTCCCAATGATCTATAAATAGTAACTCATGTAAATTACAATTCTTAAGTCAACAATCAATGAAAGGATTATAATTAAGAATTCGCTCATCTCGACAATACACATCAAAGGTGGTTGTAATTCATTAAATATTACACTTTTCTCAACTAATGGTTTTTAAACTTTGTAAATCACCTTATCCCTCGCTTCCTAAACTACTACTTAAGGGTTCTATTACGAAATCTATTGTTTAAAGTCGTTTCGAGGTTTTTCGCAACATTGTTTTTCTGAAGTTGTCTGACAGATAGTAAGGATTGATAAACAAGATACTTGATTTATTTTAACAACTCTTCAAATAAAGAAGCCGTCACCAGTGGAGTTCAACCAGGTCTGTTGTGAGATATCAGCTCACTGAAGACAATGGTGTACGATGGCGCAACTTCGTGGATTGGTTGAAGTTAGACATTAACACCGTTGGATGCCGGCTCAGTGGTCTAATGGTTAAGTGCTCGCGCGCGAAGTCAGTAGGTCCTGGGTTCGAGCCCCGTGTGGTGCGGGATCGTGGATGCGCACTGCTGAGGAGTCCCATACTGGGACGAAACGGCCGTCCAGTGCTTCCAGGTTTTTAATGGTGGTCTAGCTTCAACTGACTCATGATTTCAACCTGTGAAATAAAGAATAGGTGGCGAATGATCAGTGGGGTAATCAAAACTGCTAAATGAGAAGATTAAGTTGCAGCAATCAAAAACCTCCGAATGACGAGTGGATGTTATTGATCGAAAAATGGTTTTATTTTCCAAGGAGTGAATATATATATATATATATATATATATATATATATATATATAAACTAGCACTTTTTTATCGAGTTCGGTTTAATCCAATAAACTTCCACTTTCACTCTTAGTCTTCTCAATCGGTAGCCGCTTGGGAGCTTGCGTATCATAAGTTTTTGCATCAGCATTAACTTCGGACACTGTTAGTCATAACAATGAATATCGATGAATCCCAAACTCAAGAGTTGGAGTACATCAAACCATATCGATCACCAGCCCAACGTAACTGATCTATCCTCTCAGGATGTAAAAATATTCAACACTATTACACAATTTACTCTAGATGTTATACAAAATACTTTGTGAGTTTATGTGTACAAATCTTAAAACACAAATTTAGCGCCAACATTCAAACACATATTACTGAACAACTTGAAACTTTTAAAAACAAGTTTTCAGAAAACTGGATCAAAGTTCAAGTGTTCATTAGACAAAACTATTTCGTCTGTATACAATAAAAACGCAGTACATAAATGTCAAACAATTGATAAACGAGTCAGTTTCCAATAATTTTATGTATCCATAATAAAGATAAATTTAGAAAGTAAGCCTAAATAATTTTAAAGGTCATTAATTATAGTCATTAATACAAACAAAAACAATAAAAATCCATAACTGACTTTGATTAAAGGAGTTAGCGGAATATGGATTGGATTAAAGCACGTTCCGTGCAGTATTATGTTGGGGCACGCTGATTCTCAGTCAGTCAGATGCAACGTAGGACCAGGCACATATATGCATCGGTCCAAGTTGCCACACCTCATTAGCACAGCAAGATGAACACTGGATTCATAAAAGTAGTTAATCCAGTGGTAGTAATATATAAAAGAAAGATTGCATATAAGGAAGAAAGATATGAAGTGATTTTAATCTCTTAGTTTAAGGGAAGACAGCGAGTGTATACACCGACCCCATTGTGATCGATTCTGAGCCATGTCATCCAGGATATCTAATCATTGGTTACGATAGTCGCGCAGACCCCAACCAAGTAGTCTGGCTATTTCTTATCCAATCAGCGATAGTGGATACTTGAGAAAGACTCTAGAATCTTCTCGTGCAAAAACTATAAATATACTAGCGGTTTTCTTATTTTAACTCTTACTTTCATCTACCTTTTTTATTTGGAATGTAATTCAGTTCCTGTTTAACCATGCTCTGATTTAAGGATTTGTCGAGTGAATTTGTGTCCAAGATTACTGAGCAATAGGAATAACTAGGTCGTAATAAGAGAAATTATAACAAAAGGTCACAAGGTAGTATGAGGTAACTTTCCAGAATAGAATCCATAAAGAAAATTCTGGGGAAAGATATATCAACTTTTTATTATCCACCTTTTTAATATCCTATTACATTACAGAAGTAGTGAAATCTACTTCGATATCCCATTTTTTTAATAATGCAAACTCACAGCAACTGAAACGTAAACCAACATGATAGGATCTGTTGCTAAAAATAAATCGAACAGGCGTCTGACATCATCCATATTAGGTAGAACATGAGCAAACCAAGTAATAATCCAAGCGATAGCGAAATCTGGGCCTAACTCAACAGATTCGATACTATTCAGTACAGAAGTTGAAACATGTTCTAACAAGGCGAATATCAATTGCATGTATTCGAGAGTTACATCCATAGATTTCTGCATGAACAAACTATGGAGAATGTAAATTAAAAACAAAAATTAATCAATAGCTATCGTAAAAAAACTCATAAAACATTTAGACAAATATACTACATGACATTTAGTTGACTTATAATCCTATCTAACTATTTAAGGTTATTCTGTAAGTTTATTTTAACAAACATTACTCATATATTAGAAAAGTTTTTACATGAAACTACAATATATCTGCTTAATTAATCAACATTAAATAAGGCAAATTTAATTTAGTTATGGTTAGCGAGTTACCAGTTATAAGCTTTATACATTTTCAGGTCGTTAGTTATTATTGCTATGTATCATCCCCATAATTTGACCATACTACTTCCAAGTTCTGTAAGCCCATTCAAAAAGTATCAATAGAATTCAAATGAAGTTCTTAATGACTCTAGGCTAATGAACACTTTTTATTCATGGCTAAAACTCAATTACGGTTTACATTTTGATCTCAAGTCTTCACATAGGTGAAGAGATAAATCAATCTGTGTCTACAAAATCTAACGATAAAGCTGACCGACCAGAGACATTTCAGTTTCACACTAATCTCCTGCATCTGTACATAAAAGTGCTTCAAATGATCTGGGTTCCGAATTCTGAAAGAAGTTAAATTATTTTATACCTATAAGATTTCTAACTGATGGACAGCAATGCTTTGCAGACATCATGAACTAGCCCAACACTACTTGAAAAATAAAACAAACGAGTGAATATTTTTATGTGTTCAACAATACAACTGCTTTATTTCCACCTGAATCCTCTAAATGTTCCCAGGCGTTGGCGTTTGTTACCACGTGGTCTCCAGTCATTAGGTTAACATATATGTAACCATGATACTTAATCTAAAGGCTAATAACCTTCACGAATTAGCAATTCATTTTAAACCTATGTAAATGGTTCCTCACCACTACCACTATCAACCACACCCCTATTTTATTCAGTAAATAATAAATTTCAAGTATCTAAATAGCACAAAAACATTTAGGTTTTCTTAAAACATATATAACATAAGACCTGATAACTACATAAATAGTTATTGATACAGTGTAGTATGGAAATAAAAGGATGATATAAGCCGTTTAAAAAAAGTGATGTAATATCTTTGTGCTTTACACACTTAACGTTATTAAGAAATTACTAATCCACACACATCATAATGTTACAATATTCCAATGTCCAATTCTAAACAACTTTAGTTCACTGTTCAGATTTCTCTCCAAAATGTTCATATGAAGTATGATAAACCGCTACCTGTTCAATCAGTCAGTCAGCTACAACGTAGGACCAGGCATATATATGCATCGTTCCAATTCGCCATACCTCATTAAGACAACAAGATAAACACCTAATCCATAGTAGTTACTTCAATGACAGTAATATATAAAAGAAAGATTGCGTATAAGGATATAGTACAGGAAGTAAGAATTAATTCGTAAGTTCAGTGTTGACGGGAAGACAACATGGAAGGCGGTCACGGAGCGGTTGATCGCGGGGTTCGTCAGTCCAGTAGACAGGGAAGAAGCACTGAAGAAGTTCCGGTTAGCGAAGCTGTCGATTGATAGTGACTCACTGGTGCTGGCTGCGGAGCTTACCAGGTTGTTGCGCCGCGCGCTGCCGAATCTGGATGAGAAGTCGGAGGCACAGCTGTTGGCGTCGCAGTTTATCGAAAGCGTGACTGTCACCACTTCCCAGCAGCTTAAACTAGCAAACGCCGCACGACCTATGGATATCAATGAGTTAGTGAAGGTGGCCCGAACAGTAGCTCCGGTTGGGTGCGGAAGTCAGGAAACAAATAGTGTTGAGAAGATTGAGGAGCTGCAGCGTGAGATTGCGGCAATACGAGTGAATCATAAAAGGAATGATAATTGTTACGCTTGTGGAGGGACAGGACATTGAAAGATAAACTGTCCAACAGGACGAAGACGTAGATTTTTAAACGTTACCACGAGTGTTCTTTCTACCCTAGAAATCTGGGGGTTGTTGCACTAGTAGATAGAGGGGTATTCTACACAAGAGTGAACATAAATGAACGAGATTTAGTGTCTGATCGATACAGGGGCAGCAGTTTCGTTAATAGGCAAAGAGCAATTCAAGAGACTCAAGCTACGTGTATATTAGCAGTTCACACCATTCGAGGGCACATGTGAGAGGTGTTGGGTGTGTCTAACAGTACCGTAAAAGTGGGTGGTGCTGAGATAAATTTCCCGTTCGTAGTAATCACAAGTCTATCGAGACCGACATTAGGAGCAGCCTACCTGAGAGAAGCAAAAGCAATAGTTGACTTAAGAAGCCGTAAGGTGGTCACAAAGTATGGTTCATTCCCAATACATGAAATTAGCGAAGTGGTTGAGATAAGTGGCAATGGATGTTTCGACGAAGAAACCAAACATTAATGGGTTGTGCACAAAATATACGAAACTGTTTACTGGAGACGGATGGCCGTACGGATTTTGTGACAAATTAAAGCACGAAATCCCGATAAAGAACGATCGAGCAAGTATATTTGCAACACGTCGCGTCTCTTGTATTTAGAGGGTGAGACAAATCGACAGGTTCAGGAGGTGTTGAAAGGAGGTCTAATTGAGGAAGCGGACAGCTTGTATAGCTCGCTGGTACTCATAGTAAAGAAACCAAACGGGAAGTACAGATTTTGTGTCGGTTTTCGAGAACTGAATAATATAACAGAACTGGGACCTTGTGCAATGCCAACAGTAGAGGAAACATTAGATCGGCTGCAGAATGCTACGGCATTTACAGTGCTGGATTTGCGGTCAGGTTATTGGCAACTGCCTATAAAAGAGAGCGATCGAAACAAGACAGCATTTACTGGACGTGATAAACAGTATCAATTTAGACGAGTGCCGTTCGAGTTGGTGGGTGCACCATTTAGGTTCAGAAGATCAATGACGCTACTGCTCAAGGATCTAGGTAACGTCGAGGTGCATGGCGACGATGTAGTTGTGTACAGCCAGACAGAAACAGATCATGTCAAGCATGTGGAAGTGGTCTTAAAGCGAACTGAAGAATTTGGACTTGAAATTGATAAGATAGCGAAAAGTAGCGTCACGTTGTTGGGGCATAAAGTGAGAAACGGAGAAATAAAACCACTGCCGGAGAAAATTCTAACCATAAAGAACATTGCAGTACCTAATTTTAAAAGGAAATTGAAACAGTTCTTGGGAAGGGCAGCATTCTACAGTTGGTTCGTCAAGAAAGAAATAGCAGTACCCCTATATAGGTTATTGGTGTGGCGCATATATATTTGGGGCCCCCTTATATCAATATTTGTGTTCAAATAAATAAATAAATAAATAAATAGGTTGTTGAGCAACACTAAGTTTACTTGAACTGAGACCACCCAACAAACGTACAACTGAATCAAAAACATGCTAGACGACCGCCAGATAACACTCAGACTGCCTGAACCCGAGAAACCGTTTACAGTGACCATAGACGCAAGTGATCATGGTATAGGTGCCGTCTTGAGTCAGTCTGATAGAGTGGTGGAATACGTGAGCCGTGTTTTCACACCCGCTTAACAGAAGTGGACGAAAACAATGTTAAGAAAAGAAAGGAGGGTGGCAGTAAGGAATGTGGAAAAGAAACAAATATCAGACACAAAGAAGGCAGAACAACAGAGGTGGACGTGGAAGCCTTTTGCAGTGGTGGACCTGGTAAAGTGTGGAGAACAAAAAAAATAAATTAGCACGGGGATCAGAGTCAGGAAAGCTTATTTCGAAGTGGGAAGAACAGACCACTGTCATGGAGAGACGTAGTTCGGTTTACACGATCCGGAGAGAAGACAAACGGAAGCGCGTAAATGCCAGTCAACTGCAGAAATGGTTTCAAGATTATCATGAGTGCGAGTCACGAACAGCACCAAACAAGATAGCGGTACGGAGATCGGAAAAACTGCGAGAACAGCATAGTAAAAGGGGGAAGAGTGTGGAGTGTACTACTTATATTGACATAAGTAGTAAACGACGCGAGTCGGGAGTATAATGTCTGGCAGCAGAAAATTAGGATCAAAACGGGAAGAACGGGAATAGAAAATAGTTGGTATGGAAATGCAGGAACAACGAAGTCTGAGACAATAAATGAAAATTTTTCAAATTAAGTATTGTACTATGGTTTTTTTATTTTACTAAATAACTCGGTAATCTTGTATTAAATATAATTCGGTTGTCCTCACCTGTTTTTTCGCTTCATTACACAGTTGTCGATGCAGGCCAGTCCTGAAGCAACAATTTGCATTTATATGGGGAGCAACGCATATAAAAAATTCTGTCATTGTTGCTCAGTGCTACCAAAAGACTGCGTTTTATCAGCGTCTTCACCAAACAGGACTATGTCATCTGCGTATTATAAGTCGATAAGTGGACCTCCTGGTAGGAGATCAGTTCCCAAAAATTCAAACAACGAGAATGTAATATCAGCAGTAGGACTATGACGAAATTGAGCCTTGACGGACACCACTCAAGATTGCAAATTTATTTATTTATTTATTTCAACACATAGATAATGGTACAAAGAGGCACCAAATACATATGCGCCACACGAATCTCATTCGATATGTGTGAGGGCTGTGATACTGCCCAGATGCCCAAACCGAAGCAGGTGGTTTTCTTAGGAGGCCACACCCTGAGCCTTCGACCTGAAGGTCTGATCCACAAGGCAGTGGAGCATCGTAAGGAGATGCAGTCCCATGGAAGCCGGTGACCAACAATTGGTTTATTCGCCATTTGTTCCCTCAGGATACTGGAGCCCATGTGCACCATTGGTTTGGAATCCGGTTAAAGCGCCGGACATTCGCTTTTCGTCCTCTCAATTTCGTAAACAACACCCCCGCCACGAGAAGGCAGTGAGTAGGACTTCCCTGGCAGAGGCTATATACGCGTGGCCGTGTGAGAGTATTTCGAGAGGGAGGAAGGGCCCACCCCACTCTCGGCCGTACCAGGGCATTTGGGGGCACTCAAGATTGCAAAAACAGATGACAGTTCACCATAAGCTCTCACTCGACTAGTAGTGCGAGTAAAGAGCCTGTACAAGATTTATGTACTTCTGAGGTACACCTTTCAATGACAGACACTGCTACAGAACCTCTCGGTCTACAGAGTCAAATGCTGCTTTCAAGTCAAGAAAGACCACCATTGTCGGACATCGACAAGCATGTCTGTGTTCTAAAATCTGACGAATGGTGAATATGTGGTCAATGCAACCACGATCAGGTCTCAAGCAAGTCTAACTTTCTCGTGTTTCCAGTTCACGAGTCTTTATTAGACGTCCGATAATTATCGACGCTAGTATTTTAGATGCTATATTAGTCAAACTAATCCCTCTATAATTATCACAGGATGATTTTGACCCATTCTTATATATTGGGACAATCAGTGATTGAGATCAGTCAGATGAGATCACGTCAAATCCCCAGGTTTTAGATAAAATATTAATCAACCTGATCGCTAAAACTGAACCACTATACTTAGAGACATATGAAGTCAATCCATCTGGACCTGCTGCTCTTCCTCGTTTCAGATTAACTATAGCCTTTCGAACTTCAGATAGAGTCGGGAGACCTACTTCAATGTTCCATTCAAGCTATCTGGGAATGATCGGTAGTTAGAGAGTAGCTGAAGGCCAGTTGTACTGCTCCTTAAAGTGTTCCATTCATCGTTCTAAACGTCTGGGCTGAGAGCAGATAATAGTGTCGTCTTTTTCCGAGGTCGCTTCACTTACATTTGACTTCTTAATTTGTTTGTTTTATTTGTCTGTAGAGCTGTCTGGTGTTACTTACAGCCGCTGCCTTTTCCAAGTATTTTGCTTTCGTTGCCCACCACTGCTCACGGTCGCTACCTGTTACGTACTTATTTATGATATCAAACCTGAAACACCGTCATCCTGTATCAAAACTTGTCTAAACGTAGCAACAATACAAAACATCTAATTATTAAGGAACAATGAAAAATATTTGCAATAATTCTCTGTATGAATATTTACCTGAAATGAGTTGGGATCAATTTATTCAGCAACATTCGAGATTCTCTTTCACCCAAAACGGAAAAGAATACATAACAAATATCATGGAAACCCTTAAAAATAAAGATGAGAATCAAAGATGAAAAATGAATAAATTCTATTGCAGAAGTAAAACAAACTGAATAGTCAAAAAAGCGTTAGAATATAATCAAAGTTAAAAACATGTTGAACGAGAAATATTCGATCTAAATTTGTCAACAACAATTATAATAAAAATCATGAAGTAATATCATACATAGACAGTTTTATGAGAATTATAAATCATTTCCTGAACTTACAACATACTTTGCAAATAATCTGTTACATTCAACGATTTTCTTTATTGTGGTTCTATTTTGTTACTGGTAAAACATTTAGTATGGTTAGCGATTTATAGTTGCAACTGAATCATAACATATGCCTTTTCCGTGTATTCCTATTTATCGTGAAATAATATCTTGAAAGAATTAACTTCACTGATTCAATACTGGTATGCTAATGGTAATAATAAACTTCGTATTATTAATAGGAACAGTATAAACTTCCACTACTCTGTCTAAAATGCCAGTTTGGAAATCTCACCGAAGGCTGTAAAATTCTCTACTCTGAAACTGTGTGTTATCTTTCAATTTTTGGTCAGTTAAATTGATTATACAGTTGTTTCTAAGCTTTAATTATCATAAAACCATTTTCATGACTAAATTTCTAGACCGAAATGACTTGCTATCACTATCAAATCACTTCTAATAAATATATTTAATAATCTTATTGTAATCATCATTACTATTCTGATAGTTATACAGGTATATTTTATTGTACTTCTAACTGTATGGTCCGGAACAGACCAACTGCTATGGATCAAAGAGTCAGACAGTTCAGAAGGAGTGAAATCAATCATTTGCTACCATTACTTGCATGTTCCAAAAAAATCCCAAGTACCAAGTTCAAAAAAGAAAACAGCCACAAATTGCTGAAATATGACGCACATTATGTTAGAGGGATAACTGAAATACCCCAACGAAACTAAAGTAATAATTACAACAAGTTAGATTTTAAGTTAAGGATTTGAAATACATATGATGAGATGCTGATGAAAACCTCATTTATTTTTATGGAAAAATTCAGGAAATGTAGTGCATATTGACGGTATAGAGTTCTACTTGATGTAGTTAGAAAGTAATATGTAAAATACACGTAATTAATTTAATGGTCAATAACATTTTTGGATTGTAACTAGATAGGGAAGCAAATAAGAAAAACATTTAATGGGTCGTGTGCTAATAACAAATTGTGATATATTAATTACTTCATATTGCCAACTACAGTTAAAGGAACATATATTCTTAAACATGCCATTTAATGAAATAATTAGTGTAAAAACTGGTAACCAATTAGATGACTAAAAATCTTATATAAATATAAGCCACCTTAAATTTAAGCAGCAAAGACCAATATACATAGGTATATTTACACGTACCTGATAATAATGTAAAGAAGGATTATCCACTAATACAGAAATCACTAGACGAGTAACAATTTGTTGTGTACTTTCAATTTCTTCGGGATTTGAGTCCTTAGGCATTAAACTTGTCATACGACATGTGTCCAATTTAACTTGATGATAGCTTGGATGGTGCTTTACCGTTTCCGGGTCTAACTTTGAAAATTAAAAAAGATGGAACGAAGGTCATATATATGAACCTGTTTTACATATAGGATGTATTTACTTAAACTAAATGATGCTGAAAAGTATGATAAAGTGGATTATTATGATGCTACAGTTGATATATTGAAAGAAACTTGCAAATCTTTCTTAGCATCATAAGCATATATAGACATAGTAATTTCTACCATTCAAAAAATCATAAAAAAGTAACAGTTGACAGTAAACAACCAAGAACCATAGGCAGTAAATAAGGAACTTGAATATTTACTTTGTCAATCAAGTATAAATTAATTTGCTGGTTCCAAACTACAAATACTACCAAATTAAGCAATTTAGAAACATGGAAATAAAGCACTTCATCGAGTTTTAATTAATGAGTGTGAGGACTTCAAATTCATCAAATAGATATATCAATAGTGCTTTCTTAAGTTTAAGAAATATTCGCTTAGAAAAACCCAAAATATATAAAGGGATTTTACTGATTAAGTTTCATAAAAAACTGGAGCTGCAACTTATCGGTTTAGGTTTTTGAAATTTAACCAGTAGCTGACTGATTCGAGTTTTCTTATCTTACTGACGAATGAAGGCATAAAAGTAGTATAAAAAGATAAACTAACAAGTAAATACCCAAATGTACTTCTCAAGTTCACAAACGAAACCAGTGTGTAAAAACTGTAAAGCACAAAAGATAAAAGAATTTCACCTGATGACTCAAGTTTCGCTTGTTGTGATGATGTATATCATAACAATGGAAACGACACTCTGGTCCTTCAACTAACTAGATCTTTATTCAATGAAACAAGTATTTTCAAAATACATGGTGTATTCCGCCTGAAATTTACCTATGAGCACGTTTGCTTTCGCTACACCCCACTATTTCTAAAGAGCAAGGGATTTTGACCTATAAAGAGTAAGTGAAGTTTTGTTTATATTAAGGACGTATTGATCGTTTTTCCAGCGCTAATTGGGCACCCAAACATAATCATATACATTGGAGGCCAATAATTGTGTTTCATGACACAACGGATAACTTCAAATCACAGTGCGTGGTTGTGTACCTGGATTGTCAACTAAAGGTTGCAAACGAACATTTTGAAGTAGCCTAAAGATATTTCAAATCATCGAATATTAAAGTACAATTATAAAGCCTGGTGTGTAGCGGTGAATAAATCCCCAAAATAAAGTCCTACAAGTCTTTGACATTGATACTGACCACATTAGTTTTACTGGACATACCCTATCTGAAGGTGCTCGGTCACGCATACGCACCAGATCACGAATGGGTACACCGTGCTACGCATCTTTTGCAACTACTAACTAGTTGAGACCAAACGCTTTTAATCGAGTTGCATAATTCGATTATAAAGGTATTACGCGTAAAGGCGCTGTCAAACTCTGAATACCTGTGGCATCTTTAGGTCTATGCGCAACCACTTAGCCTTGGACGCAAGTAGTCAAGAAGTTCCTGATTTTTAGTAGTTATAAATGCTTATGTGACAAACTAGTAATTGCCATATACCGGGACAAAAAGGTTAACCTCATTATTCCCCACCATTTGTTCCGGTTTCTTCACGATATTTTCATGTCGCTTCTTACGTGAGATATGCTGATGTGTTGTTCTAGCAAGTATCTCTTAGGTCATAAACCGGCATGGAAAATAAGTTTCAAATTTTGAAATGGACAAATAATCCCAATAAATCATTCAAACTGATTTATTATTCCTTAATAATAGCTTAATACAAGGGATTTTCAGAACAAGTACGATTTACTGTCTGGTAAATATCAACGACCCAGAATATAAGTGACAATCTGATACGATGCCCGGACATTGAAGATAACACACTAGTCTTAATTGATTGGTGAATGAATGACTTACAATCTAATTTCGTCTAACGGCTTACAATATTCTTTTATGTTTATTTTTCGTTCATATTCTGTATATGAGAATGTCATTTTACTACATGAAAAAACATTCAGCTAACTAGAGGTCTTGTCCTTAACTTCTAATCACTCAAGTGGCTTAAGTTAATAATATGGTCTTGTGAGTAAACATCACTCGATTACATTATATCATTGCATTCTGTCCACTGACTTTAACAATCAAAGTTTTCGTCTGGTCATAAAATTTTCCTCCATAACATATTTACGAGTCACAGTAAAGGCAGTGGTGGAGTAGGAAAATATATATAAATTGTGCTAAAAAACCTATATATGTTCAGGTGTTGTTCGTCTTAAATTCAACAATTTCAGAACCATTGTCCTAAGTTTCTGTATATGCTTAAAAGCTTTACTTCTATATAAGGAGAAATTAGGGCCAACACATAAGATTTCCGTAGCTACAGGAAGCTTAAGGAAATTGCGGTTATTACAAGAATGATCCTTGTCTCTGAGCGCCGAAAGATAATGATAGATATCAGTCTTCAGATTTTTACGTCATCCGCAAACAATAGTGTCGACGACCTATGCGACAGCCTTAACTCGTTAACGTAGAGAAGGAAAAGCAGAAAGCCTAAGATAGTGCCTTGGGGCACACCAGTTTTGACCGACTTCCAGTCGGATGGCGTTCCATTGACCCTCACTCTCTGTCTGCGGTCACATGAGAAGTTTCCTATCTACTCCTGTACAGAACCTTTTATTCCGAAGCCCGAGAGCTTCTGCATAAAACCTAAGTGTGAAACATTGTCAAATGCTTTGCTTTGGCTTCCAAGATCTGACTACCCGAAAACCCTTAATCGTAAGGTTAGTTTCACCACTTAACTTTCGAGTTCTTAACTCCGTAAGAGCACTCTTCCAATTAATTTGATCCTTAAGCGGCCAATCTGGTCGGATATGAATATTTGAATCACGAGTTTTTTGTGCGTTATTCAATATTATATCTCTTTCTTCAAAATTCCCGAGAACCAACTTCAAGATCCTTCTTGGTTGGGTCTCACCTCCAACCCATTCACCGAGTCGTATTAATTTCGTGATATGTACCCCTGAAACCTCTTCAGGAAGTAAATTTTTGATCACAAATTCCACTAACTGCAGATCGTGTGCATGTCTTTTAGAAGGGTCATTGTCCTTCGACTCCTCTAGATTCCAAATAATTAAACTAAGAAGGGGTTTAACTTCTTTTGAAATGGCTCATGTTTGGTAAAGCATACCAACTCACTTGAACGTGTCCAGTGTGTGGGAACAAAATTAGTGAAGGGTCCTTTTAAACTCCCTTACGAAGAGCGTTTAAAACACCCAAACTTTCTCCCCTTGTCTTATCGTAGGACGCGAGGTGACCTTATACTGACATTTCGTATCTTTAATTGTGATTTGGGTGTTAATATCTTATCTTTTTGCTCCCTCCAGCACTAATAATCTTCGAGGTCATAGCAAGAAGGTTCACAAGCCGCGATCTAAGAAACTTAGAGTGGGGTCCCGAGTAGTCAATGACTGGGAAACCTTACCCAAACAAGTGGTACTAGCCCCATCAGTGAATATTCTCAAAGAAAAGCTGGACATTCATTGGAAGCCTATCTGTCAGGAATAACACGGGTTAACCAACCTAATATCCTTATTACTGTAGACTGGAGACTAAATGATTTTGGACGAAACCCTATGAATTCTGGTGACCAAACTTTCAAAAGTTAAATCTTATGGAACTCGAAAAAATTGTAATCTGATATACGCTAAGCGGTATGAAGACTATGACGTATTACGAAATATAAGACTAGATGCAAACTACAATTTTAAATATACTTTACATTTGATTAAAATATGGAGTTATAGGAAGTCACCTACGATTCGAGGTAAAAGCCGAACAAGCCTAGAAGTTCATAGAACAAACTCCGAACGAAAGCTATTCATATTTCAAAATATACATGACATGAAATGGTTTACACACTGAGTATTGACTTTACCTATATCTGGTAGTTCGCAATTTCCTCTCACTAAAATTGGCCATACAACTTTTCTAACATCGTTATCCACTAACCCATATCGACTGATTGAAAAGTGTCGCAGTTTTTTGTCATCTGCCTTTCCATTTACACACTCAAGAATGTCCTCCTTTTTGCAGAGTCCTTCGGAGCGCATAATACAATAACGGCGCCTAACACTTTTAACCACTAGTTCCAATCATCAGACTTCCTATAGTTTATGCTTCTGTAGTTGCTGATTGTTTTGTGTTAGCTTAATTATTGAATGGATGAGCCCTCTTTGTACTTATTGAGCCTTTAAATTGCTTTTCGTTTGTTTGTTTCTAACCATGAACACAATGTACCTTTTGGCTAAGCTAAAATCTACGCGCCTTATCTTCAGTTAGATGAATTACAGATTGGTTAACTTGGGATAAATTTTGAAGTTAGCCGAGTTATAAATTCAGTGTAAAGATGCCACATATATTCGTAGTTTGACGACACCTTAACCAGTGCCAAATTCTGTGATCGAAACGTGCCAAACCAGTGAGATCAGAAGTCAGAAGCGGAGAGGCTCAAAGACATATTTGATAGAATACCGACATATTGAGAAGTGACTAATCTAAAATGGCTAGCGGCTATGTGAAACTGTCATCGCGCGCTTTTTGAACGGGACGTTTAGTCCTATCGTGATTTGAATTTCTCAATCTTTTACTGTGTTTTTACTCAACAAAAGTGCCGTTTCCGATCTATAGAATCTATGGTGACTTATATTCAGTGATTTCTGTAACAACAAAATAAAAACCACATTTTTTTCTCTAATTTGTCACACTTTATTTGTAACCACATTTTTATTCAATATCTGTTGTTTTGCTGTATCACTTGTTAAAAAGACTATGATAATTGTTTCGATGAATGATATACGATTTTATTACCGCGTTGGTTAAAATATGGAACGCTATCTACGCCGTTTGTTCTTCTGTTTTATTGGCCACCGTTTTGATTGAAGACTATAATGGTATTATAACATCATTTTATGCCTTCCGACTCTACGTTGGACCTTTGGCGCGGATTACTATTATATAATACTATTGGACTCCGTCTTCCTCATTACGTCATTAATGCAGTCACTTGCAAAGGAACACCTTTCAATCAAGTGAACTCAGTTTGTGGTTGTTGTTCTCACGAAGCAGCTCACAAGTAACATTCATTCTATAGTAACTGTTATTGTCTGTTTGTTTAATATACCTTTTGTATTTCCAACTGTATTTTATTACCTTCGGTTTTTACTAACAAACAGACATCTCGGGTTTTTACTATTAATTTTCTGGGTATATCATTATCAACCTAGTGTATCAATATATTTTGTATAAGCTCCTTTTGTTTGGGAACCACCACAAATCTACTCTGAGCTATACGTTCGGTAGAATACTTTTTTTAATTTTACACAACTGAATAGCCAACTGTGGTTTTGCCTAAGCTTACTATTCGGTTTTTTTTCAGTTTTCCACGTAAAGGCTAGATTCAGTTTATCGCAAAACGTTTTTACCCATTTTCTCTCACTTTAAGTGTACTATTTTTTACAGTCTTAGGCTTTTGCTAGCATCTACAAAACGTTTTATGTCAATATAGTCATGAAAAATTCATGCAAACGACCTGGATGCCGTTACATCTTGCATGCAGTGCGACAACTGCAAAGGTTGGTTCAATGAGGCGTTCACATACCTCACAGCAACTGCTTAAAACAGACTAAGTAACTCGGATCATGGGTGGGTATGTGTCATGTGCAACACGGATGCTGAATTTTTGCCGAGAAACGTCACTGTCTTATTGATAGGTCTGCTGAATAAGTTGTCAACAAGCTCGAAGAAAGACAGTCACAAAACAAGAAGACAAACATGGACGCGCAATGAAAACAAGACGAGGGATCTCGACATCGCCACTATCGATGGAGCACGTAATAACACTAGTGATGACATGATGAAACTCACCATCATCATAACGTCGACAGTAAAAGACTTTCTCAGCGGACTTGGGTCTCCCAGCACAGGGTCCCCAAATGCAACAGTGGTTCCTAAAAATTCTGTGTGTGGTTGGACCCTGTTACCAAAGTCAAAAAAGGCCAGCCATCACCGTCTAAGAAGCTGAATGTCCTAAGAACTGCAGGAAAATCATCTGACGATTTAGCCGCACAGTCTACCCCCAGCACAGGAATCGGAAACCCACTTCGAACTCCAAAGAACATGGTCCTTAACCTCGAAAGACGATAATGGTTCATGACAATTCTCTCATAATCATGAACCTTAAAGACAGTCCTGACCTTCCCCTCAGCCTGCGGGACAAACATAACAGGGTTCTTTGAGGAGAGTTAAACAAGAAATTCGAACTTCCCGAAGTAGAACCCTTCACGGTTACACCGCTCACTCGGGGAAAGGAATCTAAGCATCAAAATCACCCAAGGCTACTTCGTGTAACACTCACTAGTGCTACCGATGTAGAGGATATCCTACTAGCTAGTCACTTACTGAAATCACATGGGAACGTAAGAATACTGTCTGACATACCATATTCTGAGCGCAACCTCATAAGGAACATCCCTAAGGAATCTCGTGAGAATTTTTTCCGCTGATGAAATATCATTGTACGTGAAATCACGTACCGTGACCACACAAACTCTTATATTTGGGAATGGAAATTCATCAAGTAGTCCTTTGAGCTCAAAAACATATTGACTCAACAAACAGTGGGACTGGCCAAGAAAGACGGAGATTCTAGACCCCCGCGAAGGAAGATAACTTTCTCATCCTCACATGTGGCGGCTAAAACTCGGGATGCACTTCGTGTCAACAGGTGTTGTTTGCCAACTTGAATCCATCTGCACCCAGATGGGCCAGATGATGCCAGAATCAATTACAAAAGCAAGTTGAAGCCGACCGTTCCACTTCTGGACTGTCTAGATCACAAGAAAACTTAAAGTACAATGGTTTCCAACTCGGAAAATCTTGTGTAGGTTACTGTCCTGTAGACTACCTGTCCATTCACACAAGGCTCATACAGATGAACAGGAAAAGGAAGCTCATGCATTTCAAATTGAAAACATAAACTTCTTATATATGAACGCCGCGAGTTTGCTGAATGGAATAGATGAGCTGCGTGAACTCAGTAATGCTAATAATACTCATCTGATGAGAATATCTGAAACATTTTCTCAGTTTACGGACCAGGAACTAGTAACATCGGGGATGTCTTTGTTTCGCAATGATACGAAAACAGGAATGAGTGATGAAGTAGCCTTATACTTGCGATTTTGCCTGGAGACGCATCAAGTGCACAACTAAGAATTTATCAATCTTGGTGTATCCGTTTGGTGCTCAATAAGATTTTCTACCAGCTTGAAATGTCTAGTTGGGGTCATCTACAGGAAGCCCACTGCTGACATCGTGTGACAATCGCATTCTGAAAGGATTTTCAGGCTCTACGCGTCTCAGATTCACTCACACCCTGATTCTAGGGAACTTCAATCTTCCCAAAGTCAATTTCACGGGAAATACGCTTATTGGAAGTAAAAACTTAACTGAAACTCGGTTCTTCAACTTCATTGAGGATCTGGGATTATTCGAAAATGTGAAATCGGCAACTCGTTGGAGAAACAGTCAGACGCCGTTACGCCTAGACTGGGTATTTATCAGCGGAAGTGAGCTAAGACATCCCACCAACATCATTCTCTGGAATTTCAAACGGTTGAATGTGTCAGCTTTACAGGACTATCTACAACCAGTGGGTTGGGATGTTTACCCTAAACTTGATGTGTAAGCTCTTTGGAATTTCTTACTGCACACGCTCTTATGTGGTACAAAGCAATTTATTCTTCAAATGGTGCCCAAAATCTACAAGCGACCTACAGTCATCAATAACCGCACTCTTCGTTTGCTAAGTCGCAAAAGGCACTGTTGGGCAGAATACAAACGAACTAATAACAACGGGGCATACAGACGGTACGAACATATAAGGAACAAATGAACAAAAGCAATAATAGAAAAAATGCTTCAGTACCAGATAAAGTTTACCGATAAATTTATCTCCAATCCGAAGAGCGTATTCCGTTATACAGCCTCTCTTCGACAAACCAAAACTGGAGTTTCTCAACTGCTAGGTTCTAATGGCTCGACCGAAAACGACGGTAACGCCGCTGACCTTTTGGTTGAACAATACTCTCGGACAGTGCAACCGACCCACATTATTTATATTGATGAGAGCTTCATCGGCAATTGCTAAGGACCTTCCGAAGTGCACGTAAGCGCCGAGTTGGTGTACTAGAAACTGCAGCATCTAAGAAAAAACACTTCTCCCGGCCCGAATATGATTCATTCTGCTATACTGACGGAAGCAGCTTGAATCCTGGCAACAACGTTTGGTGTGAGGTCCTTATACTCGCTAAGCCGAGGCAAACAACTAGAAATTTGGAAGCTGGATCATATCACACCAATTTTCAAAGGATTTCGACTCAGTAAACCTTCAAGCTACCGACCGGTGACCCTTCGCTCTATACTGTAGCGGCAAATAAATCCCCAAAATCAATGGATCTGTAAGTCTTCGACATTGGATGCCGACCACATTAGTCTTAATGGATTCACCTAGTTGAGGGCGCTCGGTCATGCATTCGTACCATGTCACGAGTGTGAACGCCGTGCTCAACATCCCTTACAATCGCTGGCCAGATTAGATCAGTCGATCCTCGATATTTTGATAGCCTATCAACTATACCTTCGAAGCTCCTCGCTTCTATCTTTTGATTTCACTTGTTGGATACGACTCACTGGTTAAAGCGTTGTCAACCTCCAAATACCTATGGCATCTTCATTGTTGAACCTAGCTTGATCTGATACACCAAATCTCAAACTGTGAGTCTGTTCCTACTTTCGTTCCAACTAATGCTCTTTTGACCAGACAACATCGAAGCCTGGTTCTGTTATGCAGAGGCTAACTTCCATGAGCACGGCGTCAACGACACGCGTGCACAGTTCCTCGCAGTAGTCAAGGCACTACCGCGCGAATTCAACAGGTACGTAACACCTAGCTTGTTTACTAGTGATGTTTCTCAACCCTACGAAGCATTTAAACGATCTATGCTTAAAGGCGGAGATCTAACCAATCGCCATAGGTTAGACCAACTCCTTAATAATATCGATCTGAAACATGATTCTGCGACAGATATGTTGCTAAGAATGGGACTGGTTATCGGTCAAAGAATCTTCAATGATGGCCTATTCAGATAACTTTCGTTACCTAAGCTTCCTCAGCAGGTGCAAGCTGTGCTGGTCTCGTTTCAAAACAGCGATGGCTGCATCTGCCATCCGCAGCTTAGAAATCACGAAATCTTCTAGTGCCGAGGTTTTTTCAGTCAAAGAAAAACCTCAAACGACCCAGAATGACATTACGGAATTACGTCATACACTTAAACTTTATCTTAGATTTCGTAATAACCGTAAATGGTCACACACTCTGCGGAGAAGCACTTCACGTAAGCGATCTGTCACTAGACCACGAGAGACTGATAACCCCGACTGGTGCTGGTATCATAACCCGTTAGGAAAGTCCTCCAGAAATTGCAGAAAACCCTGCGATTTTCAAAACTCAAAATCAACCGACACGAAAAACAATTAGGGAAACTTCCAAGCCGGCACGCGTTAACGGCAACCGTAGCCGGCAATCATAGCCCTCTGTAATACGTCACAGATGTGATGACGAAAGTTCGCCACGTCGTCGATACTGGCGCAAAAGTTAGCGTCCTTCGAGCACATTCTAACGACTGGCTTTACGAATCAGTTTTAAACCTATCGCTACGTATGGTAAAAGGTACGTTTACCTTAACGTGGGTTTACGCGAACCCATCGATTGGATATTTGTTGTTGTAGATGTTTCTATGCTAATTATTGGTATAGACCTCCTACAACAGCACAATCTACTCATCGATACGTGCAAACGGAGGCTAGTAGACGGAATCACTAATTTGCGTAACTTCTTTCTCCGGTTGTAGATTATCTCCTGTTACACTTAGGCATACGTAAGACCCATTTTATCAAACACTACTTGATGAGTAATCTGGGATACATCAACCGCAACCGAAAGTTCCATGTGTGACCAGCAATGTTACACATTATATCATGACTACAGGACCTTCTGTATTCTCGAAAGAGCACCGACTGGCCCTTGAAAAGCTGAGGTTGACTAAAAACGAGTTCAATCATATGATACAGTTAGGAATCATGTCGGACTCCAGCATACACGACTATTTATTATCCTCAAACTTCTTTCCACCCCGACAGCATGATTTCAGGAAAGGTCACTCTTGTATAAGCAACCTGATGACTGTGGTGGACAGATGGACAACTATCCTTGATCTCAAGGGGAAGGTTGACGTCATTTACATTGGCTTCTCAAAAGCTTTTGCCGGGGCCAACCATATATGTCGTATCCATAAGCTTAAACGATTGAGTATCAACTCACCTCTGATTGACTGGCTCACTTCATATCTAAATAATCGATATTTTAAAGCTAGGGTTCACTTTAATTTCTGTCGGGCTATGGGAAGTCCTAGTGGGGTCCTCCAGTGTTCATAACTAAGACATTTTCTTTTCTTCATTTATATAAATGATCTTCCACAGCAGATATCTTCTGACTTATTACTTTTTGCTGATCATTTGAAACTTTGGAGAAAGATGCAAAACTGAGAAAATATGCTGGCACTTCATAAGGATCTGACTGAACTTCGAAGTTGGGCAGATGACAATGGACTTACCTTCAACAATTCAAAGTGTGGAGTAGTCTATCTGAGACATGTCTCAAACCACAGTTACAACTTCGGAAACTCCTCTCTAGAAGTATCTCAAGTTGAAAAAGATTTAAGAGTTCTGGTACCCTACGACTTGAAGTTTTACGCTAGCTTTGACAAAAATGCCTTTTGAACCAACCTTGTACTGGTAACATTGAAGCGAATATTTGGCCAGTTTAACGGCAGAACCTTTCACATAATCTTAAACAGTTTCATTCGTCCCCATATAGAATACAGAGACATTTCTATTTCTACGATCCAAATTAAGGTGTGTACTGAAGAATAGCTATCTAGGTGGGTTAGATACGCGCCCTTACCCGAATGAAACCAAAACAAAGTAATTGGGTAAAATGATGCTTCTAAATAAATGACCACCCAGCTACACAACCAATAATTATCCAATTGATTAAATCAGTGGAAACAAATAAACGCTATTCTATCCTGTCTGAATAGACCACGCACAGATTCGTTCAAAAGATACTGTTTGATTGCTTTATGACATAGAGTGTTTCCAATTCTAGAAGAGTGCCTCAATTCATAATCAAAAGTGCACAATTCCAGTCAATACAAGCAACACAATCAAAAGGAGGGACAAACCAATATGGCTGCCGCTAAAACCAAGTAACAAGTAAAACGACATAAACGCAGTTCAGGAAGAAACACGGAAACTTAGTGATGGCGTACGAAAAATAAAAATTATAATAAAAAACAAATATTAACAGCTAAAATGGAATCAAAAGGACTAACAAAAGGTACAAATAAAGTAATCAGTAGAAACAGACTGCAAGTGTATACATAGAGGGGTTTTGACATACAAAACATTCGAAATGGATCTCATAGCATTTCCTCACTCACTCCGAAAGGATAAGGACACTCTGGAGCGTATCCAATGGCGATTTAAGAAATCAGTTCAGGGACTCAAATTCAAGCCTTATGAAGAGCGCCTCCATTCACTAAACTTTTACACATTAGAGTATAGGCGTCTTATAGGTAACCTTCTTATGGTTGTCAGTATCCTTAACACTTCTGAACATCCAATTAAACACCTACTTAAGTTTATCTTCAACGCAAACCTAAAGGGTAACACCCAGAAGCTTGAGATACAACACAGCAGAACGAACTGCAGACAAAACTTCTACCCCTTAGGAGTTCTTAAATTCTAGATTTTGCTGCTGGCTGAGCTAGTCCAAGCGACTTCCAAGGAGTCCTTTAAGAAGCGACTTGACCTATTCTTAAGGACTAAGAATAATACATCCGCCAGGAGTCCCTCCGGGGGCTAATGCCGGTCTCAAGCCCGGATAAAGGAGGACGGTTGGTCATGGGTTTAGCGTCTCCATCCCGTAGAAAACTAACTCGCTAAAAATCGCTAATCAGAAAAAAATATTCAAACCATTTAAACTCTGCCCTGGGAGTTAGAAGGTCTTCATTTAGAAGAATTATGACGCTTCATGGTGAAAGCCGAATTCCTTCGGAAGTTACGAGGCCGATGCCCCTTCTGACAACCAGAGCGACCATTTATTTAGGTACATGGAATGTTCGTAAAATGTGGGACACCGGGAGAGCCTTCCAAATTGCAGCAGAAATGAGGAGATACAACCTAGAGGTGCTTGGACGCAAGTTGGACAACAACGACTAACTTCAGGAGAGCTTCTGTTATACTCCGGCCATGAAGAAGAAAATGCCCCACATACACAAGGAGTTGCACTGATGCTGTCCAAACAAGCACAAAATGCACTTACAGGATGGGAATCTCATGGACCAAGGATCATCAAAGCCTCCTTCAAAACAAAGAAAGAGGGCATTTCAATGAACATCATCCAATGCTGTGTGTCTACCAACGATTACAATGAAGACGCTAAAGATCAATTCTACAATAGGCTGCAGTCAATCATCGAGAAGTGCCAAACAAAGGACCTGACCATTCTGATGGGAGACTTCAATGCCAAGGTTGGAACAGACAACACTGGATATGAAGACATCATGGGACGACACAGACTGGGAAAAAGGAACGAAAATGGTGAGAGATTTGCAAACCTATGTGCCTTCAATAAACTGGTCATAGGTGGCACTATATTCCCACATAAACGCATACAAAAAACCACATGGACTTCACCGGATCACACCACGCAAAACCAAATCGACCATATTTGCATCAACAAAACATTCAGGAGGACGATGGAGGACGTGAGAACCAAGAGAGGAGCCGATATAGCATCAGATCATCACTTGCTGGTCGCCAAGATGAAATTGAAACTCAAGAAACACTGGACAATGGGGTGGACAATATCAAAAAAGTTCAATACGGCCTTCCTTTAGGATACTAACAAACTCAACAAATTCAAGATAGTCCTCAGCAACAAGTTCCAGGCCTTTCATGATCTACTCAATGGAGAAGGAACTACTATGGAGAGCAACTGGAAGGGGATCAAAGAGGCAATCACTTCAACGTGTCATGAGGTCCTGGGTCACCAGAAGCACCATCACAAGGAATGGATCACTGTTGATACACTGGATAAGATTCAAGAAAGTAGGAACAAGGAAGCAGCAATCAATACCAGTCGAACAAGAGCAGAAAAAGCCAAGGCACAAGCTGAATACACAGAAGTAAACAAACAAGTGAAGAGGAGTATCAGAATCGACAAACGTAAATATGTGGAAGATTTAGCAACGACGGCGGAAAAGGCTGCAAGAGAAAGGAACATGAGACAATTGTATGACACAACAAAGAAACTCTCTGGAAATCGCCGCAAACCAGAACGACCAGTGAAAAGCAAGGAAGGCGAGGTAATCACTAACATTGAAGAGCAACAAAACAGGTGGGTAGAACACTTTAAAGAACTCTTGAATCGACCAGCTCCACTGAACCCACCCAACATCGAAGCAGCACCCACGGACCTCCCAATCAATGTTGGCCCAGCAACAATTGAAGGAATCAGCATGGCCATCAGACAAATCAAGTGTTGCAAAGCAGCAAAACCAGACAACATTCCAGCAGAGGCACATTCTCTTCGATAAGATTTGGGATGAGGAACAAGTACCAAAAGACTGGAAAGAAGGACTCCTGATCAAAATACCGAAGAAAGGCGATCTCGGCAAGTGTGATAACTACAGGGGCATCACTCTTCTCTCAATACCGGGAAAAGTCTTCAACAGAGTATTGTTAAACAGAATGAAGGACTGCGTAGACGCCCAACTTCGTGACCAACAGGCAGGATTCCGTGAGGATAGATCGTGTACAGACCAAATCGCAACTCTACGGATCATTGTGGAACAATCAAATGAATGGAATTCAAAACTCTACATCAACTTCATTGACTACGAAAAGGCATTTTGTAGCTTAGACAGAACAACACTATGGAAGCTTCTTCGACTCTACGATGCAAATCGGAAGATAGTCAATATCATACAAAATTCATTTGATGGATTACACTGCAAAATTGTGCATGAAGGACAGTTGACAAAGTCGTTCGAAGTGAAGACCGGTTTTAGGCAAGGTTGCTTACTCTCACCCTTTCTCTTTCTCCTGCTGATCGACTGGATCATGAAGACGTCAACATCTGAAGGGAAACGCGGGATACAATGGACATCTAGGATGCAGTTGGACGATCTAGACTTCGCAGATGATCTGGCCCTCCTATCCCAAACGCAACAACAAATGCAGGAGAAGACGAACAGTGTAGCAGCAGTCTCAGCAGCAGTAGGTCTCAATATACACAAAGGGAAGAGCAAGGTTCTTCGATAAAACACAGCATGCACCAATCCAATCACAATTGACGGAGAAAATTTGGAAGATGTGAAAACCTTTACATATCTAGGCAGTTTCATTGATGAACATGGTGGGTCTGATACAGATGTGAAAGCGTGAATCGGCAAAGCAAGAGCAGCATATTTACAACTGAGAAACGTCTGGAACTCAAAGCAACTGTCAACCAACACCAAGGTCAGGATTTTCAATACAAATGTCAAGACAGTTCTACTGTATGGGGCAGAAACCTGGAGAACTACGAATCCTCAAGGCCAAAGGTGGAGCGGAAGACCAAAGAACACATTACGCCGGGATATGGAGATAGACATGAAAAAAATGAACAGGAATTGGATGGAACTAAAAAAGGAGGCCCAGTACAGAGTGGGTTAGAGAATGCTGGTCAGCGGCTAATGCTCCATTGGGAGTAACAGGCGTATGTAAGTAAGTAATGATTTACCAATTTCTTTTCCTTCTATTATTGTCAATATACCTAGGCTCCTGCCTGGAGGTGTTAGTGATCCACTGCTACTAGACACGGAAGCCCGTTAAGCGATAGCTTCTATTTCGTCCACAACCATTTAAAATTTTTGAATCATTTAGGAGTAGTGGAGCATGGCGTGCTCACTTGCGATCTGGTGCGGATGCATGACTGAGCGCCTTAATTTAGGTGACACTATTAAAACTAATGCAGTCAGCGTCAAATGTCGAAAACTTGCAGAGCTATTGATTTTTTTGATTTATTTACCACTAAATAACACTCTTCGCTGGCGAAGCACTGATAATTTCAAGACGTGGCCAACCAGAAGTTTGTTCCCAGATAATTTATCGTTAGTAAACAGTCTTCTGATAGCTTGTCATGTACGCAGGTCAGTAACGTTGATGATCTCTGTCAAATGATTGGAAGCCTACTCAGGTTAGACGGAAATATTGTGACGAACCAGCTAACGTCGAAGTCACACCTTGCAGTCAGTACTTAACGTGAATTTCCCCTTCGTCGTACCAAGGTACTATGGGTGATTTGAAGATCGTATAACACAAAGGACGTCGTTAAAGAAATATAGTAGTTAGAGTAGGTACAAAGGAATGTCTGACTACTACGGCATGGGCCTGTCCATGGAATACGATTAACTGATGCGCCTTGGTTGTCCTTGACCTTGGTAGGGATGGATGATTTGTTCGATATTCAGTGAGCTAGCTTCCGGATGATTTGACTAGGGATCGGTGGCATTTCACTGTTCATACATGCTCAGCAGCGTTTGGTCGTCTTTCCGTACTATAAGACGCCATGTGGTACACTATAGTAATAGAAAAATAGTACATTGAAAATCTCGATCCATAGTAAACTTCGTCGTTTTATTCACCTTTTCCAGCCGTCCTCGTAAACATGTAGTAGAGTTAAAACGATTTTTATCGTCTTTCTTGAAAAAAAAACAAAAGAATGAACTTAAAGGCAAGAATATTAGCAACAAAAACGTTTGTTTTATTGGAATAACCCCAAAAAATCGAGACGAAGCAAAATGTTACGTAGTGTCTTACGCGCAGTAATAGTTTGGGTGTCCTGGAAACAGTACTTTTCTTCCAGAATGCATTTTGGGTCGAACACCAGATAGCACCAAATTGTCGTCATGATTATTGATTATCGAGTGAGGTTTCGTAATTGTGAGACTCGTATCTTCGAATTGTGCCGAAAGAAATTCGATATGAATAGGGTTTCCTTCTAAATATGCATCTTTGAGACTATTGACGTTGACGATTTCGCTAGTTCCGTTCTCATCCATCAAATCGGATTCACTTATACGATAAAGCATTTTGAAGGATTCCTCGTATGCCATTTTGAGAGGTTGTCGAACTGAATAGTAGCTTACAAAGGTCGGTGTATTACATCGTACTGTACGTTGAACGGAAATATAATCTGATTGCGCTCGAGTGGGAACAGGTTTAACTGAAGACAGAGCGTTTGTAAGACTGCTGGCGTGAGGGTTTAGATCCGTATTCATTGAATAAGACGAAAGATTCACGAATTCTCCTAGGAGTATCGTTCCATAAACGTTCCATAAAAGTGAAAATTTGAAGGTTTGAAAAATTGTCGGACTAGTTCTCTGGAATTCATATTTGGTCGGGTGGACAGGCAACAATGTCCGAGAATATTCTTCAATATTTTCGATTATTTCTATCCCTATTCGTGAAAACCAGACACTAGTTCTCAGGGATATATATATCGTACACCTTTGTAAAAAAATGCTAAATAATGAAACAGTGCAATCAATTATTTATCCAAAAGGTACTCGGAAGTAGTGTTCCACAATCAATCCAACTAACTGAATTGAGTTTGACTGTATATGTATTTCGGTCAAAGGTTGTTTTTCTGTTTTGATTTTGATCACAAATTTGTTTAAGACCGCGCATTTTGTTGGTGGTCATATGATAGACGCAAATCCCTTATATTCGGTATCTTATTAGTAAGTTCACTCTTCAAAATAGTGATTGTACACATCTATTTATTCTTTTTTATCATGTCTTTTTGTTTCTGGTATGTCTGGCAGAGATGTTAAGTCTTGGTACGATCAGTGCGGTTATACGGCAGCACCTATTACATTTCTGGAGATAACTGCAGATTCTAGTTAAGCATGCAATATTTATTCCCCTCATCCTAACTGTATCTGAAATAATACAAGCAAGATCATTTAGATCACTATCTCTTGAGAATTCATATGAAGCCAAGAACGTTTTAGTATATGACAATAGTTGTGTCTGTTTTCTCACAGTTTATAAATACATACTTCACGCTCCATGTTTGCAGGGCTAGATGGTTTTAGTTTTATTTTCTAATCCTTTCAGTGCATAACAAACCCAGTTAGTTGTAAGTATTAATTCTCACTGATTTTGCATAGAATGATCGAGTTTTGTGCCACACATTCTTAATCATTTTTGCTGGGTTCTAACTCGATTTTTTCGTTTTGTCATGTATATCCAGAATTACGTTTTGGTAATTGGGGTTTTCTAGTACATATATGTGGGTGTTTTTCACCACACCAAAATGCTTTCCATGTGGTCTGCTTCCATGCGATTAGCTTTAACTTTCATAAAGTGTGTTCCATATATTTGTGAACCTCGTTTGTTTCAGTAATGTTGTGTCTACTCTTGCCCCCCCCCCTAAATAACGGGAGCAACATGTGTTTTCCAAAGTTTAGTATTCGTATTGACAAATAGAAACGCTTGTGATAAAACAACTCGGTAATTGATCCTGAATTTGTAGAAAATATGACTAGATTGATGTCCAGTCTAAGTGTTCGGAACCTATCATAAGGAAAAGTGCTAACGCCTTTGTTATGATTATTGATTTTCGTTAATGATGAGAGGTCTAGCCGCATAAACTCGTGCACTTACAAATCTCCAGAATGAGGTGTTTATTTATTCGTCCCCAAAAATAGTTAGTCATTGTTTAACTTGAATACCAATCGAACTAAGAAGATCCTGTCAGTATTGCAATAAACTAGTGTATTTGAAATGAAACGAAAGTAGATCCTTTCATCATATCCTGCATCGCTAGTTGATGTAAAGCAGCTAGCTACATATTAGATTTGTTTACAAACAAATGTTATAATATAACGCTAATTACCCAGCAAGTTTGTATTAAGGTCTAATAATGTCCTAAAATCTTGAGATTAGACATTAACTTAGTTATCTTTGGATTCCCTTGCCTGAAGTTCGATATATTATTTCGTGACAATTCAAACATGCTATTTCTTCTTCTCACCTAGGAATTACGCTTCAGTCTCATTTCCATCTAGGGATGTAAATTGTCCGGTATTTTAGAGTCCTTTCTGGAAAGTGACAAATTGTACGTTGTTCCGAACTTTTATCTGTGTCATTTCACTTTATTCATGGTCTCGGTGACGAATATATGTATGACTTTTTTTGTAGTATATAAATATGATAAGCTTATACTTACACTGTAGGTTAAGCGTTTGGAAGTTATACCCTAGGTTTTGCCAATTTTAAGTTGATCAGCCATATGTAGCATACAACCTGGCTCATTCATATCGGTTCAAGTTGGCACAGCACAGCACAACGGGACAAAATGACTAATCTAAATCCCGGTGTAGTTGGAAAAGTAATAGCTTCCATAGTTAGGTGGGTATGGAAAAAGTGGTGAGATTTCGGGACTAAGGTACTAAAGGAAGACAAAGAGTGAATGCACCTATACGATTGCGAATGATTATGGGTCATTATCGAAAGTCTAAATGTTGGTTACAAAAATCACCCGAATCCAAATCAAGTAATCTGCACCTACTTACATGGCTCAGACCAATCGTCAATGACTTTATAGGCTAGTATCATGCCTTTGTTTGGCAGCCCCTAACTTATAGTCTATTCCTACGCCAGACGAATTCGGCAGTCGAGGTAAGAGCTTGGGCATGCTTAGCGCGTCCCAACCACCTCATCAATCAATTTTCCATATTTATCTAGCACCATATACCTAACCTAGCTACCGATTACTCGATGGTACAAAAATACTTGAATAATACCTCGAATACACATATAATCGAATACTACTAACATACAACTAGTATTTGAAAATCAACAATTTCATTTACCTAAGGCTAAACTATTCCTGTAGTTAACGTTAACTGTGTTATGTTTAAAGAGATTACGAGTTCACCTAACCTGAGAACCGTCATATCGAACTAGTAGCAGAAGTCATCGTCTACTGAACTGATCGGCAGGATGTATTAAGACATTCTGATATGTTGCTCATCGATTACATTTGGCCAAAAATACTTCAGCCCGTTAACAGTTGAAATCATGTCAGCTTCTTATTCGTCCACTTGGTGTGTCACCAATAATCCTGGTCTTCAGATTATTTTCAAGTATCAGCTTTAAGCAATAAAGGCATTCTAATTCTCCCTTTTTTTCGAGAATACTTCTTAAAATAATTATTTTCGCTTTACTTTAAATCACCACATAGGTAGGCTATCGTCAGGATTGTTAGTATCCCCTTTTTATGACCTTTTAATCTAGGAGTGTTTCTTGGGTCAAGTGTTTTGTAGCGACGTATTTCACGGAATACCACTCCTTGTCGCCCTTCTCTCTCGATATCACCGCCCTTCAACCTATTAGACTGACTTTTCTGTTAGGTTCACTGTTTTCTCTGTATTCTTCGCACTTCGTTACAATGCACTTCTTTGATGATGACATGTGTTGAATAACTAAGCTCACAGGTGCTATTCGAAATTTGTTTCAAAAAACGAATAGTTTAGCCGAAAACTTATCATCGTCTTCAGATCATTAGTCATAGAACGATAATCGCACAGTAATACCTTAGCCTCAAAAATATGAATAACATCCTACTCAATAAAACTTTATCAGCCTAGTCTATTTGAGTCCATCGTTCGTTTGGTGCAGAGGTCGCCATGTTAGACGATGTCTCTACTTATGCTTAAAACGTGTTTGCTAAAAATAAGCGATTGCCTGAGCACAGTTTCAGCAGGCGATCACCATTATCTGTTCGCTGTGCCGAAATACTAAAATACTCACCTAAATGTCTTTCTGTTTGGTTTAAGCTACCTATCTGGGCATTAAAGTCACCTCCTACGAGTGCTACGTTTGAACGTTGAGCTTTCTGAAGTTCAGAGAGCTTTCTGTAAAATTCGTCGGCGCTCGACAATGGTGGTCTTTCTTGACTTGAAAGCAGCATTTGACTCTGTAGACCTAGAGGTTCTATCGCAGCGTCTGTCATTGAAAGGCGTACCTCAGAAGTACATAAACCTAGTGAGGGCTCTTTACTCGAACACCAGTAGTGGAGTCAGAGCTTATGGCGAACTGTCATCTGATTTTGCGACCTCAAGTGTTGTCCATCAAGGTTGTCCACTTTCTCCATTTTTGTTTAACTTCATCATAGACCTACTGATGGAAATAACATTCTCGTCGATTGAATTCTCGGGTATTGATCTCCTTCCAAGGGGTCCACTTATCGACTTAGTATACGCAGATGATATAGTCCTGTTTGATGAAGACGCTGGTAAAACGTAGTCTTTTGGTAGCACTGAGCAACAATTCCAGGATGTTTGAGATGCGTTGCTCCCCATATAAATGAAAATTGTTGCTTCGGGACTGGTCTGCGTGTACACCTGAACTAAGGAAAAGGAGTGATGTAGTCGAACGCGTTGAGAACTTTATCATGGGTGTTTGGTCATCCCTAATGGGTTTGTGTATGACGAATTCTCAGCACGGATTCGAAAAGCTCGTTTGCTAACTTATGACACATGGCGAAAACGGGATATCCGTCTTTCAATTAAGGGACGAGTATACTGCGCATTAGCTCTCTCTGTTCTACTTTACGGCTGATAAACGTGGCCATTAAGAGTATAAGATAGTCATAAGCTACTAGTATTTGACCACAGATGTCTTAGAAATATTGCTGGCATCTGCTGGAATCACCGGATAAGTAATAGTGAGGATAGACTCAGGGTATTAGGAAATGATTGTTAATCAGTTGATGAGGTTGTGAATGTTCATCGACTGAGATGGTCGGGCCATGTGTTACACATACCTGACCACCGATTACCACGACACACAATGCCGACCAGTGTTGGAGACGGATGAAAGAAGGTTAGGGTTGGCCAAACGAAAACGTGGCATCAGTGCTTGAAGTCACTAACTTGTGTTCTGATCCATGTTGGTAGATGCAGAGTTCATGGTTTGGTTCCGTGTGACTATCGTAACCAATGGTTGGAGACTGTAGGTGACATGGCTCAGAATCGTTCATAATGGCTTCGGTGTATACGCTCTCTATCTTCCCTTGAACTATGAGACTAAAATTATTTCATATCTTTCTTTCTACCAACTAATTCTTTCTTCATGTACTGTATCCTTATATGTAATCTTTCTTTTATATATTACCACCACTGAATTAACTACTTTTATGAATCCAGTGTTCATCTTGTTGTACTAATGCGGTATGGCAACTTGGATCGATGAATATATGTGCCTCGTCCTACGTTGTAGCTGACTGACTTACCGGCCTAGTTTCATTTATGTAGATCTTGCCCAATAAAGTTAACTTATTCCAGTTCATTAATTAACTAACCCTATTGTTCGTCAAAAGAAGGATAGATTATGCCTCACTGAACTGAACAGACTATTTGTAAACCAGACGCATCTAATTACTTGTATGTAACGGTAAGAGTATAGGATATTCGTAGGTTACTAGTGTTCGACTACAGGTGTCTTCAAAGCATTGCTTTTATGTCCTGAGACTACCGAGTAAGTATTTCAGTTGTTAGGAAACGGGTTTTAGGTAAGGATGGCAAATCAATTGATGAACTAGTGAAACTTCATCAGTTGAGATGGCTTGGACAAGTGTTCCGTATGCCCAGACATGCGATGTTTCATGGTGTAGGAGTAGGTTTGAAGAAAGCTAGGAGTGGCCAGACCAAAACGTGGCACAAATCCATGAAGTCACTGACAAGTGGACTGAGCCATGTTGGTAGGTGTAGACTACCTGGTTGGGATCCGCGAGACGATAGCAACCGATGGTTAAACACTTTAAATGACATGGCTCAAAATCGTTTGTAATGGTGCAGGTGCATCCACTCTCTGTGTTCTCTCAAATTCTGATCTGAATTCTTCATGTCCCTTTCTTTCTCTTTCCAAATCTATTTCAGTGGATCATTATTTTTTTGAATAACATTTTCAGGCCCTTATCTTTCCGATTATTGCTTATACTTTTACTACCTCTACCACTACGGTATTTGAATCGACAATTGTATCTCTGTGCTAATATGGTATGGCAACTCGAACTGATGTACGTATGTGCAAAATTCGACTTTGTTATGACTGACTTGTATGTAAACGGTTTTTTATACAGTTGTCTCTAATCTCTCAGTTACAATAGTCGTTATTCAGTGTGTAGTAAGCTCCGTTGTAGTGGTTCAGCAAGTGATATATATATATATCACTTGTGAAATATTTTGATCCGTATTTTTTAAATGTGATAATCGCATCACATGACTAGTGATTCTCTGCTGCTGTTTTAAAACTTTAAAATGCTTAACCTTTTGTATTTTAATTTCGGGAGTATTTGTACCTACATGTTTTACGCATTCAAAATTTGTTTTATTTGAGATATATTCTCTTGAATGCTAATTTGTTAACATTATTCTGTAATTCATTTCATACTATTTTTTTGTTTATTATAGTTTTTAAAACCCAGCTTATCAAGCTTTATGATACCCTGGATTATCAAGCATAATACGGTCGTGTTTGTGTTGAACTACTAAGCCTGATACCCTTGGTTCCGTGTAAAGCATATAAAATAACTTAATATAGTTTCCTGTTATAATATGCGAACGATTTCACATAAATGAACATTTTTGTTTCATACGGACAGTGACTACTTCTGTTCTAACCTTTCATTCATATATATGATTCTACAATGAGGTGAGTTTTTTTGCTTTTTTTCTAACGAGATATTAAAAATGCATGTTGAGCGAAGAAAGATTTCTTTCTACTAAATTAAGTTAGTTATGTTACTCGCTGATTACTACATTCTTAAATTGGTGCACCACCATTTACTTGGTATTAATGTCATACTTGGTGGTAAAACCTATATATTAGTACAGAGCCAATCAAACAATTATTTCTCCGCTCCACTTGTATTTTTAACGTTTCTATGGGAGTATTTAATAAGCTGAATTACTATTGGATTGATTTTTTTTAAAGTCATGGACACCTAATCATATATATTATCGTCAGCTCCACATTAAATAAAAATCCTTGGTGTATTGATCATCGCAAGCGATAAACAACAGTACCTATATTTACGACTGCTATTATGACGGTTGAATATAATTCACTAATACTTATAATAACCACCTTTGTGGGTTCTAGTAATTATATTTTTCGTCTGCTCTTAGCTCTGAAGATAGCTTTCGACCCTTAAAGACTGGTTACTTTCTTACTTCCTAATTTAGCTGCAATAAATTTTCTATTTTCGTGGTAACCTAGAAGGCAAGCAAGAAATCCCTAAAATGTGGGTGGTCTTAACTGGTTTCATTACTAACATAGATGTCAGTTTCAAGTAATGTCCATCTTAGACTGAAATGAAGAGATCCCATCAGATGTTCTTATTCCATTTTAAGCTGTATTTACAAGCATAAATTAGTGAAGTCGATTATCCTGTGATTGGTTTTTAATATTTTGAGACTTAAATAAGTTCATTGTGGAACACGTCTTCTAATCAATATAACTTAAATGATTTGTCACGATATGCAATCCAAACCACCGCATCATGTTAACAACTAGAATTAGGTTAAATCTAATCGTGGTTACTGTGTTGATTAAAATAAAGAGTTCATTGGTTTCTAACTGACTTACCATACGTACATATCGCAATGATTATTATCTGGTTTCACCAAGAGCAATTCATTATTGACCGAATTTTTTAATATCAGGTTCAACAAATCTTACAATATGCTAAAAGCATGCCTCGCACCTCAATTTCTAAATTTCGTAGTTGTGACTTGGTATATTGTCAAATGGCGAAATGTTAAAGTGTTATGCGTATCGTGTAGGTGATTTATATCGAATCATAAAATATGTAGACCTTAGAATCGTAAAGCAGATACTTATTTCGACATTCTGGTTTGATTATTGTGGTATACTTGTTATACAGTTAGGTTTTCGTTCCCCTGATTCTTATGAAGAATACAATTAATCGACCCGTAGTCATCCTCCTCAGGCTCTTTAGTGTATAATTTAACAAATTATACTTTATAATACCCAACTTGTACATTCTATCCATAACTTCGACTAGCCTTTTTAAATTATCTGTACAGAATTTTACTCCGCTTTGACATCTACTTGTACGTAAACCTACCTTCTATACTTCCAGTTTATTAAAAAAAAATTGCTGTCCGTTAAATTAATCCATCATTTATGCACATAAATGTATGTACGTTCATGTCCTTAAAAGTTGGCCTATCGTGTATCCTTAAATAAGTATTCCAAAATCTGGTTACGCCTCAAGATTTGTTTGTTTATCAACTGAGTTTGATAGTGAACAAGGGACAGACATGAAAGTAGTAGGACATATTAATCATGCGATTACCTGATATCTGTAAGCTAGTTACACCTATAATATTTTTTTGAAGTTGGATGCATGCATCTTTAGATACCAATTTCACCTTATCTCCCGTGTGTAGGCTATAGCTACGTTTTTGAACGGTCAAGCTTTAAAACTCGATTTTAGTTTTATAAACCATTAAAATGCAAGTTATAGTTAGATAGAAAGGCGAAGGTTATATTCTTCTTAAGATTGATAACATATATATCACGGCTAACGAATTTAAGCTAACACCCAATATTTCTTTTTCAGTAGATACTCCTAAAGATAACTGCAATTTTCTATGTAGACAACAACTGTTTTCAAAGCTACATGCATGTGTACAGTGTCTTCATTTAACTCCCCCCAATTTTTTCATGTTGAAGTTCTATTCTGGTAAGCATTATATTTCAAGGTTGACACTGATTTTATATGATCAACATCCAACGACCGATGGAATTGTATGGATAACTATTTTAGTATATGTTCCCCCCCAGAGCTCTGAGTTTAACATCGTGTAGGCAATCACAGTTTATTTCGTTTCGGTTGCTGTCGAGAAAACACTCCACTTTTCTCCTCATTTCGATTTCAGTTTCGTGTATTTTAACCTTTAATTGGTACATTGTTCGTATTTTCATGATTATTAAGATTACTTCATCTGTATTGAGTCCGCGATTCAGCATTGTCAAGATTTATACTTTTGTTACTAATTTCGAGACCTTTCAATGATAGACTTAATACTCAATTGTCGTTTCGGAGATATTTGATTTCTTTTTTATTCTTATCAACCACTCTTCCTGATTTTTTCCACCACCCCCCACAACAATTATAGCATTTTATCCTATACTATTTACAGAAAAACATTCGTTATTTCAATAAAATACCACTAATTTCCTGACAGTTTATTAAGTTAACTGAATATTTTCTCAGTGTATCTGCATATTATTTAGAAATCATTCACATGCCTCTGATATTTAAGCTAAGTTGTAGTTTGTGAATACGTGTTAAGGAACTGGCTATTCAAATGTCATTTTCATTTCACTACATCTTATTAATTTATTTATAATCAAGAACGCCCTTCGCAAATTGTCGCATCAGATAATAGCAAAAGGCGAGATAATTTCAAAGAAAAGAAACAAGTGTCGTCATCAAGATACAAAAGTACGCTTAGAGCCATGTACACCACTGAGGTAAAGCCTCTCTATCAATCAACGTGATTTGAGCGCCGGAGACCTGTCTTTACCTTCTCGCTTGTAGAAACGCTCCTGTCTCGTGAAGTCAGTAGAGCTTCTCTTGGAGAGACCATGAGCGCGTGACTATATGATAGCATCCAAAAAATACCTAATTCTCCTCACCTCCCATTGCCTTTGGGTGACGATTCCTTTTCTATGCACAATTATTTCTGCTAATTAATGATAGGTTAATTTTATTTTTTTGCTAAATTAACTTTTCTGCATTTGAATATGCTAATTGATTTTGTGGGTAAATTTATCATGCTAACCGCATAGTACTTCTCCATATTGTAGAGAATGCAAATATTTGTGTATTTCTAACATCATTTCACTACTAATTTTTGTGAATGCTCTAATTTGGTGCATATCTATTTGTTTCCTTTTACTACCCGATATCATTTTTATTCGTTTCCTCCGTAGGCGTGTGTATCTATACTTACTGTTGATAAACTGTTAATCTTTTTCTCTTCTACAGTTATTTTATATTTGTTTTCTCTTACCCTATCATCTCTTCCATGTAACTAATAATCTTTTTTAAAATGATAATGTTTATCTATGCCTTGATGATTGGTTAATTTTGCCATAGTTCGTTATCCAAACTGGCTTTAATTTTTCTACCAGTTCGGTTTTCAATCTTGTCTCATTGGTAAAGTTGTGGTGTGCCATTGTCTCTCATTACTTTACAAAACTAACTGCACTTGCCACCTACTACTACTACTACTATTGTCCGTTTCAAATTTTAATAGTAATAATTTGGCATTGATCGGTCTGTTGATTGGCCTGCATTAATCAAAGTAATTCACTCTCATTTTTATTAATTTATTGTTTTGCCTGTCTGTCTATCCTACTATCTGTGTATCCAATTTTGTATGTATATGTGTGCGCGTGTCTACAAATTTTATGTCCTGAATTTTAATCTCATACAAATATCAGTATTTGTATTACTCTAGGTGTTCCTTTTGATTGTTTGTCTATTCGTATGTGTGTACATTCTTCTTATTACATGTTCTTCGAATTTTTAAAAATTTAATGTCCTTCCTCGGGCAGTCAAATTAGCTGCCCTAGATAGATTAGAGATGTTCTCGTTTATTTGTACTAGATACTATTCTTTATTCCTTGTGAAAGTTAACGCTATCTTGTATTGACAAATTAAGTGCAATAGATGACAGACTAATCATCAATAATATTGAATTTTATCAATAAGTAGTATATCTCAAAGTTCAGGCATACTTTCTCATCCTGATCTGTCTCATTTTGATTGAAAATGTAATGTTATGTACTATATGCAAAAACATCATTACTAGATTGATCATTTTGTATTTGAATGATCTGTATCATTTGTAGCTAGATTTCACAGTAGTTGTTAACACTAATGAAAAGTCTCACGAAACTGTGCTCCACTTTACATTTATATGTGCATCAGTTAACTCTCCGCTTTTCACTGGTGTGCTAACAACACCTTGTATTATCTATTGTAATAATTGGAAAAAGCCTCTCGTAAACTCACTTTATAATTTTCAGAAGCATAAAAATCCTATTCTTTCTACTAATCCGTCGTAGTATTTGTCCATGGTTCGAATCATTACATTAGGAATAGCCAAACCAAGATGTGACATCAGTCAATGAATTTATTAACCATTATTATACACAATGCTAGTAGGTCGAGACTACAAGGTTGATGCAAACACAACAACTTCATGATCACTCAGTTGCTGGAGCCCTTGAGAGGGATAGTTGACAGTCAATCGGAATGATATAGGCAACCTTTATTTGACCTAAGGTCTTGAGTTCTATCTCACATACCATCATTATACCTTTTTGAATTATTTCAATATTTATTCCCTTTCACTATCAGTGACACTTATTATCTAGATTCTCCTGATATCGATCTCGTTGTACATACTTGTGGTATGGGAAACTGAACTCATCCATATTTCTTACGAGCTCTACTTTGGTCATGATTGACTAGTTTATTTGAACAGTTCTTTATGTAATTTTCAGTGCATTTATTTTTGTTTTGCTACACACTAAATAAGATGAAGTTTCTGTTTGAATCGATACATATTTATCATTAATTATATTGATTGATGGCCACATTGTGTCATAGAGCGACTGAATTTGTAGGTGTTAGATATTTCATGTACAATTAAACTAATAAGGGTGCAGTATTCCTGCCACTATGACGGTAATCACTTGGTTTGGATTTAGTACACACTGGTGATAATCCTCAAACTAGGAAAATTACCATGTCCCATTTCTTTCATAGTTTTTGATAGATCTTGTTGATTTCACTTCGAGATAAAAAGTACCTTCATATTAAAATTATAATTGAATATACGTCTAACCGGGACAGCACGAATTCGAAAAGCTCGTTTGATAACTTATGACACATGGCGAAAACGGGATATCAGTCTTCCAATTAAGGGACGAGTATACTGCGCATTAGCTCTCTCTGTTCTACTTTACGGCTGATAAACGTGGCCATTAAGAGTATAAGATAGTCATAAGCTACTAGTATTTGACCACAGATGTCTTAGAAATATTGCTGGCATCTGCTGGAATCACCGGATAAGTAATAGTGAGGATAGACTCATGGTATTAGGAAATGATTGTTAATCAGTTGATGAGGTTGTGAATGTTCATCGACTGAGATGGTCGGGCCATGTGTTACACATACTTGACCTCCGATTACCACGACACACAATGCCGACCAGTGTTGGAGACGGGTGAAAGAAGGTTAGGGTTGGCCAAACGAAAACGTGGCATCAGTGCTTGAAGTCACTAACTTGTGTTCTGATCCATGTTGGTAGATGCAGAGTTCATGGTTTGGTTCCGTGTGACTATCGTAACCAATGGTTGGAGACTGTAGGTGACATGGCTCAGAATCGTTCATAATGGCTTCGGTGTATACGCTCTCTATCTTCCCTTGAACTATGAGACTAAAATTATTTCATATCTTTCTTTCTACCAACTGACTCTTTCTTCATGTACTATATCCTTATATGTAATCTTTCCTTCATTTATTACACTATTGAGTTAACGACTTCTATGAATCCGGTTTTCGTCTCGTTGTGCCAATGTGGTATGGCAACTTGAACCGATACATATATATATGTGCCTCGTCCTACGTTGTAGCTAACTGACTAGCCGGGACATTTACTGGAAAGCTGTGGTTTTGCAAGAATTCCATGCTTAAATACTAATTAGATTTCTTCAGTCACATGTTATGAATAATACTTTGTTTATTTCTATTTAAAATGACAAGTTATTCTCCGTATTATGATTGGTGTTAACTCTATTTCTGAAATTTCTTTTTATAAAATTTAGACCTGCTTGTGCATATCCTCCTATCCTTCAAACAAATATTACAAATGGACCAGACTTGTACAGGGAACGTGATACATTTAGTTATGGTGTTGCCAACGGTCAACCATTACCTGTACAACCAGTGAGCTCTAACCAAGCTATGTATCATGGTTCCGTATCTGCTCCTGGACTTAGTTGTCCAAACACAACAATGAGCCCACAGTCCCAAATGCCAACTCAACAATCTCACTTTCAAATGCAACAGTATTCTCAAATGCAACAATCTTATGGTGATGCTATGGGAAACTGTCAAGTATCTTCATTTCAACCACAACAACAATATCCAACCATGATTTTGAATTCCAACTTAGATAAGGTAGCTTCTCAACAGTTATCTACATCTGAATCACCACCTAATTTAAATTATATTAGAAATCCTAATATAAATGGTGCTTTTCCACATTCTCAGATCATGTCCAACACAACAGTTTCTTACGGTCTACCTTCAGCTCCGAATTGTACCACAATAGCATCACATCAACCAAGAACATCTCTTATTTCAATGGGAACTCAGAATATCGTCAACAGAAATATTCCTCAGTCACAACAAATCTCCTGTCGATCATCTGCCACTAGGGTTGTTTCATCTGAATCAGTTTGTAAGTTCATGGAATAATTTATATCATATTAGTTAACAGTAATTAATTAGTTTTTCGATTTCGCAGTTAACTTTCTAATATTTAATTTGGAATACTATTTAACGATTGAATTATAAAGCTATTGTTTGTTCATTATTTATAGTTACACTGTGGAACTCAATTATTAATTTATATATGATTATCACACGATGTACAATAAGATAGATTATCAGAATGGGTTTTGTGGAGATTTTAGAAATTTCACAATTTGAAATCATGAGTCAATTGAAGCTAGACCCGCGAGGTACGAGGTCGTGGGTGCGCACTGCTGAGGAGTCCCATACCAGGATGAAACGGTTGTCCAGTGCTTCCAGGTTTTCCATGGTGATCTAGCTTCAATTGACTCATGATTTCAACTTGTGAAATAAGATAAATGCCTTATAAAATAATTGTACTTTATAAAACGTCTCACTATACGAGAGCATATTTCATCCGTTTACCTGCGATTTGGTAATTTCTGTAATTTGTTTTACTGTTGGGGAAAATTTGAACTATAAATTTAGCCGCCATTCACTTTCCATGGCTTAAATTATGATTTAATTCAATAGTTCAGTTTTTATAGAATTTAACTATATGTAATCCTCATGAGAAAATTGTTTAATTATTCTTCGATTTCGGCATCTTCATAATTTCCAAAATCTGTCCTTTTCTTTTGACTTAACAAAATGATAACACTTACTGCTTTTTTGATGATATCGTAATGCAATTGCATTTTACTGACTTATTAATTTTCTGTTTTTATTTAAATTTATTTTCAAATATCTTATTTGTGGGGATTATGATTATTTTATTAATTTTTCTGGTTTTCAACAATCAGTAAAACTTAATTCTACAGATTCATCGTAGAGTTTTGATATTATTCTTCTTTCTATTGATAAAATTTGTAAAAACTTTGAAAATAGTGCGGTTATTAATAAGTTCAGAGCATGTGTATTCATTTAATTCTTCAAATTTCTTTGTCTATATAGAGTAACATTTGTCAAAGGATAATGATTTCTGGTTATTAAAATGTTTACTTGATTAACTGTTAAGAATTCAGTTACAATATGTCACATTATTGGTTAAAATATTTGAAATTAAAGTATTTCTCATAACCATTCGATTTATAACATTTTACAATGTTACTTTTAAGTTTGCAATAAAGAATTAAATAAATATATATTTTTATCTATCATAGAGGCTACCTAATTTAAAAAAAACCATGCAATAGTACGCTTTAACCTTGAGGTCATTGTAGTAATTAAATTGTTTGAAATGTACTTTTTTTTCAAAATCATTTTGTAATTCATAGGATTTTTAATAGTTATCTAAACTAGTAAACTTTCTTGAATATGAACAAGTGTTTGTTAATCTGTTTGTTACTCTAATCGTGTAAAAACGCAATTGTTATTACTTGTTTACTCAAGTCCTTAAGTAAATAAAAGATGTAAATGAACTCACTCACCAGTTACTACTTGGGTAGGAGTCTCAGTTTAAAAGTTTGAGTGCTAATGATACTACTTATTTACCCAACGTATGGCTGGACCTGGAATCTGGTGGCTCAAAGTAAATGCCTTAACCGTTAAAATTGTTACCCCTCTCGAAGCATAGGCCGCCGATTAGAAAATCTCCAACCAACTCTTTCCTGAGCTCTCCTTTCAAGTTCTACTCATGATTTTGATATCTTCCAATTCCAGGCACCATGAGTTTTTTGCTCTGCCTTTTTTCTTTTTACTGAGAAGAATCGAAGTTGGGGCTTGCTTTGTGACAGTTTGATGACTTCCTTATATTATGTCTATCTTCAGTGTCTTTTCCTAATTTATTCCTGAGCTGGGATCTGATTTGTTATCTGCTGCAGTAGATCATTGCTAATAGTCTCTGTTAGTGGGTTTGGAGAATTTACTTGAACAGTTGATTGTGAATACTTGCACGTATTTAGTGACTATGGTGGTAGTTCTCCAGGTTTCAGCTTTATAGAGTGAAATTGTTTCAATATTTTTGTTAAAAATTCTGACTTTGGTCTTGGCTGACAGTGGTTTTGAGCTCTAAATATCCTTCAACTGTAGGAATGCTGCCCATATTTAACCGATTCACGCTTTAGGTTTTGCATTAGATCCTATTTATATCAATGATATTACTCAGGTATATTGAAGCTTCCATTTCTTATAGAGCTATGTCATCAAGTGTGATTTACATGGTACTCCCACTCATACAGTGGAGTTGTTTTTTAAGAAGTGAGCTCGCTAACGATACTACCCTTAACCTTCTTCTACTCGGGCTTGGAACTGACAATAACTACAAAGGGGATCCGGACAACGTTGCAATATCCATACCGTTTAATAATAACAATAATAATTATTATTATTATCATTATTTTACTCAGTATTATCAACATAAATCAGTCTTAGTAGTATTTGTTTAGTGTTATTTATGAAAGTGTCTACTGTTACAGCATAAATCTGAACCTTATTTATTTAGGTGTTTACTGGTGTTGATAATTATGACATTCATGATGTTTGTTTTCTTCTCTACTAATTAATATAATCGATAACATAAACACGATAATTTAAATCTTTCCGTCTTTATTGTTTTGTTTCTCTCCCCCTCCTGTTCATGTTTATTATTTAGCGATTAATCAACGTTTGTAGTGTTACCATTCTTCATGATATTGTTGTCATAATCTGACATCAAATATACATAGATATTAATAATTCGTTAGCTTTTTGTTTAAAAATCAGACATGGACTACTTAAAAATAAATATGTCTTTATTTCTCTTTGATAAGTTAAGTTCTGTAATTTTGAAGACTTCTTGTTATTATTTTATTGTGTAAAGGAAAAAAAATTCAATTCAATGTATACAATTTTATTGGTATTCATTTTATATTACTGAAATTATCATTCTTTACTTTCTGTTTATTATGTTAGTGGGCATTATTTTTATCACTGTCATTATGTTCTCGGTTTAGGGAACCAGGTGAGGAACATTATAGTCTTTAAGTTTTAACTTCATTGCTTCCTTTCAATGTTCTCGATACGAATTGTGGGACTAATCTTGAATTCTTTACCCTTATTTTTACGTAGATAAATCTATGTGCTAGTAATTCTTATGACATAATTTTAGATAAGAGTGGGATGGAAAATGCCGTTCGGCGGCCTATGCTCCATTGGAAGTAACAGGCCTAAGTAAGTAATTTTAAATAAAGAAAAAACTGATAGATCTCTTGATAACTTGTTTTGTCAATTTTAACATTTGAATGACTCTAGAATTTCTAATAATTTTAAGAAAACCTATTTCATTGTAGCTTTCCAACCATCGTCAATGTATCTCCCATATTCTTCGGAATGCCCAGTTACCCAACCAGGATCTGGAATAACTGCTCCGTATTCTGTGGCGATGTCGACGTGCAACACAATACCTCAGGTGATTAACAACGCTATGGTACCAGGCTCAGTCTGTTGTCCTGGGCAGTCGCCCAGACCACTTGTTGGTTGTCGGAATCAAGTCTCTTCTAATGCCCCAACTTCTACACCTGTAATGCAACAACAACAAATGTATAGCTCACAACAATCACGTTCTTTAAACAATTCTAGTGTTTACTCAGGCTCATGTTATGGAAATCAACAGTATACCCAACCATCACCAGCTTTCCGACCAAGCCCAAGTACTATGAACTCCCAAACAACAGCATCTGTAGTAACGCGTTCAACTACTCCTAGAGACGCTCAGGGCAACAATTGCCTTACTATGCATCACACGTTACCGCAACAACACTCTCAACAGCTCTCAGTCTCTCAGTGTTCAAATCCTTCACAAATTGTTGGACCAGGATCTTTGCAGTCTGGTGTTAGGTCGATTGGTAGTTGTAGTGTTAATAGTGGTACTACTTCAATATACAATCATTCGTGTACTCCTACAGGACATTCCGTGCCAAGTGCGATGGGGAGTAACCAAACCATTGCACCTAATCCTTCCACTCCTCCATGTGTGATGCCAACTGGAAACTCGAGGGTTATGGGATCTCATGTAAGTTTTCCAAATTTAAAAAATATTGGCTCGAAATACCTCTAATTTTCTCCAAGTCATTTGTATTTTCCTATCATTTATTGAGTACATTTCTGTAACAAATCAGTCGTTTTATAACTCTCAGATCCTTTATTGTCTCATGAAAACAAAACTGTTGTCTCTTAATTTGCATTAAATTAGAAATATGTCGTTTTACGAATTACTCTGTATGTTCTGTTATCGAGTATTTAAGAAGTGTAACTTCATAGATCAGGTAAATGATTATGATCTCGAATCATTCTTTGAGCTAGATGGCTTACTCCTAAAGCTTTTATTGTCCTTTCGAATAGTACCGTCTGTACAAGCCTCAGATAGAACTGAGTCGCTCGACCTTGATCTTGATTATTTTTTACCCTTGTTCTGTCATTATCTACATATTTATCTTGACTGTCATCTTTTTGACCCCGCAACTTCCTATTATTTTTCTATCTATCTGATAACTCGGATCGATTTCGACGTGTTTATTGATTGCTGATAGACCCATATATAAAGGATATATTGGAAATTACGACAAGATTATCCAGGCCTTTTAGAATAGGCGTTTCTGTAAATAATATTTTCTAAAAGAACAATAAAAACTTCATAATTAAACCAATCAGCCCAGAGAACTATGCTCTACCAAAATCTCAAAAAGTGACTGTTCTTCTCGAACAGCATTTAGATTAAGTTATTTACTCGAACCTGAAATTTACCGTCAGTGAAATAAGAGTAAGCTTTCTAAAGTTGACGTCTGACATTTAAGGCCTACTATTCGTTCTACCCATAAAGTGTGTTATTTTAATCTAAAACAAACACAGTTTATAATTTTCTTTGCCAAGTTCATGAACATGACCATCCATAAAAACAGAAAATTACCAAAACTTATGAAGAACTGTCATCATGGTGTAGAAGACTGATATGAATGTAAGATAATAAACTCGTTCTGGGATACGTGTTTAGACTCATCACGCTTGCGTCTAACTGGACACAGAATAACCACATTAAGTTGAACTCAGCGACAAGAAAGTCAAACGTAAACTCCAGCAGCAACTTAAGTCACACTTAGGCAATTTCTAAAACGAAACAGATCTAGATGTTGCTTGGAAAGATGTACGAACAGTTGCGGATGCACATGCGTCATCCATTGGTGATTTGAACTAAAGGGCTACAAAAAACCAGTGAATTTCTGCAACATCTATTGCACTGATAGATTCCCGTAAACTTATCCCATCAGGCTCCGAACACAATGACGAGCACAAACAAAGCAAATCTGGACTAACCAAAAGTTGACGGGACGATCGCGTGTAGTAGTGGGCAACGAAAGCGAAAGATTTGGAAAAGGTAGTAGGTGTAAGTAACAACAGACAAATAAAAGATACTAGAATTAAGAAGTCAAACGTAAGTGGAACTATCTTGGGAAAAGACGATACTATTATCTGCTCTCAGCGCAGACGCTTAGAACGATGGACGGAACACTTTAAGGAGCAGTACAACTGCCCTTCAGCTACTCTCTAACTACCGATCATTCCCAGATAGCTTGAATGGAACATTGAAGTAGGTCTCCCGACTCTATCTGAAGTTCAAAAGGCTATAGTTAATCTGAAACGAGGAAGAGCAGCAGGTCCAGATGGATTGACTCCATATGTCTCTAAGTATAGTGGTTCAGTTCTAGCGATCAGGTTGATTAATATTTTATCTAAAACCTGGGGATTTGACGTGATCTCATCTGACTGATCTCAATCACTGATTGTCCCAATATATAAGAATGGGTCAAAATCATCCTGTGATAACCATAGAGGGATTAGTTTGACTAATATAGCATCTAAAATACTAGCGTCGATAATTATCGGACGCCTAATAAAGACTCGTGAACTGGAAACACGAGAAAGTTAGACTTGCTTGAGACCTGATTGTGGTTGCATTGACCACATATTCACCATTCGTCAGATTTTAGAACACAGACATGCTTGTCGATGTCCGACAATGGTGGTCTTTCTTGACTTGAAAGCAGCATTTGACTCTGTAGACCGAGAGGTTCTGTGGCAGTGTCTGTCATTGAAAGGTGTACCTCAGAAGCACATAAATCTTGTACAGGCTCTTTACTCGCACTACTAGTCGAGTGAGAGCTTATGGTGAACTGTCATCTGTTTTTGCAACCTTGAGTGGTGTCCGTCAAGGCTGTCCACTTTCTCCATTTTTAAATAACTTCATCGTAGATCTAATGATGTGAATTCAAGAGATACTTCTGGAGTTGTAGTGAGAAGCCGCTACCAATGGAGTTCATCCAGGTCTGTTGTGAGATATCAGCTCACTGAAGACAATGGTGTACGGTGGCGCAACTTCGTAGATTGGTTGAAGTTAGACATTAACACCGTAGAATGCGGGCTCATTGATCTAGTTGGTTAAGCACTTGGCGCGATACTGATAGGTCCTGGGCTCGAATATCGTGAGTGCGCACTGCCTAGGAGTCCTATACTAGGACGAAACGGCCGTCCAGTGCTTTCAGGTTTTCCGTGGTGGTCTAGCTTCAATTGACTCATGATTTCAATCTGTGAAATTTCTAAAATCTCCACTAACCCCTTCTGATAATAAATATCAACTATATATAACCTACCATTTTTGTACATGATATATATGTCATTTGTCGTTGTTCTGCTTCTGTAGGTGAATCCAGGTGTTGGTGATCTCTGCTACTTACCGCCACCTCCTAGTCGGCCAATTTCTTCCGGTGGTCGTGAAGTTGTCATGACTGCAGTTTCAATAGGCAGTGGTGGTGGTGGTGGCCCTTTAGTAGCATCGTCAGCTAATGAAATGATGTTAAATTCAAATTTTCACATTTCATCTGGCTTAAATCCATCCACATCGACATCTTTCAGTGGAAATAACTCTCAGGTATCTGTGTATTTGAACTAAACTTGTTTTCTTTTTTTATTTTCATTTTTCGTCATATAATACAGTTATTGTATTTTTAAACTCTGGATTGGTATTGAAAACGTGAATTCAGGCCTTTACCGTTTTTATCACGATATTATTTCTTACTGAAAGATTGTACCTGAGCTTGAAGTCTATCTGTTTTTCGATATCTCAGGTTACTGTGCTTAGCAGTTATCTATTTATAGCTTACCTGTCAAGTACGTTTCTTCATCAGTGAAGCTACACCTTTCTTGAGGTACTAAAAAGGTCACTATTTCTGTGTACAAAATATCCTAACCTCTGCAAGAGTGTTTATCTTATGACTTTGTTTTGGTAATGTGCCACTTTAGTAACTTAAATCACGTGGGTAACCTATTCTGTAAACAATTGCTGACAGTTCAGCTACGTTGTTTTAAAAAAGCTCAATTCTTACGAAGTTTTATCTGTACCGTCTTAAATTCACATTGTCTGTACGTTTTACATTCTTTCTGATTATCTATTAGAAATCGTGAACTATTAATAGAGGTAAATTCATTAAATTGTTACTTTTCAAACGCTAATGCAGAATTTGTTCCCTTTTCCTTTATCTAAATAAATAACTTCATCTAAAGGCACCTGAATGATATATATGCCGTAGTTGAATGTCTGAATATAAAGCTCAGTTTAGTAACATTGACATTAATTCAGTCAATATTGCCAGCTAGGGACATCAGGTTCAGTGGTTTGGTTATCTTTTCAGCATCTCCCGTTTCGTGTGTCATTGGGACTTGGTAGAAAAAACAGTGAGATGGTCACTTTATGACATAGAGCCCTAATATTTATCGACTGTCATATGAATTAAACGTGAATTTAATTCCAATGGAATAGGTATGACTGAATACGGCAAGTAAACAATAATATTAAGCTTAAAGTAAAGTTGGGGTTGAAAAATTATTGCTTCAAATTACCATCGATTGAAACATGGAATTTGTATTCATCAATACCGTTCACTTCAACAATCAGTGACACTTCCCGGTTTGTCCAATCTTACCATTTTTTCAAACAATTCCTACATTAGCCAACATTACGCATCCTTGTAGTCGGTGATTAACGTTGAGAAACATTCGAACTATCCATCTGCCTTCTCGTGGCGGGGGTGTTGTTTACGAAAATGAGAGGACGAAAAGCGAATGTCCGGCGCTTTAACCGGATTTCAAACCAATGGTGCACATGGGCTCCAGTATCCTGCGGGAACAAATGGCGTATGAACCAATTGTTGGTCACCGGCTTCCATGGGACGGCATCTCCTTACGATGCTCCACTGCCTTGTGGATCAGACCCTCATGTCGAAGGCTCGGGGTGTGGCCCCCTAAGAAAACCACCTGCTTCGGTCTGGGCACCCGGGCAGTATCACAGCCCTCACACATATCAAATGAGATTTGTGTGGCGCATATGTATTTGGTGCCTCCTTGTACCAATATCTATGTGTTGAAATAAATAAATAAAATCCATGTCGAATAAACTTTATGACCTTACCAGTTGACCCTACTGCGAGGTTAATGTTTCCACACTACGTGAGCAATCCTGCTAAGATCTATGTAATCAAATACTGTCGACAAGTTTTCCTGCTTTCACGTCACATCCCACGGCTGTTGAGCTGTACAAAAATGACAGCTAGGCAATATACTCGACCCTAAGTTGATTGACGTTTCATTTAGGTGAAGTTTTGTCCTCTGAGCAAAGTGTTTTGCTTGTGGTGCTCTCATTTTTCTTCTGAACAATATCATCAGCACAAGCTTCAAGTAGAAGTAAAGCGTTCGAATCTTCTAATCTTACTCACTATCTCAAAATGACATTTCACTGGTGCTACTGGCAGAAATGTTAACCAAATTCAGGTATGCTTTTTGGATATATTATTCAAAAATCCGCATCCACCTGTCATAAGTTGACCTTTTATATGAAGTATTATGTATCTCACCACTAAATTCTGTGATGTGTTCATAAACAGAATTCCTCTTATTGTCTTATTCCACGTCGTTCGATCTCAGATCCACGGGCTTCAAAATGATTTTGATGGATCTGTTCCAAACAGTTCCCCATTAATGATGATGACTATGCCAGTTTCTTCACCAATTCCTGGAAATTTCATTAATGGTCCAATTCATGCGAATGTAATGAATATGTCTATGGTTAGTTCAACACCAGCCCCTCCGCCATACCATCAACCTACTTCTATGATGCCTTGCCGATCAATGGGTCCATCGTTTTTCAGTCCTACTTCTATGTCAATGCCTCCTATCACAGTGACTTCTGCTGTCTATTTAAACTCAATCCCTACTTTTTCAACTGTACCAGATCCTGGCATTGTAAATAATAGTGATCGTGGTATGTATGGAATTATCGGAGAAAATATAATTGGCTCTTCGGTGAATAGTAAGCAAGCATCTGGGACAAACAAAACTCGACCCAAAAGAGTTCGAGGCAGTAAGGTTAGTATACTATCATATGTATATTGCATGTCAACTCTTTTCGAACATGATTTTTCTGCTTTATTTTTCATACAAAAAGTATAGTTTTCGCAAAGATTAATTTACAACTATACATCGTCCCATCAACAACCTTGTTCATAACGTTATCAACTCTATAGTACTGTATTAGGAAATTTAGAATTCCTAAACCAATTAAGATTGTTAGTGGAGAACAGATTTTAGTGATTGCGAATTAGTAACATTTTATATTAGAAAGTTGTAAATTGTTCGCTTAATGCATTTTATTTCTGTAATTCACATTTTTAACATGAGATTATATATATAATATTGTTATAAATTGATGATAAATGATATGTACGATTTTTCATAATACAGAAAATTATTTTGTATCATAGGTGGAACTTTTTGATGAATATTAATTGATTTGTTCCTGTTTATTTCCCTTCAGCACAAACGGTAAGGTGAGATGAACAGGATAGGGTTATATACCTTCTCTTAAACTAATCTAATCTCATCATCTATATCACATAATGAAATTCTTATGATGTATCGGTTTATTGTAACTCAATAATCATCAACTGTCATTGTTTTTTTTATTTCCGTTCATAGCTATGGTGTATAAGATTGAAAAGAAATCTAGAAATTTTGTTAATTTATTTAACACATTCATTTACATGTGTATATTCCCCAACTTTATATTTTTTCGCTACGAACTTCATTCTTTTGATATGTATGTATAATCTCGTTTATATTTAAATACACTCTAGTGCAATTCAAATAAAAACAATATGTTGCTCTTTGTTATTATTCACTTCCCTTGTTAGTAATCTTATTGTGATAGAAAAATTCTTGTGAATCAATTCTACTACTTATAATCCATTGAAAGTTCAAAATCGATCAGTTTTGTGGTGATTTTACATTGTCGTTTTTAATAAAAAAAACTTAGTATGAATTAAGTATATTCTTACTTTGAAATGTGATGTTATGGAAGTACAGTGTTTTGCTAGGATTTCCTATACGTAGAGAGAAGTTTAGTAGTATCATAACACCACTTCATGTAGAAGTTTTTTCTTGCAGTATCTGATCATTCAGTTTTCCACATCGCATATTTTCTTTGCTTGATATACTTAGTTTTAATTAGAGATGAATTTTAGGCACATTCATTTATATATTCACCTTTTTGTCGTGTGATTGTTGTCGTTATTGTTATCTAGTGGATGTAATATTCATGTACCATCGTACAGCTGAATGATGATGATAATAACGCGAAAACTATTTTTAGACTGTATCTTTATTTTGTAGTTCTATGACTGAATAAAAATGTTTATACTTACATTGGATATGCTTACTAATTATTTGTTTCAAAGTGGTATTTAGTAAAGTACGCAGACGATTGTCATGAACATGGTTGAACCTGGGACAGATATATGCATTAGTTCAATTTGGCATTTTTTTCGTCAAAACATAAAGGATAAAAATAAATGAAATCAAATTTGTGGTGGGAAACTAAAATTAAAATTTTTATCTCGGAAGAAATTAGCGTGATCTCATCAAAACAATGCACAATGATGCTATAAATTTTAGAGTTACCGTTTTTCGACAATAGTTCTTATCATACCAAATTATTTTCCAGCAATGCAATATTATGCAAGTTTTGTTGACTCGCTATTGCTTGTCAGTCATAATCATTGCTGTCACTTTACTTCAATGATCTTTGCAATTCATTTTGTTATTTTCATTATTTCGTACCAATGTGATATGACAATATGGGCCAATGCACATCTTTTCCAGGCTCTATGTTGATAATATCTGTCTGATACAGAAGATTATAAATTGAGTTAAAATGAAATATGGCGCTCATGTATCCGTTCTTTCTTGCTTTAAGCATTCAGCATTGTACTACTATTCTTTGCCAGGTTTTTTTACATGCTTTTCGCCCATTTCATTTTAATAGCAGTAGTAAAATTCAACAACTTTTTCAGATTTGAAATGATCGCATTTTTTGCATTGTTTCATTTGATTTAATATCTTAATTTCTGTATAGTTGCTTCGCTTTATTTAATCCTATTTTCATTTCCTTTAATGAGTCTAAATGTTATTTCTTTTTATCGCGAAATCCCAATGATGTAACAGTCCTTTAAAGATGAACACAATGCTGCTTCAAAACTTCAGCTTGGTCAAAAATAGGTTTCGCTTTTGGACCTTTGGACTTTTGCTTACTTTAATTTTAAGGTCTAAATATGATCATGTTTCTTAAGAATAGCCATGTTTTTAACTATTTTCTGACATCGTGTGCCAACTGCAGTGCGGTGTTTGTTGATCATATACTAAACAAGACAACGCTTGTAGTGCATTCTTTATCATATATTATTATTATTATTACTTTAGTTTTTGATTACTCTGAGACACGTCACAAAGGTTAATGACTGGCTGTGAACTTTCGGTTTAGATGAGAGTATCTCTTCATAAGTTATTTCGGTGTAAACTTATCTCCCATATTCTATAAGTGATACAGCTAATATCTTTGTTTCGGAACATTGTCTACGGAATCAAATTATTTTTGTTACTATAACTGGTTTTCGTGCGTATCTCATTGATGGTGTTATTCTGCAGACTGTTTGTGCATGTTGTTATCTTAATTAATTGTAATACTTGCGCTTAGAGATTAGTCATTATTCATTATCATTAATAATATTCATAGTAATGTAAATATCAGAATCTTTGATAATACTAGTTACTATTTGGTTTTGAAGGTCATTTAAAATACCCGTCATATTGTGTGAGTAAAATGAGCTATTTTTCATGCAAGAATTTTTTTAATCTATAGATATTTTATTTGTATCATTCGTCGTTTGTTTCTTTTTTTCTCTTGTATTTAATGCTTATCACAAATTATTGGCCATTTCTGACTAATTTTAGTCAATATTACACTATACACTTTTCAATCGACTGAAACAGACATGTACACTATGCATCTATCACATATGTGTGAGCCTGTTTTACGCGCATATACACCTTTCATGCAACAAAATTATGCTGAATTCATATCTTGCTGACAATATTTTATACATCAAATCGTATGTGTACATAACTGTATTTGTCTTATATAATTATATATTCTTGTTTGTGTGCGCGCATGTGGATCTGTGATGTTTCTAGTCTCCGGTCTGATATATATAAAGAGGATAATGATAACTATAACTAATTCAAGAATTTTCCATGAGGTTTCACTTTGAAAAAAAAACAACGAGCATCATATATACACATAATAACTGTGCACACAATTTTTAATTTGTCTACAATACCTACTTATTAATTGTCCTAAGGTTGATGTATACATGTACGTGTATAGATTGTACATATCTCTTTCTTGGTATCACTCTTTTCTCTCTCTCTCTCGTAGCACAAGTGTGTGCCTACGCACTTAAGTCAAAGTTTTTCAGTGTGAATATTTTGATAATGTGATAATCGATCTTTCAGTATTTTTAATTTATACCTTTTTCTATCTATAACAAAATAGTGATATGTAATCACTTGTTTTGTCTGTTGAATTTTTAACTTATTATTGTTCCTTTCTACAAAAATAGTATGTTATTATGTCTACCATGATTATTATTATTATTATTATTATTATTATTATTATTATTATTATTATTATTATTATTTGTGGACACGTAATTAGTCTATTCCCTATATAAAGTGATTTAACTGTTATGTTGTCAAGTTTTTCTCGTTATGGTTCCTCTGAATTTATTACCGTTCATTTAGGATGCCATAATCATGATTCACATAAATTAAAATCACGTAAAAAAACTTATATTTTTGTTACTATAACTCTATTAAATTGGTTGACTTCACTTTTTCGACATATAGTTGTTATTCTTAAATTATGTAAATATTACAAACTCTGAAAGCACATGTAGTTCATAATTAACTATTGATAAATATTCCTTGTTTTCTGTGTAGAATAAACATGATAACAATTGTCTTATTATTCGTTCAGTTCACCGATATTGTGAAGAGATAATAAAATGTACGTTTATATATTTCACAGTTGTTGTATGCAACTTTAATATGGTTCGCCTAAGAAGAACACTTTAATTCTAAATCGTGTTTCGTCCCAAAACTGCGGGTACTTTCAATGATTATCCATTACTAGCTCAACAGTGTGAATGGGATTGTATTCGTCTTCCTTCTTGTGATTCATTCCCATTATTCTTTACCATTTTTCTTTTTATAATCTCAGATGCATTTTGATCAGATTTTCCATCGTTTTTACTTAGTCACTTAAACAAACACTTCCAATCAAATCTCATGTCTTATTACTTATTCACTTAGTTGATTAAAAAAAGAACTTTATTTCCGAGTTTTCTTTTATCTTACTACTGCCGGTCATGTATTATGTGGTTGAGTTACGTTGTATAGCTAATAAATGTGTTTAGGAATTTGAATATATATTACACCCCTAGGAGCATTTCATTACAGATACTTGAAATGAGTATTCATCTGTCTGATTTGACCTTCAATCACATTATCAGTGGTTCAGTCCGCCATCTATGGTAATAATATTTAATAGTCTAGTAAAAAGGTTTACTTTTTGTTAGAGTTAGTCCAAGGTTTTGAACAGCAATCTCCTCCATCTTCATGTTATTAGATTCAGTTCAATACTTATTAGTTCATTACAATCTTACTACCACCTGCGTATAAGTTGGTTGTCAATACTTTATATTGGGGAAGCTAAACGAATAGATTCTCTATTTTTTTAATTGACAACTTTTTGTTGAAATATAGCTATCTTCAACTGAATATGATAATAGCTAGACTTTATAAAATTATCTTTCATGTCAAGGTTTAAAAAATTATTTCCAACCCACCTACACTATGCTTTGTCAGGTTTTTTGAGATTGAAAAATTTCTTACTTAGTTTACACTATTCTAAGGGGGGACAATGAATATGAGCTCATTACATATTTTCTAATTGTTTTGCTACTTCTTAACAAGTTGACTATCTCTTGTGTTTCACATGCCTAGGGTCATCTTTTGGGTCACATATATTAACTAGCCTACTATTACTAAAGGCATCCTTATATATGTCTCACCGTTTAAAACCTATTAGTTTTGAGATTTGCTGGATTGTATGTCTGACCTCTATCTCGTGCCCTTAGATGACACAGCATTGTCTATGTGCATACTATGTCCGTCCAACTCCTTTTTTTTATTTTTTTTAAAATGGCTGACTCAGCCATCAAAATGTCATTTATTCACATTTATATTATTTATGTGCTTTGTTTCATGGTCTGACTGGAAATGTTCATTTCAAGGTTGGGTAAATCATATGATTCGACACCGAAAACTTTATTCAAGCATATAATAAAATAGCCTCGTGTTTAACCCCATCCAATTTTCCATATTCAAGACTAGCATTGTTTGCCGTATGAGTAGCATCTTCATCATGTGTAGTCTTCTTTGGATTACAGTACATGTTTTCATCTTCCAAAGATTTCAGCGTCACTAGTGTTAAAATCAATAGTGAATTTACTCGTACAATAATAATAATAATAATAATAATAATAATAATAATAATAATAATAAACTGTATACTAGCTATGTATTGCTTAACTTCTTGCATTTCAGAAACATTTTATATCATATTTCTGTACTACAGGATTTATTTTTACCAACAATTATCCTTTTCTTCCACATCCTATATTACTGTCAGCATAAATTTTTTGGAGATAGTCGAACTTCGCGAGAGCCAAGAATAACCATTGAAAAACTGGAAGCACTGGACGTAGTATTAATGAGAAGTTGTGACTAATGGAGCTGAACTGTGCTGGCTGTGAGGAATTTGCTTACTGAAAACAATGAAAGTTGCGCAATATCCATCAATTGCTTGAAGATAGACTTGTACACCGTTGAGTTTCTGCTCAATGGTCTAAGGGTTAAGCGTTGACATTCAAATCCGAATGTTCTGGGTTTCAGGTTGCAGGTCGTAGATGCGCATTGTTGAGCCTATACCTTGAGATGATGGAGATTTGTGGCTCAGGTGGCTGGTTTTTATGGAGCTTTGTTCTCTGAGCTGGATGGTTTTGCCATAGAGCTTTCATCGTTCTACTGAACGACATCATCAGCACAGTATCCAGCTCAGAGAACAAAACTCCATCAAAGTGAGCCTATACTGGCACGAAACGGTCATTCAGTGCTTTCAATTTCTTGATGGTTGTCTTTTGATCTCAATGAATTCCATATTAATACTGAGCATTCAGTCTGGTTTTAATAATTGTAGTGAAAACTACTGTAACTTACTGTTAAATACGTTATATATAATTAAGATATAAATAACTACAATTAATACATATGTGGATTTATATATAGGTTACTAAGAAAGAGCAGAGTTAGGCACACTGAACCGTAGTTAGCAGTGCAAATCACAGTAATTACAATATACAATCATATTTGTAATATGAATAGAAATAATATTGATTATTAGTTAAATAAAGGACGACAACAATAATATCAGTACTAATTCATTTATTTAGCACAAATAACACATCAAGCAATTGATACATGATTGTATCTTTAAGTCCCATTTTGTTATTCAATAATCAAATTTATGGTGTTATTAACGTTTTTTCAAATCCATGTAATTATAAAAACGTTAATGTTGTCAATCTTTAATTGGCTAATAACTTCAATTTCTAATAATCAGTTGCATGATGTGAAAAGTTCATTTGAAAATCCTTTTTTGTTCGTGCTTAATCTAGTTATTTTACAATTTATTTTAATTAATGTTATTATCATAGAGTTATCCAATATGGTGACATAAATTGTCGGGTTTTTTTCCAAATCTCTTACTTTCATCCACTTCTCAATTTCTTATATTTTTATGGGACATTTACGTATTTCTCCTTTAAAAATCAATGATTCCTACAAATCCTTTTTTATCGATCGCATTTAATTAATCTACATCTAAATCTTTCTTATTCAAACTTAATCAATAATTAGTTGTAAACATTATACAATTATGTATTTATATCTTCCCTTTTTTTGTTTAGAAAATAATATTGTACTATTGTTTGCCAGATATTTGATAATAGAATTTTATGAAGTATGTATGAAATATTAGTTGCTTTCTTGTTTGCTTTTCACTTTTCAACTTTCCGTTTTCTACCCACTCATTGAATATCGAGTAGTACTAGTAGTGTGTGTATGTGTGTGCAATATACAAAAATTAGCACTAAATTATCTTTTTTTGATTATGTCAACGAGAATATTTGCTCATTAAAAAGTTAGATTCAAATGTTTTTGCTATGTCTTATCAACTCCGACAAAAAATAGAGATTTAATATAGTTTTATAGCAACCAAAGATATAACTATGTATATATATGCTAGAAACAGGTCAGGATTAACCCCCCTCTTTTGACCTCTGACCTGTTTCTAGCATATATATACATAGTTATTATTGTAATCCAGTTATTTACACTCATTTATGTCAATTGTTTTCACACTATCTCCATGTAAAAAATTCTATCGCAATTTTGGTTTGTAAGCAGCTGACGAGAAACCTCGAAATAATGTGAATTCATACTATTCTGCATCAATGTTTGTTCTTGCTCTATTTAAATATTGTTTCTATTAACATTAAGTGGTAATCATATGCACCGATTATGTGTAAAGACCAATGTCCATTTTAAAGGAATATTTCCCATTGTAGAAATCCAAATTAATTAAATGTTATTTTATTTTTATTTTGGAGTTGTACTACTTTCGTACAGTGTGTTGTTAAATTTTCTATCAGTTTAGACTTCAATTTATAATTGGCCATCTTACTGATAGAATGACACTTTCACCAGTAAAGAACATATTATCTCACGTTTAATATGGCTGGTAAGAATGATTTTGTCTCTAATTGAAATAAAAAAGAAAACTAGAAAGATTTCCTATTGGTTGTCTAATCACACGTAATATTATTATTCAATTAAATAATTTAACCTGGTAACAGTGTTTGTTTGTGAAAGATACCATCTGCAGTCTGGTAGTCTTTGGTTGCAATACAATGATATTATATGGAGAGATTATGAATGGATTTCTTGTTTATCAAGACAGTTGCTGAATTATTTCGTTGCATTTTAAATACCCAACATTGAATTTTTTTTCGGTTTAGGTCTTGCTTCGCATTAATATGGTGCAATTTAGAAATTCATCATAATTTTGTTAATCAACCTTTTAACATATTGTGTAAATGTAATTAATACTGATTCTCTGGTCTGATCCAATTCAAAATAACTATAGTTCCGTTGTAGAATCTATCGAATAAATGTTTATGTTGCCAATCTTCTCGAGTTCCTCAGAAAAGTCTTCAGAATCTAAAAAGAAGTAGAAAATACTTTGTTCAATCACTATTCGATAGAAACTTCTCAGTGTTTTCTCATAAAGTGATGGATTATATTTTATATCCCGGATGAACAATTCCTGATTTTATTACTCATTTGAACATATTTCTAGCAGCTCCCTGGATATAAAGGTCACCTAAGACAGTGTTTATCCTTGTTTTCTGTACTTAGATTAACCTTCGAAGTAATTTTATTTGTAATGGCCTGAATTATCCTGATTACGATATTTTGACTGGAATTTAACCAGTCTTATTCGACATGTTCATCCTATTTACGTTCTCTTCATATAGCTATTATAACACACGTTTATATATATTTGGCCAGCAGTGGAATCTAGCATTCCGTCTGGGTGTACATTAGAAGTAAAAATTGTGTTCTTAATTCCCATTTTTACCTTCAACTTAGGTCTCAAATGTAGCAGCTTTCTGGGAGACTAGAGGGCAGAAATTTAGTTTAAAATGTCTAGCTATCAGACATATCGGTTGAATGCTCAAATCAATGAACGTAAATAAATAAAAAAAAATCAGTAAAGTCAATTAAAATAACTTGATAGCTTTCATATCTGATCATACATTATTCTAGATAGAACCTGAGTATTAATATAAAGTACATTTCAGTTAAGGTTTAGTTTTCCATTATAAATTATATTATTGATTATCACACTATTTGAGTCGTTTGTGGTAAATAAGGATATTATGTTAACCATGAAAGTGTTACTGTTACTTCGAATATAAATTGTAAGATTTTCTAAACTACATATGCATTTATTACCTAGATTATTGCTAAAGGGGATGGATAAGAAAAAACCGAGAATAATTATGTATACCGCTGGCAACTTCAACTGCTTCGTATAAAATTTTATTTTACCAGTAAAAAATATCTTTTTCAAGCAGATTATTCTATTTAATTATTCATGAGTTAGTTATTTCCATTTTATCGCTTGTATATGACTATTTGTAAAAGGTTTTATGATGATAATACCACCATTCAAATTTAGTTAGTTCGCCATTTTTTTGTTCGACCTTTAGTATAATCGATTGCTTTATTTAAGTATTAAATAGTAAGTCTAACATTCTAATGCACATTCTAAGTGGATTTTCATTTCTAATAATTGTTGATATCTTTTTTGTGACACTTTTCATTATTCTAAACAATTCACCTACTTATTCCAACTTTTAATGTGTGGGCTTACATTAATAAATGATGTTTTTATTACAGCTTATATGCACTTATTTCGTTTTAAATATATCACTCACAGAAGTGCTAACCGTTAGCCTCAGAAGCGTGAGGGATCGTGGGTATGCGCTGCTGCGGAGTCTCATACTAGGACGAAATGGCCGTCCAGTGTTCCCAGGTTTTCAATAGTGGTCTAACATCGATTGATTCATGATCTCAATCAAAAAAATTAGATGGGTTGTGCTCCCTTATGTTTTAGCAGAATAAAAAATAAGTAGTTCACGTCCAAATGAATGAATCGCCATAATCTAACTAAATTGATACTTATCTTTTGTAAAATTTTAAATGTATTAATGTATATATGCACAAAAAAACCGGTAAAGTGAAGTGATCAATCAAATAAACAAAATAACATTACAAAATTTTACCATTTGAAATGTTCATGAGATTTCATCTTAACTTATTGCTTCCCTTTGATAATTTATAGAGAATGAATGAATGGTATACATGTACATGTACGTATGTCTGTGTGTATTTATTTGTTGTTTTTTTTCTATGCACGTATCAACCTTTATTTTCTGTACCAACTGGTTGAGTTTTCTATTCGCTCTCAATTAAACTTATCACCAATTACTACTTCATATTTCATACATTTCTTTGCTTCCTTGTTTTTTCTTCTTCTTGCAATTGAATATACTGGTTTTCGGACTGAAATTTCTGGACTGTTTAATTTGTGTGTTCTAATATTCATTATGATTATTGAGGTGACTTTCATTAGTCAAACTATTATAATAATAATTATTTTATACTGTTTTAAAGGATATAATTTCTCTAAGTTTATCTTTTAGTTTTATTTGTATGTGTGTGCGTACCACCTCACTCACATACACACACTAACAGTTTCATTAATGCTTCATAGTAGTCCGAGCTGAGGTTTTTCTCCTATCTTCCCTTTTTTATCTTATGCATCAGACCGACTTTTTTTCATCATCTGCCCTTATGTCGATCACTAGTGGATTCTATATCCATTTCTGTACATCCCTTCATAATTTATGTGTTTTGTACATATAGAGAAATAGAAATGTTTGAGTATTTGCTTGTGTGTGTGACAATTCTTCAACATCGTTTATTATGAAAGGATTTGTTGAATTTAGTCAATTTCAATCATACGTTATTAGGGTAACCAACTTCAATTGAGACAACTAAAAATGTTATCATTTAACCTTGACACTGTAAAACGTCCAGTTTAAAGCCGGATACGAAAATACACCTACATAGCGTTACCGAGTCGAATAAAAAACACTATCCTATAGACCATACCTGTTTAATGAGAGCTAAAAAGCATAATGTTCATTGTCCAAGTCTAGAATCCTACCGATATGTTTGAACAGGTTTATTCCATTTTACATCATATAACCGCGGTAGTTCAGTTGTGAAGCCATCAAACTTTCACTAACAAACTCCTGTCATATCCACCTGAATGTTACTTTGCGTGTGTCTGTACGCGTTGTAGCTAACAAACAGCCCATTTTCACATTTATTTCGGTTTTATCAATCCGGGAGTCTATAAATATTCAACGAGAATTCACCAAAGTTTTAGTTACCATTAATTTTTCACATTTTTTGATATAATCGAGGTATAATGACATAATAGTTCAATATCACAGCGGATATCGTATTTGGTGTAAATGATCCTACCATGAAAGACTACTAAACCACCTGTTGATGACTTTATGCAAAAATAATAGTTTTACTGACGCAATATGACTTCTTAAATCACGTTTATGAATTGGTTTGAATGATCACTGTTGTAAGGCAGTTAGACATCAACACCGTGGAATGCCGGCTCAATGATCTAGAGGCTAGGCGTTCGTGCGAGAACAAAGGCTCTGGGTTTGATTCACGCTTGCGTAATTTAATTTTAATGAGAATTAATTTAGTCGAAAATAACACGAAATTTCTAGTTGAATAAGATATTTTGCCATACTTCTGATTTTTCATTAAAAAATATTTGATCCAGTATTGCTCATGTGTGTGTCTATCAACAATTTTTCATATTTGATTAGTATAGTAGTATTATAGATTCCCTTATTACTTAAATATAAGCTACTATTTCCTTAGAAATCGTTTTTAGATTCTACCGTATAGATTATCACATTTTCTTATGTGTATCATGTAAGCGATGACTTCGTGATTAGAGAACTCTGGTGTTAATTAGTATATTTCAGTTTCATACTTCAGTTTAAGCAGCCAATCGACTGTGTGTAACTCAAAGTCGATTACTTCGCAAATTAATGACATTATTAATGATCAGTAATTAAATAGTCATGTTAGTTTTGCGTTTTCAAAAATATGCTATTTAGTATTACAGCTATTTTCATAGTAAATTATTATTCTCAAATCATTATTCTCAACAGAGATGTTTTAAATTTCAATAATCTGTGAAAGTCAACTTATTATTACCGGAATTGTTTTACTATCATATATTTTGCTTGTTTTAACAGATTACTGACTGAATTTCTATATTGATATTTTTCATTGAAAATATTACATTCATTAATTGTATTACTCTTATCCTGTTTAGATTGATTTACGTTGTTTGAAGATGTTTTATTTAAATTGTTTACATTTCCTTGTTGTATAAAGTATTCCTCTTGAATTTTTCCTTTATCATATCATCATCAAGAAATTTTAATATCACATAGTTATTTATTTTCCCTTGTAATAGATTTGATTTTTAACGGGTTTCTTTGGTCATAGGTTTTGATTTTATCCATAATAATTTGTTTTATTACTCATAAATTGTATATAAATCCAAGTTAGTATAATTGGCAAATCCTTTAATTAATTTTTCAAAATTAGTTTCATCAGTGAATATATTAGTTAGATTGTGTGAACTGTTCCTAGTACTTATAATGGAAGCAAATATATTTTTCGATCTATATATGTTTTCGACTATGTTCATTGACGAAAAAAAAATACTTAACTATTTTTCGTGTTGAGAATAATTTTTCTTAGAAACAATTTTAAACTTAATGTAATTTCATTCGTCTTCAAAACAGTTTTTTAAAAATGAGTATGATCTTTTTGGTCAACAGTAATGTTCATTTGTTATTAATAGATTCACATTACAATCATCGCTAGGATTTCCAGACCTCAAACTGATATTTAAAAAGAAAAATAAACCCAATACAGAACGTGTTGTCTAAACAAATCTATCGGTAATATTTTTACTGACTGTAAGAAATCAGTGGTTGTGGTTATTATGTGTAAGAGATGTCAACATTACATGAAGAAAATATGTTATTAATTAGAGTAGACAAAACTGTTCATGATCATTAGCTGCAATATCTTCCAACATAGAATTCCTTAGGTTTATACTGAGCTTCATGCGACAGCTTGTTGATACAAATATTAATAAATACTATTGATGAAAGATGATTATCAGTATTGTGTTATGGATTAATTATTAACAACTGCATAAATCCGTGTTGTTATTGTGTAAAATGTATTTTATATTCATTGGAATAATTTGTTTTTCGCACTTTTTTTCATCAGTTTGCTAAATGCTAAAATTAGGATAAATACTTGATATGTATATCATGCTAATTCATATATCAACTGACTAATGACAATTACCACTTCGAGTATTTATAAAAACAGCTCATTTTTTTCTTTATTTTAATTTGCTGTCTCATGGATTTTATAGACTTCATCCGGAGTAGGTCGTGGAAGCCGCGTTAATTCCAAGAAGAATTTAACGGCCAATACAATACCCTCTGTATCTTCCTCAGAATCCTTTTCTCCTGGCCAAAGACCAGTTAATCAACAATCAAAGAAACTCCAGTCATGGAATAATGGTTCCTCAGCAAATGTAAGTTTCAACTCCACTATGATATCACCAACTCAGTCAATGGGGATTCCTATGGTAAATTCGGGATTTATTGGTAATGTAGATCGTCGAGAATCTCCAGTTACTTTTGCCACACAATCAAACAATGGTAGTATGAGACCGAATTCAGGTCCTCCTGTCAATAATAATTTAAACATATCTACAACTGGGATAACATACAATGAATCTTCAAATAATTTAGATACTCAACCTAATCATAATACGCGTCTGCCAGTTTCTCCTCAGCATTCATATTGTTCTAGTCAAATGCCTATGCAACAGCAACAATATTCAGTGTCTAATACACCAAATAATTGTACATCGTATTCCTCTGGTCATGGTAACAACGCATTTTACAATCAAATCAATCAACATATTTCTAATATAAATATGAACACATCACAGCAAACATTGACATCAAATAATAATCAAATATGTTATTCGAATGTTGGACCACCCAATAATAATAATCAACCTCCTCCACCAAATGTACATTATCAATCACATACAATACAACCTAATTCAAATGTACAACCTATTTCATCTTCCCCTTTGACTTCTAACTGTAATCGAATTTCTGCACAATCGAATCCTAATTCTCAGAATTATCCTCCATCTGCCCCTCTACCGCCACCACCTCATTCCAATAGTAGTAGTAGTACTACTACTAATACTGCAGCAGTTGGTACTGCATCGTATACTTGTGAGTCTTTGCTTGCTTAAATCGTAGTCAGATATAGAGATTGCGTTTCCATTGATCAACTCACCGATTTTGTAAATAGTAAAATATCATTACAACTGATGGTTGTAGATTGTTATCATTTAACTAGTTAGTACTGATAGTATAGTATTGTTTTCGGGATTGATATATTATCCCAGCAAGTTTTTCATTTAGAAAAAAACTTGAAACGACAACGAAATTTTTTGATCACTTTCAATAATGTAACAATTTTAATAACTGGAAATCAGTGTTATCCTGTGTTTATCTTTTTATTAACCACTTTATTATTATTATTACTATTATTATTAGTCCTGTGGTGAAATTACTGAAGTAGATACAAGTCATCTAGTGTGTCTGCATGTTACCTGTAATTAAAATGATTCCTTGGTGTTGTGACTGAACTTCACGGTATAGTATGTAATTGAGCCGATAGATATGACGAATAACTAGGTTACATATTGTATTTTCAACTAACAGAAAAATATTTCCATAAATTGAGAGGATAAATTATATCTAAGATACAAATGTTTCGTGAAAGGATAAGAAGTGTAAGTTTGTATACCTTTTGTGTGTTATCTAAGAAGTATACTTGCTGATTTTTACCATTTTTAACGACTAGTACGCCAGGACAGGGCGCTTATAGTGTTATGTTTGTTCATAATGTCGGTTAAACTTTCTCACTGATTTATTATAAAAGAGATAGGTTGGCGATTGCGAATTGTTATTTCTATGTTTCATTTTTGTTTATTTATTTCAACACATAAATATTGGTACAAGAGGGCACCAAATATATATGCGCCACACCATATTTGTGTGTGTGTGTGGGGGGCTGCAATACTGCCCGGGTGCCCAGACCGAAGCAGGTGGTTTTCTTGGGGCCACACCCCGAGCCTTTGATCTAAAGGTCTGATCCAAAAGGCAGTGGAGCATCGTAAGGAGATGCATTCCCATGGTAGCCGGTGACCAACGATTGGTTCATACGCCATTTGTTCCCGCAGGATACTGGAGCCCATGTGCACCATTGGTTTGAAATCCGGTTAAAGCTCCGGATATTCGCTTTTCGTCCTCTCATTTTTGTAAACAACACTCCCGCCACGATAAGGCAGTGAATAGGTCTTCCCTGGCAAAGGCTGTATACGCGTGGCCGTGTGAGAGCATTCCGAGAGGGAGGGCGGGCCTGGGAACTACTTTCAGCTACCTATTATTACTTTTCATAGCTTGTTCTAATCTGACCCATCTTTGACACTGTCGTAATGGCAGCGTAGTTGTAAATAGTCAGATATACAAAATGACAGTGAAAGCAGTTCTACTATGTGCATGCTAAAAACTTCACCCCTATGAGTTGAGGATATTCGGGGACTTTGTCCGATCGTCATTAACTTCGAAGAACTCACATCCAGCCGCAACACCATATTAGAAATCCCGTAATCTGAGAGTATGTTTGATTGAAGTGAAGCACTGGCTTTGATGGCGTGGAAATATTTTGTGCATGTTTTTTATGTGGCTTTCACACCGTGAACTAATTATCAATGCTTTTACTGGATGGGAAAATCTGTAAGGTTATTCCTTGGTAATTTAGGGTCGTGGAATGGAGATTAGCTATTTTGAACTAATTTTCATTGCTCCATCATGACTCTGATCGTGGTCTTAGGTATGCAAATTTTTCGCTTGAGATGTTTTCAGACATGATCTGTAATGGGAATCGTTACTGATCCTACCGTAGTTTCCCGTTATCTTCATAAATGTCAGATAAACTCCTAATTGAATGAAGCCTTTCTTGATCATATTCGTCGCATCCTTTGTTCAATACTATTTTTCTTCCCACTTGTTGGCTATACCACCCTTTTCTTTATTTCTTTGTAAATTTTCGCTTCATATTTGTGATACATTTTGGTACCCTATTGTACTGGGATGTAAGTGCTTAAAAAAATCAATAAAATATGTTTCGTATATACTTGGGTTGAATATATGATTCTTAACATCCTATTCTTTTTTATAAATTAGACACCGATCGCTTAGTATGTCCAATAACTAATGGTATGGTTTGGGGTCCTACTCAAATGCAACTAAATGACGTCATGCATCAGTATCTTCCTGAAGGAATATATGTACGACGTTTTGAATTTGATCTGACTGCAAACCATCTGAGTACAATCGTCGGACGTAGTGATTTAGATATAGTAGTTTGTAGTCATCTTTTATCAGAACCATTACAAGTATGTCATTGGCCTCCTGATGCTGTACAGATTCGTTTCAATGACTACCTTCTGCGTTTAGATCGTAGTTCTGTGAACGGTGGTCAACCTGCACACAAAGTAGCTTGTGTCAAACAACTTTGTCGACCTGGTCGCAATCAACTGGAGATAGCTATATTAGGTCTTGGTGAAGATCCTAATCAACCATCTACCATGGCTAAACGTCGAGCTACTGCTCAAACACTTGAAGTAAGCTGTTTCCTTTTTTCTGTTTTCATGTATTCAGTATTGATGTTCGGAATTATTATAACTTGTCTATAAAAATGTAGTTGATTTTTACAGAATCTATTGTATTATTAAATCAATAGTATCTTGTATTTCATAAATTGTTCAACTTATTAGTCTTACGATTTTATGCGTATGACGAAGTTTAGCATTTAGTTTTACTGAGTCGAAATATATTTTTCCTTCTACCATTTTGTTATGTCGATTATACAACTTGCCATTTACGGCACACACTGTACTAAGTAATACGAGAAGGTAGCTGTTTTGTAGTAGAAATAGATTTTTGATGCTGGTTTTACACAGGAATAGGCGAGAAAATATTAGTGGCGGGGAGATCGAAGATATGGCGCTAACTTATGAAGTTGTTGGATCGAAAGATATCGACAAGTGCAGTTGTTGAAATACTCATAATCAATGGTTGATTATTATATTGGCGCGACGTCGATAGATGCAGTCGCATGGTAGCCGGTGACCGACTGTTAGTTCACACGGCATTTGCTCTTTCAGATCCTAGAGCCCATGCACGCCATTTTTTTGGAATCAGGGTTTCCAGATCCCCCTTGGTGGACCCTCCGGACTCTTCCTACTCTCGCCCGTACCAGGCCGTTTGGGGGCGAAATATTGACTGATAAAAGGAACATGCAAGAAAGCAATGGAGAGAATAAGAGAAGGATAGTTTTCTTACAATTAAATGAAAATAAAAGTGCGGAAAGTGAAATAAATATAAATTCTTATATTTTGTTTTTTTTTAATCGTCTTGAAATAAGTGAACTGTATATGAGCAAGAGTGTAGTCATCCATATATATATATATAAGTGTATTGGGACAACGAATTATCATAATTTAGGGCTTCGATTAATATTTGAAACGTTTGATGCTAATGAGTATGAGAATATCTTTCTTTTATTCAGGTTATAATTCAATTTATGGCATGCAAAATATTTGTGAATATGTAATATGTTAAACAATTTTGGATTATTTACCTGTTTTTGAAAGATTTCTAGAATCAGAATATAGTTTTAGAATTATGTTCATTTTAGGTCCAAATTGTCAGCACTGGTAGAACATGTGAAACACTAAAGCTTAGATTAGAAAGGTTGATGACTGGAATCAGATAAAATCTATTAGATAACATACAAGGATAATATTGAGCTCTACTGCTGTTGTTGGTGTACGGTCTTTTAAAACTTTTAAGCTACTGTATCCTTGAAGATACAGAATTAATATTCACGTTCTCATTGACTTGAAAGAATTATTGTAGATATGAAAGGCAATGCTTCAAGACTGGTCACATGCAGCATTTTCAGTCCTGTATATATTGCCTCTAACTGCCGCTTCAGTCTAGCGTTTATGGCTGGGTAATTCATGTTTAGTCTTGTGTGCAACGCACCGTTCAAGTTTTCTCTCATTTCCTCTTTAGTCAATGGATACTATTTTATTATTAATTTCATTGATCAATTCTTAAATTTCATCTAATAGTATCACAATGGTGAAAATATTGTTTAAACCTGTAATGATTACAGCTGTCAAATCCGACCGTTGTTTCTACCTTGACGTGGTGGTCGGGCTTGCCTGTCGTGATGAACCAGTCGAGTTATACTGGCTGGAACAATCGTTCCTCAAGGTCCTGTCATGCCAAACAGGTCGGTTGAAGAGCAGTAAGACTAAAAGCAGCAAACCCAAGGTCTGAAAGCGCAGTCGTACTGCTGACTGTACAGAGGTGTAACGGCAGTAAGATGTTTCCTTCAGACAACCAGCATGGCAGCAATGCTGCCTTCCCGCAAGGAGGGTTAGAGCTAGAAAAGGTCCACCCTAAAATACACATCTCATCTTATCCCACGGATATCCGTCTCCGGCGGTAAAGTCTCAACAAGTACGGAGCTAACACGAAAATTACTCACAAAGAGGTCGTGTGTGAACGACCTCAAGCAGTTGTCCCTTGGGCACTGCGATCACGCTAAGACCACCTTTAATCCAATTCCCTTTTCAGGTACCTCTAAAAGAACCCTTCCATGGTGTGGGCAACCGGGAAGTGACAACCGCCCTCATATCTCTAACAGCACTCAAGATCACTGTATTTATAATCAATCTCTTCGAATCCTATTATTCTCCTACCTCGACTTTCGATTCTAAACTTCCTCGTGTAACTTCCTTCTCAAGTATCACCATGGTCGACGATTCTAGTGCACGAAACACTGTCCCAGGTCTACTGAAACCTCGCTCCAAACTACACATTGGAGCCTTCAACGTACTATACTATAGGCTGCAGTTTCCCTTGATTGAAATCAATAATTTTCTTTACTTTTAGGCTCATCGATTCGCAGCATTTATGGCACATATGCCGGCTCTTAACGTTCTGCTTGATGGACTTCAACGACGCCGTCCTGCTGGTGTAAATACTCTCTGCGACATTCTTGAAGGTCGCATCGGTACACGGAACTTGAATGAAGATGGTAGTACAACTCGGAATATAACATCTGGAGCTTCTCAAACACCTGTTATTGCTGAATTAAATTTAGTATGTCCAGTATTTCGTACGAGAATGCGTATACCTGGTCGTATTGCAGGTTGTCAACATGTAGAGGCATTTGATATGGAAGCTTTTCTACGTAGAGAGGTTCTTTGGCCCAGGCTGAATTGTCCAATTTGTGGGTAGGTTTTGTCTTGTATTCATAACAAACTGACTTAGTGTTTTTCATTGCTTAACTGACTTTTTGGTTTGTTTTTGAAATGCCACTAGTTTACGGTAATATCGATAAGATACAAACGTTGTCTTTATGTATATGCCACGGGGCTCGACAATCCACTGTTATCAACTATCAGAGCAGTTTGAATAAGCGAGATATATATACGCCATGGGGTCTTTTTTTCCTCCACATAAGTTTGCAAAGTGTTCTTTGTTTATTTTTCAGCGTAAATGCATCATATTGAAAATATAAAAAAGGGAGACATTTTGATCGAATGCCAATGGTACCTTATTACTGCATAATTAGTAGTTGTTTCTTAATTGGTTATCGCCGACCATAATTGTCTATGCTGCTCTGTCCTGGTCTCTTGTTTCCAGTTTCTCCTAAGTACTGTTCACTCTTTTAATGTATCTCCAGTTCCTGAGGCGATGTGTTCTGTCTGTCTCTTTTTGTACATTCTATGTACCAATGTTAATTGTTGCTATGGTTGTCAGAAGGAGCGCATTGTCCTCATGATTTCCGAAGAGTTTCGGCTAGAGCTATGAGGCGTCATAACTCTTATAAATGATGATCATTTAACTCCCAGTGTAGGGTTTAAATGATTTTTTGTTAGTGTTTTTTAGCAAGGTTTTTTTCTACCTGATGGGGTTGCTAACCGCATGCTCAACCCTCTTTCTTTATCCTATCTTGGGACTGGCACTATAACCATAGAAGAGCTACAAGTGATGCTTCCTTTATATTCACTTCTGTTTCCTAAATTTCTGAGTAAGCATATGACTTACGTTTGATGGGATTTTCATTTTAAATATTTATGTTCATTAGTCAGTTATACCTAACGAGTACGTCCATCTTACATCATAGAGTTATCGTATTGTTTCTGTTATTGATGTTTACATATTTTAAGTATTTATAGTATTATCGTACTTTTCGAGTCAATTTAATGATAGATAATGTTTTAGTATATGTACTGGATAAGACTATGTACTTACAATCCGTCGTAACACACAATGTATGTTACCTGGTTTTAATGAACATGCTTTTAATATTTCCGTGCTGTTTAACATAAACAATATCAAATGGTTTCGGAAATAATTCTTAATTATAACAACATGTGATCAGAGTTGAACTATACTACATTCTTATAAACTATATTCAATGTATTTATGTTCGAGAGAAATTGTTTTCTTGGTTTTAAACTATGTTTTTAGGAGTCGAACTACGTACTTATTATAAATCTATTAATTTTTAAAATTTATAGGTTATTATTCGAATAGATAACTCTAGTTGATGAGCATCTCCATTTAATTAATAAAGATGATTTATTCGATTTTTTTTAATGTTGAAAAATGCTTAATGAAAGTGTAAAACTCATTGTAAGAAAAGGCTAACACCATACTAGCTTTTATGCGAATCATAATAACTGACACACCCAACTTGTCAATCTTTTCTAAACTGTATTTGTCCGTATTCTCATTCATTATTATACATACATTACCCAAGTTATATATTGTTAGATTAATAATTATTTGTATGTATATGTTTACATAAATTGTAAATTGGTTTTCATATTACACATAAGATTACATTTAGTGTATGTACATAAACACGACAACACCTATAGCTACCTCTTAAAATCTATTTTTTACTATTATTATTATTATTATCATTATTATTATTATGTATAGTTAGTCAATTAATATCACTTTTTCAACAAAATATTATTCTACTCACCTAACATCTGATTACTGGACTATAGATAGCTAACCAATTATAAATTAGTTTGTACAAGTTGTAAAATCGATTTAAAATGTCAGTAATTCGATCAGTTGCCATTTCGGATCAATTTGTTTGTTTGTTTACCTTAATTGGTTGGCTAGTCGATTACTTGTTGTTGTTGTTGTGACGATGATGATGATGATGGTTTAAATCTCTAGAAAGTGTTGCGCTTATTTATTATGTACTGTTTTTATGGTTGTTTACTTTTAATCACACTTACACTCGCCTATCTATCTATCTACCTATCTTCTCTCTCTTCTGCCCTTTCAAAACTTTTCTGGTTTTAATATTTGGACAATGCATTTGTTTATCCATATCTATCTATCTATGTATATCCGAGCGAAATTACATGCAGTTGTAAGATGAATATTGATGAAATTTATTAGCTTTCGCGATTTCATCCTTTTTTTAATGAACAGAAAAATGAAAGGGAGTTAAATACAAATTGACCACTAGCTACTTACACTATATATCCGTTTATCTACGCATGCACAAAAGATTATTACACGCAATTTTGAAACAGCTGGCGTTTTTTCGTATTTTATCTAACAGTTTTGCTTTCTCATTATTTTTTAATATTATTTCGTTATGTGTGGTGAGAGATAGTTTCTCTTTTTCTCTTTCGTTTCAATAAGTCATTTTTGTATTTAGTCGAGATTTAAAATGGGCCCAGATTTGTTGTTTACTCTAAGGAGAAGATATATATAAATCTGTATATATCGGTGTCTTAGCAACGCCTAAAGTTTCGATCAATGTTATACTCCGATTATTCAGTAATCTGGAATAAGTGAGAAGTATTCTTAGATTAACTGGAATCCATATGTTTATATATCATTGTCTAAGATCATGTTGGGAATATAGTTATCCTCTGTGTTAATTTGTTCAGTCTTGTATTTTCCCTTGCTTTAACAATGTTAAACAATATTGATCTCATTTACCTGTTTATTTAAAAAAAATTGTAGACACAAAAGCCCTGCTGGTCTGGATGGATTATGCATTGATACTACCATATTGTATGCTTCGCAATTAGTACCTCAGTCAGCTGAAAGTATTCTTGTACGCTCAGATGGCTATTGGCGACTGGTACCCCCATTATGTTTAGATCTACCTATTGAAATTGATCAATGGCAACCTTTAATTGGTCCACTGACAGAACTAGTATCTCAGGCATTTAATCAGATCTCTTCAAAAGGTTCACTTCGTGGACAAAATCCCGGCAGTGGAGTACGACAAATTACTACTCATTGTCATACAAATGTCTCTCAAACGATACCTGATTGGAATCAATCACCTTTACAAAGAATTTCACCTCAGCAACAACAACCACCACCCAAAGTTGCGTCAACATCGCGTAAGTCACAACAGTTACATCCGACGAGTCAAACAACAAAAGTTGTCACATCTCAACAAGACATAGTGAATTCTCCCCAATGGGTTTCTGATTCTTGTTCTCCTAGTAATCAAACTAATTCGGAAAATATTTGTTCAAATACTAGTTGTGGACCTGTTGGTGAACTAGTTGATTCTGCTTACTCATCAGCGGCTTCACGACCTTCATCACAACCTGGTATGTTGTCCAAAATTGTTCGATTATATCATATATATATATACTTACTTACTTACGCCTGTTACTCCTCGTGAAGGAGCATAGGCCGCTCACCAGCATTCTCCATCCAACCCTGTCCTGGGCAATCCTTTCTAGCTCCGTCCAGTTGTAATTCATCGTTTTCATATCTGTTTCTATTATCCGACGCATATATATATATAGTTACTAGTTTTTTCTGAGGAAATATCTTTCGGCAATTTTATTCCTCATTATTACAGAAATCAAACAGTTGGATGTATATAAGTTTGTTGCTATTGAAGTATGTTCTAATGGTGTTGTTCAGAAGAACAATGAAAGGTTCATGAACAATCCATCCCGCTTAAAAATCACAACAATTCCAACATCTCATCCCGAGCTGCAGATGTTCTCCATCATTTTATAAACAAGTTGCCTAAGTGTTTTCTGTTGTCCATAGAATATAGCCTGTAAAAATTTATTTGATGGAAGACTAGTAATATAATGTTTATTTCTTAACACGTAAAGCACGTATTGTAAATTTAAACAAGTTTTCTGTTAAAATGACGCTTCATTTTTCGGATGTAATTAATCACAAATAAAAAGTGCGAGTCAAGGGAACTCATGACGAAAATCAATATTTTTAATAATGTATGTAAACACTCAATTTTGAACATATTTATTTTTGTTTACTTGGAGTGTCTAAAGTCACAAACATTGTCAAACAGATTTCAGGTGGATGATTGTACCTATAATTTGTTAATGACAGAGAAACTTATTTTTGAGAATTTCGTAGGATTTTTCGTGTAAAAGCTTCAATTGTAACACCAGTCTTGTTCACTTCATTATTTCTGTTTCAACACAATACAACTAATTTGCTAATTTAGTACTTATATATTCTGTAAAACCTATTTCCTAACGTGAATTCAGTACATCCCAATAAATCACATTTTACAGAATGCATATTTTATTAGACCTAGTAAACTATGTTAAAAATCTGAGTTAGTGGAATGAACAGGGCTGTTCAGAGGAGATTGTTTCAACAAAAAAAAAGAAAGAAACAATCACTTCTTTATGTCATCCATAATTCATGAAGATGTCAAGTGAGCTTTAGATTTTTTCTCAACTGAGTTCACATTGAGTTTCGACCCTTATTTTATTGATAGTGAATTGTTAGGAGAACAAAATGTTCATATTCAAAAATTTGTTAACTATAAATATATGAGTTATGAAAAGTGTAAGATACTAATTTTTTTTTAACTAACACTAATGTCAAAGATTCATGTTTATATGAGTCAGTTTTCTTGTTGTTCAGTATTTTTCATTTTCCAATTGTTTTTAATTCATGAACAAGTATAATTGGTTTGTATTGTTTTCGTTCAGGCGATCATGGTGATTATAGTGTTGTGTAATTGATCATTTAAAAATAGAAATCGTGGCAAATAAATTCATATTCATATAATACCACATACATACAAAGAGATACATTTATCGAAAGGTAAAATAGAGATGATTAACTTGTGTAACATGTTCAATTTTGAGCTTAAATAATCTCTTATAATTCATTTAAGATTTGGTTACCAATATTCTTTCACTATATAAGGTGTATTATTATTAATATGAATATTATTATTATTAGAGATAGCTTTTTTACTTGTGAAATTTTGTAAATTACTTTCTCTATCGTTCCACGGTGTACAGATCACCTAGTATATATATATATATATATATATATATATATATATATATATATATATATATATATGGAGAGAGAGAGAGAAAATTTAGGTTACTTTCTGAAATCTAGTTTTGGGACACCCACATTTTTACGTTCTTTTTTAAAGGGTATATATGTATTCATATTCATGATGCTCGTTCATGTTTTAACACTGATCGTTCTAATAATAATTTTAGGCCTCTTTCTTGCATAATTTTTATTCTTAGCTCTATTTGTTAGGTTAGATTTTTCTAATTATTATCTGGTTTTGTGGCGATTTTTCTACTGATCCTATCAACGTTACTTAAGAATTTATTCAAAAAAAAGCGACCTCTGTTTTAATGTTGTATTGTGTCAAGAATGATAATCTCACTGACTTCAATCTTGAAATTAGTGCATGGATTATCTGTTATACTGTAAGATTGTTATTAGAGCAGCATAAAATTGACAGATTTGTTTATCATTTTTGTCGCCAGTTTTACAGGAATTGTTTGATTTAAATTGATTTACAATGAAAGCTAAAGTTTTACTGGTAAAATTATGCATTGTGATTTGCATATGCATTTTATTCCAGGTTTCGTTTTTTTGTATAATTACATCTACAATTTTTGAACTGGTGATTATGCTTGATCTATTGCTGTTTCTTATTGTATTACTCTCATTTTTCTTAGTCTCATGGATTGGAACACAATCCTCTCCGGATAAAATTAGCACTTCCATTTCACTGCCATCTTCACCATCAATTTCTACTCGTCCTGTTAGTTGTTTTTCAATGGCCGCTATACCAGGTGTGAATATGTGTGTTGTTGATAGCATGTCATCTATATCATCTAGTTTGTCGACTGCATCTACATATACAACAATGATGACGAAATCATTTCTTTCTACATCTGTAAGCTCTAATATAACTAAAGGAGTGATTGCTGAGCAATGCATAGACATCGGGAGTGATAATAATTCTTACCATACTCCCATGACAACAACAAGTACAACAGTAGTAACCACTTCTTCAAATGGTTTTTCAACTGATGAAATGTCATCTAAAGGTGGTGTTATTACTAGTGAGTATTCTAGTCCATCAACTATTAACTTGGAATCATCATCCAGTGGCTTGACATCATCAACCAGAAGATGCCCAGCATCTTCACTGAATATGGGGTTAGATTTTTTGTTGACTGAAGATCAAACAATTACGTCAACTGCTATATGTTCTGGTCAAAGAAGTCCACAAATGTCTTCGGCAGTTGTTTCTGATGCTGTTCGTTCTCTTCTTACATCAACATCCGATACCATTGGTAGTAGTATATCACCAACTATTTCTGCATCAACTGCAAACTCAGATGATTTTCCTGTTAATAAAATGAAATGCACTTACAACTCGTGTAGTGAACAGTCTACCTCACCTAAAAGTGAGAATATATCTTCTAACCGTGAACAACCAAGTGATTGTGGAGATACATTAATTGTTAGTTCGTTTTTAAATAAAGAAGAAAAATATAAACTTAGTAATCAACTAACAAGTTGTACACCTAAAGTAGAAAATGACGCGAAAATTAGCTTAAATGAAATTAACGATGAAGAAACATCACTAATACTTAATGAAGTAGCTATGCCAACTAAACGAATAAAATTAGATTCACCACAAATTAGTCCACAAATATCTCTTCATACATGTGTTGCTGAACAAATTTCAAATCCTCCAGATAAACGGGATGATGATATTTCTTCGGCTAAACAATCCACTGCGAGTTCAGTAACAACTACTACACTGAATGATGAGTTATACAAAGTTAAAAAAGTTATCTCAGGACATTCAACTGAAATTGAAAATGGTAGTTATCCTGGATATGTTGGTTTGATTAATAATGATTTTGATGAAGAAAAAGTTTCTATAGAATTGATACATTCTGTATCTTCTAAAATTGATCAGCTAGACTTGTTTCTAGATGAATCATATATACGTTTTGTAGAACATTTTCCTTGCGTTTGAACAATAATAACAGTAACAACAACAGAACTTCAACTACATAAGTCATCGATTATTTTCCTATTGGATTTGGTTCTTGTTCAATTATCTTCGAAAAGAAATCTGTTTGTTTAACTGAAATTTTTACATGTGACCATTCCTATGTTAATATGTATATATAAATATATTTATTTAATTTATTGTATAGTATGAATTAGGTTATTTCTAATTTATTCAAATGATATATTAATGCTCAACACAAAGATTCTTTATCTTAAACTTTCTTCTGATCTTTTACTCCTTTTCATTATATTTAGAAAAAGAATTCATTTTCGTATTTGTTTTTAGGATTAATAAAAAGGTACTAATCATTTCATAAGTGTTTTAAATGAATAACATGCATTTTTAACTTTTGTCATATTTATACACTTCATTGTTTTAAATTGGTCATCTTATGTTTCTTCTTTTTACCATAAAATGGTGCAGTTTAAAATTTCTTAATAAAATGTAGAATGTACTTTAAATGTGTCCAATTTCTTTTGTAGTCCACAATAAGTTTTTAACTAGCTAGTCAGGAGTCTTATCTAACTTCCTACAGTTTGTGTTCAGGGTTATTTAATCAGAGGTCTTTTGGATCATTGGTACATTTATGTCTATTCATTAAAGTTATGACATAAAACTACTTAAATGTTCGCCGCATCGTGGTCATATATATGCACAATGCAGAAGGACATAACTTAAATCTGCAATTTTATATTGAATATATAAGTAATAGTTTAAAACCCTAGCTGCCACATGTGTTCTATCTCTACGAAGCTCGATTCATGTAACCGCTTCATTTATGATTAAATGTACGCGAATAGACCTATGAAGCAGTATTTATGTAGTGATAGTCTTATCGGAAGACTAGCCAGCACTGAATTCCTTTCGGTTTTTTAACTATTAAGTAAAATTTCTAAACTTCTTGAAACATTTTACTGCACAAGTCATTGATAGTATTGTATGTCGAAACATAGCAGTAGTGAGTCAGCGTCTTTTGTTTTACACAACACAAGATAATCCCCTCGAAGTTTCACAAGATGTCAACATGAAAGGACACCGATTTATGACTGTCAGAGTACCTAGAGAGGTACGTAAGTGCACCAAGTGGTTCGTTTTCACACTTAGGAAGTTTTCAGAAACATGAGTCATTTACGCGTTATTAAAAATATTCTAGTAGTATGCACCAGTTTAGATACACTTGCATTGCCTAATGCACTTATTCACTCGGGCGACTATCTTTAATTAGCAGAACCTAGTGACTTGTACCAAAAATCTAAAAGTAACATGCGTACATAGAAACTATATATATATATATATATATCTTGGGCCTTCCTTCATAATTCTATCCAATTGTTGTACATTCTTCTCATGTCTATCTCTATTTCCTGGCGTAATGTGTACTTTGGTCTTCCTCTTCTCCTTTGGCCTTGAGGATTTAATGTTAGGGCTTGCCTTGTGACGCAGTTGGGTGTCTTCTTCAATGTGTGTCTTATCCACCTCCAGCGCTTCTTCCTGGTTCCTTCCTCCGCCGAGATCTGGTTTGTTCTTTCTCATAGTGGATTGTTGCTAAGTATCTGATCAACGGATCCGAACTATTTTGCACAGACAATCTTCTGGATGATGACTTTCGTAGTTCTCTAAGCTTCTGTCCCATACAGTGGAACTGTCTTGACATTTGTATTGAAAATTTTGACTTTGGTGTTGGTTGCCAGGCTTTTTGAGTTCCACATGTTCCTCAGTTGTGGATATACTGCTCTGCTTTGCGGATCTACGCCTTCACTTCTGCGTCATATTCACCGTGTTCATCGATAATGCTGACCAGATATGTAATGGTTTTTACATCCTCCAAATCTCCCCCGTCAAGTGTGATTCGGTTGTCGCATGCCATGTTGTTTCCAAGAATGTCGCTTTTCTTTTTGTGAATGTTAAGACCCCTTGCTGCTATACTGATCGTCTTCTGTTGTTGGGGACGTTAGATCCCCAGAACTCACTTGGTAAAGAGCCTAGTTTTGTAATTTTATTTAAAAACTTCGAATTTCTTCGTGTTCGCGCCAAAAGTGCTCTTTTCACCTTCATGTCGTATTTCCCACCTGGGAGAATCCTAAATGCTATTGGTCCGTTATGTCTTTTAGTATACTATTTTGTAACTCTTTCCAAGGACAGTTTTGTGCTGTATATATACGTTTTGATTTGTGTTTATTGTTATTGCTCGTTTCTGACTGTTTACAGAATATACTAACCCATTCCAAGCTAGGACTTCTTGCTCTAGTTAGCGGGGCTGGGACCCATCGGATAGCTAGCTTATTGGTTTTTGGTCACCGAGTCTTCATTCAGTACGCAGTCTAAGTGAGCTCGTAACCGCTTCCAACCTAGCACTTGCATTTGTTGTTGCGTGTGCAATAGAAGGGCCAGATCATCTGCGAAGTCTTGATCGTCTAACTGCATTCTAGATGTCCATTGTATCCCGTGCTTCCCAACAGATGTTGACGTCTTCATGATGCAGTCGATCACCAGGAGAAAGAGAAAGGGTTAGAGTTAGCAACCTTGCCTGACACCGGTCTCTACCTCAAACGAGTTAGTCAACTGTACTCCATACACGATTTTGCAGCTTAATCCATCTTAGGAATTAAGTATAATATTGACTATCTTTTGAGGCACACCGTAGTGTCGAAGAAGCCTCCATAGTGTTGTTCTGTCCAAGCTGTAAAATGGTTTTTCGTAGTCAATGAAATTGATGTAGAGTTTTGAATTCCATTCAATTGGTTGTTCCACAATGATCCATAAAGCTTCGATTTGGTTTGTACACGACCGATCCTTACGGAATTCAGCCTGATGACCTCGAAGTTGGGCGTGTACGGAGTCCCTCATTCTCTTAATTTTTCTGACGGCCATGCTAATTTCTTCAATTAATGGTGGGCCAACATTCAACGGGAGGTCTGTGGGTGCTCTTTCGATATTCGGTAGGTTCAGTGGGTCTGGTCGATTCAAGAGTTCTTTGATGTGCTCTACCCACCTGTTTCGCTGTTCTTCAATATCGGTGATTACTTTGCCTTCCTTGCTTTTCACTGGTCGTTCTGGTTTCCAATACTTTTCGGAGAGCGTGTTTGTTGTATCATACAATCATCTCATGTTTTCTTCTCTTGCAGCCTTTTCCGCCGTCGTTGCTAAATCTTCCACATATTTATGTTTGTCAGTTCTGATGCTCCTCTTCATTTGCTTGTTTATTTCTGTGTGTTCAATTTGTGCCTTGGGTTTTTCTTCTCCTGTTCGGCTGGTAGTGACTGCTGTCTTCTTGTTCCTCCTTTCTTGAATCTTATCCAGTGTATCAACAGTGATCCATTCCTTGTGATGGTGCTTCTTGTGGCCCAGATCCTCATGGCATGTTGAAGTGATTGCCTCTTTGATCCCCTTCCAGTTGCTCTCCATAGTAGTTCCTTCTTAATTGAATAGATCATGAAAGGCCTGGAACATATTGCCGAGGGCTATCTTGAATTTGTTGAGTTTGACAGCATCCCGAAGAAAAGCCGTATTAACCTGTTGTGATGTAGCCTGCCCCGTTGTCCTGTGCTTCTTGGGTTTTAATTTAATCTTGGCGACCAGCAAGTGATGATCGGAGGCTATATCAGCTCCTCTCTTGGTTCTCACGTCCTCCATCGTCCTTCTGAACATTTTGTTGATGAAGATATGGTCAATTTGGTTTTGCGTGGTGTGATTCGGTGAAGTCCATGTGGTTTTGTGTATGTGTTTATGTGGGAATATGGTGCCACCTGCGACCAGTTTTTTGAAGGCATATAGGTTTGCGAATCACTCACAAGTTCCGGTCCTTTTTCCTAGTCCATGTTCTCCCATGATGTTTTCATATACGGTGTTGTCCATTCCAACGTTGGCATTTAGGCTTCCCATCAGAATAATCAAATCCGTTTTTCGACATTTCCCACGAATTGACTGCAGTTTATTGTAGAATCAATCTTCGACATATTCTTGTAATTGTCGGTAGGTTCATAGCAATGGATGACGTTCATTGTAGTGCCCTCTTTCTTTGTTTTGAAAGAGGCTTTGATGATTTTGTGTCCATGAAGTTCCAATCTTTTGTGCTTGTGTGGTTAGCACCAGTGCAACTCATTGTGTGTGAGCTATTTTCTTCTTTATGACCGGAGATTTTAGCAGCTCTCCTGCAGCTAGTCTTTGTCGTCCAATCTACATTCAATGTGTTTCACTGATTCCAAGCACCTCCAGTTTATATCTTTTCGTTTCTGCAGCAGCTTAGATATCTCCTACATTGTACGAACATTCCATGTACCTAAATTGATGATTGCTCTGGTTGTCAGACGAGACACCATCCTTGTGACTTACGAAAGAACTCTGCTTTCATCACGAAACTTCATAACTCTTCTAAATAAAGAACTTCTAACTATCGTGGCACAGTTTAAATGGTTTGAATTATTCTTTTCGATAAGCGTCTTTTAAGCAAGGCTATTTTCTACGGGATGAGGTTGTCGACCTCACACCCAACCCCCTCCTTTATCCGAGTATGGAACCGGAAGCAACCCCAGAGGGTCTCTAGGCTGAGTTTATATATGTAGCCTAAGGTATAGTAAAATATTGCGGTTGACTCCGTATATTTATAGACGAAACTGTCAAACAAACTCATCTGAGATATGGAGTGCCAAGAAACCTCATAGAGATGCGACCATAAGCTTCCAAGCAGTAAAGTTGATTGCAACTAAAGAGGATATCATTGGATGTCAAACAGTAATTGAACTATTTGGTTGAGTTAATTATATGTGCCTGTAGCTTACCCATACCCCCCTCAAATTATTCTGTGATGCTTCTTTGACATTGTCGGTCAAATGTTTAAACAAAGCGGACTATTCTTCAGTGGACACTTATAACTGCCTAATATATTTTATGACAATCGTTCATCCTTATTCAATGGAGTTGTGTGATTAATAGAAATTTACAGAGGTATTATCGCTTCATTAGTACTTTCCACTCTACCTGTGTAAATCGATACTTTTGAGTACGAACGTTCATAAACACACTAGGGCAATTTTATTAATCATCAAGAATTGGTCTCACACAGAACAAAAATAAGTAAGACTTTTTGTTCGTCCCTGTATCCACGCAGGTAGGCTACTAATTCAAGAAATCTGGGTTATTTTCACAAGACTCCATAAAACATTTGTTAGGAAATGGGACATTTAGTCAGCAAACTGTTTGTTTGTATATAGAATTCACATTTTTATATTCAAAATACTTAGTAAGATATTACAAGTGATAATATTTTGAACTGCAAATGATTATTCGACCCAGATAAAGTAGATCATTCACCGACCATTGAAGGCTCAAATGCCAAATTCATTTGTTGCTTCTTATATACCTCACTGTCATGAAATAGTTGCGGCCTGAAACAAATAACTTTTTCACTTTTTATGATGTTCGGTTTACTAAATTTTGTATACTTCTGACTAAGCAGGTGCCGGTATTTGTAGACTAAACCCCATCGTCTGAACTTCATATGACAGAAAAATCTCTATGTTCATTCTCTCCCATTTTGTTGACGTCAAACTAGTGTGTTGTATGTCGACTCTCTTTGACTTTCTTCACTGTTACACCCAGAGCTTGGGTTTTTTGATAAACAACGTACTGTTTGAGCGCCCGGACTTTATTACCCCCCAAGTCGCTAGTGCGGAGACAAAAGACGTGTAAAAAGGAATGTTAATACAAACAGTGTCAAATATGGTACGAAACTCTCAGGTATTCATAGTTTTTAGTGGAAGCGAAATCATTACTAGTCATCCAATACGCAGACAATGGTTCATAACTTCTTTGTAATAGGGAAGCTACACGTCGAGATTCTGGAACATTCCTTCGAAAGACGGTTATATAAAATGTCTTCCTAGGGCTTCCTTGAGTTCATTTGTCGTCCTCACATTCAATAAGAAACCAGTCATTATTTCAGCTCAGGATCAATTGGTAGCATCATTCATTGTGTCATCGTTTTGTAGGTGAAATTCTGGGCTTGATTGATCATTCGAATCCTCTTATAATAATTAGTTTCTGGTAAATTGATTCCATTTGCGGGGAGCTCAGCTAATGACCACTAGTGACCTCTCATGTCGCTGACCGTAAAAATGTCAGGATTATTTCGGAACTGGCCAGTTTATGTTTACTTTCGATTTTTACGCTGGCTTATTTATCACATTTACCTTCAGTATAGTACATTTGCGCAAGTTTTAGGGCTGTGTAAGGCTTTACATAAACCGAGTTAAGTGGACTACAGGTACTCTTTGAGGACTTTCCTAGATTGCATTTAAATCCGGGTACTAATAGTTTTCAAATAGAAGTGTTTTCAAATCTCACGAAGTTCAAGTAATGGCACTGAATGTTACTTTAAGACTTCAGGAACCACAATTTGTAAGATCTTTTTTGTATGTATTGGTATTTGTGCAATCAAGATGAAAACAGTGACTATTTAATCTTTTTATCGTATACATGGATGTCCAGTAAAATCAACTTGGAGCCTCTAACATCTAACTGGGGTTAACGCCACAACAACAGATTATATCCAATTATTAGGCAACATTATAAATCTTTCAAACCAGAATTGGTATGCCGTAAACCACATTTTTTTGTAGTTAGCGGTATGTCTCCGGAACTTCATCTGTAACTCTTTTAGGGTTACTGCTAGCCCCAAGCTCAGAGAATGTAGGAGGGTTGTTGTGGTATTTGTACGAGTCGATGATTCTTTTTACTTGTTCATACGCTAATTACGAATTTCAAATATAATACATTCATTTTTGCCTCATAGTGAAGGCAGAGATTCTTCGGAGGTCACAAGGCCGATGGTTATTGTGACAACCACAGCAATAAATTACACTAGTACATGGAATATTCGTACAATAAAGGAGACCGGGATGACCAACCGAAAAATTGTGAAAACCAAGAAGTACAACTTGGTGGCTCTCGCACTTAATGAAAAAATTGCACTCAGGGTGGAGCGAAATCACTAGCTTCAAGAAAGGTGCTGTCGCACTCTGGCCGTGCGGAAGAAATTGCTACATACTCATGCAGGGATTTGCAATAATCTCGTCCAAAGAGGCATGAACGAAACATGTAAGATGAGAATTTTATGGACCTAAAATCATAACCGCAACTTTCAAAACAACCAATGAGCGGATCACAGTGATATGAACCTATAAATGATGACCACGGAGACGATAAATATCGATTTCACGGGAGTCCGAAGTCGATCATAATGAAGTGCACAGAAAAGAACCTGAAAATTCTGATAGGATACCTAAACATCAAAGTCAGAATGGACAGCACAGGGTATGAAGATATCATGGGGCGACATAGACTAGGAGAAAGGAACGAGAATGGCGAGAGGTTTGCGAATCTATGTGCACTCAACGGATTGGTTAAGGGCAGCACAATATTCACTTACAAACGCATACATGGGTCTTACCGGAACACACTACACACAACCAGGTCGATCACATTTCCCTCCGTAAAAAATCAATAGTGGGAGACGTGAAAAGCGGGAGAGGATCTGACATAGAATCAGATCACTACCAACTGGTGGTTACCAAGATGGAATTAAATCTGGGGAGGCAATGAACAACTGAAGAAACAACATTACGAAGGTTCAGTATATCCTTCGTTTTACATACTAACAAAGTCATCGAACTTAGGATAACTCTCTAAAACAGGTTCCAAGCCTTACATGATCCACTTAAAGAAGAAGAATCTACTGTGGAGAACAAGGAGTCAAAGAAGCACTAACCTCAACGTGTATGGAGGTTCTGGACCTTAAGGAGCATCATCATAAAAAATGGATCTCTATCAAAACCCTACACAAGATTCAAGAAAGGAAGAACAAGAAGACAGTAAATACCAATAGCCAAACAAGAACATAGAAAGTCAAGACACAAGATGAATACACTGAAGCAAATAAGAGAGTGAATTGGAGCAATAGAGCTGGCAGGTAGAAATACGTGGAAGACGTAGTAGCGACAGCGGAAATACCATAATAGAAGGGAATATGAAACGACAATATGGCGAACCGAAGAAACCAGAAGGGAACTAGAGAAAATCAGAACGACCAGTCAAGGACAACGCAGTCAAACCAATCACTGAGACTTAAGAACAGCAAAACAGTTGGGTAGAATACTTTAAGAAACACTTAAAAATGCCGGCTCTACTGAGTCCACCGGACATCGAAGCAACACACGCACACCTTTCTACAGATGCCACTACACCAATAATCTAAGAAAGCTGTATGGCCACAAAACAAATCAAGAGTGAGAAATCATCAGAACCTGACAATACACCAGCTAAAGCACTACCATTCCACAGGTTGATTTGGCGAATCATCTTAGAAGTGGTTTCAACAGGCGCTTTGACTACCATAAATGAGGCTTTCCTGAGTAAACTGACGATAACGCGCTCGTGGGTACCTGTAAAAAGTGGAGTTCCACAAGGTACGATCCTCGGTCCTCTACTCTTTTTACTGTATGTAAGTGAATTACCAACCATAGCGAAATCATCCTTCCTACTCTTCGCTGATGACATAAATATTTGGAGACCCATACACAGTATGTGGGATAGTATTACAGAATGATCTTGGCTCATTGGTGGTATGGTTGGACAGATGGTCACTAGAAGTAAATCCTAATAAGTGTGGTGATGCAAATAAATAACTATGATGAATCGTATCACTACACAATAGGTGGATTCGTGCTACCCAAAGTAAGAAACTATAAAGATTTAGGAGTCATATTAAGCAGTGATCTCAAAACCACTCGTCACTGTATGGCTGTTTCTGCGAAAGGCTATAGGGTATTGTGGTCTATTCGTAGGTCCTTCCAGTATTTAGATAATGAAATGATTAAATTACTATACCCAATTTATGTGCGGCCACATTTAGAATATGGGATTCAAGCAGCGAGTCCTTGTTTCAAGTATGAAGTAGAGATGCTAAAAAGAGTTCAACGACGATGTACTAAGATGGCAAAAGGTCTATCTGGCCTATTTTATGAAGACAGACTGAGACACCTTAACTTATTTCCGTTATCTTACAATAGAGTAAGGGGTGATCTAGTATTGACTTATCGTATACTGAACGATGACCTTAATATTAACATGTCTCATTTTTTACTGCCGTTCAGAACTGATCACTTGAGATGACTTTCGGAGAAAGTTCAAAGTGGAGGTCAAGTCGTTTACGTCTGGAGTTTTGTTTCTCGCACCGAGTAGTGAATTACTGGAATTCTCTACCGGAACACGTGATATCAGCACCTTCTGTTCATATATTTAAAATGACATTGGACCTCTACAGTATTACAAACTGCAAGGATTAGTATAGGTCGATAGACCTCCTATGCTTATTACTGGAGACTGAATTGATAAGCGCGTAGGTTGAAAGAAGTGGTCTACGACCGAAGGTTGGTTTCGCCTCAACTGACCAGATAACAGTTTACTCGTGTAATTTGCACAAATAATCAGTGAATTCTGAATATTAATATAGTAGAAAAATTGATCTGACATTTCACTAATGTTGTCAACGTAATCTAGGCCTCGCGTACCTGTCAGCTTCCTCCTAATTCTGAAGAACGTTCACCTCCCACCCTTCTTTATTTTTAAATCAGCTGTAGAATGGGATCGGTTATAAATGTTATGTAGCAAAACTATATTCAGAAAGTCTCCTGGTTTTGAGGTTCACGATACAGTTAACGTTTTGAGTTCTGTGTCAAACATAGAATTGTCTTACAATACTATTTGAATATTCGCCTGGAACTTATGTTGTCACTTCTCTGCCACGCTCCTAGTTTTAATTTCGAGCTGTATCTTGCTTTTTTCATGAATGACAACTAGACAATTTTTTTCAGGATTGAAAGCCGTCATTGATTTACTTAGTAGGGTTATTAGTTTCTAAGTTGTTCTTTATCCGATCTTGAACTTGTAATTCAGTGATAGTATCCCTACTCAAAAACTCGTTTTTTTGGCTAGATTTTCCATATTTGTCCTTATGATGCTTACCTATCGGAACTTAATATTTATTTTGACTTCCGTCCCCAAAACGTAGTTCTTCCAGTTTACCCGAGCTCCCAACTTTGGGGAAATTTCGGGGTATTTTGGGGAAACTCACGAAGTCAAACGACATTCACCAATGTTTGAGGAAAATTTGGGGAAATCCTCAAAGTCAAATGACCTTGACCAAGATCAGAAGGTAATTTCAGTGTTTTTGTGCCATTTCCCCAAAATGTGCCAAATTTTCCCCAAAATTGGGAGCTTGGGTATTTAGTCTAAATAGTTTTCCAGACTTTAAATACCAACACAAGAAACTGTTTATCGAGTTATGTGCCTACAAATACATCATTACCATCAGGAATATGTTTTATGATAATGAGATCCTTGGCTACATCTTAGGACTAAAACTAACAAGTGGATAAGAAATAACTACACTCAGAGAAGTCATGGGGAAACCTTATACAACTTCGGCTCTTTTGAAGGAAGGTGATGGACTTCCGGTCAGAGAAGTGATTAGGCTGTTTGGGGACTTACCTACGCCTGTTACCTCTCGCAGAGGAGCATGCGCCGCCCACCAGAATTCTCCATCGAACTCTGTCCTAGGCAACTATGAGATTAAAATCGCTTCATATCTTTCTTTCTACGAACCAATTATTTCTTGTACTATATCTCTATATGCAATCTTTCTCTTATATATTACCACCTTTTACCTAACCACTGTTATAAATCCGGTGTTCATCTTGTTGTGTTGATGCGGTATGGCAACCTGGACCGATGCACATATGTGCCTGGTCCTACGTTGTAGCTGACTGACTGACTCTGTCCTAGGCAATCCTTTGGAGTTTATGTTCATTCTTTTGATGTTTATCTCCGATTTCCGACTCAATATGTCAATTGTTCTTCCTCTTTTCCTCCTCACTTCAGTATTCCGAGTTATTTATTTTATTTATTTGAACACATGAATATTGGTACAAAGGAGCACCGAGTACACATGTGTCACAAAGTCACGTGATTTATGTGTGGGCTGTGATACTGCCCGAGTGCCCAGACCGAAACAAGTAGTTTCCTTAAGCGGCCACATTCAGAGCCTTCGACCTAAAAGTCTGATCCACAAGGCAATGGAGTGATGTCGAGAGATGCAGTCCCATGGTAGCCGGTGACCGACTGTTGGTTCACACGGCATTTGTTCTTTCAGATCCTAGAGCCCATGCACGCCATTGTTTTGGAATCAGGGTTTTCCAGCTCCCCTAGGTGGACCCTCGGTGTCCATCAACCCGGTTAAAGCGCTGGGCATTCGCTTTTCGTCCTCTCAATTTCGTAAACAACACCCCGTCCGCGAGAAGGCGGTGAGTAAGACTTCCCTGGCAGTGGCTGTATACTAGAGGAAGAGCGGACTCTCCCCACTCTCGGTCGTACCAGTGGCGGTGATTCCGAGTTGGCGCTTGCCTCATGATGCAGTTGGATGATTTCCACAATGTATGTCCTATCCACTTCGAGAGTCTTACCGAACTTACCTTTTCATCTGGAAGCTGGTTTGTTCTCTCCCACAGGAGGCTGTTGCTGATGGTACATGGCTAACGCACATTCAGTATCTTGCGTGGACAATTGTTTATAAATACTTATACTTTTTTGATGATGGTTTTAGTAGTTCTCCAAGTTTCAACTTCGCACAGTAGAACTGTCTTGACGTTCGTATTGAATATTCTGACTTTGATACTGGTTGATAGTTGTTTTGAGTTCCATATGTTGTTCAGCTGTAGGAATGTTGTCTTTGCTTTGCCAATCCTTGCCTTTACTTCATTCGATCCCCCTTGTTCATCACTGATGCTTCTCAGACATGTAGAAGTTTCCATCTCTTCCAGGGTTTCTCCGTGTGTTATTGGGTTAGTGTTCTCTGTGTTGTATTTCAAGATTTTGTTTTTTATCTTGTGTATGTTGAGCCCTACTGTTGCAGAGGCTGCTGCTTGTATGGAAAGGTTCAAGAGATTATTATGTCTCAGAAACGGGATTAAGTAGAATTGTTCAGTTTAAGTGTTGCTCCTCAACTTTATCATCGATTGCATTCTGAAGGCAGCTCTGATGGAATTACTCGTGGACTGGGTCTGCTACTCGAAAAAAGACTTCTATCTTGAGTATAGAGACGATATTCAGTCAGTCATCAACAACGTAGAACTTCGTACGTACATACATCAGTTCGAGTTGCCATACCACATTAGCACAGAGATACAATTGTCAATTCAAATACCGTAGTGGTAGAGGTAGTAAAAATATAAGCAGCAATGGGAAAGATTAGAGTTTGAAGATGTTATTCAAAAAGTACAACGCAATGAAATAAATTCGGAAAGAAAAAAACATGAAGAATTCAGAAGATTAGAATTTGGGAGAACACAAAGAGTGTATGGACCTGCGCCATTTTGAGCCATGTCATTCAAGGTCTCTAACCATTGGTTGCTGTCGTCTCGCGGATCCCAACCAGGTAGTCTACACCTACTAACATGGCTCAGTCTACTTGTCAGTGACTTCATGGGTTTGTGCCATGTTTTGGTCTGGAAGCCCGAACATGCTTGCGTTGTTGCTTACGGTGGTCAGAAGACTGCATTTTTTCAGCGTCTTCACCAAGCAGAACTATGTCACCGGCATATTCTAAGTCAACAAGTGAATCTCGCTGTAAAAGTTTAACTTCTGGAAATTTAGATGAGGAATGTGTTATCTCTAAAAACACTTCAACGACAAAGTTAAACAATAATGAAAAGAGTGGACAGCCTTGACGAACACCACTTGAGGTAATCAATTCTGATGATAGTTCGCCATAAGGTTATGTACTTCTTCGGTACTCCTTTCAGTGACAAACACTGCCGTAGAACCTCACAATCGACCGAGTCAAATGCGTCGTAAGGTCGAGGAATACTACTATTGTGGGATGTCTGAATGCGTGTCTTTGTTCTAGGATCTGATGTATTGTAAATGTTTGGTCTATACAGCCACGTTTAGGTCAAAAACCAGCCTGGTTTCTTCTAGTCTGCACTTCACGAGGTTTAGTTAGGCGTCGAGGTATTATTGAAGCTAATATTTTAGACATTATATTAATCAAACTGATTCCTCTGTGATTGTCACAGGAGGAATTTTGTCCTTTCTTATAGACCGGCACAATCAGTGATTGAGACCAGTCAGATGGGATTACGTCCAGCTTCCAGATTCTACTTAAGGCCTCAGTCAACCTCACTGCTAATACTGGACTGCCATCCTTAAAAATCTCAGAGGCAAACTTGTAAGGTCCTGCTGCTCTCCCACGCTTCAGATTTCCTATAGCTTTTTCAACTTCATAAAGAGTTGGAGTACTTTACGACGATATTGCTGGTGGTGGTGTAAGTAGTGAGATCAGTCTGTGTAAAGTGAAACCCAGAGAGGTTTGCCTCAACTCGGACTCTTTGTCGCTGTCGTGATGCTTGTTTGGTTGTGAAAGGTTGGGTCTACAATGCGTCGGTGCAAGTTGTTTTACTCTATAGTTTTGAAACTTGATCTCCATAATAGTGGGGTGTGGAAAAAGCTGCACAGGACCAGCATCTGTTTGTCCATTACAACTCCTTGGCTGGGGCCCAAGATATGGTGCAACTCAATGACTTGAGACGTCATCAGACATGGCTCAGAATACAGGTCAATAGCTAATCTGTTAGACCAGCTTTACATGTAGGATAAATCCAATTTACAATAACACGGTGTTTTCTCATCGTGACCGTTATCAGGCATTTTCTTAGTGAGTGTTATCTAGTTTATCTGTCATACGAATTACATTCAGTTTGGTTCTGTTTCAAGACAAAAGCTTAACTACCACCGAGGCTCAATATTCTTCTAAAATCCGTAGAGAAATTAAAAAATGTTGTTTATTGATTGTATTGGGTTATCTATTGAAGATGACTGATCCACTAGACAGGTTGTATAGGTAGTGTGAATCGTTAGCTCATAAATTCTTTTTGGCTACAATTATTTGTCAGAGTATTAACGTAGTTCTGTATGATCACTTTCCGTTTGCAAGTCAATTGTAAACACATCCTGTATTACGTTAAACTTTTTCACCCAATTTAGAATTTTTGAGGGTAAATTGAAACTATTCTATACTTGACATGGCAATGTAATAAGCCGGGTAAAGGAGAGAAGCACGAGACAAAAGATTAGTTAGTAAACTGAATAATGCGTCCCAGTGATGTCAGTTTATACTTGTCCTCAAATACATCAACTAATGCAAAATTTGCATTCGAAAAAAATTATGTACTAATACTCCATCATCATCATTCATTTGATATAGCTTTGCTCGGCTGTTGCAAGAGTATTTATAAATTAGGAATTGCACAAAGAGCTATGAAGTAGATCAAATATTGTTGCTTGGAAACGATCTACAATCTTTATGTTTATTAATAAATAATTTCCTCATTTCGCAAAACATGATATTAGCGCACTCGTATATAGGTACTCATATTTCTTTAAACCTCTAGTTTACATAAGATATCTATAAAACTGGTCACCAGTAGACTTCATTTTCTTTCTGTATCACTAATATTCAAGTAGTAAAATCCTATTTGAATTTGGTCTTTTGTAGATAATCTTGAGATGGACAATTTAATAGCAGATGTATCAGACATTGACTTTATTATTGAGAGCCAACTAGAAAATCAAATTGGATTGGGATGTTTGCCTTTCTCAAATATGAACAGTTATTTAGATTTTATTTAATACGGTTTCTTTAGAGTCCGGTGCTGGCGTTTGTCGGTTTTTTATTATTAATCAATGTCCCCTTAATAATTTATGTCCTTTGAGACATATCAAAGCTGACAGAACAGTCGTATGCAAGCATTGGCTTCGTGGATTGTGCAAAAAAGGTGATGACTGCGAGTTCCTACACGAATATGATATGACTAAAATGCCAGAATGTTACTTTTTTTCGAAATTCGGTAAGTTGAGCTTCAGATTATTTCTTATTAGTGGTTTATAGGAGAGTGTATGAATAAAGAATGTCCATTTCTTCATATTGACCCCGCTTCTAAGGTACAGGATTGCCCTTGGTATGATAGAGGGTTTTGCAGAAACGGTAATAGGATTCTTAATTTTAGAGATATGTCTAGGTCCTTTGTGCCGAAATCGACATGTTAGACGAGTAGCGTGCAAAAACTACATAAATGGTTTTTGTCCTAAAGGACGTGAATGTAAATATGCGCAGTGAGTAAAACTCTATTTCTAAACTTTTTAGCCCTATATGGTGGCCCCTTCCAGGAAGTGATCAAGATACTCAGAAAAGCCGCTGGATATGTCATTACTGCAGTAAGTTTTCTCTATATCATATACTGTGTATTAGTTTCTGTCTTTCGACTTTAAAATGTACCGTATTTTGCATTTTAGATGAACGTGGACACAAAATACAATTTTGCCTCAAACTATCACCTGAGGAACGTCTTCGACTACAGGAGCAGCAGCGAATGCAGAATATTAGCACTGGTGGCGCAGCGTTGCCTCAACAAGGTGTTAATCCCGGATCTCGTTTTGTTTCGGAACGTCTCAAGTTCGGTGGTCTTATGGGGACCTCACAGGCTGCTCCTACTGGACCTCGACAAGGCCCACAAAAACCACTTGACGAAGTAACATGTTTCAAATGTGGAGAGAAAGGACATTATGCGAATCGATGCAACAAAGGCTATTTAGCATTTCTCAGTAAAGTTTCACTACAACCCCATGAAATGGAGAGTGCTCGTGGCTGATGCAGATGTGAAACTAGAAACCAATGTATTGTAACCTGTACAGCTCTTATCTACATTTTTTATTATTTTCTAATGAACGAAGCTGAATTTCTATGAACTAAGTTTTAGTTTTTGACTGTAGTAGCCTCTTAAAACGTGAATATGTAGCGACCCAATCGTAAAAGTAAAACACCGTAATTATCGGCACTTGTCAGTAAAGCGTATCTGAAGTTTTAAAAAATAACTTCCTCTAAGATTTCCCATAAAAGAATTTCTATCGGAAAGTTGTAAACGCTAGTTTGCCAGTCATATTTCATTTAGCTCAATTGACCTTCACTTCCAATCCATATGATAGTTTGGAGTTTAAGTTGGTCATTATTCCCGGTTATGGAAAAACATTTTATTGCTACAACTTCGAATGAAACATTTGTTTTCCCAACGTCTAACTACACGAGCCGAAAGAAATCCTTAGACACGCAGTGCACACAGAGTTTAACCATTAAAGTAGTTCCCGCCAAATTTTCAGACATATATTTACCAATGCATGATATTAACCAATATTAAACTTAAACTGACTATCAATGCTACGCATTAGTAGGCTTAGCTAATTAGAAACAATCGTTATACTTGTGGCCAGTTAATGACATGGCACCGCAGTATTGTAGACAACTACATAGAACTAGCATCTGACGAGTCATCACGGATCCCCATTTGGGGTCCTAGAGATGGTACGACTCTGTAGCTTAAGATGCTACCAAATATAGTTCAAAATAAGAGCCACTGACGATTCCGCTGTAGTTTCGTATCACTTTTTCGTAAGTTAGGTGAACACCTTTAACTGGATGGTTTCTTTTTTGAGTGTATTATCGACTGAACTATATCTCTTACTACATACTGTTTTTATCTATTTATTTAATGATTGTACTACGATTTCCTCCTGTATTTTTTTGTGGTGCAGTTTTATTGGTCCTACATTGTACCGGAATCTATATGCATGCAATGAATAAAAATAAACTTATAATCGGATTAAACAGCTTAAATTTTTTTCGTTTATTAGTGTAATCTATTCGACTACATCAGCCCACTTACTTGCTGTTCAGTTGGTCTGCATACATACATCCATCCTAGTATATTGTGTTAGTGGTATGTGTTAACAATTCGATTTGGACTTTTGTGATAACACGTTTAAAATGTCTCGATATCATCATGTAGACGACGGGTATGATCGTCTAAACTGAACCATGTTTCTTTCCATTTTGTTATCAGCAAAGATACTTTATTTTCGTATAGTCTTAAAATCATTTGTTTGCTTATTTCTTCACCAAGGTCATGAATGTATGGAACTTCAAAATACAAATGCTGCAATACACGCGTATAGGCAAGCACTTGTTTATAATCATTTATTTAATGATTGCACTTCCCTTTATTTTTTCTTAATACTACCGCTTCATTTGTATAGTTCACTTATTTTGGTCCCTCACTGTACCAGAATTCACATGAGTTAAATGAAATAAATGTAGGTTCTATGCGGCATCAATTATTTTAAAAAGCTCTAGCTAAAAAAAAACGTATCGTAAATTCAAATACTCATAGCGTTGGAACACGATGTAGTGATCTCGTGCTGAACTAGGCCCAAAGAAATTGAGCTGCGAGCATCTTACCAATTGATGTAGTGGCTAGGTCGGTCGCTACTTCATTCCTATTAGAACGCGACCAATACACTACTAGTGGCAGCCGTTTCGAGCTATTTGTAAACATGGAATAGCAAAGTCATTTATTATAGCAAAATATGAAGATTTCAAGTTGCTAAATAGTGTGTTTAAATATTGCGGAAATGTCACTGTAACATAGCTTCTTATTATCTATAATTACAATACGTCTAATCAGTTGCGAGTAGCTTTATAATTATCAGGGCGAAAGTCCCGATGAACTACTTCTTAAACTTAGATAACCATCTCAACAAAATTTAGTCGAACTAGATGTAATGTTTTGAAAATTACTTCGTTATTAAACCACTTACACGTCCATGATTCATTTATTTGTTGATTATCATTTTCTGTCTAGCAAATGCGCCATTTAAAACTAACGGAAGCTTTTTATTGTATATCCTGTGATAAATTCCAAATAAAATCCACAAGTTATTAGACTTTTCTTAATGTAACCTGCAACTGGTTCTTGTAGGATAACAAATACTTAATAACACTAGGATTTTGCTGCAGTTTGTTTTATTCTAATTTACATCTTTTTAGAGGGCTAGAAAATATTGAGTTGTAAGTATCCCCGAAGTGCTGCTTGTGTGTGGTGGAATTGCTGGGTAAATAGTGTTAAACACAAAATCTTAGTTCAGAAATAAAGACCAACTAGTGGAATTTTAAACCTAAATTAATGAGCTAAGTGAAGCAGAAAAAACTGATATGACCGTTACACTAAAACATGATATCAATGCACGACTTTACTAAGTATTAATCTACAGCACGGAGGCTTCCTCGTAATGTTCTGAAATTAGTACTTGGCGACGACATGATAATATAACATGCAAGTAAATTAACTCGTTACCTTTAAGCATACCTTTTGATTTGTTTCTGTTTTCGGTAATTTTTATCTTACATTGTTAGAACATTTGTGACGACTTGGAAAGATCCAATATTGCATAACATATAACTACCGAAACCTAGTCTTGGAATGATATTTGTAGCAAGCATATACAATTATAGAAGTACCCACAGAGTCTGTTATTGTATCCCTGAAATATGTTACTTCAGTTGAAAATTTAATATTCACTTCATGCAAGCGGATGTTATTATTCTTATCTACACTGAACTTCTTAAATGTATCATGTTCGTCCAGTCACTGGTACTGATCAAATTCTGTTGATCAATATGCAATATGGAGAACTAGTCTAAGTGACTCGGCACCGCGTACTATGTTTTGATTTTTTTTGTTTTACGCTAATTGGAGTCTGTTAACAGGTAGCATTTGTAGCGTAGAGGGAAGTGATGCTCTTTGTGAGGTTCGATTCCCAGTCACCATTTTGTTATTCAGATGGCAGCTGACCTGTAGGATTGATACATTCATACCAATCTATCACTAACCTCTGTCATACTTGTCTAACCTTGAGTGACAGTTGAATCCCATCGACAAAGTTACGATGTAGAATCTTTGAACTATTAAAATGTACCAGAGTCCGTCACTTGTCATATAAACAATAATGGAAAACATAACAATGAAGAAAATACAACACAGGCGATAAAATACTCATTTTAATGATAATAATATTCCACATTTAATACAAATACACACTACAAGGAACAGTTTGTAAAACAGCATCTGAATGGCCACAAACTAGAAGATTATTGGAAATGTCAAAAGAAATAACATTTCTAGCCGATGTATCTTCGGGTAGAGCAGATGATACAGTTAACTTACGACGTGAACCTTTGAATCCAACCCATGAATCTTGAAATACATAGTAGTTTTAAAAAAATCGAATTGATAACATTGATAGCATATCATAGTAAAATGAACTAAATAATATGAGGTAACAAAATTGACGTCGCATAGAAGCTTGATACTTCATGCTGATCTGTATGCCATCTTGTAACATTATGGATAAAACACCAAGTTATCAGAAAAGTTAAACGTAATTCTATCTACACAAACTTTGATTAGTGAAATAGTCAGGTTTTACAATGAGATCTATATTTACTGATAGCTTGTTTATCTAAGCACAAACATTGGTACAAAGGGGTACATATAGGCTACACAAATGTGTAATGGTTGAGATACTGCCTGCTTGTCCAAACCGAAACAGCTAGTTTCCTTAGGGGACTACTTCCTGAGCCTTTGACTTGGAGATCTGGTCCATTTATTTCCTCAGGATCCTAGAGCCCGTGTGCACCACTGGTTTGGGATTAGGGTTTTTCAACCCCCTCTAGATGGTTACATCGTACCTGGTTTAAGCCCCGGACATTCGCTTTTCATCCTTTCAGTTTCGTAAATAACACCGCAAACAGTGAGTAGGACTTCCTTGGAAGTGGCGGTGTGCACGTGGTCATATGAAACCACTTGGAGAGCGAGAAATGATTCTCCTCACCCTCGGCTGTACCAAGGGATTACTGATAGTACTCACTTAGATTCAATGGAATAAAACTGTGGAACGGGAACGGGATGAATCAATAATTTTGTCTGCAATATGATCTCAAATATATCTAAGTACTTAGAACTACTATTTTGTTTGCGTAACATGTAACAATGAAGGAGTATTACTGAATATGAGTAGGGATATGAAATGATTTGCTACATCTTATTACCATAATCATTATGTCGCTTGGAAATTATAGCTATGATATTTAATTCTTGACGTGTCATGTCATGTGCAACATAGTACCTGCCAGATATCTGCATTAGTTCAAATTGTCATACCACATTAGCACAACAGGATAGAATTACGACAAATTCCAGAGTAGTAAAAGTAGTAACAGTATCCGTAGTAAGAGAAAATGTTACATACAGAAAAAAAGCGATTTTGTGAATTAGGTTCTCACGGAAGATAGAGAGTGAATGCACTTATGCTATTGCGAAAGATTCTGAGCCATGTCACCCAAATTTTTGAATAATTAGTTACGATGATCACACGCATCCCAACTAGGTAATCTACATCTATTTACACGACTCAGCTCAGTTGTCAGTGACTTCATGAATCGGTATCACGTTTTGATTTGGCTATCCTTAGCTTTCTATTTAAAGGATGCCTGAAAATAAGTAAAATATTTTCTGTCAATCTACATGATTCACATAAACTTTATTTTCTTCACCTCGTATCCCGTACACTTAGAGTTAGCACTCGCTTAGTTTATTTACTGAATGTGGGTTGTGTTGACCAACTGGCTAACATACGAATTTTCTCTCTACGGTCAAACTGGATAGACAAGTTATGAGAACAATAAAAGTTTAATTAGCAGTTATACATATATGCAAATAGATTTTAAATAGTATTCACTAACAAAATTTGAAACTATCACGTCATTTTGGGAAAAATTTCGAAAGCGAATAAATTTTCATTTATAATTATGAGTTTAGGACTATAAACATCAAGTCAGTCGAAATTTCACTGAATAAATCAAAAGAAGAAAACCCCAAACACTGTTGAACTTACCTGATTCATCACGACTACTAATTTGTAACAAACCAGCTGTTTCCGTAGCCATATATAAATGTTTTGGTTGACGTGGATGAAAAGCAGTTTCCCAAATATATTGACCATCACAGGCAACTTCAGTTAATGGATATTGTTCAGCTCGTAAATCCCATATATAAGCAGCTGCACTAGAGGAATTAACACCACCTACAGATAAAAGATGAGGTTGTCCAGGATGTTGACCCAAGCATAATAAAGGTTGGGTTTCTCCAGGACTTTAAATAAAAAAACCCCAAGTGTATAGACTTATGAGATAGTTCTTCAGCAAATGTCACATCCAATAAAAAGAAGCAAATTAAGTAGAAATATCGATTGAATCTATATTAATCTAAGCATCAATATAATACGTGTAACTGAAAGCTTTTAGAATATTTTGACAAAATTCTCATTGAATAGATTTCTGTTTACGATGATAAGGATGTTCGAGTTTTTTAAGTGCAAAACTCGACTCCTGAGAAGTAGTGGAATGCGAGTTTTGTATTCAGAAAAGTATAACAAAGTTGGATAGAAATAGAGAGTCGGAAAATATAATGAACATTTGTAAACTAGGTCAATACCGATGAGGACTGTAAATTTGCACGACATAAGTGGAAAGATGCACTCGCTTTGGATTACGTTTTAGTGGTAGATTGCTATAAAACCTTACCATCGATGGAGTTACATATGCATTCAGGCATAAGAATATAGTTATATTTGGGTATTAGTACGTATGCTAATGTCTTGAGACTTGAAGTAGAGCTATTGTTTTTAGAAAGGTCTAAATCCTATTTGGGTCACTAAAAGTTTTTAAAATCGTGTTACAGTTGAATACTGAATGATTATAAGTTATAATCCTAGAAACCATGTTAATCAATCGGAATCTGTTGCGATTATTACATGAAAACCGTTATATGTTCTAAACTAGGATGACCATGAATGAAGGTAAACACATACGAAAACAATAACGTCTGATTGTTAAGCCCTAAGTAAAAAAGACCTAGACTATTATCCTCAAGGAATTTTAGAATTAACTCATTAACCTTTACATTCTTCGCTGATTTCATGCTTATGTGAAACATACAAAGAGGCAAATTAGACAAATGTTATAACAGAACGAATATTGAGAAACTCGAAACTCTCAGTGTTATCTCCTGGCTAACTATTATTGATATCTGTATTGTATAATCAGTAGACAACTATATTGCTACATTTCTGTATCCGCCTCGTTGTAAGCTTCCAACAGAACTTCTAACTGTTGTCATTCATTTTACTAATCCTCAGTTATTGCTAATTGATTATGTACTGTTTGTCCCGCCCTCTATCACTTATAGTCTGATTGCGATTAAAGTATGATTTCCTATTTAGTATGCTGTGTGGTTAGGGATCTTCAGTATATTACTGTATAAGTTTTTGATCGCAATCGAATTGGGAACAACAGAGAACTAACGTGCTTCCTATAAATGTCTTTTGAATCGCCACTGTACTGGGTTGGAAAGGGGTTCGAGGACCGATAGGCATTAAGGCCTTGATTGTCGTTCATTGGTCACTGGTTCGATTGACAATATAGTACATGATATCGATCCGAAATTTTCAAGCTTTAACAAATTTGTAGCAGCCTTTTTTCCATGATAAAACAAGATCAAAGTCGTTTATCATTCACAAATTAAAAAATGAACTTCCGAGCTGTAGAGCATACTTAACTGTGTAATTAAGAATCTTTATAAATTTTCAGCATAAATATACCCTCAAGGAACTTATATTTAAATTAAAAATATGCAAATACACCATGATAATGAGTACCAACTAGTACGAAACCCAGGTTCAGAATCGGCAGTCAACTGCCTTCGACCACCGAATATAAAAACAGTACACCCAGTGTCAATTCAGATGGACTAGTAGCCACGTTGCAACTATATCGATATAATCCGACGACCATTAAGGGATCAAGCAAACATGACATTTGGTACTAGTCAGCAACCAGTTAGTAAATATGCCGATATTCATATCTGGGGAGCAACTTTTATGAGTCAATCTACTGAACAAAAGAACATATTTTTCAAGATACTTTGATGAAATAAAGGAGGAGCCTACACAAATATCAATCAATGTTAACAGAATAGTCTAACATAATAAATAAATACAGAAAGGATAAATTAAATCAGAACACTATTAAAATAGAAGTTAATCAAACAAATTATCGGGAGAGAAAACTATCCCAGTACATAATTACCGTAACAATCTACGTTGTGGTTTATTCAAGCCGGTACGTAAATCCCATAGTTTCAGTTGACCTAATTGGTTGACACTAGCCAAGGTAGAATTATCTACACGTTCAAGTGCATTTATTGTAGATATATCTGCTCCTGATGTTAATATTGCATCTAATTCATAATTGATTTTTTTGAAAGAAAATAAACAGAAATCGGTAAAATAGAAGGAAGTCAACATATTAATTTTGAAAATAACATATAAGATACTTGCCTTTATGATGAGAGTCCACAAATATCTATGGACAAAGTTTCTAGCTGATCAGAAAAGGCTGAAAACGTTTTACGCAATCAGCATTAAATAGAAGTTCTCGGAAGTATTTGGGGAAACGGAGGGTTATGTGTCATATTTTGACTAGGTAATTAATTATGTTTTTATTCCATTTAGTATGCTTCCAGAAGTTTTTAGAAGATCAACGCCATCCAGAAACCTATATATAAACTCGATCTTATGTATATAGATTAACCTTGAAATAAAGCTTTTTCCCATATTTTGCGCCTTTTCTCTAGTGTTCGAGTTCACGGGCAGTAGTAGTCGGGGAATATAGAAAGCAGTTAAGAAGTCAGTAATCAGCATCCTAGTGCAAGAACTAACACTTTACAAGGTAATAATAAAATTGATTGCTTGGAGAGGTATTTCAAATAATTAGTTTATACAATTAGGTGAGTTGTGAACACGTGGTTATTCTTGAAAACCAATTTTTAACATTAATTAGAAACAAATTTCCATCAATGATAATAGAGAACGATTGAGTTTTTGCTGAAATCGCATAATATATACAACAGGATTGTAGTTAGCGGTAAGGCTTCAAGTTTTTGAGGTCCAATGTATATCTGATAAAGCCTATAAGTCCTATATTCCGATAAGACAGAGATCTTCTACTCCTTGATTGGAGGAAACTACAGGATAGTTACGAAACACTAGAAGCAATTTTAATTTTTACTAATACAATATTTCATTTTGCCCCTTGAACGTAGAAACATATAAAATAATTCTCGACAAATTTAAGCCCATTTCAATCAACATATTATGAATTAAATCTAGTTACTTATTTATGTCATCAATGCATATCTTCCTAGCTCTACTAGCAATACATCTCACTAGGTTTCTCTTATAATGAATGGGTATAGAGCTCAAGAAATGTGTACTGGCTTGTTGAGGAACTTTCCCTACACACATTTCTACTGACAGAACCACTTTCTTATCTGTTTAAAAAAATGTAGAGGAAATGGAGTTTATTATCAAGTAACTCCATATCCCTAATTCTCTTAAAGAATTGAAAAATAACAGGATCACTACTCCAACCATTCACGATTCATTTAAACATACTGAGTCGAACACACCACGACTCCACAGTTTACCCCAAGTCCACAAGTTAGGACCTCCTCTGCGTCCAGCTTCAGATATGTGTAATCTGCCATACCATAAAACCGAAAAATGGTTAGTTCGAATCATAGAACCCCTACACAAACTGGTCGTCGACAAAAGCGTTAAAGACATTTTCAATTTCATTTCCAAGGTGAGACACTTGAACTTAAATGGGAAACGGATGATATTTTTAAATGTTGCTTTTTTGTTCACCAATGTACTATTAACTAATATAATTGACTTTGTGTGTCAACAACTACTTGAAAAACAGATCAATATTGGAATTTTCGGGGTTAGTCTCAAGGAATTACTTCTGAAATGCACAACGAACGTCCATTTTGTCTTTAGTAACACATATTATAGACAAACTGATGGAATATTGATGGGTTTACCTCTAGGTTCTATCTTTGCTGACTTTTCTTTTTGTAAAACTAGAAAACGTACCTCTCAAGAGGAGTTACTGATAAGCATGAATTTTATTGACGTTACATTGATGATATTTTTATCATCGTTGATCAGAACAATCGAAAAAAAGAACTCTTAGTTCTACTTAACAGTAAATACTTAGCAATCAGATTTACGTGTAAGGAGGAACGCGATAGTAAACTACATTTTCTCTACATTTTGTTAAACAGATAAGAAAGTGATTCTGTCAGTAGAAGTGTGTATAGGAAAAGTTCCTCAACAAGCTAGTACATACTTTTCTTGAGCTTTATACTCATTCATTATAAACGAAACCTGGTTAGATGTATTGCTAATAGAGCTATGAAGATATGCTCAGACGGCACTATAAATTTAAATTTACCAAATAATATTTATACTTCTGGATAAGTAGTATACTGTTTTATGACTCTTTATAATATGAAATTAGTCAGATTTTTCCTATAATCTATAAATTTTTATATTAACCTGTGATTATCACATATTTCTTTCAAAAAATTCTCATAAATAATTTTGTTCCAATTTAGTAGATTAGAGTGATTAATAATAATGTCGAGTAAGCTACAAAAATCTACACGTAATAACACTTAACAATATACATTCGTATTCATTAAGATAGGTAGTGGCTAGCAATGGGATCCAGGACGCGCGTTTCGTCCTGTTTGGGACTCGTCAGCTGGATGTACCTGCATCTCAGAGTTGATGTTCACTCTGGGACTCGAACTCAGTACCATTTGCTTCAAACGCCATCGCGTTATCCACTTAGCTACTGAGTCCTGATAACCACTTGCTTGTGCAATGGGGTGAGATTCAGGTACATCCAGATGACGAGTCCCAAAAAGGACGAAACGTGCGTCCTGGATTCCACTGCTAGCCACTATCCATATTTGCTTATAATGCTTGTAAATTAAGGCAATATCGAGGCATACGCACAGTATGCACATATGCCAATAAGAGATTGATCAATTTCAGTCCTAAAACATCAATGGGAAAATTCAAGTAAAACAATACCAAGTGAATTTGTATTGATTGCTTAAATATTTCCCTTGATGTTAGGAATTACAATTGATCAGTTTCTATTTAGTCTATGTGCATCATAGACGAACTGCCTCGATTTCTCCATTAACTCACAAGTAACCAATATAAATGAATTCAACCTCATCTCATGCCATAAGTCAGTGACCATCTACACTCCGTAGTTAAGTCGAAAACGTGATAGCGTTTGGAGTGAACTGTACTGGATTCGAGTTCCAAAGTGAACATCAATTCTGAGACGCAGATAAATCCAGCTGACAAGACTCAAATAGGAGGAAACATGAGTTTCAGATTCCACTGATAATCATCATCCATCGATGTAGTTCGTAGTGCGACAAATTAAGTTAATCACTCTAGGGCAGATGCTTTCATTCTTTTTCTTCCTCTAGATCTTAGGTTTCAAAATAATTTATATTTTTTATTCTGCCATAATGTCTTCATTTAAAAATAATTATATTCCCTATGTTCACTTTTTAATGGTTAGAGATACCACTACTCTTAAATCCTAGTTGGTTCAGATTAATCATATATTAATAAACTAAAAAATGAATTGTTCATTACATACCAGTAAATTGTTTAAAAGACATAATTTCAATCAAATTGTAACTACGGTTTTTTTTAAACAGAGCAATTATAAGGCAGCCATAGGTTAACCAATGACTCTTTCTTGATAGAAAGATCAAGTTTTAGCTTTTTGGTTGCTATAGGATTTGTGAATCTCAATATAACTGAATTCTATTGTTTAATGATTAATTTTAATTTGAACGCAATCATTTTACCCACTTTATATTCCATATCTTGTAGATACTGGCCAAATGAACTAGAAAAAAACTTTTTTTGTTCTTTAAAATGTTCATCTATGAATAATAACGACTAATGGAAGTATCAACTCAATATCCAACAATGGAATTCGAAATTTCTAAATTTATTAATTATTCAGTAGATACTTTTATTAATTCAAATGAATATTATTGATGAATTGAATGGTGATAATGAAAATATGCATGATTAAGAGTTGATAGAAATTTGTAACTCATACATCTTATTATTATTATTAATTATGTCAACAATAGAATTTAGACATGGCTCAGAATCGATCATAATGGCGTCGGTGTATACATTCTCTGTTTTTCCCTTAAACTAAGAGATTAAAATCCTTTCATATCTTTCTTTCTAAGAACTAATTCTTTCTTCCTGTACTATATTCTTATTACAATCTTTCTTTTATATACTACCACCTCTGAATTAACTATTTTTATGAATCCGATGTTCATCTTGTTGTGTTAATGAAGTATGGCAACTTGGACCGATGCATATATGTGCCTGGTCCTACGATGTAGCTAACTGACTGAGAATTTAGAAGATTTAATTAAAATTACAAAACAATCATAATTATAATGAATACATAAATTACCATTATTAGATTTGATCTGATCAGTTTTCTGAAAATTAGGAATACGGTTTACTTGAACAATAGCTAATTGACCAAGTTCATTGCCTACATATGCATGTAGACCATCAGTACTAATTGCTAAGCTAGATAGAGCTGATGGAATATTACCACATAAAATATGCTCTCCAAAAGGCATCCAATCAGTTGCAGATAGTCGAACTAGACAAGGTTGAACATGACAAACTTGAAACAATTGTAGAGTACCATTAGAACTGGCAGAAAAAATCATTTTACTTGGATGATGAACCTTGAAGTAAATAAAATAGATTATAAGTTAGTATTTTCAATGAAATAACTATTTGACTAATGGTTATCAATTAACATAAAGTTAATAATAGAATATTGATAATAGATGGTAGTCATTCCAGTTTATAATAACCAACACTAAATTTTAATAAGTCTGTAAGAAGCAAGAAATGTATGAAAAATCGAGAATGTTGTATAAAATGAAATAATCAAACAATCTTCCAGTGAAGTGTACTCACCAACCACCATTTCATATAATAATTTTAATAGAAATGTAAATGTAACATAACGACAAGTCAATCTGAACATTAAAATAACGTGTTAATTAGTTTAAAAACTATAATATCTACAAAATATAGACAAACCTAATAATTAGGATGGTTTCAATCTGATTAGGTTATACACTGATGAATGAGTCAATTAAGTACTTTCTTCTACATCGTAAAACATCATATATTTTAACATGAATGGTAGAAAAATCAAACAAATAAGAATATAAGGCTTGGAGATATCACAGTTTTTGTAAACAATAAAATAGTGACTGAATCGTGACTGATCTAAAAGCCACCAATTGACGACTGGTAAATAAAAATTTAATGTTCACGACCCATATGAGTAGTAGTAGTAGTAGTAGTAGTAGTAGTAGGGATAGTCAAAGAAACCAAACAGATAATAAAGTTTAACAATCTTCATAGAATATTTGGAAATAAAGAATATTTAAGTGAACAATTATTTTCAATAACTTTATCATCAGGCTCTATACAGTTATAAGTTCATAATTATTATTATATTTTACAAAGGCCAAAATAAGGCATTCACTAATGAATTCGACAACATTATATGTTAAAAATGCAGAAATAGTTTTTTATCCAAGTTGAAATAAATAGAACAACTGTTATAAATATTTATTATTAGTATTATTGTCAAACTAGAATTTGGTTATTTGTTCTCTGAAGAAGTGACTTACACTAAGTCACGAAACGTCAGAAAATCCAATTTTCTACTCATTGGGATATTACAAATATATTATTTTTATTTATAACAATGAACCCAATGCTCAATTTATTCGAAATTATCAAATCAAACCTTGGTAATGACACCTATAGAATCACAAGCTCAGAATTGAACGTTGAGTGGCTCGTATACCTGACGACTGATCATCAAGCATTATCCAGTTCAATTACTTTAAACGTTTGAAAAATACTGAATCCAATACTTCACAGAAAACAAATTCTAGTTGAATTGGAAGAGATCATAACATTTAAATTGGAAGCCGAATCCATGAACGACTGGTTTGAAGGACAGATATGATGGATTATTAAGTAATTTCCAACTTAAGTTTCTTTTAAACAATTCCTATATATTACGAAAGTGACTACAACATAAAAATGTTATTTATTCGGTATACCCTGAATTTAGACGTCTTATTCTGTACCTTATCAAATTAATTAAGTATTTAGAAAGACTAGATATATCACTTTATTTTTAGGATTGTTCTCTTTTTTTTTAAAAAGAAATTTGAGGCGTGGAAAAGTTCAGATAATGAGTTTTTCCTGATAGGGATGGGGTTGCTAACTGTACACCAAAACCTCCTTTACCGGGGCTTAAGATCGGCGTCAACTTTGAAAGGCCACCAAATAAAGTTTATGGATAAGTTAAGCACTTGGATTAAAAAAAACTACTTCAGTAATATTAGAAATACATTAGGAGAAATTTTGATAGGATCTGATGTTATAAAAAAAATTGCAAACTATGATAGAAAACATAATTCAAAGGTGAAATTTTAAAAGTTTGAAGTTGAATGTATAGAAGCCATCATAAATGATGAAAAACATGACCGACAAAATTTAAATAGTAATAGGTATGAGACAAACATAGTACTGATTACTCATCAGTGACACTAGGTATTGAGGATTGGAACCCAATGAAGAGTGGAGTTAGTTCCATTAAAATTCCCCGGTACATTTCACCGATCTTTTCGACGTTATATATATATATATATATATATATATATATATATATATATATATATATATATATATATATATATATATATATATATATATATATATATGCAACAAACCTTCAAATCTTGAACAGAGCCCGGATGAACAAGAGAGCATAACAAACGTGGATCATCAATAGTATCACCGAGCACACCAGCAGTAGTACAATCTTCCTTCTCTGACATAGGTTTAACTGTTTCATTATGATTATTAACAGAAGGATCACTGCTATACTGCCATAAACAAACACGATTCACCTAAACGCAATAAAAAGTGAACATAATGATAAATGATATAAATAATGATTAATTAAATGTTCAGTTTTATTTTCGAATAGTAGGCAAAAAACAAATCAAAGACAAAAATGTTGAAGCATAAATTAATTTTAAACTTTAGATGGAAACACATGGTAAATTATTGAACAGTTTATCACAACTTAAGAAAAATAACTGAAATATTGTTTTAGCATGTATTTTAATGTAAAACAGTAAAACAGTAAAACGAACTACTATGGTGCATGCTACTTATATGGACAGATATAAATAGTACATGTCAAGAATTGAAATTAGGATTTTTATTAACAGAAGAGGAACATGAAGAGAAGAAAATGAAAATAAGAAGTAGTACGAGTAGCAACAGGAATAGTAGAACGATGAAGTTTGTAAGAGACAATTCAAGAAAGATGTGCAAATGGTATATATGATTTTGCTTAATACAATATAATTGGTTAACATTAACCAAGTTTTCGTTTATTACAATGCTTGATTCATTAAAGGATTCTATTGATATAATATTCTGTGTATGATAGACTGATTCATTAATAATAACTGAAAAATAATTGTATTTTTTGTTAACAAGTAAAATCGATTGGATGAGAGTTTAGTTCAAGATAAAACTTACTTAAAAACCGTTCGAAAATAGATAGCACGGAAAAAGTGCCCCGTCTTACTACTGATGAACATATCCAGTGTTTATTGTTGATTTAGAGGTAAAAATCAGTGTCACAACATTTACAATTCTTAATTTATAGTAAACTCGAGTGTTTGTTAAAATTTACGCATATAAGGTGCATTAAGTTTTTTAACCCAATAAAATATCTTACTTCACATAGATTGGTCTCTGATTAATAATCACTAATATTGTGTTTGCCTGTTTCTTAGTGCTAATCTAACTCTATATATATCGACTATGTGGTAATATTCCAAGCTATGAAGTATCATTCCCCTCAAATTTACAAGTACGCCTTGTTGATGAGTGCAAAATAGAACAACAAATAGTTCAAAGGTTTCCTGTCGACCACCTTCAATCATCTAACGTATCAACATAGTGTACGATAATAGAATAGTAATCATAATTCAGTTTGATCGATAGAATTCGATCAACAACTAGAGGGAAAAACAAACATGACATTTGTTGCAACTCAGTGATCAATCAAATATAAATATCTCACTCCTACCTACAGGAAACCAGTCGCTACCAAATAGTCCGTGGTAATATTTCTGAATACGTCGCAGTAGATTTGAATCCTACGTGGATCATCAAGACCATAGACACTTACATCTAGAGATACCTTACAATTTTATTCGACCAAATAATAATAAATCCCTTATTTTATTATTGATATATCAAGAAACAAATCGAATAAATTGAATGCGATATAAAAATAAGGAATTTTATTACCTCTTCCAACCAACTACCAGTAACAATTAATTCTTGGTATTGTGTCTCTGGTTTACTGACAAATCGAACACGAGATAACTTGAATGAAATGCACTTAACACTCGAACGATTAGAACATTGGACCATTTTGAAGTTGTCACTATTATTCAGGAATAACTTTAGAGCCTACTAATACAATAGCCAGTATTAGTTAAACTTTCTAAAATAATAAGATAGCAAACAGAACAGATATTGAAGTTGAAATACACAATGAATTAGTAGGTTTGCATAATAATGAAGTTTAATTCCATACAGTGAAAAACGAGAAAAACTGATTAATAAACTTTAAACATCGATGACGCATCTTATAACTGATCAGCTTCAGCGATCAAGATCCCGACATCTCAATCATCTAAATGTAACCAGGAATTTGTCAAAAAAAACAATGAATAAAATAAATCCCGACTATTTGGCTTACTGGTTACTCAATTGTAGTTCTTCAGTAGTAAGTAGGAGTTAAGTTAAAATCAGAAATCAGCTTTAAAAGCAAATTACTAAGTATGGAATACTTTTATCAAATAAAAATAAACAATCTACAATTTCATTTAAATTGGTTATTTGGATCTTCCTGTTGATGTGAAGGACTGCGATTGATCAGTTTCTATTTAGTCTATGTGCATTATAGACGAATTGCCTCGATTTCTCCATTAACTCACAAGTAACCAATATAAATGAATTCAACTTCATTTCATGCCATAAGTCAGTGACCATCTACACTCCGTAGTTAAGTCGAAAACGTGATAGCGTTTGGGGTGGACTATACTGCATTCGAGTTCCAAAGTGAACATCAAATCTGAGATGCAACTAAATCCAACGGAAGAGACCTAAATAGGAGGAGACGTGTGTTCAGGATCCCACTGATAGTCATAATCCATTTTTGCTTATAATATATAAGTTATCATCTCCAAAGAGAACAAGTTTACTGAATTGAATCCTTATACTGAACTTATAGACATTATGATAAAACAATATACAGATATACAAATACAATATTTAGGTTTGCATAATTAAATCTCTAATAAATACTAATAGGAATATGCATATTGATGACAGAACAGAGAAGTTACAAAATTATTGCTTTAATTTCAACAGCTGAGATCATGAGTCAGCTGAAGCTAGATCACCATGGAAAACGTGGAAGCACTGGACGACCGTTTCGTCCTATTGTGGGACTCCTCAGCAGTGCGCATCCACGACCCCGCCCCCCTAGCGAGATTCGAACCCAGGACCTATCAGTCTCGTGCGCGAACGCTTAACCACTAGACCACTGAGCCGGCCGGCATCCAACGGTGTTAATGTCTAAATTCAACTAATCCACGAAATTGAGTGACACATCCACCATTATCAGAATGTGTTTTGTGGAGATTTTAGAAATTTCACAGATTGAAATCATGCCGGCTCAGTGGTCTAATGGTTAAGTGCTCGCGCGCGAAGCCAGTAGGTCCTGGGTTCGAGCCCCGGGGGGTGCGGGGTCGTGGATGCGCACTGCTGAGGAGTCCCACACTAGGACGAAACGGCCGTCCAGTGCTTCCAGGTTTTCAATGATGGTCTAGCTTCAACTGACTCATGATTTCAATCTGTGAAACATCCACCATTGTCATCAGTGAGTTACTATCTCACAACAGATCCGGTTGAACTCCACTGGTCACTGCTCCTCACTAGAACTTCAGGATATACCTCTTGAAGCCAGTCACTAGTGAGCATATGTTGATTAGTATCAGAAGGGGTTTTGTGGAGATTGTAGTAATTTCAACAGTTGAGATCATGAGTCAATTGAAGTTAGACCACCATAAACTCATGATCTCAACTGTTGAAATTACTACAATCTCCACAAAACCCCTTCCGATATCATTGCTCTAGGTGAAAATCGCTTTTTCCTTGTCGATAATTAATCAAAAACAATTGAAAGTTTAGCAAAACTGTCGATCATGAAGAGGTTGGGGATAGACGTATAGATAACCGTATGTAATATAATAAATTACTGATTATCTCAATATTACACAAATTGCTAGCTAGTAAGTAACACTAGTCACTGCAAATCAGATTTATCAATGGTGTATTTCTGATCATTAAACCAAATGTGATGAAATATTCTGTCCTTGAAATAAAGAGAATACCATGAAATATTGATTTCCAGCAATTATTTACAGTACTTTATTTACATTTACACATCCATATATTCAGCTTTGATCTATACTTTAGGTGTAAAGATTTTTGATACTAATCAGCTAGCCAGACAGAAATAGGTGTGGTGAAACTTGAACAATCAACAACTATCAGTTCAAAATTGAATGACTTGATTAACAAAGGTACTACACTTCACTTTACAATAATACTGTTATGAAATTTGTAAGTGATGGATATTTTATCTTATATATTTAACATATGAAATTGTAATTTTTTCAACATTCAATGCAAAAAAAAAAAGATGACCAAAGTACATATGTATAATGATTCCAATGTTCAAGATGTCATTACAACAAACAAAAAAAAACTTTTAAAATGAACCAAGAAAAAAGATAGAAAAGAATCATAACTTTATTCAATATATGGATTTTTATAAAACGATATCTAACATCTTTACAATGTTATCATTTAGAAAAAAAAATACCCAAATTAATTCATGTACACGTGGAGAACATTGAAAATCTACAACAAAAAAACGATAATTATGTATGATATCTCTATGTCTCATTACTACTATGTCCCATTGATTCATCTCCCTGTTCTGATGATAATATATCAAGTTGTAGATTATTATTATTATTATCATCATCACCATTAACGTTATCAATAGAAGTAGTCGGAGAATTCTGGAATTTTGAATGTACCGCCGCAGTGACACTATTAATTGGTGTTTCACAAGTAGTATGATTAAAAGATTCATCGTCACAAGGAAGTGATGTTGGTGGATGCGAATGATGAACCGGTGTTGTTATAGTAGTTATTAATTCCATCGAGGAAGTAGCAGTAATAGAAGTGATATTTTTAGCATTATTTCTATCATTATTATCATCTTCACCATAACAAATGCTTGAAGTTAAGTGACCTGAATGGATTGTAAGTGCTGCTGATGATGAAGGAGGTTGCTTGGGAAGATGAAGTCTCCTCGATACTGTTGATTCATTGAAAGAAGTGAGAGCCTCTTTCAATGAAATACTCAAGGGCTATAAGTAAAAATGATAAGTTAGGGAAAATATTACTGAATAATAATGAGGTCTTATAAATACATCTTGACTAGCTACGAAGACAAAATTTTTAAATTAGCCTGATATATATATATATATATAATATATATATATATATATATATATATATATATTCCACATTTTGAAAGTGAAAATCCTATCCCAATCTTACAAATTATACAAACCATATCATCTTTACTGTATTTCATGTACATCCAGAGTGAGATGAGGATAGGGCTTCTAAGAAAGAACGCTTAATATCTCTACACAAGACACCGTACATTCGTTTAGTGTATACAGAGTGTAATTAAGTTTTCAAAACATAATCTATTATAAGATAAAATTAAGATATAACCTAGAAACTTGTACTGTTAAAATAAAATCGAAACTTCAACAAAGAATGCCATTTTCATAAAATCAATGACTGCTTAAACACTTATCTATTCAATAGATTTGAGATAATTCGACAAAGATCAAACATTATTACTTGAAGATTTATTCACAAATTGTTCAATAGTTGAAAGAAAGTATTCCATTTTCTTTTTAAGTGAATAACATTTTACATCTAGCACATATGAATTTAGTAGGGACTTCGAGATACATTTAACATACAAAAAAAAACAATAAACAATGACAAGAAACTAAAATGAATTGGTTCCACTTTTTAAAGAATTTTACTGTTTAAATGTCAACAAAGTTTTCATTGGGATTCAAACTACAAATATAAGCAAACTGACAGAAGTCATAATATGTGAAAAGATATGAAGGAATGATATAAACAGTTAAAAAGTTAAATAAATTGATAAGTAGCTTTTATTTCACAGATCAGAATGATCTCTTTTACCATAATACTAACTGTTTGGCTCGTTTTAGATTAGATTTGTTAATTATGTTTACATAGATGAAATTATATTACACTACAACGCTATTAATAACAAGAATTATTGCTACGTTTATCATATTTCAGTTTGAATTTTGAAGTGCTAAAAAAAAGAAGACGAAACTCTCCCATATTTTGCTGATTTTGTGCTTGCTAATGAGTAGTTTCTATATGGATTCTTCTAAAATTCTAGTTGTAAAGTCAAGTCGGGAATGAAGTGACTAACTAGCTGATAACATACGAATCAAAAACTAGTTGAAGTTGAAAATATAACCCGTTTGATAAATCAAACACAAAAATATGAGTGTTATACTTCCTGTGAGACTTAAAGCTTCTACACTTGATCTTACCAAGTACGCATTCACGTAATTAGCTTTGAGCTATACTCTAATTATGAGAACTAGTGGTAATAACAGGTTACTAGAACTGAAGTAGGTGGAACGGGTTTCAGACCTGTGACTTAATAGCTGAAAGTTGATCACTATAATCACTGAACTACCAGTCCAAGATTTTTCGCGTAAACATTATAAAGTCAATTAAAATTATGAAGAAACATCTTTATCGAATTCTAACGGTTTTGTTGTAAATATCAGTATTTGTGGTAAAAACTAATCTCCAGTAGTTTTACAATGAAATATAACGTATAGATTGATAGTCAATTACTTCCACCCAATTGAAATCAGATATCATTAAATTATTGAAGATTTTGTTAAATATAAATTCAAATAAAAACCTGAATTTCTTTCGCAGCAGATTTCATAACTTCCGTTCTGGAAAACTCCGATTCTTCTGCTTTCCTTGATGTTTGTAAGTCTAGAAAAAAGAAAAGAAAAATGATATCCTTAGGTTGAAATGATCAAAGGTGTTTTAGTTTGAATACATATATATAATGAAGTGAGAAGGAAAGCGTATTTTTTGGAAAGAAATAACATTCAAAATAAAGCCATCCGTTGGAGAATGACAACTGCTCATTACAAATTCAAAAGATGGGACAACTTTAGTATTGAGTTGAAACGTTACTTTAATATAAAGAATTATATGTAGTATGAAAATCATTTAAGTATGATTATATTTTACATCCAGCAATAAATATTACAAAAAATACATTTAGACAGCCTTCAGTAGAATGCCTTTTCCGACATCGGTGTTATATTGGCCATATTAATTAACTATACAAAGTTTCATGAGATATGGTGTTTTCTTGTATTCTTATGTAGTCTAGTCTTCATGAGGTTTTTACCATCACAAATCACAAAGTACGATAAATACGCTGAGATCATATGATTGGATTAAAACATTTCAACACGGAAATATATTCGTAGCGAACATTGAGTTAATATAAAAAGTAATGAAGGATAACTGATTATGTAGAATCTATGCGAGGATTTGAAATCAACAAAAGGGTCAAGTTGTCTGAAAACAGAACACAACAACTAAGGACTCCAGGCACTGATAACTGTACCAAAAGCTCAGTCAAAGAAAATGTGTGTCTCAAATAAGCGAATGAGGATTAAATTACAATATATACTATGAATCAGAAATCAGTACTTGGTTGTCAAATATTAATGAAAACAAATTAATCACAGAATTAAGTAAGGTACCCAAAATAAGCAAGATCCCATAAATCAGTAAACAAAAGGTAAAATGAATGGTGTGGGAAAGAAGAAGTACCTTTGGGATTACGAAAAATGAGTTAAATATTAGAACAATAGTAAAAATGGACAAAATATGGAATCCGTTACGAACACTACGTTAAAGCACACAGGTCACAAAACAATTGTCTAAAATACTCAAACTACTGGGTGTTAATAAGTAGTGTGATGTAACACACTAAAAAGATCAAATACTCAGGAAAGTTGGTTAGAAAAGGAATAGTGGGTTTAACAAGTTGTTTTATGAATTTTATTGCATGTATCGATCAACAATGAGTCTAAACAATAAGTTTCACTTTGTATACACTTAATTATCAATAGAATTACTAGGTTAATTCAAAAACTTACTCTGATCTAAATATTCACAATGATCAGTTTTACTTTCTTCAATAGGTATATCGATATTATTAACCGAATCCAATGGAGCTAATTGTTCAATATCTCCAGCTAATATTGTAATTTGACGTAGCATAGCTTTAGCTTCTTCACGTGTTTCTGGATATTCAAGACATTTATTAGCAGCTAAAGCTGAATCTTCATAATGTCCTTTACGTAAATGATAATTTGCTAAATATTTATAAGCTATAGCTAAATTTATTTGTTCATTTACCTAAGTTAAGAAGCAATAGAGAAATTAAAACAAAATTGTCCAGAATATTTAACTACATTAGTAAATATTGAATGATAATATTAAGATAATTAAAACCTGGTGTTGCAAAGAAAATTGTAAGTATAAACTACATTAAGATATACCATTATTCATGTAAGTGGTTTGAATAATTTTTTCTGGTTAGCGGTTTTCTTTAGCGAGTTAGTTTTTTACGGAATAGAGTCGCTAACCCTCCTCCTTTATCCGGGCTTGGGGCCGGCAGTAGCCCCAGAAGGGCTTCATTAAATGAAGAGTTCTATAGAGTTATAAATTCAGATGTAATCTATCTTTTTATTATTATTTTGAATAAATAAATCCTTAATCTTAAACAGAAAAAAAGTTTACGAAAAAAAACTATTTTAAAATATTAAAAAACTTATGAATATAATGATTTTTCTTTAGTAAATTTAAACTGAGAACTAAACTAAATTTAGATTCCATTATTTATTCTAATCAGTTACCGTAGAGTTGAAAGATGGTATATATCGTAAAATCATTGCAAGTATGCGGTAGATTTATCATTCAGAAATGATAATAACACGACTAAGTGAAAAATGATCGCGAAATTTCACAACATTTACTTTTTAGTTATTATATTTTAGGTTTTAAACAAAGTTTTAACAGTCTGTATATATATATATATATATATATATATATATATATATATACTAGTCACAACCAAGAGACAACTTACACCGTTACGTTGGCATAATTTTATAAATTCTGTATAGGCTGCGGCAGCTTCCGCGTCTTCACCACATCTTTCAAAGCAGATAGCTAATCGCATCAATGCTTCACCTTCTATATCACCAACACAATATGCACGCCAATAACACTTTTTGGCTTCATCAAATCGTTTAAGTCTGCCATAAATCTCTCCTAAAGCTACAATTAAACGTGAATCTGTAGGCATAAGATACTGCGCTTCTCTGCATGGCCCATAAAAAAAGACGGGAATGGAGAAAAAGAAGAACATTAGCAATCTATACGAATGTTGTACAGTAATATACACTAAGGTTTGAGCAAGTAATCACAACTGTTGTTAAATAAATTTAATATTATATAGACCAAAAAGAAGTGATACATACAGAATCTATAGGACTTATAACGCAACCAAGTGGTATTTATTTCAAAAGCTATAAAGCAACAAACATTACGACTGAGTCAGTTATCATTAATTCCATTGGATAATTGTTGCAAATTGGTTGAAGTTGAGATGGTACCGTCGGTTAGGCGTTTGTCGGGAGATTTGAAGGTTTTGGATTTGACAAGTGGCAAGATCGTAGGTGTGTACCATTAAGTCTCATACTAAGATAAACCAACTATCTAGTGCTCCTTGGTTTCAAAATTCAAAATCTAATTATCAAGTCAATAAATCATAAAAATGAAGTAACATATATTGTATTTCAAATTGGCAAGAGGAAAATTACAACAAAACAGCAAATTGACTTGAAAGTGAGTTTAAACAAGCATTACAGCTAATAAGTTATATATGATCATACATACCTGACAAAAAATCATAACAGCAACAGGAAAAACGCTTCAAAAACGTTTAACCTCACTAAAATTATGCACGATTTTTGAATTTATACAAACTACTGATAGCTAAACATGTTAGTAATAAACATTAATTTGTATGAATAGTAAACATTTAACATACTGACATACTGAAACTTGCCTATAATAGTAAAGTGAAAATGATGGCAAATTTAATACTTCATACATTTGCCCAAGACCATACCATGCACGGTAATCATGTCGATTATAAACAAGTGCTTGTCTATACGCGTGTATTGCAGCATTTGTATTTCGAAGTTCCATAAATTCATGACCTTGGTGAAGAAATCAGCAAACAAACGATTTTAAGACTATACAAAAATAAAGTATCTTTGCTGAAAACAAAATGGAAAGAAACATGGTTCAGTTTAGACGATCATACCCGTCGTCTACATGATGATATCGAGACATTTTAAACGTGTTATCACAAAAGTCCAAATCGAATTATTAACACATACCATTAACACAATATACTAGGATGGATGTATGTATGCAGACCAACTGAACAGCAAGTAAGTGGGCTGATGTAGTCAAATAGATTACATTAATAAACGACAACAATTTAAGCTGTTTAGTTTGATTATAAGTTTATTTTTATGAAGAAAGTGATAGTAAACCACAGCAGAACCGTCATTGGCTTCTATTTTGAGCCATATATGATGACATTTTAAGACACTGAGTTGTACCATCTCTAGGACCCCAACTAGAGATTAACAACGAATCGAAAAACCACAGTTCTATACAGATATCTTTCATACCACGGGACCACATCACAAACTGGCCAGACACAGTCGTAGGAGAACCCATCAAGTAGAAAATGAATGCGAAATATTACAACCAAACCCAATAACTGTCATCCATACTATTTTTGTCAAGTACTTAATTGAAGTATTCAACTTTTAACCACAATCTACAAGGAGTGTATTATTCAAATTAAAGCCTTCTATTGTAACTTATCAATGAGAAAGTTTTTTTTACCAGAACTTATCAGTGATATAATCAGTAATTTATTAGGTTGCCGCAACAACGCTTCATTTTGCCTATCATTAGCTAAAAATGTAATTGGAGCTATGGATTTATATAAATGTTATTTTTGTATCATATAACTTCTGTCGTAAAACAGTGTCACGTGGAGAGACGGTTCACGTTACTAAATAGACACTGAAGATTGTACAAATATGAAACATAGATGTAAATGAACAATGAAGAAAATCTATTCCATATCATCAAGTCCAATCAAATAATTATAATAGTTGATATAGGATGGATGGATAGTGGCCAGCAGTGCAATTTAGAACGTACGTTTCATCCTACTTGGGACTCTTTGGCTGAATGAATCTGCATCCGAGTTTATGTTCACTCCAGGACTCGAAGTCAGTACCATTTGCTTTAAATGCCATTGAGTTACCCATTTAAATACTTCAAACCATTTTAAACTGAATTTATAATAATAATAATTATTATTAAAACAACCAACCAACCAATTAATGTCCAGACTAATGAATAAGCTGTTTTTAATTTAAGAGCACGTCGAAAATAAATAACCGCTTTTTCATGTTGTCCACGCAATCCAAAAAAATTTCCGACAACACAACAAGTCTCTGCACGATATCTATCTAAATTAACACAATGATGTGCTAAATAAGCCAGTTCCGTTGAATCTTCACATACAAATAAAACATTTGAATAAGTATCCACGTTGTCTAATCGACAAGGACAAGCATTGAATAACTGTAACAATAAGAAGAAGAAGAAAGAACGAAGTGGATATAATAAAACTGCCATTTAGGATATATATATATATATATATATATATATATATTGATGGTTGGATTATTATTGGGTAATTTTAGTGTTTATATTATCTCCTTTGAAGAAGCTAGGACTAGGCTATTAAGCGAAACGTTGAAATTATTTGATTTCAATGGCTGAAACTTCTACAAATATTCGATTCTGATTTTTGCTGTTTTTTTATGCACTGTGTCTAACTACAGTGAAATTTCTTATTTAAATCTTGGTAAAATTTCTTAGAAGTAAAAACAACAAGGTTTGAAGAATGACATGAATGCAATTCATCTTAATTTCACTAACTAATGTATGTTGAACTTTTATTTATTAATTATATTAATCATTATAATTTTTGACTATTTGCAGCTGATGAGAAGCCATGAAACAGAATGAATTCACTTTATTCTCTAAACCTTGTTGTTTTGTCGAGTTCAAACTTATTAAGGGACCTGGTTGTACGAAACAAAGATAAATAAAGTTATATTGTAGTTACTAATTAATTGTAATTCTCTCTTTATTTGATGACATACATTAGATTACCATAAAGAATTTTCAATATAAAATACGCAAAACTTCAACTGAAGTTTTATAAGAAATTAACTTGTGAATATTTGAAAAATATATGTATGAAGTTTTCAATGTGATTTGTAGCTAGTAACATTCATTCATAAGTGTTTAGAATCAATCCTGATCCCGTGACACCCCTTTTCATTGCCGAATACATCTGATGTAGTCAGTCAGTCAGTCAGTCAGCTACAACGTAGGACCAGGCACATATGTGCATCGGTCCAGGTTGCCATACCGCATCAACACAACAAGATGAACACCAGATTCATAACAGTGGTTAGGTGAAAGGTGGTAATATATGAGAAAGATTGCATATAGAGATATAGTACAAGCAGAAAGAATTGGTTCGTAGAAAGAAAGATATGAAGCGATTTTAATCTCATAGTTTAAGGGAAGACAGGGAGTGTATACACCGACGCCATTGTGATCGATTCTGAGCCATGTCACCAAGAGTCTCCAACCATTGGTTACGATAGTCACGCGGACCCCAACCAAGTAGTCTGCATCTACCAACATGGCTCAGACTAGAAGTTAGTGACTTCAAGCACTGATGCCACGTTTTGGTTTGGCCGCCCCTAACTTTCTTCCAACCATTTCCAATACCGGATAGCATTGCACGTCGTGGTAATCGGTAATCAGGCATACGTAACACGTGGCCCAACCATCTCAGTCGATGAAGATTCATAACCTCATCAACTGATTTACCATCCTTTCCTAATACCCTGCGTCTAACCTCACTATTACTTACCCGGTTATCCCAGCAGACGCCAGCAATATTTCTTAGGCATCTGTGGTCAAATAGTAATAGCTTACGAGTGTCTTCTACTCTTAATGGCCATGTTTCGCTGCCGTAAATTAAAACAGAACGGACTGCCGCGCAGTATACTCGTCCTTTTATTGATAGACGGATATCTCGCCTTCGCCATAGGTGACGTAAGCTGGCAAAAGCCAAACGAGCTTTTCGAATCCGTGCTGAGATTTCGTCCGATACCAACCCATTAGGGCTGATCAGACTTCCAAGATAAGTGAAGTTGTCAACGCGTTCGACTACTTCACTCCCTATCCTTAGTTCAGGTGTTAACGCAGACCAGTCCTGAAGCAACAACTTGCATTTAGAGGGAGAGAAGCGCATTCCAAACATCCTGGCATTGTTGCTCAGTGCTACCAGAAGATTCTGCATTTTGTCAGCGTCTTCACCAAACAGGACTATGTCATCTGCGTATTCTAAGTCGATAAGTGGACCTCCTGGAAGGAGATCAATACCCGAGAACTCAGTCGACGAGAAAGTTATTTCCATCAGTAGATCTATGATGAAGTTAAACAAAAATGGGGAAAGTGGACATCCTTGACGGACACCACTTGAGGTTGCAAAACTAGATGACAGTTCGCCATAAGCTCTCACTCGACTAGTAGTGTTCGAGTAAAGAGCCTTTACAAGGTTTATGTACTTCTGGGGTACGCCTTTCAATGACAGACACTGCCACAGAATCTCGCGGTCTACAGAGTCAAATGCTGCTTTCAAGTCAAGAAAGACCACCATCGTCGGACGCCGATAAGTATGCCTGTGTTCTAGAACCTGACGAATGGTGAATATGTGGTCGATGCAGCCACGACCAGGTCTGAAGCCAGCTTGATTTTCTCGTGTTTGCAGTTCACGAGTTTTAGTTAGGCGTCTGATTATTATTGAGGCTAGTATTTTAGATATTATATTAGTTAAACTAATCCCTCTGTGGTTGTCACAGGATGATTTTGACCCTTTCTTATATATTGGGACGATAAGTGATTGTGACCAGTCAGATGGAATTACGTCTAACTCCCAGATCTTAGCTAAAATATTAGTCAACCTAACCGCTAAAATTGGACCACCATCCTTAAAGACTTCTGGAGCCAGTCCATCTGGTCCAGCTGCCCTTCCTCGTTTCAGATTATCTATAGCCTTTTGAACTTCAGCAAGAGTTGGGGGACCTACTTCAATGTTCCATTCACGCTGTCTGGGAATGGAGGGTAGTTGTAGAGTAGCTGAAGGCCAGCTGAACTGTTCTCTGAAATGTTCAGCCCATCGTTCTAAACGCCTGGACTGGGAGCAGATGAGTGCATCGTCTTTTTCCGATATAATCTCACTTACACTTGACTTATTAATTCCAGTTTCTTTTATTAGTCTGTAAAGCTGTCTTGTGTTCCCTATAGTCGCCGCCTTTTCCATCTCTTTTGCTTTCGTTGCCCACCACTGCTCACGGTCGTTTCTTAGACTTTTTCTTAACCTAGATTTGATTTGTTGTCGCTCTTCATCATGTTCGGAACCTGATGGGACAAGTTTGCGAGAATCCATCAGTGTGACAGACTTTGAAGAAATCCACTGGTCCTTTGAAACTCTGTGGTTTAAGTTGCTAATAGATGTCACTGCTGCTTCCACAGCTGCTTGTATGTCTTTCCAAGCAACATCTGGGTCAGCCTCGTCTTCAGAACTACCTAAGTGTGAACTCAGTTGTTCTTGGAACCTATTTTTGGTTTTCTCGTTACTCAATTCAATTCTAATTGGTCTTTTTAATGTGGCTTTTTTGCGTCCGGTGAGGCGCAAGCAGATGCGTGCCCGTATTAGGGCGTGGTCGGAGTCCAAGTAGGTACTCCAGAATGAGCGACAATCTTCTACCGACCCTCTCCAACGATGACTGATGGCAATATGGTCTATTTGAGTCCATCGTTGGTTTGGTGTAGGGGGTCGCCATGTTAGACGATGTCTCTCCTTATGCTTAAAATTTGTGTTTGCTAAAAATAAGCGATTGTCTGAGCACAGTTGCAGCAGACGATCACCATTATCTGTTCGCTGTGCCGGAATGCTAAAATATCCACCTAAATGCCTTTCTGTTTGGTTTAAGCTACCTATCTGAGCATTAAAGTCACCCCCTACGAGTACTATGTCTGAGCGTTTAGCTTTCTGAAGAAGTTCAGAAAGCTTTCTGTAAAATTCATCTTTCACTTCATCGGAGCTGCAGTCAGTGGGAGCGTAGGCAGAAACGACAAAAAGGCAACGACGTGTGTCCCTATCCTTCCGAGTTCTTACGGAGCCGTTTAGCCGAACAGCACATAGACGACTGTTGATGGGGATCCACTCTAGCAGTGCTTGTTCCGCCCTCATGCTTAGTGCTATGCCTACACCTGCCAGTCCACGAGAACTGGCCATCGGGTCACCAGATACACGTAGGGTGTATCTCGTTGGCTCTCCGTTTTCCCGAGGTGAGGTCAAGTGAATGATCACACTGGAATCCTGTATGCGTGTTTCGGAGACACAGCATACATCGATGGAAAGAGACTCTAGGGTTTTAGCCAAGGAAGCCTGTTGACCGATTTGACATAGGGTGCGTACGTTGAAAGCTCCAATGTGTAGTTTGGAGCGAGGTTTCAGTAGACCTGGGACAGAGTTTTGAGCACTAGAATCGTTGGCTATGGTGACACTTGAGGAAGAAGCCGAAGGAGGAAGTTTAGGGTTGAAAGTCGATGTAGGAGGAATAATAGGAATTGAAGAGGAAGGTTGATTATGAATACAGTGGTCTTGGGTGCTGTTAGAGGTATGAGGGCGGTTATCACTTCCCGGTTGCCCACACCGTGGAAGGGTTCTTCTGGAGGTACCTGAAAAGGAAATTGGATTAGAGGCGGTCTCAGCGACCTGAGAGCGTGACCGCAGTGCTCAAGGGACAACTGCTTGAGGCCGGTCGCGCAAGGCCTTTTTGTTGAAGGTTTTTGACGTGTTAGCTCCGTTCTTCAAAGAGCCTTACCGCCGGAGACGGAAATCCGTGAGGTAAGGTGAGGTGTGCATTTTTAGGGTCGACCTTTTCTAACCCCACCCCTCCTTGTGGGAAGGCAGCATCGCTGTCATGCTGGTTGTCTGAAGGAAACACCTTACTGCTGTCACACCTCTGTACAGTCAGCAGTACGACTTCGCCTTCGGACCTTAGGTTTGTTGCTTTTAGTCTTACCGCTCTTCAACCGACCTGTCTGACATGGTAGGACCTTGAGGAACGGTTGTTCCAGCCAGTATAGCTCGGTTGCTTCATCACGATAGGCAAGCCCGACCACCACATCAAGGTAGCAACAACGGTCAGGAGGTAGCAACAACGGTCAGGTGATGTAGTCAGATCACTCGGAGAGTATTTTTTGACTTTGTCAGTAATTAGATTAATGATATATCGTAGAAATTTTATAAAGACATGTCAGTACACGCGATTAACGGATATGGATTGTTAATCAAAAGAAATAAGAAAACAATAAAACTAATGATAGTCTATCCATGTCTGGCAAATTGATGATCCAGAAGTTAGAGCAGGCCATTTTATATTTACATACATATTTGAAGAGATTGACGAGTGACCAACTAGTCAAGGATTAAAACTCACCTCATTTTGATTTTGAAAACTGACTAATAGCACTGATCAGGTTCTACAATTATAAATCCAAATTAATAATCCATAAAATTGGCCAGATTTAAGGCAGAGTTATTATTGGGGCTGACTAATTTGATTTGATAACCAACAACAATTCTTAATTCATATATTACAATTTCCAAAAGATGTACTCTGCAATAAATCTGGCCAATTTTATGGATTATTAATTTGGATTTATAATTGTAGAACCTGATGAGAAATTATTGAAAAGAATATTCTTCGTTCATATAATTGTGTTTTAATAGCACTGACTCATATAATACAGATATATTTATTAGCTTTATGCATAGATCCGTAGTTCTTACGTGACGGAAAAGAGTATTCAATTAATGTGTTTTCCGAGAAGTTAACAATGATGGTAAGAAAAGAAGTTGAGAACTATGATACCTTTTTACTTTGAAATGTGAAAATGTAAATGAAAGTTTAAAAGGTTTTGTGTCAACATTGAAAAGACTAGTGGAGATTCTGATGTAAACTTAATGCTATGTAAAATAGTTAACACAGAGAGGTGACCAAAAACAATAGCTAGACAAATAATCAAATAAGAAAAGAAGAACATAACTTGATTCCTTCAAAATAATTTATCTCTTATGAAGTAAGTAAAGATAGAATTAATATAAAAGTACCAGTGTACATATCGTCAACAAATGACTCTGGATAATACAAAATAAATCAATACTGTAAAAGAGTAATTAACCGACTGAAGAAGAAAACGAAAGAAATGTAAGAAACACAACCTACTAGACGCCTATAGTCAGCAGTGAACAATTAATGATTTGAAGAAATTAAATTGACAAGGACCATCTGCCTGTGCACATTACTTTGTTTTCTTAAACAGGGCTTGACAACAAACTCTGAAAAGATGCAATAATGTATGCGACAGAAGGCAACTGAAGAGAATCATAACTTAAATTTGAGTATTAACTAATAACATCATCGTTGAGAAACGTTTTAGTACAATTGCACAGAGGAATTAATTTACAGGCATTCCCAGCAGGCATGTAATTCAGTTCATGTCTAATTAATACTTGATAACTGCCAAGGATTGTTATTTTTATTTATTCACTTATGAAACCGAATGGATCAGCTCCTAATAATGCAACTGAGTTCTTTGTTGAAACACTCAATCCATGCTAAAGAAATCCGCAATACTATACATTTCCAATTGTAGTCTGGTTTTCTGCCTTTTGATATTATCATCCCTTAAATTTTGATATTTTACAGTGAATATCAATTAAAATTAGAAAAATAACGTTGAGTTGTGTTACTTGTTATTCATCATTTAAACGTAACTGTATACCACAATAATTATTTCTATTCATATCCAGATACAACTAATAAACCATCAACACTTGATCGATTTAACTTATGAACGAAAGAGATAAATATATCAGTCACTTAGTCATGTTTAACGCAAAACCTGATATATGTGTGTAATAGTTGTCATACTATATTATTATAGTGACATAAAATTATTTCAAGAAAATTCCGAGAATACTAAAAGTAATAACCGCATCAAAAGTAATAGCAAAGGTCGAATATAGGAAAAAAAGGTATAAAGAAATCTCGAGATTTGTGTTTTAAGAGAAGACAAAGTGTGAATGTACCCACATCATTACGAACGATTCTGAGCCATGTCACCCAAAATCCCTAACAATTGATAGGATAATTACACAGACCCCAACTAGACGGTCTTCACCTATTTACATGGCTTATTTCAATTGTCAGATTAGTTTATGGAGTGGTGGAAAGTCTTGGTTTTTCCCCTTAGCTTTCTTTCAGCCCAGTCCTATACCAGAAAACACCGCATGTCAACATAGAAGGTGGTTGGGCATACGTAAGGCATTTGTCCCAACAACCTCATCATAATACTGCTTCGATTCATTAAAATATTTTAAATTCAAACTTATGGCATGAAACCGAAACCGACTGGAGTTAAATATCTATTATTCATTCATTCGATTGTGAGTTAGAACTCTAATTCATGTATTTTGATTGGATGACCTAGTAATTAACAATAATCTTCCAACAACAATAGTAATCACAGTTCAACACTTAAACATGAACTTAGGACTTAGTTACTGAATAAATTCTTTACCATGAATTTTGAAGGAGCTTTGAAAATCAGCTAAAATCATGAACCACAAGATTCTAATTCAGTAATGTGGAAGTAACGTACTCCAAACGATTCCTGAATATTCTGGGTCTAATCCCTGATAGGGTGATCATAGATGAGTACTCCAGAGTCCAAAACTAGAACGAAATATATTTACAATTCTTACTGGCTTTTATGATTATTTGGTTGACGCTTATCTGTGATATAAACCATCTTTTCAATAGTATAGGTTGTTTTGAATGAGATATCCACAATGATTATTTTGAAGTTGAATCAAAACTTATTGTGAAAGTAGTCTGATGTACATTTACCTGTTTGAATTGTTTCTTAGCTAATTCCATAGCACGTAATTCATTATATGCTAAACCGATTTCGGCTTGCAAATTGTGACTTCTACTAAATCCACTTTCGGAGAGTTTTAATAGGATTTCTAAAGCTCTTTCACCTTCATGTAGTTTCAAAAACACCTATTAATAGAAAAAAATTATAAAATGACTAGTGAACGAATAATCGAAAAGTGATGAGAATTTACTTAGATATCATCATTTCAGACAAAAACGAATAGCATACATTATAGGTATAACACAATTTGTATATTATAAAAGTAATATTTTGGTGGGTTGATGAGTTAGCTCATAGTTATCTACAGCTCGGATGTAACACAGTATTTAGTGTCTGTCAATAGAATCATATTCATTTTCTACATTAAAACAGTGTATGAATTCGCTCTACAATTTCTGGAGCTGATTCTCTCTAGAAGTGACTCATTTACAGATTTGTGGGCTAGTACGTTTAATCATGAAATTAGCCTACAAACGAGCCGTTTCACATACGAAGCATTCTAAAAATAACAATATTAGTCAACTTTGGAAAGTCATCAGGCTCTTTAGAACTGAGGATTGTAGATTTTGAAGCACTATGAGAAGTTATTTCAAACAATAAAACAAAACTCTAAGATTTTTATGTAAACAACGAAGTATTCCAGCTACATTGTACGAAACAGTTCTAATTGTTAGGCAGTAGAAAGTGAGATGACATGAACTTCAAATGAAAATAATCAGTGTACTGGATAGGAAAAACAATCAACAGTAATGTATAACATAAAGGATCGAAATAAATATGAAGTGTTTCTGACCTTAGCCTCAAAAAAATATCTCATCCAACATTCATCATCTGTAGGGAGATTTAAACAATTCATTTTCTCTTTATTCTCTATGAGATCAACCAATTCATACCATGCAGGCCAAAGATAAAAATTTAAATTAATCGCTTGAACTAACAATGATGCAGCAGTTTCTTTTATTCCCAATCGAAGACAAATTAAAGAATGAACATACAGTAGAAACGAATCACCAATTTTATTGACAGTTCTTATTTCATTCGATAAATTTATGTTATTTGTATACGGTTCGATTTCACACTTTATTGATAAAAGTTCTTTATTACACTTAGCCATAGATATGCATGATGATTTTGTCTCTTCATCTTGTTTTAAAACAAGTCGTGATTCTACTGAATCATTAGCGCGACGTTTTTCACATGCCATATAACGTGAGTATATATATAGGAAATAATAAACATGACCATATTTATCAATGAAATGTTTTGGATTATCATGAATTGGTTTTTCAAAATTATGAGATAATATTTCAGCACAATGATCATACTCTTGTGTATCAAAACAACTGCGAGCAAGTAGAAATGTGGTCAATTTATCTGGTGGAATACTTTGATAGACATTGCTTGATGAGAAAACACTATCAGGATTAGATATGATGGGAAGATTTAAAGACCATAGTAAATCTGTAAGCCATTTACAGCTGTGACGAAGTCCTCGAAGTTGGCATTCAAAAAATGATTGTAATATGTTTCCTTGAACGGTGCATAAAGAAATTGGAAATCCAATAACTGCACTTCCATCCATATTACACAATGAGAAATGATTTTATCTAGAAAATAGGCGGCAAGATAATAAACTAATTAAAGTTATGCTATTTGCATGAACAATTAATTACTAATAACTGCAATTTCTCACTATTTTGAGGTAATAATGTGATAAATACCAAATTTACGTTCAGAAAAGATACTTATTTAAGAACATAACGAAACGTAGAATGTTATGCAAGAATGCTAAGGTCCAAGTTGTCAGATATTTTGAAGTAACTACAAAATATCCGACAAAATAATAAAAAATATCAACCGAAGTAAGGGTATGAGTAGATCTAACAAAAACTAGCGACATTGTATGGAACGGTACATGTCTACACGTTAAGGATGTCAGTATTTAAATTAATTTAGAAAGTTGGAAATAATAATAACAAGCAGTGAAGAACTAGAGGGGAACTCAAAGAGAAATTAAAAATAGGAGATATGTGTAGTAAAATCGAATGTTCAAAATTAAATCGACACAACGGATTCAACTGAACTAATGAGAACCATTCTGATCTATATCAAAACCCCAACGAAGAACACTAAAGTTTCCTGTACAACTCAACTTAGTCAGTTCAGTTTCAGTTTCCCGCCCAACGAAGTAGGGAAGCCCCATGGCTCTCCAAACAGAGGGCTTTGAAATGACAATGCGACTGAACACTGGAGAATACGTGTATATAGGGATTAAGATATCAGTAGTATGAGTAATTAACCTGACCCACAATAAGTAGTGCAAATGTATTTTTATTGGCCTACACTACTTTTTTCCTATCATTTTTGGGAGCTTTTATGTAAACCAAAAGCGTTGATTAGGTACGAATGAGTTCAACAGTGGAGAAATGTGGAAAATATTCCCAAAGTATGCTTCATATGCATGTAATCAAATGCAGGTACCAAAAGCACATACGTTCCAGTGGTATACATATTGGCATGGATATGTGAGGTTGCTAGTACGCTGTAAATGTAGTTATAGAAAGCATAGGCATGTCCACACCTATCACAAATGCATATAGACATAGAAGTTTCCGATTGTAAGTATAAAATACATGCATATATAAAAATGCATAAGCCAAGGCCCATATACTCCATAGTATACACATAGACATAGATGAGAATGCCCCAAACCCAGCAGCATTTTCACTGAATGGATATCGAGTATTGAGATCATTAGGTAAGTCATCATAGGCGATGTGCTCACTTCACGCTCTTACCACTAATGTTGACCACTGCACACTGGTTACATCACAGCTTATGGCCTACTCTCTGACCCGCCCACGTCAAACCTTGTGAGCCCCTCCAGTTTAATCCGTTCAGGCACCAAAAGGAAAGTTTTCTTCAATGACTCAGCTACATTCCTAATTTAAATCAACCTCTCTTCACATATAATCAAAGTCTAGACACAGTGGGTGATTAGTCTGATCTCCATCTGACAGTAGATTGGTTGGCTAGTCTGGCCTCCATCATACCGCTTGAGTTGGCTCATGGGGAAGATTACCCACTATCCAGGGAGCACTACGCGAAAGTTCAGGTTTGATGTTAAATTATGTTAAGATAAACTGGATATTTTGGCCATTCAGGTTACTAAAGAAGTAGAGAGTTAGTAAGCCTCTATGCTATGTAGGCAAATCCTCCCTGAAAATTACGGTTCAAAATATCGTTATCTGATAATTCATCTCTAACACTAGTAGCATTATTATCTAAACGGTTCCATCACGAGTTGTGGATACTTTTATTATTTTATTTCAACACATAGATAATGGTACAAAGAGGCACCAAATACATATGCGCCACACAAATCCCATTCGATATATGTGTGTGGGCTGTGATACTGCCCGGGTGCCCAAACCGAAGCAGGTGGTTTCCTTAGGGGGCCACACCCCGAGCCTTCGACCTGAAGGTCTGATCCACAAGGCAGTGGAGCATCGTAAGGAGATGCAGTCCAATGGAAGCCGGTGACCAACAATTGGTTCATTCGCCATTTGTTCCCTCAGGATACTGGAGCCCATGTGCACCATTGGTTTGGAATCCGGTTAAAGCGCCGGACATTCGCTTTTCGTCCTCTCAATTTCGTAAACAACACCCCCGCCACGAGAAGGCAGTGAGTAGGACTTCCCTGGCAGAGGCTATATACGCGTGGCCGTGTGAGAGTATTTCGAGAAGGAGAGCGGACTCTCCCCACTCTCGGCCGTACCAGGGCATTTGGGGGCTGTGGATACTTTAGTGATAATTATAAATAAATATATGACTTAAGATTATCTTTAATAACAGTTTTACAGTTAGGGAGTACCGAATAAATTGTTGAATATTAAACACCCGCCAATGACATAGAAAAGCGACTGTCATGCTTTTTGCATTGGCAGTACTTCTCCGATAACTGGATTCGCTGGGATGATGCCGTTGACAGATGAAATAAATATCAACTGTACTGAACCATGTTGCGACCTAATGTTAGACGGATAGGCTATGAGGTGTTAACTGACATTCAATAAACATAAAATGTATCCAACAATTTCCAGATTACATACCATCCCAGAATACAAAATATGAACACCGTATTCACCAAACGAAATTGCGTAACCTGAATAGTCCAGGTCAGTCAGGGAACCATTTTATAAGATATCTACATAGAGCAATCAAAAACAGAAACTGTTGTTATCCACTAAGTCTTGAGAAACTTAAAAGGAATGGAGCACTTCCATTATCTTTAGACCGAACTACACAGTATTGTAATTGTTTGCATGAGTACGTATCTTCGAGTCAATAATAAAGGTATGCATAATTGTGTTTGTCTACTAGAAAACATAGGCATGTCCACACCTATCACAAATGCATATAGTCATAGAAGTTTCCGATTGTAAGTATAAGATACATGCATATGTAAAAATGCATATATATATATATATATATATATATATATATATATATATATATATATAATATCTGTGTGATACCCAGCGAAGTCTCTGAATTTCCAAATTGAAGTAGGTGAAGAGTGGACCGAAATAACGAATTAATTGCTAAACGCTAAATACAGAAACTATTCAGCAACTAAACTAAGCAGATTGTTTTGAATAGAATTGTCTCCGAAATTTTTAAGTTTAGAGCTATTTAGCTTCTAACGAGAGATCGGGAAAAGTGAAACCGCAGAAACTGGGCAGAGCTTAGGGACAGTAAGATGTATTAACCTAAGCTCCACCTTCTATCAGGTCCCAGAACTAACATAAAATTAAACGTAAGGCTCATGAGATAACTCGTGTTCATTTTGAACTACGAACCGAAATATGAGAGACGGTTGAAGAAACATTGTCGATCCAAGTAACTAAACGATTTTATTTACCTAAACAAATATAGGTACTAAAATAAACACGCATCACGTGATGAGAAAATGGAATCGGGAAGAGATAGACAGGATGAGTATAATACCAGGAAAATGAATAAAATTAAGTAAACAAGAGTAGTATATAGTTGGAGAATTAGTCCTATTAAGAACAATGCAACTGGGAAGAATCCTTCCAGTAACAGAGGTAAGATTTCATAAGCATAAAGCAGAACTGCTTTATTGAATAAGTTTAAGGTGATCAAACTGGTATCTCAATGCGTTTGGCAAATACGCACAATGTTCGGTCGATGCTGACAAAACTGCAAGTGGTTATACTGCTTTAGGAGACAGTAACAGAATAGTTGTATTTATTATTTTTATAGACGTTTTTTATGTCGTTAAAGTGCATCTTTATACCTTGAACTTACGATAATTTAGCTTAACAATGTAACACGGCCAAACGTTGTAGTACCCAAATTAGTTCATTGATTGAATAAATGTAAAAGGACGTTTAGATTTTTAAATATCATGATATTAATTACAGCTACGAATGATAGCTTTTCTTCACGGTCAAGTATTTACAGCTAAATGTCTGAATGTATTGAAATCTTTCCCTCAACAATAACACACTATATAAATAGTAAAAATGTGTAGTTTAGCCGGAGGGGAGCCTTGTAATACAACTTTAAAATATTTTGGTTGTCACGTATGAGCTCCATAGTTTATTTGTGCTTTCACAGTCGTTTCGAAAATCAACAGAGATTGCCTCGCTAGATAAGAGCCGATGATGCTTAGGTCAAAAACAAAGCCGTCAAAGTGAAGCTACTCAACTAAGATACCAAAATCTCAAGGATCATCAGATCTAAAATAATTAAGACGACGTTAACCTATTGTTCGTATTTGCAAATCGAATCTTCTAACTTGAGATTTTCAAAACTCACTAAGCGGTGCCGTAGTTCAGTTCCTACTTTAGACTCATACAATCAAGTATATTGAACTCCACTTTGAACGAAGCAAATGTTAATGGTCCACTAGCTCTACTGTACAGCTATTCAGCCCTCGTGATAGTTGTGAACAAATGATCAGCTTTATAACTTTGTTTTGAAAAATTATATAAGTAGATTGTATAGCAGTGAAAAAAAAGAGAAAACGAGAACAAACGACCTCACATGTGCAATGCCAACTGAAATACCCGAAGGTCACAACCTTGAGAAATTAGATAACCCACCTTTAGGAAAGAATCATCAATTGCTGACTGATTATCAATTTCAGACTCAGATTTGTGCAGTAAGGACAAAAGGCCTACGGCCTATGTTATTCCTTTTCTATTATGCTTCTATGAGTGTCCAGTCTTCTCTTGAAAGAGTCAACTGAAGGTGCGGACACCACTGCTTCGGGCAGCAGGTTCCAAGTATTGATGACTCGGTGTGAAAACCTGTATGCCACTGGTATTTTGTTCATTTTTGGCTTTTCTACTTGCCTGCTTTGTCGTCTGAGATGTCCCTATCTATTGTGAAAAGAAAGAGAGAATAAGTTAAGTACGAAATCATTTCTCAATATTCTGTACATCAAAATCAAATCTCCCCTTAATCTGCAATAGGACCGAGTGAAGAGGTCCAGCTTTTCAGGCCGCTCTTTGTATGGTAAACCCTGGAGTTCTGAAATTGCACGGGTAGCTGCCCTCTGTACTTTTTCTAGGATATCCGTGTCACCTTTTAAAGAGGGGCATGCAGCCTGAACACAGTTCTCAAGCTTAGTTCTCACTAACGATCTGTATACTGTGGTAAATGTGGTAGTATCTAATTTAGTGAATGTCCGTTTTAAAGCCCAGAAGGTTCAAAAACCCTTAGCTACGACCTCTCGGCAATGGGCCCTCGTCTTAAGATCATGACTCACTGTCACTCCTAGATCCTTATGAGACCAGACTACGGGTAATGACACATCCCCTATGTTGTACGTATTAACCTTTGAATCCCCCAAGTGCATGTAGACACACTTTGCTGAATTGATAAAAATCAGCCACTCTTTAGACCGGTTTATCATATTATTTAAGTCTGTCTGAAGAGCACATGCGTCTGTGTCTTCAGTTATTACTCGCCAGACCTTTACATCGTCAGCGTACAATAACCTTGGAGACTGTACTATACTTGGGAGATCATTAACGTACATTATAAAAAGTAAAGGACATAGGACGGAACTTCGAGGTACCCCACTAAGTACTGGTCTCCAGATGGAACACTTGGAATTTATTCTTACTTTCTGTCTACGACCTACTAGGAAATCCTCAATCCATTTTAAAAGAGGTTCGGCAATACCAAGGTTTGCCAACTTCAATAGCAAGTCTATTAGTTGACACCTTGTCAAAAGCCTTGCTGAAGTCTATGTAGGGAACATCCATTGAGTTTCCGTTGTCTAGCGCCTTTATCCAAAACTCCCTTGCTATAAGGAGGTTCGTTGTACAAGATGGACTCATTCTAAAACCATGTTGTTCTATGTTTAGCAAGTTATTGGTTCCCATAAATGCCATTATGGTCCTTTTGACTATCCTTTCCAATATTTTAACTACAACACTGGTGAGACTTACAGATCTGTAGTTCGATGGAACTTGTCTTGGTCCTGTTTTATGTATGGGAGTGACGATTGCGTCCAGTCCACAAGTAACACACCTTGGTGAAGTGACATATTGAATATCACAGTTAGTGAGGCCGCGATATATTGTGCAATATGTCTCAAGATTTTGTTGTGTAGTTCATCTGGTCCTGTTGACTTTTTCATGTATAAGGTGTTAAGAGTCTTAAGTACATCGTCTAGATCAAAGTCCACGGTGAGCAGGTGGTTTGTTAACTGTTTATTTTGGTTTGGTTCTTTGTCTAGAGGAGGTTCCAGAGTGAAGACTGTCCCAAAATAGTCACCCATAGCCTCTGCTTTTTCTTGATCTTCCTCAATCATTTCAGATTCACTTCCTTCTTTAATTAGGTTGGGAATCCAATGATGCATTCTTGTTCTCTAGTTTATGTACGAGAATATACTCTCGGGCTGCTTGAATGTAGATTGTGCCACCTGAATTTCATATTTTCCTTGAGCTTCCCGAATTTTCGTCATACACTTTTTTCTTGCCGATCTGTAGTGTTCCATTGTACCTGCTGTGCCAAGGCGGATGACAACATCCCAACAGTTCTTCCTTTGTCTTAGTGAACCTAGAATATCCCGGCCTATCCAGCGATGGCCGTGCTTCTTCTTCTTTGAGACTGTCCAGGGTATGTATGGTTGAGTTACCCGATTGTATAACAGTCTGAAAAGAGTTAATGTGTCTTGTACTGATGCCCTTGAATCAAGTTTCTAGTTTTCAGCCGATGCTGAAGAGTTGATTGCCTCCATGTCTGCCTTCCATATGTTAGGATGGACCGGCGCAACTTTTTGACAGGCAATCTCAGCCATGAATTTGGATAAGACGACTCCATGGTCACTTCTCCCTAGTGGTGGGATGAAAGTCATTTGACCAACGTCATCACTGTGTGTAAAGACTAACTCTAAAAGAGAAGAGGAGCTTCTTGAGTCATCTCATTTCGCATTTCTATTATGTTGGAATAAAGATAATCCAATCGAGGTTTCCAACAGTTTGCAATCGAACGACGTTATCGATGACCCTACACCGTACACGCGCGCTTTACGAACGGAGGCCTAGATTTGCACTTCTCAAATTTTTAATGTGTCCTTATGCAAAAATGTACCATGTTTGATCCAAAGAATCTGTCCTGAGCTTTACGTTCGATAGATTACTTTTCTTTTTTCAGTTTTACCCAAGTTAATGGTTAACTGTGGTTTCGCCTTAGCTTACTATTTGCTTTTTTCAGTTTTTCACGTCAAGGCTAGTTTAAGTTTATCTTAATCATTCGTGCCACCCATTTTATCAGTTTTATCTGTTTTTAGTGTACTGCTTTTTACTTTTATGGTTGTAGAATTTTGCTATGATCTATAAAACAGTTTACATCACCATAGTCAAGAATAAATCATGCAAGCGACCCGGATGCCTTTTTACATTTTACTTCTGGCATTCAGTGTGACAATTGCAAGGGCTGGTTCTACAAGCATGCACAGATCTTACAACAACAGCTTACAACAGATTCAGTAAGTCGGATCGTGGGTGGGTATGTGGCACATGCAACATGATTGCTGAGGTTCCACAATTACAGGAAAACAGGAATGAGTGATGGAGTAACCTTATACTTGCCTGGAGACGCATCAAGTACACAACCAAGAGTTCATCAATCTTGATGAACAGTACTATCGGACGTTTAAACCAACCCACACCAACTATATTGGTGAAAGCTTAATATACAACTCCATGGGACTTTCAGAAGTAAGCCTGAGAGCTGACTTGGTGTACAGCAATGTGCAGCACCTAAAAATGACACTTCTTCTAGTTCAGATATGGTTCACTCTGCTATGCTGATGTAGGCAGCGTCAATCTTGCCAAATGCGCTTAGAGTGATTTCCTCACATTCGTTAAGCCGAGGCACATTTTCAGAAATTTGAAATCTGGTTCACATCATATCAACTTTCAAAGAAGATCGACTCAGTGAACCTTCGACCGACCGACCGACCGACCGGTAGAACCTCTCTCCATAACCTCTAAAATTATGGTGTTCCTGATATGTGACTTCTCTAAAGCTTTTGCTAGGGTCAATCATATATGTCTTATCAATAAGCTCAAACGATTGGGTATCAAATTACCTCTAATTGACTGGCTCACTTCATATCTAAATAACCGAACTTTTAAGGTCAGAGTTAAGATTATTTACTCCCAGGCTATGGAATCCCCCATGGTTCAATGCCAGGAGCTGTTCTTTTCTTGATTTATATAAACGATCTTCCACAACAGGTATCATCAGATTTGTTTATTTTTTCTGAAAGAGAGGTATGCAATCAAAGGGATAAACTGGCACTTCAGAAGGATCTGACTCGACTTTGAAGTTAGGCAGATGACAATGGACTTACCTCCAACACTTGAAAGTGTGAAGTAGTCTATCTGAGATATGTCGCAGCCTCAACTTAGGAAACTTCCCTCTGAAACTTCTTTCTTTATGCTTACAATGAAGAAAATAATAAGATAAATCGCAGAATGGCGAGACTATAATACATGAATGGACAAATGAAATTAAAGATAGCATGTGTTAAATTTTGGTGTGGAATTCATTCATCCATAAGGCTAAGTAGCATTTTGGCATTATAGCTGATGCTAACTTGTGACGAAAACTTTGATTCTAATTCGTAACCCTCACTTCTAACTTTCAATCCCAATCCCAATTACCCACACCAATTTATAACCTCAAAAATATATTTAAGCCCAGTCAATTTATTTAAGATTAAAGTATAATGAATTGAAGAGGGAGATAAATTTTCCAGAAAAAAAAACGATTCCATGAATTATGAACAGGAATTAAAGAATTTTGTTGTGACAGGAAAGAAAAAAACGTGATAACTGATTTCTTGGGCTTAAAGTAAGTCATTTTTTGAGTATACATACCTACAACTATATAAATCATGAGATAAATATTTTGTGTCCTTAATTCTAATACAACCTTTATAACTTAATAAATTTCAATTTTCGTCCATAAATGTTAACAATTATCACCATTTTTGTTGTTGTTGTTGTTGTTGTTGTTGCTGAGGAAAATGTTTTTATCATAAAACTAGTTATTTTACAAATGTATAAACCATAACAGATTGTACATGAAATTGTATATAATGAAGATTATTATGTTTGAGATAACATGTAAATAAAAATTAAATAAACCATAAAAGAAATTTAGTTATAACATTCTGTTCATTACTGACCTATTCAAAACAAAAATGGATGAACTCATTTTAAGGACAACTTATATGGCTATTTATTTTGTTATTCAAACAATAATAAAAATTTGAACTTGTTTATCAAGATATATTGAATTATTTAAATAAAATGTTAATTAACATTAGCGCCATGATTGAAATTTATTGTTGGAAATGGAAAATAAAAATTGTACGCTTATTGAAAAAAAAGTGGGTAAAAACACAAAGAAACAAACCTGAAACAAAGAAATACTAACTTGTGGACATGATCTGATTGATATCCAGCAAAACTATATACGTACAGAATACTTATATACATATAAAATGAATTACGAGAATATATGTTAATTACTTATTCAATAATAATGTAGAACAATCTGAGGTGAGGCATTGGCAATCCACGAACTCAAGCCCAAACTATGCATGTAAAAACGATTCGTCCAACCTCTCATCCTTCCTTAGCCCTAATTCTCTTTAGTAGTATGTTTTGATTTTTATTTTTTATTTGATTGTTACTGATTTTTTAAACTATTGTTTTGTAATTTTAAACTGTAATCAGTTATTATTAGCATTACTACCCATAAAGAAGTTTTCTTGACTATTATTCAGTTTATTATTATGACCATTATGTTTGTTGTTTTTCTTTATATCTGTCAGTTGGACAATTATCTGACCTGTAAATTATTTTCATCCTTATATTCCTTCCTTACCTTTTGATTATTGTGTAACCTCATTTGATGATAAGAGTCTCGAATTAATTTGTGATGCAATCTTTTCTATCTGTCTATAAATATATAACTGCGCCTGGAGCTTCCCTGGGGCTACTGCTGGTCCCAAGCCCGGATAAAAAAAGGGGGGTTGGGCATGGGGTTAGCGACCATATCCCGTAGAAAACTAACTCACTAAAAAAATGCTAACCAAAAAAAATAATACAAAAAGCTATAAACATATATTTTTCATATAACTATGAATACGAATGTACAAATCAAGTAAATAATCTTGTCGAAAAGAAAATTTCCTTCTTCCCTGAATTCTCTTTATTTTCATTCATTAGTATTTGTTGTTAAGTGATTGAACATTGATATTATTGTTTTAAGTAAAACAATGAGAAGACGGAGTTGATCTGAAAAATGTGATGTATTTGCGCTATAACTTTCGAACAATCTGGTCAAATGACCCGATCAATGTAGGAGGTAGAAAACCAAGTTCATCGATAGCAAAACACATAATTGAGACGGGGCACAAGATTAACATTAATACAGCATTTAGAATGTTGTATAGAAATTGTCAAGGTCGAATACTTAAGTTTATTGAAGCCTTACCTATTCGTAAATTTAAACCCCCCTTATGTGTACAAAAACAATTTGTCGTAACCTTGAATTTACCTTGGTAATCCTTAAGTCATTTTATGGCCTAGGATAACACGACAATTTCTTATTCTTTCTCTCCCCTTAGTTATTTTAATTGTACTTTTATTTGTTTGACCTTTATTAATTTTCATATAAAAATGCCTTGACAAGTATATGTGTGACCAGATTGTTCGAAATGTTTAGCGCAAATACATCACATTTTTCCGATCAACTCCGTCTTCTCATTGTTCTATCGAAATTTATAAAAGGGACTAATTGTTTTAAATTATTGTTTTAATTGACAAATTCATTTCAACAAATAAACTAATATAACAAAGTTGAAATGATAAATTCTCAATAAAAAAAGACTCATAACTCATTTAATTTATAAACTGTTTAGATTGTTGGATCAAATCCTCTATGACTGTGTATCTCTAACAAGAAATAAGACAGAAGTTTCATACTTAATGATGACAATAAATTCTTATGGTTCCTATAATGAAATTCACCTTATAGAATATTTATAACAAAAACTAAAAGTACATGAAAAATATGAGCGGAAATACTCGTCGTGATATTCATACACATGTTATTTCTATAAACCAATGACCCAAATTATACAGTTAGTGGAAAACATATAACAGTTAAAAGATAAATCAGTTCTATAATTTTTATAAACAGTAGTATAAAATGTGAAAAAGCGGTAAAAAATAATTATTATGATGTAAATGAACAGTCACTTTTAGCATATATGCATTCTATGTCAATTTTATCAATAGTGCCATTAATTCATAAGCATATTAAACAGAAATGGATAGTTACTATCAGTGGAATCTAAGATGTACATTTGATCCTCTTTGGGACCCTGGAATGTAAGTAAATTCACTTGTAAATCTCCAACTAGAATGAAACACACATCTTGACCTTCATTGTTAGTCACCATCCAACTTTGTTTAATAATTTAAAGTTAACTATGTGTTAACAATATACAAACAGTCAAATTAATATTAAGGTTATTTCAGTTATTCCATTAGAACTTCTTATGACAAGAAACATCTACAGTATGATGTCATTAATACAATTGTTTTAAACCTCATCATAATGTACACATGACATCTAATTAAAAATAAATGGTTGATATTAGTAACAGTTTTAAATAACCAATATTTATCTTATTTCACTGGTTGAAATCATGATTCAATTGAAGCTAGATCACCATGAAAAACCTGGAAGCAGTGGACGGCCATTTCGTCTTAGTATGAGACTCCTCAGCAATGCGCATCCACGATCTTATTGTAACGATGGATTGTTTTCAATAATAGTAATAATAACAATAATAATAATAATAATAGTAATAATGATAATAATGGAAATACATGTTTAGACAAGAAACTTAACTCTAACAAGTGGATTGTGTTGAAATTTTAAGGTCAAATGTGATTAGACTTATATTACAAACATGAGGTACTATAGTATTTTTAAAAATTGCCAATAAAAATCTACAATTTTAAAATAATGAATCAGTCTAACGTTAATCAGGTTGTTGGAGTTAATTATATTCAAGTACACTAGTTAAGTAAATATATATAAGTACAAATATACATGTGTACTATTCACAAGAAAGTAATACATAGATGTTTTAAATGATACGAGTGACGATGAAAGATACAGTGAAAGATATAGTACAATTTTCAAGACAAATAAATTATCATTTTAGAGGTTGTGGAGATTGTTAAGTTTTTGATTGAGATCATGAACCGATTGATTATTTGAGATAAGAAAATTGTTGTAAACAATTTACAGTGATGAGATACAAGAGAAAATTTAATTAATGTTTAAAACTTTTATTGTCAACGATCAGGTTCAGTTATTATCTGCGCTTCTATTCACCTTAACACCTTAACTAGAGAGATAGTATAAAATAGGTCTATATAGCTGGTTATGCAGAATAAATTTACTTCTAGCGGATTTATTGGAAGACATAATGGCTATGGTCATGTATGCAATCTACTTTCCATGGCTCGCACACGCTTGAATCTGAATTACCATGCAGTCTTGACATATCACATGACTTGCCCAGTTTCCTTAGTTGTTTAAACAGTAACCTGTTTTAAAAAATGATTTACTGGATATAAACAAAAAGAGAAACTTATTTGAATAAGGACATACTAACTTAAACAATAAGATGATCCATATTGTATTATGAAACATAAAGCAACTACTTATTAATAATAAGTAACGCAATGTATATTACAAAATAAATATCGATAATGCAATGAGAAGACGAAGATTATCAGAACTATGTGATATATTAGCGCAATACATTTCGAACAATCTGGTCACACATATACTTGTTAAGAGCATTTATATATAAAAATAAAAGGTCAACTAGACAGGAAACGGGGTAAGAGGAGATATAAATAATTAATTTAACAACTGTTACAAAGTATCAATTTATGGCTTTCCATTCATACATGCGTACGTCGAACCTGGTGTGATCTTTTTCAAAAGTTTTAACTATGATAGTTGAAGTAAATTATAAGAAATTTCAGACAGTAATTTAATAAACCACGTCTAAGCTGTAGATCGTTAAACCAATGAAAAATGTTATCACATGCATTCTAGATGTGTCGTTAAGATTTAATTGACACTTGTCTTGTTTATAATTGCAACGTACCTTTTATACAAAGTATATTAATTAATCAGTGTTCAATATCAGTATAATTCTACTCTGTATATAATGACAAATGCGATTCCATCAACAAAGCAATCAATTTGAAAATTAAACAATGATTATATATTATTATTTATAGTTGAGTTTCTGTTTATTAATTGAAGATAATCTATGATAAGAAATAAACTTAATTTTCATATTAATTAACTCATTTGAATGGATTCGAACAATTATTTTCCAGACCTATTCATTCTATAAAAATTTCATACGACCATATTTCTTGATAGACTTAAACAGACCAAGAATAACAGGGTTTGCAGAATAAAATGAATTCATTTTATGTACATATATACTGCGACATTACAAGATATAATCCACCTTTCTAAGATATTATGACAATCAAATGCAGCATAGTTGCTTTTTACATGTTCTAACAACACGAAGATTGGATTGTAGTATTTGCGCTTTGAAAAAAATGTGTACTTAACAGATTGTTAATGCATCATAAGTATATATTTTGATTACCTGTCCTATCGAGTAATATTTAAAATTTATCAGCTATAAAGTTTCGAACTATGAGTTACATCATAGTCCGTTATCAGTTATGAACCGTAGCTTGATACATTGGCAGTTTAAGCTCAAAATATAAGTCAGTGGTGGACTTACAGTAGTTCTCATTTATATTCTTCATCTAAAAAATGAAGGAAACACTTGTAGTGGCTTGGTTTCCTAATAACCGTTATTAAATAAACCCGAACGGTTTATACATTCAAAAGGCAACAAGAAGCGGCAACAACAGTTTATTATTGGATGGTACAGATAACATAGTTACAAGAATATCAAACGAATTTGAGTAGCGAGGCCGATGCGCGCGAGCAAGCGAACACAAAGGCGAATTCTGAGTCAAATCCAATCGAGGTTAAACGATGCAAGGCAAAGCAATTATTAAGATTCAAGTATATATACATATATATCAATATATAGTATCAAACCTATTGGTAGATCGAAATCTAACAATACATACATTTTCAACATCAACTAATACTTTTTAATTTGTCATGTCATTTATAAGTACAATAATAATAACTTGATCAACAGGATTCGATCTGCACTAAGAAGAACCTGAAATACATGATATTGATCATCACACAGTGATCAATCAATTGTAAATGCATCTCAATCATACAGGAGGTCAGTCACAACTCGGATAGCTCAGTGGTAAAGTCTCTGACTGTGAAGCTAGGTGACAAAGAATTTAATCCGTCAGAGAGCATCAGTTCCCTCAAGATTACCGGTACACCTTGTTGACGAATGCCAAGTAGGTCCAGGGTTTCCTGTTGATTACATCCAACCACCATCTTACAATAATTCTTTTGTGTTTTGGTTTTTTTTACTTTAAATACTGAAATAATTTAAGGTTAAATGAAACACAAATGTACAATATACGTCAATTTATAAAAATGCTCATGTGAATTAATTTTAAAAATGTTCCTTCCACTTACAAAAAGGAAACATGTACGATATGAAATTAAGAACAAAATCTTTTTTTTATTTTAGTAGGGTTAATTTACTGTCAAATTTATTTTAAAACTGCTGACATTTTAGTTGTAAAACAAGATTAAGACAAAACAAACTAATGAATAACTTCTGGAAGCGATTACATGGTTGGTACGAAGAACCTGTGACTAGTAGTGTTCAACTATCTCGGATATGGGCTAGTTATCCACCACATGCAACAGAATATGGTCTTGCAATATCAAGAATTAAATGGAATCAGACATTAACATCACTGAATATTGGCTCTTTGTTTTAAAGGTGAAGTGTTCACGTGCTAAACCGATGATGGTGAGAGTCGTGTATACTCTCACTGATAAGGAGTCATATACTAAGACAAACATCTGTCCAGTGCTCCTTGATTTTTAATGATAACCAAACTGAAATCAATCATCGATGAATGCAACTATCAAATTCATTATGTATTTCATATTGATAGTAAAAAAAAGAGTATAAGTAAAACTCTATCATATGAAGAAGAAAAAAACAGACGAAAGTATGTATACATGAATCTTTATTACTAAACAATCTCATATAGAACCTATCACTCAGATAAAATGTTTATGTACACGTCATTACTTAAAATGTAGACTGATAATTTTGAGAGAGAAAAAAATGTAACAACACCTACGTATCTCAAAATAGCAACTCAGACAAACTTAAGTGTACAGATCATGTGATTAAATTCCTTGATGAATAAAGAAAAAAAAAAGGATTTCATTCTTTCTAATGATGAAACTTCACTACTCAGTAGATGTTTGTAACTAACATGTGAAAAACAATTTGATTGTAATTAGAGAGACATGAAACTTCCAGTAATAAATTAAGTAGTATTGAAAATAGATTTTACATTCTACTTTAAGATTTTGTTATGACTGATACTATTGTAAGTATTAAAAGAAACATACTGCAAACCTTACCTACATAGTGTCATAAAATTTTAAATGGTTACAACGTTTAAAAAGTCATTTAGCTGGTATAATTATAATTTTATTAATGACCATTATAAGCAGAGATAGCTGGTGATTAGCAGTAGGATCCAGGAAGAGTGTTTTGGCTTATTTGGGACTTGTCAGCTGGATGTACTTGCACTCCAGAGTTGATATTCATTTTGAGATTCTAATCCAATATCACACGTATCAAACATCATCACGTTATGCACTTAGCTATTGAGTTCAGATGGTCTATAGCTTGTGCAATGGGATGAAGTTTTGAATTCATTTTTATATTGGTTATTTGAATCTTACTATTGATGTTTATGACTGCAACTGATCAGTCTCTTATTGGTATATGTGCATCCAGTACGGATTGCCTCGATATTACCTTCAATTACAAGTATAAATGTCAATAAGAAGTTGATCATTTTTAGTCCTAAACCTTAATGGGAAGATTTAAATAACCAATATAAAAATGAATTATCAGTTAAATAAATCCCATGGAAAATACAATGAATTGTTCTACTTTTACCTTAGATTCATTAATTTTAACTATTAGTTAATAAAATATATTAAGAAGTTGAAAAGAAAAGTATTTCCATCACCGAGTTATAAAATCTACGTGATAAATTCATGTATTTTAACTTTCAAATGCTATTTATACAATGGCAATTACTGTAGTGTGTGTTACTGATGTCGACAGATATAAGTAGTATATATCAACAATTGAAAATGGAATGACAGGAGACAGAAGGTTGAAAAGATTGAAGAGAAGAGAACGAGATCAGAAAGTAACTGATATGAAAATGAAGGAACAATGAAGCCTGATACAATTGATGAATATTTTGAAAATGATGTATTTACTGTATGATCTTAGACCTTACTAAGAGGTTATGAAATTTTGTATTCAAGTATATTTGGTTGTCCCTATTGGTGTTCTCGTTCACTACACTCCTTATACTACTTGACTGTCTATCTTATAAAAACAGGTAAAGTGGTGCTCATATTTATAACTGTATATTGGTTGGAGTTTGAAGGTCTGAAACCAATAAATTGTCATTTCACTTTTTTATAAGTAAGCTATCCTATTTTGAAGAAAATTCAAATATATACTAATCCGTGATCATAATGAAACATTTTAAAAACTAGGTGAATTAGTTCTAACTACTTTACTTGAAGAACTAAAGAATGACTTAGATATTACTGCATAGTTATCTAGTCTTAACTTAGTATTCTTATAAGCAGTAGACAAATACGGTAGTAAACATGCTCAATCAAGCTCAGAAATTTCAAATTATCTTTATTTAAGTATCGTATTATTCAATCATTCATCCAAAAATCAGTCATTCATAGTTTTGGATTTATGCTTTCATTCATGAGTTTTTCGACCACATTGCAGTTGTGTAAATCTATGTTACATACTCCCTTTAGAACTCCGATACATTGATATTAAACCAATTCACAGGTGTATGAAGTATAGATTCTCACACTATGCCGTAAAGTCAGTGAAGTTAGAGACTATGATGTATTGGATGCAGGATTAGTATTCAAATGGTGTCGTTTTTAATGCAAACATAAAAACCCTGAGTTCGATTTTTATGCGATGCACTGAGTCAATATTGCTGGAGTGTTGAAACATAACGAAACGTTTACTTAGAGTCCTTTAATTATAGATATGGTCACTAACGAGGCCTATAAATAATTTACATCCTAGTTGACAATCTTCATTGAAATTTTGAAGGAAATGATGTTAATTTCGACCTCATATCCACTATAGAATGTTATTAGCTCTAAAGAAGTGAGTTGAAACAATTTAGAAGTAACATCATACACTTCGGTTATTATTTTATGTAATGCACTAAATTATTTCATTATGTTACTAAGTATGGTGAATTACACTCTCTGTTTATTTGTTAAACTTCACTGTTTTACATGTCTATGAATTACTGGTCTTCTAATCCATAAACTACTAGAAATGGTAAACTTTTCATTTAACTTGAAGAAGTAATCCTATTCTAAGTTGATTTATTCAAAGGTTTGAAATAACGCTTTTTCTCTATTGTCTATACTGTAAAGAAACAAAAGATGAGTACATCAGAATTCATTATTCTTATATATAATGAATGAAATAAATAGCTGAAACGATTGAGCTGATGTAAAACATTCATGACCGATAATGGGCAGGAGATACCGACTATTAAAATCATTTGTTAAATATGTTACTGCGCAACTACAACATGAATGTGTTGTAGACAAACAATTGGTTCTGATGATTCTATACTGTAAAAACATTTATAATATTGAATAAATCTATTTTTATCAACATTATTGTCATTATTACGGTGAATAATTAGCTTCAAGATGGATTTCTTGTAGTACTAGACAAATATGACCTTTGGAAGCTAATGAACTGCATGGATGTTTCATAATGGAACATCAAATTGAAAGACATCACAAATTCAGGGAAATTATGAATTGTTTGTTTATAACTTAATAGTTTCTTTTACATATTATGTATGGGCCTGTAACTACAATAAGCTTCTTCTTATCACTAGTTGTGTCGTAACATATCTTATACACCGTTGTATTGAAACCCGTGTGATAGAGCCGTAATGACAGAAAAGAAGTCTTATGATCACTCTCTAGCTCTCTCAATTCTTATTATCGTTTAGTTCACTTATAAGGCTAGTAGAATCAAGAACCTAATCACCGACTAAGTTGAGGATCAGTGAACAACAATTAAGACATGAACCCTAATTAGTCCTCGAGCTCCCTATAACCTAGTATTCAATCAGAAGACGGATATAGACTTAATTTAATTATGGCTCAAAACACAATAATATACCTGAAGTATCTGATCACACAGCAACACGATTTGAAATTACAATGTATACAAAACCTATTCATAAGTGATACAAAATTAGAATAATGATAAGATAACTAATGGAAACAATTTAACAATTAAATAAAAGTATAGAAATAAAAGAATATAAAAATACAACAATTTGAACATATACAATCTAAATATAATTAATAATCTTTGATATAATAGTCGCAAAAGTAATACTTCCATACTATTTACTTCATTATATTATCAATTATAAACGATGTAACTAGTAAATCGACATATACGAGACGTTATTGCAAATTATTTACTTTCTTTCTTAAAAATTCCTCATATTGATCTTGATCACCTCAGGATCACCTCACATATTTATTCAGTTAATCAATGATTCTATGTTGTAAAATCTAATTATCTAACATATAAAGTTCGATTCTTTACATTTCTAAAAGGAAAATTTTAAAAAATCCCAATGTTATTTGATATTCAGTGAATAATTTTTTCTTCAAAATGATCTTTGTTACACAAATTATTGTTGTTATTTGTTTATTAGATATTTATTAATTTGTTACTAACTCATAAATATGTATATATAAGCTATTTATCTAGATTCTATTTATTTATAAAATGAAAACAGTTTTATTTAAGGCCACCAAATGCCCTGATGCGGCCGAGAGTGGAGAGAGTCCGCTCTCCCTCAAAAAATGCTCTCACATGACTACGTGTATATAGCTTATACCAGGGAAGTCCTAATCTTGTTTACCAAATTGAGAGGAAGAAAAGCGAATATCGAGCGCTTTAACCGGGTTGGTGGATATGGAGAGTATACCTAGGGAATTTGGAAAACCATGATTCCAAACCAATGGTGCACATGGGCTCCAGTATCCTGAAGGAACAAATGGCATGTGAACCAATTGTTGGTCACTAGCTACCATGGGACTGAATCTCTTTACGTTGTTCCACTGCCTTATGGATCAGACCTTCAGCTCAAAGGCTCAGGATGTGGCCCCTTAAGAAAACCACCTGCCTCGGTTCGGGCACCCGAGCAGTATCACAGCCCTCACACATATCGAATGAGATTTGTATGGCGCATATCTATTTGGTACATCCATGTACTAATATCTATGTATTAAAATAAATAAAATAACTATGTATTTTATTTAAGTAATATCATCACCTTAAAATGTTTATAACAGGTGGAATTCATTTGATTAAAAATCCTTGTATATTCCCTCCTTTTTTTAAAAGAAATTAATGTATGTTATATGTTTATAAGGTGTCTTATTATAATTGAAGATTGAATATAGAAATAATCAACTATGTATTATTATGATAAATATTTTGTAAAATAATTATTATCCATTATATGAATTTACATAATTTTTTTTGTTACGGAAAAATATAACTAAAAGTTTATAAATAGTAAAAGTAATAAGAAAATGAGTTTGTATTCAATGTATTTGTACTGTTTAATCACAATAAAAAGTTATATTATGATAAGATGATGATTAGAGGTAGTCAATAAGAAATCCTGGATATAGGTTTCGTGCTATTTGGTATTCGTCAGCAGTATGTACCTGTAATCTTGGGGGAACTGATGCACTCTGATGGAATCGATCCTGTGTCACCCAGTCTAACAGTCAGAGAAGTTACCACTGAACTATTCGGGTTACGATTGAACTCCAGTAGGACTGAAATGTATTTACAATTGACTGATCACTGGGTGATAATTAATGTCATGTATGTCAGATTCTTCTTAATGCAGATCGAATCCTATCCTATAGTTTTAAAAGAAAATACTATTCGGTGATTTGAAAAAAAAATTGAATTATTCTATAAAATTACTTTGATTTCCAATCTTATGAAAGAATTTAAGAAAATAATGACAATCTCAGTGGTATAGTTATATTTGTCTTCTATCTTCATTTAATTATTAATTTAAATACTAAACTGTACTTTCAATTTTCCAATCTGATTTGATTCCATTTTGAATTGATTTGATATATGATAAGCTCCATGTTGAATTAATTGTTCACATATATCCAGTACAGAATTATATGATGATGGTAATAAAAGCATTAATAGTTTGTAGTGGTATTGTACACTAACCACACGACATTTGAAGCCGAGCATATAATTACTGAAAAGACTTATGTTCAACAATTGACACGAAGAGAAGGTTAACCATGGAGAACGCAGGAATACTAATTCAGTTAAATCGGATAGCATGGCACAGCTTTGCTGGCGTGGTCATTTTTCTGTAAATTATCTCTTTTATTTATATTGAATATATTGTTCTATCTCCAGCCTAAATGTGTTCTCCATAATATATTAGTGATGATTACTATAGGACTAGTCAGTGTAGACAATCGTGTAATTTTCAAGTAAGATCTAAGAGATTAGGTAGTCACATTATGACAAATCTACAATTTTATGATTAGGTCTATTATTAGAGCAGTACTAATAACGAAATAGACCATAATTGTATAAGTTCATTATTTACAAAAAATAAGGCGTTACCAAACTGTTGTATGTTTGTTTCTTCAGACATCCTACTATGTAGATTAAGAGATTCGAGATCATGAGTAAAGAATATTTTTAATATTGATTCAATGTATCACTGTCATCATGTCTTTAATAATTTAAATCTCTCTGTCTTTATTGATTTATTAATTTACACATACTGTTAAGCATATATGGATAAATAAGTTTTAAGAAGTTAACTTAAGTTTTATAGCTGATCAATAATTATTAAGGAACCATTGCACTCACGGAAGTCACCCAGAAGTATTTGCTCACAGCCACACTAACTATCTAACCTATAATTCTCATCTTTCAGTAAGGGAATTACTTTTAGATCATAGAGTCAGTAACAAATCTTCCACATTCCCATTTTCAACCGCTTAGAGACACAGTCCAATGTCATTCAATAAAGCTTGTAGGTAGCTACAAAGGTGAGATTCATTAATCACCACTTCTTATTAGATCTTTGGAAATTTAACGCAAAGCGAGTTAACAATGGATATATGATTAATATTCGGTTGATCAAACCTTAGTAAATAATTTAGGTTGAGGAGGTAAGATCGAAGTACAGGAATAAATCAATACGATGTTAAAATCACGGTATATACTCCACTTGATATTGTTTTATTTGAATCTTCCCATTGATGTTTTAGGACTGAAGTTGATCAGTCTCTTATTGGCATATGTGCATACTGTGCGTATGCCTCGATATTGCCTTAATTTACAAGCATTATAAGCTAAGTGGATAACGCGATGGCGTTTGAAGCGAACGGTACTGAGTTCGAGTCCCAGAGTGAACATCAACTCTGAGATGCAGGTACATCCAGCTGACGAGTCCCAAACAGGACGAAACGCGCGTCCTGGATTCCACTGCTAGCCACTATCCATCTCTGCTTATCACGGTATATAGTTCAAATAAGTATTTTATATTTCAATCATTCGTTTTTTTAAAAATTTCGGTGGAAATCTAATATCTAGATAATTATCAAAGAAAGGACTCATTTGGGAAATCAAACTAACGTATTAATGTTACATTCCGATACAAATTATGTAAGAATATGAGAATTTTTCTGCTGGTTTAAAAGTGATTTTTAGATTATCAATGCTTAGAGTAATACATTAGGTCATCCAAATACCAATAAGTGATACAACCAACCTCACTGACGTAAGCAAAGTCATTAGTATCAATACCATAATGACATATATCCAGAAGTCTCGATAAGGACAGTACCGTCCATTGGGAGAATAAGTATAACCATAAGAATTGGTTAAATGGTAATTAAAATGAAAATAGACATTAAAAGAAAGAAATATCAGGCCAGATTAGATCATTGTTAGACATTTTCAGTCATATATATGAATTCCTAAGTTACAGTTTCTTCAATTGCACACGAATTTTGGATGCTTTTCATTAAACTTAAGAAATTTATAAACCACGTAAAAAAAATTTATCTGCATTTTAATTTTACTTATTTCTAAGGATTATTTCTTCCAAAATTAAATGTCAGGTAAATAATATTTTTTTTTAAGATCATTTGAGATACAGCACAAATTCATTCGTTTACTTCAGTCTTGATAACTGAAAAATTACAACTTCAACTAAATCTTCTTGAAGGTATAATTTAATGGTGGTTACATTGGTCTTGTTGATATGGTATAATTTTCTTCTTGTTTATCTAAATTGTTTAATTATTTCAATGGATTAAATTTAGTGCAATAATCATTACTGATCAATTATTTGTTTAAGCAGTATGATATTAAGAAATAAATTGGAGATTTATTAGAAGGTCATAGATAATATGTAATAATTAGTCGAGAAGATGACAATTATTCATTTTCAGAAGAGGGTTTTTTGGGAAAGTTTTAGTAATTTAATAGTTGAATTCATGAGTCACATACTAGGATAAAACGGTCGTTCAGTGCTTCCAGGTTTTCTATGATGGTCTAGCTTCAGTCGACTTATGAATTCACCTATTAAATTACTAAGAATTTCCACAAAACCCTCTTTTGATAATAATAATAATAATAATAATAATCATGTGCCCACTAGTGCCTGACTTCAAGAGATATTTTATGGAGTTCTAGTGAGATGCCATGACAAGTGTAGTTTAAGCAGGTCTCTTGTGAGATAGTAACTCACTAAAGACAATGCTGGACGATGGCGCAATTTCGTGAATTGGTTTAAGATAGACATTAACACCGCTGGATGCTGGCTCAATTATTTAGAGGTTGTGTTCGCGTGCAAGACCGATAGGTCCTGGGCTCGAATCCCGTTGGCGGGATCGTGGATGTGCACTGCTGAGGGGTCCCATACTAAGACGAGACGGATGTTCGGTGTTTTCAGGTATTCTGTGGTGGTCTATCTTTAATTGTCTCATGAATCCAACTGTTAAATTAATTATTTATTTGTATAGCAAACAAAGAAAAACTTGGAATACATCTTTAAAAAGTAATTGTCATCCACCCAAAGCGACATGGAACAATCTATAATCATATTGTTTGACACACTTTCTCTATTTACTACTTCATAAAGATGGATTAAACAAATATTATGTTTACGTCAACCTAATCCCAGACAGAAAAATAAAACACAACATTCTATCTCACTTTTGCATTAATACTGAAATCTGAAGAATGAAAAAACTGGACATATTCGATATTTCTGAGTAGTTCTATTAAGTTTTATTTCAAGTTCTGTGATTTGAAGTATGTAGCAGAAGTCGAAAGTTGCTTCAAATTCCTTGTTTACGCTAGATGTGAATAATGATAATGAAAAACTTATTTTCTAAACTAATTCTCAGTTGTATTCAGTTACCCTCATATAGAACACTGAAACCACTTAATGTTAAGCCATTCAAATTGTTGGCTATATTATAAAATTAACCACTTAAATTCGTTCAGCATTTGAAATAAACACATTTAAAATGAATGTTCTTCCATGGATCTAGCAAATCTACCTATCTACCTACCTATCTATCTATCTATCTACCTATCTATCTACCTATCTATCTATCTATAACTATTCATTTATGTGTTTGTTTTGCTATTCGATCAGTAGTTCATTCATATAATTAGTATCAAAGCACTCCATATGTGCTAGAAATGATGACAATTAATACCGAAATGTAAATTTTTTGTTCTTTTACTGAATAAAATATAATTCAAATTTTATACTAATATAAGATTATAAATCTGTTTTTGTTCCCTATCTTTATACATAACAATGGAATAACTAGATGTTTTGAAATTTTTAAAAAAAATAGTGAATCGGTCTCGAATTAGATCTTTCTTTTCAATATGTTTATTATCAACTTACTTACCTACCTACCTCAGACAAATTTTACTAACAATAAGGAAGAAAACAATATCATTCTTCTAAACATCTTACATAAACATTAGTTTATCTATACACATAATATTGTGTTACATTTATATACAATAAGATTAGCTAATACAGACTACTCATATATACAAGTATATGGAACATTTCATGTCTTTAAATTCAGTACAAATATAATTTAGAAGTTTAGATTTGCCAAAGCAAACATTGTTCTCCTTCTTTTTTTTCTTTTCTTTTCTTTTTTTTAAAACAGAAAATTGATAAGGATATCTACAATATTTAGCTCTTTGTTGTTTTTTTTTTACACACAAATGTTTTTGTTTTTGTTTTTCTTCCTCCATTTTGTAATCTCTGCAATTTCTTTTATTATCAAAGTGAAGTTAAAAAAAATTCTATGAAAATATTTAAATGAAACTGTTCTAGTCCATTATTAAAACTTGTTTTTTCATGCCCATTGTTGTTGTTGTTGTTGTCGTTATTGTTGTTTTAGGTGAAGTGTAAAATATTCGTCATTTGTATTATAATTGCTACCATTGTTGTTAAGCTGATGTCTTTGTTAGCTTGTTTCCATATTATAGGATAGTTAAAATTTTTGAGATAGTCTTACATTTACTTCTGTTTAGGTTTGTATGTGTGTGTGTGTATACACCCATGTGAATGACTAAAGGATTGGATAAATGGAAAATTTAGTAAATTTCGTATTTAATTAAAATGGGTAAGTGAAATTTGGTGATAATTCGTTTGAAACTGTTACTTGAAATTTCGATAATCGTTCATGCAATCAGTTAAACTTATGTTCTAAAGGTGAGTTTTATCATTTCCGCCATCTTTGCACGGTATGTTTAATCATTATTCAAGCATAGTGTGAACATGCTCAGTGTAACCCAGCATGAATTGTCGGAAAGAAAGCACAAACATAATGAATGATTAGGCTTGAAACGAAATTTTCTACAAAATTTTCACTCTAACAACCAACAATCACCATTTTAATTAACAGTAAGATAGCCTAAACCACTTAATACTACATCCTTAGTTCACATGACAACGTTATGGATAACACTAGCATTAATTATTCTTTTAAAGACTTTATGTGGTCATTTGTGTCAGTCACATAAAAAGCTGAATCGAAGTACATTAAAAACACATTATCAGTAAATATGTTTGTGCTTTTTTGAGAGATATGAGACTTTTCCCATTGAGGATGAGGATACTACATGCACAGTTTGTACAGTAATCATGCTAACTTATCTACAGGAGTTGATAGTGATGGATGACTGTTAACCACTTGTGTTGCTGACAGTATCGGTCATGCAGATCATCTTGTGGTTTTTGGTGGCGGAATTCTCAGCTTGGATGAAAGCTAATGAATTGAATTAAGAGAAATCATCTTTTTATACCATATTAACAAAATCCTTAAAGTTAAGAATATTCAATCTAGAAGTCGTTCTGAGGTTGCTAACACCTGACCAAAAGATGAAAAGTCTAAAATATTGGACAATTTGAATGGATTTCGCTCAAAATTAATGTTTTCTTGGAAGCTTCATTATTAATGGAAAATTATGTTTCTACAAAGATGACAGAGATTCTGACTTATGAAGACTTTTAGAAATGATCTGAACAACAGGGACAAAAAAGGAACAAGTTTACAATAACAAATGTGAAGTAACTTGAATCAAATGAAATTAACATAATCTGAACATTGTATATTAAAGTTTGTTAATGACTTCAAAACGCGTTTTTATTGGACATATCAGCATGTTACATTGAAATCATGAATCAACTAATTTTATAATACCATTAAAAACCTGAAACCACTGTTCGGTCGTTTCGTCCTAGTATGGGGCTACTCAACACTTTGAGAATATAACCATGAATATTAAAGAAATAATGACCTGTTAAAGTGTTGTCGAAATATTTGCACAATATATCTGGGTACATATCTTTTAGCCTAAATATGTATAGATTTTGCAAGTCGAAGAAAGCAGTTATCTCTAGCTAGTAACCACGTTCAAAGTTGATTCTAAACTAATGACAATGGAGTTACTATAGTTCATAGTTATTGAAAAGGTAACCATTAAACAAATTATTGGCTTTTATATTCAACTTTAAACAACGATTATAACCGATTATATCATTTTTTAAATGATTCATATTATTGGGTGATAGACAGATTTGACTAATGGGAAGAAGGAAGATTCGAAAAACTTTATTAATGCATGGGAAAGTATAAGTTATCAATTTAAATCACAATTGTTTCAGCATTATTCTATTAAATTTAGGTTCACCGTAATACTTGATAAAAACCAAGTTATAATTTCATCAACCAATTTCCAATACGTCAATTTAATGAGAAATATTTTAAAATGATCCATTTATCTATAATTGTTTTTATCCAAGATGTTAATAAGTTAACCAAATATTTCCAGCAAATAAAATGACAGATTACTTAGAAAAAAACCCTGATGGATAGCCTCTTAATTCCGTGAAAAAAAAGAAGAATTAAACATGTTTTATTGATTACATGTGATTCAACTAAAAGTGTTTTTGCTAAGAAGCGATCAAATTATTTTGTGCTTTTTTCTTAAAAGGTAACTTCAGTGACATACTTCTAGTTCATCAGTCTTCAAGGACTTTCTTTACTATCGAAATGATTGTCATAGCCTCTAGCTTTCTTTGTTATATAACCATAGGTCATTAAATGTTACTATAAAAAACAGAGTTGTTCCTTCTAAATTGGATTATTAATGTTGAAATGTTGACATTTGAAAAATATACAGTGTATTCGAGTTGCTTTTTCATCACCTCATAATTTTCTGTTCTAATGTAAGATATCCGGTTTTGTTTGGTCGATAAGTATCCTATCACCAACTGAATTAAATGATTTTCTGATCAGTAGTGAATAGTCGTTAAGGTAGAAATCAGAGTACAACCAAAATAAGCAGAATGTCATTCCAGGAATACCTGATATTATGTACTTTCATAGCTTAAATCGTTAATCGACTGGTTTGAACAAGTTCTGGTCCTACACATGAATCAAATTTAATACTTTTTATGTTATTATTATTATTAAGTTTTATTTTTTTGTTTAAATGATGATATTTTGTTTTTATTTAGGTCATTTTTTCTCTGGTACCAAACAAAAAGTTATTTAAATAATTTGTGTAAATAGTATATTAATGAATTCCTTGAAATAGATATTTCTATAATTATGCTCATTTCTTTGAATTTCTACATAATTAAAATGAAACTCTCCATTTATTTTATCACAACAAATGATAATTTGGAAACTTTTTAGTGTACAAAATATTCTTCGTCAGCCAGTGATAGTCAGCGGACAAAGAATAGGTAGCAAATACTATACAACGTATAGAACCTACAAGTTATATTGCCAAATCAATTGCCATTTATATGAATTTATATCAATGAACTAACTATCCAATATTAGTTGGATTCATGAGTCGATCTAAGCTAGACCAGCATTGAAAACCTGGAAGCACTAGACGGCCGTTTCGTCCTAATGTGCAACTCCTTAACAGTGCTCACCCAAGATCTCACACGCGGGATTCGAATTCAAGACCCTGGGTCTCGCATGCGAACGCTTAATCTCTAGACCACTGCACCAGCACCCAACGGTGTTAATTGTGACGTAAATACGTGTTTCTACTCGACACGGATTTGACTCCATCGGTTACAACTTTTCACTGTAACTCCAGAAAATCCATCTTGAAGCCAGTCACCAGTGAACACATGATGATTATTATCAAAATGTTTGCGCAAGATCATGGATCAATTGAAGTTAGACACTAAAACTGTTGGATGCCAGCTCACTGGTATAGAGTTAATCGTTCGTGAGCAAGACCGAGTTCAAATCCCCCATGTGGAATGGTGGACGCGTTCTGCTGAAGAGCCAAACACTGGAATGAAACTGTCATCTAGTGTTTCCAGGTTTTCAATTTTGGTCTAGCTTAAGTCGACTGATGATTTCAACTACTAAAACTACTACAATCTCCACAACCCCCCTCATCCTGATATTATTCACAATTAAATGATAATCTGTCTTAAATGTTAACATTAAATTTGAAGTTTATCGATCAAATTAACCAACATTAAACAATTTAGAAATAACAATGGAGAATTATGTACACTTCATTTTTGATTTTCTATAATGAACAACGCAGATTTTTGTAAGTTTGACATATTTACATATATCTACCACAAGGTTTTTTGTTAGTACCTACCCTACAAACCTTATACGTATATATACAATTATGTAATCTACGGAATTTTATACCATTCTAGCTAGTATGTTAAATGATTTCTTTTGCACGTAACTTTTATCTATCATACAGTTGATTTCCTTTTTAAAATACAAACAAAACAAGAACGATAGTATTCAATGAATATGATGAATTTATTGTAGTTTGTTCCTTTCTTTTTATCTATTTATCATTTAATCAGTTGAATCATTTTAAACTTTGAAGAATTGAAAACATGATCTTTTGTATGAATATTCTTAAATTATACGATAATTTACGAATCAAATCAACGGAATATTTGTATTATGTATGTAATAGACTGAATGTTATTAATTTTTAAGACATGTCAATTAAAATCTCTCATAGTTTCTAAATAGAAACCAATATCATCGTGTCAGCAAATTGTTAATTAAGATATTACTACTCCAAGATATCAATATAAGGAGTTTGTGCAGATTGTTTCATTTATTTTTCAGTCAACGTTACAGGCTTGTCTGGATTGAATTATTATTTAGAACTAACAGCACCAAAAAGATGATTTGTTCTGACACAGAGTCCCCCGACATTGTATACCTATGACTGTAACGGAGATCAAAACCGAGACTTTTAAACTTCATAACCAGCACCCAACCTATAGACCATTGAACTGTCATCCACTGGTTTACATGGCACTACTTTGATCATTTTACGATGTTGTTAATCATTCTTCAGTACCAATCTCTCACACCTGACATGAGTAGACTTCATTGGTCAAGGTTTTACTCAACAACTTTAGAAATTACAATTCTAAACAATGCAAATTGATTGAAGTTAGAAATGAGAAACACTAGTTAACGACTCAGTAATCTAAAAGTTAGGTGCTCACCATGAGGCCATGAAGTTCTCGATTTGATCCTAACCGAGTTTGTGGATGTGCACTAGGATAAAACAGTTGTTCAGTCCCCTTCAGTACTTGTTTAACTAAGGCTGTAGTGAACAAGAACACGAGTGGGGCAATCGAATGTATTTGAACACGAAAGTACAGAATATTTCATTAAAATCTGAGAACCATACATTAAATAGTTAGTTTGCAAATATCAATCCATTGTCTCAGATTTCATTCTTCCTGCATTTTCATACCAATTGCTTTCCGTTTCCATTAGTTCCTTCTCGATCTTCTACTAAAATAAATTCTCTTCCTGACTATCGTTATATACTACTTATGTGTATATAAGTAACTCACACCACAAGGCCAGTTCATGATATAAACTAGAATTTTCAGCATAATTTCATAACATTTTCAATCTAACTAAAATAACTCATTACAAATGTTCCATATATTATGTACACTATCATCAAATTCAATTTTTTTTTAAAAAAAATAACCATCCAAACAAACAAGTAAATAAATCATCAACCATCCCTTGAAATTGAAATGGATCTTGTTCTTTTTCAAATTTAATTATAAAATAAATCATTCAATGAGTAATCATCATTAGTAATACTGAACATGTTTACAAAATAGATAATATTCAATTTAAATCATAGAAACAAGAAAGACTAAACAACAAATATTATTCTAAACACTAAACTTATGTAAATAATCATGTAGTTGATATGACAACTATCTACGTCATAATGTGAAAATATGATTGAACATTTTTAAAAAAAAAAATATGTAATTGAGTATTTTATTGAATTTAATATTTAATTAAAGCAAAAAAATAATGAAAAATAATTTAATAGAATGATTTATTGATAAGAGGAAGAGAATTTATAATGCAAAATAAATTTCTATTCCTAGACATAATGATATATATTTATATAGGGTAGGATAAGACACACATAAAGGTAAGCACCCAGTTGCGTCAAAATGCAAGCCCTCACATGAAATCTTCAAGGATGAAAAAAAGAGGAAGACCAAAGAACACATTACGCCGGGAAATGGAGACAGACATGAGAAGAATGAACAACAATCGGATAAGACTAGAAAAGAAGGCCCAAGACAGAATGAATAGGAGAATGGTGGTCGGCGGCCTATGCTCCATTGAGAGTAACAGGCGTAAGTAAGTGAGCAAGATAAATAAATAAATAGATCAATTTATTATCGTATAAACTATCATGAAATGCTGAATAAGATTTAAAAATGAAATCAAGAAGTTGGTTTTCTTTGAAAAAATAAACATTTATAACCAGATTTCTCCAAACTATGAGAATATTACGGTTGTCTATTTTGCAATGATAAATGGATCTTGTTTTTTTCCTCTGAAACAAAGTCGTTGATTCATCATTTTTGTTTAGACACTTTTGCCAATTTTCTTTTTGATTTTACGAAAAAAAACGATGAGCACAGCTGTGTTTTCATTCTACATGTTCAATAAAGAATCTTAGTCATTAATCAAATAATGATTGAGTTGTTCAATTTCATGAAAACAATGTTGAATGACTTAAAAATAACTGTTTATAAACAGTTTTATACTTAAGTTAATTATCGTCAAAGGTCTATGAAATGTGATGATCTACAAAGTAGCTCTAATTCAGTAATGGATGCGCACTGCTGAGTAGTCCCATACTAGGACGAAACGGCCGTCAAGTGCTTCCAGGTTTTCCATGGTAGTCTAGCTTCAATTGATTCATGATTTCAATCAAAAACTTAACATTCTCCACAACCCCTGAATTGATAATAATATATATGACGAAAAACAAATTTTGTAGGTCGAGTTTATTGATTTATCTTGTATTTCTATTTTAACAGTTCTATGGTAGAATATTCATCTGATCTTGTAACTGAAATGATGATTTACTAATGGGATTGAAACGTCAAGTCTTTACCGAACAGATTTCAGAATATAGAAACATTCAATGATCAAATGATTAAATCATTAAATCTATGTTACACAATATTACACTGAGAATACTGCCCTATACATTGCAGTTGATCAAAAATTTGAATGTAAATAGTTTTTACGGTAAAAACAGTGTAATAATTTATATAGAATCTGTAAGTTATCTCAGTTCTATGAGAGGTCATTCGCTGCCTAAATATATCAATATATATTCCTTAAAAACGAAACCCTTTCTTAGCCAATAACATCTAGTTTTCATTAGGAGATTTCTGGTTGGGACAACGTGGCCTTTTTAATAAAAAACTTTTGGTAGTCCCACCGTATGAGGTGACACATGATAGAATCAGCCAAAGAACATCATTTCCCTCACGATTACAGGTTCATCATGCTAGAGAGTTCTAAACATCATGAAAGCTAGGTCGAGAGTTTCCTCTCAACTACCTTTAACTACCATCTCATGAAACAAAAGTTATTTTGTGCAATAAATTTACAAACAAACAATCACTAATTAACTGAACAGCGAATTCATGCTCAACAAAGTCAGTATATATTCACTTGGTATTGTTTTACTTGTATCTTCCCATTCTTATTTAGGATTGCAGTCTAATGTTGGCACATGTACATTTGTGGATAACGCGATGGCATTTGAAGCGAACGGTACTGAGTTCGAGTCCCGAAGTGAATATCAACTCTGGGATGAAGGTACATCCAGCTCACGAGTCCCAAATAGGACAAAACGAGCCTCTTTGATTTCACTGCTAGCCACTATCCATCTTTGCTTGAAAAAGTCAGTATATCTATGATACGTTTGTTTCAATAAAAAGGATATGATCATTAGTGATCAGTTTCTGAAATTGTGAAAGTTTTTATGAAAAACTATAAAAGGGGGAGTTCGCTAATATACTACGAGTGAGATAAATATGATTAATCGTATTATGTATACATGCAGCCCTATATACTACGAATTGACTAGATATTAAAATGTTAATTATGGTATAGTGACTCAGTAATCGGAGGATACCATATCCTCTGCGAGATTTAAAGGTTTTTACTTCGATCTCTATATCATAATGATGGAACATCGAGTAGTTTATAAGTAGAATGAGGCAATCGATTTTTACTCTATAATCTCCAATAGTTTTTTTAAAAATTTTATTTCAGTTTATGATAGACACTATCTCTTAGTCTCATTGTATTCTCTAAGTTGGTTGATCTAATTATACCACTTTCATTTCCTTTCTGAACAACACTATCAAAACTTAGTTCATATAGACTAAACAATTTTGACAAAATTTTTGCTTCAATAAAATCGACTAGTACAATATTGAAGTGAATTAACATAAAATTCTAAAAAACAATAAAGAAAAAATTGTCTTAGTCTTTCAATGTTTTTTGAATTGTTTTATGAAGATTTGCATAGATTCATTAAGGTTTTTCTGAAGACGTCAAAATCTGAAGGGAAACACGAGATACAATGGACATCTTGGATGCAGTTGAACGATCTACACTTCGCAGATGATCTCGCCCTCCTATCCCAAACGCAACAACAACTTCAGGAGAAGACGAACAATGTAGCAGCAGCCTCAGCAGCAGTAGGTTTCAATATACACAAAGGGAAAAGCAGGATTATCCGATACAACACAACATGCACCAATCCAATCACAATTGATGGAGAAGATTTGGAAGATGTAAAAACCTTTACATATTTGGGCAGCATCATTGATGAACATGGTGGATCTGATGCAGATGTGAAGGCGCGGATCGGCAAAGCAAGATCAGCATATTTACAACTGAGGAACATCTGCAACTCAAAATACCTATCTGTCAACCAACACCAAGGTCAGGATTTTCAATACAAATGTCAAGACAGTTCTACTGTATGGGGCAGAAACCTGGAGAACTACGAAAGCCATCATCCAGAAAATACAGGTGTTTATTAACAGTTGGCTACGCATAATACTTCAGATCCGTTGGCCGGACACTATTAGCAACAACGTACTGTGGGAGAGAACAAACCAGATCTCAGCGGAGGAAGAAATCAGGAAGAATCGCTGGAAGTGGATAGGACACACATTGAGGAAAGTACCCAACTGCGTCACAAGACAAGCACTCACATGGAATCCTCAAGGCCAAAGGAAAAGAGGAAGACCAAAGAACACATTACACCGAGAAATGGAAATAGACATGAAAAAGATGAACAAGAATTGGATGGAATTAGAAAAGAAGGCCCAGGACAGAGTGGGTTGGAGAATGCTGGTCGGCGGCCTATGCTCTATTAGGAGTGACAGGCGTAAGTAAGTAAGTAAGTAAGGCTGTTCAACAAACTATAAACATTGGATTAAAAATAAATAACACATCAGTTTTTGATAGAATTTTGTTCTCATCTACCTAAGTTACAGTCCTTCTGTACCATATTTTAAAAAAAACACAGCAGCGATATTTGCTGAGTATCGTAATTTTTTACAACTTAATTAAACTTGGTACATGTGCTAGAACTAAAGTGATGGGAAAATATTGTGCTAAATTTCAGATTGCATGCTAGATATTCGAACAAACCAGCTTCTAGCTGAAGAAGAAATTAGGAAAAGACGATGGAAATAAACTGGACATACATTACGCAAATCGTCAGACAGCATCACGAGACAAGCCCTAACTTGGAATCCTGAAGGTAATCGGAAAAGAGGAAGATCAAAATACACATTACGTCGGGAAATAGAATCAGATATGAAAAGGATGAATAAGAACTGGAAAAAGCTAGGAAGGATTGCCCATGACGGGGTTGGATGGTGAATGCTTGTGAGTGGCCTATGCTCCTTCACGAGGAGTAACATGCTTAAATAAATAAGTAAGTAATATGGAATAGATCATAATACTAACAAAGAATTCTTTTTAAAGAAAGAAAAAACAACTGGTAACTTGACGCTTATATAATATTTGACAAGATATTACATAAAACAAAAGTGCATATAACCTATTGTGGTAGCGCTCTAAAAAGTATAAATTTCCATGATTGAATCATTCAATACCTAAAAAAACCCAATTCAATTCACCTGGTTAAGGTTAGATTGGATATACAGATTGTTTATCAAGATCTATATTTCACTGAATTCAGTAATATATAGTTTAGCAAGAATAAATATTTATCATTTGAATTTATTCTTTTGCTAATAATTATACTATAAATTCCAGAAATTTAACTCATCGTTCTTCATTTTTTCTATCGTCCACTAGATCTAGTTATATATTCTTAAGAGAAAAAACCATACTGAAATACTCTTTTCTTATTACCGGTGTTTCAATCATCCTATGTCTAAAACCATTATTATTCACACAAAAACAATTGAATGGAATCTTTACATTTGGTACAACAGTAATCTTCATGTTTACAAGAATATTTCGTCTTGTTGTTGATTATTCTTTTACACACATGAATCTACTGTATGTTTATCATTTCAATAGTTTAGATTCATGACCACATCAATTGCTTAATGATATATTATTCTTTATATTTCATAAATTCCTTCATAATTATTTAATGTACACACTATTAAATACTTATTATCACTATTTCGATCATGGCTAGGCACAGAATCTAAACCCTATATTTCGTCTTATTTAAAGACCATTTGTATCCCAATGAGTTTTATTATATCTTTCTGGAATCTAATTCATTATACTTCGTTTTCAATTTGGAAGTGTAATGAGTATCAGGTATCATTAACATCCTTTTGTACATTTTCTGCTAATAAGTAGTACTCATTTAAGTTATTTGTGATGGCATGAATACGAGAGGTTATGTATACGTCTCCCAATGTTCAATATATATGAATTATCAAGCATTTCTGAACACCTCCTGTTTATTTATTGAGTGGATGCTGAATATAAGAGAATAATTATGACTAAGGATTTCATTTCATTAGCTTTTTTCCTCCAAGAAGTTGAAATGCAGTGACAATTATTTTTTTTAAATATGCAGTGCTTACCCATTAAATAAACAGAAAATTTAAAGAAAAAGCTAGATATTATGATTACATTGAACAATGAAAAACAGGTGGATAACCTCACCTACATATAGTTTTATTTAAAAAAATGAATTGATGTATTTCACTGACTTACATCATACAAGGCGGCCTTCTTGAATATCTGGGCTAACTGTTCCTGATATTTAGATATTTCAACAAGTTATCTATTTTTTATTTGTTTCAACATATCATTATACCCATTAGTCTCATAAGCTATACAGGTGTGTTTGTGAAAAGTTTACAACATTTCACTGTACAAGTTACAAAAGAGCTTAATCAAAGATATCGTGATTGCTGGCACTATGCATCGAAAAGAATGTACATTATTCATATGTCGATTCCTAAACTGTTAACATAAATAACTAAAATGTTAATATTGTAGTGTCAGTTGCTATGTTAAGCCCATATACCGCATTCTAGCTTTCGGACATCCCATTCTCTTCATTCTACTTGAGCCATACTTTGACCTTGTTATTTATTCGCTTATCAATCTAGGCTGTTTTTATATGAGCGTATATATGTGTGCACATCATATCCCATGACTCATTGCATGTCTGTAGCTTTATTTTGTCTGACTATAAATATTGAGTAACGCTTGACTTAAATGAAGTTGGCTTCCCAATCATCTTCCCTGCGTGTCGTTTTGCTTTGCTCTGTTTCATTCACTTCATATACAAAATATATGTATTCACAAATCAATTCTCGTTATTCGACTTATTTAATTCCGTTATTGGCTAACACGATTAAGTCGACGATTATATACGAGAATAGGCGATAACAATCATTCGTACAATCTAATTGGAGTCAGATCCACGGGTCACTAAAATATCAACAATCATTGTGATAAGAACATTTTCTTTCTAAGAAAGAAAAATAATAAAGTAGTTTAAATAAATAATTTTAAAACAAAGAAAACATCGACTTTAGAAAAACTGAAGATATTTCTGATAAATAAACCATTAAATGGATAAATAATAAGCAAAGTTGAGAGAATATACAATTATACACCTTGATAAACGATATCCAATAAGACAGCACAATGAAATATGTTTGTAATAGACACATATCAATGAAGAAAAAAGAATAATTTTTCTTTGTTACATAACAAGTATACAAATAAACAATTTGACTGATAGTTTTGTAGAGATTCGTAGACTGAGACTATCTAGGTGTTTTTCAGTATATAATAACTGAACAATATCTCGTAGTTTTTTTTAGACATTTTTCAGTTTATATAATAAGTGAGTACTGAATATAAAAGAGTAATTTTCTTTAATGACCTTATTTCAAGCTCTAACTTTCGTGTTGTTTATGTTCTTGTTTTAGTTTGCTGGATTGTACTATAGTAATGTATTCATAGTAGACAAATGGGGATAAATCTAAATACTTAGAATGAAATCCCTAGTGAAAATTACTTTATCAGTATAGAGTTGTGGAAATTTTTAAAGTTTGGATGAGGCCATGGATCTATATTAGACTATCATTGAAAACCTCGAAGCAATGGACGGCCACCTCGTCCTGTTATGAGACTCCTCAGCAGTGAGCGTTCACGACCCTACACATGTGATTCGAATCCAGGACAGCAGGTTTGTGAGCAAATGCTCAGACTCTAGACCACTGAGCCGGCATTCAACGGTGTTAATGTCTAACGTTAACCAATCCATGAAATTGAGCGACCATCTTCCATTGCTTTTGGTAAGTAACTGTCTCACAATCGACACGGATTAGATCTTCTCGTCACGGCTTCTCGCTAGGACTCCGAGAATTACCTCTCGGAACTACCCACAAGTAAGCACATGATAATCATCAGTATAGAGTAATAGAGTTTCTTGGGTTTTGACTGAATAATAATAATTAATATAATTATTATTATTTCCTCTTTATTTTGATTGGTTGGCAAGAGCAAGGTCGAAATTGCGAACGAGAGTGGAGTTTGATTCCACTCACCATATGTTGTTATGTACAGTTTATCAACTTCATTTATATCATATTCATTTAAGTTAAAAAGAAATTGTAGAATTGAGCATGTAATTACTACTTACTTACTAACCCTCGTTACCCCTCGTGGAAGAGAAAACACATACCACCAACATTATTCATTCAACTCTGTTTTGGACAATCCTTTCCAGTTGTCTCCAGTTGCTATTCATTCTTTTGATGTTTATTTCCAATTCCTGACGCAGTGTGTTCTTCGGCCTTCCTCGTTTCCGTTTCCCTCCAGGATTCTAGGTAAGCGCTTGCCTCGTGATTCAGTTTGATAATTTGCGTAATGTATGTCCTATCAATTTCCATCGTCTTTTCCTAATTTCTTCTTCAGCTGGAAGCTGGTTTGTTCTCTCCCACAAAAGGCTGTTGCTGATGGTATCTGGCCAATGGATGTTGAGTATCTTGCGAAGACAACCATTTATAAATACTTGTACCTCCTTGATGGTGGTTGTTGTAGTTCTCCAAGTTTCGGCTCCATACAGTAGAACTAACTTGACGTTGGTATTGAAGATTGTGACTTTGATATTGGTTGACAGTTGTTTTGAGTTCCATATGTTCTTCAATTGTAGGAATGCTGTGTTTGCTTTCCCAATCCTCGTCCTTACATCTGCATCCGATCCTCCTCGTTCGTCGATGATGCTGCTAACCAGGTACGTGAAAGATTCCATCTCTTCCAGAACGTCTCCATCAAGCGTGATTGTGTTGATATTCTCTGTGTTGTATTTGAAGATGTTGGCTTTTTCCCTGTGCATGTTGAGGCCTACTGATGCAGAGGCTGTTGCTACACTGTTTTTTTCACCTGTATTTGTTGGTGTGTATGGGATTGAAGAGTTGGATTATCTACCAAGTTCAAATCGTCTAGTTTCACCCAAGGTGTTCATTGTATTCCGTGTTTCCCCTCAGATGTGGAAGCCTTCATAATCCAGTCAACCACGAGAAGAAAGAGAAAGGGAGAGAGTAAGCGGCCATGTCCGACTGCGGTCCTCACTTGCAATGCATCTGTCGGCCGTCCTCTATGCACGTTTTCGCACTGTAGTCCGACGTATGGGTTCCGTATGATATCGACGGTTTTCTCCGATACTCCATAGTGTCGAAGATGTTTCTATAATGTTCCATCCACACTTTCGAATGCTTTCTCAAAGTCAAGAAAGGTGATATATTGTGACGAGTTCCATTCAATTTGTTGTTCAACGATGATCTGTAGGGTCGTGATTTGGTCTGTGCGCGACCGATTCTCACGGAATCTTTCATGCAGTTCAGCAACATTGTTAGAAACATTTCCTGGTACCAATAATAATGTGATTAATCTGTACTTCTCACATTTGCTCAGGTCTCCTTTCTTGATGAGGTATGCTTCTTTCCAGACAGTCGTCAATTGTTCTTCCCAAATTTTCCTGACTAGATTGTGATGCATCTTTGTAGCTGTTTCTATGTGTGACTTCAGTGCTTCAGCTGGTATATTGTCAGGTCGTGCTGCCTTCCCACTCTTGATCTGTCTGATGGCCATCCTGAATTCTTCGATCGTTGGTGGAGCGACATCTATAGGACAGTCTTCATTTTGAAGGATGGTTTGATGATCCTAGATCCATGTGACTCTCTTCCATTGAGTGCTTTACGTGCTTCTTTGAACAGCATCAGAGAAACTCTCTGAGTGAGGAGAATTTTCTTCATGATCAAGGTAGTACAGCATCTCTCTCTCTCGAATCTAATCTATTCTGTCCAGTTTGGGTCCAATGGGTTTCACTTATCGTGAGAACCGTCAATTTGTATTTCCTCATTCCCATAGCTGTTTGACTGGTCCTTTCAGTCTCCTTCATTGTCTGGACATTCCATTTACCTATATTAATGGTTGCTCTGGTTGTTAGAATGGGCATCAGCCTCATGATGTTTGAAGAATTTCAATTTTTATCATGAGGCGTCATAATTTTTCTTTCAATTCAGAGGACACAGTTTAAATGGTTTAATTTGTTTATTCTTACTTACACCTGTCACTCCCAATGGACCATAGGTCGCCGACCAGCATTCTCCAACCCACTCTGTTCTGGGCCTTCTTTTCTAGTTCCATCCAATTCTTGTTCATTCTTCTCATGTCTATCTCCATTTCCCGGCGTAATGTGTATTTTGGTCTTCCTCTTTTACTTTGGCCTAGAAAATTTCATGTGAGTGCTTGTTTTGTGATGCAATTGGGTACTTTCCTCAATGTGTGTCCTATCCACTTCCAGCGCTTCTTCCTCCGCTGGGATCTGGTTTGTTCTCTCCCACAGTACGTTGTTGCTAATAGTGTCCGGCCAACGGATCCGAAGTATTTTGCGTAGACAACTGTGAATAAACACCTGTATCTTCCGAATGATGGCTTTCGTGGTTCTCCAGGTTTCTGCCCCAGTAGACAGTAGAACTGCCTTGACATTTGTATTGAAAATCCTGACCTTGGTGTTTGTTGACAGTTGCTTTGAGTTCCAGATGTTCCTCAGTTGTAAATATGCTGATCTTGCTTTGCCGATCCGCACCTTCACATCTGCATCAGATCCATCATGTTCATCAATGATGCTGCCCAAATATGTAAAGGTTTTTACATCTCCCAAATCTTCTCCATCAATTGTGATTGGATTGGTGCATGTTGTGTTGTATCGGAGAATCCTGCTTTTCTCTTTGTGTATATTGAAACCTACTGCTGCTGAGGCTGCTGCCGTACTGTTCGTCTTCTCCTGCATTTGTTGTTGCGTTTGGGATAGAAGGTTCAGATCATCTGCGAAGTGTAGATCGTCCAACTGCATCCTAGATGCCCATTGTATCCCGTGCTTCCCTTCAGATGTTGACTTCTTCATAATCCAGTCGATCACCAGGAGAAAGAGAAGGGGTGAGAGTAAGCAACGTTGCTTAACACCGGTCTTTAATTCGAGCGACTTTGTCAACCGTCCACCATGCACGATTTTGCAGTTTAATCCATCAAATGAACTCTGTATGATACTGACTATCTTCTGAGGTACGCCGTAATGGGTTTCACTGATTCCGAGAAAGTTGTATTTCTTCATTTCCATAGCTATTCGATTGGTTTTTCCGGTCTCCTAAATTGTCCGGACATTCCATTTTCTGATATTAATTTTTGCTTTGGTTTTCGAAACGGTCAATGGCCTCGTGATTTCTAAGGAATTTCAACTTTTATTTTGAGACGTCATAATTCTTGTTAATGGAAATCCTCCAACTCCCAGGTCAAATTTTTTGAAAATAGAATTACAAAAATAACGTATTTACCAAGTGAGTTCTGGGCATACAACATCCCTAAAAAGCAGTAACACTAAAAGAGCTACAGATGGAGTTGTTGTGCATGTATGTACTTTTAAATGTTACGTAATAGAACTTTGTGTAACGAATAGGATCATAGATTATTTGATTGAATTTTTTATTTTAGAGTGTGATATTCGGTTGAGTTAGTGTGAATTTATTTCGTCAAGTCAACAGAATATTATCTTTTTATTCCTTTGGAGTTGAAATAATCAAATTGTATTTAATATACTTTTATCACATGCCTGAATGGCCTTGAAAAGTTAAGTTTTTGTTCCATAACTATTGCGTCATTTTAAAGTCCAGACATAGACATACAAATAGATTTACATTATACACATTATTATTTACTCTAATATATACAATAATAAATGATAGTCTTAATATTTATCAATTAGTAATAAATGTTACTGTCATTTTTGTAGTTATGTTTAATATATCACTATTTATCAGTCTGACTACTTGATTGTTTGTTAGACAGATATTTTCTTTAATCATAATAGAATTATCCTGTTAGTGAAAAATTTTTAATTATATATTTCAATAGTTGAATTCATAAGTCAATTAAAGCTAGACCACCATGGAAAACCTGGAAGAAGTGAACGATCGTTTCATCCTAGTATGGGACTCCTCAGCAGTGCGCATTCACGATCTAGCCTCTCTGCGAAACTCGAACCCAATCTCGCGTGCGAGCGCTTAATCATTAGATCACTGAGCCGGTGTTAATGTCTAAATTCAACTAATTCATGAAATCGCGCCACCGTAAACCATTGTCTTCAGTGAGCTGATATCTCACGACTGACCTGGTTGAACTCTACTGCTCACGGCTTCTCACTAGAACTAGAGCATAGGCCGCTCACCAGCATTCACCATCCAACCCTGTACTGGGCAATCCTTTCTAGCTTCTTCCAGTTGTTATACATCCTTTTCATATCTGATTCTATTTCCCGACGTAATGTGTATTTTGATCTTCCTCTTTTCCGATTACCTTCAGGATTCCAAGTTAGGGCTTGTCTCGTGATGCAGTTTGATGATTTGCGTGATGTATGTCCTATCCATTTCCATCGTCTTTTCCTAATTTCTTCTTCAGCTGGAAGCTGGTTTGTTCTCTCCCACAAAAGGCTGTTGCTGATGGTATCTGGCCAATGGATGTTGAGTATCTTGCGAAGACAACCATTTATATATACTTGTACCTTCTTGATGGTGGTTGTTGTAGTTCTCCAAGTTTCAGCTCCATACAGTAGAACTGACTTGACGTTGGTATTTAAGATTCTCACTTTGATATTGGTTGAAAGTTGTTTTGAGTTCCATATGTTCTTTAACTGTAGGAATGCTGTCCTTGCTTTGCCAATCCTTGCCTTTACGTCTGCATCTGAACCTCCTTGTTCATCGATGATGCTTCCCAGGTATGTGAAGGATTCTACATCTTCCAGAGTTTCGCCATCAAGAGTGATTGGATTGCTGTTCTCCGCTTTGAATTTGAGGACCTTGTTTTTCCCTTGTGTATGTTGAGGCCTATCGATACAGAGACTGCTGCTACACTGGCTGTCTTTATCTGCATTTGTTCATGTGTATGCGATAGGAGGGCTAGGTCATCTGCAAAGTCCAAATCGTCTAATTGATTCTGACCTGTCCATTTTATTTCGCGTTTTCCCTCAGATGTCGAGGTCTTCATAATCCAGTCGACCTCCAGAAGAAAGAGGAAGGGAGAGAGTAAACAGCCTTGTCTGACTCCCGTCCATACTTAGAATTCGTCTGTCAGCTGTCCTCCATGCACGACCTTGCACTGCAGTCCGTCGTATGAGTTCCGGATAATATTGACAATCTTCTCAGGAACTGCGTAGTGTCAAAGAAGTTTCCATAATGTCCTCCTATCTACACTGTCGAATGCTTTTTCATAATCAATGATGTTGATGTACAGTTCCACTCAGTTGATTGTTCGACCATGATCCGTAGTGTTGCAATTTGGTCTGTGCACGACCGATCCTTACGGATCCATATACAAAACTTTTATTTGTTACGTTTTCTTAAAAGATGTACGGAAAAATTGAATATATATTTCTAGTCTTAATCAAAATATAGTGAGAAATTATATTTAAAATGGTAGTTTGTAAATATCCATTCAAGATGCATAAACGCTGACAGAGATTAATCAATAAAAACTAAAATTTATAAACCATTAACAAGTTGGTAATTATCTTTAGCATAAAGGATAACGCGTTGGTGTTTAAAGTGAATGGTACTGAGTTTCAATATTTATGTGAACATCAACACTGGGTTGTAAGTATATCTAACCGATATGTTCGGAATACGATTCCATAGCTTCTCACAATTCAAGTATAGTTAAATCAATAAAACAAGTTGAACTTCTAAGTAAATGTATACGACTTGGGTACCTGATGGTTTCGAACGACGAGTTAGCATATCCAGTAAAACGTTACCAAAGTTTTTCCTCAGAGTAAAAAATAGTGTTAGTACACACATATATTTAGTAGACATAAGCGACAGACAGCAATTACAACAAATTCAATCCTATTGTTATCTAGACAGCTAAATTTTAAAAAGAATAGTAAACAAGTAGTATTCTGAAAGTTGCAAATAAACTATCAAGTGGTATAAATTCCTGTTAATATTAGGTTTTTTGAGTTCAAAGAACTCAACATTGTTAACTGTATTGATTTGACTTATAGTTCTTCCATATTATACTTCTTTGACACTTAAGTAGTTCCAAGATAAATATGTAGGGCCAGTGAAATATCACTGAGCCCTAGCTAAATCATCCGGCAGTTGAGTCACTGAATATGGAACAGATCAACGATCCCTGTCAAAGTCAAGGATAACCAACATGCATCAGTTAATCGTATCCAATGGACTGGTCCATGCGGTAGTGGTCTCACTATCTTCTCTGTATTCATTCATACTAATATATTTCAGTAATTACATCCTTTGTGTTGTAAGGTTTTCAAAGACTACATAGTATCTTTGTAAGACAAAGGGGTAATCCAGTCTAGGTGCTGACCGCGAGGTGTGATTTCGACGTTAGCTGTTGATCACACCATTTTTGTCTAACTAGAGAAGGCCTCCAATCATTCGACAGAGATCATCAACGTTGATAATCGACAAACACATACAACTCTATAATAATTCAAATAAATTTTAATAAATTCACATTGTTTTCTTATCATTTAATTAATTATGATGATAATTTTAATGTAAAGTACAAGTTTTCAAGAAAATTTAAACATTTTTGATGTATAATTAATAGTAATTTTTGTATAGAAACAAATAAACACTTGTTCAATTATATCTCGAAATGTTTTGGCCATCGATTCTAATTGCATTCTGTTAAGTAACAATTTTCATGAGTACTATTATTTTGTTATTATTATTATTATTAATACAAATAATAAAACAAATAAATTCACTTAGTGCTGTATTACCTGTATCTTCCCATTGTTATTTAGAAATGCAGTTGATCAGTCTCATGTTGGCATATGTGCATCCTGTGCAGATACATCCAGCTGACAAGTCCCAAATGTGACGAAACTTGCGTCTTGGATTCCACTGCCAGGCACTATCCATCTTTGCTTAGAAATATAACCAATAATTTCATGATGTTGGAATATTCTTGAAAAGAGAATACCATATTAACTATATACACATTTACTTACTTACTTACGCCTGTCACTCCCAATGGACCATAGGTCGCCGACCAGCATTCTCCAACCCACTCTGTCCTGGGCCTTCTTTTCTAATTCCATCCAATTCTTGTTCATTTTTCTCATGTCTATCTCCATTTCTCGGCGTAATGTATTCTTTGGTCTTCCTCTTTTACTTTGGCCTTGAAAATTCCATGTGAGTGCTTGTCTTGTGACGCAGTTGGGTACTTTCCTCAATGTGTGTCCTATCCACTTCCAGCGCTTCTTCCCGATTTCTTCCTCCACTGGGATCTGGTTTGTTCTCTCCCACAGTTGGTTGTTGCTTATAGTGTCTGGCCAATGGATCCGAAGACAACTGTTAATAAACACCTGTATCTTCTGGATGATGACTTTCGTAGTTCTTCAGGTTTCCGCCCCATACAGTAGAACTGTCTTGACATTTGTATTGAAAATCCTGACCTTGGTGTTGGTTGACAGACAGTCGTTTTGAGTTGCAGATGTTCCTCAAATGTAAATATGCTGCTCTTGCTTTGCCGATCCGCGCCTTACAAAGTATAAATTAACTGTAGTGATGTGTAAGTTTTTGATTGATATTCTTGTTAAAATTAACTGACTATTGAAATAAGTGAAGTTTGAACAAGGAAAAAACAGTTAAAGTTAAAATGTCAGTAGTATGAGACAAGAATATTCATATATTTATATTAGTAGTTGTTAAATCTTGAAACTGATTTTTCTCGATATACCGCGTATAACAGATCACTAGAAAACCAAAACCCTTCCAAGTCGCAATGAGAAGACAGAAGACTAATGAAAGGAATATTATTCCAAACAGTGTCAATCATGGTACAAAATTGTCAGGTATTTATAGTTTTTAGTGAGAACAAAATCATCATTACAGTCTTCCAATCCGCATACAGGGGGTTATTAACATAATCCAATCGGGAAGCTACACGTTAGAATTCTAGAACGTTCTTCTGAAAGGTGATTGGATGAGACGTCTTTTGCTCCTTCTGAGCCTCTTGCAGCTTCCTCGAGTTCACCGGTGGTCCGTCGTCACAGTAGTTTTGTATTGTGTAAATTGATGTGGATCATTTATGCGATGACTTACTGTACTAGATTTGGAAAATGTAAAATTCATGGTGATGAAATATAAAATATCATAATTTGACAATTAATAAAATGAGTTCCTTAATAATTATGAAATCCTTAAACATAGAAGGCTTGTGAGTATGGTTGATTATTGTAATTTTAGATTACGGACTGACCATAATTAGTAAAGGATTAAAATTTAAGGAACACTGGGTATTTGTTTTATCCTAGTATGGAACTTTTCAAAAAATGTTCATCCAAACCTCCACAAGTGATCTAACACGGTAAATCACAGTCTTCTAGAGAGCGCTTGATCTTCAGATTACTGAGATAATATTCAACTTTTTACATTTCTACCTTTCTTCAATGAAATTTAGTGGTAAATTATCATCCATTATCTCATACAAAAGATTGAACTTCACTTATATGAGCTTCTAAAACTTCAGGAAGGTTGAACACTTGGTCTGAGCCCTGAATTTTCAAGGTTCGAACACTGATGAGATCTCTGGTGCTTACTTCTAAAAGCTATTATACTAGGAAGAAATAGTTATTCAGTATATTCTGGTTTTCAATATATCTTTAACTAAAGTTATTCCCTGATGTAAAGGATAAAAATTATGGACGATCTGAGTTGCTAGATGAAATAATAGTAAACTACATGGCGATTTCATAACTTATAAATATTCTAATCAAAATATCTTTTTACTACATCAATGATAAGAGAACAATTATCTCTTCTGGAACGTATCTATTTAGTTCAGATTTTAGGACCATATATATATATATATATATATATATATATATATATATATATATATATATATATATATATATGCCAAAATGCTTACTCATGAAGGATAGTTAGCTGCCCATCGGGATTCTCCTCATTTAACTTGGGCTTGGAACCGGCATTAGAAGATCTATAGATGGAGTTTGCCAGAATATCTGAACTATAATACAATCACTAATGTTTTCACTGCCTACGCACTCATTATAAAGTTTCGAAAAGTTGACTAAATGAAGTTAATTTGAAAAATATGTACTTTTTTTTCCACTTGTTCATTTATTAAATTGTGTTTATTTTTTCTGAATCATTTAGCGACACATTTGATTTGATTTACAATAAATATGAAGATATCATATGTGCATTAAAGACAATATGTAAATGTGTTTGTTACTACTAAAAGCATGTTCAATTCACACTGAAGTTTACTTTGTATGTAGGTATTTCTTTCCTTTATTAGAATGAAATCCGGTAATTTAATTGGTATTTTTTTTTTATCAAGAAGTGCAGTTTGTAAATTATTGTATATGTATAACTTCGTCTGTTACGAATATCTTGTCATTGAAATAATTTTTCGCAAATTGTAATAGTAGACGGCTTAGTTACTCTGATTCTATCGATTTGTCTGGTTTAATTGTAACTGACAGACTACAAAATATGTACAGAAAAAAAAAAGAAAAAAACTATCCAAACAATAAAATAAATCACTACGCGTTTTTTTTCTCAAACAGTCATATGTTGATGAACAAATGCTGAAGCTTTGAATTGTGTTGTAGTTATTATCGATTCGAGAAGGAGAGGCTGTGTTTAGTAGTTATATTTAATCTTATTGTACGATAGCATACACTATTAACAAATATATCTTTCCTGATAAACGTCACTTATAGATTGTTAAGAATTGGATCAGTGAATTGATAGACGTGATGGCTTCTTGTTGAATTTCCTTATTCTGTTTACTTGTATTTCTTGAAAATAAATCTTGACTAATTTGATTGTAAACTTCACTGGTTTACTTGTATTTATTTCTAAACTAAACATTTCATAATATTTATATGAGTAACACTTTACATATTCCAGATAATCAATCATACGGTTATAATTTACGTAACAAGAATGCTAATAATCAGTGATGAGATTTTGTTACTGGGACATGTTCCTTGTGAATGTATTAACGGTATGAATTACGTGTATAGATATATATGATTATGAGTTTAGTTACTTGAATTGACTAGATAATTTCACAAAAATTATAAGAGAGATCAGATCAAGTTGATTTGATAACTTTTGTGTTTCATGATGCATCTACTTGTCAAGTGAATTTCTTTACGTTATAACAATGAAATACCATTTAAATAAAATTTGACATTTATGAATACAAGGGAGATGACATAACACTAGGTAAAACAGTGGTCTAACATCAATCGGTTCATGATGTCAATCAAAAAATTAACAATCTTCACAATCCCTATACTGGTAATTAACATGTGCTCACTGGCGACTAGCTTCGTGAGGGAATTCTCGGAGTTCTAGTGAGAAGCCGTGACCAGTGGAGCTACTCCGTGTCGGGTGAGACAGGTATCTACCTCAGTACAATGGAAGATGGTCGCGCAATTTTGTGGATTGGTTGACGTTAGACAATAACACCATTGGATGCCAGCCCAGCGGTCCAGTAGGTTAAGCGTTCGCGCGAGACTGAAGGCCCTGGGTTCGAATCCCACGGAGTGGGATCGTGGATGCGCACTGCTAGGGAGTCACACAATAGGACGAAACGGCCGTCCAGTACTTCTAGGATTTCAATGGTGGTCTAGCATCAATCGGCTAATGATCTCAATAAAAAAACTAGGTAAAACAGCTGGTTCTCGTATTGCTTATGTCATCTTGAAATGGATTAAATATTGCTGTGATAGATTCGAAGGTATAATTAACTCCATTCGAACCCATGAATAGGCTTTACATTTTCTAATGATTAAAGTTTTGACAAAACTATAACCCATTTTTTGAAAATTCTTATATAATTATTTAGAAATTATCTGTAGTTCAATTCCACTACTCTAATAATTACGATTATGTGTAGTTATTGATGAATTTTTTTTTACTTCTAAGGAGAAAAAAGAGGATTCTAAACTACTGTTGTATAGTATTGTATTCAGAACGACATTTCCAATGTTTAGTTGAATTCCGTTATGCAGAGTGATTTGTTCACAGTAAAACTTAGTAGTTTAAAACATTTCTGGAATCTCACATCCGAAAAAAACAACACAATGTGAATAATCTATTAATAAATTGATAATAATAACAATTATTTCTGCTTTATTCAACACAACCCAGATTTTAAAATATTAACAAAATTCATAATAGATAGTAAGTAGTAGTGGCCTAGACAGAGTATATATATGGTATCATGGATTTTGTAGTTTAGTTTTATTTAAATGTATATGAGAGGGAAAATGAAAGTCGTGTAATTTCTTATACAAAACAACACTCGAACTCACACACACACACACACTCATTTCAGTCTAGACAAACCAGGTCAGACAAATTTTAACCACATTTATTTTTATAACAAATTAGGATTGTTTTTCTCTAAAAAAAAATTAATGTTATGCGAACTGCTCAACTAAAATATTCTAAATTAATATTTTTGTAACAATGAAAATGGTTTGTTTTATCGTAATAATTTGATGAGAGTAATAGGCGAATTCAAAGGATTTTTATTAAAGTGAAATAGTGGTTAACAGTGGGACCCGTCAGTTAATTCTACATGTATTCTGATGTCATAAATCCACACAGGAGAATCGAGCGCGATACTTTTCAATTCAAATAACAACATATTGCTCGTTAAGTCCAAATAAACCCTGGTTTGAAAGATCAGATACTGATCCATTGTAGTCCTTAATATTGATGGTAGAAAAATACAAACCCTTACGAATCAACATCATACATATTAAACTAGCCAATGACTATATATGGACTCAATGGATAAAGCATTAGCTCCCAAAGAGACAGGTACTTGGTTCGAGTATCAGAGTGGAAATCAATACTAGTACATAGGTACATGTGACTACCAATTCACAAGTATTGCGAGATATGAAATCTAGATTACATTGTCGGCCACTATCGAACTTAATTAAGAACTAGTGACTTAATGATAATATCGAAATAATTCTTATGGGACCCACATGTGTTAACGACGACTAATCAGCTAAACTCCTTAATGCCAAAAACAGGAAAATACGAAATCGTAAAATTATTAACTTAAAGAATGCTTTAGACTGATAGATTAGCATATATTTAAGCATATCTCTAAATAATTTTGCTCAAACTGTAGTTTAACCACTTAAATTTTAAACTGTTTACAAAATCCTCTTCGATTTCGCGACCTTATGTATACCTGGAGCGATTTCAGATGACAAATCAGTGAATTCTAGGAAAGATTGAATAACGAGATCTTCAGATTTTGTCCCATTTCTGTACAAATTCATGACAAAACTGCTGGAGTCTCAATAAAGTCGAAATTGTCATTGATTATTGACTGTACTTGAACTATTTCTGTATTGTTTGTAGTTAGATCGTCTGACTAAAAAAATATGCAAAAATACATTTCTCGATTCATACTAATACTACTGAATTCTTTGTGATGCAGCTGTATTTTTATTGAAGTAACATAATAGTCTGTTCACTACTGAACAGCTTTGAGTCAGCTAGCAGTTATAATCAGAATAACACTTGGCACATATTTCTTTCGATTCAAGTTGTCGTACCACATTATCCAGGGTAGAAGTAGCAGTAACACAGACGATATCAGTGGTAGTAGACGAGGTTAGGCAGACAATATGAATTGAGAAATAATGAATGGTAAAAAAAGAATGCATTTGTACGATTGCGACAAATTTTGAGCCATTTCACTCAAGGTTTCCAATTTCTGGTTTCTTTAATCGCGCGAACGCTAACCAGGTAATTTGCACCTACGTGAACGACCCAATGCAACAGTCAATGACTTTATTATTTGGTTTCACGTACTGATTTCGTTATCCCATGTTTGGAATAGGACCAATAAAAGAGCGGAGTGTATACATATATCATACAACTGTTTTCGAACCTAGCATACAACAGGAGTGTCATACACTGTTCCACCGGCCTTAGAAGCTTTAATAAATCTTTAATTTCCATTGAGATGTGGTTTCACTTTTCACGAAAATTAAGACAGCAATTCACCAACGATATTGGATAATGATCAAGCCATACCACAAACAATTAAAAACCCGAACCATTGAATCTCAACTCGGTTATTTAGGAATATTATATTTTCTGGAACTCTAGATATTTCTGCGTTCAACTGCACATTATATCATAGTTGATATATTCTACAAAAGACATTTCGACTTCATTTTAAAAAACAAGATGAGTACATTTTGACTCTGAAATAGGTTGATTTAGTAAAGTCTAAAGACACTTGGTAGGTAGTTCGTTACTCCGTCTCAGTAAAAAGATAATAGGAATAAAGTTTTATTTAAGGAATGAATCGATTAGTGTATGAGGAGCAGAAAAATTACTTTCGTATACTTTTAAAAAACTATGAAAATGACAGCCGAAAATTTTTTCTCCACCATAAAGCAAAGATGAGTGTTCAACGTATAAAATAACCAATTGTGTCTGTTTAGGTTGTATATAATACGAAAATCGACTTTACCATCCATAAACTCTCAATTCTGAAACAAAACTTAACCTGATGGTACTAGATTTAATGGGTAAATCTATTCATTTATATAAATACCAAGTAATTTTACACAATAATTGATGTTAGTTCTTGGTTAAAAACACAACCCTAAACCCCCAGCCCTTGTCTTAAATACCTAACTCTAACTAAGGACAATATGGTAGCTTAAAAATCCGTACAGGTCCTTATAAAGATTTGAAAGGTTGAAAATCTATGTTCATAAAAACGAGTTTATATGTCGTTGTTTTTCTTCGCGATTTATAGACAGAACAACCTATAGAGAATATCAATAGATTTAGTGATTACTTAAAACTGTTCTACACACATATATAGCCATTATTTTCTGATTGGCTGGAAATTCATCGCAGTTATTTTGAGATGGTTGTCAAAGTATATAAATATATATTTTTATCATTACAAAAATTATTTACCTTAAATATGTATAAATGGAGATCTTGTTCAACATTGGTGACCTCATATATTAACTCCAAAATAAACACAGATTATATTGATATTAATTATCGTTATAGAGTGGTAAACATTTAATGAACAGATAATTCATTGTAGGCAATTAGCCCAGTAGGAAAAAATCATTTAATTTACTATCCAACGAGATATTTCTCAACTTATCACTTATTATGTATTACTGATTTCATTTCTAACTTTTGTCATTCATTGAACAACAAAATCATAATACAATATACATACAGCCTCACACCAAGACATTTTACAATAAATCTTAGGTTAATATTAATGACAAGAAGAAATATGTGTGATGTTAAGATTTAAGTGTTAAATATCTCGCTTACACAGTGATCTCAGGAAAGATATTCGACTGTAGAGTCAGTAGTAAAACTCGGTATAACAGATACATCGTGTCAACAAAATCGTTAAGTGGAGCGTTCCAAATCGTTTAGGTGGGACCACTTTCAGGATTGCAAGTACGCTTTTCTGATTTTTAGCTCAAGACCTAAACCTGAGGTTTATTGCCCATTTCTTTAAACTATCTATAATCACAGTGCAAATGGATATCGAGTCATTCAAAGTGGTGGAGACTTCATTCCAATAAATTGATCATAATCAAAGAAGAGACAAACATGACAAATATTCAGTGAACATTTCCGGTAAATCTAAAAGTTATCCAGTATATCAGAGCAAGAAAACGTATCATGGATAATTCAAAAGGAAAAAGCAACCAATCAAAAGTCGCCAGCAGTTTGAACAAACGGCATCGACCAATTTAACTGATCAACTAAATTTAAACCACGTAGAAAATAATTTCAAAACTCTAAAATATGCACTCACTAAATGTAGAATTACATTAAGCATAGTGGCTAGCTTAATTTGTCACTGAAACGAATGCAATTACCCGAACATACAAAGTACACTAATTAAAAATCACGGTATAGAATTACAAACACCAATCTAAAACAAAATCCATCATGTCAGGTCGATTGACATTTCCAAATTCAGAACAAACAAAGCAAAGTGCATATGTAACTTCTTGAACGTTTTTAAAAAGAAAGGGAAAAGCTATGGAATATTGAAAATATTATTTATCATTTACATTCACAAATATCAACTGTTTATTCCAGAAAAGCAAAAACAGACGCCATTTTATGAGTAATAGTGTCAGTAGTAGTAACAAGTTAAAATCTTCCCCCAACAATTTAATGGATATATATATATATATATATATATATATATATATATATATATATGACAGAAAACTACATTTTAAAGTTTCATATACACAATACTAATACTAGTAATGGGTTGGGTTAAAAAAAAGACTAACAAGATACACACACAAGACAAAAAAACAAACAATGCAATTAATGTACAACAGGTTCCAAAGAATACTTTAAAAAATTAAACAAATATCAATATAACATTTTTTATGTACAGAAAATGAGGATTTAGATCCCCTATACTATGAAGTCAAGAGAATGGCGGAGTAAACACAAGCACCTATGTGGATGCATATACAGACAGAAAAGGGCAAAAGAAAGTGGATATATATAAGTACAATATGCAATATTATTACTACTGTTATGATTAATATTATTGGTAGACATGGGCATAGTAAATTTTTAAAACTGTAAAAAGGGCAAACAAGTTTGAACATATATTTTACAATGAGATAAATTTATGTAGGAGAATATCAGGAGTAGAACTAATGTACAATTTAGGTTAGTTTTCATTCGTTCAGTATTACATATAGACACATAAACGGGAGAAGCAGCGAAATCACTAGTTATATTCACAATCTTTATGAATATTATTCTGAATGAATAAAAAAGGAAGGAGAAAAACAGTATAAAACATAATTGGTTAGCATTGTTTTAGTATTTTTCATAGTGAAATTACCAATGACTTTAATTATTACTACGACTAGTACCTTAATTACAGTATTTGGTAAGCATAATAGGGACTAGAAGGAGTAAGGACAAGGAGGGATGGAATTGGAAGGTTGATAGTTATATATTGGCGCTGATTAACAGAAATAGACAAAAAAGTGGGTGGAAATCACAGAGTGCTCTAACGATCCTTCTTCTTTCTATCTCCTGTTTATTTGTTTTTTTCTATACATCCCAATTTAAATGAGAAAAAATATTTTTTTTTGACAAAAACAAGTTTACATTGTCAATCAAAATGATGGTCCGCGACTAACTACAACTGCATGCCCAGATTTACCACAATCCATAAACGTTCGTTCAGTCCATTGATCTTTAATTGGATTATAAACTTCAACACTGGCTAGAAATTCGCTTCCGTCGTAGCCACCTAAACATAAAAATGTGAACAACGAGAGCACTTAACATTAATAATAATGATCTTTAAGAGAACAAAGAATGCATCAAATTTGATAAATAGAGAATTTACATTTGTCAATTTCAGGACAACTTATAGTACTGGATGAAACTCGATTTAGATATCGGTCTTTTAGTTCAATCTGGAAAATGAGCCAGGCTACTTACTTACTATAAATTGATAAACTCAGAAAATTCCTCGAAAAAATCTAAAAGGAGCCCTGAAAACTCTGAGAAACACTTTATCCAATTAGCATTGAATAACAGTTTCTAGGATACATCTAGAAAGTGAAGAGTCACGTGTTACATTTCTGAATGGATGATTACCTATCCTGTTACTATGTTTAGTAGGGTTCCAAAACTTTACAGAAGCCCGAGACCATCTGAAATGTTATAAATACCCCCAATTTTCTGTACACAAACTAAACTTGGAGTAAAGCATTCTTTCCGTACTTCGCACCTTCTATCTCGTGTTCAAGTTATCGTGTAAAGTTAGCCTGCAGTTGTTAGAAGAGCTTAGGAAACTGATTCAAACTTTCACTCGGAAGATTTATCAAAAATGATCGATATAATATTACAAAGAAAGAAGAAAAAAGCATGACACTATTTGTTTAAAATGTAAATGACATTTAAGACACAAGTTATGCAGGACACTTAACGGTCTAAGACTTGACCATCGGACTTAATCCTCAGCCAATACATTAAACATATAAGTGAATGAGAAAATGTTATATAATAATAATGACAATATTATCAATAAAATGTGATATTATTTTAAAAAATAAACTCTATTCATCTATTCACACATTCACTAACTCACCAAAAACCCATATTTCATTTCCCCATACTGAAGCACTTAACGCTGATCTTGGATGTAGCATAGACGCACAGTATTCCCAACAATTTCTTTTAGGATCATAACGTTCCATTGTATTTAGCTGACTACAAGAATCATATCCACCAATTGCATAAATGTATTCACCGAGTGCAACAACACCTATAAGAATATTTCACAAAAAATTATATATATATATATATATATATATATATAATTAAAGTATGATATTACGCAATCACCTTCCAATGGCAGTAGTGGGTATCTGTCTAACAATCAAGACAAGATTATCCTTGAAACGTAGAAGTCTGAAGAGAGTCTTCTTTTAAGAAATTTGAATTAGCACCTTTGATAAATTTCGAAGACGAAGATTATCAGAACTATGTGATATATTAGCGCAACACATTTCGAACAAGACAAGAGAAGAAAATAATGTGATAACAATTGGAAACCTCATCACTCTGGATAATAATCTAATAGTACCATGGTAGGTTTAGTGTCAGAACAAACTGATTTTGAATACACAGAGCGGGTATGAATTTTCCTATGGCTAATACTTCAATAAACCTTAGTATATGCAATTTTACATTTTCTTACAACACCACAAAAACGTATTAAGATCAATCTTATGAAATGTTTCACATCAAATTGTTCGAAATTTATTGCGCTAACATATCACATAGTTCTGATAATATCTGTCTTCTTATTATGCCATCGAAAGTAGAGGTCTGCGTTCTCAAAAAACATTGTAGGAATACCTGAGTCCTAAGACTGTCGTTGTAGCTACTGACTAGCACTCCGGAAGCTGCATTGTATTTTAATTCAAATTTCAAGGATATAAGGTTACAATTCACTGGTTTTTATCATCATCATTCATAATGACAACCTAGGTCAAGTTACAATAACCCCCCAAAATGCCCTGGTACGGCCGAAAGTGGAGAGAGTTCGCCCTCCCTCAAAAAATGCGCTCATATGAATACGCGTATATAGCCTCTGCCAGGGAAGTCATACTCAATCCCTTCTCGCGGCATTACTCTTGTTTACCAAATTGAGAGGAAGAAAAGCGAATGTTCAGAGCTTTAACCGGGTTGGTGGACACAGAGAGTCCACCTAGGGAAGTTGGAAAACCATGATTCCAAACAAATGGTGTACATGGGCTCCAGTATCCAGAGGGAACAAACGACGTGTGAACCAATCATTGGTCACCGGTTAACATGGGACTGCATCTCCTTACGTTGTTCCACTGCCATATGGATCAGACCTTCAGGTCAAAGGTTCAGGATGTGGCCTCCTAAGAAAACCACCTGCTTCGATTCGGACACCCGGGAAGTATCACAGCCCTCACAAAAATCAAATGAGATTTGTGTGGCGAATATGTATCTGGTGACCCCCTGTACCAATATCTATGTGATAAAATAAATAAAGAAAACAATATCCAAAAATGACTAGACAACTGTTTAGTGTAGAGCGGTACATAGTTCTTTTTGCAAATAATACTCTTAATTTCTACACGAATATAATTCTTATTTTCTTCAATAATTTCTAAAAATTCTCATCATCTAATTACTATGAAGTAATCACTAATTCACCATTTGATGAAACTTCATATAATAATAAACTATCATGGACTACATAATTGGCTGAACTTAGTTTAACAATCATTGGATAGCTAACTAACATCAGTTCATGATGTCATCGATGTAAATCTAACAATCTTCACAAATCCCGTATGCTGATAATAGTAATAATCCTGTTCCATGAATTCTGAGGAGCTAGGACTAATGGAGTTAAATCATATCAAGTATAAGACAGTTATTCAACAATGATACTAGAAGATGATCACAATATCATGAACTGATTGAAGTTTGCAATGTACACTCTTGAATGGCAACAAAGTGAACTGAAAATGATGTGCTCGTCGTATGTTTAATAGTAATAATAATAAGTTTGCTAATTTAAAATACATTGCCACAATGAACTAAACGCTCGACTATTAATATCCTAGAGTGGGTTGGGGATTATCAGATAAATACTAGTGTTGTCGTTGAAGATGTTTCTTGTTCTTCAACCCCACTTTTTTTCTGGGACTCAGTCAATACTTTTAACTAGTGAGACCAAGCCATATTGAGGGTGTGAGGAAAGTACTGACCGAAGACATTGGAAGATAATCGTGTGCTGTCATGGACTGATTGAAGTTAGACTTGTACACATTGGACCTCAGTTCACTAGTCTAGAGGCTAAGTTTTTGTGCCCAAGATCAAAGATTTTAAGTTCGGTTCCCGGTTGCGGAGTCGTGGATGCCCACTGCTGAGTCCCGTACTAAGACGAAACGGTTGTCCTGTGTTTCCATTTTTTCAATGGTGGGCTTTGATCGGATCATGGCTACAATGAAATATATTTAACTCTTCGAACAATGGATTTAACTGGAAAAATCCGCTAATTTCCGTAGCTTTGACCAGTAAGTTTAGATAAATAAAAACTACTCATAGGAAAGCGGGATATATGAAATGTATATTGAACAAATAATAGTGATAATGACAATAATAATCAAAGTGAAAATAATAATATGAAAAATGTTTTTTTCACAGTATTTTTTTACGACAAAACTGTTAAACTGTCATCCTATTTTTTTAAATAAAGAACTGTATTTCGTTTAGAACTAAGCCGAAATATTTCATATAAACATTCTACTAAACTGTTACGTATGCTTTACATTACTAACAGTGGGGACCATATGATAATTAGACAGATCAATAAATAAACAGGGACTGGTATTATCAGACAGACATTAGTATTTTTAAAAAGAAGTTATGAAAAAGATAGGACAACGACAAGAGGAAAACCAGACAGAGAATACCAACATTGTTGATCTGGTGAGAAAATAGAACGGATTGGCAACTTACATAAAACAAAACGGGTTGATAATAGCAATCTGGAATTGGACCCAGACACAGATGTGTATGTGTGTGTTTATGTATATGCATACATACATACATACATACGTACAAGTAAGTAAACGATATTGATAATGACGACAACAACGACAAAAAAACAATAATCATAACAACAACAAGTCTTTAGAGCACAAAACAACTGACAGTCTGTCTACGGATAATAGTTTTAATTATAATAAACCAAATACAGTCTACGATGATTTGGATAAAAAAAGAAGTTAATTATTACTATTAGGCGAAGTAGATAATTATTAAATGTAAATAACCGTTAGGTAGATAGACAGCTAGGCAAGTAGACGAGAGACCAAATGGATAAATAGATAGACAGGTAAAAAAAAGTTAGACAATCTCTCCTATTTTTTACTGATACACACAAGTGAATACGCACAGTATTTCTCACATTTTCTACGTCTTTACTACCTGCTGATAATATAGATATATGTGTACACATACGATTGAAGATGTTGTGCTATTATAGATAAATGCATAACATAATAAGTTGATAAATTAACAAAAGTCAAAATCGACATGAATATCAAAATAATTTAGTGAGAGAGAAAAAAATCTAGACAATTAGGCTACGCGTACCAGAAAATAATGAAGATTCTTTCTGAGATGTAGGCATAGACATACACGTGCATAGGAACGTAAAGATATACAAACAGAGAAGTCAAACTGCGTAAACGAATTATTCAACAGAAAGAAAATAACAAGTATTATTAAAAAGAAGAATAGCAAACAATATCAATGAGAAGCGAAGATTAAGTCGTGACGACGTGAAAAATGTGTATGAGTCAATGCATTTAGCTGAGTCATACTGACTTGCTCTGTTGACTAGTTTAAACACAGTATAGTCAGAAACATTGATTTGGACATGTATAATAAACAAAATGAGTATGCTGTCTAAAAATAAACAAACTATTGTGTTGGATAATAATAATAATGAAACGTGACTGACAGAAGCTCGGCGGTTATTCGGGAAACTTTATTTCAGTCGAAAATCAGTTGATCCAATGAAACGTAATTCTATTCTTTCATTAAGAGGAAAAAACTCCGTTTTGATTGACATTGAACTGAATTTATTTCTTTTCCTTCAATGTTATTCATTAAAAAGTTTATTATTATTAATAGTAATAATAAACTGAAATATACTTAACTATGAGATTCGAAAACACCAATTACACAGAACGCTTTCAGTAAGAAAGTTGACATTCTAGTTTTTCTTATTGTCGAATAACCTCTTGGTATGGTGTACATAAAGAGGATCATCCTCGGTGTATTCATTATTGATGAGCTCCAAACCCTTTATGCTACCTTGATACGAAATATTCATCCAGTGATCAGAATAAAGTCTTTTGTACAACAAACTGATCGACCAAAACAAAATCTGATATATCAGATAATGATATTTAAAAGTTCCATGTTAAGTTAAATGAAGCGTGGGGTCAATTTATAATGAGTAAGTAGGTTAATGACTTAACCATAGCCACCGTCTACCTGTTCTCATATAGGGATTAACCTACCAACACAAATGACTGAATGATTAGTAAAAAAAATACTCTGTCCATTATTTAGAAATATATCCACCTACACAGTTTAATTTTCTTTATTTCTGCTGTGCTGATTATGACGTTTAAAAAGTTTATATATCGTAACTGAATTGTAAACTATACTATAAACTGATTAGTATACCTTGTACCAACATGATTCAATAAGTAAACATACTGATTAACCAATTCCTAATCGTGTAACACTTCAAATTAACCTTAGTGATAGCATGAAAAAAGATATAACTGGGTAAGAAAAGTCGAACTGATGGACACATGATTTACCATGTAGATGCTATTATACAAAAAAGCACTACCAACATACATACACCAGAGAGAGAGAGAGAGGTGAGATAATTGTGCACAAAATAGTGAAGAAAGACAGAATGAGACAAAACATTCAAGGAATACTTTGTTAAATATGGGAGGAAGAACAACAAAAAGGCGACGAAAATGAAACATATTGACGAGAAAACAAGTGCACTTCAATGAGGAAAATCGAATTGTATACTAATATTTTACTAACGAAACAATTCTCTCCCTCCCTCTCCCTTTCTTAAATCACTGACAGTTATTCGACTGACCTCATATAACCAACATTTTAAAAACTTAAACAGGATTAAAGTCTCGTATAAAATACGTGAATCTTATATATACAAAGTAAATAAACAACTCCAAACGTACCCGCACCAGATCTTGCTCGATTTAAACAAGCTAGCTCTTCCCAATTATCCTTTTCCGGATCATAACGTTCAACTGTATTCAAACGTTTTTCACCATCAAAACCACCAACAGCGTATAATAAGCTAAAAATATTTTTTAAGAAATAATATGTAAATAACACCTACTCTGTTCAATAAATATGAGAGGAGATTCACATAATTCTTATTTCTGTACTAATTCTACTATTTTACAATCTAGAAATTGATAGTGTGTTAAAAAACTCTTAAATTTCTTACAAAGGTGGAATAGAGATGTTGTTTTCAGCTCTTGTCAACGATTTAGATTGATGAACAAATAGAGTAGTGAATAAACACCAAATTTGAGGAAAACTTTCAGAAAACTCATCAAATGTTGAAAGCCACTTATAAAATTTAAACTACCGAAGAAAAAACTCATTTTAAGTAGGTCAATAGTTTTAGTAGTGCCTGGTCCTACGTCGTAGCTAACTGACTGGTGGGTGTTGATGAAAACTGATAGGATAATGCAAGTTCGAAGTGTTTGTTAACAAGGTAACTTGAAAATCGAACTTCTGAAGATTTTCCAAGATGGCTTACAAAGTCAGAAAGGAGACAGTACAAGTGTGTAGTAACAAATGGGAAATATTTTAAAAGGTTAGATTGGTGTATTTTATATTTCAGAACCATAGTTCACGTTTTTAGTAGACAAGGTGCACATAATGACTTATCAAAAACCTTTATAGTTTCATCGATCCATCTCATTTTAGTTTTTAATTGGGGTACAATTTAAAAGAAATAATAATTAAACAAATAACATTAAATTTGATCCTCTAAATAAGATAATCATTGTTAAGGTTTGTAAGCGCGAATCATCTTTTAACATAGCTCATTAATACCAGTTAACAGAAAAAGATATATCTTGTACAATTTCAATGAATCGATTATTGTATTTGTCATTATAATGAGAGAAAATTAGGAAAAAGAACAGACACAATGAAGCTGTGTGTACATCCTAGCCTATTTCGTACTTTTTAGCACATTCAGTTCTAATGGATTTTTTAATGTGCCTTCTTTGTGTCCAGTGAGGCAAGTAGATGCACGCTCGTATTAGAGCATAGTCGGAGTCCAAGCAGGTACTCCAGAATGAGCGACAATCTTCTATCGACCTTCTCCAACGATGACTGATGGCAATATGTTCTATTTGAGTCCATCGTTGATTTGGTGCAGGGGTCGTCATGTTAGACGATGCCCCTCCTTATGCCTAAAATTAGTGTTTGCTAAACATAAACGATTGTCTGAGCACAGTCGCAGACGATTGCCATTACTTGTTCACTGAGCCGGAATATTAAAATACCCACCTAAATGTCTTTGTGTTTGGTTTAAGCTACCTATCTGGGCATTAAAGTCACCTGCTACGAGTACTATGTCTGAACGTTTAGTTTTCTGAAGAAGTTCAGAGAGCTTTCTGTAAAATTCATCTTTCACTTCATCCGAGCTGCAGTCAGTGGGAGCGTAGGTAGAAACGACAAAAAGGCAACGACCATTTGGAATCATTACGTATATATAAAAAGTGTTCTGAAGTTTCTATGTGAACAAAATATTACACTTAAAAGACGAAATAAAGAAACGAGAAACAGAAAAAAGTTACATGGAATGTAAACAAAACTTGTAAAAATCATTTACTTACCGATTAAGTACAGCAACACCTAATCCAATTCGTCGACTATTCATAGAAGCTATCGGTATCCATTGATCCATATCTGGATCATATCTACAATACATAATACAATACTATATATATATATATATATATATATATATATATATATATATATATATATATATATATATATATATATATATATATATATGAAGAATATATCTGCCGTCTATCATAACAATACTGATAAATTTAATGATCACATACACTAAACTGTAGACCAAAAAAATCTATCTATTGTTGATCAGTAATATTGAGAAAGCTTACTGTAATTATTGGTAGTTTTAACTATGGTAGATGAAATTTTAGGAAAAGAACTAAGGTAGGTCAGTTGTGTACATTATAACACAACATTTTTACCGTATGGGTTTATGTAATTAGCGATAATCTACTCTACGTGATAAGGTTTAGTTATACTACGCGGGTCTGTGGTTAGGGTTTATACGTTAGAATTATGAATTATACACAATATACATAAACCAACTTAAATCGTAAACCTGAATTCTAACAGTTACAAACGTAAAATATACTTGAAAATTTCATTAATTATGTAAAATCAACATATCATTGGTAAACTCAGATTCGCTGTTATTTCATTTAAATAAGAGTTAAAAATTCCAAGGTTGCTCGACAGGATACTTTAGGCTTATTTTATTTATAAATATGATCAAGGAATATTTCCTCCTTACGCATACTGGTAGTACAGATCTACGCAGTCAACATTCAATCACATTACTTTTTGTGAAGGGTAGTAAAACACAATATAGCTGCTATCTGTACAAGCACAAGAGTAGGTTTGGTGGGTTTGGAATTTCTAATCTAGTCAAATACTAGCCAAACGAGTCAAATTATTATTTATCATGAATTGATTGATGCTAGTCTACCACTGGAGATCTGGAAGCACTGTTACGCACGTTTTTATTAATTATACATAAATTCTCAAATGATTTATGTACACAGTACTTTGGATTGTTAAATTCTGTTGTGAAATTCCTTCGCAAATCGACAGAAACACAATGAAAGAGAGCATATGTTCTGTAATCATCATTATATATACTTTAGATACATTCAAATTAAATGATTAAACAAAAGAGAATAGAATGACTGTTATCAATAGGCTACCAGTAAAATAATATAAACTAATCTAAAAATATATACATAACTCAGAGATTGCATCGATAAAAGGAAGTCGAAACTATAAAGGTTGAGTATTTGATTTTTCAATGAATTAATTTGATCATATTTTAAAGAATCATAAACTACAATATATTTTTGTATATAGTAGTTATAATTATGCACTTTTGACAAGGCAAAAATATAGGTCGGTTTATCTATCTATTTATGTTTCTATCGGTCTAAACATGAAAAAAATATCTGTTCAAGGTCATCTGATCTAAACACGTATGGACTAGACAAAGTCAAACATATGAACCCAAAAGAATCAGACAGTCGACAAATAAATGCATTTATTGGCATTCACTAGTAAAAAAATTTACAGTTTGTCTGGAAAATTAGAGGGAAAAAATTTATTTATTTATTTATTTGAATACATAAACATTGGAATAAAGGGGCACCAAACACATATACGCCACACAATAATACTGAGGCTAGTAGTAGTTATCATTGATGTACGTGAGGACTGTGATACTGTCCGAATGCCTAAACCGAAGCAGAATGAAGGAAGAGAAGAACTACGGAAGTGACTACCGATATATTGTATTAATAATGAGAACAAAAGTTGTTAAGACAATAAATATAATCGCTAGTATATACAATGACGAAGTTTCGCTAAATATATCTATTGTATTTGATTGATTGATTGAAGGTGTAAAAACATGTTAATCAGGTAAGAAATATTTTTCATTTAATTAGTAATAGTAACTAACATTAAAGAATGAAATTCTTATAAGTTTCCAATGTACATTTAAATTTTTTCTTAAAAATTATATATAAACTCATTAAATCTTCATATTGAAATTATCCCTGATTTAATATGTCCAATTAATCTTATCTAACTGGAAAGAAAAATATGCACAAAGAACCACAATTTAATATTTTGAACACTAACCATAATGATATACAAATGCTGAAGTGTGTTACTAATTTGAGTAATAAAAAAAAATAACTTATGACAGAAATCTTACTAATAAAGGATAGTTTTCTGTAGATTGTCGAGTTTCAGTTTTTCACCAATGACATAGAATGATGATTGAGTAATATTGCAGTTTGACCGAATATAGAAATCTAAACTATTGGATGACAACTTAGTAGCCGAAAGCCCCTAAATGCCCTGGTACGGCCGAAAGTGGAGAGAGTTCACCCTCCCTCAAAAAATGCGCTCATATGACTACACGTAAATAGCCTCTGCCAGGGAAGTCATACTCAATCCCTTCTCGCGGCATTACTCTTGTTTACCAAATTGAGAGGAAGAAAAGCGAATGTTCAGAGCTTTAACCGGGTTGGTGGACACGGAGAGTCCACCTAGGGAAGTTGGAAAACCATGATTCCAAACAAATGGTGTACATGGGCTCCAGTATCCAGAGGGAACAAATGGCGTACGGACCAATCATTGGTCACCGGCTAACATGGGACTGCACCTCCTTACGTTGTTCCACTGCCTTATGGATCAGACCTTCAGGTCAAAGGCTCCTGGTGTGGCCTCCTAAGAAAACCACCTGCTTCGATTCGGACACCCGGGAAGTATCACAGCCCTCACAAAAATCAAATGAGATTTGTGTGGCGAATATGTATCTGGTGACCCCCTGTACCAATATCTATGTGTTCAAATAGATAAACAGTAGCCGAAGGGTTAAGTGCTTTTTGATAAACTTGAAAGTCTTGGGTCTAGCCCCTGGTGTGGTTGCACACTGCTGAGTAGCTTCATACAAGGACGAAGTAACTGTCCAATACTTTTTGGTTTTTAATGAATTTCTAATATCGGTAGTCCAAATTTCATGATATTAACATTACCAACTAATTGAGTCAAAAATATTTGAGTTATGTGTCACTTAACATGATTATGGCCATTTGAATAATTTTCAGGTTTGCGTTAGGATTGATAATATAATAATACAATAAACAATACACTATTAATTAAATGTAAAATTATCAGTTAGAAAACAAACCTAACCAAATACTTACTTTTCAGAGCTTTTATGGTGCATTGTATTGGTTGAACCGCCAACAGCATAAATCATATCGTCGACAACACCAACAGCAACTCTGTTACGAGGCACTGACATTGGAGCACATGTAGTCCAACAATTTTTTCTTGGATCATAACAATCCATGTGAGGTGCATCTATATTTCCTTGTTCATTATTATTTCTGCCTCCTACAAGATAAACGCAACTACGTACAGAACAAGCAGACAGGCCACTACGTGGGCTAGGTATATCTGGTAGACGTCTCCATTTAGCTGTAACTGGATTGTAACATTCAAATGCACTTAGTGAATAACGCAGATAACCACCAGCTGAGTAAAGAATCTGGAAAATAAGATTGTGTAACTAACTAGTCATCAGAAAAGGAACTGGCAAAAAATGTCAAAAATAGAACTCAGTGATTAAGTACCAGTTTATGTACTAGAAGGCAAAACAAAAATTAGAATTTCAAACTTACTGGTCAAACGTTTCAGATCAATAAACCACAATACTACCATTCATAATAACTAAGCGTGGGTTAATACTACTACTACTACCCAGTTCATGAAACTGAAGTCACGTTAAGTAAATATGAACATCGAATCTAATGGTTATAAATTGAATTTGTGAGTCATCGAATCATAATATAATATCTATGAACGAATTTAACTCTTCTTAATTTATTCCACAGGGGACATAAACAATATATTTCACCTTAGATTACCTACAAAATTTAGCTTTGATTTTCCTACAATTAAATCCCCTAAATAAAGTCAAACATTTAGTGCGAATCCAAGATTACCGAACAAAATCTTTTGTACTTTTACATACAAACATCTAAGAGCTATTTTAGATGAACGTATAATCTAGATTGATGAAAGACGTTGTGCATATATCCGATGTTCAAAACGTTATGTTTGTAAGGTATGGGTCCAAATATTAACCAACAAACGATACTATTAAACACCTACTAATATGATTAGCTTTTACTAAAGAACAACCTTAAAGAAAGCGGATGTGAATGTCGTTCTAACCCACCTAGGATAAGCCATCCAGGCAGAGTGTGGGAGTGCATCATGAAATCAAGAAGGTTTTTAAGAAATTTATCAACATTTCAGGCCAGGGCCGAAAAAAATACTGAACAACAGACCACTGATGAAGATGACAGATGATTGCGTCGCCCTAGAGGCACTTATTCAAGATAAGTTGTCAGTTCAGAAAAGACAATGATTCGGCGAAGCCTCAGTCCAAAAAACTTTATAATACAATAAAAGATGGGAGGAAGCACAGAGGTTAGCTACTGAATTTCGGGACAGACATGTGTGAAAATATTTACCTATCCTTCAAGCAATAGCTAAATGGTTGAAAATACGAAAAAATCTGCAGCCAGGTGGTTAAGTCCCCATTGACTATGTCGAAGCAAATAGGGATCGGTTATCTGAAGCCCATGTCGACAAAGCAAGCTAAAAACCTGGATGTAAGGCCTAAAATAGTACCCATAAAGACTCTTGGTAACCAGTCGTCTCTCGCATCCAAAGAAGTTGATAAAGAAATTCACTTGTTATATTTTCGGTCGTACATCAAGGTCCCAAAGGTGTTGATGGTCGAAAGATTACCTTTAGTATGCAGGACCGTGTTAATGGCGCATTAGAATGTGTCATGTTCTCACTTAAAAAACACGAATTTCTCAAGAGTTGAAAACGAGAAGGTTAATGTATTAATTAGTTGTAATGCACATTAAAACTATGTGCTCGACAGCCTAGGGACCAGCTTAGAAATTTATCTGTAGGTAATTAAATCCTATAAAGCCTTTGCCACAAAAAATATGACTTATAAGCCTAACTGATCGAGAGAAATTAAAACAATGAGCAGAGAAGGGGGAGATGTTAACTACCATAGAAAGTTGAACACAGAAAATTTAGCTAACTAATGGCCATTGGAGTATTTTCAGCAGGACAATACAGTAGAGACGGGTTATTTTAAAGATAACACTCACAATGGAGGAAATCAAGTTATTTGTAGTGGGAACTGACTGACAAAATCTCAGAAAATGAGCACAGTCTCTTAGTTTGACTTCAATCTAAAATTCGAGATATGGCTCGATGCTTATTATCGCAGAAAAGATTTAATTACATATTGGCTGAACACAGCAATGGTTCAAAAATCTATTCTAGTGTCAAAAAAATTAAAATCAATTAGAGACAAGTTTGACAACTTCATCTAGACAAAAATTTTCACCGATTCCAATTTTAACGAAGCAGTAAGTGCTTTTACAAAAAATATTAACCTAGTAGTTATCAATTTTTAGTACTCGTCATTTAACTATTATTACTTTTATTATACAAACATATAAAATATGTTACAACAGAGCACCAAAAAATAGAGTGGGTCACATATAGTATGCAGAAAATATTGTAAATGAAAAGGGATACCATATTTAAAGAGAAGTAAGAAATGCACAAAATAATTAAATTATCTTATATAATAGGATAACTCCGCCTGTAGCTCTTCTAGAATTACTGCCGGTCCCAAGACCACACGAAGGAGAAGGGTTGGGCATGGGGTCGGCAACTTCGTCCAGTAGGAAAACACCTTGCTAAAAAAACCCCAACCAGAATAAAAAAACTTCGCCTGGAGTCCCTCCATGGGCTACTGCCGGTCCCAAGCCCGGAAAAAGGAGGAGGGTTGGACACGGGGTTAGCATCCCCATCCCGTAGAAAACCAACTCGTTAAAAAAACGCTAACCAGAAAAAATTATTCAAACCAGTTAAACTCTGCCCCGGGAGTCAGGTCTTCATTTACAAGAATTATGACGCCTCATGATGAAAGCCGAATTCCTTCGGAAGTTACGAGGCCGATGCCCCTTCTGACAACCAGAGCGACCATTTATTTAGGTACATGGAATGTTCGCAAAATGTGGGACACCGGGAAAGCCCTCCAAATTGCTGCAGAAATGAGGAGATACAATCTAGAGGTCCTTGAGATCAGTGAAACACATTGGACGCAAGTTGGACAACAACGACTAGCTTCAGGGGAGCTTCTGTTATACTCCGGTCATGAAGAAGAAAATGCTCCACATACACAAGGAGTTGCATTGATGCTGTCCAAACAAGCACTAAAGGCACTTATAGAATGGGAATCTCATGGACCAAGAATCATCAAAGTCTCCTTCAAAACAAAGAAAGAGGGCATTTCAATGAACATCATCCAATGCTATGCGTCTACCAACGATTACAATGAAGACGCTAAAGATCAATTCTACAATAGGCTGCAGTCAATCATCGAGAAGTGCCCAACAAAGGACCTGACCATTTTGATGGGAGACTTCAATGCCAAGGTTGGAACAGACAACACTGGATATGAAGACATCATGGGACGACACGGACTGGGAAAAAGGAACGAAAATGGTGAGAGATTTGCAAACCTATGTGCATTCAATAAACTGGTCATAGGCGGCACTATATTCCTACATAAACGCATACAAAAAACCACATGGACTTCAACGAATCACACCACGCAATACCAAATCGACCATATTTGCATCAACAAAACATTCAGGAGGACGATAAAGGACGTGAGAACCAAGAGAGGAGCTGATATAGCCTCCGATCATCACTTGCTGGTCGCCAAGATGAAATTGAAACTCAAGAAACACTGGACAATGGGGTGGACAATATCAAAAAAGTTCAATACGGCCTTCCTTTAGGATACTAACAAACTCAACAAATTCAAGATAGTCCTCAGCAACAAGTTCCAGGCCTTTCATGATCTACTCAATGGAGAAGGAACTACTATGTAGAGCAACTGGAAAGGGATCAAAGAGGCAATCACTTCAACATGTCATGAGGTCCTGGGTCACAAGAAGCACCATCGCAAGGAATGGATCACTGTTGATACACTGGATAAGATTCAAGAAAGGAGGAACAAGGAAGCAGCAATCAATACCAGTCGAGCAAGAGCAGAAAAAGTCAAGGCACAAGCTGAATACACTGAAGTAAACAAACAAGTGAAGAGGAGCATCAGAACTGACAAACGTAAATATGTGGAAGATTTAGCAACGACGGCGGAAAAGGCTGCAAGAGAAGGGAACATGAGACAACTGTATGACACAACAAAGAAACTCTCTGGAAATCGCCGCAAACCAGAACGACCAGTGAAAAGCAAGGAAGGCGAGGTAATCACCAACATTGAAGAGCAACAAAACAGGTGGGTAGAACACTTCAAAAAACTCTTGAATCGACCAGCTCCACTGAACCCACCCAACATCGAAGCGGCACCCACGGACCTCCCAACAAATGTTAGCCCACCAACAATTGAAGAAATCAGCATGGCCATCAGACAAATCAAGATTGGCAAACCAGCAGGACCAGACAACATTCCAGCAGAGGCACTGAAAGCAGACGTAGCGGCAACTGCAAGGATACTCCACATTCTCTTCAATAAGATTTGGGATGAGGAACAAGTACCAAAAGACTGGAAAGAAGGACTTCTGATCAAAATACCAAAGAAAGGCGATCTCAGCAAATGTGATAACTACAGGGGCATCACTATTCTCTCAATACCGGGAAAAGTCTTCAACAGGGTATTGTTAAATAGGATGAAGGACTGCGTAGACGCCCATCATCGAGACCGACAGTCAGGATTCCGTGACGATAGATCGTGTACAGACCAAATCGCAACTCTACGGATCATTGTGGAACAATCAATCGAATGGAATTCATCACTCTACATCAACTTCATTGACTACGAAAAGGCATTTGACAACGTGGACAGAACAACACTATGGAAGCTTCTTCGACTCTACGATGCAAATCGGAAGATAGTCAATATCATACAAAATTCATATGATGGATTACAATGCAAAATCGTGCATGGAGGACAGTTGACAAAGTCGTTCGAAGTGAAGACCGGTTTTAGGCAAGGTTGCTTACTCTCACCCTTTCCTCTTTCTTCAGCTGATCGACTGGATCATGAAGACTTTAACATCTGAAGGGAAACACGAGATACAATGGACATCTAGGATGCAGTTGGACGATCTACACTTCGCAGATGATCTGGCCCTTCTATCCCAAACGCAACAACAAATGCAGAAGACGAACAGTGTAGCAGCAGCCTCAGCAGCAGTAGGTCTCAATATACACAAGGGGAAGAGCAAGGATCTCCGATACAACACAGCATGCACCAATCCAATCACAATTGACGGAGAAGATTTGGAAGATGTAAAAACCTTTACATATTTGGGCAGCATCATTGATGAACATGGTGGATCTGATGCAGATGTGAAGGTGCGGATCGGCAAAGCAAGATCAGCATAATTACAACTGAGGAACATCTGGAACTCAAAGCAACTGTCAACAAACACCAAGGTCAGGATTTTCAATACAAATGTCAAGGCAGTTCTACTGTAAGGGGCAGAAACCTGGAAAACTACGAAAGCCATCATCCAGAAGATACAGGTGTTTATTAACAGTTGTCTACGCAAAATACTTCGGATCCGTTGGCCGGACACTAATAGCAACAACGTACTGTGAGAGAGAACAAACCAGATCCCAGCGGAGGAAGAAGCGCTGGAAGTGGATAGGACACACATTGAGGAATGTACCCAACTGCGTCACAAGACAAGCATTCACATGGAATCCTCAAGGCCAAAGGAAAAGAGGAACACCGAAAAACACATTACGCCGGGAAATGAAGATAGACATGAGGAAAATGAACAAGAATTGGATGGAACTAGAAAAGAAGGCCTAGGACAGAGTGGGTTGGAGAATGCTGGTCGGCGACCTATGCTCCATTGGGAGTAACAGGCGTAAGTAAGAATAAACAAATTAAACCATTTAAACTTTGTCCTCTGAATTGAAAGAAAAATTATGACGCCTCATGATAAAAGTTGAAATTCTTCAAACATCATGAGGCTGATGCCCATTCTAACAACCAGAGCAACCATTAATATAGGTAAATGGAATGTCCAGACAATGAAGGAGACTGAAAGGACCAGTCAAACAGCTATGGGAATGAGGAGATACAACTTGACGGTTATCACGATAAGTGAAACCCATTGGACCCAAACTGGACAAAATAGATTAGATTCGAGAGAGAGAGAGAGGGATGCTGTACTACCTTAGTCATGAAGAAAATTCTCCTCACTCAGAGAGTTTCTCTGATGCTGTTCAAAGAAGCACGTAAAGTACTCATTACAAGAGAGTCACATGGATCTAGGATCATCAAACCATCCTTCAAAATGAAGAGGGAGGGCATCACAATTAATGTCATCCAATTTTATGCACCCACCAAAAATAGCAACGACGACAATGAAGATCAGTTTTACGAGAGGCCGCAATCAATCATAGCGAAGTGCACAGGAAAAGACCTGACCATCCTGATGGGAGACCTAAACTCCAAAGTCGGAATGGAGAACATTAGCTATGAATATATCATGTGACGACAAGGACTGACTACTGGGAGAAAGGAACGAGAATGGTGACAGATTTACAAATTTATGTGTACTCAACAAAATTCCCCCACAAACGCATACACAAAGCTAAATGGGTCTCATCGGATCACACTACAGTGAACCACATTGATCATATTCGCATCACTAAGATTTTCAGAAGGACAATCGAAGACGTGAGAACCAGGAGAGAAGCTGACACAGCTTCAGATCACCACAAACTGGTGGTTGACGAGATGAAACTGAAACTAAACAAACACTGGACAACTGGGGAAAAACCATTACAATGGTTCAATACATCCTTCCTTCGACATACTGACAAACTCAACGAATTCAAAATAACTCTCAACAACAAAACTTACAAGATCTACTCAAAGCAGAGAAATCTACCAAGGAGAACAAGTGGAAAGGGATGAAAGAAGCACTGGCTTCAATGTGTTAGGAGGTTCTGGGCCTCAACAAACATCATCATAAGGAATGGATCTTCATCGAAAACCTGGACAAGATTAAAGAAAAAAAGAACAAAAAGACAGCAATTAACAACAGTCAAACAAGAACAGAGAAAGTCAAGGCAAACAAGCAAGTGAAGAGGAGTATTAGAGTCAACAAGCAGAAATACGTGGAAGATCTAGCAACAACAGTGGAAAATGCTATATGACATACGAAGAAACTGACAGGGAAATATTGTAAACCAGAAAACCCGGTCAAGGACAAACATGGCAAGCCAATCACTCAGATTCAAGAACAGAAGAACAGATGAGTAGGACACTTCGAAGAGCTCTTCAATACACCAGCACCACTGAATCCACCAAACATCAAAGCAGCACACACAGACCGTCCTATAAATGTCGCTCCACCAACAATCGAAGAATTCAGGATGGCCATCAGACAGATCAAGAGTGGGAAGGCAGCACGACCTGACAATATACCAGCTGAAGCACTGAAGTCACACATAGAAACAGCTACAATGATGCATCACAACCTAGTCAGGAAAATTTGGGAAGAACAATTGACGACTGTCTGGAAAGAAGCATACCTCATCAAGAAAGGAGACCTGAGCAAATGTGAGAAGTACAGATTAATCACATTATTATTGGTACCAGGAAATGTTTCCAACAGTGTTGCTGAACTGCATGAAAGATTCCGTGAGAATCGGTCGCGCACAGACCAAATCACGACCCTACAGATCATCGTTGAACAACAAATTGAATGGAACTCGTCACAATATATCACCTTTCTTGACTTTGAGAAAGCATTCGAAAGTGTGGATGGAACATTATAGAAACATCTTCGACACTATGAAGTATCGGAGAAAACCGTCGATATCATACGGAACCCATACGTCGGACTACAGTGCGAATACGTGCATAGAGGACGGCCGACAGATGCATTGCAAGTGAGGACCGCAGTCGGACAGGGCCGCTTACTCTCTCCCTTTCTCTTTCTTCTCGTGGTTGACTGGATTATGAAGGCTTCCACATCTGAGGGGAAACACGGAATACAATGAACACCTTGGGTGAAACTAGACGATTTGAACTTGGTTGATGATCCAACTCTTCAATCCCATACACACCAACAAATACAGGCGAAAAAAAACAGTGTAGCAGCAGCCTCTGCATCAGTAGGCCTCAACATACACAGGGGCAAAGCCAACATCTTCAAATACAACACAGAGAATATCAACACAATCACGCTTGATGGAGACGCTCTGGAAGAGATGGAATCTTTCACGTACCTGGTTAGCAGCATCATCGACGAACGAGGAGGATCGGATGCAGATGTAAAGACGAGGATTGGCAAAGCAAACACAGCATTCCTACAATTGAAGAACATATGCAACTCAAAACAACTGTCAACCAATATCAAAGTCACAATCTTCAATACGAATGTCAAGTCAGTTCTACTGTATGGAGCTGGAACTTCCAGAACTACCACAACCATCATCAAAATGTTACAAGTGTTTATTAACAGTCATCTACGTAAGATACTCAATGTCCGTCGACCGGATACCATCAGCAACAACCTACGTTGGAGAGAACAAACCAACTTTCAGATGAACAAGAAATTAGGAAGAGGTTGGAGGTGGATAGGACATAAATTACGGAAATCATCAAACTGAATCACGAGGCAAGCGCTTACCTAGAATCCTGGAGGGAAACGAAAACAAGGAAGGCCGAAGAACACACTGTGTCAGGAATTAGAAATAAACATCAAAAGAATGAATAGCAACTGGAGACAACTGGAAATGATTGTCCAGAACAGAGTTGGATGAATAATGTTGGTGGTATGCCTATTCTCTTCCACAAGAGGTAACAGGCTAGGTAAGTATATATTCGGATAAAGTGTATGGCCCATGCAAATACGCAAACATCGCTTTGGTAACTGAAGTTTAATTCAGCTGCAGCATATCTGTATGCGACACTTACTGATCATCAAGTTAATACGCAACTTTTGATAGGCCAGTCAGTCAGTCAGTAACAACGTAGAACTTCGTACGTACGTACATCAGTTCGAGTTGCCACACCACCTTAACACAGAGATGCAGTTGTCGATTCAAATCCCGTAGTGGTAGAGGTAGCAAGAGTGTCAGTCAGTCAGTCAGCTACAACGTAGGACCAGGCACATATGTGCATCGGTCCAGGTTGCCATACCGCATCAGCACAACAAGATGAACACCGGATTCATAACAGTGGTTAGGTAAAAGGTGGTAATATATGAGAGAAAGATTGCATATAGAGATATAGTACAAGAAGAAAGAATTGGTTAGTAGAAAGAAAGATATGAAGCGCTTTTATTCTCTTAGTTTAAGGGAAGACAGGGAGTGTATACACCGACGCCATTGTGATCGATTCTGAGCCATGTCACCAAGAGTCTCCAACCATTGGTTACGATAGTCACGCGGACCCCAACCAGGTAGTCTGCATCTACCAAGAGTGTAAGCAGTAATCGGGAAGATTAGGGTTTGGAGATGTTATTTAAAGAGTATAATTCAGTGAAATAAATTTGGAAAGAGGAAAAAAGGGACATGAAGAATTCAGAAGATTAGAATTTGGGAGAACACAAATAGTGGATGCACCTGCGCCATTGCAAACGATTTTTTGATAGGCGGCTATCAATAATTATCATAAGTTCTCAAGATATGGCAAGAAAATGTAAATGAGATCAAATTGGTGAAGGATGAGAAAAATGTCAAGTTTCTAAACCAAAATATTTGTAATAATGCCTTTGTCTGTTTAAAGAGAATAATGTATGCGGGGTGTATGATGACGCCTTTCAGTCTAGCAATAAATATCCGTATAAAAAGTAAAAATGTGTAAAGTATCGAAACAGAAAAATACGAAAGTTAATTTGGTAAGGTTGATGTCTTCCATCCGTCTATAAAAAGACGCAGATTATTTTCCTAAAGACTCCAGTGAACACGATCCAAGATCATTCTTTCAGCAAAGGGGGAAGGGATTGAAAATGATATCTAATTGTCAAGCTTACTCCCTACAATAAACTCTACTCAATCGCATCTAAATCCAAAGTGTAAGGAAGAAGCAAAAAATGCAACTCGGAAATCTAGTCCTTGTTCTGTCTCAACAAACACTAAGCAGCAGTTTTCTGTAGTCATAACAAATAGCCGTACCAGTAACATATCAATATTTTTCTTGAGATATGATAGTAGCTTCAAAGGAATAAATATGATCAAAAAATAGATTTGTGGAACAATATTAAGCTTAAGATTTGGAAGAAGATAGATAATGATTGGATCTCCACCAATGAGATTGGTTTGTATCCATGTCATCCCCCACATTTACAGAAATAGATCCTCGACATACCATTTGAGCATGCCTACCAATGAACAATGGCAAAATAATGTCAATACAACAGGCATATTACCATGAACACTTTAAATGAGAGAGGAAAAGATCTATCACAAACACAAACAAGGATATAACAGATAGGTCCTAGCAGGAGGCAAGTCTTTCGACTCTAAAATAATAGAAAACACTTTAATAATGTCATTTATCTTTAAATAAGAGCATGTATTATTGACAAAGTAGTGTTGTTTTAAATGTAAATGATTTAACAAGGCCAAGTTTATGTACACGACTATGAGCCATACATTTTATATGAATGTTAGTGAGATTACAAGACTGAGTAAACCGAAGTAGCCAGTGAGGGGAGTTTCGAACGTGAGACCTAACAACTGAAAATCGAACAGTTTAACTACTAAATTATCGCTTCAAAACGTTTCTTCAATGGCCACTATATGTTTTACCAGCCACATACGAAGAATAAATATAAAAAAGTGTATTCATTTATATTTCTAATTATGCGAATCTATATGTATGTACAAATTTAGTGAAGGGGTGAATAAGTGTTCAGCGAACTTGGAAGTAAACTATCGAGTTGGATCCGTTAACCACACTTCACCTACTTCGATTTTGGTAGTTATTAGTAGCCCTTACATAACACGTGGCTGAAAGATAATAACTTAAATCTTAAATTGATCAGTAAGCTAGATCACAAATAAACATTTACATATAAAAATAAGTCGAAAAAGCTAAACAGAATTGTAATAACGATAACCAATATACCTCCATTGACCCAGCTGTCCGTTTATTTATTGAGATATGACGGTGTTTAATAAGATCATCTAGAATATTTTGCAAGTGAGATTTTGCAGGAGTGAAACCTGCAAGAAGACTACAATTTTTTATTTGCCCTTGTATAAATGTAGGAGGAAGTGTATAACATCTGACGGCAGACAAAGCTTCAAGCAGTGTAGATGATCTTGAATTTCTATTATGATTTACCCATCTGATAACAGCGTTATACACTTCCGCTTCAGTTCGTACATTTAATTCATCACGTTTAATTAAAGTTAAAAGTTGGTTAGGATGAAGCCCTAGAAACTCGTCATGTTTTACTATTTCGCTAAAATTTTGATCAATAAACTTTTGAGCAGCAAACGATAATTCGGAACAATTATTCGACTGCGCGAACTCTCGAATTCCAATAGCATTTGAAGGATGTAATTGCTGCTTTAAAAAACTACAACAAGCTTGGACAACATGAGACATTTGAATCATAGAAGCAGCTATAAGTAATTCACATACGTTCCGTTCACTTATTTGTATTCTACCTGTATATGCGAAATCGATCAGCTTTTTTAAAGCAGTTGCCGATATGTAATGTAATTTAATTTCATGTAAAAGTGCTTCACGCATTTCACCAGTGAACATAGCTCGGAAATATGGTGAAGCACCAGCTAGAACAATTCGATGACATTGAATTGATTCTGAATTTACACATAATGTGACATCAGTTAATTTTCGAGATTGAAATAATTCATACATAGTATTCATGGCCTCTTTTAAGTAGTGATTTGATTCAAAATTCATACAAATAAAATTATCATTTGATTCATTTGAAGAGCATGTAGGTAGAATGTAAGTAGGATGTGGGATAAACAATTCTGAATTGGCTAAATCAGGGAATGATGATGAAATATCACGGTTTGTAGATGATACAGAAAGTTCATCCATGGGAAAATCTTCGACATTTTCTTTCATTATCATTTTTTCTTACTATGACTGATTACTTCATACGAGATTAATCATTTAAAATTGATTCCTGTAAAATCAATGAAAAAATATCTGTCGAAAGCAACCATTACAAAAGTCAAGAAACCAAACTATAGGTTAGAAAGAAGACATTTATAGATTAAAAAATGCCCGATCTGAAACCAGTACCCGTTATGTGCAGTTTGTTACAGAAACAAAGGAAATAAAACGTTTTACAGAGTTGTACGACTAAAAACAGTCCACCAAGGGAAAACTATTGAGACAAATACATTAATGCATTAGAAAATGGAAAATAAAATCGGATACAAAGAATACAGGTGTCAAACACTTAGATATTTACAACTCATTTGCCGATAAAGCAAAATAATTTGAACTGTAAAAACATGCATTCTAAATTTTTCAAGACTTGATCCCCAATAGTAATTGAGAAGCCTCCTACAAGTATACGTACAAGTTGCAAACAACATGATATGTTGAGGTAATACACATTCCAGATACAAGCGTTGAAAGTTTTATAGTTGGATGCTCTTTTACAATAGTAAATACCAGAACAGTTTCAGTCATCAAAAAATAATTACAACATTTATGATGATAACGCCAGTAGTTACACATGGTTCCTTAATACACGAAACTGAATTCATTGGACTATTTGCCAAGCCTTCCTTCCAAATGATATAATATTCTAGTTACATCCTACCAAAATGTTTTCCTGCTTCTTAAAATGACAGTAGTACAAGCAATCAACATTGTTAGTAAATAAATCCCATCATTCACGTTCATAACAAGTAAGATACCCAACTGAAGCAATTTTAATCTCACGGTTTAAGGGAAGACAAAGGATGTACACACCTCTACCATTGTGAACAATTCTCAACCATGTCACTCACAGTCTCCTACCATTCGATACGATAGTCACACGGGCCACAACCAAGTAGTCTGCATCTACCAACATAGCTCAGAATACAAGTTAGTGACTTCAAGAATTGATGCCACATTTTTGTTTGGCCGACCCTCACTTTCTTCCAACACCGGTTAGCATTGCACGTCGTGGTAATCGGTGTTCAGGCATACGTAACACGTGGCCCGACCATCTCAGTCGATGAAGATTCACAACCTCATCGACTGATTTATCATCATTCCCTAATACCCTGCGTCGAACCTCACTATTACTTACCCGGTGGTCCCAGCAGACGCCAGCAATATTTCTAAGGCATCTGTGGTCAAATACTAGTAGCTTACGAGTATCTTCAACTCTTAATGGCTACGTTTCGCAGCCATAAAGTAGAACAGAACGAACTAGTGTGCAATATTCTCGCCCCTTAATTGATAGACAGTTGATCAAAGACAACAAAGAACCTAACACATATCCATAGGTCCAAGCTACCAAAATCCTTGAGCAAAAGGATAATTTTATCAGGATAAATAATGAAGTAGTAGTATGCACAACTTTTCAGTAAAACTGCCTTTTTGCTTTCAAAACAATACGGTCACATACAAAATGTCAAAAACAAGAATAAACGTGACTACAAGCCATTTAACAGAGATTGTAAGTCTCAGGTTTTGTAGATCACTTACGTTTCGAAAAAGAAAAAGCTCATAAAGCTTTTTGTCCTACTTTACGTCAAATATATTTCCTATTTGACAGTAATTGTACCGCCTTGCTGAAGAGACTTCCAGATTCCAAACGCTTGTGAAAAGAGGATAGTCACAGACAAAACATTGAAGTATGAATGACATAAAAGAACTTTTTGTTCTATTGTAGAAAAAGTGGTGTAAATGACACACGCAGTGTTAAAAGAAAATTCGCTATCTTTTTAGAATTATAAATGTTATCGTGAACTAAGGACAGCAATTTTTGCATTATTCAACGAGTTGTTTGAGAAAAACTAAATTAAATTCAGTAGAACGACTCATAGAAATCCTGATACTAACTGTAAGACAAAGAACACGAACCAAAAATCTGAGAACTTGAACGGTGTTTGTAATGCTTATTCAGAATTTCTTAGCTTTATAGACAAATTTTATAGATAGGGACGAACGTTAAAATTTTATTTTCATGAACAGTAAAACCTTTGAGAGTGTGAAGTCATACTAAACAAGTACTTTGATGCTCGCCAAAATCTGAAGCGTGATTCAGTATACATGTCGTTTTTTAGCGCTCAAAGATCCACAATTAGTAAACAGGACAGTGAAAAATTACTCAGTTGTGATTAGGAAGACGTCTTTACAATTCTCATAAGAGCCGTCGAAAATAACGAACACTGCTTCGGGACAGGATAGCAAACAAATTTATTAAATATAATGTTGCAGTAGTACTTGGTTCCCTGAGAACAAGGTATGAAAGTGACATCATACCTAATTGAAATAATCAAACAAAGTGAAGCTAAGACTGCTTACGAATCAAGGTTCATATTGAGACCAAACGAAGGATATGTATTAACTCAATAATTCACATTTATTATTACGACAAAAGTGATTAAGACTGAACAACCCAGCAACACCATCATACCTCGAACCCCCGGCTTCAGCGCCACTACTAACTTGACCTTCACAAGGTTGCTTGAGACTTAGTTACAAAATTAAACAAGACTGTACACTATAGTACAAATATAGTAAACGGGATAAGAATAGTCACATCACATCAACGAGTAATATTTTTAGCTGAAATCACCTCAATATTCTTTTGAATCAGAAACACTAAATGAAATTTACGCCTGCATGTTGAATCAGACTTCCCTCTTCGGTAGTAAGGATAAGAAGCCATTCGGCTTGTATAAATCGTACTGTAAATATTCAACATTGCTTGAATGTATCAAGAGCGAGTGTTAATAATAAGTATTCTGGTAGAAAGTCCTATTACTTCAACCAGGCAGTGAAAAAAACAGGAGTCCAGGCGCAAACACTTGTGTCTCGGTTTTCGAAATTTCTTGGAACGTCCAAATGGTTCAAATGGTTGTTGAAGGAATAGAAGAAGCTTTCGCTTAACAGGCTTTCGTGTCTAGTAGCAGAGGATCACCAAATCCTCCAGGCAGGAACCTAGGTATGTTAACAATAAAAGAGGAAAAGAAATTGGTAAATCATAGTGTGATACTGTCCTTGGTCCTTAAGAATAGGTCAAGTTGCCTCTTGAAGGACTCCTGAGAAGTCGCTTGGACTAGCTCGGCCGGCAGCGAATTTCAGCTTTTGACAACTCTTAAGGAATAGAAGTTGTGTCTACATCCCGTCTCGCTATGTTGAGTTTCCAGTTTCTGGGTGTTACCCCTTAGGTTATTATTCGAACTAAGCTTAAGTAGGTGTTTAAGAAGATGTCCAGAAGAGTTAAGAATACTATAAGCCATTAATAAATCACCTCTAAGACGCTTATACTCTAATGGGTAAAGGTCTAGTAAATGGAGGCCTTCTATGTAAGGCTTAGATTTGAGTCCTCGAACTGATTTCGTGGCTCGCCGTTGGATACGCTCCAAAGTGACCTTGTCCTTTTGGAGTGAGGGGGGAGTACTATATTTCCGTACTCTAAATGGGGACGGATAAAACTGCTGAAGATTGTATGGAAAGTTCTTCCGTCAAACTGGCCAAAAATGCGCTTCAATGTTACCAGTGCAAGGTTTCCTCGGAAGGCATTTTTGTCACAATTAGCGTAAGACTTTAAATCATGGGGCACTAGGACTCCTAAATATTTTTCGACTTGGGATACTACGAGAGAGGAGTTTCCTAAGTTGTAACTGTAGTTAGCGACATGTCGCAGATGAACTACTTTACACTTTGAAGTGTTAAAGGTAAGTCCGTTATCGTCTGCCCAACTTTGAAGTCGAGTCAGATCCTCCTGAAGTGCCTGTGTATCGTCTTGGTTGCGTATCTCTCTCCAAAGTTTCACGTCGTCGGCAAAAAGTAATAAGTCTGACGTTACCTGTTGAGGAAGATTGCTTATGTAGATCAAGAAGTGGAGAGGCCCTAATACTGAGCCCTAGGGGAACCCACTAGGGCATTCCATAGCCTGAGATAAAGTGAAATTAACCCTTACCTTAAAGTGTCGATTTTCTAGGTATGAAGTAAGTCAGTCGATTAGAGGTGGTTTGATGCCTAGTCGTTTGAGCTTGTTGATAAGACTCAAGTGGTTAACTTTATCAAAAGCTTTTGAGAAATCAAGGTATATGATATCAACCTTTCCCTTGCGATCGAGGAGGCTTGTCCATCTGTCCACCGCAGTCAGCAGGTTGGTTATACAAGAGTAACCCTTCCTGAAACCATGCTGTTGGGGTGAGAAGAAATTTAAAGACAATAGATAGTCGTTTAAACCATCGCATATCAGGGACTCCATGAGTTTTGAAGGTAATGACAGAAGAGCCACAGGCCGATAACTTGAAGGTTCATTGCGTCGACCCCCTATGAAAATTGGTGTGATGTGAGCCAAATTCCAATTTTCCGGTAGTTTGCCTCGGCTTAGCGAGTGTGTAAATATCACGCTAAGCGGCGTTGCCAGGATTGAGACTGCCTCCCTCATTATGGCAGAATGAACCATATCCGGGCCAGGAGAAGTATCTAGTCTTAAGTGCTGCAATTTCCGGAACACCAAGTCAGCTCTTAGGTCCACTTCGGAAAGCCCTGTGGAATTGCAGATGAAACTGTCGTCAATAAAGTTGATGTCAGCTGGCTGAAATGTTTGAGAGTAATGTGCCGCCAGAAAGTTAGCGGCGTCACCATCGTTGTTGGTTGGGCCGTTAAGACCTAGCAGTTGAGAAACTCCTGTTTTGGCTTGACGAAGAGAGGCTGCTTAACGGAATAGGCTTCTAGAGTTAGAGGCAAATTTGTCCATAAGCTTAGTCTGATAATGAAGTCTGTCTTCTCTTATAGCCTTCGTGCATATGTTCCTGATATGTTTTTATTGCCTATACGCTCCGTTGTTATTAGTTCGTTTGTATTCTGCCCAACAGTGCCTTTTGAGGCTTAGCAGGCGAAGGGTACGGTTCTTGATTACTGTAGGTGGCTTGCAGCTTTTGAGAACCGTTTGAGGAACTGAATGGTTTGTAGCACGTAAGAGCGTGTGCAGTAAGAAGTCTTAATGACCGTCCACATCGAGTTGGGGTGAACATCCCAAACCACCTGTTATAGATAATCTTGTAGAGCTGGCACATCCAACTGTTTAAAATTCCAAAGCAAGTTATTGGAGGGATATCTTAGCTTAGTTTTGCTGACAAAACTGAAGGCTATGACGTCATGATCACTTTTTCCCAGGGGAGCCAAGATTGAAAGGTTGTCAACTAGGAATTCTTCGTTTGTGAATACGCAGTCTAACCGCGATGGTGTCTGACTGTTTCTCCAACGAGTTGCCGACCTCACATTTTCATATAAGCCCAAGTCATCGATGAGGTTGAAGAACCGAGCTTCAATTGAGTTGTCGCCTCCAGTATACGTGTGTTCCGCGAAGTTGACTCTAGGAAGATTAAAGTCCCCTAGAATCAGGATATGTGTGAAACCGAGACGGGTAGAGCGGGATAGTCCATCCAGCATACGACTATCGTACTCGATGTCAGCAGTTGTCTTCCTGTAAATGACACCGACTAGACACCTCGAAGTGCTAGACAATCTTACAGAGCACCATATGGATTCCTCAAGATTGTTAAACTCGAGGTTGTAAACTTGGTGCACCTGTAGTGGCATTGGACCATAACCACACTATCCTCAAAGCTGAATACGAGATTACTCGGAAAATAGGTATTCAATATTTAACGCGAAGAAATACCTAACGATGGAGAAGGCGCGAATAATGAATTGAATAGACTAGAGTTGATCGAACGGCATGGCTCGGCCATGCAGGCGTGGTCTCTGCTGAATGTTACCTTATATCTTCTTTTCATATTAAATATATTGTTCTTTCTCTAGCCTAACCTTGTTCTACATCATGTATTGGTAATTGATGCGATACAGTGAGTTGGTGTAGTTGATGGTGTGACTTCCACGTAAGATCTTATAGATTAGGCAGTCATATCATGACAAATCCACAGATTTAGGATTAGGTTTATTATTAGAGTAGTACTAACATCATAGTAGACCATAAGTCATACATTGGTAAGCCCAACTAAAGAAACGCAACCTATCATTGTTAATCCTTATTTCCACTTTAACTTTCTCGATCGATTTTATATTCATGTTAACCCAGTATTCTAATAGTCCCCTGAATAATACTTACATGCATTATCGTAATGTTATATTGATTAGTTCTCATAACACTAGCTCAAACGATAATAAAAACTGGTCGTCAATATCAACTAATTCGCTTTGATGGTTCGTTAACAAGCTTTAATAGCATTTACCTGCTTCAGCGACATAGACTTGTTTAAACATCAAGCTCTAGCAAATATGATCTGTAAGTAGCGTAAATATACATTGACTAACAATGCAATTAAGGATTGAATAGTTATCTGGATCTAATTCTTAGTGTTCCTTCGCTTAACACATCCTGTTTTAAACTATGCATTATCCTGTAAAATCTTTTCTTCCGACCACTGCCTGCCTAATTTCATATTCTCGAGTTCCATTGCCAAACAACAAGGATGACACTTTTCCTAAAACATACGGTGAGTTTCAGCGATAAGTTTCCTGCAATCATAAGGTCATTTTAGATGGCTCGTTCAATGGCTGACAGTTATCTGGATTCATTCGATTGTTTTGATCCGAGCGAGTGGCAAAAACATCAACAGCATCAAGCACCCTGGAATTAATTGCCATACTGCATGTTTTATTGTGGATACTTTTGGATCATTTCTACTCCTCATGAATGGCGTTATCTATGTGGTCCACTGAATAATCTAATTTTCAAAAATTATCCAGGCGAGTTCAACTATTTCACTTAATGATTTTTCGTACTTAACATGTATATGTTTCCTAGCTGCTTTTGCCATATATTTGTAAGTGTCCCTAGGCTAAATGCAGTAACTTCTTATAGAATGTTTATAACGCGTCATATTCCTGCCTAAAGTTTCACAAGCAGTCTTAACTTTAAAATTGTTTTTCTGGTCATGTTCATTATTTTTAAATTTTCATATACGTCAACAACCTGCATGTTAACCTGGCCCATATGTACGTTTTACTATATCTTCATGTCTTTTGAATTCAGAAATCATCTGAATCGCCTTTGACATTTATCAATAAACCCACCATAGTCATTGTTGCTGATCGTATTTGGGTTTATGGATTGGTTTATCATATTAGCAGCCTAAAATGCGAACATAGTTTAGATGATAAGATTAAAAAGTTAGGTACTATCAACTGCACTAGTAAAATTACTAAATCCTCAGGTAGTTGTTGGTTGAACAAACTTTTAAAATCAAAACTCCGTAGCCTACTAGAATTAACACTAAACAAATATTTCTAAATTGAAATTTATAGTTAAATTAGGCGTCTCCGATTCTTTAACGTTATAAATTTCTGATAATTTTGAATCACCTAAAGCAACAATGCCTATTTTTCCACTGGCCAATCTTCAATCAACACTATAACTCATTAAACACAATAGTTTCAGGATATCTTCATAAAGCATTGTCATGACTTGACAATCACGTAATATGATTGATAAAATTAATGAAACTATTAACAAATAGGTCAGCAAATTGACTTATGATTATAACTAGTGTTGTTTTCCTTTTATCTTCATTCACTACAGGCGATTACAGTATGTTTCTCTATCAGTTGCTCATTCAGTAAATATCTCAGAACCTTGTCAGTCTAATTGATGGTTTAGCGACACAATCATGCATGCAAATAATCAGTATAAGCAGTCGAGCAAATATCCTGCAAACTGAAAACATCAATGTCGAATTTACCCCAACACTGACCAAGGTTCAAGCTATTATCATAGGCATGAGTTGGGAGTGCACTCCCCTTGGTTACAACTTATGTTCTCCCTGATAATCACATGAGCATCACTCACTATTAATCATCTTGTAAAAAATTATTTAGCCAAATACACCTTGCAGCACCACATCACTTAGTACTATGACACATAGGTTTAACTAATTTCAATAACGTATAACCACTATATCTCAATTAAATCGTGTTCCGCCTTATGATAAACTGCATACTTTCAACTAACTTGTATACCCAATCAGCCGGCAAGTATAGATATAAATAAATAGTCTGCCGCAGATCAGAACATTGAGTCTAGAGCATGTCTCTTAAAAATACACTCATGTTTAACGATTTGTTTCTAGCTATCTGTCCAAAATTCACATAATTATCACTCACGTATTTAAATTTTGTTTTGATAACCATTCATGTGTATTAGTAGTATTACTAAATTCTATCACGGTCAGATAAACATGGGGTTGAGAAAATCTCCCCGTAACTAAATAAACCGTATTAAACTAACTGGAACACTAGTTGGAATTCTTCTCCACGGTAATACTTTTGTTCCTTCAGTTAGCCTACTAATACAGATGCAATTGGAAATCGACTCATATGGACAACTTACCGGCATAATCGTTATTTGATTTCATAAGTTAGACTAAAAGTGGTACTAATATTAACATTTCTACAATATTCATAACTTTAATATTTCTAAACACAAAATACATACTACCTATACGTTAAGTTGTCAACCAACGGCTATTACACACGCATCGTTTTATTATTACTATTATTGTAATCCCATTTTTTTTATAGCTCAAATAATCACTCAAATTTTCATTGTAAGCGTTTTAAGCATGAAGGCAGATATTTTAAAATTATTACATGTATTTCCCGACCAGATGCTGCCGTCTTTTTGATTTATCTTTCAGCTTGTCATCACCCGGAGGATTCTTATTATCCTTGGTAACCTCCGGCGCGCGACGACCCCATCCAATTTGGTATCGAACCAACACTACGTTGATTCTGGTGGGAGAGTAGTGTAGTGGCATTGGACCATAACCACACTATCCTCAAAGCTGAATACGAGATTACTCGGAAAATAGGTATTCAATATTTAACGCGAAGAAATACCTAACGATGGAGAAGGCGCGAATAATGAATTGAATAGACTAGAGTTGATCGAACGGCATGGCTCGGCCATGCAGGCGTGGTCTCTGCTGAATGTTACCTTATATCTTCTTTTCATATTAAATATATTGTTCTTTCTCTAGCCTAACCTTGTTCTACATCATGTATTGGTAATTGATGCGATACAGTGAGTTGGTGTAGTTGATGGTGTGACTTCCACGTAAGATCTTATAGATTAGGCAGTCATATCATGACAAATCCACAGATTTAGGATTAGGTTTATTATTAGAGTAGTACTAACATCATAGTAGACCATAAGTTCTACACACCTCCAAGCAAGAGCTTATGTATATGGCTACTCCGCCCCCAATTCCTGTTGATCTGTCGTTGCGCAACAAAGTCATCCCAGGTAATGCTAGCTCTTGGTCCGAGAACTGAGAAGATATCCAGGTTTCAGATATTCCTATCAGGTGGGCTTTATTAGCGTTGCAAAGTTCACGTAATTCATCCAGTTTGTTTGGTAGACTCGCGGCGTTCATATATAAGCAGTTTATGCTTTCAATTTGGAACGCGTGAGCTTCGTCCTGTTTTCCTGTATGAGCCTTATGTGAATGGACAGGTAGCCCACCTATGTGAGGTTTACCGAGGTGGTAGGCCCTGTCCTTTACACGTTTTTTTTATCGTTTAGACAATCGACAAGTGGAATGGTCAGCTCCAACTTGCCTTTGTTCTTGGTCCTGGCTTCATATGGCCTATCCGGGTGCATGTGGATTCCAGGTGGTAATCGACGTCTGTTGGCACGAAATGCTTCCAGAACTGCAGCCGCCATGTGAGAAGATGGGAAGGTTATCTTCATTAGACGGGGTCTAAGATCACCGTCCTTCTTGGCTAATCTCGTCACATGCTAAGTCAGTATGCGTTTGAGCCTCAAGGACTGTTTGATGAATTTCCATTCCCTGATGTCAGAATTTGATTAAGTAGGGTCTGCACTCTCCGGTATACCTTGCACAATTATGTTTCTTCCGCGGAAAAACTTCTCGCGAGATTCTTTAGGGATGTTTCGTATGATATTGCGCACAGAGAACGGTATGTCGGTCAATATTCTTACGTTACCATCTGATTTCAGCAAGTGACTTGCTAGTAAGACGTCCTCTACATCGGTAGCATTCTTACGTGTTACTCGGAGAAGCCTTGGGTGATTTAGATGCTTAGAGTCCTTTCCTCGAGTGAGCCGGGTGACCATCGAAGGCTCTATTCTAGGAATTTTGAGCTTCTTGTTCAATTCACCCCAGAGCATCCTGTCGTTTTTGTCCTGCAGACTGAGAGGAAGGTCAGGATTGTCAACAAGGTTCATGATAATGAGAGAATCGTCACGAACTGTTGTTAATTTACCAGGTTTCACGGTGGATTCATGTTTAATGACTTGCTGTTTAGAGGTCAGTGTGCGTTTTTGAGGCTTGGGCTCTTTCTTGACCGGACGAACAGTCTTGGGAGTAGACTGTGGAACCAAATCACCAGTTAATTTCCGTACAGCAACACCTGGGTTGCTCGGCTTAGGCGGTGATGTCAGGTTCTTTTGGGCTCTCTTAACGTGGGTCGAATCATCTACAGGGATTTTGGTGTTCAGGAACCCTGAGCTGGGAGACCCGAGTTTGCTTAGGGAGTCTAATACCTTCGACGTAATGATGGTGCTGAGCCTCGGCACGTCATCATTAGTTTTGATGGATGCTCCATCGATGGTATACCTATCGACATCCCTGTTTTTGTATCCGTCGCACGCTCTTGTTTGTCTACCGGTTTTCTTACTGTCGTTGTCCAAGTTAACTGACAACTTGTTCCGAAGACCTGTCAGTAGGACAATGATGTTACTCAGCAAGACTACAGCATCCGTGCTGCACGTGACACATACCCATTTTTGGTCTGACTTGCTGAGTCTGTTGTAAGCAGTTGATGTCAGATTTGTGCATGCTTCGTGGAACCAACCTTTGCAGTTGTCGCACTGCATGCCAGTTGCAACAGCAAAACGGCATCCCGGACGTTTGCATGAGTTTTTCATGACTATGTTGAAGCAAACTATGTTATAGATGCTTGCAAAAGCCTAAGACCTTTAAAAAACACTAAAAAGCACACTGAAAACGGACAAAAATGGATAAAACGAGTGTTATAAACTGAAACTAGTCTATACGTGAAAACAAAAAAAACCGAATAATAAGCTGAAGCAAAACCACAGGTAACTATTAAATATGGTGAAACTCAAAAAATAGTAATCTACCGAACGTATAGCTCAGGATAGATTCTTTAGAACTGACATGGTACTTATGTTGCTTAAAAACACAGCAAAAATTTGATAAATGCAAATCACGTTAGTACTAAACTTCCGGTTCGAAAAGCGCGCTTACGTCCTCTCAGATGATCGGTGCTGGATATAAGGAAACAATGAAATGTGTTATTACCATGAATAATGTTCAGTATACGGTAAGCCAGTATTAGGTTGCCTTGTAACCTACGGTATTATAACGGAAGTATGTCTTCATAAGATGGTTCAGAGAGACCTTCTACCAATTTGTTCCCTCACCGTTGAACTCATTTTAGAATATTCATCTCATGGCTAAAACAAGGACTCACTTCTTGAGCATCATATTCCAGATGCGGCCTCACGAAATTCGGGTCTAATTAATCAAATTACTTACTAATTGCACATAAGTTCCTGATGTATTTGGCAACGGTATCTTTGCGCTTACTCTTAGTTATGAACTACCAGATCTTTACGGGCTAAACAACTCTATGTGTTGTGTAATGGTGTGAATCTTCGAAGTCATTCATTTGCATTTCCATATTTTTGTTAGAATTGACTTCTAGTGACTGATTACCTATCCACTCAACCAGTAAAATTAGAACACCATGTCATATTATTTTATATGACATACTGCGTATGGTTTTTTAAATCTTTACGTCATCTACAAAATATGCAACAGACGACTTAAATATGGCTAGTATTTCGTTTACGTACATTCAAAAGAAGAGGACAGAGGACTGTATCTTACGGGACTGCACTTTTACAAGTTTTAGCATGTAGTGCTAGTCATTAATTTTAGCCCATAATATATCTTATTCTAGTTTTCGGACATCCCATTTTATTCATTCTACTTGAGTCATATGTTGACCTTGTTATTTATTCGCTTGTCAGTCTTGATTGTTTTTATATGAACGTATATGTGTGTACACATCATATCCCATGACTCATTGCATGTCTGTAGCTTTATTTTGTCTGACTATAAATATTGAGTAACGCTTGACCTAAATGGAGTTGGCTTCCCAGTCATCTTCCCTGCGTGTCGTTTTGCTTTGCTCTGTTTCATTCGCTTCATATACTAAATATATGTATTCACGAATCAATTCTCGTTATTCGACTTATTTAATTCTGTTATTGGCTAACGCGATTAAGTCGACGATTATATACGAGAATAGGCGATAACAACCATTCGTATGATCTAATTGAAGTCAGATCAACGGGCCACTTAAAGCATCAATAAAGCTCATTTACCAGTTCGCATTGCTTCCTATCATTGAAGGAGTCATTTATACAGTTTCTAATCCCATAATCTTCTAGTTTCAATTTACGACTAAGATGAGAAACTTTGAAAAATACATCCACTGAAATATTTCTATTTTCATTCTTGTCTTGCAACAAGCAGATTTGTGCTTCTTCCTACACTTAACAAAATTTTTTGACCTGTTTACTCACCCACAGCATGGTCTATGTGGCACCAAGTATGGTATAAACGACGGAAGTAACTAAACCAAGAGTGCCTTTAAATATACACTGTACTTCTTCAATTGATGAGCTAGTATTTACTGACCAGTCCGTTGTTGCAACACACTCCAGAATGGGCATTATTTTTTCTCTTCATGCATATTATGACACAAGCTCTGAACATGAATGACAAAACAGCAAGATGGATCTTTGCTAACGGTAGAAGAATATTTAAACAAGTGATATCCTTGGTCGCATGAGTGATTACTAAGTCTAATAGAGGAGATTTTTCGTTCCATCCAAGACGTATGGGTACGGATACGTGCTGTGCGAAAAAATGATCTATTCCGTCATCAAGAGCCTACTATCGAAAGTCTTCAGGTCCTGAGGTGGTCATCTATGTCTAACGAATATCATGTGCATTAAAGTTTCTTGATATCATGCATTTCTTATTTTCACTCTATGGGTAAGCTGATCGAGCAACGATAGATGAGACCGAGTCTCAATGAACATCCTTCGAAAGTGAGTTCACAGCTAGTGACTTCGAAAACTTTCTTTATGTATTCAAAAACAGTTTGTTTTTACCTCAGACCTACGATGCTAATATTAGCTTTTTATCCAGGGATAGTTTTTCACATTGACTTTTCGCAGCATTTTCTTTATTATTATTTTTTCTCTCCCCCTTCATTTCTAATCTAGTTGGCTCTTTTTTTCACGCCCAAATGTCTTAAACAAATGTATTTGTGACTAGGTTTATTGAGGCAATGTGTTATACAGTTCTGATAATCTACGTCCTCTTATTACACTATCCGAATTTACCAAAGGGTCTAATTGTTTTGAAAAATTTTCGCCATTTATGCAGTCATAAACTTATGACATTTCACCTAATAACTACACTAGTCTAAACAAATAGAACGAACTAAGATAACAAAAGTCGGACGTTCAAATATTATTTTCCTATCGTTAGGTAGAACACGTTTTGACTTGGATCCTAAGGAGGGGTCGAGAGCTTGTTGAGTTTGCACCCCATAACACTCGATCAGGTATTGTATTAGATGTAGACTATGCATTATCTAGAATCTGATCATAAGTATTAGAATTAATTACTAAAGTTGGAACAGACTCACCTGGTTCCTAGAATTGTATTTGGTCCACATGTTGGTTGTGTTTATTTAAGTCACTGATATCTAGAATTCGCACCATGAATTCCCCGACATTCTTCACCACAATACCCATGGCCAGTCAAAGATCATTCCCACGATAATATGTAACTTCTGCAGACTCCAAACACTTCATATTCGGACGAACGATTCTTCCTTTTAATAGCTTTGATGGAGTCAGTTTCGATAAAGAATTTTTAGCGTTTCTATATTTCCATATCTACTCCTCTATTCAGTTTATCACGTGTTGAAGCAGCAATGTAATTAGTGGCAGTTTTCAACGCCATGGTGAACTTTTCAGTCTGAACATTGGAACAAGAGTGCTTAGGAGCAGTGAACAAATGTTTGTACCCTATATCACTTAACCAGGTAGTGACCACGTCTGCAGCAAAGTGAGGGCCATTATCAGTTGCTAATGCTTCGAGAACCCCTTCTTGACTAAACGCCTTTTTTAATGTTTGGAATGTGAAACCAGAATTTGGTGAAGCTGTGAAAAACATTCAGACCATTTCAGAAAGGAATCAATGACAAAAATGCACAGCATTTGCTTAGAAATAGACTAGAACAGTCTGCATGAATTCTCTGCCAGGCTTCAAACGATACTGGCCATGCAGTTCACTTCAAAGGCTGATTTTACAACTTGTGTTATCCTTCACAATTGTTTGTTGTACGACATATGTCAACATTTATTTCAACCCAGCAACATGTGTGCTTTGCTAAGGATTTTATTTTCTCATCATTCAAACGTCCACTATAAAGATGTTAGAGTTGAGATGAAGAAGAAACAACAACACTATTATTTAGACAAAAAATACCATCCTTTAAAATCGTCGGAGGTGATTTTAATCTGCCAAAAATTACATGGGGCTTGACTCCGGTACCAGGTCAATATAACAAGCTAGTTGAAACATTAGAAATTTGTGGATGGGTTCAACAGGTCCGAAAACCAACCAGGGGGAATAATACACTTGATTTAATGTTCACAATCAACATAGACTCTATCTCAGTGCATACCAGTCATGAGTTTTTTATGAATGACCATAGAGTTGTATTGAGTATTATTCACTCTTTAAACGCCATACAATTGAATTCTAAAGCTTCAATGACGTACCAGAGCAGATATTTTGATCAACAAACATGGAAACGGACTGAAACTTTCATTCAATGTTTACCATGGGAAACTTATTTTACCACAAATAATGTTGACATCGCGCTTTCCAATCTATATTACAACCTGATATATTGTCTTGACTGCACTGCTCCAGTTATTGGCCGTGTGGCTTATAATGCTAATAGGGGCCAAAATACTTTTAAAAGAAAGCTGAAGAAATTAAAATACCGCTACTATGAGCAGAATGATGTGTATGCACTTCAGAGTATACTTAAATTAATCAATAGAAATGCTTCATCTAAACGTAAGTATTTCATGAATATAGAAAATAAAGCTCTACGTAGTAAAAGCCCAGAATTATCAATACTTCGACTTTTTAAATCCCGTAGAAAGTCAAATTCCCTTGGCATGACCAAATTCTTCATAGTTAACGGAAGCATTGTTAACGACCCGAATACTATATGCGAACAATTCAGCAAGCACTTCTCGCAGTGCTACAAAACTGGAACTGAAAGCTCCAGCATTATATTTCCAATGCTAACATCCAGACATCTGTCGAAAATTGATTTCACACCCTCCGCCATCAAGCAGGCCATAACTGCCCTGAAAAAGTCTTATGATGGTGGACCTGACGGGATACCTACATCATTTGTGAAATATGGAAGTAGAGAATTTCCACTATTTTGTTTGAAACTCTTCAATCTATCTATGGAATATGGGACCTATCCATCTGTATGGAAAACATCCCTTATCACCCCTAGATTCAAAACAAGACCACGTAGTGATATTATTAACTATAGGCCAATTAATTTGACATCCGTGCTCTCAAGAACCATGGAAAAAATCATCCACAAACAGCTACTATCATTTTTACTTTCAGCTAGTCTGATCAGCCCATCCCAACATGGGTTCATGACTAAACGCTCATGTTTCACATCGCACCTGGAGTTTTTTGATCAAATTACCCAGAGAAGAGATGTTGGTCAGTCAGTGATAATTCTTTACTTCGATTTTAGTAAGGCTTTCGACAGTGTCTCACACAAACTTCTTCTTTTAAAACCCTCTTCATTTGGCATACAGAATCCCCTTTTATCTTGGCTCAAATCTTTTTTAGAAGAACGTAGCCAAATCGTTCGCTTTGGATCTTGCTACTCTAAACCTGTAAATGTAACCAGTGGGGTTATACAAGGAAGTGTGGTTGGTCCATTCCTCTTTCTCCTTTTTATCAATGATGTATGTTCGCTCTTTCAGTATGGCAAGCCTTTCCTTTTTGCTGATGACCTGAAAGTAGTTTATTCATTCTCTTCTCCCATGAAAGAAAGCTATCTTTCAGCGGTAATCCAGGAGGAAATAAACAAGTTGTACGAATGGACTATTTCGTGGAATATGCCACTTAATGTTGACAAGAGTGGATTTATTCACATTGGTCGCTGTCTTAACTTAAATCTGACTGTACAGACACATACACTCAAACCTCTCAACACTGTTCGTGACCTGGGTTTAAGATATAGCAACAGTCTGAACTTTTCTGAACACATTATATCTCAAGTATCCAAAGCTAGAAAGCTCATCGGATTGATAATGATAAACTTCAATAATATCGAATCAAGATTGTTACTATACAGAAAATGTATCTTACCCATTCTTGAATATGGTATTTTAGTTTACAGTAATTGTAGACATAATGATCTGATTAGAATTGAAGGTGTTCAAAGAAAAATCACCAAAGCTGTTCTGGGGTATTCCGATAACAAAGACTATTACCAAAAATGTCAACAACTCAACTTAGAACCTCTTTGGATCAGACGTATCAAATTAAATCTTGTCTTTATCTACCGGCTCATTAACGGTATTTCCTACTCATCGGTATCCACCCCTTCATACCTTATAATATCATCCCACAATCTACGCAATAAGGAGAACATTCTAGCGATTCCAAGAACCCACAAAAACTTACGTCAGAATGTTTTCCTTATTCGCTACTCAACCATGTGGAACAGACTGCCAGTGAACCTCCGTTGCAGTGAAACTACAACCCGGTTCAAAAGTCTCCTTGACGATTTTCTTTCCGAAAGTGGATTATGTCACCTATTGAATATCAATGTATTCAATAATGATTTATACAAACAGGGTCCGTCATCTATTTAATTGCTTGAAAAGCAAAATAAAACCTTTAAACCTTTTCACGTCTATTTTGTTTTACTTCTCTTTATCTTAATATATGAAGTCTGCTTATGTTCGTGTTTATCATTATTACCGTTATTAATTGCATTATTAGTTCCCCGACACATTAGATATTCTCTTTATCTCTTCTTATCCTTCTAAACATATTTAACTCCAGATTGTCCTTTGAAATCAATTTTGACTTTCATAGCATCAATCTTAATTATTATTGCTCAAATATTTATACTAATATCCGGTTTCATTCTGTATACTATTACATAAATCTAAATGTATTCATCCGAGTGCTTTAAAGGATTTTTATTTTTTATTTATTTTTTTTTCAATTGCTGGTTTCCTTCTGAGGTTGATATTCATTACACAATTATTATTTTTATCATGGATGAACCTTTTCACTAGGTGTTCACTTCTTTTCTTTCTCTTTCCCTCTAAATAAATCTTATTCTTAAGATTAAGAAGTTTGTAATTAAGACAATAACTTGTGTTACACTTTAAATTAATTTCTCAGATTAGTTTTATCTTCACTATGCATATATGACTTATACAGAGTGATATTTTATTATCCTTTTCACTTAATTGTGACTTTCATAGCATCGCTCTAAACTATAACTGCACAAACATTTATTCTAGCGTCATATCTTACTACAATGATAAATTATTTTTTCTTAATTATTTTTTGTTACTAATTTAACGATACACACATAGTCGTTTATTCTTGTTCTGTGTTTATAAACACGCCTGTTACACTGTTTGCCTATTTCACGTCTCCTTTATTTCTATTCCCTTATTTTCTCCATTTCCTTCTTTAAACTCAATTCAATATTCTTCTCAATTACACAGACCCGATTTATTATTATTAATATTCTACTATTATTATTCTAAATTTTTTTTAATATTTTATTTTATTTTTTAAATATGGCAAGTATAATGCTAACATTATTGAAAATTGTGTATTATTGCATTTTCTGAAGAAACCCGAAATGGTTTCTTCACAACACTTATGTACCCATAAGATGTTTGTGAATAATAATAATAATAATAATAATAATAATAATAATAATAATAATAATAATGAACTACCTTATCGGAACGATGAACCATGAGACCATCTTGATAAACTTTAAAACCCTTGTTGCGTAGTGTCGAGTCGCGATTGACTATGAACACCGCTACCAAGAGACATGTGCCAGGTTACCCATAAGATCCCCCGGAAGCGAAATATCAGAAGGCAGTTGATGGACCAAGTCGAGATATATTTGCTGGCGATCTCGCGGTATCGAAGGAATAACGAGATTGTGCCAAGATACAAGTCTAGTTACAGAGCGTAACCGAATTCGCGCGAGGTCACAATCAAAGTGTAAAAATAATGGATGTTTTTAGCACAGTTAAAAAAGAGCACATTGAACAGTCACTGGTACATTTGGTTATAATAATAAATGTTTTCAATAAACCGATCGTGTTCTTGTGATAAAAGTGAGTCACTACAGACTCTTCTTTTAAAGTAATCTATAGTCATGGGAACTGGGTCGAAGGGGTGTGGAATCAATATTTTATGCACAGCTGAGTCACTGGTAATCCACGAACATAAGCCTAAACTTTACGTGCAGAAACGATTCGTCCAACCTCTCATCTTTCCTTAGCTCTAATCCCCTTAATAGGTATGTTTCTGGTTGTTCTTTCGTATGTTTTTCTGCACTTTTATTTGACCATTATTGAATTTTTCTAATTTTTAAATTATTACCTTGCGATTTCAAGCTCTAATCAATTGTTGTTATCATTACCTTATATGAGTTTTCTTGAGTATTAATCACTTTACTATCGCGACCTTTTATTGTCGTTTTTCTTCATACCTGTCAATTGGACAATTATCTGACTCGTGAGTTATTTTCTTCCTTACCCTTGATTAGTACGTAACCTCATATGTTAGTTAGTCTCGAATCCATTTTATGATGCAATCTTTTCTATACTTCTATAGACATATATTTTCCATATTACTATATATACGAATGTACAGCTTAAGTAAATGATTTTGTCAGAAGGAAATTTTTCTTCACTGAATTCTACTTTTTTTATTCAATAACATTATGGATTATCTTAATTACCCAAATGGAAGGAACAGGCTCAAGGATGTTAACTGTTGTCCAGGTAGACGAAGATTTATCTGAGGTGGTTTGAGAATAAGAATATCTTCAGTCACTTTTCGAGAACACTTTAGAACCATGAAGTTGATTTACAATATCTTCAGCTTCCGCCGTCATGCATATGTGCTTCAACAAACAGGAGTTCAGTGACGACATGCATTCGAATAAAACTATTCATTTGAAAATTAGTCATTCTAAAGGTATTCCACAAGATTACTTGACTGAACCTGAATTAAACTTGAAACAACGAAACTTTTTAGCTGTGACAAAGAAGGGCAAGGAGACAAAATCCACGATACAGAATAGGGAAACACGTAAGATTGAACCCACGTCTATTTCGGGTATCCCAACAATAGTGAACAGGTTTTCTCCACCGATGTTAAATAATTTGCCGCCAACACTTCTTTATAGCAAAACTGATGGTTGGTTTGACTGTAACAAAACGTTTTACACGCGGACTAACAAAACCTATCAGAGTACCGACTACTCCACTTACCCCCCAAGCCTCAGAACCATTAATAAGTATAGTTACAATAGCCCACATGGTTTCTGTTGACTTTTAGTCCATGAATGTGGTCTGCTTGAATGGTTCATGAAGATTAGAAATATTTTCCAGCAATATACACGGCAACTAACAGACCAAGTAATTAGTTTGAAATTATTTAACAGATAATACACTCTAGTATCGTTCTTCACTCCAATCCACCAAATGGTTACCTTAAGGGTTATATTTATTTGCCGCTAGAAAGTAATCGTTGGCAGTGCATTCAAACATAGTAAAGCCGATTTGACAATTGGTTCCGGAATAGTGTAAACCTATAAAATCAACAAATGTCTCAAATAATATACCAAAAGTATTATGATGTATGCTACTTGTGTCTGTCAAAATGAGTAGTATGTAACACCCATCTCAAGTGAAAGACCTGGCAGCAGAAGGCCAAGGTCTATTTGAAGGAAAAAGAAGTGGAAAGAGAAGGGAATTATTACTTGGGAGAATCATACAGAACGTGAAGGACAAAAAGTGAAATGTTACAAGTGAATTATTCAATGTACGATTCTCATATTTTACCAAGGGATTCTGCAATTTGGTATTAATAATAAATTGGCTGTCCCAACATGATTACTAGGTAATTTTAGCGTAAATTTCGATTTATTTACCCTGCAACACATGCTCTTCAGGACCTCGAATTCCGTTTGGCATATCAACAGCTTAGTCTGCGATCTTAGCTACATAATTTGTCATACGGCTTTCAGAATTGCTTGTAAGTGGACTTCACGTAAGGTGATTCCCTGTGCTGATGGAAAAATATTATGACTGTCTGTTCATAGTAATATCCCACAATTAAAACTATGCAAGCCACTGATTCATAACAACATTATTGATGTATGATAGAAGCCCAGTCATTATTAGACGCAGTTCATGATGTAACCCCAGAGCTTTACTTACTTTTAAATGTATTAACTTGTCCTCGTCAAGCGATCTGAATAGAAATCATGATAATAGTACTTTTCTCCTTCACAACTTTGTTAGTGAACATTAACATAAACTGTATTTATTTTGCAGGCAACGGCTTCTGGAATTGTAAGAATTTTGCCGGAGTTATAATCGGAAAGATAGCTGAAAATACTACCGAGGAATCCATTCTGATGTATCAGTATAAAATACGTCATAAAACCCTCCCAACTGTGTTATCCCTATGTCTATTCTTCTGTTTTTTATTTGTATGCACTGTTTCTTTCAGTGTAGTCTGTATTTGTGTGTTTGTTCCCCTTTTCGTTTGCCTGCATTTATTGTTTATACATTTTTATAAACTCTGACTCATTACTAATTCATCAGTGTTATCAAGTTTTCAGACAGTGATTTCATTCTTGCCCCTGCAGAAATATATATTAAAACTTCTGACCTTCATCATACTGGGCGACTGTCTAGCTGATCGTCATTATCTGTTTTAGTTGTGTACAGGTATATGCCTTCTCGTTCGTAAGGAGGGTTAATAGTTTTGTACAGACGACTGTTCACTTTGAAGCTATTTCGTTGGCGACATTCTTGTACTTTTTGAACAGAAGGTTGTTTTTGAGTTGTTAGAAGTTCTTTTACTATTCATCCAGTAATTGTCGCATATTCTTTGTATCACTCATTTACTGCTTTTCCGTTGATCCTACACGTATTTTATTTTAACAGTAACTACGCCTTCTAGTGAAACCATTGTTAAGGTATATTAAACTCACTTCGCACACATACTCATCCATTTATTGCCATTCATATAAATTGCATCGTGTGACTTTACACGTAACTGTACAAAGATACTCGTTCATGATCAGCCTTTTTGGTGTACTGGACTGAGGTGGGTTACTGCATTTTCTCCGGCCTGTGTCTGTTCTCACTATGGCGAACACTATAAACTATTTCATATGTTTGTTGAATACATTTGAAGAGACGTAATACGTTAATTTTTCAGTGTCTTTCGATATTATGGAGTTGGAATTTTCAGGTGTTTCGAGTTAGTAACTGTAGGATAACAACTCATTGATGAACTGGGTAGGAACATCCGCTACTCAGTGATCATCAATGGAACTTCTGAAACGACATTCTCTTATTTTCAAAGTTTTAAATATTAGATTTCGATTAATTACTTATAAGCATCGGATTATTGGTCAGTTTATGTTCAGGTAGACGGTGGGGAATGATAGCAACAGAACAACCTAAATCTAGTTAGTATAATATTTGTTGATTGCTCAAGTCTCCACATTTAGAGATAGCCTTGATTAAGGCTATTAAACAGTTGGAACTATCACGCCGTGCTCATGAAAGTCAGCTTTTGCGTAGCAGAACCAGGCTTCAGTTGCATCGGGCCAGAACGGCATGAATTGAATGATGAGGGCTAAGAGTCTTATTCGGCTGTCTGCTGAGTCACAATTCGGACTAAATGTACGAATAGGCAAAAGAGTATCCACAAATATGAAAAAGTATCACCACCCGTGAAAAGAAATAAAGAAATGATATATGCTACGACAACGGAGCGTACCTTTAGTTTGTCGTTTGATGCCTCAAATTACATCGGGCTTACTACTAAGAATGCCGCAGATATTCAGGGTATGAACGCTTCTTGTCCGTGATACCTTTTTAATTGAAGGATATCAACCCAGTCAAGTCAGTGGTCAAATATGAGGTGGTTCGAAGATATGCTTAGGTTGTCGACGTGTTAAGAAGCGTTCGACCTGGGTTGGCTGGTACTTAAAAGTTATGCGTAGAACGACGTATCTACTCGTGATCCGGTACGGATGCGTAACCAAGCGTTTTAAACTAAGATTTGTCCAGTAAGATTGATGCGGCCAGGGTCAATGCTGAAAGCCAAGGAAACTATTTATTTTGAGGATTTATTTACCGCTACATCATTTTACATCTGGTTGTTTCATGTAAACGGTGGAGCAACTCTTCAGTTTTAATCGACTTTATCTTTTCATTTTTTGTAAAACATAGATCCTTATATTTTACTTCAGAATGGCTAGAGGGGCAGGTGAATAAACACCTGACCGACGGACAGCGCAACAAAAACAGTGCTTCAACGACATAGTGTTGGTTGGCTCGCTCGTGGCACTTCCTCAGATATTTCTATTCATTTTCACCCTATTTATCATCAGCTTTGTACTCTCATGTATACTGTGTTGACCTACCATTAACTTCGTCTACTTACCAATCACCTTATCTATGACTAATGCATTCTTCACTTTTCCACCTACTTCGGTAAATATCTATCCTGCATTATACCTTTCTTAATATCTATTCTTTGGTTGGCAAACCAAACTTTATTCCACGGTCCTTTAGAGCATTGTATCGATGCCTTAACTAGAGTATATAATTTTTAAATACCTGATAAGCTTGTAAAATGATACTTATAGAAATAGCGTTTTTCGACAGTATGTGACACACAGAGCATTGTGTGAGATAAAATTGACCTAAAAACAAACTCTAACGAGCCTAGCATCACAAAAGGAGGAAGGGTGGAGTTACTGACCAGCAAGCATTGATGGTGAGGACGATGACTTCAATTCATCCATGTTTGTGGGGCAGAACATTTCGTTGGTATCAGGCTTCTTGTGATTGTGAGTGAGGCAATGAGTCAGTGATGCTGAGGTTGTTCTCCTACTCTCAACATTTAGACTCATGTTCCCCATTTTATGCTTGATTAGCTTTTCTACCAAGATAAACTGTAACATGCTAACTCGGACTTTTACATTGGGGCCTAGTTGCTGGCATCAGATGAAAATAAAACAAAATACTCAAACAATAAAAGATATAGTTATTGGCCACAATATGTGAAAATTATATTTGAAAATAATCTCAGCGATTATCAAGTATAATGCTAACATTATTGAAAATTGTGTATTATTGCATTTTCTGAAGAAACCCAAAATGGTTTCTTCACAACACTTATGTACCCATAAGGTGTTTGTGAATAATAATAATAATAATAATAATAATAATAATAATAATAATAATAATAATAATATCGAAGTGCATTGCTACTCCTTTTTTACTACTTTTCGACGTCCCTCACTCAGAGTACAGTTGCGCAGCTTCTGACGCCTGGTACAAACTTGACGTACTCATCTTTTAAAGTTACAACTCATATAAAGCGCCATTCAAATGTACTTGACAAGAACTATGGACGGTATTAGATATATACGCAGCACGACCAGAATTCTTAAGCATTAATGCCGTGCTTGATGTGCAAAGTGGACACGATGACATTTTTGAAAAAAATATTTTAAGAACGGCACTCAGTACAATACTAAAACATAAACCTAATTATTAACACTATGGGACAATTGCATAAATGTACTGTCTTTTATTTTTACTGAATTCATTTATTTAAAAACCCCACTTGAGAAGTACATTGTAAGCAAACCAGTGTTTTAACTTATGAACCATGCCTGTAAAAATCGCGTGTACTCGCCCTGAAAGAGACATATTATATTATGTGTATTTGGTACGTCTATCTTTACATGTTCCCAAAGGTCCTCGGACCTTACACAGAACCCTTCTTAATCTTTGTAAAATTTTTACTAGTTCTCATTGATACTTTCTGAGACATGACTTGGTGAATACTTTATCGTTCGCATTTTAATTTCGGATTTCGTCTGTTTTAGGTTGCTACATAGCATTTAAAACAGTCTGAAAAATAATCTTCGAAACAGGACTTCGGCGGAAGACTTCACATCTGTGGTAGTAGAATTGAGTGTGAGCAATGTGTTCTACCTGTCCACTCGATTGAGGATGATAGGATAGAGAGCGTAGATGTGTTATTCTGTTTATACCACAGTAATGCTTGAGTGAGTCAGAAATTAACTGTTAGTCATTTCCGATCATTAAGGTCCCTGGAACTCCTTGTGTGTATTCATCGTGAGACATTTACTTCCATCGGCCACAAGAGTTTGTAACTATTTTTCGTTTGTCCTTTATGACATGGCGTTCCTCTTATTCCAATCTAGGGGGTCATCAGTCCTAACTCGGATGCAGATGTTTTCAGTCGAATGGTCCACTATTTTTAGTGTCTCTATCATACCTAACGCTAATAAGTCGAGTGCTTGATTCTATGTGGGGTATACTGTCGCATTCCTTGTTGCATCGTGTTTAGAAAAAATGTACGGTACCTCTTTAACAATATTTAACCTTCCACAGGAATCACTGTATGCTTTGTCGCCGAGCAAACTGTGGGTCTTCCAACTTTCATCCAAGTTTTTTAGCTGACAAAGGTAATGTCAGATGTTGTTAAAGACGAATGCAGTGTTTATTGATGTCCACAGTTAAATGTGTTCTTTGGTGGTAAATTCCTGCTCAGTTAAGAGCTATCTATGTCTTGTTAGTTGTCTTACCAGACCTCTATTTCTTAAAATAATGTTTCCATAGGTGAAATCGAGTTCTTATTCTGACTCTGGCTTCTTTGGACCCTTTAAAGTGCCACTTAACACAACAGTGTTATTTATATGGACAGAAAATTTTGTAATTCCAACCTCAACATGATCAGCATGGAGATGGCGGATAGTTGTTTATGTGAGATAGTTTTTGTCAGCCGGAATCTGTCTATTCGCTCGCACATCGGAACACATCGAGATACTACGGCTGCTTTGAAGACCGTACAACATGAGAGAAGTTATTGCAGAAATATATTAGTAAACGTAGGTACAAAAAAAAGAATGAAACCACCACTGCATTGGCTAGTCCATGGCGCGCGATTAACTGGTGAGCGTTGATTGTATTTGAACTTGACGAAGGTTAGTGAACTGTTCGACATTCACTGACCCGACCACCGGATGATTTTGCTATGTTTCAGTGACATTTCACTGGCCCAACAATGGTATTCTGAACTTGGCGGCGTCACCAAGTTTGTTGAGATCTACCTGAAACAAATCTTTTGTTTCTTGAACCATGAGTTTAGTGTTACGCCAGCCAAACCACCAAAACGAAATTCATGGATAGAATCGGTGACAGGATCAGTATGTGAGTTATGTGAATCATCAGTAAGCCCTCCGTGATTAAGGTTCATTTGTTATTATTATTATTATTATTATTATTATTCACAAACATCTTATGGGTACATAAGTGTTGTGAAGAAACCATTTCGGGTTTCTTCAGAAAATGCAATAATACACAATTTTCAATAATGTTAGCATTATACTTGCCATATTTAAAAAATAAAATAAAATATTTAAAAAAAAATTTAGAATAATAATAGTAGAATATTAATAATAATAAATCGGGTATGTGTAATTGAGAAGAATATTGAATTGAGTTTAAAGAAGGAAATGGAGAAAATAAGGGAATAGAAATAAAGGAGACGTGAAATAAGCAAACAGTGTAATAGGCGTGTTTATAAACACAGAACAAGAATAAACGACTACGTGTGTATCGTTAAATTAGTAACAAAAAATAATTTATCATTGTAGTAAGATATGACGCTAGAATAAATGTTTGTGCAGTTATAGTTTAGTGTGATGCTATGAAAGTCACAATTAAGTGAAAAGGATAATAAAATATCACTCTGTATGAGTCATATATGTTGAGTTAGGTTTTCCAGGATACGAACTCAGAACTGTTCATATTGTTTGTCCCGACATTCAAACAAAGGTTCTGTCTATTCAAGAGTGATTGCATTGTCCCCCACTTGATTACAGCAGACTGCGATGTACAACTGATGGCAATCGAACACGTGGAACCTCGCAAATCAAAAGACGGAAGAAGTAGGGGAAGTGATCAATTGTTAATAGTCAAGGTGGTACTTATGATCATTAGCGTTAGCTACAATATGATTATGATCCTGCTAATCTACAAGAAGGAATGTAATGTTTTCATCCAAGCGTAGCATGCCGAGTTGATATTCTATAAGGCTTAGTCATGTTCTGATTGATTGGAGTCTCTTTGGCCCCCCTAGAGCCTCAAGAGGGTTTGCCGTGCCTATCGAAGCTGTTCTAACAGTTTCAAAGAAGAAAGATCACGGCCATCTGTGTATAACCAGGTATATTCGACATCTACTAAAAGGAGGAAAGGAATTTTGGAACGTCGTCATCAGCCTTGAAAAAGCAGGTAGGATAAAACGCTGCAGGTCAGTGCTCAATAAATGTGCTAGTACAATTCGGGCAGCTCACAAAACATATGAAAAACAGTTAACTCAATCTGTCATCAAGTAGCTCAACAGACTGCTTTCGTGCACAAATTACAGAAGAACGCACTATTGGATTCCCAGTCCAGTTACGGAAAGGAGTGCATCATAAATGACAAAGAAAGATGAGGACAAAACAGGGGCCATGCCAAACGATTTTGAAACAGTTTTCACTCAAGAATACACCTGAAAACAATGTCACAAAATTATCTGCTTACCGTGGGCTCTGACCAAGACCACATTTCAAGACTTCTTAGCACTTTTAACACGGAAAATTCAACATGACCGAATGAACCACACCATAAATTTATGGGACAAACTGCTCAACATAATGTCGCCCCACTGACTAGGATACTTAATATGTTGCTTGGCGAAGGTTAGTTACCTACGAACTGGAGGGGTGAAATTGTTACTCTAAAACATAAAACAGGATCAAGACAACTTCTATCAAAATACAGACCTGTCAGTATTGTTGAATTACGGTCTACTATGGTATAAGTACTGCTCTAATAATAGACGTAATCCTAAAATTGTACATTTCACATGATACAACTACCTAATCTATACGATCTTACGTGGGAGTCACGTTATTATCTACACCAACTCACTGCTTCGTAAAAATCATCAATATGTGATGGATAATACACTTAGGCTAGAAACAGAACAATATACTTAATATGAATAAAAGGTATATAACAACATTCAATGATAGCCACGCCTGCAGGGTCAAGCCATGCCATCCGACCAATTCGAACTCACGCTATTCATTGTTACCGCCTTCTCTATTGCTGGGTTTTCCTCCGCATTCAATGTTGAATATCTATTTTCCCAACTGTCCCGTGTTCAGCATTGAGGATTGTGTAGTTAGGGCTCAATGCCACTACAACCCCACCAGTGTTCTATTTGATGTGACTGCGACTGATGGGAAATGAATGACGTGGAAGCATTGAAGAGAAAGGTAGATAGCCAAAAGTAACATGCGTTTAGTTGGAAAGTTCATGGTGGATTCGAATTCTGCGTGTAAGATTATTCTGTCAAAGTCCCAAAGCAAGACAATATTTAACCCTATCGTAGTTGGGAGAATTTCGGCCTCATCAAACATTGCCATGAGTCATTCGCTCAACTCCCATGACTTTGTTACAATGAAAACTAATTGTAAGATGCCAGTAGTTAATAGGCAAGATCTGACACCACGGTTGAAAGCCATGAACATGACTTAAAATGAAGTTAAACCCCTTCCTAGTTTAATTATTTGGAACCTAGAGGAGTCAAAGGACAATGACTTTGCTAAAAGACATGCACGCGATCTAAAGTTTGTGGAATCTATGATCAGAAATGTAATACCTGAAGAGGTTTCATAGGTACATATCACGAAAGTAATGCTACTCGGTGAATGGGTTGGAGGTAAGTCCCAACCAAGAAGGATTTCGAAGTTGGTTCACAGGAATTTTGAAGAAAGAGATATAATATTGAATAACGCACGAAAAACTCGTGATTCGAATATTCATATCCAACAAGATTGGTCGCTTGAGGATCGAATCAAGTGGAAGAGTGCTCTTACGGAGTTAAGAACTCGAAATTTAAGTAGTGAAACTAACCTTACTATTAAGGGTTTTCGGGTAGTCAGATCTTGGAAGTCAATGCTTCAGAGGTATGTGTGGGTAGGACGAATGATTCCCAAAACACCTCAAATGTGTGCTACACGAACGCCCGTAGCCTTAGAAATAAAACGTCAGAGCTAAATCTGATGGTGGATGAATTAAGTCCCGATATATTTGTTGTTGCAGGATCTTGGTTCATCGTAGATATAAAATGTTCTCCCATCATTGCAGGCTATATCTGTATTATAAATGTTAGAGGTTTACCTCGCAACGGGGAGGCGTAATGTTATACGTTAGGGATCACTTTCGTATATAATCAAGCATATAGGAGACGCATGTTAATGGTACATGTGAGGTTGCACGTTGTAAAATTAAATCTAGAAATTGGTCGGTGACTGTAGGAGTGATATATCGTAGTCCGTGTTGTCTCGCCGACGACTTTATCTTGAGACACAACTGTTCTTGTACTAAGGCAAAATGTTGTCTCATCACTGGGGACTTCAGCACACCGCATATCAAATGGATAGAGCTTACAGCTCCAAGTGGAGGTTTCGATAGCGACCTTCTATCAACTGTTATTCAGACTGCACTTGTACAATGTATCGCGAGACCGACACATATTGACTTGAAACATGATCCGTCACTGCTGGAGCTTGTCCTCACCCACTACTGTGAGGATATCTTTGATATTCAGCAACTTCCCTCACTAGCGAACAGTGATCATGTTGTACTTTACTTTAGGTTTACGACACATGGTATACAATTTATATCTGCTCCACCCCGTCTCAATATCTGGCGAGCTAATATTCCGGCAATCAGGGACTGTGCTATCTCGACCGATTGGTCGGTCGACGCGGATGGATCGACAGAAGACGAATGGGATAAGTTTAAGGCCACATTCGAGTCCCTAACACCACTATTTATCCCATGGCCAGCACATAAGCTATCACACTGCCCTCCATGGATTAATAAGGAAACCTGGAAACCTTTAAAGTGTGGGAAACACTTATGGGACTTATTCCTGTCGACGGGACATGAATCATTTAAGTGTGAATATAAAAAATACAGAATATATGTAAAAAAAGCCGTAGGTAAATACTGAACGTTTTATGAAATACAGTGGCATATGATAGCTGTACTTGTCCGAAACGATTGTTTTTGTATGTTAAAAGGCGAATAAAACGTATTGATGGTATTCCCTCGTTACCGTTGCACAAAATTCAGCTTTACTAGCCGAATCAGGTTTGGCAAGAGCTGAGACCTTTTCACACTGTTTTGGCTAAGTTTACTCTATGTGTATGGTTCTAAACACTTGTCCCAATCAAACCGAGATACCAGCCATAGGATCTATACACGTGACTGAGGGAACTCTTTTATATCCACAAGCTGCAATCTAATTAACTTAAAGTGGGGTTCCGTTTTTCTCATCGAGTGGTCGGTGACTGAAAAGCCTCACCCGAACAAGTGGTATCAGCTCTATCTGTGAATCTTTCAAGGATAAGCTGGACTTTCACCAGGAGGCAATCTACCCGGATTAACACATGTTCACTAACCTACTATCCTTATTACTGAAGACTAAAGAAGCTAGACCTCTTTACTCTGTCCTGCCTGTCTGATTTTGGACTTGATATATCCTCTCTTTTTTTCTAACAGATCAGGACAACTCAGTGGACATACCAGGCAAGTACAAAAGCCAAGAACGAATAAAATACTCGTGACATACAGGTTTTCACGAGTCAACAATTCCTGGAACCTGTCACCCGAAGAAATCGTGTCCGCCCTTTCAACTAACTCATTCACGAGAAGACTAGACATTCAGAAGTTTACTAGGTTACGACTAAAACAGGCCATGTGCCTTTCGTCCTCAATACACAAAGCTGGACCTGAATCTGATGAACCAATCGTTTTCCGTCAGTTTGACCTTCAGATGCTCGCAACCCCCACCACCATATCGTTGCGAAGAGGTAAGGTGTTTCCGTGCTTCTCATACATTATTGGGATACTTGTTATAATAACTAGAAATTGTTTGTGGAGTAAATTTATACAAACCAACTTTTATTTCGATGGCATATACACCTGCCAACACTATGTATCAACCGATCATACGAAAAATCGAGAACTACGACACTATCAGCGAGCTCATTTGTCAAAGAATGCATAGTGGGATCTGGTTTGTATATAGAAATAAGTTGATTTTAAATTCTTAGCTGTTCATGATTTAAAAATATAACTATAGCTAAAGTTTCAGATAAGCATGTTGTCTAAATTAACTTAAGTTACTTGATTCCAAGCTCATCGATAGCAAAAAATATAATTGAGACGGGGCACAAAATTAGTATTAATACAGCATTTAGAATGTTGTACAGAAATTTTCAAGGTCGAATTCTTAAGTTTATTGAAGTCTTGGCTATTCGTAAATTTAAACCCCCCTTATGTGTACAAAAACAATTTGTCGTAACCTTGAATTTACCTTGGTAATCCTTAAGTCATTCTATGGCCTAAGATAACGCGACAATTTATTATTCTTTCTTTCCCCTTAGTTGTTTTAATTGTACTTTTATTTGTTTGAGCTTTATTAATTTTCATATAAAAATGCCCTGACAAATATATGTGTGACCAGATTGTTCGAAACGTATAGCGCTAATACATCACATTTTTCAGATCAACTCCGTCTTCTCATTGTTCTATCGAAATGATAGGTTTTCTTGACATAAAACCAGCATTTGACTCTGTTGACTGAGAGGTTCTGTGGCAGTGCCTGTCATTGAAAGGCATGCCTCAGAAGTACATAAACCTTTTGAGGGCTCTTAACTCAGACACCACTAGTCGAATCTGAGCTTATGGCGAACTGTCATCTGATTTTGCAATCTCGAGTAGTGTCCGGCAAAGCTGTCCATTATCTCCATTTTTGTTCAGTTTCATCATTGAAATACTGCTGGCGATAACATTTCTGTCGTCTGAATTTTCAGTAATTGATATCCTACCAGGTGGTCTACTTATCGACTTATAATATGCAGATGATGTAGTCTTGTTTGGTGAAGATGTTGATAAAATGCGGTCTTTTGGTAGCATTGAGCAACAATGCTGGAATGTTTGGGATGCATCTAAATGAAAATTGTTGCTTCAGAACTGGCCTGCATCAACACTTGAACTAAGGATAGGGAGTGAAGCAGTCAAACGCGTTTACAACTTCACTTATCTTGGAAGTTCTATGAGACCTAGTGGATTGGTGTCTGACGAAATGTGTGCACGATTCAGAAAGCTCGTTTGGTTTTCGTCAACTTATGCCACCTATGGCGAAGGGGAGATATCCGTCTATCAATTAAAGGACGAGCATACTGCTCAGTAGTTCGTCCTATTCTATTTTACAGCTGCGGAACGCGGCTTTTAAAGGTAGAGGATACTCGTAAGGTACTATTATTTGACCACAGATGTCTTGGAAATATTGCTCGCATTTAATGGGATCACTGGGTAATAGTGAGGTCAGATTCAGGGTATTGGGGAGTGATGGTTAGTCATTTGGTGAGGTTGTGAATCCTCATCGACTGAGATGGACGGGCCACGTGTTACGGATGCCTGAACACCGATTACTACGACGTGCAATGCTGACTAGTGTTGGGGATGGTTGGAAGAAAGTTAGGGTCGGCCAAACAAAAACGTGGCATCAATGCTTGAAGTCACTAACTTGTATTCTGAGCCATGTTGGTAGATGCAAACTACTTGGTTGTGGTCCGTGTGACTGTCGTATCGAATGGTAGGAGACTGTGAGTGACATGGCTGAGAATTGTTCACAATGGTAGAGGTGTGTACATCCTTTGTCTTTTCTTAAACCATGAAACTAAAATCGCTTCATATCTTTCTTCCTGTATTATATCCTTATACAATCTTTCTTTTATATATTAATACAATTTAAGTAACTACTTCGATGAATTTGTTGTTCATCTTGTTGTGCTAATGAGGTATGTAAACTTGGACCGATGTACTCATGTAACTGATCGTAAGTTGTAGCTGACTGAATGAAGATCAGTGGATCTGTGTTGGACATATGTCCTAGGAAATGAAATCTTATTGTTTAAAGCTATTTAGCGGTTGTGTAGTTTGTCGCTCATCTTTCCTGTGGGGTCGTTTTCAGAAGATGGTTTCCGGAATTTATAATGCTCACTAAGTAATGTATTCAACTTTTCTATATAGACTAGTTGATTGACGAGGAGTAGGGATCCCATGTTTTTGATAATGGTTGAGTTTCCACTTTTTTAGTTTAAGGTTCTTTGTGTTTTTGTTTTTAAAAACCTACAAAAGTCGACTTAATCCTTTATTGACCCTCTTAGTCGGTGTGGTCGACCAAAAAAACGATATTTGACTAACGTTAATGTTATATGAATTTGCAATTGTGGACAATAAATACATTCGATTGTTGTAACAGAGCATTGATTAGGATAATGATTGAAGTATCAACTGAGATTTTAGTAATAGTTTGTGTGACGGCGACTAGAGATTGAGAACAAAAGTACGCAAGGCAGCACGTGTATCAAGTGATCATTAATCGGTATATTATTCAGATGATGACGTTCTACATAATACCCGGAACAATATTTTTTATTGAATAACCATCATTGTACAATTAAAGCTAAATCATGAGAGATTTGGTCTACATTAACAGTTTTTACATAGTTTTCTCTTTGAGTTTCCGGATGGAACACTGATACAAACGTAAGTGGAAAAATACAAAATAAAACTCAAATATCGTAGTGCTCTTCTGTGAGAAAATATTGTGTAAATATGTGGTTTTGGTGTGTGCGTACTATTCTAATGCACAGAATTATTGTGCATGTTGAGTATGGAGAAAGGAGAAAATTCAAATAATAATAATAATAATAATAATAATAATAATAATAATAATAATAATAATAATAATAATAATAATAAACTCTAGTCATACATGCGAAAAATCGATGAAAAATAACCAGAACTACGGACATGTTTAGCTGAGATGTATGTATTTGAATTTAAATGATGGATAGCTAACCAAACAGAATATAATTAATTCTATGACAATTGCGTATGGATAAAAGATTTGTTAGTCAGTGCAAAGAGAAAAACGTTTAACGAATTTTACAAAATTATTCAGCAAAATAAGTACAACATTTAGGTCTGTTTATTACTCCACCAAAAGGCGTTACACATTTAGGGTTTAGGGTTGGATTGTTGTTGGTTCCTGGCGTAAAGGTCCCCTAACTGAACCTTCATCCATCTAACTAACACTATTCTATCATAAAATTCAATAATTAAGGGGTATTACTTGTAAATGAGTCACATCAAAATCAACACTCGACAAATTATGAATAGTAAGAACTTAGACTTGTCGGGAGTTAAGGTCTTGGAGTCCCGTATTAAAGCTCTGAACCAACTAGATACGATCTTTGTCTTTGCTGACGTTCATTGCTTGGATCATTTATTCTGAAAATTTTTGCTTCTAGTATTTAGGGAGTTTCTCAACTGCTTAGGATCTCTCAGCAATATTGTTCGTCAATTTAATAATATACAATTTGATTGAGTCCCTCTGTTTCAAAACTTAAATTTTTAATGTTTCTCCGTTTTGTCGAATTCTGTGTCGATATATTGCTTTTCACCATGTTCTCGGACATCGATTCTTTCCTATACTTACTAACGCCTGTTACTCCACGTGAAGGAGCATAGGCCGCTCACCAGCATTCTCCATCCAACCCTGTCCTGGTCAATCCTTTCCAGCTCCTTCCAGTTGTTATTCATCCTTTTCATATCTGCTTCTATTTCCCGACGTAATGTGTTCTTTGGCCCTCCTCTTTTCCGCCTTCCTTCAGAATTTCAAGTTAGGGCTTGTCTCGTGAAGCAGTTTGACGATTTGCGTAATGTATGTCCTATCCATTTCCATCGTCTTTTCCTAATTTCTTATTCAGCTGGAAGCTGATTTGTTCTCTCCCACAAAAGGCTGTTGCTGATAGTATCCGGCCAATGGATGTTGAGTATCTTGCGTAGACAGCTATTTATAAATACTTGTACCTTCTTGATGGTGGTTGTTGTAGTTCTCCAAGTTTCATCTACGTACAGCAAGACTGCCTTAACGTTGGTATTGAAGATTCTCACTTTGATATTGGTTGAAAGTTGTTTTGAGTTTCATATGTTCTTCAATTGTAGGAATGCTGTTCTCCGTGTTGTACTTGAGGATGTTGGTTTTCCCTTTGTGTATGCTGAGACCTACTGATGCAGAGACTGCTGCCACACTGGCTGTCTTTATCTGCATCTGTTCGTGTGTATGCGATAGGAGGGCTAGGTCATCTGCGAAGTCCAAATCGTCTAATTGATTCTGAGCTGTCCATTTTATTCCGCGTTTTCCCTCAGATGTCGAGGTCTTCACAATCCAGTCGACCACCAGAAGAAAAAGGAAGGGAGAGAGTAAACAGCCTTGTCTGACTCCGGTCCTTACTTGGAATGCATCTGTCAGCTGTCCTCCATGCACGACTTTGCATTGTAGTCCGTCGTATGAGTTCCGGATAATATTGGCAATCTTCTCAGGAACTCCGTAGTGTCGTAGAAGTTTCCATAACGTCCTCCTATCCAAACTGTCAAATGCCTTTTCATAAGCGATGAAGTTGATGTATAGTGATGAGTTCCACTCAACTGATTGTTCAACGATGATTCGTAGTGTTGCAATCGATCCTTACGAAATCTAGCTTGTTGATCTCGAAGTTGGGCGTCTACTGCATCTTTCATCCGGTTCAGCAACACTATGTCGAAGACCTTCCCTGGTATTAACAGCAGTGTAATGCCTCTATAGTTCTCACATTTGCTCAGCTCTCCTTTCTTTGGAATCTTGACGAGGTGCCTTTCTTTCCAGTACATCGGCACTTGTTCCTCCTCCCAAATCTTTTTGAATAGAAGTTGAAGCATGTTTGTAGTTACTTCGATGTCTGACTTCAGTGCTTCAGCTGGTATGTTGTCCGGACCCGCTGCTTTCCCGTTTTTGATTTGTCTGACGGCCATTCTGATTTCTTCCGTCGTTGGTGGGTTGACGTCTATGGGAAGATCTGTGTGTGCAGCTTCGATGTCCGGTGGATTCATTGGAGCCGGCCTATTCAGGAGTTCCTCGAAGTATTCTACCCATCTGTTCCGTTGTTGTTGAATTTCGGTGATTGGATTGCCTTATTTGTCTTTGACCGGCCTCTCTGGTTTACTGTATTTCCCTGATAGTTTCTTCGTTGTATCGTGAAGCTGTTTCATATTTCCTTCTCTAGCAGCTTTTTCCGCCGTCGTTGCTAGTTCTTCCGCGTATTTCTTCTTGTCGGTTCTAATGCTCCTCTTCACTTGTTTGTTTGCTTCTATGTATTCAGCTTGTGCTTGGACGTTCTCTGCTCGTGTTCGGCTGTTGTTTATTGCTGCCTTGTTGTTCTTCCTTTCTTTGATCTTGTCCAGTGTTTCTGTAGAGATCCATTCCTTATGATTGTATTTCTTTAGACCCAGAACCTCTTGACACGTTGAAGTTAATGCTTCATTGATGCCTTTCCAGTTGTCCTCCATACTAGTTTCTTCTTCCTTCAGTAGATCTTGTAAGGCTTGGAACCTGTTGTTGAGAGCTATCTTGAATTCATTGAGTTTGTCAGTATCTCGAAGGAAGGCTGTATTGAACCTTTGTAGTGCTGTTTGTCCACTTGTCCGGTTCTTTTTTAGCTTCAGTTTTAAATTGGCCACAACTAGGTGGTGATCTGAAGCTACGTCAGCGCCTCTCCTGGTTCTCACATCTTCCATTGTCCTTCGGAATTTTTTGTTGATGCAAATATGATCTATCTGGTTCTCTGTAGTGTGGTCCGGTGAGATCCATGTAGCCTTGTGTATACGCTTGTGTGGAAATATTGTGCCTCCTATGACCAATTTGTTGAATGCACATAGATTTGCAAATCTTTCTCCATTTCCGCTTCTTTCTCCCAGTCTACGTCGTCCCATAATATCTTCATATCCAGTGTTGTCTATTCCGACTTTGGCATTTAGATCTCCCATCAGAATAGTTAGGTCCTTTCTTGGGCATTTCTCAATGACTGACTGCAGCCGCTCGTAGAATTGATCTTTAATGTCGTCGTTGCTATCATTGGTGGGTGCATAACATTGGATAATATTCATTAAGATCCCCTCCTTCTTTGTTTTGAATGATGCTTTGATGATTCTGGATCCGTGAGATTCCCATCCTACAAGTGCATTTCGTGCTACTTTGGACAGCATAAGAGCGACTCCCTGAGTGTGTGGAGCATTGTCCTCTTCGTGACCGGAGTATAGCAGCATCTCTCCCGTAGCTAGCCTTTTCTGTCCACCTTAGGTCCAGTGGGTTTCGCTGATTCCCAGTACTGCTAAGTTGTATCTCCTCATTTCCATTGCTATTTGACTGGTCTTTCCGGTCTCCCACATTGTTCGAACGTTCCATGTACCTATAAAAATTTTTGCTCTTGTTGTTAGAAGGGGCATCGGCCTCGTGGCTTCCGAAGGAACTCGGCTTTCACCATGAAGCGTCATAATCCTTCTAAATGAAGACCTTCTAACTCCCAGGGCAGAGTTAAAATGGTTTGGATTATTTTTTCTGGTAAGCGTTTTTTTAGCGAGTTAGTTTTCTACGGGATGGGGACCCTGACCCCATGCCCAACCCTCCTCCTTTACCCGGGCTTGGGACCGGCAGTAACTCTATAAGAGCTACAGGCGGAGTTGATTCTTTCCTATATATCTCTAAAATTTCTAAACATCTTCGCTCAACTGAGTTTTGTGCTATATATCAAATATTCCTATCAAGATATACTTGTTTGTAAAACTTATACATCAGTTTCGAGCTGTAACGGGGAACTAACTCAAAAAAAAACATTTCTTCACCCGACTTGTATAAAAATAATGATTTTATTGAGATCTGATGTAGTAATCTAGTTTGGGATGAAGTAATTGTTCTTTTTCCTGTCCTTGTTCTCCTTTTTAGATTAAATCATGTAAATCTGTATGGTTTTCGCATCCCATTTCTATCATCTTTATTCAGTGCGTTTTAGTGATATTTTAGTAGTTATTTTCCATTGTGTTTCACATATCATTCATTTACTGAAATCATACAACTTTCAAGACCATCGTTTTTTTGATAAGGCTAAGGCTTTACTCAGAAGAATTAATTTTTAAAATACTTTTTAGATTATATATCGTTTTGTGCGGAATACCTATAAATTGGCAATGACCGTACTGGGTCTAGATAAAATTCTTTTAAGGAGTTTTGCTCCATGGGAACCTTTCTTTTTGAAAGATACTAAAGTTGTTGTGGACGCTGACGATTTAGTTGGTTTTCTACATGATAAATTTTCTACAGGACTGTATGGTGGTGAAAATCTTTCTTTTTACATGGTGGTACGTTCGTTCTTTTTGAATTTGCAATGTTCGAATGTGGAGCCGTACTTCATTTTAAGGGGTTGCTGTGACATGAAAGTAAGGGCTTTTTAACAAAAATTAACATAACTCCTAATCCTTACTTACACGTTGCAAATTGCTTTTATTTATACTGTGAACTTGTATCGTTCTCCAGAATCCTGGATAAACATCTCAAGATTAATACACTTAATTGTTTAATTTGTGTAGTGTTCCCATACTGAAGTACCTGACAAGTTTGTTTTATTAAAACACATCAGCTGTGCCTTTCCTAAATCACAATTAGGAATTTCAAGCTATCTTAGTCAATCCTCATGTAACTTCTTCGAAACACCAGTCCGAAGAAATATTTTTAAAATATTCACTTATGTATATCGTCAGCAATTTAACTGGTATTAACGTCAGATACTTTTATGTAGCCTAAGAATGAGTAATCCGATTTGTTAGAAATCATCCAAACCATAAGTTCAGGATTGTATAGAAACAGTGGTGTGAATTTTTTTTATCATAAGCATAATTTCATAGTCATTTAATTTTAGAGATCTCTTTAGAATACAATAGTAGTGGACTGTATATTTCTTCAAGTTCTCAATGTTTTAAGTGTAAGCAATTAAAAGGGAACAAGTAAGTTTAAGTGATTTAAAGAGAAAAAGTTCATTAGGCTGTAGCATTTCCAGGGTCACACGACCTTTCTTGTTTAAGTTCTTTGTTAGTGATCCGTCTATTATTTCTAACTAGTACATTTATAAATGGTGTTCTGCCACCACGTGAACTTAATGGCCTGACGAAATTGATAGAATTACTTAATCTCTAGCTGACGAGTATTTTCTTTAGAAAGGATGAGTGTGTCATTTATATATTGAGATTAAAATGAAGACTTTTTATTCAACTGTGCACGTGGCCTGTTTTCTGGTTTATCTAAAAAGATATCCGTTAGCATGAGACCCTACACTAAACCCATTTCTACTCCATTCAATTGTTTGTATATTCCTCCGGTAAACATGAAGTTCACATTCTTGGTTCATTTTAGCACATTTATTTAGGTTCCAATGTGTATTTCAGTCTCTCCAATTTGGCTTGATATATAAAAAAAACTGTCCATAGTTGGAACATTTGTGTATAATGAATTCACATTTAAAGATAGCATGGTATGTCTTCTCATTGGGAGCTCGTTATATTCCGAAATACGGTGTATAAGGAAGGAAACTAATCTTAATTTCGCATATCGATGTAAGGTAATTTTTATTAAGTCAATTTCAATGCATTCTCGTTGAACTAGAATAAATTCTATTCATTAACTTTCAATGTATTTCCAATTGTAATCAGTTATTTGACTCTCAATCAATTTTCTATGTATTGGTTATCTTATAATAATTTTGTGCTTAGTGATAATTACTTGGTTGGTAAAATTCTGAAATTAATGGTCATTGGTTTGATATATAACTAAATTAACTTGATTGAGATCATGAACCAATTGATGTTAGACCAACACAATTGAACGGCCGTCCAGTGCTTCCAGGTTTTCAATTGTGTTGGTCTAACCTCAATCGGTTCATGATCTCAATCAAAAACTTAATAATCTCCACAACTCCTATACTAGTAAATTAACTTGATTGTAAATCAGTCTTCTTTAGTCTCTTTCGATGAATTTTTCTTATCAAAATTTTTCTTTTGGAATAGCTGTTGCATAATATGTCGAAATTATCACTGCTCTCATTTCATAACAATACCATACAATTCACTCTCCTCCGTCCTCTTTTTTCTTGGTTTATCTGCAAATTAGCGCGTTAAATGTATTTCGTTCCCAATATATTTCTTGTTAGACTTCTAATATTGCTTTGTTGTCTTAGTTACCACACAACTGTCTAGTCTAAGTATAATACGCTAAATTAATTCTGGAAGTATAATCACTACGGTCATTTGCATTTATAATACCTATGCAACATTTGTTTAGCTTGGATTCATGTTAGTAAGAAGAGAATAAAAACACGGATTCTTCTAAATTACTAAACGTTTCAATGAGTAATGAACCCTATGGTTGATATACAAATGGTCTCCAGTTGTGCATGATTATCGTTAAGGATGAATAACTCGATGTGTCAGTGCTCTAACCATACAACAATGCAGCACAGATATATAGGTTAACGTTGTCATTTTTCGTAAAACTTCAGGGAAAAATTGATCAGAGTAATCACACTTTCAGTGGGTCATCATCAACGCAGTACCTTAGATATCAAAGAAATAAAATTGTTATGAATAAAAGATAAACTAAATTGCAAGGTACCTAAACTCACTATATATAGAAGTAAACAAAACGAGTATTTCTCAAAAGTATGAGAATAAAAATGTGTTTGTGTGTCATAAAGCCTGTCATCATTTATCAGAAGCATCTATCATCAGGATATACATCAAACAAATCAAGAGTGGGAAAGCAGAAAGATCAGATGACATACCACCTAAAGCATTGAAGTCAGACAGGGGTAACTGCAAGCATGCTTCACGTTCTATTCAAGAAGATTTGGGAAGAATAAGTGCCGACGGACTGGACAGAAGAATGCCAGATATATCAAGATATCAACGGGAGGTGATCACAGAAAGTGTGAGAAATACAGAGGCGTCACACCACTATTGGTATCAGGAAAAGTTCCCAACAGTGTTGTTGAATCGAATTAAAGATTTAGAAGACTCTCAACATCGTGATCGGCAGGCTGGATTCCGTAAGGATTGGTTGTGCACAGACCGAATCACGACACTACGGATCATCGTTGAACAATCAATTGAATGGAACTCGTCACTATAAATCGGCTTCCTTGACTACGAGAAAGCGTTTGACAGTGTGTATAGGAGAACTTTATGGACCCTTATTAAACACTGGTGTATTTGAGAAGATCGTAGATATCATACGGAATTCGTACGACAGACTACGCTGTGGAGTCGTGCATGGAGGACAGCTGACAGATGCATTGCAAGTGAGGACCGAAATCAGACAAGGCTGTCTACACTCTCCCTTTCTCTTTCTTCTAATGGTTGACTGTATTATGAAGACCTTTCATATTTCAGGTGAAGCACGGATTAAAATGGACAGGTCGGATGCAACCAAACGACTTGGACTTCGCAGACGACCTGAGTCTTCTATCCCATACATTTGAATAAATGCAGGTAAAAACAACTTCTGTAGCAGCAGCCTCTGCAGCAGTAGGCCTCAGCATACACAAGGGAAATGCAAGATCCTCAAATACGACATTGAGAACACTAACCCAATCATACTTGATGGGGAAGCTCTGGAAGAGGTGGAAACTTTCACGTATCTAGGTTGCATCGTTCATAATCTAGGAGGATCTGATGCGAATGTGAATGCAGGGATCGGCAAAGCAAGGGAAGTATCCTTACAATCAAAGGACATGTGCAACTCAAACAGTTGTCAGTCAATACCGAAGTCTTACTTTTCAACACAAACGTCAAGACAATTCTATCATACGGAGCTGAAACTTGGATAACTACTACACCCATTATCAATAGAGTATTTGTAAACACTTGTCTACTCTAGATACTCACTGTCCGTTTGTCGTATGTCATCAGCAACAAGTTACTGTGGGAGATAACAAACTTAACTAAAGAGGAGATTAGGAGAAGACGCTGAAGGCGGAATGGCTGGGTTGTAATAAGAGAACATTAGAACAGTGGCGACGACAAAAAAAGGAAAACAAATTCAAGGTGCCCATATCAGGTGACCAGCTCAACAGTATCCCATCCCCGTCGCCACCGTTATAATTTTCTCTTATTACAACCCAGCTATTCCCATTGCTTAGTACTCTCGGACACCAATTCATTAGACAAGTCCCCAAATCAGAACACGGTTGAACAGGAAACAGATTATATTCCAAATAACAAGGTTAGATGGAAGTAAGAGGCACAGTAGGAAAAACGTTAGTATATTTATAGTTTTTACATGAGAAGATTCTAGAGTGTTCTCCAAGAATCTGCCAGCACTGATTGGACAAGTGTCAGCCAATAAGCGTGTGCCAAAGCACTCGTACATTGAGCATGCTTTGATCCAATGTCCAGCTAACAATAGTACATATTTTGCGGAAATCATCAAACTACATCACGATGCAATCCCTGACTCAAAACAGTGAAGGGAAAAGGAAAAAAAGACCAGAGGACAGATTGTGTTGGAAATTGGAGGAAGACATGAAGATAATGAATAGAAACTGGAAACAACTAGAGAGGAAAGTTCAAGACAGAGTTGGATGTAGAATGCTGGATGGTGGCTTACGCTACTTCATCAGGGTTATCAGGAGTTAGTAAGTAAGTACCTAGAATGAATATAACGAAGCCACTAAAAGCATCTAAGAATCTGTTATGCAGAATGGGAAACAGAACTAACTATCTAGAAGATTCAGGTAGTTTGGTGTAACTCATTTTATTCACAATCTTTTGGTTTTATAATTGATGATACAATGTCACTTCCTAAATTGGGTCGAGCAGATTCAAACTTGTTTTGTAATGTTTTCTTAGTCTGTAATTTTTTGAAATCTTTTGCTAAATCTTGCCATTTTAAAAAGACCCCTTACCTGTCCATAAGTCATTGACTTTTAGTTCGTAATTGACAATGCATATCAGGGGGCTATGATTATTGTGGATTGTAGGCTGTAGTGAGAAGCAGGTGATAATCTTAAAACTTATATTAATAAAAATAATAACGATAATTATACTCGTAGCAATAATAATGGTAATTAATCAAAAGTACTTTATCGATGGGGTTTGTGGAGTTATACCATGTTGTAAACGAGACATTAATTGACCAAAAGTATTGGATTATAGTTGGATTATGACGCAAAGTGATTAAAGTTAGGAATCTGAATTTATTCTATTGTAATTATGTGGTCTAAAGATATTCTAACTTCTATCAAGTATTCGGCTCTATGCTTCTTTAGATCGTAGATAAAATAGCTGGTCAGTGCTTCATCATTTTCAATAGTTTTCCAGCTTATATCAGTTCGTTAAAAAAAGTCAATTTCAGGATAAATCTCCATTCAAACACTTAATTAGTACGGAAAAAATGCTCGTCATTAGAAGGTAAATTGAAGTATCTTATGTCATTACTAAACTAATGCTTATGATTAATGTTGTGTGGAATGAAGTTATTTCAAAGACTTCCTATATTGTATGGCGGGGAAATTAATTTTTTAACAAGAAATTGTTGAAAGTTTCATTTCCTTAGTCACAATAAATCAATCCAAACTGTGTTTTCTTATTGATTAAGCATACTTACTCTCTTATCATACTACATAACGTTTAACTGACAACGGTAAAAAGGTCTTTTCAATGAAAATGAAATGTTTTAAAAAGATTACTATTACTAATAAAAATGAAACGAAATTCTTGTTATTGTTAATCATATAAATAATTCTATTTGTTATTCATTTCTTATTAACAGAATAAAAAATTAAAGCATAAACAGAAGAAAGAATTTAACGTGTTATCACAACTTATCACAGCTGTAAAATTAAATGCATTTGATAAAATCCCCAAAGTACTCAATTTATCAGCTAGGGATGTATTTTTGTATGCCTTAAATGAATTCCCATGGAAGTGTATTAGAGTTAAATCTTTTCCTACAACTGTTTGTACCGCTATTGCTATAATTTTACAATGTCCAGTTATTGGTTTATCATCTGATTATTATATACTTATGTCAAAGAGACAAAATATTCTTAATAATTTAATTTCTCAACCATATTCAAGTCCGACATTTCTCACACTTCATTTGGCCAATCTAAATTTGAGTGGTTCTAGTAAAAGTATTGGTGAAAAAGAAATGTTGTTTCACAAATTTATTCCTAAACTTTCAATTTTAGCGAGATCTTCAGATTTTCACTTACCTCTTTTAGCTGTATTAGTTGGTACAGATGTTGTGCCTAATGTAAGACTTCCATTAGAATTACAAGAAAAATTACAAACAAACAATTCGGCAATAAATTACGCACAACATCGATTATCTGTACTCCTTGAATGGTTTTCACAGTTCGATTCAAATTCAATTAAACCATTAGAAGATGTTATCAACTGTTATCCAATTGAACAGCGCACTTCTATAATAAACGATATGATACACGGCATTTCTCGTTTTGTTTGCCCTGTAGAAGAAACTAAAAATGTTCTGAGTCTATTGAGTGATAAAAGTTACTTTAATGATACTTCAACGAATACATTTACAACTGTTAAATCAGCATTCAGATCTAGTGGAAGTGTTGAGGATGTGATTAATTCACTAGAAGGTACCATTGTAGCATACTTATGGCATGAAGACTACACAAATGGGTGGCCTCCTCGTCTTCTTTATAATTTCAGGAAGGGAATATTATTTTCAAAACCATCTATTTATTCATCTCGAGGTGTTTTTCTTCCCACCGTAGTTGAAGATCCAAAATGCCCATTCTCAGTGCATGAAACGTCATTCTTAATTCGAAGACTACACTATCAAATCCATGTGTCATTGGAACGCAGTTTAAGTATGGAAAATAAACTTGTTGGATTAAATCCTGATGCTATTGAATATATGAGACAAAATGATAAATTAGTGATGTATCGAATCCCAGTCAAATATATTCCTTTAGATTTCAGCAAAGTTAGCACAGATGAAGTTATTAAAGATAATCTGGGTTTCGTCAAACTACCGGAAAACAATTTAATCCCTAAGTTACTTTACAGTTTAGCAGTAGTTTTATCATTTTGGTTTCAACAATTAAAGTATACCTCTATTGAGATCCCTTCTGCGTTTAGTGAGTCGTCTGTTGGACTTGCTGTGGCTTCTTGTGCTGTCGCAAATATATACAACGATAGTTCTTCTATTAGTGAATTATGTGAATTTTATAATAATCTAAGCAGAATTCCTGATCAGTTGTCGATTTCAGGTAGTAATTCTACTAGTTTCAGAATTGATATTGTACACAGCTTTAATGCTATACAGTCAACTTTCAACAGTTTTAAAGATTTGGTTAAAACTCTCAACTGTCTTGTGCCAGAGAATAAACAGTCAAATTACTTCACTTTTGCACAGTCTTGGATACTGTTTCCTTCTGGAAAGCTGGTACATTTTTTAGCTACTCAGTTAGCTTCTTTAGAGCCCTGTGGTAGACGTTATTCAGTCATAAGAGTATGGCTTCCGAAACTTCTCTTTATTAAAGAAAGAAATCCCGACGCAACATCTAGGCTGACCAAAGCGATAAATACTTTGATCACTTTTATTGATCTTTGTGATATGATTAAAATTAGTCTTCCATCATCTTTAGATTCATTTTATAGCATTCATGAATTAGAAAGCAATTATGTCCGTGAAACGATGCATACGGTTCCTAACCTATGTGATCGAAACAATACGAATCTAGTTCATAAACCAAGTAATTCAGCATTTAATATAATATTTCCTCGCGGCTTTCGAGAAAGAAGAGAAAACAGAACGAGTAACAAAAGGATTTATAATAAACCTTCAGCTGAAAATATTGTGCATAGTGCTCAAGTACGTTGTCTTTTCCAAAGTAATTTCCATTCAACCTATGGAAAAACCTAGAACAGTGACTTACAAATCATCTAGAAACATAAGCTGTTAAGAATATTTTAGAAATTCTAATCCTGTTCACATGTAACAAGTTGTAGTACACTGATTTTTAATTAAGTAAATACATTCTTTTTTGTGTTTGGATCATTAACAGATGTATCCATATTATCGAAGGAAAGAATATCTCTATTTTTTTTACCTCATACTTTTCTAGTCTTCATTTATTATGTATTCATGAGTCCATTTGACCGCTATACCGGTTGCTCTTTTTATATTTAATTTCATATATATCAGATATGATTTTTTTTTCAAAAGATACTATTTCCTATCTTTACTTGACTTTTCAGTCTGTTGATTTCAAGCAGTTTGGCATTTAGTACAAATATATATGGATCAGAGTCGCCGGACCTCAAATTAACAAGATAAGGAACAGTAGAGTAGAAGTAATAATATCTATTTTATTAGAAATCTAAATATGAAAATATAAAAATAGGGAGGAACGTGCCTAAATATGAAAAGTAATGGAATGACACTAGACTAAAAACTTATGAGATAAAGAATGAATGCGACTGTGTTACTACGGTCAGTTTCCTTATCGTGACTCCGTTACCTGGCTTCGATTTGATCATATTGTATAATTACAACGAAATAGATATCCCACCAACCCTTTTTTAATTCGCGTTAGTGAGTAACGGAAGAAGCAAAAAAAAGAATGGCTTTTGGTATGTACATTTCATGCACTATTTACCGCAGATAGACAACGGGGGAAACGAAACGTAGAAGGCAAGGATCTCAACTCGATTTGATAAGGCAACATTCACCGTTTGCAGTCAGACAGAAAAAATAAGCTAAAAATGGGTTGTGAGCAGACTAAGTGGTAAACACAAAGTACGCTCATATAAGGACAGTCGACGTTATGAGCGAATAACTGACAAGGTCGAAATCTATGTAGATAATGACTCAAAACGAATGAATTATTTGGTCTGTTCAAAAGCCAGAATAGCACATGTAGGCATGTCACAGTACTAAACGAAACGATATATGCGCCCATGTTACCCAACACGTAAAATTGTAATTTACAGTTATAGCATAGCCCCCCACATATGTGGCTCAGGATAGTAGCCTATAAGTTCGTGGACTGACTGCTCAGATACTATTTCGAAATAATTCCTTTGGCTTCTCATATTAATTATCCTGATTCCGTTATAAAATAGATACTTACGCCTGTTACTCCACGTGAAGGAGCATAGGCCGCTCACCAGCATTCTCCATCCAACCCTGTCCTGGTCAATCCTTTCCAGCTCCTTCCAGTTGTTATTCATCCTTTTCATATCTGCTTCTATTTCCCGACGTAATGTGTTCTTTGGCCCTCCTCTTTTCCGCCTTCCTTCAGAATTTCAAGTTAGGGCTTGTCTCGTGAAGCAGTTTGACGATTTGCGTAATGTATGTCCTATCCATTTCCATCATCTTTTCCTAATTTCTTATCCAGCTGGAAGCTGATTTGTTCTCTCCCACAAAAGGCTGTTGCTGATAGTATCCGGCCAATGGATGTTGAGTATCTTGCGTAGACAGCTATTTATAAATACTTTTACCTTCTTGATGGTGGTTGTTGTAGTTCTCCAAGTTTCATCTACGTACAGCAAGACTGCCTTGACGTTGGTATTGAAGATTCTCACTTTGATATTGGTTGAAAGTTGTTTTGAGTTTCATATGTTCTTCAATTGTAGGAATGCTGTTCTCCGTGTTGTACTTGAGGATGTTGGTTTTCCCTTTGTGTATGCTGAGACCTACTGATGCAGAGACTGCTGCTACACTAGCTGTCTTTATCTGCATCTGTTCGTGTGTATGCGATAGGAGGGCTAGGTCATCTGCAAAGTCCAAATCGTCTAATTGATTCTGAGCTGTCCATTTTATTCCGCGTTTTCCCTCAGATGTCGAGGTCTTCACAATCCAGTCGACCACCAGAAGAAAAAGGAAGGGAGAGAGTAAACAGCCTTGTCTGACTCCGGTCCTTACTTGGAATGCATCTGTCAGCTGTCCTCCATGCACGACTTTGCACTGTAATCCGTCGTATGAGTTCCGGATAATATTGGCAATCTTCTCAGGAACTCCGTAGTGTCGTAGAAGTTTCCATAACGTCCTCCTATCCAAACTGTCAAATGCCTTTTCATAATCAATGAAGTTGATGTATAGTGATGAGTTCCACTCAACTGATTGTTCAACGATGATTCGTAGTGTTGCAATCGATCCTTACGAAATCTAGCTTGTTGATCTCGAAGTTGGGCGTCTACTGCATCTTTCATCCGGTTCAGCAACACTCTGTCGAAGACCTTCCCTGGTATTAACAGCAGTGTAATGCCTCTATAGTTCTCACATTTGCTCAGATCTCCTTTCTTTGGAATCTTGACGAGGTGCCCTTCTTTCCAGTCCATCGGCACTTGTTCCTCCTCCCAAATCTTTTTGAATAGAAGGTAAAGCATGTTTGTAGTTACTTCGATGTCCGACTTCATTGCTCCAGCTGGTATATTGTCGAAAAATAGATACTAATTATGTGTGAATTTTAGAAGACAATATGAAGCATCGACTACAGTTTATAATTGAACAGCGTAGATCACTAAGCCACAAGCAAAAAACGTATTCGAGCAGTGATTTAGGCAACTAACATTTAAGTTAGAAAGAGGGATATGTGCGTAGTCTGTCATATGTGATCAAGCATATATTTTCATACAGACATGATAATAATAATAACAATACCAACATATCAAGTTGTTACTGTTTTTATTAACAGTCTTCCAAATAAGTTAACTGAATGGCTTGACAAAATTAAACAAATTTAAGTATGACAGTGGTGCTATAAGGATATTATAGTTCCAAGACTAACTTATTTGTAACTACTACATGTTCAAACGAAGCATTCTATGCTTCTGAGTCGTAAAAATCTTTTCTCAAGTGAGTACTTTGGAAATATCATTGGTGGAAGGTTGACTTGTGTACCAATGTACCCTGGCTCAATGGTCTCTAGGTTGCGCGTTCGCATACGAGACCGTAGGACCTCGGTGCGATTTCTGGTTTCTTGGAACTGGATGTCTATTACTTATTATCCCGTACCCAAACAAGACGATGCTCTATCACCCTCTGGTTTTCAACGACCTTTTAACATATACTTCGGTTCGTGATCTTGGTAGTACTGTTTCCAATTAGATCTCTGTCAGGCTTTAATGTACTTTTGATAGTCTATAAGTTAATGATAAGAACAAAATGAATATATTACCACCTTTTACCTAACCACTGTTATGAATCCGGTGTTCATCCTGTTGTGTTGATGCGGTATGGCAACCTGGACCGATGCACATATGTGCCTGGTCCTACGTTGTAGCTGACTGACTGACTGAGATTGATAGTGTAATGACAGATGTATCTAGTATACTTATTATCTAAATATCAGTTTTAAATTTTTACTTTGTTTAGTCACATACTCTATTTTGCTGTTATCGCAGATTCATAAACTACCTTCACTTGTATAGTGTTTTCATATAAATATTACTGTATATTGTAGTAAAACCTATTAACGATCTAATTGAAAACAGTACTGTTCCCTTAAATATAATACTCTAATTTATACTATGGGACTTTTTAAATATCTTCTTCTTCATGTAAAACTTTCTATAAGTATTTAATGTTAACAAGCATTACATTTTATGGATTATATACAGCTACTTAACAGTTGTATCCTTATTTTGCGAGAAAATTTAGTGCTCGTTTTTTCGGAGTCATTCTAGTATGTGACCGAATTAGTAATTTAAAAGAACTATTCCTTTTTCAAGTGTATAATTTAAAATGCGACAGGAAAAAGTAAAGAGACACAAAAATGAATGCAACTGTAGGGACGAGATGCACTCCTTTTATGTTTAAATCTATATCTATTCGGATTTGATGAGACATTTTTGAACAGAACTTACCATCTGTTAATTAACACATTCAGTACTTTAAGGTCAATCTTATTATAATCAGAAAATATTGAACACTAAATTACTTGCTTGACTCTATAACTAACAACTTTCAAATTTTATTTGGGTATCTTGAATCATGTTCAGTTGGTTCCTCAGCAGTTTTACTTGTTACACTGATAGAATTAATATACTTGCTGAAGCTGACCTAGGTATATTACTATATGAACCAAAGCATTGTTTATTGACACCATTACAAGAAGCATGGCAAACCTAGCTTGCGAACTTTACTTTCTCTCAACAAGCAGGTGATATTGTTAGAAATGTTTGGGATAATTTGACCAAAGAAGTAGAGCTATCATACCACTTATATTTTGTCTGCTTCTAAACATACTCTTGATTACTAATTCATTGTCACATTGTTGAATGGTTTGGAATGAGGATAGTTGTGACCGCGAAGCAATCTGTATTCAAATTTAAGAATCATTTGATGACTGTAAATCACGAGCAACATTAAGGCATTTAAACTGGATTTGAATAAACGATACTCGGTAAAAATGGTTTGTGTGCAGACTAGTTTACCATCATTATTACGTTGTTTGAATCGTTTAAGCCAACTGCAACGAATACTGGAAAGTGACGACTTAAGAAATATTATTTTGCTTTTTATTTTTTGGTGAAGCAAATAAGGTTTCTTAAACATATTAAATGCTATAAATCTGTTAAATATCTTCCTCTTATGTAGGGCATAGATAATTGATGCATATAATATTTACTTATTTGCTCATCGCTGCTCAGTTTCCATATAGACTAATTAACAGTTATCATCAAGTTCTTGACACTAATTTATTCAGATGACAGCAACATACGTCGATACGTAGTAGAGAATAACCATCTAGAAGTATTTTAAGTTGATCTCAGCACTCAAGCATCTAGTCTCGGTTAGCAACAACACTTAACAATGAAGCTAAGTATCACCATGCCCAGCGAGCATAAAAATAGAAACAATTATCTATCTGGAGAGACATCTCAACCGTCGGTTCTTACGCATAAATACTTAAAAGCCTTAGTAAGTCATGATTTGAAAACCGATACGTAATGTTTGTTTGCGATTACAGATTTTAGAACAGTTTTGGCGTCAAGAAGAACGCTTTAGTAGGTTGAATAACAAGATGCTTATCAAGCTTTATCAGACACTGGTAAGATCACAAGACCTTACGGTAAGTAATGGGCAGGCAGATGAGGGTAATTGTAAGTAGGTCATACACTTCACCAAATCTACCACCTGCGATATCGGTTAATTTAACTACTTGTAACAAAGTAGTATGATGGGGATCATTAAACGAACAAAGTAATAATTTTAAAGAGAGCAAGAACAAAGATGAGTGCAGAATAATATGAATTCATTTTATTTCGTTAAATTCTCATCAGCTGCTTACAACCTAAAATATTTGAAACTCAACATTATTACATATATTGACATACTTTTACATAAGAGGGTGATTAAGGAAGAATAAATGTATCATGGTGTAGCGAGGATTCCGATCGAGTTAATGAGGTCATAAAATTTTGTCTCGAATAAATACAGTTTGAGAGGGAAAGTTCCGGAACATTGAAATAGTGATTAGAACTCATGAAAATAGATTAGTGGTAATAAAGAAAATATGAATTGAAATTGCATTATTACACCACCCAACCTGGATTAACCCCCTTCTTTTGACCTCTGACCTATTTCTAGCATATATATATATATATATATAGTTATTATTGTAACCCAGTTATTTACACTCATTTATGTCAATTGTTTTCACTCTATCTCCATGTAAAAATTCTATCACATTTTTTGGTTTGTAAGCAGCTGACGAGAAACCTCGAAATAATATGAATTCATACTATTCTGCATCAATATTTGTTCTTGCTCTATTTGAATTGAAATTAGTCATTTATGAATGATGTAAATTAAACTTCAGAAAGAGCTGGAATAATGACGCAATAAATCAAGAAATAAATGAGTAAAAATGGGGGGTTATTGTTATCAGGGTAAAGAAGGATTTATAACTGTCTCTTTTTGTATACATAGATCTGGTTTTAGACGTTTGATTACTAACACTCCAGCAAATTTCAGAAGGTTGGGGCTTGATTGTTTATTATTCACCTTGAAGGACTTCAGTGTGTCGACTTTGTGTCCTGTGTCAAGGAGATGTCTTGCGATGGCACTGTTGAATGCTTTCAATCCATTTGATGTTAAACTTTTTGGAATATGTTCTTTGAATCGGACGTAGGCTCTCCTTTCTGTTCCACCAATGTTTTGCTTTGGCAGATACATGTGAATTTGTATACACAGTTGGTGGTAACATGAAAGGGATACTTGTCGACCTTTGATTGTGTCAAAGAACATGTTGTTTTGGACAGGATAATCAATTTTTCTGCAGGATAAGTTCTTGTCAATGCAGTTTTCAGCCTCATATTGATTGATCCTGTGACATTATCACCTTTGAATTTAAGTTGAATAAAAAAAGGCTTTGTATTTGCTGTAATTTCTTTGGATTTTTTTATCTTCACGTTTGCCATATTTCTCAATAAGTTTCAGTGGGTATCCGTTATTCTTTAAACATTTTTCAACATTCCTAACTTCCTTTTCTATTGTATCGGCAGTACATATTCTTTCTGTTCTATGAAACAGTGTTTTCACCAGTGCCCTTTTTTAATTGATTGGACAAAAGCTATTGAAATTGAGATAACTTCCATTCCATGTGTTTTTTTATAAACTGAACGTTGAACTGTGCCATCCTTTCTTCGTTTTATCGCGATATCGAGAAAATGGAACTTGTTTTCTTTTTCATGTTCCATAGTGAAATGGATATTTGGATGGGCTTCGTTGAAAAACTTTAGCAGATTTGTTGCATGTTGTTGATTATTACATACGACGAAGGTATCATTAACATACCTTGAATAATACATCATTTCATCAATTGCTCCTTTGAGCTTCGTTCTTTCGAGGTTAGCCATGAAAATATCTGCTAGGACAGGACCTAACGGACTTCCCATTGCTACACCGTCGGTTTGTCTGTATTTGATATCGTTGAACTGGAACTGAACATCTTTTGTACAAATGAGTAACAGTCGTTTGAATACTGGTGCTGGTAGAGGTAGGATGTCAAAATGCTGACAAATTATGTTTATGGTTTCAAGAAGTAGTATTTTTGTAAACAATGATGTTACATAAAAAGAAACCATGAACTTACCAGCAATATTTATGTGATTCATGCTGTCAGCAAATACAAATGAATCCTTTAGTGTATAAGTGGCTAATCGTTGACGTACTGGTTCTAAGAGGATAACCTTGTTTATGTATTTTTGGTAATCCATAGATTTGGGGCATCTTTGCTTATAATGCTTGTAAATTAAGGCAATATCGAGGCAATACGCACAGTATGCACATATGCTAATAAGAGACTGATTAATTCCAGTCCTAAACATCAATGGGAAGATTCCAGAAGAACAACATCAAGTGGATACAACTTCACCAGATTGCACAATCAGGTGACTATCAGGACTCAGTAGCGAAGCGGATAATGCGATGGCGTTTGATGTGAACGTCATTGAGTTCGAATCTCAGAGTGAACATCAACTCTGAGATGCAGGCACGTCTAGCTGACGAGTCCCAAATAGGATGAAACGAGCGTCTTGGGTTCCATTGCTAGCCACTATCCATCTTTGCTTATAATAATTGAACAAAGTAATAGTTGTAATTTGGGAATGCATGCCCTCACGGAATTTTTATTTTCTCCCCATGCACAGTTAAGTTACTCAAGTGTTGTGAGTGTGCATGATAACTGAGTTGGGTGATAGATAATAAAATGCCAGTGATTTCTGAAATGCTCGGTCAACATTACAACGGAAACTTATGAAGTCTTAATGTAGGTCGGAAGTATCTTAATTTTTATGTATGGCAAGTTAAGAAATGAATCTAGATCTGATATACCTTATCCCTTCAGTTCAGTTGTGTCAGAAAAACTGAGGAAATCCATTCGACAAGCCCAAAAGTGTAGAACGAATCACTATCCCTGGTAATACAGGTTTCTCGATGGAATAATCAACTCATGGTACTTAATTCTAGAAATAGTGTTCGCACTTTCAAAGAACCTATTCAAGAAACAATAAAAAAAATAGTAGAAAAACACTAGGGATGACTTAAATAGAACTTTAGTCTTCTGCCATCAAAACAAAAATATCTGAAAGTCTTAACAAATGTACAAACACAAAGCAAAATAAGATTCTATCTCAAAACACTAATATAAATTTAGGTAGTACTAGAAAGTTATTTCTTCCTGCTATGAAGCATTTTAGATGTATGCATTCCGGATATAACTTAATATATATTTTAGTCTTGTGATAAGGATCTCACGAAATATGTTGTCCATTATTGTTCCACTAAAATACGCAATCCTAAATTTACATGCAATTAACATGATACCTTCCCTAGAATACTGTTAAAATCTAGCAAGATATTCAAATAGTCTCTTTTATCCCAATAAGTTTGATACCAAAAATTTCTAGGAGACTGAAGGTTGAAGTAAGATTCACGAATGCGATAAATTAGAGTGGCATATTGATAAGAGCTTTTATAACCGACAAAATTAACCTCAACTGGAAAGTAAATATTAGTAAGGAGAAAGTGAAGCATTGAAAAAGAAAGAGAGAACCAGTTTTTAAAACAATCATTTTTAAATTCGATTGTGTGATTTCTTGAAGAACCCTGAAGCTGAAGTTTCACATCACGTACTATCTATGTTTGGTCAGCAATTGAAAATCAGGAAGCGGTGGAGTTATTTTGTCCTAATATAGGACTATTCAGCAGTGCGTATCCTAAATCTTACCAGCAATTGGGTGTAGAGTCAAGTTTTGTAACCAGCGTTTAATCTTCAGGTCATGGATGTACCACTCAATGATTTACATTTCTAAATTTAATCGATTGGTTGTGGCCCGTTGATCTGACTTCGGTTTGGTCGTATGGTGATGTTAATGAAATATACATTCCGGCTACCCTCGTATATAATTATCGACTTAATTCGCATTAGAGAATAACGAAATAAAATAAGTCAGATATGAGAATACATTTTAGGATACGTATATATTTCATGCACTCGTTGATCCAGATAGACAATCAAGGAAATGAAAAGCAGAAGCAGACTGGAGAAGGCAAACCTGCCAACTCTATTCGATCAAGAGTAACCCAATATTGAAAGCCGAACAAAACTAATCTATGTGGTGTATAGGTGTAAGCGATGAGCAGAATGATTGACAAGGTTTAAATGTGACTAGAAGAAAAAATAAATTTGTTTGCCTGGAAGCTGGAACAAACCATATGAGCTTGATGTGGTATTAGACATTACAAAATCATATGCGACAAATATCATCAATGGCAGTGAACGTTAGTCACGTAGTTAACTTTGAATTTTTGTGGTTTGTGTTTTGTGCAAAGAAAGGTTTCATTGAAATAGCATATTCATACCTGTTTAAAGTATTTCGTTTCAGTAAAAATGTCCATTTATTATTTGTATCAATGAAAGCGAAGTACAGCATATAATAACATCCTGGTTGACGCATAAAAGAAAAAAGAAAGTCAAATTTTCTTTACTTAGTACAACTGATTCATTTAACTGTGTACGTGTTTTACGTAAAGTTCACTAAAATACCTAGTATCTTGTTAGGCAAACAGAAGTTACTTAGTTAGAAAGTTTTTATTACAAATTGAAAATGTCAAAGAAGTACAATGACATTAAATTATGTGTATAGTGTACAGAAATAACAATACATACACTAAATGTAAATATATGATAAGAAGTAATATATGTAGATTATTACTGGATCACTATTTGAAAGGCAATCGTCTTGTGACAGTGATATTACCCGTGTTGTACTAATAATAGATAGCTTTATCGTTACAAACCAGTTAACAATATAATATAAATACTTGCTTCGTTTCAAAAGAAAACTGCAGACGTTGTTCTTCATAAAGTAAATAGGTTGTGGAATGTATATGTGGTATTTGTATGAACCAATGATTCCTTTGCACTTGATGGCTGCTTGATTTCAAATTACTAATACAATACATTCGTTAGTGCTCATGTAGTACTTCTTGGTTAAATTGCGTTATCTCTTGGATTCCTAGTTTGTACTGTAATTTAAATAGTCCTAATTATCACAGTTGGTTCATTTTGTCAGTATCTACTTTCCAATCAGTCAAGTTGATCTCGGATACTATTAGGGGCTTTCAGCTCGAATACATCACATCAATCCAAAATTCAATTTCGCCGTCTCATTTGTAGTTGATTGGTTCAAAGTTCAGAAACTTAGGCACAGTCATTATATGTGATAATTATCAGCGAAACACATTGGACGCAAGTTGGACAACAACGACTAGCTTCACTGGAGATTCTGTTATACTCCGGTCATGAAGAAGAAAATGCTCCACATACACAAGGAGTTGCATTGATGCTGTCCAAACAAGCACTAAAGGCACTTATAGAATGGGAATCTCATGGACCAAGGATCATCAAAGTCTCCTTCAAAACAAAGAAAGAGGGCATTTCAATGAACATCATCCAATGCTATGCGCCTACCAACGATTACAATGAAGACGCTAAAGATCAATTCTACAATAGGCTGCAGTCAATCATCGAGAAGTGCCCAACAAAGGACCTGACCATTTTGATGGGAGACTTCAATGCCAAGGTTGGAACAGACAACACTGGATATGAAGACATCATGGGACGACACGGACTGGGAGAAAGGAACGAAAATGGTGAGAGATTTGCAAACCTATGTGCCTTCAATAAACTGGTCATAGGTGGCACTATATTCCCACATAAACGCATACAAAAAACCACATGGACTTCACCGGATCACACCACGCAAAACCAAATCGACCATATTCGCATCAACAAAACATTCAGGAGGACGATGGAGGACGTGAGAACCAAGAGAGGAGCTGATATAGCCTCCGATCATCACTTGCTGGTCGCCAAGATGAAATTGAAACTCAAGAAACACTGGACAATGGGGTGGACAATATCAAAAAAGTTCAATACGGCCTTCCTTCAGGATACTAACAAACTCAACAAATTCAAGATAGTCCTCAGCAACAAGTTCCAGGCCTTTCATGATCTACTCAATGGAGAAGGAACTACTATGTAGAGCAACTGGAAAGGGATCAAAGAGGCAATCACTTCAACATGTCATGAGGTCCTGGGTCACAAGAAGCACCATCACAAGGAATGGATCACTGTTGATACACTGGATAAGATACAAGAAAGAAGGAACAAGAAGGCAGCAATCAATACCAGTCGAACAAGAGCAGAAAAAGCCAAGGCACAAGCTGAATACACAGAAGTAAACAAACAAGTGAAGAGGAGCATCAGAACTGACAAACGTAAATATGTGGAAGATTTAGCAACGACGGCGGAAAAGGCTGCAAGAGAAGGGAACATGAGACAACTGTATGACACAACAAAGAAACTCTCTGGAAATCGCCGCAAACCAGAACGACCAGTGAAAAGCAAGGAAGGCGAGGTAATCACCAACATTGAAGAGCAACAAAACAGGTGGGTAGAACACTTCAAAGAACTCTTGAATCGACCAGCTCCACTGAACCCACCCAACATCTAAGCGGCACCCACGGACCTCCCAACAAATGTTAGCCCACCAACAATTGAAGAAATCAGCATGGCCATCAGACAAATCAAGATTGGCAAACCAGCAGGACCAGACAACATTCCAGTAGAGGCACTGAAAGCAGACGTAGCGGCAGCTGCAAGGATACTCCACATTCTCTTCAATAAGATTTGGGGTGAGGAACAAGTACCAAAAAACTGGAAAGAAGGACTCCTGATCAAAATACCCAAGAAAGGCGATCTCAGCAAGTGTGATAACTACAGGGGCATCACTTTTGTCTCAATACCGGTAAAAGTATTCAACAGGGTATTGTTAAATAGGATGAAGGACTGCGTAGACGACCAACTTCGTGACCAACAGGCAGGATTCCGTGAGGATAGATCGTGTACAGACCAAATCGCAACTATACGGATCATTGTGGAACAATCAATCGAATGGAATTCATCACTCTACATCAACTTCATTGACTACGAAAAAGCATTTGACAGCGTGGACAGAACAACACTATGGAAGCTTCTTCGACTCTACGATGCACATCGGAAGATATTCAATATCATACAAAATTCATATGATGGATTACAATGCAAAATCGTGCATGGAGGACAGTTGACAAAGTCGTTCGAAGTGAAGACCGGTGTTAGGCAAGGTTGCTTACTCTCACCCTTTCTCTTTCTCCTGCTGATCGACTGGATCATGAAGACGTCAACACCTGAAGGGAAACGCAGGATACAATGGACATCTAGGATGCAGTTGGACGATCTACACTTGGCAGATGATCTGGCCCTTCTATCCCAAACGCAACAACAAATGCAGGAGAAGACGACCAGTGTGGCAGCAGCCTCAGCAGCAGTAGGTCTCAATATACACAAGGGGAAGAGCAAGGATCTCCGATACAACACAGCATGCACCAATCCAATCACAATTGACGGAGAAGATTTGGAAGATGTAAAAACCTTTACATATTTGGGCAGCATCATTGATGAACATGGTGGATCTGATGCAGATGTGAAGGCGCGGATCGGCAAAGCAAGATCAGCATAATTACAACTGAGGAACATCTGGAACTCAAAAAACCTATCTGTCAACCAACACCAAGGTCACGATTTTCAATACAAATGTCAAGACAGTTCTACTGTATGGGGCAGAAACCTGGAGAACTACGAAAGCCATCATCCAGAAAATACAAGTGTTTATTAACAGTTGTCTACGCAAAATACTTCAGATCCGTTGACCGGACACTATTGGCAACAACCAAGTGTGAAAGAGAACAAACCAGATCCCAGCGGAGGAAGAAATTATGAAGAAGTGTTGGAAGTGGGTAGGCACACATTGAGGAAAGCACCCAACTGCGTCACAAGACAAGCACTCACATGGAATCCTCAAGGCCAAAGGAAAAGAGGAAGACCAAAGAACACATTACACCGGGAAATGGAGATAGATATGAGAAAAATGAACAAGAATTGGATGGAATTAGAAAAGAAGGCTCATGACGGAGTAGGTTGGAGAATGCTGGTCGGCGGCCTATGCTCCATTGGGGGTAACAGGCGTAAGTAAGTAAGTAAGTAATGATCATTATAATCAAATAAATTAGTAATCTTTCAAAAAACTATGTACATTAATTTTAATCTTATTATTGGAAAGAATTATCATCTATTTCATTCGAATTATACACAAGAAGTCTCAAAACAAGTACAATGATATGCTATTTAAAATTAACATAAAGGAAACAATCTATTTTACAGATTATATAGTATATTTTGATTCATACTCTCCTATAAATACTAAACATATTTGCGTAGTATTATTAAATGTTTAGAATTTTTTTATAGTTACTTTATTCTGAATAGGTAATCAAAAACTCAGTTTCTAAAGAAGATTACCATGATATTCCTACTTCACAACAATTATCGTTTCCTGAAATGCATAAAATCACATGAAATAATAGATGTTAAAATTATTATTATTATTATTATCACCCTGTAAAAATAAGTATATATATATTTGCGATTGTACAACTTTGAAAATGAATTCGCCGAAAAAAAGAACTCTTTGCTGAACTAATCTTTCTTTCTTATTTAATGTCATAATGGGTGTATTCCGTTTGTCAAAATAATCGTCTTCGTACAAAAGTTGTAAAGACAATAAAATATGTATATATAGTAATATGAAATAAGTAATCATTACTACAGTTTTGAGAATTTTACCATAATTTGTTAAAATATAAAATGAGAAATGTGTAACAAAATTCTTAATTTCAGCAATCAACATTAAAAGAACACAAAACAAAAGATTATAAAGGAAATGAATAGATTACATTGAAATATCACAAAACTCTTAATAATGATATGTACATTATATTGGATGATGTGAAGTATTTAACGAAAGTTTATTACAGATTGAATTGTACGATTAAAAGAAATGATTTAGATATTACGCAAGCGATGATGTTTCCAATATAAACAGGTTCTATCATTTTCATTATCATTATTATCATCATCATCATCATCATCATTTTACATGTGCTTGTGACAAAAAACAAAGAGGTATTTTCCTATTTATTCTCAACCTGTGAATAAAATGACAATATATAATTAATCGTGTTATTGTGTGTTATTTGTCATGTAATTGACAATTTACTAATAATATTAAATTAATAAAAATAATTAACCATTAAGTAAGTTCAAAAGCAGTGAAATAGATGCTTTAGTAAATATATTTTGGTGAAAAAATGTACTGGTAAAAATCTTCACTGTCAGTAAATATATCACGGTTATCGACAAACTTCAGTATCAAATGTTTCTTATATCCTAATTTTGTTTATTCTCTTCCTTTCAAGTGTACAAAAAAGTTTCTAAATCTTTTGAAAAAAATGATGAACTCATTTTCGATAAACACGCTTCGTTTGAATTCGAAAATCAATCTGATTGTATAAAATTATTAAAATCACGGTTCACATATTGAACTGTTTAACAAAATCATATCAATGTGGTCTATTTCAGATGAAAAACATTAATACAATGTATTTTTGCAAACATTCCAAAGTATTGATAACAGCATGCTCAATATACAAATCATTTGAAATTATCACATTGCTCCTTTCTAGTTGCATTAATAAATCCTCATGAACAGTTTGGATCTATCAAGACAAACAACTGAATAGGACTAGTAGTTAATTTTGTATATCAATAGAGGTACAACGTTTAACAATATCAGAATTGTATAACAGCAATGCCAAACGTTTGGAAATCCTTCTATTAACTCAGATTTTAATCTAATAAACTTGCTCGATAGAATTCGGTCAGGATGAAGAAGTACATACAAACTAATACTTAGTTATAAGGACCACTGTAGGTACCTCAGTTTTAAAGAAAGCCAGTCGTGACACAGATAACTTAATATTATCATTTCTGACTGTAACAATGTGTAACACGTCTACATTTTATTGAGTACAAAAATTCCTTCAGACTAACGACAAACCATACTGATAAGTGAAAAATAGTATGTATATGTACTACTACCACTGTCGTGTATGTTACTTATGCTGACAGATATAAGTTCTATGTATCAACATTCGGAAGTGAAATGCCTGAGAGCAGAAGGTTGAGGAAATTGAAATGAAAAGAGGAGTGAAGAAAACTAAAAGCAATCAGAATAAAAGCAGGAATAAATGAACGATGAATTTTATAAGAGATGACTAATGGGAGATGTGCATATGATGTATTTAATGAATGATCTTCATGTTTTTGCTAGGTAACTGTGTAATTGTGCATTAAACAATAAATCTGCATTCCCTACCAAATCTCGCTCGCTACTGTGCTACCAATACCAACTAATCACTTAAAATATGTATGAACATCAGTGCAATACATGAAGGAAACAAACATGTATTTATCATACTAATTTTTTGAAATCAGACATTGCGTTTAAGGGATACTCAAGAACTATCTATTTATAAAGTATTTCTATGATCTTTAACTTCAGAAATAAATTAAATTAGCTTTTTAATATTCATAGTTTCCGGTAAACATTTACTGCACGGTCATTTTTGTATTTTTTTTTCGAGTGAAATTTTTTTTCGTCCTTTTTGAAAAAATGTTTCATCCCCATCTTCCAATAATTTTCATTCTGTTTCGTTCAATCAAATAACTAGTTTTGAGTTCGTTATAATTGGTCGTTTATTTCTTAAAATCGATATAAAACATCAGGACATGACAGAGCACACTTCCTTTCAATTATGGACGGTGGTAACATGCAAAGCACGAGCTCCGTCGTTCCTCACATTGTCACAGAAACCGATAACCTGTTCATTCTTGAGCACATTGTATCTCGTAGCATTCCAATCTTTTGAAGCGTTGAAGAGCGCCATTAGAACTTATGAAAGAGTCACGTACTGCCATTATGTGGTGAGGGATTCTCATTTCCATAGAGATCGGAAGCCGTATATTAAATTCGTATGTTGGAGAAATTGCCGTAGAACACCTAGCGGTTCCTCACAGCCGAGTAGACGAACGAGGTAATTTGTTTAGTGTTATTATAATTTTCCATTAAGGACTACCGTGAACACTCAATGTCCTTGCTTCATATTTTGTATGTTATCAACTATCAAAATAACGTCAATATGGATGCAACGTTGAGCAATAACGAGGGAGAAATCGTTTCGATGAACTCAGAGGAGTTCACTGAACGAGATGACGACAATGACGGAAACGCATATGACAACAGAATTTGTGATATTTGCAATCTTGCGCAACTGCTACATGAAACTACTGATGGAAGTGCCTGGATGTTTTGTCCATGCGAAGCAATGCTTCATTTATTTTGTGCCTACGACCCATCACCACGCATCCATGGAATCCACTGTCCCATGTGCGATGCTATAATGGAATAATAGCAACTTTTTTGTTCATGAAATTCGGAACTGTTAAGAGAACGAGTAAAGGCTCTTTTCAGGGCCACCCACAATTTGATTTGAATTTTTTTGTTTCGATTCCTTATTTCCATGCCAAAGGTCAAGTGATGAAACCATCAAAATTCATTTAAGATTGGTAATCATTATGTGATTATCGTCCACGTATTCGTAAACGCTTTTTAAGCTTTATCAAATATACGGTTTAAGTAAACGATTTCGTATAGGAAATGTCATCTAATGAACACTAATCTGTATAACAATAGTGCATGCAAAACTTATTCAGAGTGCTTCAGTGTTTTGTCATGTAGTTACGATAGGCGAATGTAGTAATACCATTTCACTAGTACAACGACATCATTTCTATAGGACAGGTCAACTGAACCAACATTGATGAATTCTAATTAAGCCTTAGTGATTAAGCAATATAATCAATTGAGATTTATAAAAATTTCGTGGATTAGTTGAAGTCAGACATTAACAGGTTTTTCATGGTGCTCCTCTAGCTTCAATTCACTCATGATCTCAACTATTCCAATAAAAAAAATAATTATGTCTGACTATTCCATCCCAGTTTTGATCAAAATGTTGACTTTAAAAATAAAAGATACCAACTTCATTTTACTCAGAAAGTAGCAAATAATATTTATGATTGGGTTCTTTTCCAAACAGTAATTCTTAGTACAAAAGAGTTGTTTAGTTTCGCCGAAAAAATGGTGTCATAAATAAATGTAAGATTGTCAATTGTGTTATTTTGCTAATCCATTAAAAGCGTTACTTGTTTTTACCTGTACATTCTTTGCAGTTGAGCAGTTTAAAATTATGACAAAAAATACTTATCTGTGTAAGTAGTCATGTGAATAGATTACTGTGCTCGTCAAATGGGCTTAACAATTTTTGCACCTAATGTCAACAGTATATTTGCAGTTTAAAAATCCCCATAGAATATTCTACATTGTTGAATAACAAGTTTTGACAAGTATTTGAAATGTTGGGTACATTAAGTGTAAAAGTACAAGCCTACATCAGACGAAATAAATGTCTATCTCAATTATACAGAATACAGAATGACAATTCTCACTACTTCTAGCAAAAACACAAGCCATCTGAAAAACACGTATTTAACAATATAATCAGTAACTCAATTGTCTTTTTCAATCTATCCTCCAGTTTGTTCTTACTTCGATCAATATGTATCTAATTTTTTCATATGCCTACAACCACTTTATTTTTTATATGAAGATTTGATCTTCTTTTCAATGTTTTTTTATTAATTTTCATATATTAATTTAAATGAAGAAACAGGCTGTCAATTTAACAGAGATTCAAATGTGATATAATAAAAATTTTCCCAAACAATAAAAAAATATCATGTTTATGAAAGCTTAGATACAACCTACTTTTACATTAAATTATCTCTGGTTGTTAGGATGTATATCAATGGAAATCCAATAAAGTAGACCATTGTACATTGATTTCGACTGAGTTACATTATACTTCAAGCTATTCAATCCATCACTTTTAAATCGACGCTCTGAAGTTTCCAACAACTTGAAACTAGATGCATTTGAAACAAAAAAAACGTAAGTTGATTACTGCAGTTACTATGTTAAAATTTTAATAGTTGAAAACTATATATAATAAGTCTGATGAGCTAAACTAACCATAATCTATAAATCTTAGTCATTACGGTAACCATTGATAATTAATTCCTGAAAAGTATCCAATCTTCATTTAAAATATATAACTGCGTTATTACCTCTTACCAGAGAAATCTTAGTAGTGAACTGAAAGAGAAAAAGTCACTACTATTTTTAATTTAACAGGTTAAACAAGTTTTTCGATTCATTTAGTCAACTTGCACAAAACTAATGATTTTTGCACGTATAACCAGTGAATTTCGAATAGTTAACCAAAAATGTATCATTAAGGTAAAAGAACACAAATAATCTTAGAATCATGCTACTCAATTTATCATATAACAAAATATTAGTTGACCTTACTTGTAAAACTAGGCTCTACAACATTCTAGTCTCTCATTTTACATGTATTGACAGGTATTTTTGTGTTTCAAAATAAATAGGTTAATGCCAAGTAGGATTAATTCAAACGGAAGATGTCGAATAAGGTATATACTCTGAGTAATTTAATATGTAATCATAGCAAAAATGAATGCAGTTAGGAAACAAACACAATGAAGTTAAATTGTAATCCAAAGAACCATAATAATATTACTAAATAAACATTAACTATCTAACTCAAGAGGTGAGGACTTGTATAGAGTAAGAAACTATGCAGCATTTAGGAGAAAAAAAAGCAAGGATTATATCTGTGTTACTGTGATTGATTACAAATGACATCAGTCACATATTGTCTTCAGTAATCACTGCTTTTGCAACCTAAAAGAATTCATCCACTAAGTTTGAAACTCTATATCAGATTGAATATAATGGTTCTATGAAGTCTAGATAAAAGGTTATTCTCAAAAACTTTAAGCTAAAAACAATTATCTCTTATAATAAACTAATGGTAATATCAAACATAATTGGTTATTTCATAGGTTGAAATCATGAGTCAATTGAAGGTAGACCACCATGAAAAACCTGGAAGGCCGTTTCGTCCTAATATGGGACTCCTCATCAGTGCGCATCCACGATCCCGCACCCCGCGGGGTCCGAACCCAGGACCTACTGGTTTCGCACGCGAGTACTTAACCGTTAGACCACTGAGCCGGCATCCAACGGCGTTAATGTCTAACTTCAATAATCGACTGCTCACTAAGGACTGAATTCAGGAGATACTCCTGGAGTTCTAGTGAGAAGCCGTCACCAGTGGAGTCCAACCAGGTCTGTTGTAAGATATCAACTCACTGAAGACAGTGGTGTACGGTTGCACAACTTCGTGGATTGGTTCTAGTTAGACATTAACACCATTGGATGCCGGCTCAGTGGTCTAGTTGGTTAAGCGCCTGACGCGCGAAACCAGTAGGTCCTGGGTTCGAATCTCGCGGGGTGAGGGATCGTGGACGCGCACTGCTGAGGAGTCCCATATTAAGACGAAACGGCCGTCCAGTGCTTCCAGGTTTTCCATGGTGGTCTAACTTCAAACGAATCATGATTTCAACCTTTGAAATTTCTAAAAAAATCTCCACAAAACTCATTCTGATAATAATTGGTTATGATTAATCTTGTTAATAAATGACAGTTAGTAGATCATCTAATGAATATTCATAATATTGATAAATTCAATTTATTAAATTCGATATTTTCTTACAATTTTCAACTATCATACAAAAATATTATGCCTATTTTAATTAATCTAACTCAGAGAATCTAACATTGTCAACAACAAAAAAATTTTTTTATTTATTTATTAACAACATACCGATTTGGATTTATTTCATTTAATTCATCTGTTTTATGACTCATTGCATAATAACGACCAATCAATAAATTGATTCGACTTAAATTATAACCAGATTGTTCAACACGTAATAATAAATCATCATCTTCACCACCCCATCCTTCATATAAATTTGAAAAACCATTAATTTTAAAATATTGATCACGTGTGAATGTGACAACACCACCAAAAAATCTTTGATAAATTAATCTATAAATAATAAAAAATAAGTAATTTATTTTTTAAAAAAAAAATTTCTATCATAAAAATGTAAATTTAAGATAAAAAATAGTAAATTTACATTTTATAAATTAGATTTTATTTATTTTAACAATGACAACGTTAAATTGTTGTATAAAAACCGCCTCTTGTAGCTCATCTAAGATTATTATTGATTTTAAGCACGGATAAGCAAAGAGGATTAATTTTATGATCAGCAACCCTATAATGTAGAAAATAATCATATCAATACATCTCTAACTAAAGAAAATAATTTGTACAATCCAATCTTTGACTTGGAAGTTGAAGGAATTATAATGTCTCATGGTGAAAGTCGAGAGTCCGGAAATCACAAGGATGTTCACTTTTCTTGCAAACAAATTAACGATTAACATCGAAAAATGGAATATCCGGATAATGTAGGAAACTGGGGTGGTAATGGTGGTGGTCAAATAGCTGTGCAAATGAAGAGATTCAACTTAACGATACTCTCAATAAGTGAAACATATTGGACACAAACTGGGTAAAATAGATTATATTCAGGAAAGATGCTGTAGTACACGGGCACATACAGAAGCAAACAAGAGAGTGAAGAGGAGCATTAGAGCTGACAAGTAAAAGTACGTGGAAGAGCTAGCAACGATAGTGGAAAATACTTCAAGAGAAGGAAATATTGAACAAATATGTGATACAACAAACAAACATGTAGGAAAATATCGTCAACCAAAAAGATCGGTAAAAGACAAAGAAGACAAGACAATCACTGAGATTGAAAAACAATTGGACAGGTGAGTAGAGCAATTGGAAGAACTCTTAAAAAGATCAGCACTACTGAACCTATTGAACATCGAAGCAGAACATACGGATCTTCTTTTAGATGTCACTCCAACAACGATCGATGGAATCAGGATGGCCATGAGACAGATCAAGAGTGGGAAAGCGACAGGATCAGATGACATGCCAGATAAAGCAGTGAAGTCAAACACAGGGGTGACTGCAAACATGCTTCACTTTCTAATCAAGAAGACTTGGTAGGAAGAAGGTGTACTGACAGATTGGAAAGAAGAATAACAGGCATATAATTATACCGAAAAAATGGGATCACAAAGAGTGTGAGAAATAAAATGGCATCACATCATTATCGGTTTAAGGACGAGTTTCCAACAGAGTATTGTTGAAGTGAATGAAAGACTCAGCGGACTCTCAACTTCGAGATCAACAGGGCGGAATCCGAAAGGATCGATCGTTTACAGACCGAATCACGACATTACGGATGATTGTTGAGCAATCAATTGAGTGGAGTTTGTCACTATACTTCGGCTCTCTTGACAACGAGAAAGCGTTTGACAGTGTGTATCGGAGAATTTCATGGACCCTTACTCGGCACTGTGGTGTACATAAGAGTATTATTGATATCATCCTGAGTTTGTACGGCAGACTACACTGTGGAGTCGTGCATGGAGGACAGCTGACTGATGCATTGGAAATGAGGACTGGTGTCAGACAAGGCTGTCTGGTCTCTCCCTGTCTTTTTCTTCTGGTGGTCGACTGAATTATGAATACCTACAAATTTCAGCTGAAGCACGGAATACAATGATCAGCTTGGATGAAACTAGATGAATGGACTTGACAGATGATCTAATTTTTCTATCCGAAACAAACCAACAAATGCGGGTTGAGACAACTAGTGTAGCAGCAGCTTCTGCAGCAGTAAGCCTCAGCATACACGAAAGAATAAAGGAGTTCCTCAAATACATCACAGGACACAAATCCAGTCGCAAATGATGGAAAATCTCTGGAATCTTTCACGTATCTGGTCAATAGCATAATCGATGAAGGGGGAAGATCGGATGCACGCGTAAAAACGAGGATTGGCAAATCAATGGCCAATGGTGCATGGAGGACAGCTGACTGATGCATTACAAATGAGGACTGTGTTCTAACACGACTATCTACACTCTTCCTTTCTCAATCTTCTTGTGGTCGACTGAACTATGAAGACTTTTATATTTCAGGGGAAACACGGAATACAATGGACACCTTGGATGACATTAGACGATTTGGACTTGACAGATTACTCGACTCTTCTATCTCAAACACACCAAGAACTATAGGTGAAGACTGCCAGTGTAGCGCCAACCTCTATAGCAGTAGGCCTCAGAATACACAAGGGAAAAGGCAAGATCCTCAAATACGAAACTGAGAACACTAACCCAATCATACTTGATGGGGAAGCTCTGAAAGAGATGGAAACTTTCACGTTCCTGGTCAGCATCATTATCAATGAAAAAGAATGATCCGATGCTAATGTAAGGGCACGGATCGGCAAAGCATCGACATCTTCACTACAATCAAAAAACATGTGCAACTCAAACAACTGTCAGCCAACAGGGAAGTCTCACTTCAATACATACATCATGTCAGTTCTATTGTGCGGAGCTGACATTTGGAGAACTAAGACAACCATATGATCAATCCAGTTGCCAAGTCAGATCTGTTTTACAAACTGACACTGATACAGATTTTTTTCAAATTATAAAGGTAGTCACTAAGTAAACATTTAAATGACTGTTATCATATTTATTATGTGTCGATTTCTTTCAACTGAGGAATATAATGAGACATATTGACTTCTCAGTCTTGCTGGTCGATTTCTTTCTCGACTGATGTGGAGAACGGTAGACTGTTGAATACCCTCATTACATAGTTTAATGATATAAAGCAAATGAATGAAGATAAATCAAAACTAAAAGCAATTGTTCAGCCAAGAATTATAGTTTTTTTAGTGAGGTAACATAAAGAAGTCTTAATAAATTTGGAGCATGAATAACAGTGAAATTCAGTGAGTTTAATCCCATTTGTTCATCCAAATCCTTACAATCAAATTCATTTTATTTATTTACTTATTTGAACACATAAATATTGTTACAAAGGAGCACCAAATACATATGCGCTACACAAGAACAATGAGAATGGGAAGAAATGGAAAATGTAAAGTGTGTGTGCAAAAAAAGAAGCAGCTTTCTTTATGTCTAACAGAACTATATCCTTAGCATAAATTGTACCTAAATGGCAATAGTATATGTTGCTTTAGTAATATCACAAGACATAATGAACTGGAATTATAGCTTTATTGAGAGGATATACTGATAAAATAACATGGAAGTCAGTAGCAAATGGTTTGATTGAAAGTGTTGTCGTTAAATTTTTCTGTATCACTACATGATTTACACAATAAAGAATTTTACGAATCATTTTATATGAGATGCTTAAAACACTTTAAGAAAGCCGCATGGATTCCTTCCTTTAAGAATAAACTATATACATATTTGAACTTTTATACTTGACTTTCTTTGGTGCCTGAGTCCCGAAATCTCAAATCATTTTAATATGATTTATCCTTTCTATTATTACTGATACTTTTATTACTTCTAATACACTGAGACTTGTCTTGGTAATTTATTTCGCTGTGCTAAATTGCTATGTCACATTGAAATGATGCAAATATCTGTCAGGTTTTATGTTGAAGATGATTACTGACTGATTGAATTTTCACACGCATGCCATCTTGTTTAGAAAATGATCAATAAATCGTGTCCCAAAAATCAGCCAAATAAACAATGTAGCTTATTATTCTTTTGTTGTAAAACAACCACTGTTGACTTTAATTAGGAAACACGCAAATGGTATTCATTATATCTTTCTGAGCTTCCTTACATCACGTTGAGCTGAATAAAATCTTTATTGTTTAAAAGCGACAGGTCGGGTAGAAATGAAAATGTGGACAAGAGATTAATTGAGAAACAAGAGTAAATATATTTAGTTGACTGTAAACGTGAATAGTGAACAGCAGCTAACAGTGTGCCAGAAAGTAGATTCTGTAGGTTGCGTAAATGAGTGCAGCATACATCCTGATTGATCAATCAGTTTTATACAATTCAATATTTGTATAAGTCTAACTGCATCCCATCCATCAATTTGCAATGCAGCAACGTTTCTAACTGACTTGACTTTGAATTCATCACGTCTAAAAGTTTAATGATGACTGAAGTTAATCAGAACTTTTATTTGGTGCTTTTAGTTTCACTATTATACAAATGACCTATCTGACATAGCAGAACGTCAAATATCAAGCGTTCCAGGCATTGTAGATTGATTTAGCCGTCAGAATAGACGAACTTGATTATAATTATCAACGTAGTTTCGAGTGAATACAACCTAAAACTAATGATTTCTAATTCTCTTCAACCGTCTGAAACGCATGCATTAGTATTTTTTTTAATTTCACACATGTTCTTACAACAGAATATTGAAAAGAAAGTATTCAAAATAGAACTAACTTGTAGTTAAAAGTACTTAATGAAGCTGACAAATGTGTTGGATTTGGTCCACATGTATAAATAATTCGATCATCTTCTGGCAGTTTATCTACATCATGTAAAATGAAACAGTCATATTCTTTGAATTTGGAAACTTCAAGAAAACCAGCATTTAATAAAGCACCACGATTAAATTTCCTTTCACCGGTCTAAAAAGTCAATAATATGTATGTCTTTAGTTTAAAGATTGTTAGTAACTAATAGACAAAGGAATTATAATGTAGCTTTTGAAAATCTGTTTAGAAAATGACTTGATCTAGGCCCTTGTGATCAGATAAACAATGAATCCCTGTATATTTTGGAAACGGGACATAGGCTTTCTGAGTCGATAAATCATTTGTAACAGACTTACTGATATATTTTATTAATATCTAAACCGATTGGTGATTGAATACTTTTCTCAAATTTTGAAAGAAAACTAGTTTCATGTCTAACAATCAAAGTAGCTCGTACGTTACAAAATAATAAAGTTCATTTAACTTTAGTGATTTAACTAAAATCTAGAAAATTAATTATAGAATGATAATTCTTGCAGAATACAGTGAATTCAATATATTCCATTACTTTCTATTTAACTACATATAGGTTAATATTATTTAATTATTTATAATCATTAACAAAATTTTCAATCTGATAAATGAATTGTCAATAACGAATGGATTATTTTAAATATAGAAAGATTAATATCTAAACGTTCCAACTTTTTACTCCGAAAAGAAACAGGCTTTTGTTCATCTGCTATCAAATCATGAATAAAATTAATCAGGCTAAGAACAGAATTAAAAAAACTTATTCTCCACTGAGAAACCGATCTCATTGTACACAACATGATACTCAGTAACGCAAACGAAAGAAGGTAAGTATCGAATATCTGAAACCTTTAAATGAATATAACGTATATGCTCATACAAAAGAATACACCACGGACGAACATAAAGGCAGGGCTCAACTCGTCTTACTGAACATATTCCTGATAATCTTATCCTTCAAAGACAAAACAGTCTTCATAGTTTGATAGCATATCGCCTTCAAGACACGGAACATAACGTTGAATAAAAACTAATCTATTGTATTAAAATTCACGGAAGCCATAGCAATCAGTTGGTTTAATTCTGACCTCTGTATTAAAAGTCAGTGGTTAACTTTCAACTGTTTTAATAAAAGAATCGAAATAAGCATTTCGCCACATACTTATTTCCTGCTTTTAACTGATTGTAATCATAAACGAGTCATGTACACGTTCATGAACAAATCCTTCTCGTTTTACATAATACTGTCTCAATTATTCTAGAACTGTCACCTTAAATAATGATGAAAAACCTGTCGTGCAATATTTATTCTTAATTATTTTTTTATATTTAGAATAATCTATTCAATTAAAGACAATTCATTTATGAGATTGAGCATTTTGTTAATGATTATAAATAATTATATAATATTAACCTTTTTATAGTTAAATAGTAAGCAAAACAGAACGACCGGTGAAAAGCAAGGAAGGCGAGGTAATCACCAACATTGAAGAGCAACAAAACAGGTGGGTAGAACACTTCAAAGAACTCTTGAATCGACCAGCTCCACTGAACCCACCCAACATCGAAGCAGCACCCACGGACCTCCCAACAAATGTTAGCCCACCAACAATTGAAGAAATCAGCATGGCCATCAGACAAATCAAAATTGGCAAACCAGCAGGACCAGACAACATTCCAGTAGAGGCACTGAAAGCAGACGTAGCGGCAGCTGCAAGGATACTCCACATTCTCTTCAATAAGATTTGGGATGAGGAACAAGTACCAAAAAACTGGAAAGAAGGACCCCTGATCAATATACCGAAGAGAGGCGATCTAAGCAAGTGTGATAACTACAGGGGCATCACTCTTCTCTCAATACCGGGAAACGTCTTCAACAGAGTACTGTTAAACAGGATGAAGGACTGCGTAGACGCCCATCATCGAGACAGACAGGCAGGATTCCGTGAGGATAGATCGTGTACAGACCAAATCGCAACTATACGGATCATTGTGGAACAATCAATTGAATGGAATTCATCACTCTACATCAACTTCATTGACTACGAAAACGCATTTGACAACGTGGACAGAACAACACTATGGAAGCTTCTTCGACTCTACGATGCACATCGGAAGATAGTCAATATCATACAAAATTCATATGATGGATTACACTGCAAAATCGTGCATGGAGGACAGTTGACAAAGTCGTTCGAAGTGAAGACCGGTGTTAGGCAAGGTTGCTTACTCTCACCCTTTCTCTTTCTCCTGCTGATCGATTGGATCATGAAGACGTCAACATCTGAAGGGAAACGCGGGATACAATGGACATCTAGGATGCAGTTGGACAATCTGGACTTCGCAGATGATCTGAACCTTCTATCCCAAACGCAACAACAAATGCAGGAGAAGACGAACAGTGTAGCAGCAGCCTCAGCAGCAGTAGGTCTCAATATACACAAGGGGAAGAGCAAGGTTCTCCGATACAACACAGCATGCACCAATCCAATCACAATTGACGGAGAAGATTTGGAAGATGTAAAAATCTTTACATATTTGGGCAGCATCATTGATGAACATGGTGGATCTGATGCAGATGTGAAGGCGCGGATCGGCAAAGCAAGATCAGCATATTTACAACTGAGGAACATCTGCAACTCAAAACGACTGTCTGTCAACCAACACCAAGGTCAGGATTTTCAATACAAATGTCAAGACAGTTCTACTGTATGGGGCGGAAACCTGGAGAACTGCGAAAGCCATCATTCAGAAGATACAGGTGTTTATTCACAGTTGTCTACGCAAAATACTTCGGATCCGTTGGCCGGACACTATTAGCAACAACCAACTGTGGGAGAGAACAAACTAGAACCCAGCGGAGGAAGAAATTAGGAAGAAGTGCTGGAAGTGGGTAGGACACATATTCAGGAAAGCACCCAACTGTGTCACAAGGCAAGCTATTGCATGGAATCCTCAACGTCAGAGGAGAAGAGGAAGAACAAAGAACACAATATGCCGAGAAATGGAGACAGACATGAGAAAAATGAACAAGAATTGGATAGAACTAGAAAAGAAGGCCGAGGTCAGAGTGGGTTGGAGAATGCTGATCGGCGGCGTATGCTCCATTGGGAGTAACAGGCGTAAGTAAGTAAGTAAATTAGTAAGTAAGCAATGGAATACATATTTTATGGATCTTATCATTCATATTTTGTTCGCATATTGTACGACAAATAAATTCTGTGTAAATATACTGTTGACTTAGTTTTGTAGAATATGTAGTTTTTTTTTAATGGCCCTTAATCTGCTGACTCGAGGTTGATCATGTAAATGATTGTTATCGAAATAATACATATCGCCAGTCCCTGTATATTATTATCAACTTCACTCGCGTTAGTGAATAACAGAATTAAATAAGTAAAATACGAGAATGGATTTTGATTATGTATATTTGATGTACTCAGTGATTTGAATAGGTAATCAAGGAGACGAAAAGAAGAACGAAGGAGATTGGAGAAGGCTTGTGAGCCAACTCAACAGAGTGTTAATCAATATTTATTGTCAAAACAAAAATAAGCTACAGACATGTGATGAGTGGGATTAGCAATCAACACATATACGATCATGTAAAAACAGTTAGAGTTATTAAGCGAGTAATTAACGAGGTCAAAGTAGACTCAAGAAGAATGAATAAATTGGCCTGTCCAGAAGCTAGAATAAGCCATATGGGCTTAACATAGCAGCCGACACTGCAATTTGTAAGCATATGTGTACCATTTAGAAGTTCGAAACAAATAATCCTAAGTCATAAGCTTGTCCATGGATTAGTTTTCATATAGAATTCGCTTTATTTGAAATAGTTTCATCAAAAGTACTTGTTTAGACTTTGAAATACTTTGACAATGATAACATAAATAATATGCACGCCTTTCATGTTCTAAACAAAACTCAAAAGATAGATCCCATAAAATATAGTATCTGAGTCTTTACCACTTACCTGTTCAATAATAAAAATGGTATATGGTATTCTTTGATGTCGTAAAAATCCATGTAAATGATCTGTTAACACTCGTAAATGTTGTTCTCTTTTACGATAAGGAATAATTATAGCTGATGACAAGCTAGGTAAACAACCTAATGGAGACCATATAATTGGTGTAGTATAATTGATAGTGTGATTTTTCTTATCAATAATATATCTTAAATTATTACTTGATACAGCATAACTATTTATTTTTGTGGCATTATACTTAGTGTAAAATGATCCAAATATTTGTTGTGGAATGAAATTTTCCAATGACGAATTCGGTGAAATAAAATCTATTGGTTGAGATAATGCATATTTATATTGTATCTGTGGCCAAAATAATGCTTTATTAGGCGTTTTTACGTGACCAACTGAAATATAAAAAAAATACAAAGTGAAATCGAAAAAAAAACTTTTATTTTTTTGAACATTTAAACTTTAATTTTAGATGTTTGTTATTTGAAAAATTTATTCAACATGAATTAATCATGTCAACTAAGAAGAAAACACTACCCAATGTTCACTTGCATAAACTACCATTCCAGATGAATTCGTTTTATTATAAAAATCAATTTCCAGATTATGAATATTTTTCAAGACCAGGAATTATCATTTACAAATATCCATACAATATAAAATAATAATCTAGGTTGTCAACAATTTATTGCTGTAGCTAACTTATGAGATGACCATTTCTTCTTAAAACTACCTACACATTACTGAAGCACGTATGTAATCACTGAACGAAATGATTAGTATTCAATCAATTGATTGATGTTCATTCAAGTTAATGTTAAGTTTGTTTTACGTTCTCTATCCTTGTTCAATTCCCATCGACTCTTTTTTGTATTGTTTTATACTACTTATTAATGTTGAGTAAACAGTTGTTTTCCCAAAATCTTCGCGTATGTTGTAACGCAAGTTTATCGTGTAATATTCGAAAATATTTACATATGCTTATAACATTTATTGTGTTTATCATTAAAACTATTTTCTCTCAATCCTTGTAGCAGTTATTTGCAATTTTTTGCAATCATTGTTTAGACACAACAGTTTCCATATTGTTTGCTCTCGGTTCAGTTTTTGCTTGTTGCTAAACTGTTATCAAGTTTAGACACAGCTAACAGCTGTTATTTGCACTATCGTATGTTATAATTATTCTTTATGTTATTAATGCAAGGAGTCTTTTTTCAGACTTACAGATCCGGTAAGCGCCACAGATACCTCAAAAATGGAGGTTTGTAACTAATTTATGTACACTATTCAATAAAACATCGTTTGTTTAGACAACTCGTTGTTTTGTGAATTTCGATTTCACGTGTATCTCAATTAGGTGGGCCAGACGCTTAGATAGATTTAGTAGTTAAACTAATATAAATGTGAAAACATTTGGAAAAAAGGGATTTTTAAGATAATAATTTGAAAATACCTATGACAACAACTTGCCTTGTGTATATTTTAATCTGCGACATCGTAACTACAAATCAAAAATAAAGTGAGGTAATTCGACATGTGCTACAAAGATGGTTCATTCAAATGCTTTTCTATATAAAAATCATATGCCGAATACACTGAACTTCAGAATATAACCATAATTTTAAGATTACCAAATTCATTTTAAACAATTGCTAATGGAATTTTCCTTAACTTACTTATTTACGTACTTACGCCTGTTAACTTTCGTGGAGGAGTATAGGTCGCCAACCAGGATTCTTCATCCAACTCTGCCCTGGACAATCCTTTTCAGCTGTTTCCAGTTGCTAATCATCCTTTTGATGTTAGCATCCAATTTTTGGCACAGTGTGTTCTTTAATTTTCCTCTCTTCCACTTCCCTTCACGATTCCAAGTTAGCACTTGCCTCGTGATATAGTGAGTTAATTTCCTCAATGTGTGTCCTATCAACTTCCAAAATCTTTCCTTATTTCACTCTTCAGCTAGAACCTAGTTTGTTCTCTCTCACAGTTGCTTGTTGCTGATGGTATCCCGTCAAAGGACAATGAGTATGTTACGTAGACAATTGTTTACAAATACCTGTACTTTATTGATGATAGTTGTAGTAGTTCATCACGTTTCAGCTCTGTACAGTAGAACTATCTTGACGTTAGTATTGAAGTTTCTGACTTTAACATTGGTTGATAGTTGTTTCTATTTCCGTATGTTTTTCAACGGTAGGAATTCTGTCCTTGCTTTGCTAATCCTCGCCTTTACGTCTGCATCAGATCCTTCACGTACATCGTTGATGCTGACCAGATATGTGAATTTTTCCACCTCTTCCAGAGCTTCTCCATCAAGTGTGACTGGGTTGGTGTTATCTGTGTTGTACTTCATCATCTTGTTTTATCCCTTATGTATGTTGAGGCCTACTGCTATAGAGGTTGGTGCTACAATGACAGTCTTCACCTGCATTTGTTTATGTGTACGAGATAGAAGGGCCAGGTCATCTGATTATTTAAAAAACACTTTTCAAAGAAAATCATGTCCGCACGATTATTTAATTAATCGTATTTTAATAAAAACACACATGACATAATTCCTTACTGATGTGTTCATTGTTTTCGAAAAAGAACAAACTGAAACGTGAAACGTTTAACACGATGTGTGGATTTCATATTTTACTTTAATGTTTAGCCGTTTATTCACTTTGCAAATTACTGTTTAAATTTATAAATCAGTGTATAATTTGATGTGTTTCTTCAAGTAGCCAAATGCAGATAAGCCATACAGAAGGCCATTCAAAAAATAGTCAACCACTTACATGGTTATAAATCAGCTGGACAAAACAGTCAACAGAAACACGTTACAAAACCTGAAAAGTCATATAGTCAGAAAAAGAGTCACTAGAAGTGACTAACTTAACCCTTGTGTAATATTTAGGAAGAGCTAATAATACTGTTCATAATGACAACGATAGCTTTGCAATTCAAACCATTTAGGTTATAGAATTTAAAACTGTCAATAGCATTTATTTTAGCTGTAGAACCATTGTGTTATGTTGGAAATCCATATCTTTATTATTATGCATTCGTCACTTGGATATCATATTTGTGTCCAGATGGTAAAGGATCATTAAAAAAAATTATAGGACTTAAACTTGTAGAAAAAAATCTTTAATCACATATTCCTGTTAAGTAGTTGAAAACTGTCAATAAAAACTTTAATTGAGCTCAGTTTTATGTTAGTTAAAACTCATCATCATCTGCGATAATGAGGAAAGTGTCATTTTCTGTGACATTCAATCATGTTTCACTTACTTTCACAAGCTAACCCGTTACAACTAAGCAGTTTCGGACACGACTGAGATTTTACTGCTTATTCATCACTGAAGTGCAATCACTATTATGCTTATCCAATCTTTACATTAGTCTTAAACACAAGTGCCTACATATTTATAATTATCTCATCTTGTTTTGATTAGAAGACATTAAGAAGCAAATGAAGAACGAAGAAGATTATTACACTGTTAACAGTTCGGCTTTTCAGATGTTGAGTACAAACATTAAATCCTAGTAGTTATTATTTGATTTATGAGTTTAAAACAAAGAAAATATTGGAATCGACTCCATAGATTAGTTATTTCAGAATATATATATCGCTGGAAAAACTTATTTTTAATCAGAATCAACTATAAGTTTATAATGTCAGAATCGTTCGTTTGATTTCAGAAGATAGATCACCCCATCATAGTAGGGTTTAATTTATTAGTTCAAAGCGAGTGGATGGAAAACTTGGACCTACGTTTCTACCGTGATCCATATAATTCGATAAGCATAAAACATTAGACAAACACCGCACTGGTTAGCACTCATTTACTAGTCATTGTATATAATCCAGTCCAAAAGAAGGTCATTTGCAACCGGAACAGCTAGGTAGTGATGTCTCTGATTATGACAATGGGTGAACTCAAATTGCATGAGGTTTATCATTTCTTCAAGATCGCAAATACCTTTCGCTGTCAAGTGTCAACTCGGATGAAACCTGTGTTCAAACCATCAGCTAATATCTAAACATGATCCACATGATGTTGGGTCACTCAAACTAGTGGTTGGTCACATTGTAACTTGATTTATGAAATCTGACCAGAATTATAGTATAGGTAAACCACTCTGCAATCAATTGGCATGAAAAGTAAAGTGTCGTTGTAAATTTGATAGCTTGTGTTACACACTTTATAATTTTACATCTCAATAATATCACATTTCTAAAAAAAGAGAGAACTACAAAAATGTGCTTATTATAATGATCTTAACATCATTTATCGAATATGGTTCACTAAACTCATCCAAAAATGACAAAGACTCAAAATATTGCCATTTTTTCCTTATCTAAATTTATCAAGAGATCAGGATATATGAGGATTACTTATTTCTGTAAATTTTTCGATATGAAAATCATAATATTTGTATGCTAAAAAAAGAATGGATAGCTAGATTGGAATACTCACAATTGATTGATCACTGGGTGGTGATCAATGTCATGCTTGTCTAGTCCTTATTAGTGCAGATCGAATGCTATCGATCGTGTTGCAATGTGGCCACCAGTCTAGGTGACTCGACACTGCGGGCACTATGTATTGAGATTTAGATGGTGGTTGGAGGTAGTCAACAGGAAACCCTGGACCCGGGTTTCGTGCTATTTGGCACTCGTCAGCAAGGTGTACCTGTAATCTTGAGGGAACTGGTGCTCCGTGGCGGATTCGATCTCGTGTCACCCAGCTTCACAGTCAGAGACGTTACCACTGAGCTATCCGAGCCGTGACTATCCTCCTGTGTCGAGTCACCTAGACTGGTGGCCACATTGCAACACGATCGATAGCATTCGATCTGCATTAATAAGGACTAGACAAGCATGACATTGATCACCACCCAGTGGTCAATCAATTGTGATTACATCTCAGTCCTACAGGAGGATAGTCACGGCTCGGATAGCTCAGTGGTAACGTCTCTGACTGTGAAGCTGGTTGACACGAGATCGAATCCGCCAGGGAGCACCAGTTCCCTCAAAATTACAGGTGCACCTTACTGACGAGTGCCAAATAGCACGAAACCCGGGTCCAGGGTTTCCTGTTGACTACCTCCAACCACCATCTAGATTGGAATACTTTTTAAAATACATAGAATATTGACCAGTTTAGTAAGGGGTAGGTCATACACTTTATATATGATAATTGACCAACTGCACCATCACGGTTTATTAAAATGATATATTATTGTGTCACTATAATTCAATTATCTTTTCAATCAAACTAATCAGGGTGAATGGAATTTCAGAAGATAATTCATTTTTGAAATTATAGTTCCAGATTAATTTGTTGTTTAACTTTAAAAACTGAATGACATTTTTTTTGGTATTTGTAAATACCCCAAATAGTACAATCAATTTTTTATGTTATAGATAACTTAAGAATAACACGTACATTTAAAGCAATTATTTCATGTTACAAATCACTAGTTATTAATTAAATTGATTCATTAACAGTTTCGTACAATTTAAAGAGAACATTATAATTTGATTATAAAAGGTTAAATTTAAACTGTCAAATTAATGATCTCAAAAGTTAAGATATCTAGTTTTATGACTCATTATCTCAACCATTGAAATTACTATATTATCCACAAAACTCCTTCTGATACTAATCAACATATACTCACTAGTGACTGGCTTCTAGAGGATTATCCTGGAGTTCTAATGAGAAGCAGTGACCAGTGGAGTTCAACTGGGTCTGTTGTGAGATAGTAACTCACTGAAGACAATGGTGGATGTGTCGCTCAATTTCGTGGATTAGTTGAAGTTAGACATTAACACCAATGGATGCCGGTCGGGTCAGTGGTCTAGTGGTTAAGCGTTCGCACGCGAGACTGATAGGTGCTGGATTCGAATCTCGCTAGGGGGGCGGTATCGTGGGTGAGCACTGTTGAGGAGTCACACAGTAGGTCGAAACGGCGTGCAGTGCTTCTAGGTTTTCCATGGTGGTCTAGCTTCAGCTGACTCATGATCTCAGCCAGTGAAATCTCTATAATATCCACAGAACCCCTTTTGATATCTAGTTTTATCTAGTAATAAGTAGTTATATCTGAACCGATGAATCCTTGAGATAACGAATACTTTTTATGAGACTTCAAGTTTCATAGTAAGCTGACTGTATACGATTATCTGTCAATAATCCCAATCATTTACTTAGACTATGAAAATGATAATTTTAATCAAATACTATAGTATGCCATTGGTTGTAAATTTCGATACATCATGTATCGTTATAGACATGACATAGTTTTACCCAAACTCCACTAAACGCTTTCGTAATTGTTTTGTTTTTACAATCATGTGATTGTATTGGATACAGTTTTAGGAGAGTCACATTCTTTCATAATTGAAACCAAGAAAAAAAACATGATTTCCTTTTAGGGATCATAAAAATTAACACTTTTCTGTTTGTTTTTTATTAAGATCTTTTAAGGTCTTACTTCATTTTCTATTAAATTAACGTTTTAAAACTTATCCTGATAATAATCAATTTGTCTACATTCATTTTTTGTATGCCTAAAACTTGAAGTGGTTAAAAGATAGCAGGTTTCTCTTGTAACAAAAACTCAGTCAGTAGTTTCTCACTATCGATTTAATTTTATTGATATTTGAGTACATAGAGGGCCACAATTCAACTTTATATCAATATACTTGAAAGAAATTTATAACATTCGACATGTAAATTGACTAGTGACTACATTGAATAGTAAAATGAATTGTCTCTTGTCGTTTTTTTTCTTTGAATAATTCAGTGAATAATTTGTGAAATGATTTAGTAATCATCTACTTGTTTACCTTCAAACTATGGGTTAATCTATAATCATCATTCATAAAAGTTATTCTATAATTATTATCATAACAAATCAATGAATTGATTTTAATCATCAACTCAATATACTCATACTTGTAACAATCATAGAGATATCAGTATAAAGATGTCATGTTTAAATATTATGAATAATTTCTGTAAAATTCAACTACAATCTATGCAAATCCATAAGATGTATTCGAATAATAATAATAATAATAATAATAATAATAATAATAACAATAATAATAATAATAATAACAACAATATTAACTACATTTCCGAAATAAAAATCAATAAAAAGGAACGGACAAAAAATTGATTTTTAAATAATAATAATAACATTAGGTAAAATAATACAAATAAACAAAAAAAATTACCCAAATATACCTCATTGAATGGATTATCAATAGATGCATAATTAATAATAAATGCTGGATTATTTGTTTCATTAAGTTTTGCACTCCATAAATAGCATACATAAGTAGCACCAATTAAAAATAATATCATGAATAAACATTTTAACGGTGAATTGATTAATGATGAGAATAACATTTCGAAAATTCTAAAATGATAAAGTATTGAAAAAATAAAGATAAATTATATTAGTTTGTGGTGGAGTTTTGTTCTCTGAGCTGGATGGTTTGGTCGTGGAGCTTTCATCGTTCTTCTGAACGACATCATCAGTACAAACTTCAGATAGAAGTGAAGTGTTCTATCTGAAGTTTGTGCTGATGATGTCGTTCAGAAGAACGATGAAAGCTCCACGACCAAACCATCCAGCTCAGAGAACAAAACTCCACCAAAATCATCCACCTGAGCTACAAATCTTCTCCATTATATTAGATTATATTTGTTCTTTTTTGGAAAAACAATAATCAATCCAACATAAAAGAATACCTAAATGATATGTGTCATATTACAGGCATCGGTGAATAAATTGATTGATAAAATCATTTATTAGTAATTTTAGATAATCTATGTTGGATAGAGACAGGTATCAACCTCAATGCAATGAAAGATGGTTGTATAATTTCGTGAATTGGTTGAGGTTCGACATTAACAGCGTTGGATGCTAGCTCAGTGGTCTAGAGGTTAAGCGTTTGCGAGCGATGCCGAAGGCTTTGAGTTTGAATCGCACATGAGGGATAGTGGATATACACTTTTGAGGAGTCCCATACTAAAATGAAATGGTCATCCAATGCATCCACATTTTCAATGGTGGTCTAACATCCATCGGTTCATAATCTCAATCAAAAAGTTCATCAGGTAATAAGTTGATATACATGCATTGTTTTACAAAACAAAAGATCATAAAGTTCGTAGTTACTATAAAGTCGTGTTTTATTTTATGAGATAAAAATTATTTTATTAGGAAATCATAAACGTGTATCTAAGTAATTGAATTGGATTTGTTTATTAAAACCATATTTTTAATATTATTGATAATCAGTTCCTGAATTTTATACTTGATGCATAATATAGTCTTAATCTTCAGTCTTACATTGGTTAGTGAGGATATCCGTAATGTATTCAGTGGTGAATTAATATATTGCTAACCCGTCTTGAACCTTTCCAATGTTACGGTCAGAAGCCTCAATAAAGCAGGAGAATATGACGTGTGGTTAGCAACCACATATCGTAGAAAAAAACTTTACCAACAAAACACCATTCTTATAAAATCATTTCAGTCACTTCAACTCTCTTCGAAGTCGAATGGTCTTCATATAGAACTTTTATAAGGCTTCGTGACAAAAGCATAAATTCTTGAGAAGTAGCAATGCCGACGATTATCTTGACAACAAGAATAACAACCAACATAGTTACTTGAAATGTCTGGACAGAGTGAGAAATCAAGTGAGTAGCTGCAGGAATAAGAAAAAAGCAGGTAGGTGAAACTTGTTGGACACAGGCCGGGAAGAGAAGCTTAGTTTCGAGAGGAACGTTGTTAAATTCGTGTCAGGAAGAATAAAATACAGAAAAACGTGCTAGCACTTGCAGTGAAGATGTCTGGGAAAATATAAAAATCGTTTACAGAGTGTGGATTTCACCACTTCACGATTACCGAAGTATCCTTCAAAACAGAGAAGGAAGAGAGACTGAAACGATTGTCAGCCGGTTCAACAGGCTTATCAACGGTAGAGAGGGAGAGTACAATGACCAATTTTCTGACAGGCTAGAGTTCATCGTAGGAAAGTGTTCAACGAGAAAGCTGACTGTTCCGATGGGGAACCTCAAAAGCGAGACCATCAGCAGTGACGAACTGTGGGAGCATAAGAAACAGCTTCCAGATTAAGAGGAAATTACGATATGATGTTGGAGATGGATAAAAAACACTTTACTGCACCCATCAGACTGTATTACAAAGCAATCTCTAACCTGAAATATTCAAGTTAAAAAGGAAGGAAATAGACTGACCAACACTTGAAGCTGGTAATTGTAGGGATATAACAAGAGTATGGATGGTAATTAGCAACAACTGAAAAAGACATAGGAAAGGGTTATTCCGTGATTCTCTGTTGACAAACTCTGCACGCTGAGAGGTAACAGATTAATGTAAGTAATTATCAGACATTTTATCCGGTGCTGTTGATCATTTTTCTATTTATTCACTGGCTAGATAGTTCAGAACTTCGCCTGCAGCCCTTCTAAAATTACTGCTATTCCTAAGCCCGGATAAAGAAGGAGGATTGGTCTAGTGGTCAGCATCTCATATTGTAGAAAACGGCTCTAAGGAAAAAAGCGCTAACCAGAAAAAAATTATTAAGCCATTCAAACTGTGACCTGGAAATTGAAGGATCTTCATTAACAAGAATTATGAAGGCTCACTGTGAGAGTCGAGATTCTTTGAAAATGACAATGAAGAGAGATGCTGATATCCTGCTACATCACTACCTGGTTGTGGTGAAGATGAAACTGAAACTATAAACGACTGGGGAAACAGCATTACAAAGGTTCAATACAGTCTCACATTCATATTCTGACAAACTCATCGAATTCAAGATAACGCTCAACAACAGATTCCAAGTCATACATGATCTGCTGAAGGAAGAGAGAAAACACTTCTATGGATGACAACTGGAAGGAAATCAAAGAAGCACTGACTTCAATGTGTCAGGAAGTTCTAGGCTGCAAGAGGCAACATCATAAGGAATGGATCATCATGGAAAACCTAGACAGCATTCAAGAAAGAAAGAACAAGAAGACGGTAATTAGCAACAGTCGAACAATAACAGAGAAAGTGAAGGCACAAGCTGAATACACTGGCGCAAGCAAGCAAGTGAAGAGGAGCATTCGAGCTGTCAAGTAGAAGTACATGGAAGAGCTAGCAATGATAGTGGAAAATACTTCAAGAGAAGGAAATATGAAAGAACTGTGTCAGACAACGAAGAAACCATCAGGATAATATAGTAAACCAGAGAGAGCGGTAAAAGACAAAGAAGACAAGACAATCACTGAGATTGAAAAACAATTGGACAGGTGAGTAGAGCAATTGGAATAACTCTTAAAAAGATCAGCACTACTGAACCTATTGATCATAGAAGCAGAACACACGGATCTCCTTTTAGATGTCACTCCATCAACGATCGAATGAATCAGGATGGCCATGAGACAGATCAAGAGTGGGAAAGCGACAGGATCAGATGACATGCCATATAAAGCAGTGAAGTCAGACACAGGGGTGACTGCAAACATGCTTCACTTTCTAATCAAGAAGACTTGGTAGGAAGAAGAAGTACTGACAGATTGGAAAGAAGAATAACAGGCATATAATTATACCGAAAAAGTGGGATCACAGAGAGTGTGAGAAATAAAATGGCATCACATCATTATTGGTTTAAGGACGAGTTTCCAACAGAGTATTGTTGAAAGACTCAGTAGACTCTCAACTTCGAGATCAACAGGGCGGAATCCGAAAGGATCGATCGTTTGCAGACCGAATCACGACACTATGGATGATTGTTGAGCAATCAATTGAGTGGAGTTTGTCACTATACTTCGGCCTTTTCTTGACAACGAGAAAGCGTTTGACAGTGTGTATCGGAGAATTTCATGGACCCTTACTCGGCACTGTGGTGTACATAAGAGTATTATAGTTATCATCCTGAATTCGTACGACAGACTACACTGTGGAGTCGTGCATGGAGGACAGCTGATTGATGTCTTGCAAATGAGAACTGGTGTCAGACATAGTTGTCTGCTCTCCCCCCGACTTTTTCTTCTGGTGGTCGATTGAATTATGAATACCTACAAATTTCAGCTGAAGCACGGAATACAATGATCAGCTTGGATGAAACTAGATGAATGGACTTGTTAGATGATCAAATTTTTGTATATATATCGTTGACAGGTTTATTACTTACTTATTTACTCACGCCTGCTACCCCCCAATGGAGCATATGTCGCCGACCAGTATTCTCCAACCCACTCCGTCATGAGCCTTCTTTTCTAATTCCATCCAATTCTTGTTCATTTTTCTCATATCTATCTCCGTTTCCCGGTGTAATGTGTTCTTTGGTCTTCCTCTTTTCCGTTGGCCTTGAGGATTCCATGCATAGGCTAGCCTTGTGACACAGTTGGGTGCTTTCCTCAATGTGTGTCCTACCCAATTCCAGCACTTCTTCCTAATTTCTTCCTCCGCTGGGTTCTAGTTTGTTCTCTCCCACAGTTGGTTGTTGCTAATAGTGTCCGGCCAACGGATCCGAAGTATTTTGCGTAGACAACTGTGAATAAACACCTGTATCTTCTGAATGATGGCTTTCGCAGTTCTCCAGGTTTCCGCCCCATACAGTAGAACTGTCTTGACATTTGTATTGAAAATCCTGACCTTGGTGTTGGTTGACAGACAGTCGTTTTGAGTTGCAGATGTTCCTCAGTTGTAAATATGCTGATCTTGCTTTGCCGATCCGTGCCTTCACATCTGCATCAGATCCACCATGTTCATCAATGATGCTGCCCAAATATGTAAAGATTTTTACATCTTCCAAATCTTCTCCGTCAATTGTGATTGGATTGGTGCATGCTGTGTTGTATCGGAGAACCTTGCTCTTCCCCTTGTGTATATTGAGACCTACTGCTGCTGAGGCTGCTGCTACACTGTTCGTCTTCTCCTGCATTTGTTGTTGCGTTTGGGATAGAAGGGCCAGATCATCTGCGAAGTCCAGTTCGTCCAACTGCATCCTAGATGTCCATTGTATCCCGCGTTTCCCTTCAGATGTTGACGTCTTCATGATCCAGTCGATCAGCAGGAGAAAGAGAAAGGGTGAGAGTAAGCAACCTTGCCTAACAATGGTCTTCACTTCGAACGACTTTGTCAACTGTCCTCCATGCACGATTTTGCATTGTAATCCATCATATGAATTTTGTATGATATTGACTATCTTCCGATGTGCATCGTAGAGTCGAAGAAGCTTCCATAGTGCTGTTCTGTCCACACTGTCAAATGCTTTTTCGTAGTCAATGAAGTTGATGTAGAGTGATGAATTCCATTCGATTGATTGTTCCACAATGGTCCGTAGAGTTGCGATTTGGTCTGTACACGATCTATCCTCACGGAATCCTGACTGTTGGTCACGAAGTTGGGCGTCTACGCAGTACTTCATCCTATTTAACAATACCCTGTTGAATACTTTTCCCGGTATTGAGAGAAGAGTGACGCCCCTGCAGTTATCACACTTGCTGAGATCGCCTTTCTTTAGTATTTTGATCAGAAGTCTGCCTAGATTCTCCTCGGGGGTTACTGCCGGTTCCATGCCCGGATAGAGGCGGAGGGTTGGGCATGGTGTTAGCGATCCCATCCCGTATAAAAGTCACTCGGCAAAAATACGCTAACTACAAAAATGAGAGGTTTATTAACACAACAATATTGTTATGATAACTTTCGTCAAAGGTTAAGCCCACTTTGGATACTACTCAAATGAAAGAGCACCGAGCAGATTTCTCTTTCCAGTTTGCTATTCTTTGGTTTCCAAGTACTGCATATTTCACGTATATATTTTAAAAATTCTTTTATTTCTCTATCTCTCTCTTAATTTTGCTGATCTTACACTTCATGAGTTTTTTTTTCAGTTGTAATTTCATCATCAGCAACAGTTAATCCTTTTACTTTTAGCCAGTCTAACTGATGCACATTTTACTGTAATAGCAGATATTTGATAATAATTACAAAGTTCGGATATTGGTGAGCGCGAATATCCGAAACACATTTCATTGTAGTGGATTACAAATTAAATCAGAATACGTATGATAAATTGAATGATAAAAATCAATATAGTATATCAGAGTCTACAAAAAACGTATAATACAAAGCCAGAGTATCTTTATTTATCGGGAAGAAAATTACTATATTGGTAAAGTAAGTAACAAACACAAGAACTAATTAATGTGTTATTAGTTATTCAGCCTTAGTAGGTTGTAACAACCCCATTAAAATATAGAGATATAGTATTTGTTAAACACTTAACATAATGTTTTATCTATCTAATTATACATAGAAATAGGCATTTTATCAGTGATTAATAAAAGAAACTGTAACAGTAGTTAAAAAGTATTAAAATGAAATTGATCGATTGAAATCATGAACCGATCAATGTCGCGATATCATTGATAACCTGGAAGCACTCGAAAACAGTTTCCTTCTAATATGGCACTTCTTAACACTGAACACTCATGAAATCGAACTCTGCAGTACAACACAAATCATTCCATCTCCTGTGTGAATACTTAAACTCTAAACCACTATGTCAGTATCCAATAGTGTTCTCATGTCTAACTTTAATCAATTCACCATATTGCATCACCATCTCACATAATCTTCGATAGATGACTGACTCACACTTGACACGTATTAGTTCCACTGGTCATGGATTCTCACTAGAACCCTAGAAATTCTTCTCTCGAAACTAATTACTAGTGAGCACATGATAACTATCAATATGGGGTTGTGAAGATTTTCGGATTTAATTGAGATCATGAACCGGCACAAGATTTCAGTGTAATGAAATTTCCATCAATTCTTTTAAATTACTTTACGAGTAAATGACTTCATTATCACTTACATCTTTCCTGAAATAACGTGTTTAATTCATAATATGAATAAAATTTAAAAAGGGGTGTAACATGATATATATATATATATATATATATATATATATATATATATATATATATATATATATATATATATATATATATATATATATATATATATATATGGTGTTTTAGTTGTGACGATTGAAAATGGTATTGTTTGCATTATCGATTTAGATGGAATTTGTCTAAGTGCAATTTTAATGAGTCAATAAACAGATAAATTAGTTTTTCAATACAATTATTCTACTTATCCTGTATTTAGGCTTATAGATTAATTTTTGATTATTTATTGTTTATTGTTATTATTAAACTACAAATTAACATAACTTTAGTAAATTTAAAGTTAACACTTAATACGTGTCAAACGTACATGTAAAACCTTTTACTTATTTCAAGTGCATGATTTTTTGTGATAAACATTAGGTTTTGTAGTACGGATCCGATTAAATTAAACATATTCATATCCTCTAAGTGTTGAGTTATCGATTATTTATACCCCTTGAAATGTAGAGTCTCATATACTATACTGAGTGAATTAAAATTTAAATAAAGTATACTAAGATGCCTAAGCAACCACTTACGATAGATTTGTGTGTCTCCAACAGTAATTAGCATTGTGCATCGTGGTAATCGGTGTTCAGGCATACGTAACACCTGGCTCAACCATCTCGATCGATCAACATTTTCAACCTCATCAACTGATTTACTATCATTTCCGAATACCCTACATCTAACCTCACTATTAATTACTCGGTGATACCAGCAGATGCAAACAACATTTCTAAGTCACCTGTCATTAAACACAAGCAACTTACGAGTATCTTCTACTTTCAATAGCCACATTTCTCAGCCGTAAATTAGAACAGAACGAACTGCCACTCAGTATACTCGTCCCTTGATTGATAGATGGATATCTCCCCTTTGTCAAACGTGACTTAAGTTGCCAAAATACAAACGAGCTTTCTCGTTGGATCTCGTCGGAAACCAACCCACTACGGCTGATCGAACTTCCAAGATGAGTGAAGTTGTCAACGCGTTCGATTACTTCACTCCCTATCCTGAGTTCAAGTGTTCACACAGGCCAGTCCTGAAGCAACAACCTGCTTCCAAAGCATCCTGTCATTATTGCCCAATGTTTTCAAAAGACTCTGCATTTAATCAGCATATTCACCAAACGAGAATATGTCATATGAGTATTCTAAGTCGATAAGTACACCTCCTTGTAGGGGATCAATGCCCGAAAACTCAAATGACGGAAATGTTATTTTCATCAATATGTCTATGATGAAGTTGAACAAGGATGGAGATAGTAGACAGCTTTGCCTGACACCACCTGAGGTTGCAAAATCAGATGACAGTGCGCCATAAGCTCAGATTCGACTAGTAGTGTTCGAGTAAAGAGCCCTCACAAGGTTCATGTACTTTTGAGGTACGCCTTTCAATGACAGACACTGCCACAGAACCTCTCAGTCAACACAGTCAAATGCTGGTTTTATGTCAAGAAAAACTATCATTGTCGGACGCCGACAAACATAGCTGTGTTCTAAAACCTAGCAAATGATTAATATGTGGACGATGCAGCCATGACCAGGTCTGAAGGCAGCCTGATTCTCTCGTGTTATCAGTTCAAGAGTCTTTGTTAGGCGTCTGATAATTTTAAGAGATATATTGGTCAAACTAATTCGTCTATGGTTATCACAGGATGATTTTAACCCATTCTTATATATAGGGACAATCAGTGATTGTGACTAGTCAGATGGTATTGCATCCAGTCATCAGATTCTAGATAAAATATTGGTCAAAAATAATCGCTAAAACTGAATCAACATACTTAGAGACCTCTTGAAAAAATCCATCTGGACCAGCTGCTCTTCATTGTTTCAGACCATCTTATCTGTAGCTTTTTGAACTTCAATTAGAATTGTGTGGCCTCCTTTAATGTTTCATTCAGGCAGTTTGGGAATGGTGGGTAGTTGTAGAATTGCTGAAGGCCATCTGAACTACTCCCTAAAGTGTTCCGCCTATCATTCTAAACATCTGGATTGAGAACAGAAAATAGTGTCGTCTTTTTCCTATCTACCTGGGCATTAAAGTCACCCGTTATGAGCACTATGTCTGAGTGTTTAGCTTTCTGAAGAAACTCAGAAGGCTTTCTGTAAAAGTCATCTTTCACTTCATCCAGGCTACAGTCAGCGGGAGTGTAGGCAGAAACGACAAACAGCCAACGACGTGTCTCACTGTCTTTCTGAGTTCCTAACGAGCGGTTTAGCCGTTCACCACATAGGCGTCTGTTAACGGGAATTCATTCCGATAGTGCTTGTTCTGCCCTCGTACTCAGTACTATGCCTACATCTGTCAGCACACGACAATTACCCATCGGGTCATCAGAAACACAGAGTGTGTTACTCGTTGGCTTTCCGTTTCGGAGAAATGAGGTCAAGTGAGTGACCACATTAGGATTCTGTATATGTGTTCCGGAGACACAACATATATCAGTCGTACGAGATTCTAGGGTTTTACTCAAGAAAACCTGCCGGCCAATTCGATATAGGGTGAGCACACTGAAGGCTCCAACGTGTAGTCTGGAGCGAGGTTTCAGTAGACTTGGGAGTGGTTCGTGCACAATAAACGCTGGCCATGGTGACTCTTGAGGAGAATGTGAAAAGAGGAGGTTTGGTGTTGAAACTCGAGGTCGGAGGAATAATAGGAATTGAAGAGAGAGACTGATTGTGAATACAGTGATCTTCAGTGGTGTAGGGTAATGAGGGCTGTTATCACTTCCCGGTCGTCCACACCATGGAAGGGTTCTTCTACATGAACCTGAAAACGAAATTGGATTATGGGTGGTCTTAGTGATCTGAGAGCATGACCACAGTGGCAGAGGGACAGCTATTTGAGTTTGGTCACACATGACCATTTTGTGATAAAGTTTGGTGTTGACTACGTACTTGTTGAGACTTTACCACCGGATACGGATATCAGTGGAATAAGGCGAGATGCGTATTTTTAGGGTCCGTTTTAACAACCCCACCCCACACACTTGTGGGAAGGCAGCATCGCTGTTATGCTGGTTATCTGATGGAAACACCTTACTGCCATCACAACTTTGTGTAATCAACTGTACGACTTTTGCCCTCGAACCTTGTGTTTGCTGCTTTTAGTTCTACCTCTCCTCAACCGACCTGTCTGCCATAGTAGAACCTTGGGAAATGAATGTTTCAGGCAGTATAGCTCGATTTGTTTGTCACGATAGGCAATCCTGACCGCCACGTCAATGTGGCAGCAACGGTCGAGTTCAACAATTGTGTCTCAAATGGAAAAGCCTGTAAATACAAGCTTGTTATTATTATTACTCATATTACGTGATCTAACGTTATAATATTTCTATTACATCATCTCGGTTATTCTTTGTTCACATTTCCTCAAAAAACTAGTACCTTAACAAAAAAGAGATCTTAACTTATCAAAATAATTTCTATCATTCTTATGTAAAATGTCTTCATAAGAAAATTTCAGTTCCACCCTATACCATCATTTTCTTGAATATATCAGAGAAAGGGAAATTCTTGCGATAAATTTTATTGATTAATTACTTTCCTGCTTGATATATGATACATGAGAACAGAAGGATTATTTTCTTAAGCATAATGACGTTGTTGAACGTTTACGTAATCTTAAAAAATTGTTTTGACAAACAATAATTAACAACCCATTTTCTATGATACTGTGAGTAAATATTTAGGTCAATTATTGTATTGCAGTATCCAGTAGTGTTATAAGCAAGTCAATACTTGGGACATCAATCAAGGTATTGTAATTATATCATAATTACTAGTTTAATAAAAAAGATATTTCGTTAGACAAACTACCAATTCACATTACCTTTTTTGGTAATTGCGAAATCCTCATAGAATATTGAAAAGACGAGGAATATTACAGTGAATAATTGTCTTTCGATAAATTTAGTTTCTAATGTCACAAATTCAGAATTTTCGTGACGTCTAGTTTTTAAATTAAGTAACCCGGTCCTGAAGCTTGCATCATTCTTACGGACGACATAATCAGCACAAACTTTAGATAGAAGTGAGCTGTTCGAATTTCTTCATATATGTTTGATAGCTTATTTTGTCAATCTTGATCTTGATTGATTGCTATTGTTCGTACAACTCAGTTCTATCTGAAGTTTATACTGATGATATTGTTCAGAAAGACAATGAAAGCTAGATGATGAAAACACCCAGTTCAGAGAAAGAACTATTATTAAATCATCGACGCGAGTTATAAATCTTCACCATTACAAATTTATGATCACTGTAGAACATGAAACAAAATATTAAAATATGTGAAGAAAACGTCCTATTCGTACTTATCAATATTATGATTTGAAAATAGTGAAATGTACATCTACTATATTTTAAATGTTAACAATATACGTTATTCATTCAGCATCGCTGTTATGCTGATTATCTGATGGAAACACCTTACTACCGTCACAACTTTGTGTAGTCAATTGTACGACTTTTGCCCTCGAACCTTGTGTTTGCTGCTTTTAGTTCTACTTCCCCTCAACCAACCTGGTTTGTTAATCAATTAAATTCATTACACTGTAATTCGATAGAATTTGGTCAATATTAATAACAGTAGACAAAAAAACTTCAAATTGTTTCATACTCAATGATCAATAAATTGTGATTGAAATAAACCAAAATGTACATAGTTCAAATGTTCATTCTACTCAATAATCTATGATTGAATTAAATTATTTTTTAGTCATTAATTCATCAAGTTATTTGGTTAAAAATAGTAATAACTCACTTTTTAAAATTGAACAAATAAGAATTAGAAGAAAAATGAGTGAATATTCCTAACCATCGTTTAGACATAATGTTTTAGGATTATTTCTACAATAAATAGAAAATGTATATTTAGATAGGTATCATTACCAAGGTTTGATTTGATAATTTCGAATAAATTGAGCATTGAGTAGATTATTATCAATAAAAATAATCTATTTGTAATATCCCAATGAGTAGAAAATTGGATTTTCTGACGTTTCGTGACTTAGTTTAAGTTACTTCTTCAGAGAATAAATAAATAACCAAATTAAAATTAATCCAAGTTTAAATAGTACATTGGAATAACACGAATATTATGTGATCAATCAAAAACAGGTTAGAAAATCTAATTTTCTACTCACTGGGATATTACAAATAGATTATTTATTTATGTATATTTATATAGTTTTAAAAATCCATATAGATTAACTTAAAAAAGAATAGTGAATATTTATGTCAATAGTTGTTATGAGATAATACATTATCAAAAGCATTATAGCAGTAAATTATTAATGGATGATTAAGGTATGACTAATGCAAAACCTTCACTAGTTTTTTAATTAACTAACATGATCTAATTAGATGAAGATTATCAGAACTATGTGATCTATTAACGCAATACATTTCGAACAATCTAATTACACATACTTGTTAAGAACATTTATGATAGTGTTGTATAAAAGTGTAAAATGGCGTATACTAAGGTTTATTGAAGCCTTAGCCATACGACAATTAAAACCCCCTTTGTGTGTTCAAAAACTGTTTGTTCTTACCTTAAACCTACCCTGGTAATATTGACTTATTATCCAGAGTGATTAGGTTTCGAATTGTGTTCACATTATTATTATTACTCTCATTATTATCCTTATCTCCTCTTACCCCATTTCCAGTCTAGTTGACCTTTTATTTTTATATATAAATGCTCTTACCAAGTATATGTGTGATCAGATTGTTCGAAATGTATTGCTCTAATATATCACATAATTCTGATAATCTTCGTCTTCTAATTACATGATCGAAATTTATCAAAGGGACTAATTGTTTTAACACTATCTAATTGATTTATTTTTTGTATGAATGATCTATCAATCCATGTAGTACAATGATTATGAATTTACAGCTTTAAAGTAATAATAAATAATAATAATTAATAATTTGAATAATATTAATAATATAGTAAAAATTATCTATAAGTTATGTAATAATAAAAATTTATAATTTATTAAGGATAAACATTTGGCAAGTTGAAAACGTGAGTCAGTTGAAGCTAGACCACCATTGAAAACCTGGAAGCACTGGACTGCCGTTTCGTTCCGGTATGGGACTCCTCAGCAGTGCGCATCCACGGGGTTCGAGCCCCGCGTGGTGCGGGATCGTGGATGCGCACTGCTGAGGAGTCCCATACCAGGACGAAACGGCAGTCCAGTGCTTGTGAAATTTCTTAAACTCTCCACAAAACCCATTCTGATAATAAACATTTGATTTAGATGGAGTTTTGTTCTCTGAGCTAGATGATTTATGTCGTGGAGAATTCATCATTCTTCTGAATAATATTATTAGTACAAAGTTTACGTAGAATAAATCTTCTCCATTATCTCAGCATTTGATTTAATTATATAATATAAAAGAATGAATTATAATAAGTCAATTTAATACATCATTAATGTATATATGTATTCATTGTAAAATATTTAAACTCACATTACTTTATTCATTTACACTTGGTTTCATGTATTTAAAATCAATTCGATTTGAATTAATCAAATTTTCCTTTATCAATTTATATTATAATTTTTGTATAATCAACTATATATGAATCTTATTAATTAATCAATTAATTAATTATTATTTGTATTCTACCATTAAACATTAATAGACACAATTTATATGTCACGTACAACTAACTACATGCAACAATATTTTTGACGAATAGAAAATCTAATTATAATCTATTTTGTCTTTTTGTCAGTAAAATATATGTGTCTATGAGTAGGAACTTACATTGAGCACATTGGAAATATATATATATATATATATATATATATATATATATATATATATATATATATATATATATATATATATATCCTAATCTCAGAAGGGCTTTTTGTGGATATTTTAGTAATTTTAGTAATTGAGATCATGAGTCAATTGAAGTCAGACCAGTGGAGTTCAACTGGGTCTGTTGTGAGATAATAACCCACTGAAGACAATGGTGGATGTGTCGCTCAATTTCGTGGATTAGTTGAAGTTAGACATTAACACCAATGGATGCCGACCGGCTCAGTGGTCTAGTGGTTAAGCGTTCTCGCGCTAGACTGATAGGTGCTGGATTCGAATCTCGCGAGGGGGACAGTATCGTGGATGCTCACTACTCAGGAGTCACACAATAGGAAGAAACGGCCGTACAGTGCTTCCAGGTTTTTCATAGTGGTCTAAATTCAACTGACTCATGATCTCAACTAATAAAATAAAATCTTAGTCATAAAAACACCATTGCTTAGGAAGATTAAACAGAAGGCCCTCATGAGTGTGTTTATAAAAAAAAAATTATCGACAATTGTTTGTTTGTTAATAAGGTATTTTCATATATATATATATATATATATATATATATGAAAATACCTTAAATTATTAGATGGTAACCTGTTCAACTCAAGGTATAATCATCTTGAATCCAATCTATAATGAGGCAGTAATTATTCACTAATATAGAGTTTTAAACTAAAGGAAAACTACTGTTTACTGTTTTCTAGTTTTTCATAGTTTCCAACCAATACCAGCTTGCGTGAATCTATGACAAAAAACTCAACTAAATTTTGTTTGATTTTATTCTTTAAAATTCATAACATTTTGAAAAAGATATTTTGAGTTGTAGAGTGAATTTATATATCGTCAAACATTTTATTATTTACTTGAATAAAAGTGAATTTCAATTAGACTTTTCAAAAGGTGAATTTATTTGTTGATTGATCAGCATTTTCATTTGTTTTACATTTACAGAGATTGAAGTTTATCTGTTACATTTAATTTATCTAGTTGATCAATACTTTGAATAGGAGATGCATTTGAAGACAGAACTTTTAATCAATTTCCATAACTCAGTAGTGATAGTTATCATGTGCTCACTAGTAATTAGTTTCGAGAGAAGAATTTCTATGGTTCTAGTGAGAATCCATGACCAGTGGAACTAATCCGTGTTGAGTGTGAGTCAGTCATCCATCGAAGATTATGTGAGATGGTGATGCAATATGGTGGATTGATTAAAGTTCGACATGAGAACACTGTTGGATACTGGCATAGTGGTTTAGAGTTTAAGTATTTACACATGAGATGGAATGATTTGTGTTGTATTGCAGAGTTCGATTTCATGAGTGTTCAGTGTTAAGGAGTGCCATATTAGAAGGAAACTGTTTTCGAGTGCTTCCAGGTTATCAATGATATCGCGACATTGATTGGTTCATGATTTCATTGAAACTTCTGACTAAAAGATTTTCTGTTGACGTTCTTTTTATATTATTATATCTTTTCTAAGGGGTAACTACGTAGTCAATAAAGTCGTTGGACAATAAATTTATTTCCACAGTACCAGTGATGTTACTGAAGCAACTGATAATATCATTATTTAGGTACAATTCATGAAGAAAATTCAGTACTACCAGACAGATCAGAAATTGTTTGAACAATACCGTGGAAGTAGAATAAAAATCATTGTAAACTTGAGAATATCCTTGAACATGTTCATGAGGTATTATGAGTTGTTTATGAAGAAAACGCATTGAGAATATAGCTTTTTAAGTTACTTTGCCATTCTAGTTAGGCTAGTGAAAAAGTCAAGGGTGAATCAAACGCAAAATATCAATCATGCGCGAACTTGTTTGCCTACCGATTGCTAAAGATTGGCAGTTGCTTGAGTTTAAGAAAATCGTTTACTTACGTGGTTGTAGTTAGTCATTGGTAATTGAAGGCATCATGTGAAACGATACGACAACCTAAGCACATAAATTCAGAAAAATTCTAGTAATTTTCCAAATAATGAAAATTGACATTGGACAAGTTTATTATGAAAAGTAATAAAAGGAATAAGATTGGCGTACCCAAAACTATTTAAAATACAGATTTGATAATTTCAGCTCTCGTATTCGTTAAAAACTACGTAGTTAAAACAAAATCTACATTTATGCACATTTCATTTCGATGATTAACTAACTATCCACCCTATTAATATTCAGTGTTAAATACGTCAATCTATGCTCATTGGGTAGCCAATATCTTACAATTCCACTGAATCTATTGTCATTTTTGAAGATCGTAGGAGAAATTATTAAATTTGGTTGAATACATGGAGTAAGACCGAAGCATGGCTATTGAACTGCACTGGTGACCACTGTGAAGTCAGATAATCGTCAACCTATACCCTATCGAAGCATCCGTTCACGAGGTCCAGATCCTATTAGACTGTTCGGTCAAGTACCGATAATTTAAATCTTTCTAACAAATCAAATCAACATCATTTTCGTGTTACTTAGAAATAAAGTAATTCATTCTTCATTATTAATAATTAATAAAATGGAAAGTTTTGTTTTAATTAACACCGTTATGTACAAACAAATTATTATAATTATTAATATATGTTTGTAATACAGTTTGCCTTTAGTTAAAAACGTTTCTCAGTTGACAAGAAAATAAGGTGTTGCGACAAAAATAGAATGAAAGTAAAATAAATGTCTGGAGCGTTTGTTATTTGATGAGAATTGCCATAGTCCTGTCACATGAACTGGAATGAAAGTAGTATCCAGCCAGTCTACAGGTAACATTTTTTTTTGGGGGGGGGTCAGTAAAATCGTGAATGAAGTTTTGAGCGGAGTAGCAATTTATATTATGGACTGTTTCAGGATTTTAAGTATAGTTCATCCAATTCTGTTGATTTTTCTAGTTCTAGAGAACTTAATGTTTTTTGTACGTCACCTCGGTTGAAGTCGATAGTGAGTAACTGACTTGGTGACATTGCTTCTGGTCCTCATTTTTTGTTTAGAGGAGGCTCGTGAATGAGGACCGTCCCGAAATAGTTATGCATGGCAGGTGTGGAATTGTGGATGTGCACTGTCGGGGAAAAGTTTCATACTAGGAAGAAACGTCACTCGAGTGCATACAGGTTTTCAATGGTGGTTAAGTTAAGATCAGTTCTTGATTCAAACTGAAAATATAAAACTATCAGAAAATAAAATTGAGAAAAATTCAGAGAAGAAGATGTTCTTGTTGACAAAATCATGTGCTTAAACTGTATATTCGTATTCGTGGTAATTTGATAAATATATGTGTTTTCATAGAAGGATACCAGGGACTTCATCATAAAGTGACCCAAGATTTCAGACATTAAGAAAGGTTGCGCATTGATCGAGAGGTTAGAGAAGAATATGGGGATGACAATAAGTTACGGGTCAGAAAAATATTGGATAACCGTCCACTCAACAGATATGAAGAAAAAAATGAAAAATAAGCCATATCATACACATAGTTCTCTTTACCAAGAAGAGAGGAAGAGAGGTAGAACATCTCCTGGACATAGGATTTGAAGTTGATACGTTGCGAAATTTGAAGGTTATTGGTAAACACTTAAGCTCCAGTATTTTGAAATTTCATAAAGCAATTTCTACCAGACATCAGAAACAAGGTCAAATTTAATTTATTATTTGATTGTTCCCATTGTTGTTCCCATTCACTACAGTATGCCATGAAAAATCTTTTTAAAAAACACTTAGAAATATAAGCCCCTCATGAAATAATGTATCTAATCTGCTTCCCCAGCAATTTCATATATAGTGCTCTTACCTCATTATTTATCAACAATAAGCTATGTAATGAAATATTATAGAATCAGGCAAATATCATATTCAAACTCAAAATAAGACAAATTAAATTTTTATTAATAGTCGATATAATGAATATTGACCAAATATTTCTCCTCTGCTAAAACAACATTAAATCTATACGGAATGACAATTTCTAAATTGTACATAATTAACTAGTACAAATGATACTTTTCCAATAATTCTCAAATAATCAGTATAGGGTTGTAGAGATCATGAATCGATCGATGTTAGACAACCACTGAAAACCTCTAAGCACTGGACGTCCATTTCGTCCTATTGTGGGACTCTCTGGCAATGTGCATCCACGATCCCAATTGCATGATTTGAACCCGAGGGCCTTCAGTCTCGAGCGCGAACGCTTAAACTCTACACCATTGAACCGGCCGGCATCAACTAATCCATGACGTTGTGTAACCATCTTTCATTGTATTAAGGTAGATACTTGTCTCTACCCGACGTGGATTAACTCCACTGGTCAATAGGACTCCAAAAATTCCCTCACAAAGCTAGTCACTAGTAAGCACCTGGTCATTTTCAGTATAAGATTGTGGAGAATATTAAGTTTTCGATTGACATCATGAACTGATTGATATTAGACGAAATAAATTTATTTTTTTTAATAAAAAAATACTAACCTTTGATTCATTCCGAAATCTTTATCTTTTTTAATGATAAACTGATTTCAATAATTTAATCAAGATTATTAATTAACTATTACATAAGTTATATATATATTTATATTTGGAGTCTAGATTATCAGTATAAAAATGGATCTAATTTATGTTTATATATTTAATATTCAAATGTATTTATTAGTATTCGATCCTATTGATATGCCAAGCATAGCAACAACAACATTATTGTTTGTTTGTTTGTTTTACTTTTTATAATTCGAAATTGAAATTAATTAATTAATAATTGTAAATTATTATTATTATTATTTTTGTTATTTTTTCTCTATTTCATTGGAATTATTATTTTTATATTCAATATTATATAAAATCAATAAGAGTAATTATTAGTAATTGATAGAAATACACATGATATATATATATAACTTATGTAATAGTTAATTAATAATCTTGATTAAATTATTGAAATCAGTTTATCATTAAAAAAGATAAAGATTTAGGAATAAATCAAAGGTTAGTACTTTTTTATTTAAAAAAATAAATTTATTTCGTCTAACATCAATCAATTCATGATGTCAATCAAAAACTTAATATTCTCCACAATCTTATACTGAAAATGACCAGGTGCTTACTAGTGACTAGCTTTGTGAGGGAATTTTTGGAGTCCTATTGACCAGTGGAGTTAATCCACGTCGGGTAGAGACAAGTATCTACCTTAATACAATGAAAGATGGTTGCACAACGTCATGGATTAGTTGATGCCGGCCGGCTCAATGGTCTAGAGTTTAAGCGTTCGCGCTCGAGACTGGAGGCCCTCGGGTTCAAATCATGCAATTGGGATCGTGGATGCACATTGCCGGAGAGTCCCACAATAGGACGAAATGGCCGTCCAGTGCTTAGAGGTTTTCAGTGGTTGTCTTACATCGATCGATTCATGATTTCTACAACCCTATACTGATTATTTGAGAATTATTGGAAAACTATTATTTGTACTAGTTAATTATAAGCTTGTTTACTTCACACTTATATAATTTTATAACTGAATTCTGTTATTTATCTAAATGAACTTTGTTTAATGGTTAAATATATGAAATTATTTTCCATAACAGGAAATTCAACCTTTGTTCACATAGTTTTTTTTCTATAATCATTAAATAGAATAAAATTTATAATTTATTACTTATTATATAATTTTTATTTATTGAAGTAAATAGTTCAAACAGTTACATCATTCCCTTTTCTTTTTAACTATTCGATTGTATATCTTGGAAGTAGATTAGATTTGTAAACAAGACTATAATTTATGGATGAATCAATTCGGGTATAAGATAACAAGTTTTGGATTTTGTTGCGAAATTCACTCATCCATTTGGATAAAATGGATTTTTGACATTAAAACTGATGTCATTTAGTGTTGAAAACTTTAAATTTAATTTTTAACTTTAACCAACAACTGAACATCATCATTCTAATCCAACATAATGTTTCATAACCTTCATTTGGTTTTAGTTATTAGGTGGACACACTCAAGATCATTTCAGAGTTGCTCAAAGGTCGTCCATAAATTATAGTCTCATCGATTTGTATTATTATTTTAAAATCTTTAACTTCCACATTAACAGTATAACTCAAAATGGGATACTTGGTACATGAACTATATTAAATAAACTTACAGAAAAAAAAACATTTTCTAAAGTTAAGATTCTATGAATTATTAATTTCATTTATAAATATCACTACTTACTATATAAAATTATACAGCAAATCATTTATGAATAATTACACATCATATTATAAGTAGATCTTCTGTAATTTAAGTGTACAGAATACTTGTAACATCAAGGAATAAAACTTTTCCAATATGATATTAGACGTAAAATTGTGTATTATTAATGTTAATTGAACGTTTCCACATTTCTTCTATCATTTACTGTTGAGTATAATGAAAATATACAATAATAAATAAGATAAATTTAATACCAGTTGGAAACTTATTGTATGCATCTATGACCTAGCTGATCTAAGTTAAATAGCTTAACATCAAAATAAACGTTGTTCAGTTCAGATCCATAGAATCTAGCATACATATGTATACCCGGGTTAATAATGAAATCGACGGTAAAAATGAAATGGGCTTCTCAGTGTGACTTATCTTTAAAACAATTTAATGATTTTCACTAAAATTAACAATCAAATTGATCAGTTGAATTCATTGTGAAAAAAAAACATGTGGAAACAAATCACAAACTGATCGATGAAAAGTTTACTACACGTGACTGATGAGGCATAATATAACAGAATGGAAATATGCTACATAACAACAGTTGATTTCTACTAGAAATGGTTTGTTATGCGATTTGACTATGATTAACGTAATGTAAAATTAGGACAGATAGAATTGTTAACATTTCAAAGCAACTATTCTAGGCAAACAGAATTATAAGAATCAATGACAGTGATCTAAAATAATTAAAATAATGTTCAAACTTTTATTGATTACATGGTATACTGTCGATTGTATTATATTTTAGTCTAATTAACCTACGTTTAACGGAATGGAAAAGAAGATCACATTTCATTTAGATCATATGATTAACGTATTCACGAAATCTTTAACATGATTATTTTTGTAATTTGATATAATTTCACCGGTTAGCACTTATGTGATGATCTAAAAAAGCAGTGAAACCAAACATTCAAAACTAGTAATGACGTAATAAGTAATAATTTTCATTGTACAAACTTTCCATTTAAATGAATTTCAACGGCTTCAAGGTGGAACTCTGGACAATGAAAAAATTACCTAACTAGAACTACTAAGCTCAATAGACGATGTTCAAGTGAGATGATAACAAAAATAATACGTAAATGATAACTATGCTTCACATATTGTAATAAACAAATGATAATTTAAGTCGTTAATAAAAATGATAGAAAATATGGTTTAAAAATGTGACAATCAAATCAATTCAGGAGTAAAAATGTAGAAGACTATTCTATGTACTACGGATAAATACACAAGGAATCGGTTATTTTCAGTTAACTGATGAACATTCACCCCGTCCCCTTTTACTTTTATTTTTTATTTATTTTATTATTTTATTCATTCATTTCATTACATAATCGTCTAATGTGTTTTAATTCCATGATTTCTAATCACTATCTCAATTTTCTGGAACTTTCCCTCTCAAACTCTGTATATTCGAAACTAAAACTTTTATGACCTCACTAACTCTAACGAAATCTTTGCTACATGAAGTTGCATATATTCATCTTTCATTGCCCTCTGTTGTATAAGTATGTCAATATTTATAATAAATTTGAATTTCAAATATTTTAGGTTGTAAGCAGCTGATGAGAACCTAACGAAATAAAATGAATTCATATTAATCTGCACCAATCTTTGTTCTTGCTCTTTTTAATATATATTTATCAGTTGAATTCATGAGTCGATTGAAGTTAGACCACCATGGATAACATGGAAGCACAGGACGGCTGTTTCGTCCCAGCGCTTCTACGTTTTCCATGTTGGTCTGGCTTCAGATGACTCATGAATTCAACTATTAAGTCACTATAATATCCACAATACCGCGATCTAAATATCAATATATATAACTCCACCTGTAGCTCTCCTAGAGTTACTGCCGATCCCAAGCCGAGTAAAGGAGGAATAATGAACATGGGGTCGGAAACCACATCCCATAGAAAAAATTTTGTCATAAAAACGACAACCACATTACACAAATTAAACTATTCAAACTCTGAAGATCTGAGCAAACGTGAGAACCACAGAGGAATCACACTACTGTCAGTATCAGCAAACGTTCTCAACAAAGTGTTTCTGAAAACAGATGAAAGACGTAGTAGACGCCCAACATCGAGACCAACAGGCTGGATTCCGTAAGGATCGGTCGTGCACAGACCAAATTGTGACAACACGGATCATCGATGAACAATTGAGTGGAACTCGTCACTACACAATTTCCGGTTTATCAAATAATTATGGCGTCGTCCACCCATTAGTTTTATGAACAAGAACTTTAATCTGATTGATCATCTAACTATTGGCAGTTATTTAAAATCATGGTTAGCTGATATGTATATTTCATACATATATGTCAAACTAAAATATGACTTTATGGGTATTGGATGGATAAGGCGATAGTTGAATATTATCAAACCAGAAGATCTACGTTAATTAAAAATATCGTGATCAGAACTAAGAATAAAATTTAAGTGATAATTAGGAAATAGTTTCCACACCATGTTTAAATATATATGCAAGCATGCAATCAATTTAGGAATCCATTATTCTAAATTCCAACCACTACAACAGATTTATTTCTCATTTCAATTCAGATCGGCTAATACACTCGATAACTATTTAGAATCTATTAAAATAAACTTTTATTATCTTTGTATTTTATAAGTTAGTTACCATGCCTATGATAAGTGTTCTCCATTATTATTATGATATGCGTGTATTGATGAGAACAATAGTGAAAGATAATTGTATTCATTTACAATTAATGAAGTAAAAGTTCTACAATTATTCTTCACCCGACTTGTTTTTTCATATTATAAGTTGATAAATAAACAATTAATTTAGGTAACTTAAAATCTATAATAGTAAATACTTTTAGGTTGCTATAATATTCAAGAAGAACATTAGACGCTGAATAACACATTGAATATTTCAAGTTTATATTTAAGAGTTAGATCCATTGTAGTAATCGAAGTTTTATAAATTTAATTCTTGTCTAGTTGTGTTTTTTTTTCATTTGTTTAATCTTCATCTTCAAATTTATATAAATTCTCATAGTTACAAAACTATTAAAATATTAGTTCAATAAAGAACAGAGATTCATATTGACCTATGTGAAGAAATATGATTTTTTATTATTATTTGCTTGTTGAATTATCCAGAAGAACTATAGAAGTTAGAAAGCATAATACTAATAATAACCAGAGAATAAGAATAATAGCATACAAATGAACTGCTTTGAATGAGTCTAGAATCATATTTTTTATAAATCTAATATTTAACAAGTTAATGTTCTGTAGTCTATCACATACTATCATTTGACCCATTGAATTGTGTTGATTTGAAGTCTAAAAATCAGTTATGTTTTTAAATTAATTTTTGTCAAGTCACAAAACAAAAAACGGTTTCGTTTACATTATCACTGTACCAACGTTGAAAATATGTATTCGGTTTGACTCTACGGATCAAACACGGAAACGTGTATTAAAAAAGGCACAATTTTATATCATTGTTTGTTATTCAGCTGTAAATAGCACATGAACTAAATAGCTGAAAAGTAATAAATTTCAAAAACATGTAGTCAAGGTAAGTGTATAATCACATATTTATCATTGAGCAATTATCAAGTAAATAATACTCTCAATTTCTTTTAATGAATAATTAATAATCGACATTATTGTGAAAAGTTTACATTTTGATCCATTAGGCATACGACAGAAAACTTTTTTCTCGTACTGTTAGGTTTGAAGCGGTTACGAGTTCACTTAGACTGCAAACTAAACAAAAACTCGGTGATCAAAAACCAATAAGCTAGCTATTCGATGTGTCCCAGCCTCGCTAAAGAACTCCAAGTTTGAAATGGGGGAGTATTATCCTCAAAAGCCAGAAACGAGCGTTAACAACAGACACAAATCAAAACGTATATATATACAGCACAAAACCATCCTTGGGGAGAGTTACAAAATAGCATACTAAAAGACAACGAATCAATAGCATTCAAGATTCTCGCAAGTGGGAAATACGACATGAAGGTGAGAAGAGCGCTTTTAGCACGAAAGCAAAGAAATTTAAATTTTTTAAATAAAATTACAAAATTAGGTCTCTTTCCAAGTGAGTTCTGGGGATCTAACGTCTCCAACACGTACTAAACTACATTTACAAATGCAAACAAAAGTGGTAAATTTTATTAAGCGTTATAAATAATAGATTCAAGCTTTTTTGAGGGAGAGGGAGTGGGGTGGTGAAATAAACACAAGATAAATAATAAAGTTGAAGTGTTCGCAATTTCATACTACTTTAAATTTCAATAAGTTTTGAACGACCAAATGTTTCAGAAGACAGTTATTTAATAAATTCACTGAAAGTGATTTCAGTGTATTGTCCATACGGGAATAAATTGAACACAGTGATTGGTGGTTAATTATCAAAATATCAACAGTAGTAATGTCTACTGTGATGAATAATTTAGGCATACTTTAGTTAACATTATTACCGCCTGTCTTATTAATCAATTGGTGGGTATCTTGTACATGAAATAATTAACTATTAAATTTTACTTAGTCATCTTATATCCCTATTTGAAATGCTGTTCGTTGATGAACGGACTACATTTTTAACAAAGATGGATGGTGGCTAGCAGTGGAATCCAGGACGCTCATTTTGTCCTATTCGGAACTCGTCAGCTGGATGTACCTGCATCCTAGAGTTGATGTTCACTTCGGGACTCGAACCCAGCACTGTTCGCTTCAAACACCAACGCGTTGTCCATTTTGCTACAAAGTCTTGATAGCCACCTGCTTTTGCAATGAGAACATACATGCAAACAACACCAAGTGAATCTTAATTTCACTCCAGTGGACAAACGAGTGACAATCAGAACTTAGTAGCTAATTGAATAACGCGATGGCGTTTGAAGCGAACAATTCTGGGTTCGATTCTCGGAGTGAACATCAACGCTGAGATGCGGGTTTTAGGTAATTAAATGATACACAAAAGTAATTCAAGGTTTTTGTTTTTTAAAGCTAAGATATAATTAGTGAATTCAAAAAATTACTAAATTGATAATTTGAATAATTTAGTCTGTATAAAATTAGATTAACATTGTACGTTTATAATTACTTAATTATACTTTTTAGGCAAGAATATTAAAGATACAAAGTGATACTGAATAAAATTGTACTACTTCTAAACACAAATTGACCATCATTATAATGAAACTAATAAAAAGAGAGGGATTTTGTGGATATTATAGTAATTAATTGATAAAGTCCTGAGTCAATTGAAGCCTGACCTTGAAGCACTAGACGATCGTCTCGTCCTAGTATGTGTTATTGTCTAAATTCAACCAATCTACGAAATTGTGCCACCGTCCACCATTGTCTTTAGTGAGTTACTACCTCACAACAGACCCGGTTGAACTCCACTGATCACGGCTTCTCACTAGAACTTCAAGAAATACCACTTAAAGCCAGTCATTACTGAGCACATGATGATTATTATCAGAAGTACTCTCAGGTTTTTCATGGTGGTCGAGCTTCAATTAACTCATGAATTCAACTATTAAATTATTCTTATTCTTATTATTGTCATTATTATCATTATTATTATTACTATTATTATTATTATTATTATTATTATTATTATTATTATTCAGTACTCTATCAGTGAATAAAATAACACATTAATTATCAAGACTAATGTTATGTTCCGATACATGTAATTCAAGTCAATAAGTAAAAACTCAACCTATGTAGGCTTTGTTTTTTAGTTTTAATTAAACAGTAATATGCCCTATGATTCTAAATTGAATAATCTACCGAATTCGACAAAATATATTCGACCTTAACCAAGTGCACTAATCACAGAAATGAAGTTAATAAGAATAATATTTCATTAGTTTTTATCTGATCATTGAAAAATAATAAACAAAACGAATATTCACTCATTCGTTATATCATGATTGAATCAACTAACACATTTACGTACAATGAGTACAATAATAACTAATGCACTCATGATGATCTATCTTTAATCTATATGAAATGAAATGAAATATAGATAGTTATTCATTTGAATATAAACTTTCTAAAAGTCATCTATTGAAATGAATCAATCAATTTTTTATTGTTTTCAATAATTGTCATTCAGTCGGTCAGTGAGTTACAATGTAGGACTAATCATATATACCTTTTCTAACAACCAGAGCAACAATTTTCATAAGTACGTGGAGAGTCCGGACAATGTGATAGACCTGGTGGATAAGTCAAACAGCAACGGAAATGAGGAGATACATCTTGACAGTACTCGAAATCAGCAAAACCCATGGGACTGAAGCTGGACAACAAAGGTTAAATGCGGTAGAGATGCTGCTGTACTCCATTCACAAAGAGGAAAATGCTCCACACACTCAGGCAGTTGCTCTGATACTCTCCAAAGAAACACGTAATTCACTCACAGAATGGGAATCTCACTGATCCAGGATCATCATAGGATCCTTCAGAACGAAGAAGGAGGGAATCACAATCCAATGTTATGCACACACCAATGTTACCAACGACGACAATGAAGATCAGTTTTACGAAAGGCCGCAATCAATCATAGCGAAGTGCCCAAGAAACGATCTGACCATCGTGATGGGAGATCTAAACTCAAAAACCGGAATGGACACCACTGAATATGTGGATATCATGGAACGACATCGAGTGGGAGAAAAGAATGAAGATGACGAGGGATTTTCAAATTTATGTGTATTCGACGAATCGGTTATAGGTGGTACAATATTCCTCCACGAACGCATACACAAAGATAAATGGGTCTCAACGGATCACACTACACTGAACCACATTGATCATATTCGCATCAATAAAATTTCCAAAATGTCAATGGAAGATGTGAGAAACAGGAGAAAAGCTGACATAGCTTCAGATAACCAACAACTGGTGGTTGTCGATATGAAACTGATACCAAACAAACACTGGATAACTAAAGAAACAGCATTACAAAGGTTCAATAGTCTCCTATTCATATTCTGACAAACTTATCGAATTCAAGATAACGCTCAACAACAGATTCCAAGTCATACATGATCTGCTGAAGGAAGAGAGAAAACGCTACTATGGATGACAACTGGAAGGAAATCAAAGAAGCACTGACTTCAATGTGTCAGGAAGTTCTAGGCTACAAGAAGCAACATCATAAGGAATGGATCATCATGGAAAACCTAGACAGCATTCAAGAAAGAAAGAACAAGAAGACGGTAATTAGCAACAGTCGAACAAGAACAGAGAAAGTGAAGGCACAAGCTGAATACACTGGCGCAAGCAAGCAAGTGAAGAGGAGCATTCGAGCTGTCAAGTATAAGTACATGAGAGAGCAAGCAATGACAGCGGAAATTACTGCAAGAGAAGGAAATATGAAAGAACTATGTCAGACAATGAAGAAACCATCAGGGTAATATAGTAAACCAGAGAGATCGGTCAGGGACAAAGAAGGTAGATCAATCACTGAAATACTAAATATAACTGATATATTAAATTCATATTAACATAAATCATTGGGACCATCGAGTAAGTAATGCAGTTGTTAGGAAACGGCTACAAGGTAAGGATGGCAAATCAATTGATGAAGTGGTGAAACTTCATCAGTTGAGATGGCTGGGACACGTGTTACGTATCCACAACGACCGTTTGCCCCGACGTGCGATCTTTCATGGTGTAGGAGTGGGCTGGAAGAAAGTTAGGGGCGGCCAGACCAAGTCCATGAAGTCACTGACAAGTGAACTGAGTCATGTCGGTAGGTGTAGACTACCTGGTTGGGGACCGCGAGATGATAGCAACCGATGGTTAGAGACCTTGAATGACATGGCTCAAAATCGTTTGCAATAGCGCAGATGCATCCACTCTTTGTGTTCTCCCAAATTTTGATCTCCTGATCCTTCCTTGTCTCTTATTTTTCTCCTCCCAACCTTATTTCACTGTATTCTACTCTTTAGGTAACATTTCCAAACACTAATCTTTTCGATTACTGCTTATACTCTTATTACCTCTACCACTATGGGATTTGAATCGACCACTGCATCTCTGTGCTAATGTGGTGTGGCAACTCGAACTGATGTCCGTACGTACGAAGTTCTACGTTGTTACTGACTGACTGACTGAACATAAATCATTTAATTAACTTACAATTGTTTTATTTAAGATCACGTTTTTTTTAAAATTTTATTTCTATTGATTGATAAATGAATATCAAGATCATTATTTCATTATATTGAATATATAATCTATGAAAATAAATTATGATCACGATTATAAATTATAATTCATTTTAACTTATTATTAATCTTATAAACATCGTTTAAAAAGAGGAAGATAAACACTTTTTTGTTTTGTTTATCATTGTTGTCTCCCTCCATAACTAAAATATCATATTACAGATAGTTTTAAATTGATGAAAAAATGGAATATTTAATTACACTATAAATTGTTCATTTATAAAAATAGACTTTTAAAATGTTTATAATAAAATAAAAAAAACATTGAGGAATTTTTATAAATAAATACAAACTATTCATCTGGTTACATCAATGTAGAATACAACAAAACAAAAACAAATGAATAAAACAAACAACAGAATATAAAAATAAGAACTATTGTGATTGATTTAAATAAAGAAAATTGTACTAAACTTATATACTTACATCTAATCTGTCCTATCCATTTCCATTGTTTTTTTTCTAATTTACTTACTTACTTACTTACGCCTGTTACTCCTCGTGAAGGAGCATAGGCCGCTCACCAGAATTCTCCATCCAACCCTGTCCTCGGCAATCCTTTCTAGCTCCGTCCAGTTGTAATTCATCGTTTTCATATCTGCTTCTATTATCCGACGCAATGTGTTCTTTGGCCTTCCTCTTTTTCGCTTCCCTTCAGGATTCCAAGTTAGGGCTTGCCTCGTGATGCAGTTTGACGATTTGCGTAATGTATGTCCTATCCATTTCCATCGTCTTTTCCTAATTTCTTCTTCAGCTGGAAGTTGGTTTGTTCTCTTTCACAGAAGGCTATTGCTGATGGTATTCGGCCAATGTATGTTGAGTATCTTGCGTAGACAGCTATTTATAAATACTTGTACCTTCTTGATTGTGGTTGTTGTAGTTCTCCAAATTGGCATACTGAACTTAAATCATATGTAATTAAAATATTATAATGTAAGCATAATGAACCGTATAGAGGATTATTCGGTTCTGGGTTTAAGAAACATTTAAAAAAAGAATAGTCTCTAATTCAACTTCTGGTTAGAGTTTTTTTTCTAGCGAGTTAGTCTTCTACGGGATGGAGTCGTTAACCCCATGCCCAACCGTCCTCCTTTATTCAGGCTTGTGATCGGCAGTAGCCACAGAAGGGCTCCGGGCGGAGTTTCTAATTCAATTTGTAAATTTTATTATATTTGTGTTTAAAAAAAAATTTGATATGGCTTTCGTATACTAGACAAATCTTAAGCTATGGTGGAGAAGATTTGTAGGTCAGATGGATGATTTTGATGTAGTTTTGTTCTATGAACTGGATGGTTTAGTTATGGAGCTTCTACCTGAAGTTTGTGCTGATAATGTTGTTCAGAAGAACAATGAAAACTACACGACCTAACCATCCAGCTCAGAGAATAAAACTCCATCAAAATCTTAAGCTAGTTAATATTGAATTTGATTACTTATAGGTTGTAAATGATATATAATTCGATTTGTATAAGTGTCTTTTGTTTCTGATTAGCAGTTTGATATGTTTTGAAGTGATGTCTTGTTAAGTTAGATCTATGCAATGAAAAAAATGTCAACCAAATGAAGGTATTTAAACAGTGTGTATACTTTCTTTAGCCTATTGAATAAAATAATGAAACCATGAGAAAAGTTATTAAGAATATAGTGTTACTTTATTCTTCCAGTTTTCTTGAGAACAAATTTCTTGTTTTCATATTTTACACAAAAGTTATGTTACTTCACATATAACTATGTTACATTTGACTTCATAAACTCAAAGGTTATAAAAGAATTTGTAACACATCATAAATTTCTCATCTTTCGGTTATTGTTAATTTATTTTCACAATTTATATTTGCTAACATGTCACTAACGAAGGGTAAAAGCTGGGTTGTCATAATATTCGAGTTAACAGCCAAAGTGTCTGTATGGACAACATCTCTGTATGAATTTGTCTCGGTACCGCTAAAATTAGTTTATTTATATTGGTAATAAATATTTTCTGTGGTTTACACATCAGAAGCATTAAGATAAGATTCCACTGTTTTAATGAACGTAATTTGTTTACTTATGAATCAAAGTCTATTTATATAATTAAGAGCTTACCCACACATAACTTAGTGGGAACCAAATTATGCGAAAATCATCTTTGAAATAATTGGTCACAAGTTTTTGAGGTTAATTAAAGGATCGAGAAATAAACTCGTTGTTTTCTATTTAACAGATACTTAGACCTAACTTGTTGATATAGGACAATAGGATTCATATCTTATATTGGTATTCTTAGCAATCTGTACGCGTCCCATAATATTTGGTCGCCCGAAATTTCAATCGCTTCGCTTGATGTTGCATACATCAGGTAAATACAAGATGTTTCTGTTTTTTCTATCATGTGTAGCTATATAGCTATTCATTACTTTGTTCTGTTTGGTGAAAGGTTTACCATGCTCTGTCGTTCAGATTATATGGTTATTTGTCAATTTGCACAGTTTCATTTCAATAAATCTTGTGTGGTCAGATTTTATAAGATTTTATACTTACATACACCACAACACTAACAGTATAAACGTTGTGTAAATAAGTATAATTAAATCAATTAAAACATTAAGAGTTTTAGCGAAATTGTATACTAAACTGGACAACATTTATAACCAAATTTAGTATCCATCATTTCTGACATATAGGGAGGAAATAACACACATCTCACCACTAGAACATTAATCCGATTAATTGTTATGAGGGATGGAGGCAGATTTAAACTTAGGTGTGGATGATATCCAATCCATAAATTGAATTAGTGTATCATTATTTCATGTAACTGATTCTATTATGTGTATATATGGTTGCACACCTTGATAATACTGCTTAGATTATTTCAAATTATTAATTAAGATGACATTTGAATTGAATTTAGGAATATGAACAGAATTTATTAAGTGTAAAGCTCTTAATACTTGTGAATTGAGATAAAAAATGACTTTACTGTTACCTACTAATTTTCATTTTAGTATTGATATACAAATTCAAATAAATAGTTCATTTGACTAATTTCATACAACAGTATTATAAATGTCTAATATTGTTCAGAATAAATTCCTAATTGACAAACATTGTTTATTATCAGTAAACTGATTATTCTGATAAATTACATGATATATTTCTTTATTATTATTAATAATAATAATAATAATAATAATAATTTTAGTTATCATTACCAAGGTTTGACTTGATCATTTTGAATAAACTGAGCATTGTGTAGATTGTTATTTAAAAAAATAATATATTTGTAATATCTGAATGAGTAGAAAAATTAGATCTGTTGACGTTTCGTGACCCAGTTTAAGCTGCTTCTTCAGAGGGTTCATTCGCTAAATCATGAAACGTGAGAACATCTAATTTTTCTACTCATTGGGATATTACAAATATACTATTATAGGTCATTAGTTTTATTTTGTTAATTTTTAGTTTTTTTTTATATTTCTTCTTCATTACCGAATTCTTATTTTATGTATATTTAAACCACCCTACTTCACAAATACATTTCCACTCACTCAATTCTCTTAAATTTTGTGAAATCATCAAATCTTGTTTAATCATTACGCAAACCATCTTACCAGTTTTTTGATTCTAGGAATTTTGTGTAAACCCTTCATTATCTCTAAAATTATCACACAATTGATTTTATTTGTTTCTGAACTTCACTCAATGATTACATCACCCACCCCTCATGTTTCTTGATTCTAACACAAAATAACCTCCGACCGGTTTCTGAACACATATATATAGTTATTATTGGTAACCTTTGTCATTCCGATTCTTTTCATTTACTTATGTTATTTCACACTATATCTTACCTCAATGTAAAATCTTAATACATATTTGGTTATAAGCAGCTGATGAGAAGCCACAAAGTATTATTCTGCGTCCATGTTCGTTCTCGCTTTATATAATTATTTTTATTATTACCAGTATTATCATCACAATAACCATGAGACAAAATTCTGTTTTCAATTAATCGTTTAAATATACGATTTCGATTTATTAATTAAAACTTATCACCATAAAGGGATATTAATTTTCTTGCTTCTTCCTGTAATACTTTTTTTCAACTTTACGAGTGACCTTTAAATTCACTTGGTATTGTTCACGTGAAACTTTCCGTTGATCTTTAGGATTGCGATCGACCAGTCTCTTATTGGTATATGTGCATACTGGGCATATTGCCTCGATATAGCCTTAATTCACAATTATTCTAAGCAAATATAGATGAATAATGTATATTGTTAACATTTAAAATGTAGTAGATGTACATTTCACTATTTTCAAATTATAATATTGATAAGTACGAATAGGACGTTTTCTTCTCATATTTTGATATTTTGTTTCATGTTCTACAGTGATCATATAGAGCTGAGTTGTACGAACAGTAGCAATCAATCAAGATCAAGATTGACAAAATAAGCTATCAAACATATATGAAGAAATTCGAACAGCTCACTTCTATCTAAAGTTTGTGCTGATTATGTCGTCCGTAAGAATGACGCAAGCTTCAGAACTGGATTACTTAATTTAAAAACGAGACGTCACGAAAATTCTTAATTTGTGACATTAGAAACTAAATTTATCGAAAAACAATTATTCACTGTTATATTCTTCGTCTTTTCAATATTCTATGGGGATTTCGCAATTATCGAAAAAGGTAATGTGAATTGGTAGTTTGTCTAATGAATTATCTTTTTTATTAAACTAGTAATTACGATATAATTACAATACCTTGATTGATGTCCCAAGTATTGACTGGCTTATAACACTACTGGATACTCCAATACAATAATTGACCTAAATATTTACTCACAATATCATATAAAATGGATTGTTAATTATTGTTTGTCAAAACAATTTTTTTAGATTACGTAAACGTTCAACAACGTCATTATGCTTAAGAAAATAATCCTTCTGTTCTCATGTATCATATATCAAGCAGGAAAGTAATTAGTCAATAGAATTTATCGCAAGAATTTCCTTTTCTCTGATATATTCAAGAAAATGATGGTATAGGGTGGAACTGAACTTTTCTTATGAAGACATTTTACATAAGAATGATAGAAATTATTTTGATAAGTTAGGGTCTCTTTTCAATGAATTTATTATCAAACTGTACAATCATATATATGAAACTTTTTTGTTTAAGTACTAGTTCCGTGAGGAAATGTGAACAAAGAATAACCAAGATGATGTAATAGAAAGATTATAACGCTAGATCACGTAATATGAATAGTAATAATAACAAGCTTGTATTTACTGGCTTTTGCATTTGAGACACAATTGTTGAACTCGACCGTTGCTGCCACATTGACGTGGTGGTCAGGATTGCCTATCGTGACAAACAGTCGAGCTATACTGCCTGAAACATTCATTTCCCAAGGTTCTACTATGGCAGACAGGTCGGTTGAGGAGAGGTAGAACTAAAAGCAGCAAACCCAAGGTCGGAGAGAAAAAAGTCGTACAAATGACTGTACAAAGTTGCGATGGCAGTAAGGTGTTTCCATCAGATAACCAGCATAACAGCGATGCTGCCTTCCCACAAGTGTGTGAGGTGTGGTTTGAAAAACGGACTCTAAAAATACGCATCTCGCCTTATCCCACTGATATCCGTATCCGGTGGTAAAGTCTGAACAAGTACGTAGTCAACACGAAATTTTATCACTAGATGGTCACGTGTCACCGATCTCAAGCAGTTGTCCCTCTGCCACTGTTGTCACGCTCTCAGATCACTAGGACCACCCATAATTCAATTTCCTTTTCAGGCTCTTGTAGAAGAACCCTTCCATGGTGTGGACGACCGGGAAGTGATAACAGCCCTCATAACCCTAACACCACCGAAGTCCACTGTATTCATAATCAGTCTCTCTTTTCAATTCCTATTATTCCTCCGACATCGAGTTTCAACACCAAACATCCTCTTTTCACATTCTCCTCAAGAGTCACCATGGCCAGCGATTATTGTGCGCAAACCACTCCCAGGTCTACTGAAACCTCGCTCCAGACTACACGTTGGAGCCTTCAATGTGCCCACCCTAATTGGAATTGGCCGGCAGGTCTTCTTGAGTAAAACCCTAGAATCTCGTACCACTGATATATGCTGTGTCTCCGGAACACATATACAGAATTCTAATGTGGTCACTCACTTGACCTCATTTCTCCGAATCGGAAAGCCGACGAGTAACACACTCCGTGTTTCTGATGACCCGATGGGTAATTGTCGTGTGGTGACAGATGTAGGCATAGCACTGAGTACGAGGGCAGAACAAGCATTATTGGAATGAATTCCCGTTAACAGACGCCTATGTGGTAAACGGCTAAACTGCTCGTTAGGAACTCAGAAAGATAGTGAGACACGTCGTTGGCTGTTTGTCGTTTCTGCCTACACTCCCACTGACTGTAGCCTGGATGAAGTGACAGATGACTTTTACAGAAAGCCTTCTGAGTTTCTTCAGAAAGCTAAATACTCAGACATAGTGCTCATAACGGGTGACTTTATTGCCCAGGTAGGCAGTTTAAACCGAACACAAAGAGAATTAGGTGTGTATTTTGATATTCCGGTTCAGTGAACAATCAGTGGCGCCCGTCTGCTGCAAGTGTGCTCAGACAATCGTTTATTTCCGAAAATCACCAATTTTAGGCAATAAGAAGATACATTGATTAACATGGAAACCCCCTGCACCGAACCAACGATGGACTCAAGTCGACCATATTGCCATCAGTCATTGTTGGAGAGGGTCGGCAGTAGACTGTCGCTCGTTCTGGAATACATTTTTAGACTCCGATCATGCTCTAATACGAACACACGTTCGGTGGCTCCTCTTTGTACACAGGAAAACAACATTAAGAAATCGCATTAGAGTCAAACTCATTGACGGGGAAGCGAAACGTAGATTCCAGGAACAATTGAGGTCACAATTAGGCAGTTCTGAAAACGAGGCTGACCCAGATATTGCTTGCAAAGATGTACGAACAGCTGTGGAAACAGCAGCGATATCTATCAGTGATTTGAACCGAAGGGTCACGAAAAACCAGTGGATTTCTACCAAGTCTCTTGCACTGGTAAATTTTTATACAGAGAATTATTAAAAACACTTTCCATTATTGCTTAGTAATTAAATGTTTTGTATTATTGTTAAGTTTGAACACGTTTTAGTAGAGGATGACGATGTTTCAGGTTTGACATCATAAATAAATACTGAACAGTCAGCGAGTGTGAGTAATGATGAGCAAAGAAAGCGAAATAGATGGAAATTTCAGCGACTGTAGTTAACACCAGACAGAGTTTTAGACTAGTAAAAGAAACTGGAATTAAGAGGTCAAGTGTGAGATGATGTTGGAAAAAGACAACACTATTTTCTGTTCTCAATCCAGATGTTTAGAATGATAGGCGGAACACTTTAAGGAGTAGTTCAGATGGCCTTCAGCCATTCTACAACTAACCACCATTCCCAAACAGCCTGAATGAAACACTAGGGGAGACCCCACAACTCTAATTGAAGATCATAAAGCTATAGCTAATCTGAAACGAAGAAGAGCAGCTGGTCCAGATGGATTTTTTCAAGAGGTCTCTAAGTATGTTGGTTCAGTTTTAGTGATTATTTTGACCAATATTTTATCTAGAATCTGATTACTGGATGCAATACCATCTGACTAGTCACAATCACTGATTGTCCCAATATATAAGGATGGGTCAAAAATCATCCGGTGATAATCATAGACGGATTAGTTTGACCGATATAGCTCTTAAAATACTAGCTGAGAAGTGTGGCTATTGAGAGTAGAAGATAGTCGTAAGTTGCTTGTGTTTAATGACAGGTGTCTTAGAAATGTTGCTTGCATCTGCTGGTATCACCGGGTAATTAACAGTGAGGTTAGATGCAGGGTATTCGGGAATGATGGTAAATCAGTTGATGAGGTTGTGAATGTTCATCGATCGAGATGGTTGTGCCAGGTGTTACGTATGCCTGAACACCGATTACCACGATGCGCAGTGCTGACCGGTGTTGGAGACCGATGGAATAAAGTTGGGTTCGGTCATACGAAAACGTGTTATCAATTATTTTGAAGTCACTAACTGTGTTCAGAGCCATGTTCGTAGATGCAAGATACTTGGTTAGGGTCCGCGTTACTATCGTATCGAATTGTTGGAGACTGTGGATGACATGGCTAAGAATCGTTCACAATGGCGTAGTTGTATACATTTTGTCTTCCATCAAACCGTCAAATTAAAATTACTTCATACCTTTGTTTCTAATTACTTCTTCCTGTATTATATCCTTAAATAATCTGTCTTTTATTTATTACTACCATTGAAATAACTGATTCTAACAATTTGGTGTTCATCTTGTCGTGCTAACGAGGTATGGCAACTTAGACCGATCCATACATATGCTTAGTCCTACGTTGTAACTCACTGACCGACTGAATGACAATTATTGAAAACAATAAAAAATTGATTGATTCATTTCAATAGATGACTTTTAGAAAGTTTATATTCAAATGAATAACTATCTATATTTCATTTCATTTCATATAGATTAAAGATAGATCATCATGAGTGCATTAGTTATTATTGTACTCATTATACGTAAATGTGTTAGTTGATTCAATCATGATATAACGAATGAGTGAATATTCGTTTTGTTTATTATTTTTCAATGTTCAGATAAAAAATTAATGAAATATTACTCTTAATTACTTCATTTCTGTGATTAGTGCACTTGGTTAAGGTCGAATATATTTTGTCGAATTCGGTAGATTATTCAATTTAGAATCATAGTGCATATTACTGTTTAATTAAAAATAAAAAGTAGAGCCTATATAGGTTGAGTTTTTTACTTATTGACTTGAATTACATGTATCGGAACATAACAGTCTCGATAATCAATGTGTTATTTTATCCACTGATAGAGTACTCAATGATAATAATAATAATAATAATAATAATAATAATTTAATAGTTGGATTCATGGGTTTATTGAAGCTCGACCACCATGAAAAACCTGAGAGCACTTCCGATAATAGTCATCATGTGCTCAGTAATGACTGGCTTTTAGTGGTATTTCTTGAAGTTCTAGTGAGAAGCCGTGATCAGTGGAGTTCTACCGGGTCTGTGTTATTCAGCGTCTAATGTTCTTCTTGAATATTATATCACCCTAAAAGTATTTACTATAGTAGATTTTAAGTTACTTAAATTAATTGTTTATTTATCAACTTATAATATGAAAAAAAACAAGTCGGGTGAAGAATAATTGTAGAACTTTTACTTCATTAATTGTAAATGAATACAATTATCTTTCACTATTGTTCTCATCAATACACGCATATCATAATAATAATGGAGAACACTTATCATAGGCATGGTAACTAACTTTTAACATACAAAGATAATGAAAGTTTATTTTAATTGATTCTAAATAGTTATCGAGTGTATTAGCCGATTTGAATTGAAATGACAAATAAATCTGTTGTAGTGGTTGGAATTTAGAATAATGGATTCCCAAATTGATTGCATGCTTGCATATATATTTAACCATGGTGTGGGAACTATTTCCTAATTATCACTTAAATTTTATTCTTAGTTCTGATCACGATATTTTTGATTAACGTAGATCTTCTGGTTTGATAATATTCAACTATCGCCTTATCCATCCAATACCCATAAAGTCATATTTTAGTTTGACATATATGTATGAAATATACATATCAGCTAACCATGATTTTAAATAACCGCCAATAGTTAGATGATCAATCAGATTAAAGTTCTTGTTCATAAAACTAATGGGTGGACGACTTACTTTTTACTTACGCCTGTTACTCCTCGTGAAGGAGCATAGGCCGCTCACCAGCATTCTCCATCCAACCCTGTTCTGGGCATTCCTTTCCAGCTCCTTCCAGTTTCTATTCATCCTTTTGATATCTGCTTCTATTTCCCGACGTAATGCGTTCTTAGGCCTTCCTCTTTTCCGTTGCCCTTCACGATTCCAAGTTAGGGCTTGTCTCGTGAAGCAGTTTGATGATTTACGTAATGTATGTCCTATCCATTTCCATCGTCTCTTCCTAATTTCTTCTAGTTGGAAGCTGGTTTGTTCTCTCCAACAGAAAGCTGTTGCTGATGGTATCCGGCCAATGGATGTTGAGTAACTTGCGTAGACAGCTATTTATAAATACTTGTACCTTCTTGATTGTGGTTGTTGTAGTTCTCCAAGTTTCAGCTCCATACAGTAGAACTGCCTTGACGTTGGTATTGAAGATTTTCACTTTGATATTGGTTGACAGATAGGTGTTTTGTGTTCCATATGTTCTTCAATTGTAGGAATACTGTCCTAGCTTTACCAATCCTCGCCTTTACATCTGCATCTGAGCCTCCTTGTTTGTCGATGATTCTTCCCAGGTATGTGAAGGATTCTACATCTTCCAGAGTTTCACCATCAAGAGTGATTGGATTGCTGTTCACCGCTATGAACTTGAGGACCCTGGTTTTCTTTTTGTGCATGTTGAGGCCTACTGAAGCAGAGGTTACTGTCACACTGGCTGTCTTTGTCTGCATCTGTTCGTGTGTATGCGATAGAAGGGCTAGGTCATCTGCGAAGTCCAAATCGTCTAATTGATTTTGAGCTGTCCATTGTATTTTTGTGGTGTTTGAATTGACTAATGATACTTTTGTACATGTTGATTGCACGATTTCGAATTCCAAATACAGTTCATTCGTTTGTGCTTGTGTCTTCTTATATATATGGTTCCGATTCTAAATATTAATGATTTCGGTACAAAACCGACATGCTGATTGTATACAATTCCAGGTTAGTCTGTTCCGATTTCGTTTGTTAATTCCAATACTAATGAGCACATTCTAGATACTACAAAGTTTTCATCCAATACAATGTCGGACAGACTCAGTATGAACTTAACAAGAAGACACAATCGATTGCAAACACTTATACTTCTATTTAAGCTGTGGCGGATGTGGTGTTTGAATTGACTAATGATACTTTTGTACATGTTGAATGCTCGATTTCGAATTTCAAATACAGTACATTCGTTTGTGCTTGTGTCTTCTTAATCCAATTGCGTTATTTCTGGGACTCTTAGTTCGTGCTAGAATTCAAATAATTCGAAACATTATACTGGCATCGTGATTGAGCCTGCAATGGAAAAGTTAGACATTCATTCAACTTCTGAAGCTTTTGAGGATTATTTCGAAAGGTTCGAAATCTGGGTCATGACCAAGGAAGATGATGAGAATGTTAATATTGTGGCATATTTCCTCACATTCATCGGTAAAGAAGCATACAGCTTATTAAGAACTCTGGCTATGCCGGAAAATCCCATTTCGCTTCCTTATACAACTCTCAAGGAATTACTGCTAGACTATGTCAAGCATGCAAATTTTGATTGCAGTAAAGAAGGGGAATTTTCTAAAATAATTCATTAGGACATCAAAAATTCTACTACGTCACGTCATCTCAATCCAGTGCATACTCGAGGCAATGCAAATAATTCATTGACGAATCGCAGTGCTTTTCACGAAGATTGGCGCAAGTTTGGTCAATGTTTGTCCTGTGGCAAGTTCCACTGTTTTAATTCATGTAAATTTCGTAATTCTGAGTGCTTTAAATGTGATGATATTGGATATATTTAGTCAGTCTGTAATACTAATGTTCATGTTATTGCAACTAATATTAAGTCTTGTAATTCTGATTCTACTGAGTCGACTATTCATAATGATGATTTATCTTTATCAACGATTGCAACAGACAGTGTAGAGTCAAAAAGCAGTTCAGAGTTAAATCAAATTCAGAATTCTCGCGAAACAACAGTTTCTAACCAATCAGTTTATCAGAATTCTCATGCTATTGTACCAGGTATGGCTTTTCCTAATGATTCACATATTTCTGATGAAATTTCTTACAAATCTCAGAAAAATATGTTAAATGAACCTATTCATTATCAAAAATCTGAGGCAGTCATGATAGATGCTAATTTTTCTAATGATCCATTGCTCTACAATGACATTCTTAATAAGTTTCATGAAAATATTTCAGTAGAATCAAATCCTGATGTCATATCATGTATTACCTAACCCCATAATGCATTTGATCCTTGTGAAAAACCTGTTCAATACGAAGCACGAGTATTAGTTGAGCTCAATTTTGATTACAATTCGGATGATTTCATACCAACTGCTGTTCATCCTTATCACAAATCCACTTCCAATGTATACTCTAGTCAATGTGAGAAATATGTTTTAAATGAAGTCACATTATTCATAACTTGGGGATATAAAGATCCAACATTATTTCGTGGGGGAGGATAGTGTTGAAAATATATGGTTCCAATTCTAAATATTAATGATTTCGGTACAAAACCGACATGCTGATTGTATACAATTCCAGGTTAGTCTGTTCCGATTCCGTTTGTTAATTCTAATACTAATGAGTTTATTCTAGATAATACAGAGTTTTTATCCAATACAATGTCGGACAGACTCAGTATGAAGTTAACAAGAAGACATACAACCGATTACAAACACTTGTACTTCTATTTAAGCTGTGGCGGATGTGGTGTTTGAATTGACTAATGATACTTTTGTACATGTTGATTGCACGATTTCGAGTTTGAAATACAGTACATTCGTTTGTGCTTGTGTCTTCTTAATCCAATTGCGTTATTTCTGGGACTCTTAGTTCGTGCTATAATTCAAATAATTCAAAACATTATAATTTTGTGTTTTCCTTCAGATATTGAGGTCTTCATAATCCAGTCGACCACCAGAAGAAGAAGGAAGAGAGAGAGTAAACAGCCTTGTCTTACTCCGGTCCTTACTTTCATCTGGGCGGACGACACCATAATTATTTGATAAACCAGAAATTGTGTAGTGACGAGTCCCACTCAACTGTTCATCGATGATCCGTGTTGTCACAATTTGGTCTGTGCGCGACCGATCCTTACGGAATCCAGCCTGTTGGTCTCGATGTTGGGCCTCTACTGCGTCTTTCATCTGTTTTCAGAAACACTATGTTGAGAACGTTTCCTGATACTGAGAGTAGTATGATTTATCTGTGGTTCTCATATTTGCTAAGATCTCCTTTCATTGGAATCTTGATGATATGTCCTTCATTACAGTCCATCTGCAATTGCTCCTCCTCCCAGTTCTTCTTGAATAGAAGATGAAACATGTTTGCAGTTACTTCGATGTCTGAATTCAGTGCTTCAGTCGGTATATTGTCAGTTGTTATGCATTCCCACTCTTGATCTGTCTGGTGGTCATCTTGAATTCTTCGGTTGTTGGTGGAGTGACATATATATTGACAGATCTGTTTGTACTGCTTCGATGTCAGGTGGGTTCAATGGAGCTGGTCGATTCAAGAGATTTTCGAAGTGTTCTAACCATCTATCACTCTGTTCTTGAATTTCAGTGATTGATCTACCTTCTTTGTTCCTGACCGATCTCTCTGGTTTACTATATTACCCTGATGGTTTCTTCATTGTCTGACATAGTTCTTTCATATTTCCTTCTCTTGCAGTAATTTCCGCTGTCATTGCTTGCTCTCTCATGTACTTCTACTTGACAGCTTGAATGCTCCTCTTCACTTGCTTGTTTGCGCCAGTGTATTCAGCTTGTGCCTTCACTTTCTCTGTTCTTGTTCGACTGTTGCTAATTACAGTCTTCTTGTTCTTTCTACCTTGAATGCTGTCTAGGTTTTCCATGATGATCCATTCCTTATGATGTTGCTTCTTGCAGCCTAGAACTTCCTGACACATTGAAGTCAGTGATTCTTTGATTTCCTTCCAGTTGTCATCCATAGTAGCGTTTTCTCTCTTCCTTCAGCAGATCATGTATGACTTGGAATCTGTTGTTGGGCGTTATCTTGAATTCGATAAGTTTGTCAGAATATGAATAGGAGACTATTGAACCTTTGTAATGCTGTTTCTTTAGTTATCCAGTGTTTGTTTGGTATCAGTTTCATATCGACAACCACCAGTTGTTGGTTATTTGACGCTATGTCAGCTTCTCTCCTGTTTCTCACATCTTCCATTGACATTCTGGAAATCTTATTGATGCGAATATGATCAATGTGGTTCAGTGTAGTGTGATCCGTTGAGACCCATTTATCTTTGTGTATGCGTTCGTGGAGGAATATTGTACTGTGGTGTGAACTACTTATATTGATATAAGTATTATATAACGTGCGTCAAAAGAGCGTAAGGTCTAGCAGTAGAAGATGGCGAAGATCGAGAAAGGTAGAACGAGAACATAATGAAATTTGTAAGAAAACCTATGAACAATGGAATGGGAGACAATGGATTGGTGTTTGCAACTGAAACCGTCTTGTTTGATTTGATACATGAATATTTTGCAAATTGACGATTTACTATATGGTATTTGGATTTTATTGAGATAGTCTATAATTGTTGTGCTAAATACATCCGTTTGTCCCCACCCGTGTTCTCGTTGACTACAGTACTACCTATAACCGATTCGTCGAACACACATAAATTTGTAAATCCCTCGTCATCTTCATTCTTTTCTTCCACTCGATGTCGTTCCATGATATCCACATATTCAGTGGTGTCCATTCCGGTTTTTGAGTTTAGATCTCCCATCACGATGGTCAGATCGTTTCTTGGGCACTTCGCTATGATTGATTGCGACCTTTCGTAAAACTGACCTATATTATCGTCGTTGGTAACATTGGTGTGTGCATAACATTGGATAACATTCGTTGTGATTCCCTCCTTCTTCGTTCTGAAGGATCCTATGATGATCCTGGATCAGTGAGATTCCCATTCTGTGAGTGAATTACGTGTTTCTTTGGACAGTATCAGAGCAACTGCCTGAGTGTGTGGAGCATTTTCCTCTTTGTGAATAGAGTACAGCAGCATCTCTACCGCATTCAGCCTTTGTTGTCCAGCTTCAGTCCCATGGGTTTTGCTGATTCCGAGTACTGTCAAGATGTATCTCCTCATTTCCGTTGCTGTTTGACTTATCCACCAGGTCTATCACATTGTCCGGACTCTCCACGTACCTATGAAAATTGTTGCTCTGGTTGTTCGAAGGAGTATGGGGATCGTGACTTTCGAAGAATCTCGTGTTTCATCATGGTGTTTTATGATTCTTCCTTCAACTCAGAGGCCAGAGTTTGAATAGTGTAATTTGTGTAATGTGGTTGTCGTTTTTGTAACAACATTTTTTCTATGGAATATGGTTGCCGACTCCATGCCCATTTTTCTTCCTTTACTCGGTTCGGGATCGGCAATAACTCTAAGAGAGCTACATGAGAAGTTTTCCTTTATACAGTGAACTAAATATGTCGTTATCAGTGATGAATGACATTACCGTAATTGCATTATAATTTGTATTTCTTTATTATTGATTAACAGATATTTGTGATTGATCACAAAATGTAACGGAGCCTGATAACGAACTGCTTGACTTATCACTTAAAAATCACTAAAAACTACTTTATTTGGTTTTATGATATATGATACTTTTTTATTATTATTTTTTACATGAATATAGCTTCAGATTTGCTCATGAACTCATAATTATCATTAACATGAACTGTTGTTTAATCACAACTTGTCGCATTTTAAAATAATGTTTAGCCCTGAATTCCTTACATTTAGCATTTCTGTTTAAGGTTTATTACCATTTTACCTGTGATTCCTTCTTTTTCAAACAATCAGTCAAGAGTGATCAGCAATCTATACTACTGCTAACCAATATTAGTTATTATACTACATAAATATTATAAGTACTTTGTCTGCTCAAATGCTCTCGAATTCAAATTCTTTATTTGTTTATTTCACAACTTTTGTTTAATCAACATTTTAAAGTACAACCATCACTCGGTTAAGTTAAAAGACTACAGTAGACTTATGTAGCAGAATAATTATGATAGATGATCCCCCCAAATATGTTTCTGACTACACGTTTTCATTTTTCACAACAATCTTTAGCTCATCAGAGAAGCTTAAATTTCATGTTCATAGTAAGCATTTGTTGAATTTCGCTTTGTGCTCAACAATGATAAGTATAGACCTATTCTTCTAAGAAAAAGCAATACACAATTACCTGTTTAAATGTAAATTGTTATGATTTACTTTATAATGAAATAGTAGGAACATTATGGTTCTAATATAACCATAGTTTAAAAAAAAATTCGAGTGCGTACTGCACCCTTGTCCCTACAAATACTGGTTTCAAAAACAATTTACCTATATAGAATTGTTAGAATGAAACCGCCATCCAACGCTTCCTGGTTTTGAATGGTGGTCCAACACTGTTCCGTTCATCATCTCAATTGAAACTCAGCAACCTTCAAAATTCCATACTCATACTTTGTTTTTGCTCACGATATCGGAAGCACATTGCTCAAACTTTTGAGCATATGCAATAACATTATCTAGATAAATAAGATATTGAACAGAGAGTAACTTTACTGCTCACAATGCTCATTAAATTGTTGCAACTGTGATGTTCGGCGTGAATAGTAGTGTGTCTAATAATAAAATAGAAGGTGCTCTATTTTATCTTATGGTCGCATTTCTACAAGATAATATATTGAAGTTAGACCGAGTACTGAAACCGCTCTGTACTACCCAACGCTTCCGGCGTGGTACGTATACGGCATATTGGAAAGAAGCCTTACCAGGGAAGTGCGTTAAGTCAAAGGTAGTTAACACGGAATGAAGATGAACTATCCTTTCAACTTATTCGTTCAATCAGATTTTCGTAAATTGTTTTTGTTCACCCATTTTTCAACATATCATCACCCAAAATTTTTTATTGGGGTTGATAATAAATAAGCGTCCTCTATTAATGCCGTTTGTCAGGCCTGTGGCCGTATGTTTCAGTCTCATAATGAACAGTCCCAGTTTCTCTAGATCCAGCCTCCTTTCGGAGACTTTACCAAACTAGGGACGAAGCATTACTTTCAGCCTGACCGTCTTGCTTTTAATTAAATAGAAGCAAACTTTTTACGAAAGGTAGCAGACCATACGAGGAAGGAGATGAGAGTAAAAGGAGTAAGAAAATTTATTGTGGAGCACTAGCTCCAGCCAGTATGGAAATAGGATCATTTTCAGTAAGTGCAGTGTATTCCAGCAATCACTCATGTCTGACCACAAATGGACGTAGATAACTACGTTCTCTTTTGAGCTTACAGACTACTTGGAATAGGAGGCAGTGAACTTATCCTCGTTCTGTCGAATATTCAAGCGTTTAAATTTGAAAATGAATGTCTAGATTCTACAGATGACTCCACATGGTCTGCCGTCAATTGTGAGCCGCAAAAGTATCTACTGGTGGTATGTATACACAGACAACCGCATTCGAACTCTCACTTTGACAAAATTCCCGCAACAAGCATTATCATCGGGTGCCAACAATGGAAGTTAGAACCTCTCTGGGTCAGGTGCATTAAATTAAACCTTGCCTTTATCCACCAGCTTGTAAATAACATTTTCTATTCTTCGGTATCCTGTGACAGAGTAAAAAAAGGTATTGCCTTAAAATACGCATCTAACATATTTCTCACCTTTTCCCCAATTAATCATGATGTCACAATGCAGAGAAACAGCATCGTACAATGAACTTCTTTCTCATTTGTGAGTAAACTACTATGAATCGGTAACCTTTAGTTCTGGCTGAAACGAAAGCCGCTATGCCTCCTCCATCATTATGAGAAAAAATATGGTTACTACTGTAATCCTAAAGTTTACATAATTATTACTTGACATATCGCTTATTTTTTCTGCAATACTGATAAAAAACTGGTTGTGAGCGACTCTTTAGGGATGTACGTAAAAGAACGACATAAAAAACCAGCGAATGTTTTAGAAAGAACCATTTGAATCTGAATCATGCTATCATCAGAATTCAGTAGAGGGTCACCTTTGCAAGTCTCATATATTTGTCGCTGTTCATAATTTTCCAAAGCAAACAACATGTAAGCATTTGACTTTGACATCAGTCATACTGGTTTTAATGAACACACAGAATTCTTGCCAAATCGCGTTTGAATTCTTGGTTTAACTTACTCTGAAACTTAGACAGCTTAGAAGTTAGACACGAAGATACCCTTGGTCTCAATATACATTTTATAGCCTCCATTCTTTTCTCCTCTAGCTGTTTGATGAATGTTTCAGCAGGAAGGATTAAAATATTTGAGTTCATAACATGTGTCATGTATGACGTTGGCTTATTTTAAGGTCCGCTCATACAAACCATCCCTCACGATATAACTGGTGTCACCCTGTTTAAAAGTGGGTGACTGAAGGAACTCGTAGACTTTGTCGCAGATTCATCAAGTGTATGTTTTTATCTGCTCGTAATCCATGATGAATTACTAATTAACTGAAAGCGAGCTATGTTAAGTCCTACCTTCACTATAGGTACGAGATGTAAACCATAGAGTTGTTTTCTCGTGAGCTTAACCGGAACAGTTGTCAAGATTCTGGAAAAAACTATTCGCAAGGAGTTCTTTAAGTATCTAGATAAAAATACGATTTATTTAGAAGAGCAACACAGTTTCAGAGGATGGTGTTTATGTCTCACGAACTCGTTGGTAACTCGAGGAAGATGCTGTGTCAATAAAAGTTAAAAGTTAACCGTACATCCAGTGTTCATTGACCATAGTGTGGCTTTTTATAAAATTCCACACGGCTGGCTTTTATCTATGTTGAGTGACATCTAAATTTGGCATGGCATACTCATATAGCTAAACGATTTTTAGATGAACGGAAACATAGAGTACACATTAACTCTAAGTTGCTTAGTGGAGTGTTTCAAGATACAGCTCCAAGAACAGTATGTGAATGGCCTACCTAGTCAGCTCTTTAGCTGGCTTGTTCACATTATTGTTAATAATGAACTTTCGTCCTAAATGCCATCCGTCTTCTTGTCTTCCAAAGAGAGAATTTATGAGGCATACTAGAAAAGTAAAGATGCCACAACTATTCGGAGTTTGACAACACCTTGGTCAGTAACACATTTTGTAATCAAAATGTGCCAAACCAGTCAGATCGGAAGTCATAAGCGAAGATGTTCGAAGATATATTTGATAGGCTATCGACATATCGAGAAATGATCAATCTAAGCTGGTTAGCGCTTGTAGGAGATGTGAAGCACGGCGTACCCACTCGTGATCTGGTGTGGATGCCTGACCGTGAGCCCTCAGCCATGTGAGTCCAATAAAACTAATGTGGTCAACATCAAATGTCGTGGACTCACAGAACTCTTCGTTTTGGGGATTTATTTACCACTACTAAGTTCACAAGACCAGAAACAGTCGCTTACCAACTGACTATCGACTTTATGATAAATCATCAACGAGTAGAACTCATTTTCTCAAAACCTGATTAGAGCCTCTTCCATCAACGCGCTCAAGCAAAATTCAGAAGAACTTCTGGATTCCAATCAGTGGGTTATAACAGGCAACCCAAACTTCTGTCCTTACCAAAATGAAACTGAATACTAATTTACAAGCACTTCTTTTAAGTTTGTTTCATATGCCTAAACCGATATGTGCAGAGAATAGCGATTAAATGTTACTAGACTCGTTTGATGAAAATTACTTCAACTTTGCCCACCACCACTTGAACTGTTTCGATAGACAGTACAACGACCCGCGTCTTTCAATTACATACCTTTCGGCCTTGTCGGTCGTGGGGCATTTCTGATCATTTCGAGGTGATTGAGATACTAATAGAGTTGTACCTGATATAAGAATACCTTAAACTTGTTAAAAAGCATTTCATTATTTTTTTTCACCAGCTTAATCAATATTAACGAGTTTTGTTCCACATGTTTTCAGAAGTGAAATCTATTTTACGGTCAAGGCAATACATATTTGTATCTGAAGTTACATGGAATATGTTTTCTTTTTCGATGGCTTCCTGTGCTTATTCTTAGTTCTTGACTTCAGGCGCTACAACTTTGGGTTTAACGCTAAGTTGTAGAACTATAATCAACGTTGATCACTGGGAATTACAGTTGTAAGCCGACTGAAGTCTAACTTATTTTCGACGTATCAGTAAGAACATTTAAAATCCTCAGATTTCAATGTTGGCACTGTGTTTATGAGAGGAAAAGATTTTTCTTTTGTCTAGGTTCTTCAAGTGATGTATAACATGTAGAAAGTTACTCAGCCCCGTTACTTACCATAATTTTGAATAGCATTCTAGAAGTGATGTCGTACAGGATATTCGTTAACCTGTGTTAATCAGTGACTTGCTTACACTGTTCCAACACAAACTAAATAAAATGTAAATGTAGAACATTACCGGATGTTGTGCTTATGTTCTCCACTGAAAAATGTGTTTATGAACAAGCACCTTGGTAGTTGATAGGATTTCGATAGATAGAATCTTTTTGTAAGAGTACAACTTATTTTTGGGATCAGTATCACTGCATAAATCCAGCTGCATAAAGTGATAAGTTCAGTTATGTTCTGCCAGCCTAAACTGTAGTGTGCTTAATGGCTGTGCCCGACGACTATTCCCGTAGCATTCATAAAATCTGGTAAAAATCATTAAATTGTTGTTATATGTTCATGACAGGTCACTTTTCAAGTGAATTTGGTTAGTCGGATTTACCATCTAAACAGTTTAAGTCACTGTGTTTGTAACCCTGACACAAATATGATTCGAAATTCAGAAAACAGATTAGTTGGTTTAAATTAACTTCATTTCTACTGGCATAAACATACTCCTGTGTCTCTCATATATAGGCTTTTGAAATATTTTGGGAAATACAGATCATGGGATACTAAATACAACATATCAAATCGGTACATCCGAGTTAAAAGGAATTGTCACGATCTAAAGCTCGAATAAGTTGGTAGTTCGCTTGGGCAGTTTAGCTGAGAAGGTTGGTTCAGTACTCAACAATTTTTGTTCATTCGTTTTGTGTGCTAAGAATTGTAACTGATTAAGTGCGTTTGCATCTTACTGTTTATTGCCTTCTCAAGTCATCCTCTCCCGTCTATTAATCAAAGGATAACCTTTTATGTGCATATTCACTTTTCTGCCCGTAATCTTCATATTCTGTACGTTTATCCTGTGTATATAGTTCAACATTGCAGTATGCTGTCCTTACGAGCTTTGAAGACTTTGCGACTTCAGTACATCACTCGGAAGTGTTTATATACTTCAGCATTACGCTATCAAAACCCTACCTCCAGTGAACCGTTCTTAAATGGAACTTCATCCAATTATTTAGAAGACATATATGAAGCATGGCTTCGGAACCCTGATAGTGTACACAAGGTATTTATTCAAGCTTATTAGTGACAGTTAGTCATGGGACATTTATTTTAAATGTTTAGCTTCTGGAGCTACCCCAGGAAATGCCTACGTTCAACCACCTACTTTGGGTAAAGAAGGTTTGAACTTGGCACAGTTAGCCCCGCAAATCACTGCACAGGCAGTGACACCGAGTCTTAAAGCTATTGAAGACCACCTCTGTGTTCAGGCCATAATCCGTTCGTATCAAGTGAGTCCAGTAGCTTATATTTTATTGTTGTATATATTTAGGATATTTTTTACGCTGATTGATTAGTATCTCACATTCTCTGAATGCGAACAGTTTTGTGTTGGCATTCAGTAAGTGCAGTATGTAAAAAATTTTCATTGCATATGATAGTTCACCAATAATCGTATTATTTACGGTCACCTTATTGAGTTTCAAACCTAAACCTCTAGTGTTATTACAAAAGTCATTACAGAAGCAAATGTTTTTTGTTTTACATTTTGAAGTCCGACTTACAAAAATGAATCCAGAACGATACGACGCTTAATTTTTAGTACCAATTTAGCTGTTTTTGTTACTGCCTTCAATTATCTCTGGTAAGCTATCAAAACTTCTATGTAATTCTAATTGGAATTACTCAACGTCTATCATTCTTTACCAGTCATCGGCTACCATGGGACTGCATCTCCTGACGTTGCTCCATTGCCTTGTGGATCGAACCTTTAGGTCGAAGGCTCCGGGTATGCCCCGTAAGAAAACCACTTGCTTCAGTTTGGGCACCTGGGCAGTATCATAGCCCATATACAAATCAAGTGGCGTGTTTTCAGCATATGTATTCGGTGCCCCTTTGTACCATATTCAAGTGTTCAAATAAATAAAACACAGATAAGCAATCAAATAACAGGTAAGTAAACACTACATCATCGTTTTTTACAAACGTGGTTAATGATGTAGGATAAGAAGACTAGTTATCCTCAGTTTCAGATTACTGCTTTTAACTAACTAAACTATCTTAACTAACACCCATCCCCCCAAAGTATGCATATGGCTAAGTTTCCTTACTTTTGTTCAAAGAAAATATGTACAGTCAATCTGCGCGCTTTGTGAAGAAATATAGGGAACCTCATCCGATAAAATGTGCGACAGTGTTAAGAATAACCAGAAAAAGGGAAGTAGAAGGATTCGGTTTAAGAAAACACAGATATTTACCTACACATTTAAGCAGGTCAGTGGATAACCTTGTAATTAAACTAGGAAAAAACTGATGATTTGATCCTTAAAGCTCTATAGTCACAAGTGTTTAGAAATCACCTATGTTTCTTCTGATAGCTACAATAGTTTGTTTAGATTCCTAGCAAACAGAACACTTGTTCTAATCGCTAAATCAATCTTTTTTAAAAGGTGTAAATATTATGGCTTGTAGAGATGGATTGTTGTTGAGGCTTGACGATCGCTACGATAGTCGCTTTAGACATTAATTCATTTCGAGCCTTTAGGGTGACGGCTTTTACTCCTTTTAGTATTATGAACATCCGGTTTCATCTATTCACCTATACTTTGTGAAATATAACGAAGTAAGATAGATTTTACTGGATCAAATCAATTTTGGTAAGTCCACAAATATCGTATATTGTGTTGATGCTTGACTAAACGTTTGAAGGGTTATTCAGTCTCTAGGTCATCGCATCGCCAATCTTGACCCATTGGGGATATTGTCTGCCGATCTGGATGATTCTATACCCCCCGAGTTGTCGTTGAGTTTCTACAACCTTGGTAGGTTGATCTTAAGAGTGGTTTTATTTATCTTTGAACAGTTTTATTTTTGCCATGTTTTATATTGATTTTTCACGTGTCTCGTATGTATTAGATGCGTGGTCATCTTGCTGCGCATCTAGATCCTTTAGGTATTACGTCTCCAGAACCCGGCATAGCCAGACACATTGTTTATCAAAGGTACCTAGGTGATAAAAGTAAGTCTGTTAGATATGTTAGGTCAGCGTTGTTCAGTCTTAGCTTGTAAATTTGTTTAAAGTTGTTTTGTGTCCGTATGATCTCTTATTAATGAAAACGATAATATTGCATACGGTTCGACTGTTTACAATTATCATACATGTTGTTTTAAATATCGCCGGATATTATAAAAAGCATGCTTTTTCTTTACAGTAAAGATGCAGCATCCTGATAAATGCCAAACAAAGACTGTAATTTTAGGTATTTCAACGGCCTAATCCCAACTATTCAAATAAGCATCCCGAATTTGTTTGTATGAAAGCTTATTATTACTGTTCATGCATACCAAAACTTTGGGATCTAGGTTTGTGTTTCGGTTTGGGCTTTGTAGGTCGTCTCCATTGGATCTGATTCTGTTTTTTTTTTACGATAAATGGTCTAATTTGACTTTCAAAATACACTTCATGAGTTCAGAAGTGAAGACTAATATTTAAAATCGCCAGCTTGTTGTACTTTCGTCTAGATGTTGTAATATCGGTGCATGTTGTGAATGGAAGTTTATTTTGTTTATTTTCTTTTGGGTAAATGTTTTAACGATTATTATTCCTAATTGTCACCAATTTTAATCAGTCTTTTGTTGTTTACAGGCGAGCCCGACCTGGATAAGACGTTTAGGCTTCCACCTACCACACATATCGGAGGTGATAAGCAGGAACTTACTCTACGAGAAATCATTAGGCGTTTAGAGGTAAATTTTTGGTAACAACGTTATTTTGATGTAGAGTCATAACTTTTAATTCTGGATTGGTATTTTTATTATATATTGGTAGTTCGGTAACTAATAGACTTAAGCTTTGTTGTTCAAACGAGAATCTTTTTCGAGTTACATATAATTACAATAAAAGCCACATGGTTAAGAAAGGATCTAGTGCAGCTTCTTCACTCATATAGACGTAAACGTAGATGATAAAAAGTGAATTCGTTCGAGTAGATGATAGTAATGAGTGGAAGTAATGGTTACTCATTAGACGGCAGTTCGTAAAGCCAACTTGAAAACTTGATTAACGAATTTTTGAGTAGATGTAAAATAATTTTGGTTCATTTAATCAAAATTCGTTTACGATTCGAAAAAATTGTTGGTTTCTATTTATGGTAAGTCTAATAATATAGCTTTGAGTTTGTTGGGAATGATATGGACTTTTACAATCATTAATATTAACAAGTGAAACACGATAATCCAATTGGTGTCACCATCTTGAAACATCGACTTCGGTGGCTTGGACATGTTCTACGAATGTCGTTCTAGAGAATTCTACGTCGTGCATTATTTGCCGACACTGGGACTGGTTGGATAAAACGGAGAGGTGGTCAGTGTATGACATGGTGTCGTGGTATGAAAGGAAGCCGCAAAGGGCTGGCTTCTGTTGGTCTTTCATGACTCCCTGGTTGGGATCCGAAAGATGGTGCAACACAGTGGCTAGAGACGTTAACAGATATGGCTCAGAGTAGAAGCCAGTGGCGATCCTGCTGTAACCTTCTTTTACTTTCTTCATAAAAAGTGGTTGTGTCTCCCTTATATGAAAGAATTCTGGTTATACCTTTCCGTTTCCCCCATTATTATTATTATTATTACATTACCTTACACTAATCTGTGGTCGTTATTGTTCTTTTTTTCCCTATACACCTTACCCTCTTTTTTCTCTTCCCATCCTCATTGTTTTGTGTGGCGCATATATATTTGGCGCTCCCTTGTACCAATATTTATTTGTTCAAATAAATAAATATTAACAAGTTCATTTATCAATAATTTTCTTAATTTTTTCTAGTTCTGATATATCATGATAGGACTGTTAAACCACTGAACTGTTAACATTTCAAGCATATATTTAAGATAATGTTTAAATTTAACGAATATTGAATTTTGATAATCATTCCTCTTTTACTAGTTTTATTTTATTTTTGAAATATTTTCATATTAATTTCAGAATGTTTACTGCAAACATATTGGTATTGAGTATATGTTTATTAATAGTTTAAACAAATGTGATTGGATAAGACGTAAATTTGAAACACCTGGTTCAATGGATTTATCATCTGAAGAGAAACGTTTAATATTAGCTCGTCTTGTTCGTTCAACGCGTTTCGAATCATTTTTAGCAAAGAAATGGAGTTCAGAAAAACGTTTTGGACTTGAGGGATGTGAAGTTTTAATACCAGCAATGAAAGCTGTCATCGACTCTTCGTCTGCGCTTGGTGTTGAAAGTTTTGTAATTGGAATACCACATCGGTTAGTCTTGTTCTTTTACTATTTTGTTAGATTGTCTTTGAAGACTGCTGATTACGTGTATATTTCTCAAGGAAATTATGTTATTAGTTATTACTGTTTATTGGTCCTCATCAAGGAAATGAATTACTCTCATTGTTTTGATTAAACTACAATAATTAGTTATTGGTTATTGCGACACACTAGTTACTACCGTGTCATGCTCATGACTACGTGACAGTACTTATGTATTTAGGTCATATTGGCTTGAATACTTCAGTTTTCATAAGGTTGTTTAAAAAAAAGCATTTTATGCCATTCAGCATTCACTGTTACAGTATTAATATGTATTCTATTGTGGTGGAGATTTATACTGTTAACATACATCTACAAGGAAGATGATTAGCTTACTGATTATTTTTTTAGTAATCGTTACTTGTAAATACTCAAATCTATTAGTCTATTGCAACTTATTGGATATACATGAGAATTTTGTTCTTAAACTAATTGTCGGTTTTATACAAATATTGTATACCAGTGTAAAATATCTGTCTAACTTTTTAATTATTTCAAATCTCAACTTAAGTTTATTAACCATGAGGTGTTCCATTTGAAACTCATGAAATTAACATTTATGAATAAATTTGTAAAATGTGGATGGAATTGTGGACAAATGGCATTAGTTCAAATATTGGAAACTAAACTATACAGGTATCTGTTTTAATTTAATATATTTCATCATCCATAGACGTTCAAGTTTGTAACTAAACATATGATAGCAGTCAAATCTGTATTCCTATGTTAGCTTATTCATACAGTCAAAGTGATTATGAACTTATAAATGTTATGAAAAAGTTATAAAGAGCTAAAAGCAATTAGTCCCCTTGATAAATTTGGATAGTGCAATAAGAAGACATGGTTCTGGTAATCTTTGTTTTCTTATTACACTATAAAGTTTATGAACTTTATGACGTGTCGATACATTTTTTCTCTTTACTATTCTCGATATTATTTATATTTAAGCCAGTACAATTGTAGCATTTTTCCTTATTTGTTGTCACTGGTTGAAATCATGAGTCAATGGAAGCTAGGCCACCATGGAAAACCTGGAAGCACTGTACGGCCGTTCCGTCCCTAGTATGGGACTCCCCGGCAGTGCGTATTCACGATCCCACCCCCCGCGAGATTCGAACCCAGAACCTACCAGTCTTGCGCGCCAACGCTCAACCTTAAGACCACTGAGCCGGCCGGCATCTAACAGTGTTAATGTCTAACTTCAACCAATGTAATGTATTTGCCTTTTATTGAATAATACTTTTATGTGTGAAACTTATATTTGAAATAATCTCAGCGATTGAAATTTAGAATAATTCCAACATTTCATCCAGCTAACTTATCTGAACTTCTTCAGGGTAATAATCAAAATCATCAAAAAAATATCTAACGTTTTAACAATCAAATCAGATCAAATCTATAATGTGCTAATCCAATCATATTTAGATGCTGACTTTAGTAAATAGGATAACATGAGTCAATTATAAATGCGAATCATGTGAAAAGTTCACGATGTGAAAATAAATGACTGAATGAATTGTGTGTATGTATGTGTAAGATTGAGTTATTAATGAATGATATTCGGTGTTAATGTTTTTATATAAAGGAAAAATAAAAGTGCAATTTGACGGTTAAAAAATCATTGATGTGCAGTAAAATGAAAATCATCAAATACATAATTGTATTGATAAAATAATCCACATTAATTTCGGTTAGAATAACGATGCATGTGAAATAAATAGGTTGGATAGAGAAAGGGTCTAATTACTTGTTAACGAATATTTGCCAAGTAGTTGCTAGCTGAATACCATCCTTTCTGTTCAGGCTGTTCTTGTTCGCACATATATACAGCACTTCGGCTGTCAATCTTACTTCATGAGTGCTAAAACCTTTCTGAAGTATTTTGGTCCTCCCAAAATTGATCTTGGGCCCTGTTTCCAACGCATGTGACGCTATCGCAAACTTATTCTCAAGTTTCTTTATATCAACAGAGGATTTGGAACATTTTTCAAACACTGTTTATGTTCCTTCAACCTTGCATTCATTTATCTAGAAGTTTCTCCCACATAAGCTGCATTACAATTATGACAGTTGATCTCATAGGTAATATTTGATTGTTCTTTTTTTACTATTCTCAATATTATTGATAGTTAAGCCAGTAAAATTGTAGCATTTTTCCTTAACTTATTTGTTATATGATGTATTTGTCTTCTGTTAAATAATACTTTTGTGGGAAAATGATATTTGAAATAATCTCGGTGATTGAAATTTAAAGTAATTCTAACGTTGAGATCGCTGAGACTATTTCAAATGTAATTTTCACTTATAATGGCTTCTCTATACTCGGCGCCTAATTTTGATGAATATTCGTATAAAATAAAACTTTTGCTTTATGCTTTTCTCAAGATTTATTGCATTTATGTAAACAGTTGTGAATAATCGTTTAGATATTTTCATTAGTTTATCAATACTCTGGGTCTTTTTTCAGTGGAAGGTTAAACGTTCTAGCCAACGTTTGTCGTAAACCTTTGGATGATATATTTTGTCAGTTCGACTCTAAATTGGAAGCTTGTGACGAAGGTAGTGGTGATGTGAAATATCACCTAGGCATGAGTCATCAACGATTAAATCATATGACAGGCAAGATGATTAATCTTTCAGTATGTGCTAATCCAAGTCACTTAGAAGCTGTTTGTCCGGTCGCTCAAGGTAAAACCAAGGCTGAACAATTTTATCGGTAAGATTTTACTGTCATTTTGTTGCAATTTATTTTTATGAGAGATGTGTAAATCGATTTTTATTTGTGTGATGTAGAAAATAAGATACTGCATAGTAATATCATCATCATTATGATCTGAATGTGATACGACAATTCGGATATTTATTTTCAGATTGTATGAAAGTAACTAGCTTATTGACGTGACTCTGCAAAATGAAGGTTAACTTTATCAGGTTAAGATCCGTCAGTTAGCCACAACACATTCAGATCACTGACCATGCAACTTTATGATTTGAGACTTGATCAAATATAGATTACTCTTGAAGTTAACGATAGTTTTCATGAATCGTTCACGAAAACACTTGCAGGCATCTTTGAAACAAATTAAATCTCCATTTATTCTGTTCTTATTTGAATATTGTTTTCTCTTCGAGTTTTTGCTATTAGTACTGTATTGATTTTTTTCATGTTCATTTTATAATCTCATTATTTTGTTTTGTGTTGCGTTTTCTATTAAACCAAGTATTTGTGCTGTTCAATTTTAGTTTTTACATGAGATCGCTTCACATATAGAGGTTCTAGTCGTATTTATTTCTTTTTTTTATTTGGCTTGTAAATAGGAAATAACAATTTTTCTAAAAAGTGATACTTTAGCAATATATACATTGTTTTTTTCTTTCATACTCTAGGGGTGATACTGATGGAAAGAAAGTTATGTCAATTTTAATTCATGGAGATGCAGCATTCAGTGGTCAAGGTGTTGTTTATGAAACTTTTCATCTTAGTGATCTACCTTCTTATACAACTAAAGGTACCATTCATATTGTCGTTAATAATCAGGTAAATTTATTTAATGATAAATGCAATTTTAAATTATCTTCAGTTATCTGTAATAATACATCACTCTTATTTTAACTGACCTAATTAATTATGTGATCCATCAAATCTAGTCTGATTCATCTCACACTACTTTTTTTTAATCTTAAAGAAGATTTCAGTCAAATTGTTGATTTACCACTATTGTTTCATTGTTCTTCTTCAGTGCTTTATTTTACTATTATCAAAGTAGGTAAATATACACTTTTCAATTATGATGAATATTCCTTCAATTAATATCTAAAGTTTAGAAGTAGTTCTCACAATTTTTATCAAGTATTCAGTATCCTGTTAATGTAATGATTAATGTATTGATTACTTTAAATATATCATCCTATTTAATAATGACAAGTGTAGATTGAAACATTTGACAATTTCACTGGTTGAAATTATGAGTCATTTGAAGCTAGACCACCATGGAAAACCTGGAAGCATTGGACGACCATTTGTCCTAGTATGGGACTCCTCAGCAGTACGCATCCACGATCCCGCGCCCCGCGAGATTCGAACCCAGGACCTATCGGTCTCGCTCCGGGCGCTTAACTAACTAGACCACTGAGCCGACCGGCATCCAACAGTGTTAATGTCTAACAATTATTTGATTTATTATTGTGGTAATATTTAGGGTAAATTTCTGTAGTTATAACTAATGGGAATCAATAAAATGTTATGAAGATCAAAATTGACTGAACTGATTGAATTTATTCAACACTTTTTACTTCATAATATTAGTTTAGTCAGTCTAAGTATGTTGTTTATAAATGACTCATGATTTAATCTGCTGACCTGTTTAATCAATGGAATTTTTGTTTAAAATATCTGGAAAGATCATCTCATTTTTATATTTTTTCTCACATATAATATAATTTGTTTCTATTTTGAAAACAAGACAACAACAACAAAAAAAAATCAAATTTCAGTCTTTTTTTGTAGGTCAAGGGTAAATTTGTAAAAATGTACTTTACTTGATCAACTTATAACTATTTGGTAAATTAAGAAGGAACGAATGGAGCGAAGAAATTTCTTTTGAATTAGTTTTTCTTCATGGCTCTACACTAATATATATACGTTTTACAATAATAATATAATACTCATGGAGTAGATATGTTACGTAATAATTACATAATGACATTTAAATTAACATTGGTTAATCGGAAGAGGATAATTAATATTGAAAGTGATGAAGAAGTTGCTACGTTGCGTAATGTAAAAAACAAAGAAGGAACAGAATTTTAACGGATGGTCAATAGGATGGTAGTTACGTAAGAATCAAGAGATGAATGTTGAGAATTTATTAAGTTCAAAAGCAACAGAAACAAAATTACAAAAGTTAACAAAAAAACAAGTGGAAGAAGTATGAAAAATAGTTCTTTTGAAGGAAACCTTAAGCTGATGGTCAGGGCAGAGAAAGTGGTTGTACGAATCTCTTTTGAATGCAAAGGTCAGGTTTATGAACATGGACTACGATGGCTTCCACAATGTGCAAGAGGCTCACTCGTAAACCATGTGGCAAGTTTGATGGGATATTGTAGATAACCTTAAAAGCTTTATTCAATTCGACTTGATGACCTGTGTCAACCAAGTGAGAGAGAATAGAACTTTTAATCACTTTTACCTGTCTTTTATTTAACCACGACGGATGATGTTCAGTAATGCGATGACGGACTTGCCGGATTGTACGCCCGATATAACTGGCTCCACAGGAGCAGTTGAAACGATAGATACACATAGATTTGGCGAATTCAGGCAGTCTGTCTTTGTTGGCTGTTCTTATTTTGGGATAGTTGTAGAAGATGACATTTAATCTGGCATCATTAAATGTTTTTTGTACGACTCTTCTTAGTTTCTGAGTCAAGATTTCTTCAATGGTGTCATTTATGAATAGTAGTTTTATGAATAGTACCTTCTTATGGAAGGTGGGTATCTTTGTCCTTGTTTTCTTCTCCATCATATGTTTGTCAATGAATTTCATGGGATACCCATTCATACTAAGTAGGTTTCAAATATTATTCAATTCTTCTTGAATGGTGTCTTCAGAGCAAATCATTCTAACTCGATGTGTCAAGATCTTTATCAAGTTCCTTCTGTATCTGATTGGAACTTCACTATGAAAATGAGTGTATTGTCCTGCTGTAGACTTTCTGTGTACCCCTCTTTTTAAAGTTCCGTCTGCTCTTCTTTTTAGTTGGACATCTAGAAATGATATGCTGTCGTTCTGTTCATCTTCTGATGTAAAATTAATTGATGGATGAACGTTATTAAATGTATTAAGTAAATTGTCCTTATCATTTTCTTTTTCTAGTACTATGAAGGTGTCGTCTATATAGCGATAATAAGTTGGTAAATGACTAATTATGCTTTTAAGTGGTCCGTTTTCTAGTTTTGCAAGGAAAATGTCAGCCAGTAGAGAGCCCAATGGTGATCCCATGGCAACTCCATCTATCTGTCTATAGTATAACTATTTATTATAAATTCTCAGCTTTTTATTTACTTAATGACGACCGTCTGTTGCAGCTTTGCTCAGATAACTGCCTGTTTCTTGTAAATACTAACTTTAAGCATAAGGAAAAACATCTTTTGATATGGCGACCCCCCGAATTCGTCCCAACGTTGGACCCAAATAGATCACATCGCCACCAGCCACCGATGGAGGGACTCGATAGAAGACTGTCGCTCGTTCTGGAGCACATGCTTAGATTCAGATCATACTCTAGTGCGAGCGCGTATTTGTCTGCGTCTTACTGAACATAGGAAAGACGCTGCAAGGAAGCCCCTTAGGGTCCTACTTAATGATAGCCAAACTAAGGATATATTTCAGGAACAAGTAGGAAAATAGTTATGCAGCTATGTAAGTGATGCCCACCCCGAGGGAGCGTGGAATGATATCCAAAAAGCTGTGGAAACAGCAGTGATGTCTGCTAGTACGGTAAACCATAAGGTTACGGAGAAACACTGGATCTCAGCAGCATCTACTGCACTGATAGATGCTCGAAAACTCATTCAATCTGGCTCTGAACATAGCGAAGAGTGGAGTCAGCTTAAGTGCAGACTGTTAAGAAGCCTACGCAATGATCGTGAACAGTGGTGGGTAGCAAAAGTAAGAGAGATGGAATAGGTAACAGCAGACAACTGTTCAGACTTGTTAAGGAAACCGGTATTAGGAACCCAGCTATTAGCGAGACTATCTCAGAAAAAGACGGAAATGTTATTCATTCTCAATCCAGGAGATTGAATCGATGGGCAGAACACTTTATTGATCAGTTCAACTAGCCTTCAGCCACACTTCGGTTTCCCACGATCTCCAGTCGACCTGAATGGCAAGTTAATGTAATTGTTCCGACTCTTTACGAAGTTGAAAAAGCTATAGAAAATCTGAAGCGAGGGTGAGCAGCAGGCCCTGGCATGTTTACCCCGAGATTTTTAAGGATGGTGGTCCAGTATTAGCAGCGAGATTGACTGAGGTCTTAGTTAGAATCAGGGAACTGGGCGTAATTCCATCTGACTGGTCTCAATCGCTGATCGTACCAATCTATAAAAAGGGATAAAAGTCCTCTTGTGACAATCACAGAGGAATCAGTTTGACTAATATGGTGTCTTAAATATTAGCTTAACTAAAGCTCGTGAAGAGCAGACTAGAGAAAACCAGGCTGGTTTCCGACTTGTACGTGGTTTTATAGACCAGATATTCACACTGCGTCAGGTCCTAGAACACAGACGCACATTCAGACGCTCCACAATCGTAGTATTTCTTGACCTTAAGGCGGCATTTGACTCTGTTGATCGTGAGGTCCTATGGCAGTGTTTTTCACTGAAAGGAGTACCAAAGATGTACATCAACCTTATAAAGGCTCTCTACTCGAACACAACTGGTCGAGTGAGAGCTTATGGCGAACTGTCATCAGAATTGATTACCTCAAGTGGCGTTCGTCAGGGCTGTTCACTATATCCATTCTTGTTTAACTTTGTATTTGAGGTGCCTTTAGAGATAACACTTTCCTCATCTAAATTTCCAGAAGTTGAACTTTTACCAGGAGATTCACTTGTTGATTTAGAATGTGCTGATGACATAATTCTATTTAGTGAAGACGCTTACAAAATTCAGAGTATTCTGACCACTATGAGCAACAATGCAAGCATGTTCGAGATGCGATTCCCCCTCGAAATGCAAAATGTTATTTCAGGATTGGGTTGCATCGACACCTGTACTAATGATGAGAAGTGAAGTAGTTGAGTGTGTCGACCACTTCACCTATCTACGGAGTTTCATCAGTCCTTGTGATCTGGTATGGGACAAAATTTCAGCACGGATACAGAAGGCTCGACTAGCTTTTGCCAACTTGCGTCATTTATGGCGTAGGCGAGATATCCGTCTACCAACCAAAGGACGGGTTTACTGCGCATCAGTTCGTTCCGTCCTATTTTTATGGCAGTGAAACGTGGCCGGTAAGAGTAGAGGATATTCGTAGGTTACTAGTATTCGATCATAGGTGTCTTCGAAGCATCGCTTGTATATCCTGGGACCACCGAGCAAGTAATGCAGTTGTTAGGAAACGTGTACTAGGTGAGAATGGCAAATCCATTGACGAAGTAGTGAAACTTCATCAATTGAGATGGCTGGGACACGTGTTACGTATGCCCAACGACCGACTGCCTCGACGTGCGATGTTTCATGGTATAGCAGTAGTTTATGATAAAGCTAGGGGCAACCAGACCAATACATGGCACAAATCCATGAAGTCACTGACAAGTGAACTGAGCCATATTGTTAGGTGTAGTCTACCTAGTTGGGATCAGCGAGACTATAGCAACCGATGGTTAGAGACCTTGAATGACATGGCTCAAAATCGTTTGCAATGGTGCAGGTGTATCCACTCTGTTTTTTTCAAAATTCTAATCTGAATTCTTCATGTCCTTTTTTTCTCTTTCCAAATTTATTTCGCTGGATTATACTCTTTGAATAACATCTTCAAACCCTAATCTTTCCGATTCCTGCTTATACTTTTACTACCTCTACCACTACGGGATCTGAATCGACTACTGCATTTCTGTGTTAATGTGGTCTGGCAACTCGAACTGATGTACGTATGTACGAAGTTCTGCATTGTTTTCGACTGAATGTATTAATTAAATAAAGTGGTTTACAATAATTACTAACTTAATTCAATTTATGCATTAATTTTCTTCTCTTATTAGTAGTTTATTGAAATCAAAGTGATTTTTTACTTTTGGGAATTTATACTTTCTAATTACAAACAACCTAATAAATTTCGTTAAGGGTTTTGTCTAATTTAGTTCAATTTATAGATAGTTTTCATCATGTTTTACTATTCCAGTTAAAGAACTACTAGAAATTAAGGTGATAGTGAATAGCTGTTTCGTTTTTATTTGGTATTCTTCAGCACTTCATAATCGTGAACCAATACAAATTGAACTCAGTTTTTGTGATAAGTAAACCATCTGCAAACCAATAATTTTTAACTATATGATCTATATTTACAAATTTAATGAATTCGTGATATATCGCCATCATTATCCAATTTAATAAACTAAAAGAGATACAGATAATATATTGCTTAGGAAAGATGATTTTTATGAACTTTCTATGTCCGGCTTGTTCTATGATCTATGTAGTAGAATAGGTCACTAGTTAACATCATTACTTATCAATTTAGATTATGACAAAATGAATGCTTTAAATTTTTACTCTTTTAATGGGATATATTTTACAGATTGGTTTTACCACTGACCCTCGTATGGCTCGTTCATCACCATATTGTACTGATGTTGCTCGAGTAACGAATTCACTTATTCTTCATGCAAACGCTGATGATCCTGAATCAGTCATGCATGTTGCAAAAGTTGCTGCTGAATGGCGATCTGAATTCGGAAAAGATGTTGTAATTGACCTTGTCTGTTATCGCCGTTCAGGTCATAATGAAATGGATGAGCCAATGTTTACTCAACCACTTATGTATAAACGTATTCGTGAACAACCAACTGTATTAGAACAATATAGTAAGAAGTTAATTGATAGTGGAATTGTCACTGAACAAGAATTTAAGGTAAATTAATATCAATTTAACATATTTATTTGAATAGTTTAATTATTACCAATGTTTAATTTTGTATACAAAGTTGTTCCTATTATTCATATTAAGTCACATAATTATAAATCACCGATCGTAGTTAATGTGAATAATTCAGATATTGGTTTAAACAATAGTGTAATGATGCACCTTATGTTTCCAGAAAACATCAAATTACTTTGTACTACTCATTTCCATAAAAGGGATGGTTCTGTTCATATTATAATATCTGGTTATGTGGTTCTCTTCTGATATGTGTTAGTGAAAGTAAAATATGATGCTTGGTTACTGATTATAAACAGACAGGCACTTAACCTACTGACCATTAAATATGTGGTTTCTCTTCCGAACTCATTGAGTATGCTTGTAATCGTTGTTGAATAAAGTATTGTCTAGTATAATTTGGTTCTCTATTCTGGTTCTGATATAACGTGACTAATCTTATTAACCTTATTAAAACAACCAATTTATTGTACTGTCCAGTTAATAAACTTGTTCACTTCCTCAACCATGTAATTAATCTGTACGAAACTCCCAAGTGGTAATTTTGTGTTTAAGAGTAAATCATTGACCAATAAACCAACATGCACCCCCCCCAGAATGAGAACACTAACAATAGTGAGAAATAAGCTTAATAAAACATTCATTTCTACATAAATTTTTCTATATTTATTAGAAAACATTACATTTATATCCTACATTATATTTCAGGACGAAGTGGCTAAATATGATCAGATATGCGAAGATGCTTATGAATTAGCTAAAAAACGGACAGTTACACAGAATCGTGCTTGGATTGATTCTCCATGGCATAATTTCTTCGAAAATAAAAATCCCATGTATTTACCTAATACTGGAGTCGAAAACGATGTCTTAGAACATATTGGTAGGTTTCCATGGGGATTTTACTGGAATGTTATCGTTTATAACATTATTTTCCACCTTATTCGTTATCTCTATCCCGGTGCCAAGCCCGGATAAAGAATGAGGTTTGAGGATAGGAGCAGCAACCCTACTCCGTAGTAAACAACCCTGCCAAAAACGCTAATTAGAAAAATACAATTTAAACCATTCAAACTCTGAACTGGGAGTTGAAGAATCTCCACTTGCAAGAATTATAACGTCTCATTGTTAAAGCCGAGGTCGTTAACTATTCCAACAACCAAAGTAACAATTAATATCGGTAAATAAAATGTCCGGACAATATAGGAAATAGGAGGACTGACCAAATAGTTATGGAAATGAAGTGGTACAACTTGACGGTTCTCGCATTAAGTGAAATCTGTTGGACCACCTCTGAATTAACTACTTTTATGAATCCGGTGTCCATCTTTTCGTATTAATAAGTTATGGCAACTTGGACCGATGCATATATGTGCCTGGTCCTACGTTGTAGCTGATTGACTGACTGACTGTTGGACCAAGGCTGGACAGAAAAGAATAGAATCGAGAGAGATGTTGTTGTACTCTAATCACGAAGACCCAAAAGAACGTAATGCACTTATAGGATGGGAATCTCACGGATCCAGGATCATCAAAGGATCCTTCAAAACGAAGGAGGGATTCACAACGAATGTTATCCAGTGCTATGCACCCACCAACGATAACAATGAAGATGATAAGAATCAGTTTTATCAGACGCTACAGTCCATCGTAGAGAAGTGCTCAGTAAAAGACCTGATCATCCTGATGGGAGATCTAAACTTTAAAGCCGGAATGGATAACACCCAATATGAAGATATCATGGGACGACATCGAGCCAGAGAAAGGAATGAAAATGCTAAAGGATTCACAAATTTATGTGCATTCAACAAAGTAGTTATGGGTGGTACAAAATTCCTCCACAAACACATACACAAAGTTACATGGGTCTCACTAAATCACACCACGGAGAACCAGATTGATCATATTTTCATCACTGAAACATTCAGAAGGTTAGTGAAGATCATGAGAACCAGGAGAGGAGCTGACATCACCACCAACTGGTGGTTGCCAAGCTAAAAAGGCACTGGACAACTAGAGAAACAGTATTACAAATGTTTAATACAGCCTTCCCTCGACATACTGACAAACTCATCGAATTCAAGATAACTCTCAACAACTGGTTCCAAGCCTTACAAGATCTACTGAAAAAAGAAGAAACCACTATGGAGTACAACTGGGAAGGGATCAAAGAAGTACTAACTTCAATGTGTCAGGAGGTTCTAGGCCTCAAGAACCATCATCATTAGGAATAGGTGTCTATGGAAATACTGGATATGATTCAAGAAAGGAAAACATGAAGACAGTAATTAGGAACAGTCGAGCAAAGCAGAAAAAGGCAAGTCTTTTGGAATAGCTGGCACTAGGAAAAAACGAAGCTGTGGTATTCTGTGTCGAAATTGCCGTTGGAATTATCACTGCTCTCACTCCGTAACAATACCACACAATTCATTCTCCTTGGCTCTCTTTGTTTTTGGTTTATCTGCATGTTAGTGCACGTTAAATGTATCTCGTTCCCAATGTATTTCATATTAGACTTCTAATATTGCTTTGTTGTTTTATTTACAATACAACTCTCTAGTTTAAGTATAGTACGCTAAATTAATTCTGAAAGTATAATCACTACAGTCATTTGCATTTATTAGACCTATGTGACATTGATTTAACTTGAATTCATATTGATAAGAAGAGAATACAAACATGGATTCTTCTAAATTACTAGACGTTTCAATGAGTAATGAACCATATGGTTGATCTAAAAACGGTCTCCAGTTGTGCATGGTCATCGTTAAGGTTGAAGAACTCGATGTGTCAATGGTCTAACCATACAACAATGCAGCACAGATATATAGGTTAAAGTTGTCATTATATTCCAAACTTATGACGAAGGATAATTTTATGTAGATTTAGATAATAAATAGTATTCACTCAGTTGAATAAATAAGAAAGCCATTTCAAACGAACATGGCCTGTTAAACATATAGCATTTTGATGATCAATGCTAGACAAGTATTTTGAAAGTTGTATGCAATATCATCAGACGGACTATTTACTGCTAACATTTATTTATACATCGAGAAATCAGTACTGAAGTGAAATAGTAAAAATGACTCATGAGAATAATCATAGACTAATTAAAATGTGCATAATATTAACCCATATAATGTGTGTGAAACAATGTGGCATAGTTTCCTTATCACTTATCTGGAAGTAAAGTTGGATTTAGGTAATCAAGGCAGCACAAAAAGTGGTTGTATAGTTTACTTAATATTATTATTATTCCATCTTGAATTTAATGTTTCATTAAATTAGATTTTAATAGTAATATATTTATCCTCTTTTTTAGGTCATGCAATTAGTGAACCTCCGGAAAGTATGATTATTCATCCAGGTTTGAAACGTGCACTCAAGGAGCGCAAAGATTTATTAGAACAGAAAACAGCTAATTGGGCTCTTGGTGAATTGTTCGCTTATGGATCATTGCTAAGAGAGGGTGTTCACGTTAGACTATCAGGTCAAGATGTTGAACGTGGAACGTTTTCACATCGACATTGTGTTTTACACGATCAGGTATATTGTTCATTTTTAATATGAATATAATGTATTTTATGATGACGGGGAAATGGAAACGATTTGGTGACTACGAATTACAGTATGATACAATAGTATCCTAGGTTTGAGATTATTAGACCATCAGGCTAGATTGCATTGTACACAGATATATGACCAACAGGTGAGAATCAGATTATAGGCTACAAGCAATACGTACGTTATGAAAACCAGAGTAGAAATCAATAATAGAAAGGAATTCCAATAGTCAAGAGAGGTTAGACATCTCTTTGTCTTCGCCAACTGCCCGAAGATCAGTTTATTTTTTCAAGTTAGTATTCATTATAAGGCCCCGACATAATGATAGTAAATATATATATATATATATATATATATATATATATATATATATATATATATATATATATATATATATATATATCTATAATCAGAAAGTGTTTTGTGGAGATTTTTAGAAATTTTCACAGATTGAAATCATGAGTCAGTTGAAGCTAGACCACCATTGAAAACCTGGAAGCACTGGACGGCCTTTTCGTCTTAGTATGGGACTCCTCAACAGTGCGCATCCACGACCCCGCACCACTCGGGGCTCGAACCCAGGACCTACTGGCTTCGCGCGCGAGCACTTAACCATTAGACCACTGAGCCGGCATCTAACGGTGTTAATGTCTAACTTTAACCAATCCACGAAGTTGCGCTACCGTACACCATTGTCTTCAGTGAGTTCCTATCTTACAACAGAGCTGGTTGAACTCCACTGGTAACGACTTCTCACTAGAACTCCAGAAGTGTCTCCTGAAGTCGTGGATGCGCAGTGCTGAGGAGTCCTATTCTAGGACGAAACGGCCGTCCAGTGCTTCCAGGTTTTCAATGGTGGTCTAGCTTCAACTGACTCATGATTTCAATCTGTGAAATATATATATATATATATATATATATATATATATATATATATATATATATATATATATATTCACTACAATCTCACTGCATAGGATTTTAATATTCTATTTCTAATTATAACCTGATAGTTGACAGGAGATCCTAAACCTATTTTTCGTGCCATTTCAGATTCGTCAACACGGTATACCTGTAATCTTAAGGGAACTGATGCACCCTAGTGTATTCGACCCCGTATCACCCAGTTTTACAGTCAGAGACATTATCACCAGGTTATTTGCTCAGCGAATAACCTGTTAGACTGAGGTACATTTACAACTGATTTATCACTGAATAGTGACTAGTCGCCGGAAAATGTTTTAGGTATTTTTACTGTTTTGATGGCAACAACCTGTCCTACTACTCTCTTTTGTCAGCTGCATAGTTTTCTGGTATTAGTTTCTGTAATAGTAGTTGAAATGCCGATCTGATAGAACAGCAGCGATTTCATGAAAACTGTACAGATCTAAGAAATAGGATAAATGATTTTTTTACTCGAATTCGCATTCTAACCACCTAATATTCCACTACGCTGTTTAATAGTTAGCAAATATTCAGTATATTAAGTTTGGTTGTTTTGAACAATTTATTGTATTAAATCCCCCAGATAGTCCACTTTTACATCTTGCATTCAAGAACAAACCATTAATTTCTTCACATCGTGTATGGTTCTTCAAATCGTGCTTATCAGCAATTTTCTAGTCTTAATCCCCAAACTAGCATATTTAACTAGATGATGGACTTCATCATAGTTGTCTTACAAGTTTTCTAAACAAATTATTTATTTTGATGTTAGCACACTGTAAAGCTATCATTTTCGTATGCTGAATTTACCTTGGCTTATCTACTAAAATTTTGGAATTCGTGCCTAATTTCAATATATATTGCAAAGTATATCTAATGTTAGAACGCTTACCACATTAAACTTTTTCTTTTCAGGAAGTCGATAAGAAAACATATGTTCCGCTTAACCATCTCTATCCTTCACAAGCACCATTCACTGTATGCAACTCGAGTTTATCTGAATATGCAGTAATGGGTTTTGAGTTGGGTTACTCATTGACAAACCCTGAAGCTCTCGTTATATGGGAAGCTCAGTTTGGTGATTTTAACAACACTGCTCAATGTATAATTGATCAGTTTATTTCTTCTGGTCAACAAAAATGGGTACGTCAATCAGGAATAGTTCTTTTGCTTCCACATGGTTATGAAGGTATGGGTCCAGAACATTCTAGTGCACGTATCGAACGATTCTTGCAGATGAGTAATGATGAGGAAAATCATGTCCCTGTAAGTATATTGTTTCCCATGTTTGTTTTCTAGTTATGACTTGTACAGCGCATAGGTTTGATACTTATTCACAATTGTTTATCATTTTGTACATTGGTTTACAACATCAAATTAATAGAGAGCGATTTTTGTATACTATCCGGTGTATACGATAGGTATGTGTTTACCAGTTTATTCTAACCTACCTGAAATATAATGCCTTAACCTAGAGGCACTTAAAATTCATCGTCATTCAAGTGTGTTGCTTCCGTTTGCATGGTTCAGTGAGTTGTCCGTACGTTGTCCGACATTATTTTAAATTGTATCACATTCTCTCGTGTTGTAAACATTTAAACTGAAGTTCGCTGTTTGCCAGTAGATATATTATATTGTCTGGTGTATCGGCTTGTGTTATCAGAAGACCGTGTTATCTTCGGAAGCGCTGAATAAAGTATTTGACTGTCATCTGGGCAGACGTGAGACATTTAGAAAGCTGGAACCATCACTTATTACTAGCGCTTTGTTGATTTACGTTGTTTTGTTAATACTTTGCTGTTATCTTTCTTTTCCCATTTATATCATTGTATTCAGTCGCCGTCAATGGTAAGCAAATTTAATGGGTCCATATGGCTAATCATTTTCTGCGTACACGTATTTTCTTTTCTAAATTCTACCGTATCATCAACAACTATTATAAAAGACTAATTGCAAATTGCATCTCCTAAAACAAATATTTGAATGTCGATTGTACTTTGATGAGACCATATTTATATCTGGACGGTACTAAGTGCAAAAGCAGTCGTCCAGTTTCAGATTCATAATAAAAATATCAAGAAAGTTGTTTTAGAAAAACTGACTGAGGACTTATTGAATCATGAATGAGGTTTTTATCCCGAAATGGCCTTAGATAATTTTTTTTATTGTAAACATAGCGGTTAGATTAGATAAGAATAAATTAAGAAAGGTCTAAAGGTTGTTAGTCCATAACTCCATAGATTGTTGATTTTGGCTTTGTTGGGGAATATAGCCTTTCGTCTAGGGGAGTGGCTCCCTAAGAAAACCACCTGCTTCAGTTTTGGCGATCGGGCAGTATTCACGCCTTCACACAGGTCGAATGATGAAGTGTGCACATATGTATTTGGTGCCTTCTTTTAGCAATATTTATGTGGTTAAATTAATAGAAATAAATTTTAATTGCTTTACACTATCTTGTTGTGGATTGTGATAACAAACGATTTCTGCTGTCTAAACTTTTTATTTATTCTTCTCTACCTAAACTACTGTTTTGGTATTTAGTTGTTAGTAGATAACCAGTGTGAGAATATTAAGAACTTTTCTACGCTTATTTATACACACTGTACTGGTTCTCATATAGTGCTATCATTTTGTATTACTGTATTGTGTATTAGCGCGCAAATATATTTGGAGATTGTTGTACACCTATAGAATGAACAACTGGAATGCTCAATTTTGTGTATAGACTTGTGCAAGTGATTATTCCGTCCATAAATTCGTATAGAGATAAATTATATACAAATTTATAAATAAAGAATATATTTGTAATATCCCAATGAGTAGAATAATTAGATTTTCTGACGTTTCGTGGCTTAGTGTAAACCACTTCTTCAGAGAATAAATAAATAACCAAATCAAAATTAACCACAGTTTAAATGGTATGCAAATTTATGATATATGCATAGTCGTTATAAAAAGTCAGGCATTATTCCACTTTTCATCACTCAAACAGTAACGTTCTCTCTTGGGACTTGTTATTATCGACTTATTTTAATCATTTTTATTGCATTTTGGAAAGAGCCAGAATATTCTTCGAGAGAAACCCAGAGAGGCTTTCAAACGCTTAGAAACATTTTATTTATTCAGCACTAAATAGAAGTTTCTCAAAATCATCTAGGAAGTGGAGAGTCACATGTCACATTTCTAATTGGATGATTACTTATCCCGCTACTCTGTTTAGTTAGGTTCCAAAAGCACAGAGCTGTTATATCTGTGAGACAGTAGCAGCAGATTAAAGGGTAGCGAATTATCGATCGGACCAAAGACGCGCAGACACGTAGAACGACCTAGGGTTCTGATTGGTCCCGCTTCCCTATCTAGCCCAGCAGTTGAGTCCAGAACGCAAGTCACAGCCTCGGATATATGAATCATTATATCTCAAACATACTTTGTTTATATACCAGTCAAACAAACCACATCATACCATAAAATAGAAAATAACATTGTACAATATTGGCCAGTAGGAAAATGACACGTTAAATAAGTATTGACCAATAAGAAAATAATACCATGTCCAAGTCCAAGAATAGCATCAGGCTAATAGGATAATTTCTGGGATATTTTCCTGAATATCCCAACAAGAGCCATCTAAAATGCTATAAATACACGCTGCTAAATTAGTCAATAATTATAATCAAAAATCACATATTTTTTTGTTTACAACTGTGTTTTTTATAATACATCTCATTTTGGGACGAATTAATTCTAGTGCAACATTTTTTGTTCTGACGGACTTGAAATTGAACCCATCAGTTGGGATATAATTCATTGGAGGGTGACGAATCTACAAAATTGTTCAGTCGTTTGTCATTTGATCATACTTATTATTCAGTTAGTATTCCGTACATATATTTGTTATTTTTTTACAAGAAGAAATTCTTCAGGCTAGTTTTATCGTTGATTCCAAATCATTTGAGGACTTACGTCAACGATGCAGTCTCATTAGTAGCCATCATTTAATCATATCATCTGTCAATCAGTATTCTTATCTTTCATTTTTGACGATAGAAAATTCGTTCAGTAGATCATAAAAGTTCTCCTTCATGACGTCTGTGGAGATGCATTTTATTGTAAAAAAGAAAGGAGAATAATCGCTTGAATACGATACAGATTAGTCAATGTAGTTCAGGTCTGTGCTATTCGAAGTAATAATATGCAGAAAAATCGTTTCACCGTAGAAAGTAACATTTGTTTAGTGTTTTTTTGCAAAGACTGTGTATCTCGAGATGGTGGAGAAGATTTGTAGCTCAGGTGGATGATTTTGGTGGAGTTTTGTTCTCTGAGCTGGATGGTTTGGTCGTGGAGCTTTCATCATTCTTCTGAACGACATCATCAGCACAAACTTCTATCTGAAGTTTGTGCTGATGATGTCGTTCAGAAGAATGATGAAAGCTCCACGACCAAACCATCCAGCTCAGAGAACAAAACTGCATCAAAAACTGTGTATCTCATAATTTATTCCTCTAATGGTGTGGTAAAATCGTCGTATTATTCTTTTTATTAGAAGCCTCAACATTCTCTCTTGTCAATAATTTTCCTTTTATGTTTATATGGTTTACTGTTGACGCTGAAACTAGTAATCATTTTTTTCCAAGTAGTTGCTGCCGAAGGTGTTAATTGTATGCCGCTTAGTCTTTAGTATTACTAGCATTGAACATAGTTACCAAGTTATGGGACTATCGTCTTACAAGGCATTATCAGATTCACAGGAGATAAATTCCTTTGCGCATAAATATCAATTGTTTGTAACTTCAATTAGCTATATATCTTCATCGATTTGTGTTTGGAAAGCGAGCTAAACCTTGAATGAACTGTGAAGTTGTTATGTGTTTTATTTATCTATATGATGGAAAAAGTGGGTCTTCACCTGTGATGATCACAGTATCTGGTGGAAAATCCTCTCTTTGGTTATTCAATCATTGAATTCAATAAACATGAAATTTATATATGGGTAGCTGCGTTTATTTAGAAATGAGTTATTTCTGGGTAATCTTTCTATTTGACTTTGAATACCTTTTTTACGGTGAATATTTACTATAGTAATTACTATCTCTCATCAATTCTCAAAATTTACATTCACAAATCAACTTTGCTTGTTTTTTTAAAAAAATCTAATCAAATTTATTTCTATAGAAAAAGTTGTAAAAACGATTATGTTAAAATAATCTTAATTTCAATGGTTATGATCATGAGTCAGTTGAAGCCAAACCACCATGGAAAACCTGGAAGCACTAGAAGGCTGCTTCGTCCTATTGTGAGACTCCTCAACGATGCGCATCCACAACCTCACCCCCTGCGAGATTCGAACCCAAGACCTACTGGTTTTGCGCGCAAGCACACTGACTCATGATCTTAACCACTGAAATTAATATAATAATCTTGTTCAGTATACAAAGTGTGGCTTACTTATTTCTCTAGCTAATCTGTACATTTTAAAGAATGTTTTGTTAGTTAAACTGGATAATCAGGCGATTCTTTTTTCTTATCATTTTGCAAAATAATTTCTTTCATACTTCTTTTGTATAAACTAACGAAATATCGGCTTATCTGTATTTTTAGTAGAATTTTAATGTTATCATTTATATGAGTACATTTTTTGATAATTACGCTAGTGTGTGCGTGTGTCCTTAATCTTGTTTTTGTGTTTTGATTAACAATTTATCACTAAAGCACGGACAATTTTATTTATTTTTTTTACTTCTGGTACTAGTGTCTAGTAGAATATATCATCTCGTATACAATCAAAACATATTCATTAGCCAAATACTTTATACAATATAATCAGGTTTTAATGATTTTTATCGACTCAAAGAAAGAAATTCAGTAATATACACCTTAATCTTATCAAATATGTTTTTTTTTATTTAAAAAAAAATTTATTCTAGGTTTATAGTGATAATTTTGTCATGCAACAGTTACATGATACAAATTGGATTATTGCAAATTGTACTACACCAGCGAATTTCTTCCATATTTTACGACGACAAATTCTGCTACCGTTCCGTAAACCAGTAAGTGATTTGGGGTTCGTTGTGAAGTTCTTCATTCAACTTTTAAAGAGCACTAGCCTAATAATTAAATCACCTCTAATTCAAACCGCGTTCAGTCGGGGTAATAATAATATAGTATCACTAGTCCTCTACATCTAGAATGTGACTTAAAGCCGATTGATTACACAACTCACGAAGTAAAGATTCGTGTACTTGGCTTAGAACTACACTATATGTATGACAGATTTTGGTGAAGTTTCGTTCTCTGAACCTAGAGGATGAAACTTTACAAAAATCATCCACTTGGACTTCGAATCCTTACCATCTCAATGACGATACTACCAGATTGTCAAAACAGAATTAGGTAAGGCGGCAATCATACCTAGAATTTATTGGTTGAAAGTCTAATCCTCTAATCACTAAATAACCACTACAAAAAATAAATCTCTGAAGTTAATCCTCTCATCATTAAGAAAGGAGCGTGCATTCTAAGTGAGCTTGTATTTGTAAATTCTACAAAATATCACTTCCAGATGATTATTAGACCATAGTGTATCAAATGTTTCCACCATGATTTATCAAGTTGTTGACTTAATGCTTTGACTAAACAATAGTTGTCTTTGAGTGGTATAGATCAATTTAACCCGTTCATATATTCCAAAAATAAAAAATAACTTAATCAAGAATATGGTGGTTAGATAAATATCATTGCTTTTATTTTGTACAACAATATTCTTCCACTTTTATGTTCTTAATAACCTTCATATGTGACTTGCGCAATTTTGTTGTAGCTGATTGTCTTCACTCCCAAGTCATTATTACGCCATCCGGATGCAAGATCGCCGTTCTGTGATATGCTTCCAGGCTCAGAGTTCCAACGCTATATTCCTGACATTGGTCCAGCTTCACAGAAACCTGAAAATGTGAAAAAATTAATTATCTGCAGCGGCAAAGTAAGTTTTATCATGTATTTTACGTGCAATGTGATACATGACAAAATGTATTTGCTTCCTCATTTGTCTTACGTTTCGAAGTGATCGTTTGCTGATTACGCAGCCAGGTTGTACTTACTGGATTATATAGGTGTATAATGCTTATTCAAGTGAATGTTCGGTTCTTCACCGTCTATTTTCAAATCAGTAATTTTTCGTCACTGAATATTGATACCCAGACTCCTTATTTACAAAACACTTTTCGAACATATTAGTTTTATTTTTTATCTTTGCAAGAATAATTCTATATTTATTTAAGAGCTTTACCAATTCTGCCATGCAAAATATTTTTCTACACTCTATTGATCTTATTATCACTCCTAAACTGCAAGTATGTTGTAGTGTTACTTGGTTTATACAAGATTTCCAAAATATAAAACATGTTCATAATTGTTAATCCTTCACCGTTGATCCATAATGTTTCAATTTATTTGGGACTGAGTACTTATTTTTTATTTGCAAGTTTAATTGGATAAGTGTCAATGTCTTTCAAGTCATAAAATGTCCAAATGCTTGATTAGATGTTTGGTTTCGTTGATCGTCAAATATCTTTCAACTCTGTCGTTTCAAACCATATTCTCAATGTTCAGTTTTTCTTAACATCATTTTTGCTATACTATTTTGATTCATTTGCTTTCCATCTTTTTAAATTTATCTCTTGGTAATAATTTAACTCATCTACCAGTTAGTTAGATATGAGCCACACTCTAAATGTGAGGAGTAATGGCACTAAACGATTACCCAAACTTATATTGAGTGGAACGGGGCTCGGGCCCGGAAGTTGGTAGTCGAAACTCAAACGCTTTAACCACTTTGCTAGTGTGCCATTAGAAACTTAGAGCGGCGCGTATATGCCTGAAGCTCTGCGTAGATTTTATTTCATTGTTTGGTATAACCAGCAATCTAGAAATGTGCTTTTAATTGACTTTTATTTTTACATTACCTAGTGCGCCGCATTGACTTTATTAATCTATTTAGTTATGCTACTATGTAAAATGACATTCGATCATTATCACTACTTCTTCATAAAGAAATATCTTTCCCGGTCCTTTTTCCTCATTGAAATAAATAAGTTATAATCAATGAGATGTATGCTTGTTTAATTTTCCTTGATTATTTAGGGGGAAAAAAGCTAAATTGTCTACTTTCCGTTTGTGATTATTCACTAACTTTTAGTTTTGTATATTGAATGACGAATATTGTCAGCGTTTCAGTCAAAAACTATCAGTAATTCCTTAGAATTGATTCTCATCAGGTTTCTCTATCTATGAAATTGTATCTATTCCTAGTATTTTTTGTGACTGAACTTGTCTGTGACCACCAGGATTTTAAATAGTTTCTCGTAAAACCATATCGTTTTTCAACTTTGTTGTTAGCTGTTCTAAGATTAATTCCATTTGTATGTCAAATAAGAAAACCCATAATAATCGTTGATATATACATAATTTTATGTTAGTGAGAAGACTGTATTTGAAATAGATAGGACCGCAATCTATTCACAGACCAGGTGATTAGAACATTGAGAAGGACAATTCAGAGGACAATTCATTTATTTTTCAGTTATGTGCTACTCTAAAAAAAGTCAGAATTTGAGATTAAAATAAACTTCTGTCTGATTCTTTCTACTTTTTAATAATTTTTTAACCAACGTCACTTTATGGTGTTAATCATCGTCAAATTCTTTTCATGATTACACATGAAAAATCGTAATTTCACATTTCATTAATAAAATCATTTTAAAGCACTACTACAGTGAATATTCATGAGGCAATGTTGTTTATATTCGTTTTATTTTTCAGATTTATTATGAATTAGATAAAGAACGCAGATCGATTAATCGAGAGGCAGATATAGCTATTAGCCGAGTAGAACAATTAACTCCTTTTCCATATGATTTGATTCAACAAGATTTAGAACGTTATCCAAATGCTGTTATTCAGTGGGTACAAGAGGAGCATAAAAATATGGGACCATGGAGTTATGTACAACCAAGAGTTAATCATTTAATATATAGAACAATGCCTAATCGTCTTCACAATAAAATTTTGTAAGTTGACATATTCCCTTCTATTCAAATTATGATTTTTTTTTCACTCATTTTTTTTTCTGTTTTCCGCAACAACAATTAATAAAATTTTGTTTACTAAGTTTTCAGACTATGTGAACGTCTTTGTTTCCAAATTCTATATTAAAAATGTTTAGCGAAGTCACTAGTTGTATGGCAGTAAAACAATAGTGAACTTATTGCAATATGAATAAATTCATGTCTAAATTGCTCATAGAATGCTAATTTGTGGTCATATATATATATAGAAGTAATATTTTATACAGCTAAATATGAACTATCTTTACAAATATTCGTAATATTGTTACATTTTGCTGCTTAATGGTATAACTTTTTTGATATGTCATACAATCAAAAGTGAGCGAATGGATCTACAATGACCAAACTGATTGTAAAACTATCAGCAATGATTTTGTATATTGTTATCTATCAGTTTACTCATATTAACCAAGAAAACCTTTTATAACCGGTTTCTTTATATCTATGAAACATCTAAATAGTATTTTCTAGCTTTCTTTTTCGTTTATTTTACAGACAACTGTTACTTATGTAGCAAAAACTAAGGATTAAAATCTCATAGCTCTACTGTTTACATGATTATTATTGCTGTACAATCAACCTTATTTTTACGGAACACTATATATACGACTTGTGAGTCATCTTGTTACATTAGTAATTCTCAAATATCGATTAGTAAAGCTGAATTCGAACAGATTAAATCGTATATGAACATCTCGGTGGACCAGGCACAGTTTTACTTTTTCGTATATGTAGGTTATATATCAAGCATTATATCGGATTAGATATGCTGTTTTATTTATTTGTATCACTTTAATCGTTACAATTACGTTGTCGTTTAGTTTTATTAAACTTTATTTTAATTTTATTAAATCCTAACTGTGTTTAATTTTATTTTAGATATGCCGGTCGACAACCTAGTGCTGCTACAGCTGCTGGGAATAAAGCAATGCACTTGATGGAGATCTCTCATTATTTGAAAAATGCCCTGTCATTATCTTAGTTTTGACAGATTTATTTCGCTCTTATATGGAGTTTATTAGTTAACTGATTCTCTGAGAGACTTCTTTTAATTGTCTTTCAGTTTACCCTATTTGTCATTTTGTCTCAATTTCATCATTATTTATCTTAACACTTGTTGTTGTACGTATAGTTGATTAGAATTTATCGCACTGAATTGAATGAAGATATCTCAACTATATGTAATATTGAATTTCTCTGCTGTTAATTAGTTGCTTTATGTAGTTGATTCCTTTCATAAGTCGTTAACGCACCATTCATTTTCCTAAATTTAATAATGTCCTCCAAGTTCATTAACAAATTAGAAAGTATCGACGTCCTTCTTGGTTTTCTATTGTTTGTCAAATTTATCATCGGAAATGAGCTTGTTCTATTAATTGTGTAAAGCAATAGTTAGCAGTTTCAAATAGTACTAGTCTGCATGCATTTTTAACGATCGTAAATGCTGCAATTTTATTTATTTCATCATGTATCTTTATAACTACTTTTAGTACATTTGGTTATCCTGACCGTTGCTGCTACATTAAGTTGATGATCGAGCTTACCTATCGTAACGAACCAATCGAGCTATACTGGCTGAAACAATCGTTCCTCGATGTCCTACCATGCCAGACAGGTCGATTGAAGAGCGGTAAGACTAAAAGCAGCAAACCCAAGGTCCGAGGATGAAATTCGTACAACTGACTGTACAAAGTTGTGACGGCAATAAGGTGTTTCCTTCAGATAACCAGCATAACAGCGGTGCTGCCTTCCCACAAGAAGGGGTGGGGTTAGAAAAGGTCGGCCCTAAAAATACACACCACACCTTATCCCATGGATATCCATCTCTGGCGATAAAATCCCAACAATTACGGAAAAGTACTTACAAAAAAGTCGTGTGGGTCTGACCTCAGGCAGTTGTCCGTTAGGCACTGCGGTCACGCTCTCATGTCATAAAAATCACTCATGTGAGCTAGATGACTTCACCACCTGGCAAACAATACTGTGATATTTGTACTAAATATTGGTTCGTTTGTACTTGTCCAAGTGTTTATTACAAATTTCAAACATAATGAGACTATTTGTGCACATCTAGTTTTACCTGACTTATTATTCTGGGAATTCCAAGTTAGTACACCTATTCGGAGAATTTTAATTGTCATATTTACGATATTTGAAGGGTTTCTCAACTTGTAAACCAAGGAATTTATTCACCTGAATGAAAATCACTTTTCGTTAAGCATAATACAGGCTGGAGTAGTTTAGCCATATTTACATTCCCAATCTTTGAGTATGATGTCTTTCATGAGTGTGGAAATCTCAACTCAGGGCAATTTTAGTCTGTGGAGATATGACTGACAAGCTTGTTTTGTAAATAGTTTTTAGTTTTACTTGTATTTACTCTACTCATAAGCATGTTTAGTAATCCGTTGATTGGACACAATTTCGGAATAAATTATAAGGATTGTATGCTTTAAGATATTTCAAAATTTCTGAATGTCCCCATCTCAAATCTAGACCTGTACAATAGCTGGATACAAATATTTCATCTTGGAATTTCTGATATTCCTCTGAAGTCAACTCGGGATCAACTCCCTACACATAAACGATGAGCTAGCTGATTCCAACTTCGCTTACTTTCATACAATTAATTTCAGTATTCTGTAGGGATCTATTGTCTTCGTCGCTTTTCTTTCGAACAAAATCTTTTCGTGTTGGAGCTTTTGGAGATTCAAACTAAGGTTTCTCACAAGCTACCATGTCAACCAATCAGGTGTGCATGTTCGAATTTTCTGTAACCATTTTTGCCGTTGCCTCGAGTAGTTTTCAGCATGTTTTCTGGGTCTTTCAAAGACTATAATAAACTTTTAAAGAATATATATTCTCTCGTTCATTGCTATACTTATCATGATCGAAAACTTACAACATGGTTCAGCAACAATCATGTTTATGTGACTGAGAGGTCAACGAACTTTTGACGAAGGATTGTCTAGACAACATATTTTGTCTAAGCTTCCTAAATTGATGCAGTCAGTGCTTGTCTCATTTCGAAACAACGCCAAATACGAACTGGCTGCATCTGCGACTGAATTCTAGCGATCACCAGAACTTCAAACGCTGAGGCCTATTCGGTAGAAAAAACACGAAGTGACGCTACGGCGCATTGACAAGCTGCCTTTATATTTGTGGTGACTGTAAACTCTTACGTACTCTTCAGAAGTGTACTTCACGAAAACGATCTGTCTCTAGAACACATGAGACAGATGAAAACTGATTAGTTCTGGTACTGCCCGACATGAAAAACGTTTCGGGAAACTTCCCAGCCAGCACACGTTAACGGCAACCGTAGCCGGCTACCTCGTCAACACCGACGTTAGTGTTCTTTCACTTAATTCTATCGACTCCTTGAAGCAGATTTTAACATATAGGCGTCAAATGGGAAACCGATCACCGCATACAGTTGGCGAAATGTTCATCTTTACGTGGGTTTACAAAAACACATCCACTGAATCTTCGTTGTTGCAGATATTTCTATGCTGATCACTGGTATATGCCTGCTACAACATCATTATTTACTCATCAACACGTGCAAACGTAGGTTAGTAGACGGAATTACTAAGTTATCTGTTTGTGAAACTTCTTTATCCGGTTGTAGATTATCCCCAGTCATAGTAAAGCAAACGATTTATCCATACTACCAATGACTACGCGTTTAGTGCTCTGTAACGTACCAAACGCAACCGAAATTACAGCGTGTAACCAGCGATGTTAAACATGACATCACAACTACGGAACGATCTATATTATCGAAAGTGCGACGACCAGCTCCCGAAAAGCTAAGGTTGACTAAAATCGGATTCGATCACATGATGGATTTAAGGATCATCCGACCACCAAACAGCTCACAGCCATCTCACTTGAATATGGTCAATAACAGTGCTAACTTTCCTATTTTTCATGGCTAATATCCAAATCAATGCTATTCGTAAATTGTTTATCAACATCGCCATAAAGCCTTGTTACGATTTGACAAGCACGTAGTATGGTCGATTTAAGCAAAAACATTTAGAAATGAATTGATGAATAACGTGACTAATAACTATTTACATGTTTAGTTTTGTTTTATCCCCTTGATTAAAACATATGCTCTTGTAGTGGCATTAAACCATAACCACACAATCCTCAAAGCTGAATACGAGATTACTCGGAAAATAGATATTCAATATTTAACGCGAAGAAATACCTAACGATGGAGAAGGCGCGAATAATGAACTGAATAAACTAGAGTCGCTCGGATGGCTCGACCATGCAGGCGTGGTCCATCTGAATGTTACCTTATATCTTCCATTCATATTAAATATATTGTTCTTTCTCTAGCCTGACCTTGTTCTACATCATGTATTGGTAATTGATACGATACAGTGAGTTGGTGTAGTCGATGGTGTGACTTCCACGTAAGATATAATAGATTAGACAGTTATATGATGACAAATCTACAATTTTAGGATTAAATCTATTATTAGAGCAGTACTAATATCATAGTAGACCATAATTCTACACTCTCATGGTTTGCACTCAATTTATCGGTTTGTGAACGCTTAATTAGTTGAAGATACTGTTCAGTACATTCCCTGTGGGTTACTATATTAGCTGTATTGATTTACGTACCTAATTTCACATTCAGTTTACAAGTGATCCATTAGGCAATCAGAACTGTGAGTTTACGACATGACGCTCACTGTTACGCCGGCTTTAAACCATTGTCAATGGCCCAGTGTTGTGACTGCAGTGTAGCGGTAAATAAATCCCCAAACTAAATAGCTCAATAGGTTTTTGACATTGGATGCTGACCATATGTTTTAGTGGACTCATCTAGCTGAAGGCGCTCGGTCATGCATCCGCACCAGATCACGTGCTGTCACGCTGTGCTCAACAACAACCGCAATCACTAGCCAGATTAGATCAGAGATTCCCGATATATTGGTTATCGCCAAATACACTCTTCCGATCTCCTCGACTCTGTCTTTTGATTTCTCTCGGTGGGAACAAAGCATATTAGAAGGTGTTACTGGTAGAAGCGTTGTCAAACACTGAATACCTGTATCATCCTCAGCAGTATTTCCGTACCTTGATCAATTATTCGTAGTACTCATGACAAATAGAACTTGCACAGTTGAAATGTGCAGACCAACTCGTTAGCTAGGTGACTTTAGGAGACATAGCTACAATATGACGTACATACCTACATCAACCTATGAGATGGTTAATCTGCAAAATTCCGATTACGTCTCTAACCATCAAGAAGCTTTTAAATCATCGTACTCTTAGTAATTTTTTTCTCGTTAACCGTATATTCTACTTTTCCTACTCAGGATGTACTGCTATGAGTCCGCGAGGCAAGGTAAAAAAGGTAGTCCTCTTCAAATCTGTCCGCCGTTGGGTTTCAACGATCTTGAACGGCCTGACTAGAGGCAATCATTCCGTATTTGAAATGTCGTGGGTATGTTGGGTCGTATGAGTACTAAGTTTTTCCATATTAAAGTCATCTTTTGCTACATGAAAAAGCACAAAATGACTTATAAGAGCAATAATTTAGCATTCTCTGTTTTGTAGTGTACACGTTGGCTCTGTTGTTCCCTCATAACTCATCTGTGGTACCAACTGCTGTATTAAACGTCAACACCTTTATATAATTTGTTGATAAGGCCCATAAAGCAACGTAAGAAATATAAGACAACTTAAAAAGTTATAGATACCTAGAGTTTTTGTGAGTCTCTGTTAATCAAAGAAGTTAAGACGAAATGTCAACTCAACAGTAAGTCCTAAATATTTGTTGCACTTCTTTTAGTTGTTTTTTTAAGGAATAATTTTTAATAACTAATGCGTGTTGTTTAAAGCGCTTCATTCTCAAGTGAGTTTTCAGTGGACGTCAGCGAGGCGTTTCAAAGTATTATGCTGAACAAGCGTTTCGGAAGCTGGATTGAATTTGATAGTGTGCTAAAGGATTTCCATTAAGTAATTTGTAACATGTACGCGAAAACCCATGGTGTACCTCAGTGCCCGTGCCCGTCAGTGGCAAAAGACCCGTTTAAAAATGGCGGTCTTCATAGGCTAAAAGTCATACATTTGACCGAGCTTGGTGAGGATTACAATCTCTAGCGAGTATACACATTTAAATATATGCAGCTTAAGAGCAATTTTTTAATAACTCTTGGTGCACAAAATGTATCTTTTCTTTTAGATGAACAATCTGTTATGGAAATCAAAAGCTTGTGTAAAATAGTTATTGCTTATATTTGTGTATTTTCAATTCATATCTTACTATTTTATACAGGGATTTGAACAGTTCTTTAGGTTCGCTGATTTCCATCATTGTTTTTTGAGTAGATTCTTCTTTATTTTATTAATTGAAGGCGACTCAAAAAGCAGGTGATTAAACATCTGATAGATGGATAGAGCGTGGAAACATTGTGCCTCACCAACATGGTATTGAATAGCCCCCTTGCAGCACTTCCTCCTGCACTCTTGTTTCATCTCCTCACCCCCTCTTTCTTATAAGCTCTGATTACCATATAGGGAGTACGTAGCAAACCATCGGCAACAATGGTGGATGGGATTCAATACTGTGAGATGAGATAGCAAGCTAGTATAGGGAGAAACATCCATGGGTTATCGTCGAATGATGATGGAGATGATCGTCATTGATTGAAATACGAACACTGAACAAGTTAGTAATTCTCTCTTTGGCTGCGGACACAGAACGGAGGTTTTCATGGTTGATAGCTTGATCGAACCGACTTTCCTATCTAAGTCGATTCTAGGAGAAAGCTAATGTAACAACGTAGGTTTACTAGTTAAGAGTTGACCGCAAACAACTAAGTGCATGTCGAAGCAATAGAGCCTAATTATTCATTAACTCCCTTACTTCGTATACGCATTATATTTCCTATGATCTTACGTTGGATGTTGAAAAGCTTTGCGTGTTTATACAGGTAACCCCCGCTCTACTGTGTCTGTTCTACGAGATAAATAAAGACCTGTTCACTGCCAGTCTGTTTTCTTCTATCAGTGGACCGGGTGTTACCCACATGCGCGAAAAATCCATTCTGTTTACCTTTGTCATTTTTCTCGAGACGGTTGTTGGACACAGAATTGAGGTATAGAATTTTCGGTAGAGAATTCTCAGTCATGTATTGTTTCTGTACAGTACTTTCAACACTATGTTGAAGGCCGAGAATTCACTCATTTTACCGATCACAAACCTCTAACCTCCTCTTCAGGCTCATCTTCACTCAAACACTTCACTTGAGAGTTTCGAAAACTGGAATACATCCACAGTTTACTCGAAATAATAGTAACAATAATTTATATATGACATATTTCTGAAGCGAACAATGTAGTTTCAGACACTTTGTCACGTATAACTTCCTTGAGCGATTTCCGAGGAATTGGCCTCCTCAAACTCGTTCACCTTCGTGAAGCGGACACTGATCTTCAGCATGAGTTGTCTTAACCCTGAGACTGCGTATTAAACAGATTAGAACGGGCAATTTAACATCATTATGTGACAGAGCTTTGTCCATTTGTTACGAAACACTATCGATGTAACGTCTTCAATACGTTGAACGATATTCATTATCCAAGTGTTCGAGCGACCATCAAGCCCATTGCAGAACAATTTTGCTGGTCTAATATGAAAAAAGACGTAAATGAGTGGGCACGCTCCTTTATAGTATGCCAAAAATCCAGGATGATTAGACACAAAAGATGACCCACAGGCTCTTTCAGAACTTCGGAAGCTCGTTTCGACAATGTTCATCCGGATTTGGCCGAACCTTTACCAGATCCAAATGGATACTATTACTTCTTAACTTGCGTAATCCGTTTCACTCTATAGCCGAAAGCACAACTCACCAAGGAAATTACCGCTGGAACGATGGTCTGCACTTTCGTCGAGCGGTGGATAGCAAACTTCGGCTGCACTTCAACTATCACTACAGATCGTGGATGCCAGTTCAAATCCGGAGTTCTCTGTTGTCTGACTGCAATATTTGGAATAACGCGATTCCGAACAACTGCCTACCACCCACAAGCAAACGGGTTGGTAGAACGCTTTCAACAACAGCTTTAAGCTTTGCTCTCAGTTGCGAGCATTTTGCAGTGGACCAATGCCCTTCCACTCGTTTTACTCAGTATCTGCAACTCAGCAATAACTGACAGTGAACAAATATATAACTCATCTCGTTTATGTAACGACACTCACACTTCCAGCAGATTTCGTAGGTCCTTCATCTTCACCAAGAAATATGGGTCTATGCCGTTATGCAAGCTGGCTTACAAACGCGATGCGTTCATTTAAAGCAGTTTTCACTTGACCACAATCAACTATTGTTGATTGATTGAGCGCTACCACACATTACACATGCCTTTGTGCGTCGTGAATCACTTCAAAAACACATGAGATGGAACACGACGGACACTTTGGAGTTCTTCAGCGTGAACCCAAGTTCCATATAATCTACAAGAACAGAATTAACGGTAGTATCAGAGTCGATCGCCTCAAAGTCACAAATTTAGAAAGAAACATTATTCATGCAGGTTTTCTTTCAGTACAACTGAAAGACACAAGTCACAGTTACGATACCTTACCCAATGGTCAGCAGTCACGATAACACCTCGGTGGTGTCTGACAAAGGACCCAAAACAACGCGTTCTGAAAGAAGAGTAAGGTTTCTAGGACATCTGTGCGATCACTGCACGTAAGACACTTTATAACATTTAGCTTCGTCTCGATGTTTCAGTATTGTGTCTAATAAAACCACAAATATTTTTGTTGCTAATATGCTTACTCACATGTGCATATTTGTACTTTGCTTTTAAAATGCCCAAAGACATCATACTACAAAAATCGTCTTTGCGCTTTTGAGTATTTACCAAACGCATACATATGTGTTTATTTTCTTTTTTCGCCAGATTTATTTCTTTATGCACGTATCAGTGTAATTCTACGTAGACTTACATATTCTTCCTTTTTCTTTTCCAGGACGGCTGCGAAAGACGAAGAAATGACTAAGGTTTTCACTGTACCGTTTCTTCATTCCTATATTGTACCACATAGGCCCTTATAATATGGGAAGTCAACCTGACGCTGGTGAGTTTAGCAAGCTATCAGAAGAGTGCTCCCTGACGACAAGTTTGTTTGGCTTAAAGTTCTGGCTGGCCACGTTTTAGGGTCATCATCACCCCAGTAGAGGAATGGTCTTCAGCTGAACATGAATCCCCAAAGTAAATAGCTTTGTACGCGTTCGACATTTGATGCTGAGCGCATTAGTTTTATTGGACTCACCCGACTGAAGGCGCTTGTTCACGCAACCTCACCAGATCACGAGTGTTTATGCCGTGCTTCCCTTCTCCCACAACTGCTATCCAGATTCGTCACTTCCCAACATATCGATATTTTATCAAATAGATCTTTGAGCTTCTTATCTCCTAGATCCTGATTTCACTGGGTTGGCACGTTTCGATTAAGAAAGAATATTCTGGTTAATGTGTTATTAAAATCCGAATATTTGTGGTATTCTAATTATGAAAACAATAATTCATGCAAATGAAAATTGTATATGTACAGGGCTATTCATCAGGTTTAAGAATATGTGCAAGGCAACAAATCGGATTGAATGTTAATTTAGTCGTAAAATTATGACTTTCTTATTTCTTGTCCAAACCGGGAAGGAAATACTAATCCACTCTGCATCGGACTTCTGTTAGCTTGTAACATCTTAAAATTACCTTCATCGTCATCGGTTAGTAACTGTCACGTACGCAGCATGGTTGAACCCTAGTTATTTCATTAAAATTTTCTGCCTACACTTCATGTCAACAGAAACTGCATGATCATAATCGTCCAATGGTTAAAATTAGTCAACTTAGTTCTAGTGAGATATTTTGACAAACACGGTTGATTTATGCTCGTCGGTGCCTGAGAAAGATACAAAATGTCACATTACTTATACATTCGACGATTCGATAGCCCGAAAATAAAGCAATAATTTCTTGTTAGCTTTTTTTAGCGAGTTAGTTTTCTAAGGGATGGGGTCGCTAAACTTATGCCGAAACCTCCTCCTTCACCCTGGCTTGAGACCTGCATTAGCCTCCGGAGGGACGCCAGGAGGAGTTAAACTAATAATTAGCTTACTGATATTAAATTCAGAATTCTTATTGCTTAATCAACAAGGTACGCTAAGTTCGGTGCTATGTTACATTCTGGATAGACAAGTGTGATATTATCATCTTTATGTACAGGAATGCAGTTTTTCATATTGGACGTAGGAAGTGTAAACTCTGTGGTGGACCAGACGATATATAAACTCGAAAAGCATCAAAAAAGTTAATAAAGATCAATAGAAATGTTAATATATATAAGTTAATTATTACAAATACAATAGAAAGTTGGGACTTTACTCAAGTTCACCAAATTGATGCGTGTCCAGCTTTGGTCTGTTACTGGGAAACCACAATTATAGATGCTTGGTAATTCTGGTCTGCTTGACGAACTCTCCAGTGATATGATCCAACGTAGAATGTGATATATTCCAATTACAGTCTATAAATGATGATAGTATTTGATTTAGACTTCCGTTAACTCAATCACAAACGGAGATAGAACGAGGAATGTGTGAGTAGTAGTGTATTTGTTAACCAGCAAGAGTATGTCACACTATGTGGTTGCACAACGGAAAAGTTTGTTCAAGGTCATTTACTAAAACAACAGTTACAGTCATTTAATGTTAAATATACATACAGTGGAAGGTTGACAAAATAAATACAAGTAATATTGAAAACTATTTACAAAATAAGCTTGTCAGTCATATCTCCACAACTCAATTGTCATAGCAGCATCCGAGTACTAATTTAAATAATGATGGTTAGTGTGCTAAATTATCCCATAAGTCAACTGGTCATTGGAGAGGTTTGTTCGGTGTATACTAGTGACCATTTTCATAGGAATCGCTTGCAAAAATTGTTAACTATCTGGAAAATAAAGCTCTCAGTGGCAGTATAAAAAATACAGACACAATCTGCAAAATATTTTTGCAAGTAATGTTGTTTAACATTGATATTTATTAAAGAAACTTACAAATGTGATTGACATATTTGGAGAAGTAGAATCGGACTTGGTTCATACAGAGAATAAAATAGATGAAATTCGTAGAACTGTGTATATGCTTGGAAATCAGTTTGACAGAATAGGTCGATTCTGCATGAACGAAATTCCATTTGTAGTACAGAAAGGTAATTATTACATTTTAATTCGCAAAAACGCATCTTATTTTCCCGTGATGTGTCCTGGATTGTTATTTGAAGAATATGTGTTAGTGATTTTCTTTCTGTTGCGTTTTAATTCACCTCGAGCACACAAATTCCTTCAATAAAACAGTATTGTGTTTCTCCTTGTCATATGATTTCCAAGTAATAAATAAAACGATTTATCGAGCGATTACAACCTTGTATATCTATTAGAATTTGCCAAGACTCCTATCTTTTAGACATTAAGTAATAAAACAATAAAGGTAGAAATCAGTAAAGTTTGTGTACATGAGAACATGCAGTTTCAGAATTAGCGAAAATTTATTTTTATCATTCCGAAGCTCTTCACATACTGTTAACTTTCAAACTTCTCTATACTATTTAAACGTATCTTAAATTTAAATTTCTATCTTATTTGAACCGACTTACAAATCTGAACTAATGTAATCACTTGGCATCTTAGAAGTTACCTTGTTCGCTTATTGTGCATATGTGTACATTCATAAGTGACAAATTATATTAAACTCATGTAAAATACCATTATGAAAAACTGGTGTCTCAGCTGTTTATCGTTTGCATATTATAACGTTTTTAGTATCCGAATACTATACATTTTCACAATGGTATAGCTCGAGCAATAGAAGTTTTATCATGTGCCTATTACAGAAGACAGCCACTCGTGCACGTTTATTTAGTTGGAAATTCAAAACATTTTTCAGAGTGTGGTCAAGTACTGTCGCGTTTCAGTAAGAAGTGACTGGCTTTCATAATTTGAGAGTGGAAATATTTGGAATGCAATAAAAAACTGAGTTGACAATAGTTTTAAAGTCACACGGTTCTTAAAACAACTTTACATATAAACCCTATCACCTTTCAACTACTATGTGCTGAATTAAATATATTTGTACAGAAATTATGATCTTGAAAGTGAGGAAAATCTTCACATATGTTTCTGTATTACTGATACATCTAGGTAAAATTTCACCTGATAATAATTTTAGAGCTTATTGAGTGGGCAGACTATGAATTTAAGTGACGAATTGTACCCGCCTGAGTTTATTTTAACCAGTGAATTCAAGGGTTTATAAGTTATGTATATCAAGATGTAAGATAGTGGTTGGAAGTAGTCGAGAGGTAACTTGGGATCAAGGTTTTGTGCTTTATGGGACTCCTTAGCAGAGTACTGTCCATGGAGTGTCGAAAAACCCAAAATTTGGATCCAGGGTCTCTTGTTAACCGCTTCTAACCACCATCTTACATCTCAAAATAGTGCAAGCGATATCGAATCGCCTTCACTGGTGGCCACATTGCAACATGATGGATAGGATTCAATCTGCACTAAGAAGAGCACGACATACGTCAAATTGGTCATCACCTAGTGACCAATCGATTAAAACTTGTTCACATTGTTAGTTACCTAGTATAGCAGAACATGAGCAAAAAATATTACCAGTTCAGTAAAAAGCAAAATGCTGAATACTGATGATTGAAATGGGTAATCATAGGCACCGAGTATCATAATAGAATTTGATGATAATAAGCTTCTTTGTGCTTTTCTCCGTGAGGGAAGCATTTAGTGTTAGTCAAGGCTGAAACATAACTTAAAAATCGTTCGTTGGTATACTTGTTTATTTTTATTTTGGGACTTGAACCCGGTGATTTTCGCTCCAAACTCCATCGTGTTATCCACTTGGTTACTGAGTCTAGGTAACCGCTAGCTTGTTCAATGAGATCCTAGAGTCCTATATTTTACTGCTAGTCACCATCATCTCTGTATACAATGTTTGCAAATGAAGGAGTTATTGAGACAATCCGTACGGGATACACATATGAAAACAAGAGACCAATCACTTCCCAGTCCTAAATATCAATAGGAAGATTCAATTAATCAGTACGAAAGTGAACTTTTTGTTCTGTTTCAATTTATTGAGAATCTTAGGATAATATGTATTGCATCGATTGCTTAGGCATATCGTACTTAAAAAAACTTGTACTATGTTCCTAGAAAGGAAATCATTTGAATTTATAGTTGTTTGTTATCACAGAACTTGGTTTTTGACAACATTAAAGGAGGATATTTAATATTTACACCAGTTACCAACGTTGTAGTTGCAAGCATTGATAAGCATTTCGGACAACATTTTGTCATATAAAAACCCTTGTGTACTTTACTTTATAGCTGAGTCAACAAGCCTTGGACATTTCAAAACAAAAATCCTAACAGTGTCAAAAATAACCATTGTTTTGACCTTAAACATGATTAAAAACAAGGTAGCTGACAAGACAATGGAAGATAATTAGTTATTCACTATTAAAAGCAACATAAACAGGAATATCAATATCCTTGGATTTCGAACATATAAATATACCTTCAACAGTACAAACGACAAAGGAATGTAATGCCGATTCTCTATAGCTTTAATATATTTGTATTCAAGTAATAAAAAATTTTGAGGAACTAAAAGTTAACCGTGTACTCAAAAATGACCAGCTTTAAGACGTTCTAGTGAGTAATCATGACCTGTTGAATTATATTTGTGATGCGTGAGGTAGTATCTGTTTACTATTTACTAAGGTGACCGAAGTTTAAATTACGAACCGTTAAAGTGAATGCAAATCCACTGATTTTTCATCAGGATTACAAATGAGATTCAAAACATATGGTTTGGTACGAGATTATTTACTACTATGGTTTCAGAGCATATAAGCTTTTCAGCCAACTATTCATCATAATGGATTTTTGGGTTTGAGGGTGGGGTAATGCATACTATAATTCGGACCTAAAAGCATATTTTTGTTTTGTTTTTAGATGTTGAAAAACACACCATAGATCCTCATATATAGGTGAATAGAACATTACTGTAACCTATGCAACATCACGCAGCCTTAATTAAGCATAATTCTTGTTAAAAAAAGATAAAAAAACCCCATGGATTTTAAATAGTGTTCATTACAACAGTGAAATGATTGTAAACAGCGAACTAAGTGCATCTAAGTACTACTTAGTTAACAAAGTCGGGTTAACATAAAAAGTAATATATACATAAATATAATAGTCTGTATGCTTTCTGACGACAGGTTTAACAGTACGACTCTAACTTACCTCATGATCGATCAATCTGTAATTAACCCAACTGCTAATTTTAGGGTCGTTACTAATAATGTTTGCTTACTTTGTTCCTTCTTGACAAGTAAATCAAATGTCGATTTGTTTTTGTAAAATCTAGAACATGATCAGGCTTCTAATAATCTAACTGCTTTAAAATGGAATATCAAAAAAACTCAAGAAGAATACAATAAAGTATTTAATAGACTGAAATCGCTAACTGCATCAAAAAAGTGTATTGAAAGTGAGATTTCACAACTGACTGGATGCACGTAAGCACTCACTGTTTATTGTAGAAATTAATAAAAACTTATATATATATATATATATATATATATATATATATATATATATATATATATATATATATATATATATATATATATAAAACAATAACAATTTTAATAATAAACTGATATGACCGATCTATGATTTTACGCGATCACCATCAACTGTTATCAGTGTGATTAGTTTAAAGTCCGACCAATTACTTTCAACCATCTCGATTACTAAACACTGATCATATTTAATTGAAAATTAACGTTAATCGGTATCGTTCACGAAGAAAAGATTGAAGTATTATATTTATAGTTCTATGCTGATCTTAACCATTACTAAGCCTTAAAAAACTTACTGCACCGTTGTTTATTAAGTAAAAATCTCAATTTACAAAGCTTTATTTCTAATTTTATCCTTATGAACAAAAAGATTTACATACTGTGACTTTTAAGAGTATAATTGGAAAATTACTTTAAAACTGCTAATACATTTTAACTTGTACCTAAATTTTTATACAGTCTACATTTTAAATGGAATGATGTTACAATTTTGATATTAAGTTCTAAATTCAGTAACAACTTTGGAAGGTGTAAACCATTAATTTACTTCTTTTTTAACGTTAGTAGTTTAATAGTAGCAGATTGGGACAAAGGAGAATTACTTACATTTTTTGGTTATTTAGTTTCTACTTAATAAAACACAAATTTCATTAATATTAAATTACAAGTGTGAGATTAATAACTGATGAATTGGTTATATGTTTAAAAAACACAATTTTAAGAAAGTAATATGTAAAAATCCTCAGATCCAGTTATTCTTGTCATTTATTAATGAAATTTGATTTTATAAAGGAATAACTGGATGATATATTCCCATAACAACCGATACACATTTGATTTCAAAGAAAGAGATTAATTATATAAATGGTGTTGATATTCTAGGTACTTGTAGATCGAATAGATTCTGCTTCAAACTCTAAAAAATCACATGACACTGCAAAACCACCTAGTAGGTGAAGGATACAAGTCTTTTATGCTTATTGTAAGTAAATTATTCGTATGGTTAAGGTCATCAATCATAAATATGTGGTTGAGTCAAATGCAAGAATATACAGTTGCATTAGTTCAGAGTTGATAATACAGAGTTCTGAGAAATAGCACATAGATTGTGGTATATAAATGTATATAAATTCTTATTTTAGAAATCTGGTGAATGAAAAATCCTTAATTACAGAGGCAGAACTTAAGGGAATTATTGATCGAACAACTAAAGTAAGTTAACCTGTGTTAATCAAATTCTAATTTATTGAGTTTATGTTACTTCATAAAGATAATAAGAGCAATTTTAAACAATAAATTACGTAAGCCCATATATATATATATATATATATATATATATATATATATATATATATATATATACTATTTTGCTGTTAAGGTTTATAAGTGTATGTTACTATTTGAACATCACTGAATACTTCCTTAAAGATTAATTATAAGGAAACTGGAGTTCTCAACAAGCACTTTATTTCTTACTTAATATTAATAAACAAAAATTTAATAAGTCAAGTTTTACGATAGACGCTTTTTTATCCAACAGCAAAAAATATTGTGTGATGAAGTGAATTTATTTCATTTTGTTTGCTCGAAATCCTCCGCGTACACACTTATCTCTATTACTGAATAAAATGTTTTTCGAATGTGATTTGTAAGATCCGTAAATTAATTTAGCATATTAATAATAATGACAATTGAGGCACGTATGCAATGACTTTGACAGCTAAATTGATTTACGGGTTCAAGTGTTTCGTTGAAGTGTTAAAAATAACTAGTTAAATGATAATAAACTAACTATACATTAGAAATAAAAATTTGACCAACACTATAATTTTCTAACTTTAACTAGTTTACGTCTAGTCACTGTGACGTTTTTGGCATTTTAACATACTCTTTATATTTGTAAAGGTTAGAGGAAGCATCTAACCTGAAGGCAAGTTGTATACTGGAGATGTGTGAAGATCGACATGTCCGTGAAAATCTGGGAGAAAGAAATACAAGATAAAATATGATCCGATAACACCGTAAGCATGTAAAATCAACTTTTAATAATGAAATCAATTAAACATTACAAAGATCGACCCAAGCACCAAATTGAGATGACCTGATAAACCAAACTATAATCTTATAGTGTGAAATTTTGAATGAATTACAAAATGAACAATAAAGATGTTATTACAATTAAATAAAATGTGGCGTGAGGAATGAATTATGTTTTAAAAGATATAAATTAAATAAACCAAAGTTGATATAAATCTTAAGCAATTTTCGGAAAGGGGGATAAGATAACAAAAGATTGATCACCATGGTAATACCATTAGATTATTTAACTATTATTATTATTTTAATAGTAGTAGTAATTTAGGAGTTTGTGTCCAGGTTGTATTCTTACACCAAGAATTGGTTTTAGTTAAACAACCAATGAAAACCAGAAAGCACTGAACAGCTGGTTTTCCTTAGTATGCGACTCTACAATAGAACCGTTGCAGAATTTTGTCAACGATTGGACCTCATGACATTCAAAAACCAATTAGTTGGGATCCAGTAGTACAAATTTAAAACTTTAACCAGTTATTTGTATTTTTTCCCATAGATTTTGTAAATGTCATTGAGCCGGACTTTATTTTTTTTAATTATTAATAAATTTAAGGCATTAGAAACACTTGCAAAAGCGAATACTAAGTTAAACGAAACACAAATACATTATAATGCTGTGAAACAAAAATCTGAAGAGATTCGAAGGAATTTAGCTAACGATGTTCGCAAAGCTGAACAAAATTTAACTGATGCTCAGTAAGTTATGTATTATACTTTTTGGTGTTAGGCTAAATTGACACAAAAGTTTCCTACTATTTGGTATAAGAAATGTAATTGATATAATACTTCCTAGACTAGAAAGGTAACCTTTATTTGTGCCCACCAATTCAAATGCTACTGTGAAACTGATTATATAAATCCCAAAAGCTATTTTTTTTCAAACCGATTTCTAAAAATTAGCATATCCACTTATCTAGACGATAACTAACAATTACATTCTCTGTTGAGAAGCATGGTTTGATCATCATCTCATCAGAATCATAAACGATATTTTGATATCCTATTTTTGTATTTCAAGTTTTCTTCTTTGTTTACTATTTAATGAGTTCGAGCCGCGTGAAAGTGTACACTTTCCTCATCACTTAAATTGGTCTGTCTATTGTCATTCTATTTCGTTCTGTTTACAAGGTGAAACATGAATCAAAATCATTCAATTAATACGTCGAAATAAACACAAAAGTATAACTTTGGAAAGTAGTGTCACTAAGAAGCGAATTTTACTTTCATGAATTGTCTTTAAATTTCACATTATTAATCTTACATATGTTTCTTGGATTGTTGGACAGATCCCCTGAAGATCAAATAATATCTTTTTTAATCGTCGTTCCGTGTATGCTCTTATTGTTTGTGGTGAATATTTAAAGGCTTAATATTAAGAAGATAAATGAATACAATCTAGAACGATGGAGAGCAGCAAATCACGACATATTAATTCTTGAGATCTTTAAGGATGGTGATCCAATTATAGCTATTAGATTGACCAAGATATTAGCTAAAGTCTGGGAACTGAACTTAATTCTATTTTCCAAGTCTTGATTTTGATTTATGTATTTATATATGATGATAAAACTGCTTCTATTTTTAAATTCTTTGAATTAGCATTCACTGATTTATAGATCTGCAGAACTGCTAACTTGAACTAAGCTGCTTAGGTTTCTGTATATTTAAAAATTGTTCTTTTAAATAACAACATAATTTTTGATAACAATAATTCATAAAACAAACCATGGGAAATACGAATCACAGAGTTCAGTTGACTATTTAAAAAATATTCTACCAAAATTCCATATAGTAGTGAATATTTTTTTACTTCGTCCGAGTTTATTATTAATAGTATTTATATGAAATGATAAGATATTGGTAACTCAATTTGTACAGGTAAGTGAATTCATACAGATCATCAATTCCAAAACAAATTTACTAATAACAATAGCTATCTATTAATTATATACATTACAAACCCATTACAAAAATGTATGGTTATTTAAACTTATTAGCTCAGATGTATAGTTGAAGAGAAAAGCAATGGTTTTCCAATATGGATTACAATATCAATATGTGAATGCAAGTATTTTCAGTTGGAAAGCACCAATCAACGAAAATAGAACACATGGCCTCTACTTTCCATTACTAATCACAAATCCATCTACTCTATAAATTACTAACTTTATATACATTTATTTAGTTAAAATATTTAGAGAATTTTTCAATTAGATAAATGTATATTTTCAACATATTTTTATTATATTAGACAATTAGAGTTTTAGCGTTTTGATTTCTTCACTTTTTTTAGTAGTTGAGTTCATGAGTCAATTGAAGCTAGACCACCATGAAAAACCTGGAGGCACTGCACGGCCGTCTTGTCCTCTGTTGGGAATCCTAAGCAGTGCGCATACACGACCTCGCTCCCGTGGGATTCGAACCCAGGAGCTATCGGTTTTAAGCGCGAGCGCTTAACCACTAAACCACTGAGTTAGCCGGCATTCAGTGGTGTTATTGTCTGTTTCCAACTAATCCTTAAAATTGAGCGATACATCCACCATTGTCTTCAGTGAGTTACTATCTTACAACAGAACTAGTTAAACTCCACTGGTAAGTGCTTCTCATTAGAACTCCAGGATATCCATCATGAAGCCATTCACTAGTGATCATATGTTGATTAATATTATAGTAATTTTTTTAAAATAATTGAGATCATGAGTCAATTGAAGTTAAATCACCATGGAAAACCTGAAAGCACTAGATGACCATTCTATTTCATTGATTTTATTTATCATTATTTATCATAATTGTTTTATTCTCTCTTTCTCTCTCTCACTTCATTTAATAGAACTAAATTAAAAGAAGCTATAGATATTGAACCAATACTTATACAAGAAACAATAAAAATGAAAAATACAATTGAATCATTAAAATTACAAATTCAAACATTAACTGAAACATTTAAACAAAATCAACAAATTATGAATGAATTAAAACAACAATTAATTGAATTAGATAAAAATTTTATAAATAAACAATATCAATTAGATAATTTATTATTATGGATTAAAAAAAATGAAGAAAATTTAATTAGTCAATTTAATGGTAAATTAAATAATGATTATAATTTATTAAATCAATTATTTAATGAAAAATCAGAACAGTTTTATCAAATTAAAATGAATGAAACACAATTAAAAGTTGATAATGATCATTATGAAAAACGTATTATAGATTAGTAAGTATTATTATTATTATTATTATTATTATTATGATTATCAAGATTTGATTTGATTATTTTAAATTAATTAACTATTTGAGTAAATTGTTATAATTAATTATATATTTGTAATAATTCCCATTTAAATATTGCAAATTAAAAACACGAATTTCAGCGAAGGGATCTCTTTTCAACGAATTTATTATCAAGCTGTACAATCGTATATTTTTTTGTAAAACTACTAATTCTATCTGAAGTTTTTGCTGATGATGTCGTTCAAAAGAATGACGAAAGCTCCACGATCAAACCATCCAGCTCAGAGAACAAAACTCCACTAAAAAAAAGTATTAATTCTATACTTGAACATCTAATCGACTGTAACCATTCTATAGATCTACTATTTGATTCTAAGGTTGTTTGTATGATTCGTTCAAATGTACCCAGATTTCTTCGTATCAAACTCTTAAAAATAGCCGAAGCTCATACCATCCAGGAGCTTCAAACAGAACTATGTGTACAAAGGAAGTACGTCTTATCGTTATCGTTACATTGGCCTTAATTATTTTGATTATCCTATTATTTTTATTATTACTACACTCCCCCCTTTACTTATGTCTTATATTCTCATTATTTTATTTATAAATACTCATCATATCACTTTATTTATTGCTTACACCTCTGTGACCTTTAATCATTGTAATCAAAACATTTTAATTATCTTATTACATTCATTAAATCTATTGTTATTGTTCGTATTACGTAATCCAGTTTTATAATTTATCTACTACGTCATCTTAGTTATTTGTGTTCACATTTCCTCACCGAGTTAGTACTTCAACAAAAACTTCATATATATACGATTGTACAGTTTGATAATAAATTTGTGGAAAAAGAGATCCCTTCGCTGAACTTCGTGTTTTAATATTTTTAATATCCAAATGAGTAGAAAAATTAAGTTTTCTGACGTTTTGTCACTTACTGTAAGCCAGTTCTTCAAAGAATAAATGACAGATAATTTAGAATATTAACAACAGATAAATAATAGAAGGGGTTTTGTGGGTTTTTTTTAGAAATTTCAATAGTTGAAATCATGAGTTTACTGAAGCTAGAACACTATGGAAAACCTGAAAGCACTGGACTGTCGTTTAGTCCTATTGTGGGACTCCTCAGCAGTGCGCATCCATAATCCCGCTTCCCGCGAGATTCGTGTATTAAAGTTAGACATTAACATCGTTGGATGTCGGCCGGCTCAGTTGTCTAGTGGTTAAGTGCTCGCGCGCGAAACCAGTAGGTCCTGAGTTCGAATCTCGCGAGAGCCAGATCGTGGATGCAAGCTGCTGAGGAGTCCCATTCTAAGACAAAACGGCCGTCCAGTGCTTCCAGGTTTTCCATGGTGGTCTAGTTTCAATTAACTCATGATTTTAACTAATGAGATAAATAATAGTTAATATTCTTGCTGTTCAGTTGTACTACTTAAACTTGGATTAGTTTTGATTCAGTTATTTATTCTTTGAAGAAATGGCTTATATTTAGTGACGACAATCGAATTTTTCTCTGTTTTATGATATTACAAACATATTATTTTTATTTATTAGATTAGTCAATTCAATATTCAATTTTTTTAATAATTTTAATATTCGTGTTTAGTTGTTTATAGTTTTATTGAAAAACAAAATATTGAATTTTCATTACTTGTTTATCTCTTGTCTCTGACTATTTAAAATCATGGAACAATGAATCGTTGTTTAATTTTAATTTTAAACCCAATTACATAATATTCCTATTTCACATTGGATAAAGCATAAAATCTTTAGATGATAAATGTTTTAAGATAAATTTAGATTATTAAATTATAATTTAATGTATGTAGTTGTTAATTTTAATTAGTTTATTCATTTTTATTGATAGATTGTTGTCTTACTCAGTATATGAGAGACATGATAAGTAATATGGTTGTGGATAGACATTTAAAGTTTTGCAAACTCTTGGTAGGTGTTATTTTATCAGATACTAACCATTCGTTTCCCTCATATCCTTGTATATCTTCTGGTAGAACGAGATGTAAATACATTAAAATTCATGCACGCAAGCAAAAGTATAAAAGTTCAATAATACCTTACCTAACAAATATACTCTTACGAACAGGTTGTTAGAGTTAACCTAGTCAGTAACTTGTATTCTTAAACATGTCTCTAATTTGAAATGTTGTACAGATTTGGATCTTTTTTTCACAATTTCTTTTTCTTTTTTGTTGTTTTTCTAAGAGAAAATTGTTGAAATACTTAGTGCTGAGAATCCTATATTGTACCAAAATATAATATAGAATGAAACTACCAATAATAAAGATATTAACAATTACTTATCAAAATTTAATGTAGTAAATAGTTCATTAAAAATGTTGTATCACTAAGTATGATGGCCTGCTTGAACATCTCAGCTACCTGTTCCTGCCATCAAGATACAATAACAATTTATCTAATTTGGTTTGTAATCACAATTGATTGATCACTGGGTGGTGATCAATGTCTTGCTTGTCTAGTCCTTATTGGTGCAGATCGAATGCTATCGATAGCACAATCGAAAGGACTAGACAAGCATGACATTGATCACCACCCAGTGACCAATCAATTGTGATTACATCTCAGTCCAACTGGAGTTTGGTCACATCGAAGAAAGATCAGTGATAACGTCTCTGACTGTGAAGCTGGGTGACACGAGATCGAATCCGCCAGCGACCAACAGTTCCCTCAAGATTACACGTACACCTTGCTGACGAGTGCCAAGTAGCACGAAACCCGTGTCCAGGGATTCCTGTTGACTACCTCCAACCACCATCCAAATCTCAATTTGGTTTGTCTTAATGCAACATTATGGTTATTAATCGCATAACCTATTCAGCTGCCTTTCTGAAACGTGTACAACGTTTCGTCGTAAAATCTACAAAAAGCTTAATCAGAGATATCGTGGTTGCTGGGAGTATGTAGCGAAAAGAATATACATTATTTACATGTTGATTTACTGGACTGCTAATATCTAACTTGCGACCACTCATTATTCATCGTCAGGATCGACCAACAAGTAAGAAACGGAAACTTGTTGAAATACTTTGTGCTGAGAATTCTAGATTGCATCCTGTATTCTATATTAAATAAAGCTAATAATAATAATATAAACAAAGATGGATAGTGGCTAGCAGTGGAGTCCAGAACGCGCGTTTCGTCCCACCTGGGGCTCATCAGCTGGATGTACCTGCGTCTTAGAGTTGATGTCCACTCCTGGACTCGAACCCACTACCGTTCGCTTCAAACGCCATCGTATTATCCATTTAGCTACTGAGTCCTGATAGCCACTTCCTTGTCCAATGGGGTGAAGTTTAATTTCACTTGGTATTATTTACTTGAATCTTCCCATTGATGTTTAGGACTGCAAATGATCACTCTCGGGCAATATATAGGCAATACGCACAGTATGCATATATGCCAATAAGAGACTGAACAATTTCAGTCCTAAACATCAATGGTAAAATTCAAGTAAATAATACCAAGTGAATTTAATAATAAGAATAATATTTCTATTAATTGACTATTAATTCCACCATACCATATGTCATATAAAATTATATTATGATATTGACTTTTCGTGGATTCCATTAAGTTTGATTAGTTTATTCATCTTTCTAATTGTTGTATATCTACTTTGATTTATTACAGGTATTCAAAAAATTATACAGATCTCTTGAGATTGAATAAATGAATTCAACTAATATTTTAGGTACATTCTAATCAAATAATAAGATTCTTAATATTTTTATTATTAGGCATCTTAAAGTTAGTCAGTTTAAAAGATGTAAAGAATGATATTGAGATCGAACCCATAAATGTACTAAAACTTTGTAAGAGGTAACCATTTTACTTTAATGTCAGGGTTAGTTTGTTGATTAGTTATTCAAAGTAATGATGAAACATCAAACCTATTGTTGTGCTTGCTGTGATTTATCAGTAAGATATACTCGAAGTCTTGGGAAGATAAACACTCCCAAACTAAACTTGTATTACATTTAAATATGTTATTGAGACTTTATTTTCGTTGTTTTCATCAATCAAACATCAAATTAACAGTAATTCTGTATTAAACATAATAAGTTTTCAGGGTAGTCGATAGGATTTATTCAGATTCCAAAAGTAACTAACTGTAACATAAGTTATCATACAATTATCCATTGACGTAGGTTAATTTCTTCATTACTATCATTGTCATAAAAATAATATCTCCATAATGTTTTACGAATGATAATTTCTTCACTCAATTGGTTGGTAGATATCTTTCTACAAGACTAAAAAGTGTTCGACATTTTAGATTTCCGTGTTCAAAATTTGTTGACCAGTGAGTTTATAGAAAAAAAATTTGTACTTCGTGAACGAAGTTGAAATGCCTTAATCTGGCTTAACTTCTGTTTCTAAATAAGCTCTCTACATTATTGTCGCCCTTTAATACAAATTCATGCACATTCAGGACAACCTTTATTTTTACAGGGTAATTTTATTTAATAAGAAAGGATGCTTGAATCAAGTTTTCATTATTAATTATTCTGGATGTCGTTGAAGCATTGGTTGCATATGGTGTAACAATCTATTGAGCAGTACTGAGGTAAAACACAGGGTGACAGTAAACCTATTGATAAAACTGTGAAGTTACATCAACTGAGGTAGCTGAGATATGTATTACGTATGCCTAAACACCATTTGAGGTGACAAGTAATGTTGAGTAACACTGGAGTAGTTTAAAAGGGATCCGGGGGCTATCAAAGCCAGAACCCGGCATCAAGTCATCAGGCTTCAGAGTTATATTGGTAGATGAAGACTAACTTGATAGAAGCGCATAATTAAATGTTAGGGAAATTAAATAACATTGATTTAAACCAACCACACTTGCGAAGGCTCATTTACTCCTTATCTACACCTAGATATTTGGGTTTAATATTATTTTGTGTTTTTCATTCCCCTAATTTATTCTTTCTCATCAAATTATATTTCCTTTTTAATCCATTTCTATTATCACTGAAACTACTATTACTTCTCCGACTGCAACAACCATAGCGACAATTTAATGTAGATTTGTTAATGTGGTAATGACAACTCATAACGATGCATAAGCATATCAAATTCCTATATTGCTCTTCATTTACTGGCTGACTGGGCGTGTGTTGGGATATTGGGAAAAATATACCAATAATTATCATGTTAAGTTTAGTGGTGTCCTTAGACTTTAAATGGACATTCCCTATTGGTCAAAGTTTATTTCACTTGTTGAATATTGTACAAATGTTGTTTTCTATTTTATGGTCGATGTGGTTTGCTTGGTTGGTATATAAACAGAGTATGCTTAAAAACAATGATTCGTATCTCAAAGGCTGAGACTTGTGTTCTGGACTCAACTGGATGGGCTAGACAGTGAAGCAGGGCCAATCGGGACTCTAGGTTGTTCGTGGGTGTCTTACGTGTCATTGATCCGATCGGTAATTCGCTGCGTATCTAATCTGCCGTCCACAAGATAAAATGGCGAGACTATAATTTATGGACAACATTTGAACGAACCTTAAGTAACGTTGAGAAATATTAGCCAATCAGCAAACAGTCAGTACAGAGTAAAAATATGTTATTCAAAGCCGTGGAAATAAAGTGGATACACCTCTCATAAGTCGTTCAAAAACTTTTCAAGGTTAGAAAGAGGTTCAGAAATTCTAAAATCGTAACGCATGCAGCAGAAGAAATCACCCATATGGCTACAGAATAGTCGGCCTCTGGAGCCATGATAAAGTCTCAAAAACTCTTTTGGTTTCGACCACATAGCTTCAGTATTGTGTATGTGCACTTCGGTTGTTGAGTGCACAAATTTCTACTTGTGGATAATGACACGATGCACATAACCAAGCCTATATAGGAGTCTGTACGCTCTCCAAACATCCATATATATTGTAGTACCTGGCTGCAGCCAGTGTTACTGGTGTTTTTATTATCCAGTTCGTAATAACTATCATAATTTACCTTAGTTAGGAATTATATATGGGGTTTTTATCACGAACTGACGTCAGCTATAATGCCAGAAATTTATTTAGCCAAATGGATGAAAGACTTTCGCATTCAAATCCGAGATCTATTATCTTATACCTGACTGATTCGTCCACAAATTATAGTCCCGTCGTTTTATTTTTTATAGCCGCTCAATTATCACATTTTGTACAAAACTTCCTGTGAACTGATCATACGTTAGCATTAAGCACTGAAGTTGGCGCCGTAACCTTGAAATCACTAAAACGCCTCTGATTTGCTCGTCCATAAATTAGAGTTTCATCGCTGACTGAAAAATGAAATTTCATAAGTTGTTACTTAAACATCTATTTGCCTATCGAATTGTTTATATTTTACTGCTATTTGTTTTGGTTAATAACTTTTATAATCAGTCTATTTTGTATTTGATTTTGATATCATTTTTTCTTGTTTTTACTTTTATTATCTACAACATAATAATTAATCTACATATTAGTCAAAATGAAATAAGTAAATTAAGAAAATCTATTGAATTACTTGAATCACGTTTATTTACTGCACAAGATTTATTACAAGTTTCAAATACTGATTATAATCGTATACAATTAAAACATTCATCAATTAAAGATGATTTAGAATTAACTAAATCTCGAACAAGAATAGAACAAGATGAGAAACAAAATATGTTAAAATATTTACAACACAAAATAAAAGAGGTTAGTCAATAATTACTGATATAAGTTTTAAAACAGTAGTATATATTGATTGATTTCATGAGTAATTTTTTTTATTTATGGAACCATAAGTAAGAATGAGTTGTGACAAGTTTATCTAAACTGAATAAACTTTACACTGAATACATTTTACTCTTCGATAGATATTTGATTAATTTAAATTATTTAACTGATATGACACTATCTTGTTTGATAGAGTTCTTGTACAATTTAGTACAGTAAATAGTTTCATTAATTGCAAAGTCAATTCATGATCTATTCTTATCATGTTTCCAATGACATACAGGATGAAATAAATGAAATATACAAATGATCGGAAACGCTTACTTATCGTTTGGTTCCTTTTTAATTCATATTTCTATTTCTATACTTTTAAAAAGGTGCTTCTGTAAGATATATATTTGGTTTTATTAGACAGTAACTATTATAGTTTGAATATTGATACCTTTGTATGTTTTTGTAGTTCATACTCTTTTCAATTACAATTAATATTTCATATCAAGCAAATTAGAATATTTAGTCTAACTTTATCGTTCATTAGGCTTTATATTGTATAATTTGTGTTGTGGCATTGCAGAATATTTGAAGCAAGTATCCTGCCTGGTAAAGACTTTCAATATAAATGGAATAAGATGTGTCTATCTCAACAATATTATTTACAGTGATTCGTTCTAGGTGTGAGGTAAATATGCGTTTTCTATGAGCTGCGAAACCTAAATAAGAACAAAACTGGTGTTCTGAGTTTCACAGTTATATGAGAATAAAACATTCGCAGCCCAGTATCATTATTACCATTTTTTCTCCTTTTAGCTTGGATTTTCCTATTATACTGTAAATAATAATGAGAACTTGAATATTTACAGTATTACAATCCCTTGATTACTTTAATGAAGTGTTTGCTTCTATAAATATTCTGTGAAACCAATAACAGTTGGCAAACTATTACTTTTAAAGCTACGATAACTATTTTCGACCTAATTGGTTTGACGATACTATAAAAGTTAGTACGGTAGTAAAAATATTAAACAACACATTAATTAACATCGTTGGATGCCGGCTCAGTGGTCTAGTGGTTAAGTGCTCGCGCGCGAAACCAGTAGGTCCTGCGTTCGAATCTCTCAGGGGGCGAGGTCGTGAACAGGCACTGCTGAGGAGCCGCACAATAGGAAGAAATGGCCGTCCAGTGCTTCCAGGTTTTCCATGCTGGTCTAGCTTCAACTAACTCATGATCTTACCATTGAAATTACTATAATATCCACAAAACCCATCTGACATTAATTTGTTAATTCAATCCTCAAATTATGGTGTAAATATATTTTATTAGTAGAAATTTAATACTTTGTAGAATATACATTCTTTTCTTATACTATTAACTTGTATACTACCTAATAAATCATCAAAATATCTGATACAGAATAATGGCATACCTTTTTGAAAATGTCTACTTTGATCAGATCGGCATGATAAAGCGGTAAACAAGAAATTAATATAATATTATTGTACTATGAGATTTGCGAAAACGTACAACTAACGGCTTTTGTTTATTTACTATGAATAAAATCTATTGTTTTTAATACATTCTAGGATCAACTAACAGAACAGGTTAAGCAAATATTTCTGAGTTATAAATTGAAGTGTAGTAGTATTCATTTTATATACAGAAAAGATTATGTTCCAAAATACATTTGTTCACATCTAATACGCATAAATCATGCATTATTGCTTAACTGAGAGAAACAATTTACTAAGTCATTGATTCGTTCTAGGTGTGAAGTAAACATGTGTTTCCTATGAGCTATAAAACTTAAATAAGAACAGAATTTATGTTCTAGATTCCACTGATAGTCACCCTCCAAATATCTGAATAAAGCATTCGAAGCCCAATATCATTATTATAACATTTTCTCATTTTTGTTTGGATTTTCCTATTATACTGTAAATAATAATGAAAACTTGAATATTTATAGTAGGATATTAAGTCCTTTAGAGCTCACATCAGTCACTTTATACTCAGCAAAATAGCTTGAATCTCAATTAGAAACTAATTAGCAATGTATATTAAACATGTTTAATGAAACTGCATATTAATGTTGAGCAGGTATTATTATTTACTAATGTTTTCCGACACAGATGAGTCAGTAAATGTAACAATTTATTTATTTGTTTAGGGTAAATTCTGAAAAAAAAGTATTTACTTGTAGATCTCTTACTTTGTATTACGATCAAACTGATTTTTAAGTTCATATAAACATGTTTAGACGCGTGACTTATGCTTTTTTATTTTCTTTGTTCATCAAAGATCTCAGTTATTGGAATAGTTTTACTACAATCATTGTTAAAACATGATTTATTTTCATGGTTTATTATATTAATAATCTCATTACCATTCCAGTCACATGACAGATCATATTAGGAGAGATTTAAAAGGAATCTATGAGCTAATTCTAGATATTTCATTGTCAATTCATCGAGGCAATTCAATAAATTTATGAAAGCATTATCATTAAATGAATAAATGGATTTGGTCAGCAATATGGTTAACATTTTATTACACACACGATATTAACTTTTTAAAGATAAATGGGATAATAGTGATCATGTTAGGTCCCGATAAACATAATCAGTGGTAACTTTGGGATCCTTTTATGGACCAATACTAAGCGTATAATTCTATTGCATAATTATTAAGTAACTAAACTCTGCATATTCATATTCCTCTTATTATAAGCTTTATTTTGACCCATAAACTATTATTAAACGTTTTACCATTCTTGAGTTATACCCAGTATATTAATTACTACCTTCCTCATTCACAACCACATCTGGCTAAATCTTGTACAAATGTTGTTACATATTTTATTGGTACGTTGTGGTCTGTTTGATTGGTGTATAAACGCAGCATGTTTGAAATATAGTGATTCATATCGCAGAGGCTCGGATTGGTATCCTGGACATAACTGGCTGGGCTAGGCGGAAAGTAGGGCCAATCAAGACTCTAGACTGCTCGAACGTGTTTTACGCGTCTTTGATCCGATCGATAAGTCACTGCTCTCTAATCGGCAGTCACAAGTTATAACAGATTATGTTGTTGTGAAAGAATTTATCTTTCAACATGATTAAACCTATTTCATATATCTTTAAAATGAACTTAAAGTACTACTAACAAATTTAAACGTGGTTTTTAAATTTTCCTCTCATGAATAAAAACACATTTAAAAAACAGCATTCATAATTCGATTTGTAAAACATATCAGATGATGGGCTGACAATAAATAAGCATCAAAATTGCCATCTATTATTCAAAATAAGAATTTTTGATGAACTAAAATTATTTATCAGTATAGCGTTGTGGAGTTTGTTGATATTAACGTTAGACCACCATTGGAAACATGAAAGCATTGGACGACCATTCTCTCCTAGTATGGAATTGTTTGAAGTTAGATATTAAAACCAATAGATGCCAGCTGAGTGGTTTAGGAGTTAGGCGTTTATATGCGAGACCGAAGGTCCTAGGTTCGGGTCCAACGTGTTGGGTCATGAATATGCACTTCTCAGGAGTCTCATACAAGGACAAAATGGTTTTCCAGTGCTCCCAGATTTTCAATGGTAATCTAACATTGGTCAATCCATGACTTCAACTAAAATTATTTAAAAGCGTTAATGACGGAGTCAATCATAAATTGAAACGTGAATAAATATTCATAAACGTGAATTTCAGAGTTACATTTATAACGGTCTGGCTCTCCTGTTAAACGGGATTGAGCTGTAGTATTTGGGTTGTCACGTGAAAGTCTGGTTAGTTTCCGTTTCTCCTGAAAATCTGTTGGGATATTCAGGAAAATATCCCAGAAATTATCCTATTAGCCTGATGCTATTCTTGGACTTGGACATGGTATTATTTTCTTATTGGTCAATACTTATTTAACGTGTCATTTTCCTACTGGCCAATATTGTATAATGTTATTTTCTATTTTATGGTATGATGTGGTTTGTTTGACTGGTATATAAACAAAGTGTGTTTGAAATATAATGATTCATATATCCGAGGCTGTGACTTGCGTTCTGGACTCAACTGCTGGGCTAGATAGGGAAGCGGGACCAATCAGAACTCTAGGTCGTTCTACGTGTCTGTGCGTCTTTGGTCCGATCGATAATTCGCCCCCCCTCAAATCAGCTGCTACTGTCACACAGTTATAACAATTGGCGACGGGGTGAAGAAAAAAATACAATCCAAAGTCATTCTGTAATTGGACGAAATCCAGTCTAATTATTCAACCAATCAGCATCCAGATTGTCGTCACTGTCCTTGAACGACATTGGTCATTATTCACACAGTAATTTTCATCACAGGTGCTGATTCGAAAAAAATGACTCTCCCTTCCGATCGATTACAGCTGCTCTTTGAACGACATTTGGAGTTATTACTCAAATTCCGCACGCAGCTGCTAAATCAGTCACGCTACGAAGATGCGACGGAAGTGGACGGATTGATATCTGAGTTTCACAGTGAGCTGGAAAATGACAGCCTCCATGAATCCTCGATGAACTGTACTTCAAACGAAACAGTCGTCCATGATGCGCCCGGTGGTCCAGTACTTTCTATTCCAGAAACATGCCCGGTAATGGAGTCAAACTCCATCATCCCCGAAACAGCATGTACAGACAGTAGCATATCCAGCTCACGAAAAGATCCTCTTGTTTTGCCAGAGAATGTGTCACATGCATCAAACAATGGTCAGAAATCTAATGCAATTTTGATAGATGCTGTTTATTTTGGTAACGTATTATCCACTAATGGAATTTCGAAGAGATCTGATGGGAATGTTTCACAAGAATCAAACTCTTATGACCTCATATCTACTGTCGCTGATCCTCAGCATCTAGTCAGCTCTAGTGGACTCTCTACTCAATGCGGGAAATATGCTTTAAATAGAGTCACACTAACTGTTACTTGGGTATACGAGGACCCAACATTATTCCGCGGGGGAGGATAGACGCGAAGAAATTCAAAATCCGGATATCAACTCCGGATCTTCAAAAAAGGGGAGGTGTTGGGATATTCAGGAAAATATCCCAGAAATTATCCTATTAGCCTGATGCTATTCTTGGACTTGGACATGGTATTATTTTCTTATTGGTCAATACTTATTTAACGTGTCATTTTCCTACTGGCCAATATTGTATAATGTTATTTTCTATTTTATGGTATGATGTGGTTTGTTTGACTGGTATATAAACAAAGTGTGCTTGAAATATAATGATTCATATATCCGAGGCTGTGACTTGCGTTCTGGACTCAACTGCTGGGCTAGATAGGGAAGCGGGACCAATCAGAACTCTAGGTCGTTCTACGTGTCTGTGCGTCTTTGGTCCGATCGATAATTCGCTACCCTTTAATCAGCTGCTACTGTCACACAGATATAACAAAATCAATGTCAAATTACCCTGGCCCACAAGAGTATATTATATATCTATAACGGTTTTACTTGAAAATAATATGATCAATATTATGTATGCGACTTCAATGAATAACTGAATGGTAAGGGTTAGTGAAGTTCACAGTATGATTTTCATCTTTAATATAAGGTGGATAAAAATAACTGAATACACGTTACGCTGTTTCTTGTCAGCCGAAATATAGAGTTTGTATAATCACTCTTCGTTACAGTACAAGTATCAAATGGATTTCCATTTATGTAATTCATTAATTTGATCCATATACAAAATATTATACTTGTATACAAATAAATATATACACCTATTTCTGTAATTTAACATAAGTCTTTTTCTTTTAATTCAACAGATTTGCTAAGTGTATTTCATTTTTATCAAAGTACAATAAATAATACATTAAAACAAAATTATCTACTTCACTGTATTACTTTGAGTGTATTCCAAAGCTTCTGAAATAACTAGAAAAATGTATGTAAACGACAATGAAACTAGGATATCCTAATGAGTATCACTGTTATAGTACAGTACTTGCTGATATTTGTGTTTTCTAGTTTATTCACGAAATACTGATACTGTAGTGAACACGAACATCAGTGGGGACAATCGAATTACATTAAACACAAAATTACAGAGTTACTTGATAAAATAGAAAAACCATACTATAATGCTTAATTTGCAAAATGTTCAATAATTGACTCGAACTTCGTTGTTCTTGCATTTCCATACTAATGTTTTTAATTCTAGTCATCTGAAACTGAATGCAGTTGAAAAATTACACTATTCAGGAAAACAGATTATTCATAAGTCCTAACTTTCAGATGGTTAGTCTTTAGTCTTCAGTAATGAGGATAGTAGGTTGTTGAACCTGTATTAATCCCAACACATTGCTTTCCAGTGAAGGACCAGCTTCTCCTTGAAATTATTCACTGATGGAGCTGATACCACTTGTTCGGGTAAGGCGTTTCAATCATTGACTACTCGACGAGAAAAACGGAACCCCACTTTAAGTTTATTAGATCGTGGTTTATAAACCTTCTTCATATGACCTCAGAGATTATTAGTGCTGGAGGGAGCAAAAAGATAAAACATATTAACACCCAAATCATAATTAAAGATACACAATACCAGTATAAGGTCACCTCATGTCCTACAATTACTTTTGGTAAATTTTATTACATTTCTCTTGTTAATTAATCTCTAATAGTTAAATACATGTTATATCATTTAATTAAAACAACAGGAATGTGAAATCAAATCTAAATTGATGATAGATTTAGAAAATAATCTTACAGAATTCGAGAGAATTAAACAAGATGGTTATCAAAAACGTTTAGAATTAGAAGCAACAGCTAAGCAATTAGAAAATAACTATGAAAATGTTAAATCAGAATTAGAAGCTATTCAATTGAATCATAATTATTATTCAGAACAATTGAATATTATACAAAATGAATATAAACAAGTAATGGATTCTTTTATATACATTTTTAAATTTATACATTAATCAAGAAATTAATATACTATTATCATTGTACAAATGAATGTAAATTAAACTCGATTGACTCAAATGTTCTCAAACATAGAGCAGGTAATATAAAGGAAACTAATGAAATACATGAAATACCGTTAAACTCAAAGTTAAGTTGAGAAATTCAAAATATTAGATGAACTCTGAACATGTTTATCTATTCATGGGTTTTTTTTTTCATTTACTCTCAGGTTAACCACTATTGCTTGTTGATTTGAAGGGATACTTGGAAATGTATCATATGTACTCTAGCTATTTCAGATGATAAAGTTTTACATTTTCATCAACTGACGAACCATATTTATCTGGTACCATACTCCTAACTTCATCATTGGTCACTTCATGACACGTGAGTAATGGTTAGAAAAAACCTGTCATTTAATACTAAGGATCTGTTTTTCTATACCAATTATTCGATCGATAATTACACCAATATTTCTGGTTGTATCAGTGTGTCAAGTGCAATGTTAGACTATACTAAGCATTTCATCTATATATAGTCTATGTATTTTCAAAGTCCAACTCATGTCTACAACTTTTTCAATAGATTAATGTGGAGTAAGGTCGATTGTAACATTTTAATCCTACTTCGCATGTAGGCAAACAAAGTTTAAAAAATGTAACCATCCTATACACTTTAGTGTTTTTCTATGTATTATTGCCGAATGTTATTGGGTCTTTTGTTAGTGTAGTATGAAGAACATTAATTATATAAGCATTTGAGACCCTGTAAATGAATCTCATAATCCATTTACTATCTCTAAGACATTCTTCCTGATATGAAGTTACTTAAGCGATCAGTATCTTCCTCCCCCCCCCTAAAAAAGGACTAAAGCTGAATTTTAGTTTCGATTGATCGCTTTTCTTTTAAAAAAACATACTAATCAATCATACGATTTTTCTTATTATTATTTAATTTGTATCCAACAAGTTTGAAAATGAATGGAATCAGGAATATTCTACAATGTGTAATAAAGTTCAAACATTAGATGATTCTCTACTGAAATCTAAAACACAATTCAATGAATTAAAAACAAGATTAGAAGGAATGACAAATGAGAAGAATTTTCTACAAAAGAAACAAAATAAACTTAGATTATCATTATTAGCATTAATGAAAGTGAAACTACGAGGAACTACAAAATTAAGTCAGTTGAGGTGAATTTATTATTATTCTGTTTCATGAGTTATAAGTCTTTTCTGAGTTTAAATATATTTTTGTGAGTTCGTTTTTTATGATATTCAGTCGGAAGCACACGACAAAATACTCTAAACTTATGGTTCTGTGTCAGCTGACATTCGTAAGGAAGGCGTGTCTTAAATCATTATGAAACCGATACTACTTCTCGGGATTTGCGTCTGTACAACTAATGTTGGAGTTAAGTCCATTACTACTGAGGTACCTGACCTATAATATCATGACTAAAATTCGCGCATTCATTGATCATTGGTTAATTGAACTTTATTTAGGCTTTTCACCGGAGAAACCTGGGTACGCTACACTACGCTAATCTATGACAGGGAGTTGCGCATAACTCGATTCCTTCCTTTTAGTTTTAAATTATTTCGTTCTTTTAGTTAAACTTTTCTCATACTGTTCAAATTTTTAGATGTACGATTGCTGATCTTACTAAAACAAATAAAACATTGGTCTCAGAAATAAACATTTTGAAAAGGCAAACTGAAGAAATGAATCAACTTCAAACCAAACGTGAATTACAACTGTCTAACTTAATGAAAACTCGTGATTCAGTATTGAAAAAACTAAAGGTAATACTTATAGAAGATTCTTAGATTTCAAAACATTTCATATATCACATAGTACTAGGTGTATAATTTGCTTTACCCATAACTATCTCATTCGAATACTTGTCGTAATGCTTTTTACATGAAGTCATTATAAAATAATTATAAATAAGCCTTTATTACTGTGTATATTTCTCAAACAAAATGAACTATAAACTTGTCATTTTTAGTTTATAACATGGATGAGTTCAGCTTTAATAATTTTTCTGTTGCATCACAATTATGATTTCGGATTTTTACCTGTAGAGTTTGATGAAAATGCCACCAATTAAAGAAAGCACGTACAATAGATTTTGTATCGTTGCATGAGAAGTTGGAAGCCCAGAATGCGCATCTGGGCATAGAGGACAGCAGCTCGGATGGCCAACGTCAGTTAGTCGATCAGATAGTGGTGATCCTGTCTTGTAACTATGTGGAGACCATGTCCTGTTTCTGTACAGCTATTACCTATATGCCACCTGGCTTTTTCGCTCCGCAACTCAAATGTGGACTTGGATTGATTACACTGCGACCAGCTACCAGTGAGGTGATTGTGTACAAGACTACCACCCCGTTTGAAGTACCCATATTAACTTCAGGTACAACCTACTATGCACCAAAATTATCTTGGTCTTTGAGGGTGAGCAAACTTATTGTTCTAAATGGGTTAATATGAGCAGACCGACTATACCTACTATCACAGTCAAATAGTAAACCAGGTTAGACTTAGTGGTAGCTATTAGTTCACTGAGAATTCTAGACGAGCACTGAGTATATCTCCATGATGTCATAGAAATGACAAGTTGCTTGTGCTTTAGAAAAACACCTCAATTATAGCCTTTGAATTAATCCAGGCTCTCTAAAACTCCATGGGTCATGTCAGTCTGCCTTAGTTAAACTCGAGTCTGATGATGGACGTAGATACTTGGCTCACGATATTTCATAAACCTAATGTAAGGACTGGGCTACATCGTGGTTGTAGTGTGTTGACACCTTGGCATCAGTAAGTACGTCTAGTAACTACCGGAAGCTGTTTTAGCATACTCAAGACAGCAGGAACACGATATTTTGTCTTGATTTGTGTAGGGCATTTTTTCCTGTGGTAGTTTGTAACAGAATTTGTGTTTTAAATAGAATAAACAAAAGTGAGGGTTACACTTATTTAAAATTATAAAACTTTTATATATTGGATTAGAGTTGATTTAGTAAGAAAATTATATACATATTGTCTCTGGTCGAATTATTCAGTAATATAGATGGAAAGCCGTTAAGGCGACTAATATAGTAAATTAAGAACTGTATTCTAATATATTTCTAATATACTAAGTTAACGCGTAATTCTGTCAAACAAATCTGGACCATACAATTTGTATGTTTTTACTAACTTATTCAATCATTTTCATTATGATCACAATAATAACAGATGTGATTTATAAGTTACAGATAACAGTCACACTTATAAAAATTGATGTTCATTATAAAACAGACCTCACCGAAACAAGACTTAGTCAAAGTAGTGAATGTTTAAAGTACCAGCTTGGTTTATTGATAAAAGTACAGTATAAGGACGAGCCAATCAAAGTCAAGAATCTGAATTTAAGGCGTTAAGTGAAATTCGAACGTTACAAATTACGAGAAGTTCAAATACCTTTGTATATTGGTCAACACGTTTAAAATGATAACAGAAAAAGTCATCATTGTCATTACATAGTAAAAATGATAGTTCTTAATATATCAAACTCTCAACTGTCTCTGTAGATTTTATCTAACCAACAAATGGACACCATCTCGGTGTAAGCAAAGTATATGGACAACCTTGAACTACTTTTTAATCAAGGACGAGATGGTATTTAGTTTTAAAACTGATTCATAGTCAAACAAAAATACAGCTATAATTATCAAGTTTTGACATGAATAATGAATAATTAGGGTTTTCTTCATTAAATGATGTCATCAATAGAGCGAAAATTAACTTTGCTCCTAAGTTTGATTATTTCAACAACATATTTCACTTCTGTCACTATCTCCACACTCAACCGTAAACTCTTAATCCTGCTTGAAAGATATTCTTCCGTATGATTACAGAGCATTTTTATATGATAGCTAATGCCAATTCATGATGAAAACTATAATCTTGAACCCCTAACCTTAGCCATAATTAAGAACAATGTGGAGACTCTTATGAATACATCTGGGTTTTTTCAAGGGTTTCAGGAGACAAACAACCTATATGCGATGAATTTACGTCACTTTTCTCGATTTAAATGAAAAGTTGTAGAAAACACTAATCGATCCACTGATTAAGTAGAATCTGTTTACACTTTATAATATTATTGTTTTCTTTTCTGTGAAGTATCAATTTACGAAAGCTGTTTTTTGACCAGCTAGGAACTGACAGAAAATTCGTATTCAGCTGTTTTAATCTCGTACCAATCACGTAGCTTTACCCACATATTAGCTAACACTTATTAATTGACAAAATCAAAACCAGATGTTGGAATGCCAAATAACAATAAGTTACTTGTTAACTGTACAATTTGTTAACTAGAAATTCAGAATTATAATTTTTCTTCTGTGCAGAACTTGCTTGATTACATGGCTTAATAGTTATATCTATTTGAAGAGTGTTTTGTTCACTGAGCTGGATGATTTAATTGCGGAGCCATAATTTTCGTTCTGAGCAACATCACCAGCCACCTCAGATTAAGAAACTTTTTTAAATTAGTGAGAGACAGTGAACACTGAAGAACATGTTACAGAAAGAAGGAATAAAACATACTGAAACTCAAGATTTACTGGAAAATAAATAATAAGTGCAGATGCACCCCCACATTAGACTTTTAACCCTCGATCGAAGTTACTACCCAGATCCACAACTAGGTTATCTTGATATACCGACAAGGGGCAGAACAACAGTCTATGATTTCGTGGACTGATGGTTGAACCGGCCTCTTTCAACTTCAGTTCTGCTCCAAAAAGTATTGCTCATAGAAGCAGGATGTGGTTAAACGTACGTCAGGCATGCTCCAGACACCTAATACAATAACGATTCAGAGCCCCAGTAACTGACTTCTTAATTTCTTTAAATATCATACTTCTGACTTCAATATTGTCCACTCGATTGTTCCACAATATTCGAACAATCCTTTGAAATCAGCATCTACAATTAACCGAAAATCATCTATTCAAATGATCTAGAACTTTCTTGCATCAAGTCAAGTTAGCGCAATAGTAAACCGTCTGAAATTTTGAACAACTAACAATATTCCTTAGTAAAACTCATTGACTTTACCTTTACTTTATTTCTACTTCAACTATAATCCAAAAGTTATTAACTAAACTCTTAATTCAATCAGGTATATAAAGAAAAACACGAAGTATCTATAAACGTTCATTTAAGTGCTATAGTTTACTTGATAATACTGATTTATGGTGGAAGATCCATCTTCATGAAAAGTTGGAAGACTGTTTTTTTCTTATTTATTCATTAATTTGAAATATTTCCTTCTTTTTACTAAAAAAAAAGAAATTAAATTGAATAATAAAGAAACTTCTCTTCTATTTGATTATTATCATACCAATCATATCAGGAGGATTTAAGTGAGAAACTCTCTCTTAATTTAAAATTATCTGATCAATATATTAAATTGCAAGAAGAACAAAGCAAATTGTTATCATTATTCTACTTAGCTGTAACAAATTCCGTATTAGATCAAAATCAATTATTCAATGCAGAGCAAGTGAGTATCAGTAATGTGATGTAATACCTTAGTACTATGATTATTTATTGATATGATTTTCACTGATTGAAATCATGAGTCAATTGAAGCTAGACCACCGTGGAAAACCTGGAAGCACTGAACGGCCGTTTCGTCCTAGTATGGGACTCCTCAGCAGTGGTCATCCACGATCCTACACCCCGCGAGATTCTAACCCAGAACCTATCAGTCTTGAGCCAGGCACTTAATCAACTAGACCACTGAGCTGGCTGGTATCCAACGGTGTTAATGTTTAACTTCACTGTTGAGGAGTCTCATAGTAGGACGAAACGGCCGTCCAGTGCTTCCAGGTTTTCCATGGTGGTCTAGCTTCAATTCACTCATCATTTCAACTTGTGAAATTTCTAAAAATCTCCACAAAACACATTCTGATAATAATAATAATAATAATAATAATAATAATAATAATAATAATCACCTGCTCACTAGTGACTGAATTCAGGAGACACTCCTGGAGTTCTAGTGAGAAGTCGTTACGAGTGGAGTTGAACCAGGTCTGTTGTGAGATAGGAACTCACTGATGACAATGGTGTACGGTGTCCAGTGCTTCCAGGTTTTCGATGGTGGTCTAGCTTCAACTGACTCATGATTTCAACCAGTGAAATATTACAAGTACCATATTGTAAAGTATCTTTCCATGGGATTAATAATTAATTTAAGCTGTTAAACGGACTAAATTATTCAGTAATCCATAAATATCATTAGTTGTAACAATGATAATTCTGATCTTTAATACAAATATTCAACGAATTTACTAGCCTATTAAATCAAAATTTAAAACAATTGAAGAAGTGAAATATGTAGTTTGATTCCATACAAAATTATAAGTCTATGCTTGCAGAATGTACACATACATACAAGCATAATCCATTTATCAGATTGACTGTTTACTTGAAACACAAAAATTATTTTAAACAATACATGTATGGGCATAATATGAATAATGTATCCATACTTCGACCTAAAAGTAGTATGTATTTGGGTGATCATTGTTATGTATCATTATTGATTAGAAAAAGTGTCATCAATGTTTATAAATTGATATAATTCAATATAGTATTTAATCATTTGTTTATTAGAATAAAATGTGTGTATTGTAAATGTTTCCATATACACAATGTTATCAGCGATATGTTTCTACCAAATTTTATGGACAAGTGTATCTATATCGGTTATGATTAGCGATATCTACTCAAAAAACTCAACAAACTAATTTCAGCGGTGCACGTTCACAGTACCTTCACATCACTAATGTAAACTACATATTCAACAATCTCCATACACTTCTATACTTACGATAATCATCTAACTAACTTTAAAGTAATTGCCGGAGTTCAGTAAGAAGCTGCATCCAATAGAGAGTTTAACTATGACGGTCGTGAAACAGATATTACAAAAGGGCAATCGGAGATGGTTGCTTCAGACTGCTAATTGACTGAAGTTATAAATGTAAACCACTAGATGCTGGGTCAGTGGTCTGAGGAGTAAAAGCTCATCAAGAGGTCTAAGGGTCTTGGGTTCAGCTCCTATCGAGATGTTGACGAGTCTCATGCTAAGACAGAACAGCTGCCCAAAGTTCTTTGGTTTTGAGAGGTCTTTTTATCTAAAGTCAATTCGTAGAGTAAACTACGGATATAGTAATCTCCACTATTTCCTCCATGCAAGATAATCTCACATATCTTTATATGTGAAAATTATATTTGAAATAATCTCAGCGATTGAAATTTAAATAATTCCAACGTTTCGTCCAGCTAACTTGTCTGAACTTCTTCAGGGTAATAATCAAAATTTTCACATATAATGGTTTGTCTATACTCGGCGCACAAAATTCTGTCAAACTATTCGTTCTAATCTTGACGAATATTCGTATAAATAATCTCACATAGTTTTCAGTAGGCACATGGGCTATTTGAATGGTACGCTACAAAACAAGAAAATATTAATTATCTCTTATTATTATTGTAGAAATATTATAAAATAACCATGTTAATAAATAAACCTCGAATAGAAAGTTTATGTTTTAAGCAATGGAACAAATTTATTAGACAGCAGTGAAACCGAGTTATATTGCATAGTTATTTACTGAGAAAAAAAACTGGGTGTTCAACACAACATCGTATTGTTACCCTTCGAATATTATTGAATATAAATCAAAATTACTCTTTATTACAGAAATGTATGGTTATACCAACAACCATAATATGATATAAAGTAGATTACTTACAAGTTATGATTAAGATAACTGAGTCCAGTCTAAAATCAAAAATACGGTTGTATTTTAAGTATATGGTTTGCATAACATTGTAATGATATAACAACGTACTTTTATATGACTCAGCATCAAGTTCTGTATTCCCATTCCTAGAACCTGTTACACCGATTCGGAGTGAAATTTCGGGTTAGGATAAACTCCAGTTTTGTTCACAATTTTAAACTTGAACATGTCAACCAACCAAGATGGAATGGAAATGATTATTTACACTATCTTAATTCATGATGGTGGACATGTTTCGTTCTGTTATTTTAGCTGGCTTATATGAAAAATGTAAAGTCTCCTATGATGAAAATACCACTCTATCATGCTACGGACGTGTCAAGTTCAGCTCACTTAGTCATGATGGAAGCAGAATCACAACACGGCAATAATCATACTTCAAATTAATTTTGTACTTGAAATCATTCCAAAATATCTACAACTGAATGACTGTATGAATGAAAACATAACCGTATTTACTGACTACAATACACCTAGATGACTTGATAATGTCGAGCTTATCACAAGCTAGTCGTATATATTCGTATTTATTATGCTCATCAATTAATATTTTAGTCGGTAATAATTTGCTCATATTTTCATATATATGTATCTTCCCGATTGTACAGATGCGTATGTGTAGTTGACAACCTACGCATTTATTGGTCATACTCGCTCAAATGTTAATTACTTATTACTTGATGACTCACTCGTATAAACTTGAAAATATATTTGGTTAAATGATATTCATTAATTCATCTTTCTCATTGTGCGCTTACTAATCGTTTAACTTAAGATGTGCCTAAGTTAAATTGTTGAGACAACTTCGTTTCACCATTTGAAATTTTTTATGGAATTAATGGTTGTCAGGTTGATTAATATAATAATTCAAGGGATAATATTGTAGATGTTTCACAGCAATCTGAAGATTATGGTATACTAGGTAGTCGTGATCATTTAAAATTGCTTGCACTATAGTTCTTTCTGAGATATCGTGTAAGAAAGTTATCATTAGAATTTATCGGTTTGATCTGTAAAAAATCGATAATTTCTAAAAGTAAAAGTTTGAGTTAAAAATAAACTTCGAATAAATTCAAAGAATAGGATGAACTCATTTTACCTTGAAGCCCCCTTCCAGCTGCATACAAGGATGTTCGGGATGCGATTCTCCTCATCGAAATGCAAAATGTTGATTCAGGATTGGGTTGCATCGACACCCGTACTAATGTTAGGGCGTGAAGTAGTTGAGCGTGTCGACCACTTCACTTATCATGTGAGTTTCAACAGCCCTTGTGGTTTGGTATGTGACGAAATCTCAACACGGACACAGAAGGCTCGACTAACTTTTGCCAACTTGCGTCATTTATGGCAGTGAAACATGGCCGGTAAGAGTAGAGTATATTCGTAGATTACTAGTATTTGATCATAGGTGTCTTCGAAGCATTGCTCGTGTATCCTGGGACCACCGAGTAAGTAATGCAGTTGTTAGGAAACGGGTACTAGGTAAGGATGGCAAATCAATTGATGACGTGGTGAAACTTCATCAGTGGTATAGGTTGTGAGAAACCTAGGGGCGACCAGACCAAAACATGGTACAAATTCATGAAGTCACTGACAAGTGGACTGAGCCATGTTGTTAGGTGTAGTCTAACTGGTTGGGATCAGTGAGATAATAGCAACCGATGGTTAGAGACCTTGAGTGATATGGCTGAAAATCGTTTGCAATGGCGCAGGTGTATCCACTCTTTGTTTTTTCCCAAATTCTAATCTGAATTCTTCATGTCCCTTTTTTTCTCTTTCCGAATTCATTTCACTGGATTATTTTATTGAATATCATCTTCAAACCCTAATTTTTTCTGATTACTGCTTATGCATTTACTACCTCTACCACAATGGATTTGAATGGACAATTATATCTCTGTGCTAATTTGGTGTGGCAACTCGAACTGATGTACGTACATACGAAGTTCTACATTGTTACTGACTGACCGGATGACAGACAAGCGATATAACAATCTTGATACATAATAAACGAAAAAGAATTAATAAAGCATATTGATGGAAGAAAGGGTTGTAAAATATCTATCAAAATTATTATATAAAATGTTTTAAAAACTATCAACGATGGGGTACAAAACAGTAATACTACAGATATACATTTTTAGCACGTAATATAAGTCTGAGCGATCTGAAACAACAACACAACAGTCAGGAGTGGTAAATGCCTATGAAGTAATAACGCACAACAGATATATATATGAAAATTGAAAGATGCGGTTCTAATGCAAAAAGGGAAAACTTATAACAAAATAGTTTTATCGATTGTTCTGCAGATTCAGCTTACGTAGGGGTTGTTTCTCTTCTTCCAGTACGTTTACTCTTTGTTGCCTTGCAATGAGAAAAACAGGCTCGTGTCAGTAACGTCACATGTAATGATTTTTGCTACTGTTACACATTGACCCAATCTGCCTATACTACATCAACATAAACAAAACAATTACCATAATAGGCATTAAAAACGTAGAAATAATTTCAGTAGAAATAATAATGAAAGACAAAATATTAAGAGAATATAATTCGAGAAAACAAAATGGTAAGTTACACACTAAAGATGACAATTTAAATTCATCATTAAAACACAAAATCAAACTCGAAAATATGAAAAAAAATATGTCATAGTGAATTAATGTCTTAATTCAACACTTGAATACATTATTCAAGTGAAGATAGACTACTATGAAAAACCTAGAAGCACTGAACGTCCGTTTCATCTTAGTATGGAACTTCTCAGCAGTACACATTCACGATCATGCCTCGCGAGATTCGAACCCAGGACCTATCAATCTTATTACATCCGAGAGAAGATTAAATCACGAGTAACTTTTGAGACATATTAATTCACTAATATTATCTATACATTCTTATCGTATAAATATTCTATAATTAGATTAGGTATATCTATATTCCTTTTATTATAATCTTTATTTTGACCTATATATTATTATTGTACGATTTACTGTTCTTAAGCTATGTTCAAACTCCGCCTGGAGTCCCTCTGGGGGCTACTGCCGGTCCCAAGCCCAGATAAAGGAGGAGGGTTGGGCATGGGGTTAGCGTTCCCATCCCATAGAAAACTAACTCACTAAAAATAATAACCAGAAAAAATTATTCAGACCTTTTAAACTTCGCCCCGGGAGTCAGAAGGTTTTCATTTAGAAGAACTATGACGCTTCATGATGAAAGCCGAATTCCTTTGGAAGTTACGAGACCGATGTCCCTTCTGACAACCAGAGTGACCATTTATTTAGGTACTTGGAATGTTCGTACAATGTGGGACACCAGGATAGCCTTCCAAATTGCTGCAGAAATGAGGAGATACAACCTAGAGGTGCTTGGGATCAGTGAAACACATTGGACGCAAGTAGAACAACAACGATGAGCTTCAGGGGAGCTTCTGTTATACTCCGGCCATGAAGAAGAAAATGCTCCACATAAACAAGGAGTTGCATTGATGCTGTCCAAACAAGCACTAAAGGCACTTATAGGATGTGAATCTCATGGACCGAGGATCATCAAAGCCTCCTTCAAAACAAAGAAAGAGGGGATTTCAGTGAATATCATCCAATGCTATGCGTCTACCAACGATTACAATGAAGACGCAAAAGATCAATTCTACAATAGGCTGCAGTCAATCATCGAGAGGTGCCAAACAAAGGACCTGACCATTCTGATGGGAGATTTCAACGCCAAGGTTGGAACGGACAACACTGAATATGAAGACATCATGAAACGACATGGACTGGGAGAAAGAAACAAAAATGGTGAGAGCTTTGCAAACCCATGTGCCTTCAATAAACTGGTCATAAGCGGCACCATATTCCCACATAAACGCATTCACAAAACCACATGGACTTCACCGGATCACACCACTCAAAACCAAATCGACCATATTTGCATCAACAAAACGTTCAGGAGGACGATGGAGGACGTGAGAACCAAGAGAGGAGCTGATATAGCCTCAGATCATCACTTGCTGGTCGCCAAGATGAAATCGAGCAAGAGCAGAAAACGTCAAGGCACAAGCTGGATACAAAGACGTAAACAAACAAGTGAAGAGGAGCATCAGAACTGACAAACGTAAATATGTGGAAGATATAACAACGACGGCGGAAAAGCCTGCAAGAGAACGAAACATGAGACAACTGTATTACACGACAAAGAAACTCTCTGGAAATCGCCGCAAACCAGATCGACCAGTGAAAAGCAAGGAAGGCGAGGTAATCACCAACATTGAAGAACAACGAAAACGGGTGGGTAGAACACTTCAAAGAACTCTTGAATCGACCAGCCCAACTGAACCCACCCAACATCGAAGCAGCACCCACGGACCTCCCAATCAATGTTGGCCCACCAACAATTGAAGAAATGAGCATGGCCGTCCGACAAATCAAGAATGGCAAACCAGTAGGACCAGACAACATTCCAGTAGAGGCACTGAAAGCAGACGTAGCGGCAACTGCAAGGATACTCCACATTCTCTTCAATAAAATTTGGGATGAGGAAAAAGTACCAAAAGACTGGAAAGAAGGACCCCTGATCAAAATACCGAAGACAGGCGATCTCAGCAAGTGTGATAACTACAGGGGCATCACTCTTCTCTCAATACCGGGAAACGTCTTCAACAGGGTATTGTTAAACAGGATGAAGGACAGCGTAGACGCCCAACTTCGTGACCAACAGGCAGGATTCCGTGAGGATAGATCGTGTACAGACCAAATCGCAACTCTACGGATCATCGTGGAACAATCAATTGAATGGAATTCATCACTCTACATCAACTTCATTGACTACGAAAAAGCGTTTGATAGCGTAAACAGAACAACACTATGGAAGCTTCTTCGACTCTACGATGCACATCGGAAGATAGTCAATATCATACAAAATTCATTTGATGGATTACACTGCAAAATTGTGCATGGAGGACAGTTGACAAACTCGTTCAAAGTAAAGACCGGTGTCAGGCAAGGTTGCTTACTCTCAACCTTTCTCTTTCTCATGGTGATTAACTGGATCATGAAGACGTCAACATCTGAAGGGAGACGCGGGATATAATGGACATCTAGGATTCAGCTGGACGATCTGGACTTCGCAGATGATCTGGTACTCCTATTGCAATCGCAACAACAAATGCAGGAGAAGACGAACAGAGTGGCAGCAGCCTCAGCAGCAGTAGGTTTCAATATACACAAAGGGAAAAGCAAGATTCTTCGATACAACACAGCATGTACCAATCCAATCACAATTGACGGAGATTTGGAAGATGTAAAAACCTTTACATATTTGGGCAGCATCATTGATGAACATGGTGGATCTGATGCAGATGTGAAGGCGCGGATCGGCGAAGCAAGAGCAGCATATTTACAACTGAGGAACATCTGCAACTCAAAATACCTATCTGTCAACCAACACCAAGGTCAGGATTTTCAATACAAATGTCAAGGCAGTTCTACTGTAAGGGGCAGAAACCTGGAGAACTACGAAAGCCATCATCCAGAAGATACAGGTGTTTAGTAACAGTTGTCTACGCAAAATACTTCGGATCCGTTGGCCGGACACTATTAGCAACAACGTACTGTGGGAGAGAACAAGCCAGATCCCAGCGGAGGAGGAAATCAGGGAGAAGCACTGGAAGTGGATAGGACACACATTGAGGGAAGCACCCAACTGCGTCACAAGACAAGCACTCACATGGAATCCTCAAGGCCAAAGGAAAAGAGGAAGACCAAAGAACACATTACGCAGAGAAATGGAAATAGACATGAAAAAAGATGAACAAGAATTGGATGGAACTAGAAAAGGAGGCCCAGGACAGAGTGGGTTGGAGAATGCTGGTCGGCGACCTATGCTCTATTGGGAGTGACAGGCGTAAGTAAGTAAGTAATAAGTAAGCTATGTTCAGTTTATCGACTACTGACTTCCACCTTCACAGTCACTTTTTAGCTTTATTGTGTACAAATGTTATTTCCTACTTTTGTGGTGCTTTGTGGTCTGTTTGATTGATATATAAACTCAGTATGTCTGAAATTAAATGATTCGATTCGACTCGATTCGCATAGTGGGAGCTGGTATTGGTTTTCTGGACTCAAGTGAACGGGCTAGGCGGACATAGGACCAATAAGGACGATAGGCTGATCATACCGGTCGAACTTGATTGGTTTGGTACAGTGCTAAGATTGTATAATTCGTATTTTGATTGGTGGATAAATCATGTGATAAAAAGCCGGACATAAAGTCACAACAAGTCTCACACGCGAACGCCTAAACTTTAGACCAGTGAGCTGGCCGGCAACCAATGGTGTTAATGTCTGATATCAACCTATCTTTTATTTTTTTTTCTTAAAATTATCCATTTATATATTTTAATTAAACTAATTACATGATTATTTTGACAGCTTTTAGCATTATGGGCAAGAATTTTACGTCAACGTAATTATTGGGAATTGAAACAGCAAGCAAAACAAGAAATGGAAGTTAATGAATTATTAAATCAAAATGATCAAATTAATCAACAAATTAATAAAATTAATGAAATCAATATGAATATGAAACCAATACTCTCTATAGAGTATAAAACATGAACTTTTTTATTATGTTTATTTAGTCTAAAACAATCCAAAAAAAAAATTATCATGTCAATTAGACATAAGATGAATCAATTAAAACTGTATATTATGAAATAATAATCATTCTATTAACGATAAATCAGATGGGGCTAAAAAAACAGAAAAAGAATCATGGTATAAATGTTATTTTTTTCCAAACAATAAAATAAAATGGTTCCAACTGGGTCAGCTGTGAGATAGTAACTCACTGATGACAACGGTGGATGTGTCTCTCAATTTCGTGGATTAGTTAAAGTTAGACATTGGATGCCGGCCAGCTCAGTGGTCTAGTGGTTAACCACTGGAGCTCGAGACTGATAGGTCCTGGGTTCGAACCTCTCAGGGGCAGGATTCCGTATCCGCACTGTTGAGGAGTCAGGGATTAGGGTGAAAAGGTTATCAAGTGCTTCCATGCTCTCCATGGTCGTCTAGCTTCAATTGACTCATGATCTCATTTATTGAAAATGTTTCTATTATCTTATTATTATTTAGCTATTCAAATATTATCAGAGAGGGGTTTCGTGGAGATTGTATTAATTTTAATAGTTGAATTCATGAGTCGATTACAGATAGTTTACCATGGAAACCTGGAATTATTGGATAGCCGTCTTGTCCTAGTATGGAATTACTTAGCAGTGCGCATCCACGATCCAGCTTACGGGATCCGAACCCAAGAATTTCGGTCTCGCGCACAAACTCTTAACCTCTAAAACACTGAGTCTTGGGTTCGAATCCCGAGTTCAGAATCGTGTGTGCTCATTGCTGAGGAGTCCCATACTAGGACGAAACGGCCGCCTAGTCCTTCCATGTTTTCCATGGTGGTCTAGCTTTAATTGACCCGTAAATCCAACTATTAAAATTATTCAAATATGTTTATTTTATTTTAGTATGTATTAATGCAACACTTGTAATTTAGGTGTTTCTAAACTGTAATGGTTTATATGAATAACAAGTATGCAAATACTCTAATCGTACATTTTACTCTCCCAACAGGTCAACTATTACTGTAGGGAATTTAAATGGATAGAAAATTTAATTCATTCGCCATGCGCAAATAGTCAGGTTTTGGTCATACACAAGTTGTTTTGTGTAACGCCTAGAGATACTGTAGCGAAATTGAACTAGGTGGAGATAACCAATTTATTACTTCATACAATAATTACAAAATATCCTGATAAAATATGAGAACCGTATATTGAATAATTCATTTACGGAATTCCATCATTTGTCCTTCATATTTTATATGATTCTTCTAAATCACAATTCCTTTCCATTTCTGTTTCTGTTCTCTCCAAGTCGACATTCATAGCCTTCTGCTGCCAGGTTTTCCAATTCCGATCGGTGTTACTACTTATGTATGTCAACATTAGTAACATACACCACAATAATATTCTCTGAGAATCCATACCAAAGTAAGTGAAACTGGATTCGAACATGTAGTCTACAGGTTGAAAGTTAAGTAATCTAACGAATAAGCACACAAATACCGATAAATAGAAAAAAGACAGCAATTTCGACATAACTCTTGAAACTAAAATAAAAATTACTCAAAAATGATTAGGATAAACGTCGAAACTGAGCATTTCTATCGCAAGATTGTTGTATGAAAAATGTTATCAAACATATTTACACACTGCTGGAAATTGATATTAATTCAATCGCCGACCTAAATAGAAATCCGATTAATGAAAATACCAATAATAACATTGGTGAATAACGTAAAAATAAACTAATTGTAACTAAAGACGAAATGGTGTAAGTGATTTTTAAGAACATAAACAATGGACTTACTTGAATTTATTAAACTCTATTTAACAATAATATCACTGAAGAGCTTAGACACTTGATTCCAGCTATTTTTAAAAAAAATATTACCCATCAAGCTTTGTGGCGGTACTTGTAATGAAGCCTCATATTCTATGAATTGATTCTGTGTTTCAAGAGTAATAACTCTAGGTACAACCACTTACGTTAAATACATCACATTTGTGTAAACGATTGAGCAAACTAAACCGGATCTGAAGACTTATCGATCTTATCTGGTTCCTTGGCTACCAAGTAACTTTATCTCCTGACATCGATACAATATCTTGAGGATCAAAAACCGTAATATAAATGGCGCATACATTAGCCTTTTGGTTTGAGTGCTCGGGTAGTACCCCAGTCCATACATATTATCAATAAAGAAAATAATCTCCCTTTCCAGTTTTATCCAAGCAAGCGATATTTACAGATACATAATACAACCAAAGTTATTTTATTCTACCTTATATCTCTATTCCGTTTTATGTCTACTTTTATTTTTAAACTCGCTCATTAGCTATGTCGTGTCTAAACCATCTCAATCCGCTGACTGGTTGAATCTATGAATGCCTACACAGAATATGACTCATGATACGTCCACACGCTGATGAAGATCAGAAGACAGGCAATTTTGGCTGTGGCTTTGGAAAGTCTTGACATGTTTGTATAAAAATCTGAGACTCGTTTCCAAAACTCCAGGGAATTACCAAATATTTGTTCGCCATCTGACAATTGGGAAAGTGTTTTGAGAACCTCTGGTCAGCGAATTGACTGAGTTGTTTGAAAAGATCTGGGAAGTAATTTGTTCCAACACCTTTGAGAGTGACTTTCGTCTCCATCTTTGAGAAGGGTCTATGTCATCAATCAAACAATTACAGAACGATATCTGTAGTCGACTGCATCCTCACTATTGCACAAAACCCGCGAAAGACCGACTAAGGAGGAGAAAACTATTTTTCAATCGGGTCGTGGATGTATTAATCACACTTCTACCCCCTAACAAATGTTGAAGAAAAGTCTCATTCATTCCTGATCAACAATCGTTGTCTAATGATATTATAGACATCTTCAAATCGTTAGGCATGAGTGCGCTCTGGCATTGTCTGTCGAATGAGTGTGCCTGAAAATTTTTCAATTTCGAAGGGTCTATAGAAAATAACTACGACAAAATAAGAGCATACGGTCACCTCTCTCTAGTGCGAAGCGTCCGGGAGTTTATGCCTGTACCCCTTCTTTGTGGTGTGCCATTACAAGTAGTCAGAAATGTTGTGTACCTGGATAGTTGTGTGTGCTGATGTCAAGACGGATTATGCCAGCCTGGGCTATTTTGGAACTGATATGATAGTAATTCGGGTGTAAACTCTCGGGTCTACGATGCACTGGTGAGAGCACTTCTACGTACGCGTACAAAACCTGACCTCTCAGGGATATGTCAGACGACTGTGTTCGAACATCGAAGAAATGTTGACATCCAGTGGCTGAGTTTTGGCAATGTGTGCTCGGGAGCAGTGATGATAACTCATTTGGTGTCATCATCTTGAAAAAATTGCTCCAGTGGTTTAGGTATACTTAACGAATGTCGTGCCAGCAAATTCCACACTAAGCATGAACTGTCAGATTTGAGGTATGAAAGAAAACAGTATACGATTACTACCTGTCGATCAATCGCTAATTCCTAGTTTAGGTTTCGGAGATATTATAGCGACTCACGTGCAAATGGGTTTATTCTCATTTAACTCAGTTAAGCCCTTTTGCTAACTTATTTAGCGGACAAAGTCATCCGCACTATAACAATTTATTGTACCCTTATTATTTTGTGTTTGTATGAAATACGTATGCTTGAATATTGTTTACTGCCTACGCATTTATTCACTTTGCTAGTCTTACTACTAACCGCTTATTCGATTCGATTACTCATTAATTTCACATGGTATATATATGTCCATGTTATTCATTTTCAACACTCACTCACTCACACGCTCTTGCTCTCGCTCGTTTGCTTGCCTTTCGGCACAACTTTTCTATGCTTGTTTAACGCATCTGTAGATTTGAATATATGTGTGTGGTCTCGCAATAAACGTAATCAACACTTCGTATTTGCCTTCTGATTAATATACCGTTGGGGCGTTATATAGAACGGTTATCAAGACGAACTGTATACGAAGTTAAGGATTATATCGGATACCGACCACCACAATGTCACAACTCAGTGTATTGAGACATCAGATGTGTATCAGAAGAAAAGCCAATGGGGATCCGACTATGAGCCTTTTTTAATTTTTATAAAAATTAAAAACCCTTTAAATGAAAAAGATCTTTATTGATTATATTATTTTTCGAATGAATTGTTGTACATTAATCATGTACATTTATTTGTTTCTTTATCTTCAGAAATACTTTGATTTCCTTTTCTTATTCACAATATTATTGCTTTATTTTCTGTGGAGGATTCTATTTTTCGGGTCCAGTTGTATGTTATTTTACTTACTTGAGCCTGTTACCCCTCGTGGAGGAGTATGCACCAAGATAGCGCTTACCTCGTGATGCAGTTTAGTGATTTACGTAATGTATGTCCCATCCACTCCTAACGTCTTTTCCTCCTCAATCAGAATCTGGCTTGTTTCCTCCTACAGTAGGCTGTTGCTGATGGTATCTGGCCAAAGGATATTCAGTATCTTGCGTAAACAACTTTTACAAATACTTGTATTTTTTTATGGTTGTAGTAGTTCTCCAGGTTTCAGTTCCGTACAGTAGAACTGTATTGACGTTCGTATTAAAAAATCTGACTTTGACATTAATTGACAGTTGTTTTGAGTTCCATATGTTCTCCAGTTGTAGGAATGCTTTCCTTGCTTTGCCAATCCTCGCCTTTACGTCTTCATCAGATCCTCCTTGTTCATCGGTGATGCTGCTTTCCAGGTATGTGAAAGTTTCGACATTTTCCAGAGCTGCTCCGTCAAATGTGATTGTGTTGGTGTTCTCAGTGTTGTATATGAGAATCTTGCATTTTACCTTGTGTATATTGAGGTCTACTGCTGCAGAAGCTGATGCTACACTAAATGTCTTCACCTGCATTTACTAGAATGTATGGGATAGAAGATCCGGGCCGTCTGCGAAGTCCAAATCGTCTAGTTGCATCCAACCTTTCCATCTTAATCCGTGCTTCGCCTGAAATGTTGAGGTCTTCATAATTCAATCAACTACCAGAAGAGTTTAGTGGCCCGTGGATCTGACTCCAATTAGATCGTACGAATGGTTGTTATCGCCTATTCTCGTATATAATCGTCGACTTAATCGCGTTAGCCAATAACGGAATTAAATAAGTCAAATAACGAGAATTGATTTGTGAATACATATATTTTGTATATGAAGTGAATGAAACAGAGTAAGGCAAAATGACGCGCAGGGAAGATGGCTAGGAAGCCAACTCCATTTTAGTCAAGCGTTACTCAATATTTATAGTCAGACAAAAATAAACTACAGACATGCAATGAGTCATGGAATATGATATACACACACATATACGCTCATATAAAAAATATTAAGACTGACAAGCGAATAATTGACAAGGCCAACATGTGACTCAAGTAGAATGTCCGAAAACTAGAATAAGATATATTATGGGCTAAAACTAATGACTAGCACTACAAGAGAAAGGGAGAGAGTAGACAGTCTTGACTGACACTAGTCTTCACTTGCAATGCATCTGTCAGATGTCCTCCATGCACCACTTTGCACTGTAGTCCGTCGTATGAATTCAGGATGGTGTTGACGATCTTCTCATATAAGGACCCATAAAATCCTCCTATCCACACTGTCAACCGCTTCCTCACAGTCAAGGAAGCTGATGTATAATAACGAATTCCACTCAATTGATTACCCAACATTCATCCGTATTGTCGTGATTTAGTCTATATATGATCGATCATTTCGGAATCCGCCCTGTCGATATCGACGTTGGGTCTTCTAAAACTCTCAACCGCCTCAGTAATGCTCTGTTGGAAACTCGTCCTGGTACCGACGGTAGTGTGATTCCTCTGTAGTTTTAACATTTGCTCAGACCTCCTTTCTTTGATACCTTGATATACGTGGTATTCTTCATTCCAATCCATCGGCATTTATTCTTCCTCCAAAGTTTTCTTGATTAGAAAGTAAAGCATGTTTGCAGTTACCCCTGTGTCTGAGTTCAGTACTTCAGCTGTTATGTCACTTGATCCAGCTGCTTTCTCACTCTTGATTTGTTTGATGCATATGCTGATGAAAGATGTTTCTAATAAATGGTGGCAGGCTTTATGACCAACAAGTATATCTCTCATCTTTTGGAGAAATACCCGTTTTTGTTTACCGCTATACAGAGTGAGCTTAGGTACCTTGGAATTTATTACATCTTTTAGTCATAACCAACTTTATTTCTTTGATATCTCAGGTACTGCGTTGATGATGACCCACTAAAAGTGTGGTTTCTCCGACCAATTTTTCCCTGCAGTTTTACGAAAAATGAGAACTTCAACCTACATATCTGTGCTGCATTGTTTTATAACAGGACCCTTGACACACTGAATTATTCACCAATAACGACGACCACGCACAACTGGAAACCGTTTTTAGATCAACCATATGGTTCATTACTCATTGAAACGTCTAGTAATTTAGAAGAATCCATGTTTGTATTCTCTTCTTATCAATATGAATTCAAGTTAAACCAATGTCACATAGGTCTAATAAATGCAAATGACTGTAGTGATTATACTTCCAGAATTAATTTAGCGTACTATACTTAAACTAGAGAGTTGTATGGTAAATAAAACAACAAAGCAATATTAGAAGTCTAATATGAAATACATTGGGAACGAGATACATTTAACGTGCACTAACATGCAGATAAACCAAAATGAAAGAGAGCCAAGGAGAATGAATTGCGTGGTATTGTTACGGAGTGAGAGCAGTGATAATTCTAACGGCAGTTTCGAAACAGTATACGAAAGATTCATTCTTTCATAGTCCCAGCTATTCCAAAATAATTGCCTTTTTCTGCTTTGTTCGACTGTTCCTAATTACTGTCTTCATGTTTTCCTTTCTTGAATCATATCCAGTATTTCCATAGACATCTATTCCTAATGATGATGGTTCTTGAGGCCTAGAACGTCCTGGCATATTGAAGTTAGTACTTCTTTGATCCCTTCCCAGTTGTACTCCATAGTAGTTTCTTCTTTTTTCAGATCTTGTAAGGCTTGGAACCAGTTGTTGAGAGTTATCTTGAATTCGATGAGTTTGTCAGTATGTCGAAGGAAGACTGTATTAAACATTTGTACTACTGTTTCTCTAGTTGTCCAGTGCCTCTTTAGCTTCAGTTTCATCTTGACAACCTCTCGTAAAACTGATCTTTAGTGTCGTCGTTGCTATCATCGGTAGGTGCATAACACCGTATAATATTAATTGTAATTCCCTCCTTCTTGGTTTTGAAGGATCCTTAATCCATGAGATTCCGACCCAATAAGTGCATTTCGCACATTTCTGGACAGCATCAGATCAAATCTGTGAGTGTGTAGAGCATTTTCCTCTTCACGACCGGAGTACAGCAGAATCTCTCGTATCTAACCTTTGCTGTCCTCAACTTGAGTCCAATGGGTTTCGCTGATTCTTAGCAATGCCAAGGTGTACTTCTTCATTTCTGTAGCTATTTGACTGGTCCTTTCGGTCTCCCACATTGTTCTGTTTTTTCATGTACCTACAATACTGGTTGCGCTGGTTGTGAGAAGTGGTGACGACCTCGTGACTTCCGAAGAGTCTCAGCTTTCATTACGAAGCGTCATGATTCTTTCTTCAACTCGGAGGACAGAGTTTAAATGGTTTAATTTGTTTAATCTGATTAGTGTTTTTTTAGCAAGGTTGTTTTCTACGGGATGGGGTTGCCGACCCCATTGCCCTACTCTCCTCCTTTGTGTGAGCTTGCGACCGGCGGTAACTCTAGGATAGTTACAGGCACGGTTAGATTTTATTTGGGTTAAGCAAATAAATAAATACCTATAAACTTGGAATGGGTTTTAAATTTAGATGAAAACGTTCTAAAATTATGAAGCATATTAGATGTATTTGGTTTGCACCTGAATATCTCGGGTTTATATGTGACAAGGATCTGTAAAATTTGAGTAAACTAGTGTAACCAAGTAAAAAAGCCATAAGTAGATATCGAGAGACATTTCTGCTCTTTTGATAAGCAAATTTATGATGCCATATTCAGTAATAGGGTTTTCTCAGCATTAACAATTGGAAATCACAATTTTAATCCTTATTGACATAAAATTAATGACTCGATAACAATACGAAATGATTGTGTGGTATTCATTTGGCCACAATGATTGTGTATGGGTTAGCAATATTACTCAAACAGAATGGGAGCACATTTTGAAACTGTAGTCTGACGATTGGAAGTGGCACATTTAAATCAATGAGTAACAATTATTTACTAGTGACATCGTCAGCATGTATATCATAGAATATATTATCTTCACGTGACGGTTCATAAAGAAAGCAATACAGCACTGTAATTAAACAAAGCAATGTATTATATAAGTTTTGAAAAAGTATCACATCGGTTCCGGAAAATAAATATTATTTGAACATTTTCTAAATGTGGGATGAGAGTTTATCATAAAATTCGTGGAGGGGCTGTTGAAATGTGGGGATAAAGCAATTACAACATATTTTCCATGTTCTGAGCTATTGTTATCTTGAGTATTACTCATCAATGGTAAGTTAGGAGCAAAAGCAGCCTCAAGGTAGTTTCCATTTGGTAGATCTAAATGTATCTGGCTAAATGTTGATAGTTCTACACGAGAATCAGGCGTTTCCGTGACAGAATCAAAAGTAAGCGTATTGTGTTCAGATATATTGCGTGGTAGAAGATAGTCATCTGGACCGCAAATAAACACTACAGATGACGGAGACCGGAAAGATTCAATCGAATGAGACTTTTCTAAAACGAAACAGAGAAAAACATATTGATCAACACTTTTTCAGCACTCAAAACGCATAGAAAAATAATATCGTTAAACTATAACAACATATTCAATTTTTACCATTAGATCATTCAACTTGAATACCAATGCTAACTGTTTACATGATAAAAATTCGCAGTCAGTCAGTCGGCTACAACGTAGAACCAGGTACATATATACATCGGTGCAAGTTCGCATACCTTATCAGCACAACAAGATGAATACCAAATTCATAGAAGCAGTTACTTCAATGGTAGTAAAAAAACATTTCATATGAGGATATGATACAGTGAATTATTTCGTAGAAAAAAGGTATAAAGCAATTTTAATCTCATGCTTTAAGGGAAGACAGAGTGTATACATCTACATGACTATGATCGATTCTAAGTCGTCACCCACAGTCTCCAACCATTGGTTAAGATAGTCGCGCGGACCCCAACGAAGTAGTCTGCATCAACCAGCATGGCTCAGATCAGATGTTAAAGACGTTATGAACAGATGTCGTGTTTTGGTTTGGCCGCCCCTAATTTTTTTGCATCGGTCTCCAATACTAGTTAGCATTGCGCACCGTCGTAATCGGTGATTGGGCATGAATAATACGTGGCCCAACAATCTAAGTCGATGTAGATTCACAACCTCATCAACTGATTTACCATCTAACCTCACTCACTAAATATTAGTCAACGTAATCGCTAAAACTGGACCAACATACTTAGAGACCTCTGAAGACAATCCATCTAGACCAGCCTCGTTTTCGAAATTGCCCAAGTGTGACTTAGGCTGTAGCTGGAATTTACCTTTGGCTTTTCCGTCGCTGAGTTAAAATCTAATGGGTCTTCTCAATGTGGTTTTTCTGAGTCCAGTGAGGCTCAAGGAAATGCGTGTTCGTATTAGAACATGATCAGAGTCTAAACATGTACTTCAAAACGGGCGGCAGCCTTCTATTGAGCCTATCCAACGAAGACTGATGGCAATATGGTCTATTTGAGTCCATCGTTGGTATGGTGCAGGGGGTCGCCATGTTAGACGATGTCTCTCATTATGCTTAAAATTTGTGTTTGCCAAAAATAAACGATTGTCTGAGCACAGTTGTAGCAGACAATTACCATTACTTGATCACTGAGCCGGAATACTAAAATACCCTCCTAAATGTCTTTCTGTTTGGTTAAGGCTACCTGCTTGGGCATTAAAGTCACCTGCTACGAGTACTATGTCTAAGTGTTCAGGGTTTTGAAGAACTTCGGAAAGCTTCCTGTAAAGGTCATCTTTCAATTCACCCGGGCTGCAGTCAGTGGGAGCGTAGACAGAAACGACGAAAATGCAACGACGTGTCTCCCTATCTTTCCGAATCCCCAAGGAGCAGTTTAGCCGTTTAGCACATAGGCATCTGTTAACGCGGATCCATTATAATAGTACATACATTAATGGTATAAGGTTCCAGGGTTTTAGTCAAGGAGATCTGCTGACCGATTTGACATAGGGTGCGTACGTTGAAGGCTCCATCGTGTAGTTTGGAGTGCGGTTTTAGTAGACCTAGGACATTTTTTCGTGTACTAGAATCGTTGGCCATGGTGACATTTGTGGATTGAGTTTGCAGCTGAAAGTCGAAATATGAGGAATAATAGGAACTGAAGAGGAAGATCGATTATGAATAGTGATCTGTGTTGTGATTGTTGCTTTTAGTCTTACCGCTCTTTAACAGACCTGTCTGGCATGGTGGGACCTTGAGGAACGAATGTTCCAGCCAGTATATCCTGATCAATTCATCACGATAGGCAAGCCTGACAACGTCAAGGTAGCAGCGACAGTAGAGGAAAACCCGAAGAATATAGATAAAAGGTTCAACATGAACTCTTGTGTACTTGGTAAACGTTTTAATTGTAATTTGGTGTATGATGAGTTAAGACATCATAAGAAACATAAGATCGTTTGTTTTATAAGGTTTATTCATCAATCCCATTTAATTTCAGTACCCCTCTTTGAACAATCGCTACTAAGTTACTTATCCGTATTTTAATAAGTCATGTAAATTTACACTTTAAATCGCTCCTACATCATATATATTTAAACGATCGAAACTCATTTATGTCGAATGTTTATAACCAGTAGTCCCGAACTAATAAAAGTATATATCTGGATCATGTACTCTATTTGATAAAGAAATAATAGTAAAATAATTAATAATCATATAATCTCGGTTTTTTCATATCAATATCACGATATTAAATGAAATTCAGATGAAACATGAGGTATTAACTTAACAGTCCAAAGGTAGTGAACAGGGGTACTAGGCCATAGGGTGTTTCTGAGCAAATGTATGTCAGTTCCGAATGTGACAAAAACTACAAACTGAACAATCTCAAAAATCTTTCTGCATTAATAAAAAGACAAGTGAGTCAGAAACAGTGATTCCATAGTTGATTGCCTGAAAAGATTGCAGTTACAAACTGAATAGATAGTTTATGAATAGTAATTATGGAATAATATGACTAATACATTAACATTTTAATCATTACATTCTAACTATATATGAAAAATGTTTGAAAATAGATAATTCGATATTACAATGAATTATTAGACAAGAAATAGTGAGTTTCAATTTCACAAGGTAGTTTTAAGCTAAACACAAGATACTAATTATTGATACTAGAAAAACATGAAAATACATTTATAATATTGTCATACTATTAAGGAACGATATTTAAAAATTAGAAAGCATTGTGCATTAAGCATAACCTTACAAAACAATATTACCACCACCTCACAGAACCGAAGTGAGTTGTCGACATATTATTAAGTGCATTATATTTATATTTGCCCCCAAATGCCCTGGTACGGCCGAGAGTGGGGAGAGTCCGCTCTCCCTCTCGAAATGCTCTCACATGGCCACGCGTATATAGTCTCTGCCAGGGAAGTCCTACTCACTGCCTTCTCGTGGCGGGGGTGTTGTTTACGAAAATGAGAGGACGAAAAGCGAATGTCCGGCGCTTTAACCGGATTTCAAACCAATGGTGCACATGGGCTCCAGTATCCTGCGGGAACAAATGGCGTATGAACCAATCGTTGGTCACCGGCTTCCATGGGACGGCATCTCCTTACGATGCTCCGCTGCCTTGTGGATCAGACCCTCAAGTCGAAGGCTCGGGGTGTGGCCCCCTAAGAAAACCACGTGCTTCGGTTTGGGCACCCGGGCAGTATCACAGCCCTCACATATATCAAATGAGATTTGTGTGGCGCATATGTATTTGGTGCCTCCTTGTACCAATATCTATGTGTTGAAATAATAAAAATAAAATAATATTCATATTTACAAATTCAAAACAGAGTTTATATGTATCCAAATGAATGAATTATGCATAACCAATAGCTTAATTTTATTTACTCCGTAAATTAGGCAAAATTATAAACATACTTATTATGTGCAAGGGGTTTGTGTTATCATGGTATTCATATTCAGAATTGAAATTTTTCAGTCTTTGTTAGGATATGATCTACTTGGACTGGCACTTCAGTATTGTATTGTACTTCATAATCATTCATAATCAGCATACAATTTAGGGGCAAAATATGTATTAGTTCAAGTTTTTATACCATATCAGCAAGATGAGATGAAATTAACAATATGAAATGCAAAACAATCGAAATAGTAATAGTATCAATGATAGTAAGTTAGATTACATGTATAATATACCTGAATTTTCTTTGTCTAATGACTTGGAAAAACCAATTGATCCTATTTTGGGTTCTGATTTTGTTTTCTAAAAAAAAAAACAGAACAAGTGGTTAAGCTATACAAATAAATTATATATATGTTTTGGTTGGTTATTGGAGATGATTAACTGTTTTCGTCAGTAGTCGACACCAATTGGGAGGATTGTCAAGACAATGTGAAGTACATACAGCTACTACACTTTTAAACTGGACCTTGAATACATTGCATTTTAACAAATTGTATTCCAAAATTCATCTATTATGCTAGTTAGCTTGTAACTAAGTTAAAATACATCCGAGCCATTCACATTGTATATTTATTACTATTGCGGAAGTCAAGTGTCAATTTTAACCACATGATTATCTCAGTTATATCAAAATATCGACATAACACACAACCATATAAGAAGCAAATTGGGACGAACCACTTTACATACTTCCTTTTATTCCGTTTCACATACAGTCGAGAACATTTTGATGATCATCACTCTATTTTCATGGGAATTTTGATTTTAATTATAAGAGTTGATCAAAAATGAGAGGATCAGTGTTATGCGTTACACAACAAACTGAATGATTCCTAATCATAACATATTAGTGGGAAAAAATCTGTAGATTTGCAATTACCTTACTGGCAAAGCAATACTGCTAACAGTGGTAAATGTGAAAGTTCCATATATTTTAATTTTTTAAAATTTGGGGATTTTATATATTCCGTTTTTAGATGCAGTATGGCAGTACATGGGTCTTTAATTAAAAAGTTTGGTTACCTTCGGTATAGACGTATGTCACCAATGTTTGTCATTGGTGACGATTAGCTTATAAGCAATTATAAACAGGACGGAACACATTTTACAAGTTTCAGAACACCGAAAAATGACATACAACTCTAAAGATGCCGTTGTGTTTACAGCACTAGTTACGAATACATTTTAATGTCGTTAAGAAATGTAATTAAAATTTATAAAAAGGTATTTAAAAAATAAAAGCACAAGGAGGACTAAGTGATTGAGAAATAAGATCCACAATTCTGTAAAGAAAGCTTTGAACCTAAAATGTGTTTACTATTCCAACAATATGTCTGAGGAAAACACAAAAATATCTGTTAAGTAACATTTAATCACATGACAGCTGACCATTGATAACTTTTTTCCTAACAAATCATGCCAATCCCGTTCATCGCACAACAGTTTTTTGTTTATAACTTCTTTGTCTCTGAAGTAAATACATATGAAGCCGAAAGTCAGTGAAGTAATTTTAGTACAGGATAACAGTCACTTTTAAGTAATGATTATCAATTAATCTATGAAGACAAACATAAAGAAATAGTAATGGTGAAAACTTACGCGATCTATACACGATTCTCGTATTGGATGCAGATATTTTATGACAGACGTCATATTTCGATAAAGATGCAAGAGATAATTTATTCGTTTTTCAACGCAGGAAACCAGTCTTTTAGAATGTTTACATTTAAATATGAAAAGTGCTGGACCTGAAAAATTATAAGATTTTGTAAAACACTATTTGAAAACATCTAAAAATATCAATGATAAAAGTAGCTAATAAACTTGTATTCAATAAATACTATACTGAATAAGTTCCAATGGAATTAGTGAGAAAATTGATTTTCGAATGAGTGATATATACACAGACAATCAGAATATAAGATATTAGTGAACTGGTTAAAAGTGATGTGTATTGCAACATCACTAAACATTAGCCAAAGGATAAAGGTATTAGCATGCATCAGAAAGATAAGAGTGGATAGTGTACATATGAATATGTAAAGTAATAAAATGTTCAAGAACTACATGAAGATAACGACTACATCGGTACTATGATCGTCTGTCTATTTTAAGATATTTCACCCAGAGCCTGTGAACATTTCAGAGACAATATCTATATCATGAATAGGATGTACGTGAATCATACCAACAATCGGTGGTTTAACAAACTGATAACCTATTTTAATCTAAATATCCTTAGTATTTTTCTTATTTAATCTTACATCAACTGATGTATTAAGGCATAGGAAGACAGGGATTTAAGCTCATGAAAGTTCAAAACCCAATTTATTAACTCGTTACAAAAAGCATAACACCAGCACCATCTTTAGGATTTGTATTTAAAACTTTGGGGAAAAACTGCTAATTCGCTTTCTGTCGATTTCAAAGGTACCCTTAATATGTACTTTGTAGAAAGTCATCAACTGACAGAAATTTGACTGCATCGGATATCAAACTGAGCAAGAATGAAAATTAGTTACCAATTCATTAGAAAATTTATAAGTACTAAAGTACTTAATAAAAACAGTGAAAATATGTGTAGGTTCATTAAGGGAAATACTTCATAAAAGCCATTTATAGTATGTAAAACTAGGTGATTTAAACGCATTGCCAAGATGGAAACTGCAGCTGCATCAAACACTTGTAACGAGTGATTTCAGTTTGTCAGGATCATCAACAACAAGTTTAGCTATCAGAGATATCATCTTAGGTGCTGGTTGTACGTTTGTTTACATTTAAAATCAATTATTGTGAGCTTGATACTTTAAAATATAATTTAGTTGAACCATTTTTCCTACCTTTTCGACCAAGTTGTCTCGTTTCATCATCAGTGAACATCAAGTCACCTAATGAAGCGGGGTTCTGAGAACTACAATCACTAAAACACCAAAGCACTAATTTAAAACGGGGATGAATCTCAGAACTACATGGGCTATTTCAAAAGGTAAGAAAAACTGAAACTATTTCATCAATCTGGAGTACATTGATAGTTGTATTTATTCTTTAAAAAAGGTCTATGAGTGGTAATTGTTACACACAAGCTAAAGTATTGGGTCCAATCATTCAGTGCAGGTTATGAAACTAGCTCGCAAGGAGTACAAGAATTTAGTGAATGAAATAGGTAGAAATGATCGGTCCTTCACCACTCATCATAGTACCGATCGCCATTCAATGAGAAATACCATTTTTAAACAACGCTTTCGGGAGATCGGACACATTTTATGTACGTTATGCTTGACAACGCATAACCTCGATGGAAAACGCAAAGCGAAGACCAATATACGATAAATAGCTACAAAATTAAGGATAGTTGAGTTGGGTTAATATCTACTGACACATTACAATTCCATTGGCATCACTTGGGTTAGTGATTAGCGTTAATGGAGATACTTAAAACAGAAAATTCGTTTTGACTTTATCTCGAGCGTGAACATGAACACTCTCTACCTATTTGTTTCCTTCGCATTTATGTTCTTCTTGATCACTTTCATATCTTCAATCAGTACTGATTACCTTCCTAAAATCTCACGTAGTGTGGTCACAAAAATGGACAAATAATTGTATGAGAATCTACATTATTTCGTTTATTTATGCTTATCAGTATATTTTAAAATAAAGCTACACCACCTAATACATTACTAGTTGCTCTTAGTCACGTTGCTTTAATCGACATACTGCAGACTATAAATTAAGAGATAAGTGTACACTCATATTGAAAGCATGAAAATTAAAAAGAAATAAAATCACCCATTTTCAATAATTGGCCTTTAATCAATTATTCTGATGCTCAAATTAAAGGTTATTCGTTTATCAAACCAGAGCTTTCTCTTAAAGTAGAGATAAAAACTTACCTGCAAATAAAAATAAACAAGAGTTCATGGAAAAATCTTACGATAGTTAGATATTAGTCAGGATCTTAGACATAAAAAATAGTAAGTGTTAATCAACAAACCAGATAAACGAAATTCCACTTACACATAATAGGAAATGGTGAGATGTTGAGTTTGTGTTTCATCGTTTTTTAAGTTAAATCATTGATCAAGGAGGTAGGATAATGCAAAGAACTGTGGCTAGAGGTTAGGATACAGTAGTGACAGTATTTAATTGGTGATCACAGGATTCCCAATTCAAATTTTAAGCTAAACTTCTTGTTCTCAAGAGATGAGTATTATTTTTCATGATTATATTATATGAATGGATAACTTATCAATATTCAAACCTGCACATAAATTATAAATGCATTTGTTTATTTAATTTTTAATCAGATGGAATTAACCGAAATAGCAGATCTGATCGAAAGTCATAATAAAAAATGTCTATATTTAAAACCGTAGTTCATAATAGAAAATACCACTTGATATACTAAACACCTAAACGAAACTGAGCTTAGAAACTACCCAAAACAGTAAGTTGTGACATTTATAAAACGCATAGGCTTTAAAATAATCAGTCGCATGGCTCTTTCTGATATTCATTTGTGACCAAGCATAAAGTAAAAGGTTTTAAATATCTGGCCACTCGTATTGAATAGTAAACGCCACAGATTTACATTTAACATGTGCTGAAGAATAAAATAACCCATTATATTTATCGAACCGAAAGAAAACACTAATGAATCTATTAAACTTTTGCTTTCATATCTAAATTTTGAGAAACAGAAGTAACCTAATTGGAGATCAGCACTCAAATCCTATAAACTGATGGCAATCAAGCATATGCACTTCCATCTACCCTTAAGTATTGAACATAGAGTTTACTATTCTATATCAGTTTAGTATTAAACACGCCTATTTCTTCTTACCACGACAATGTTTAGCAAACTGGTTCTTATATATTGTCCAGAGGTCCATAAAATTGAAACAGTTCTCTATAGTATCAAATGCCGTCTTTCTAGATAAATAGTCATCCAACTTATCCTTTCATGAGATTTACAATATATGCGATTTGTTATAAACAAAACATAGTAGGATGGTATGAAGTTAAATGAAACTTACCTAACTTGCATCGACTGCCAGACTGAAATAAAAATAAGGATTTACTCCTTCCATACCATCGTAAACCGTGGAGTGGCCAAAGTAGAACAACAGTTTGGTTATTATGGACATATTGAAACTTAAGATCGTAAACTCTTACTGTTATCAGGCCTTGACGAATCTCTTTGAAATCATGATCTAAAAGACTAACACTAAAGCATATAGGTTTTCGTTTGTCGAATATGGATTCACCGACTGATTGTAGAAACTGGATCAAAGGCTTAAGTGGATTAGAAGGTAGATGAGATTTTGCTTTAATTCTCGTCTTGTATTCGTCGAACAAACATTGGAGGTCATCTGATTTAGTAAAACTATTAATGAGACCCATTTCAATGACAGTCATAAGATTAGCGACTGGTTAAATGCATATGTTGAAAATGTTTTTCTACTATGGAACAAAAGTCTGGAAAAAAATAATCACTATGAGAAACATTAATTTGCTTTGGAAAAATGAAAACTAGATCAACAGGTACCTACAGGAATAATAAAATCCAAAATTCTGCACAACAAAAAGCAGTCAAACGCTCAACAACTACTAGTAATGTAAAGTAAAAAGTTAGAGGGATTTACAGAAGTTCTAGGTTTCAGAACATTTAACTAAAACCGTAAAGGAAATTGAACTATGTTTCGTGTCTACTTAAACTTTGTAGATGTGCATTTAAATTAATCGCCAGCAGAGAAGCACGATAACAACGATTTTTCTCTTTGTCGTTCTTAGGGATTTTTAACTTCATCATAATTCAGTATATCATCATTTTAGTTATAACTCCACCTGACGTTTTAAATATATCAAATTAAGTTTGCACAGTCCTTTCTGACATTGTTAGTTCTAACGGACATCAATGTTCATAGGTGCTCAGTCAAAAATCTCTTAACATTGATGTAGTCGACCTAGAATTTTTACATAATTCTACCGATTTCTAATCAAATACACTTCTTTTCGACTATCGTAGTCGTTCAAAACAGCTTAACGGAACCATCTGATCCTGTTGTATCAAAACTTTTAGTAACAAGGTTGCTGATAAAGATGAACTGTAAGGGCGAGCCACATGAAAATGCAAATCACAGTGCAAGATAGAATGTAATTTTCGGGTGACAAAGCAGTCTACCAGATAAATTTTCGCCCACTGGCTGTATTAGGAATATTTTGACTCGGAAAATAGCTTAAGGTTCACATTATAATTTACGAACAACCTTGAGCAATGCTAGGTGGCAACTCGAAATTTCAACAGTTGATTAAGAACGCTTTGTGCCATGTGTATCAAGGCTGATATTAGTTTGTGAGGAAAGCTGTAACTCAAACTCTGAATCCCAGTCCTAACATTATGAGTCATTAATTGATACTTGCTGCTTTGAGAACGACTGAATGAATCAAGATTTTTTCATCGATGTTTGGGGAGTTCTTTAAACCCGCTTTTAAAGTTCAGACTTGCCAAGTTACGGTATGCCTAACTTGATGCTAACATACTAAAGAAGAGGTTCCTGATATATATGATAATTTTATGTTGAAATCAAGCAGTAGTATTAAAGTGTACATATCTGACGTTAATTATGGTTCGCAGAACTATAAAACTCAGTCATAGATGCTGATAAATATTAGGTTTGTTTACATTTTGGTACTCCTTTTTTGCACTACATATCATAATTATCTCTTGAGTTATATATACTTTCTAATAACTCCATCTATAAAGTAACTATTTGTAGGTATCTATTTTAAAGTATTCAAACTAGATCTCATAACTACAGCTTTTAGCTCGTAGGAACTTTTATGAATCCTCGACTGAAAAATGAGTTACATACTACTGATTGATTAGATATCTACGTAACCTTGAACTTTTAGCACCCAAATGCCCTGGTAAGACCGAGGGTGGAAAAGTCAGCCCTCACTTCTGAAATGCTCTCACGTGGCCATGCGTATCCGGCCACTCTTATGAAAGTCCTACTCACTTCCTTTTAGCGGTGGAGATATTGTTTACGAAATTGAGAGGATGAAAAAAAGAATGTCCAACGCTTTAACCGGGTTGGTGGATATGAAAGAATCACCTAGGGAAGTTAGAAAACCCTGATTCCAAACCAACGGTGCATATGGGCTCCAGGATCTTGAGGGAACAAATGGGGTCAGTCAGTCAGTCAGTAACAACGTAGAACTTCGTACGTACGTACATCAGTTCGAGCTGCCATACCACCTTAACACAGAGATGTAGTTGTCGATCCAAATCCCGTAGTGGTAGAGGTAGCAAGATTATAAGCAGTAATCGGGAAGATTAGGGTTTGGAGATGTTATTTAACGAGTATAATCCAGAGAAAGAAATTTGGAAAGAGGAAAAAAAGGGACATGAAGAATTCAGAAGATTAGAATTTGGGAGAACATAGAGAGTGGATGCACCTGCGCCATTGCAAACGATTTTGAGCCATGTCATTCAGGGTCTCTAACCATCGGTTGCTATCATCTCGCGGTCCCCAACCAGGTAGTCTACACCTACCAACATGACTCAGTCCACTTGTCAGTGACTTCATGGATTTGTGCCATGTTTTGGTTTGGCCGCCCCTAGCTTTCTTCCAACCTACTCCTATACCACTGAATATAGCACGTCGAGGTAGTCGGTGGTTGGGCATACGTAACACGTGTCCCAGTCATCTCAAATGATGAAGTTTCACTACTTCATCAATTGATTTGCCATCCTTACCTAGTACCCGTTTCCTAACAGCTGCGTTACTTGCTCGGTGGTCCCAGGATATACGAGCAATACTTCGAAGACACCTATGATCAAATACTAGTAACCTACGAATATCCTCTACTCTTACCGGCCATGTTTCACTTCCATAAAGTAGGACGGAACGAACTGCTGCACAGTAAACACGTCCTTTGGTTGGTAGACGAATATCTCGCCTACGCCATAAATGACGCAAGTTGGCAAAAGCTAGTCGAGCCTTCTGTATCCGTGCTGAGATTTCGTCACACACCAGACCACAAGGGCTGATGAGACTTCCAAGATAAGTGAAGCGGTCGACACACTCAACTACTTCACTCCCTATCACTAGTTCGGGTGTCGATGTAACCCAATCCTGAAGCAACATTTTGCATTTCGAGGGAGAGAATCGCATCCCGAACATACTTGCATTGTTGCTTAGAGTGGTCAGAAAACTCTGCATTTTGTCAGCGTCTTCACCAAATAAAACTATGTCATCAGCATATTCTAAGTCAACAAGTGAACCTCCCGGTAGAAGTTCAACCCCCGGAAATTTAGATGAGGAGAGTGTTATCTCTAAATGTACGTCGACCACAAAGTTGAACAAGAATGGGGAGAGTGGACAGCCCTGACGAACACCACTTGATGTAATCAATTCTGATGACAGTTCGCCATAAGCTCTCACTCTACCAGTTGTTTTCGAGTAGAGAGCCCTCATAAGGTTAATGTACTTCTTTGGTACTCCTTTCAGTGACAAACACTGCCATAGAACCTTACGATCAACAGAGTCAAATGCCGCCTTAAGGTCGAGAAATACTACCATTGTGGGGCGTCTAAACGTGTGTCTGTGTTCTAGAACCTGACGTAGTATGAATATCTGATCTATACAACCACGTCCAGGTCGAAAACCAGCCTGGTTTTCTCTAATCTGCTCTTCACGAGCTTTGATTAGGCGTCGAAGTATTATTGAGGCTAATATTTCAGACACTATATTAGTCAAACTGATTCCTCTGTGATTGTCACAAGAGGACTTTTGTCCTTTCTTATAGACTGGCACAATCAGTGATTGAGACCAGTCAGATGGGATTACGACCAGTTCCCAAATTCTACCTAAGACCTCGGTTAATCTCACTGCTAATACTGGACCACCATCCTTAAAAATCTCAGGGGTAAACCTGTCAGGGCCTGCTGCTCTCCCTCGCTTCAGATTTCCTATGGCTTTTTCAACTTCATAAAGAGACGGAGGACCTACATTAACTTGCCATTCAGGTTGACTGGAGATCGTGGGAAACTGAAGTGTGGCTGAAGGCCAGTTGAACTGATCCCTGAAGTGTTCTGCCCATCGATCCAATCTCCTGGATTGAGAATGTATAATATGTCCATCTTTCTCTGAGATTGTTTTGCTAACGGTCGGTTTCCTAATACCGGTTTCCTTAGCAAGCCTGAACAATTGTCTGCTATTACTTATTGACACTGCCTTTTCCATCTCTCTTGCTTTCGCTACCCACCACTGTTCACGATCATTGCGTAGGCTTCTTGTCAGCTTGCGCTTAAGCTGACTCCGCTCTTCACTATGTTCAGAGCCAGGTGAAATGAGTTTCCGAGCATCTATCAGTGCGATAGATGCTGCTGAGATCCAGTGTTGCTCCCTAACCTTCTGATTTACCTTACTAGCAGATATCACTGCTGTTTCCACAGCTTTTCGGATATCATTCCAAGCCGCATCGGGGTGGGCATCACATACATGGCTGCCTAACTGTTTTCCTAGTTGTTCCTGAAATATACTCTTAGCTTGAGTATCATTAAGTAGGCCCCTAAGAGGTTTCCTTGCAGCGTCTTTTCTACGTCCAGTAAGACGCAAGCAAATACGCACTCGCACTAGAGCATGATCTGAATCTAGGCATGTGCTCCAGAATGAGCGACAGTCTTCTATCGAGCCCCTCCATCGGTGGCTGATAGCGATGTGATCTATTTGGGTCCAACGTTGGGACGAATTAGGGGGTCGCCATGTTAAAAGATGTTCTTCCTTATGCTTAAAGTTAGTATTTGCAAGGAACAGGCGGTTATCTGAGCATAGCTGCAACAGACGGTCGCCATTATCTGTTCTTTGAGCCACTATACTATAAGATCCACCCAGGTGTCTTTCCCTATCGCTCAGTTTACCTACTTGAGCATTAAAGTCACCGGCCACTATTACTACATCCGAGCGCTTAGCTTTTCGGAGAAGGTCCGAAAGCTTTCTGTAAAACTCATCTTTTACATCATCTGAGCTGCAGTCAGTGGGAGAATAGGCAGAGACGACGAAGAGGCAACGACGAGTGTCCCTATCTTTCCGGATTCTTACTGTTCCGTTCAGTCGGACAGCGCACAAACGACTGTCTACTGGGATCCACTCTAAGAGAGCTAGTTCTGCCCTAGGACTCAATGCTATACCTACGCCGGCGAGGCCACGGGAAGCAGAATCAGGGCTTCCAGATACACGAAGCGTAAATCGAGTCGGTTCTTTATTTTGGCATGGTGAGGTCAAATGAATGATGCTACTTGGATCCTGTATGCGCGTTTCGGAGACGCAGCACACATCGATGGCGCGAGATTCTAAAGTCCTAGCTAAGGAAGCCTGCTGTCCTATTTGGCACAGTGTTCGTACGTTAAAAGCTCCTACGTGTAGTTTAGAGCGTAGTTTCAGGAGACCAGGAATAGCGTTCCACGTACTCGAATCGTTTGCCCTAGCGGTGCGATGTGATAAAGGGACGTGAGGAGGGTTTGTCATGGAGATAAGAGAGGTATTAGGAGGTGTTGGAAGGATTTGAATGTGGCCAACTTGGTCTCGCGTGCTGTTACGGGTATGAGGGCTGATGTCACTTCCCGGCTGCCCACACCGTGGAAGGGTATTTCTTGAGGAACCTGAAAAGGAAATTGGATTAGTGTTGGTCTTAACGACCTGGGAGCGTGACCGCAGAGCCCAAGGGACAACTGCTTGAGGCCGGTCACGCACGGCCTTTTTGTAGAAGGTTTTTGACGTGTTAGCTCCGTTCTTCAAAGGGCCTTACCGCCGAGGACGGAAATCCGTGAGGTAAGGTGAGGTGTGACATTTTTAGGGTCGACCTTTTCTAACCCACCCCTCCTTGTGGGAAGACAGCATCGCTGTCATGCTGGTTGTCTGAGGGAAACATCTTACTGCTGTCACACCTCTCTACAGTTAGCAGTACGACTTCTCCCTCAGACCTTGAGTTGTTGCTTTTAGTCTTACCGTTCACCAATCGACCTGCCTGGCATGGTAGAACCTACAGGAACATATGTTCCAGCCAATATAGCTTGGTTGGGTCATCACGATAGGCAAGCCCGACCACCGCGTCAAGGTAGCAGCTTCGGTCGGGGAACAAATGGGGTATGGAACTACGGTTGGTCAATGGATAACATGGGACTATATCTACTTGTGCCAATCCACTGCCCTGTGGATTAGGCCTCTAGGTCAAAGGCTCGGGGAGTGACCTCATAGGAAAATCACCTGCTTCAGTTTGAGCACCCGGACAATATTCCATCCCTCAAACAAATCGAATGATTTGTGTGGTGCATAAGCGTTTGATGCCTCCTTGTACCAATGCTTGTGTTTAAATAAATAAATAAATGGTACTACATGACTGATTTATACAGGGAAAACAGAGTGATTTTGCCAAGGTAACGGGCGCTAGGTTAGACACCATTGAGGAGACAGTCCAAGAAAGCAAAACCTCATTGTCAAATGATGACTTTTAGTTACATAACACTGAAACACAAGAGTATCAGTAACTGCAGTAAGTTGTAAAAAGACAAGTAATGGAGATCTAACTGAGGGAACCCCCAAGGTTTTTTCATTGCTTAGCAGTTTATATAGATACACTAGAGAAAGCTTTATAGTAAAGATGTTTTTACTAGCTGAAAACTACTAAGGGACAAATAATTTACGATGAAAAATACGGTACAGTGAATGAATTTTCATACTGACGTTAGTGACACTGAAAAAACCGCATCTCTTAGGATATTTATCTAAAAATACACCCGATTTGCAGCATGTGTGCACACTCAGCTTTAGAGAATTAACTATGTTAAAAATCTCAATAATGTGAAAATATTCTATTGACGCTAAGAAAACAGTATTACGAAACACCGCTTGTAGAAAACTAAACGATTTTTTTTATACATAACTTGAAATAAGATTTCCCGGTAGGACTCTAATTTATGGACGAGCCAATCAGAGGCGTTTAAGGAGCTTCAAGGTCACGGCGGTAAGTTCAAGGCGAGATGCTCACATTCGATCGTTTTACAGCAGATTTTAGAGAAGAGGTGATTGTTGAGACTACAGCAGATGGGACTATTAAGAAGTTCCTGTGTTTGTGACTGCGGCAATCAAATGACCGCAACACGATGTGCTGATTACCGTGATGACATTGTATTTCGTTGTACTATATGTTGGAGAAAAAAATCTGCTCGAACTGGCACTTTTTTTGCTCGGTCACGGCTAAGGCTAAGACAAATCATGATAATCGTTGCGAATTGGATCATAAAGTCTCCAGTAACATCATCATCAAGGAGTACGTTCAACCTGGCACGACGATCTATACCGATGATTGGAAAGCGTATAGATGCCTCTCGAGACTTGGTTTTGTGCATCATGTTGGGGTGCACAAACGTCATTTTGTTGATCCAACGACGGGAGTCCATACAAACAATATTGAAGGCATGTGGTCAAGGCTGAAGTATTTTTTAAGACCCTACCACGGCTCCAGAGGACGATTACTATGGAGCCATATGGACGAGTTCTTATACCGCATGCACTATGATTTCAAAACTTCGGAACCTTTATCAAACCTTAACAAGTTTTTAAATCATGTAAAAGAAGAATATCCATTGTAATTCATCAGTTTTGTATAATATATTTTTACTTTATACTAACTCTCTTCTGACTGGCTAATGTTCTCAAGGTCACTTAAAAATTCGTTCAAAGGTCGTCCATAAAATAGAGTTTCACCGATTTCCCGACTTCTGAATTTCGAGGAAATTTTAGAAGTTACGACAGCGTCATACGGGAATTCGCACTTCTCGACAAAGTCTAGGGGAATTTTCAGTCTTTGGTAATAAGGACAGGAGGTCAATCGACCTATAATAGTACTTGCAGTTTGTGACATTGTGGAGGTCCAATCTTGCTTTGAATTCCAAACAATTGATTGGAACTGGGAAAAACCATAAGTCCCCCAAGCAATTAAGGGATTTCTCAGGAATTCCACCTCATTTCTTACAATGCCCCAGACCATGGAAATTTTTGGGGGTTTACGAGCATTTCCCCAAAATTTGCGAATGCAGTTTCTCCAAATTCAGTAGATTGGGTTGTCAGCAGATAAGGGAAATTTAAACCGATTTTCCTCACAACATGACAGAGGAAATGCTTTTAAAAGAGTTGGCCCCAAAAAGTATGGAAAATCTCCCAAACAATTGGAAAGGTGAACCATTAATACCAGAAAACTAAACAAACTTGTATAAGCCAAAAGGTCAAGGCCAATGACGAACTTCGCGCTCTTTCATAAACCTATGTAAGGACAATTCAGTCAATCAACATTCTTATATTATTTGTAAAAAGCTATACGCCACTATTTCCTTACCGTGATGAAGTTTATTTGATAAAAGTTTTCAACGTATTTCACCTCAATTTTTGTATTGGTCTGTGTATCTTTGAGTTTGGAGAGAACCTGGGCAACACTATGTGTAATACGTCTTTACACTGGCATTCTGCAGTCAGCGAAGCATGTTTTCTTCATGTTTCCGTTTTGAATATGAAGCCATCTGACTCCGGAACCATTCGAAACTCTTTTTAATGTTTAATTAAGACATTCGGAGCCTGTGTCTAACTCAAGTTTGCCATTCACGTGTCCTACGGAGTGTCGACTCGAGACTCCTTAAGTCTGAGAAAGTTGGCTTTCTAAAGTACCCTAAATACGGAGAATAATTAATTTTATTGTTAGTCTGAAATCACTCCAGGTAATAATATATTATTTCTTTGATCAATCTGTTTCAGAGGGAAACCAAAACGATACATTTCCACAATTAAAGACCTATCCAACAGACCAGAAGCAGATTACAAGAAAAAAGAGTTCACTGGTTCCCTTAAGAACAGTCTTGAGAATACCATTAACTCAAAATCACGTTACGAAGTTACTAGTGAAACATTTACCGTGAAGGCAATATCAAGAAAGTTAAAGTGTCGAAACCACCGATGTTTGTTCATCCATATCGAAACAGGATTTATAGAGATTTTTTGTCTGTAGTGTTGGGTCTTCCACTTAAAATTTCAGTCCACGCTGATTGTAGCTTAAAAAGGGTAAAAGGAACATTATTCAGAAGTAAAGATATGGTTTGTACTAACAATCATTTGTAGACCTTATGTAGAATGTTTCCTGGTAGTCAGGTGCGGTTGATGGAAATCGTGAACACCTCCACAACTATTTTTAAGCAGAATGACTAAATGAAGAAGATGGTCTTATGAGCTTCTGCTAAGCATCCTTCCTACTACTTTTATGGTAAATTGGGTCAGATGGACTCGAATACCGGTACACGACCATAATGTTCATAAGTATTTGAATTATCATATGAACTAGGAATACCTGCAATAACGTAATAGGATCAAGAACTACTAGATAACCACAAACGAATGTGCTGTATTTATAATTCGAAATCGAGCATTCAACAAGCACAAAGAAATCATTAATTCATTCAAACACCACAACAACCCACTTCTGAATTCTTGTTATTGATGGTCATGAGTTGAAGCACGACACTTAAATATGTCAGGGCATGAAGTAATATTGGACAGGATTTATTTAAAGCAAACGCGTTCCCGATCGAGACGGCCAGTTCGAGTTATTGAGTGGATATGTGCATAAGAATACACACAATATAACGAACTGCATCACGACTAGGGATGGAGAAGTCAGATATGGCTGCTCTGGTTTGTTCTAGTCTGTCATCTTCACTTACTATACGATTGGAGCGCAAATGGGTCTCTGCAGGAAGATATTCCTTTAGTCCCCGATACTAGACTCCATATAGCCACTTATAAAGTTCGGATTGCTTTCTCAACAAAACACATCGCCACAGATGCTTCTCACTCACACCTTGTCATCTAGGTATTCAATCTAGTCATATGCCGTTATCTAAGCAGCGCAATGTGAGGAGAAAGATTATGAAGACCATTTATATTATGTCTCTGACCGTGCCAAAAGGATTGGGTCGCAACATCCCAGACAGGTTGCACAAAATACGTACACAATGCATCTGGGTTACCACTAAGGTCACTGCTCAATCACGTAACTGGCTCGTCAGCATATAGAATATCCGGTTGATTCTTGGTCACAATTCATTAGTGGCAGTAGATGACAAAAACATTCCGACTCACTTTGAATTATTCAACATCAGTCTTAGTTGTTAACACTTAGTGGATGGGAATATACACATACTTACGAATGCCGACTGTTTTGAACAATGGGCACATACAGTTTGTATCAATGATATTTTTGATGAAACCCTCGCCTACCGATATCAAAAAATGAATTGAGGACTTCTATTGTTCAACAGTGATTACAACTGTCTGCTAATGATATACTTTATTAGAGTAAGAAGAACGGTCATTTATGTACACTTAAGGGTTAGAGATACGTTCGTATACAACTAGAAATGTTTCACGACCTTCTCTACAGGCCTTGTGAGCTTCTTCTGTACAACCTTGTTCCAATAATTTCAATACCGGGTCTGATTCTTTAAGTATCTGGAAGGATTCGGAATCTTTGACAAAATGAGAATTTTCTTCAAATATATCCGGATAATTAGATATCTTTAGTAGTTCATTGGCACCTTGTATTTTCTCAACTGCTGGACTGAGATGAACATGACAAACTGGACGGAATAGTGGGTGTGCACATAAACAATCCACAATCCATTTACCAAGATCAGGTACATCAGTGGTCGAATATATTTTTCCCCCAGGAGTCAACAGATAAGCGTATATATCCAATAAAGTAGGAGAAATAATGCGCCATTTATGCTTAACACGTTTAAAATGAGGGTCTGGATAAAGAAAGAATATTTTATGTAATTGTTCCTGTATTTAAAAACAAAAAAAGTGACATACTAATGTATTAATCAATTACAACAAACAAATGTGAAGACGTGGAGAGTAAAACAGAAGTCATATTATAGACCAGTATCTTAACAGCTTGAAAACTTAGCTTCTAATCACAGGGTTGTCGGTTTGAAATCTGTTTCAACTGCTTCAGTTTGTCTGATCAAATGGTAATTTCTAGCCCTTTAGGCAAATATATGTGACTCAAATTTCAGTATTCTGTATACTATAGAAATGGTGAAACACAACACGATTCATTAATTTTAAACCTGAATGGTTGTTTCTGCACATGAGTTGAAAATAATTGTAAGTACGTTATGTGAATTTCGGAACGAAATGGTCAAACAGTGGAAGGTGTGATGCTTGACACAAGTTACTTTGTATTTTTAACAAAACTATGGATTGTTTGAGTGATAATTAGTAAGTTTACAGAAAACAACTCGAGGTCAGCGAGTAATTCAGTTGACAATTAGTATTAAATTGACACTAACCTTACAATATTATAGTGTTCATAACTATGGTGCTAGATACATGTGTTACATATAATTAATAAAACTTACTTTATGAAAAAAGTTCGGCAAAAACTTCATCGCGTTTGTACGAATACAAGCTATATTATTATACTGACCAGAATGCTTCGCACGCAATGCTTTAATTTTTTCCTGTTTAAAAAAATAAAAAACAGTGTTAAAATAATTTTTGGACACAATAATGAGTACAGATCTAAAATTAACATAAATTATTGTGGTTGTGAAGTAATTTCATAGCACAAGGATACAAAGATGCAACTCTTTGGTGATGATCATTTGATTTATCAACTTGTGAATTCAAATCAAGACAGTAAGGTGTTTGCGTAAGTGGGGGGTATGAAATAAGATGTGTTCAGATTCTTGACCACATTGACAACAATTGTCTACCTAGATTAATAAATATGAAAAGCAGTTTTATTGAAACAAAACCAATAGTTGGTTCAGACGGCTATTAAACTATGGTCAGGTCTCCCTACATTACGTCCTACTTTAAAATGGATTCAAAATTCTGTACTTGGTTACTAAGTAGAATTATTAATAAAGGAAGCTTAACAGGCAGGTAGTATACTAAGTTCACAAATTGTACTCTACACACAAGTTACTAAATAAATGGGCGTTGATAACTTTTGCATCTGTTTCGCAAAACAGTATGAAAGATGAAATGCTACATTTACATGTAATGCAAGTACATTTCACAAATTGCAATACGATAGAAAAGTAACATAAATCACAATCAAATGATTAGTTTAGAACTTATGTATAACTAAAGGACAATATAGTAATAAAAGTTGGTCTGCAGATATAGAACAGTAACCCAATTTACTTGATTCACAATATATAACCAAGTATATGGCAAATTAAAGAGCACATCAACTGTGTATCGTCTCAAAAGTGAACAATTCAACGTTACTTCAGTGATATTTATTTATCTATACGACGTAATCATAAAACTTTTTTTTGAAAAACATAGGTTCATTTAACTTAGATTTTATTTTAGTCCAAGCTCACTAGTGTAAATAAATGTTATTCACCCTAGGTGAATCTATTTAATCTCTACGTAAATAGTAAACTTGAATACTTTTTAAATGAACAGTTGAAAAATGTAACGAAGCCAAATAACTTTTCCTCTAAAAGCTCATCTGACATTTCAGTATTTTCAACGATATTTCAAAAGTTTATTAATTTTATTTTGAAACTAAAAATAATTTCACTTTATAACACATAAAGTCACCACACGTTTATAATTCCCTGGTAAAATCACTTTTCCTAATGACATTTAAGGGAAGCTAAACCAACACACATATCTCGTGCCAAACCGTTTCCACAGAAAATGAATACCTTTTTTTCAAAATATAAATTAACTGGTAATCCACAGAATTTTTTCTCTTCATTTAGATAATGAATTTGATTGAGAGGAAAATTGAAACTTATAGTACATTTTCATTAAAACTGATTACATACATAAATACAGAAACTAATGAAGTCAACCTACCTGAACAAAGTCACAAACTTTCAAACGTATTTCTAAGCCTATACTTCGGGTAAATGGATAAAAAGTAGATAAATTAAACAACAATCCACCATAGCCGCAACCCACATCTAAAAATCGAACAATAGGATCAAAAGAGTTGTTGTTCACAGACAATGAAAATGCTGAGTCCCCTCCAAATAGCTTCTCCCAATCCATCAATTCCGGTTTTAAGGGATAATCAAGTGTATGATCTGACCAGGGATTACAATGAGCTCTTTGACGGTAATGACGTTTTGAAGGTAAGCGGATATTTTTATCAGTAGGACATTTTTCGCAGGAATCAACAGAATCAAGAACCATTGCACATTCAGACATCTGTGAAAATATCCAAAACTGAGAAACTACCTTGAAAAATGATAATTAGGAATGAGAATACTTATTTTCCTTTAATATTTCTTTTTTTCGCGAAAACTAACAATGTACAAAACTGGTCAAGAATTCAATAACACGTAACAAAAGAGATAAAAACATAGAGAAGCAATAACAGATTTTGTTATTCAATTAGAAGTAAATTAGGAAGATAAAACGCTCAATAATTTAATAAATCAATACTACTGAAAGACTGGATTGATATGGTTTTCAAAAATACTGAGCAAATTTATTTCACTATCCATGCAAATACCACAAAACATAAAATAAGAGTTATGAAAGCTTTAATTAATAATCCTCTTTGTGCAGATATTCGTCGCATAAACACTAGTAATTGTGCATGAGCTTCACTGATATTCATTTCCACATTATCTGTTTGACTATCTATTCGTAAAACTAAATCATTTTGTTCTTGTACTAAAGTAGAAAATTGTTGGTAAATCTCTCCAAGTTGAACAATAGTTGATTCCACTCGTCTAATTGCAGCATCACGTTGACGAACTTCCTGGTCAATGAGAGAAACATGCGGATTACTAGCAAATATTTGAAGTTGTTCCGGTGTTCGACTAGTTGTTTCCGCCTAATAAAAAAATTAAAAGGACATTCTATTTATAATGAATAGAATAAACAATAAAGAAACCCATATACACTGTCAAATGAAAAGCAAACATTTAGAATGGTGTTTTAACAAAAAATTGTAAACTTACTACAACCTACTACTCCTACGAAAAATACAACTGTTCTTGTAAATGGGGAACATAAACATACTATGATGTACGCCGCTTAATCAGAAGATTGAGGAGTTAGACATGAACGAAATGAAAATATAATAATATGTTTTGACAGTGTCTATATACCACTTTTCACTTCAGGTATTTAAAAGATGAGACCTAGTGATTATAAAACTGTAGACAAAAATAGTATTTACCAAGTGAATGATTGTACATATTATAGTATTCAACTATTTTTCAGTCATAACACATTAGGTATATATATATATATATATATATATATATATATATATATATATATATATATATATATATATATATATATATATATATATATATATATATATATATGATCTGCTCACCTGAAATGAGTTATAAACCTCAGATCGATTAACTATGGGAGTGTCATTTAATTTTGAGATGGGCATTACAGATGGTAAGCTTGAAGTTGAATGTGAGTAAGGTACAGGTGTTAAGAGTGACATAGTGGGATTCGAAGGATTACTTGAACATTGTTGTTTCTTGTTTCCTTGTAACTGGTCATTTACAGGGTGAGTGTTCGGAATAGAATTGTCTGAAGTAGGGTTGATTGGGGAGAGCTCATTAGTTTTCATAATCCTTGAGTGTGAAGCATATTCTGTCAATGAATTTAGATCATCATTCATCTGAATATTAGCGTCTGACTTTCTAGAGTCCACCGAAAGAGAAGTTTTATGTTCCTCCAATACAACACGAAACTCAGAGACAAGAAATGAGAGATGATATTCTAATCCAATAACAATAAGATCTATGTGTTTTAGGTGCTGAACACCAGCAGTTGAATGCTCTTTAACTTCGGATACACTGGCTTTTAATTGAAGTTTAGTTTTGTTTAAATCCATTATATCATATTGTATTACTTCAATCAGTTTACTAAGGGTTTCAGGGGATGAATGTGATGGTTCCTGAAACAAAATTCTCAATTTAGTCATCTTTGAAACAGTCATTTTCAGTTCCTCAGACATTTGCTTCGACTTAGCTATGAGATTAGCAGTGTAAGTATTATCAACTGAGTGCAAGTACTTAGGGTGAGGGGGCTTGAGGCGTAGACGACCAGAAAGCAGTCGATCATGAAGTGATTGAGTACATGCTCGAAATTCCCCAGTTCTGTCAAAGGCCCCAATCATGATCCTAAAATACAAATTACAATTTCAAGAAAATTTATGGGTCACATGGAATATGTAAAGACGACAACAGTAGCATTAAAAAAGTAAAACAGTGACGAGAAAACTATTCCTCTCGGATGAAATGACACTGATTATAAACATTGAAATGATCAACAAGAATGTGATAACAAGATAATCAAAATCATATCATCGGCATTTCAACTTGAAGATATAAGATGACAACAACTGAGATGAACTTAGCGTATATATATAGGTTATAAGCTGTGATGTTATATCTATTTAACGCTGCACAAAAAAGGTGAGATTCCAGAGTAATCATACGTTACTATTGAAAAAATGTGTCAGCTCAACGCCCACTAACTCCGCCTGTAGCTCTTCTAAAGTTACTGTCGGTCCCAAGCCCGGGTAAAGGAGGAGGGTCGGGCATTGGGTTAGCGACCCCATCCCGTAGAAAACCAACTCGCTAAAAAACGCTTACAAGAAAAAATAATTCAAACCATTTTAACTCTGCCCTGGGAGTTAGAAGGTCTTCATTTAGAAGAATTATGACGCTTCATGGTGAAAGCCTAGTTCCTACGGAAGCCACGAGGCCGATGCCCCTTCTAACAACCAGGGCAAAACTTTTTATTGGTACATGGAACATCCGAACAATGTGAGAGACCGGAAAGACCAGTCAAATAGCAACGGAAATGAGGAGATACAATTTGGCAATACTGGGAATCAGCGAAACCCACTGACCCAAGCTGGACAGAAAAGGCTAGCTACGGGAGAGATGCTGCTATACTCCGGTCACAAAGAGGAAAATGCTCCACACACTCAGGGAGTCGCTCTAATGCTGTCCAAAGTAGCACAAAATGCACTTGTAGGATGGGAATCTCACGGATCCAGAATCATAAAAGCATCATTCAAAACAAAGAAGAATGGGATCTTAATGAATATTATCCAATGTTATGCACCCACAAATTATAGCAACGAAGACATTAAAGATCAGTTCTACGAGCGGCTGCAGTCAGTCATAGAGAAGTGCCCAAGAAAGAACCTCACCATTCTAATGGGAGATCTAAATGCCAAAGTCGGAATAGACAACACTGGATATGAAGATATTATGGGACGACATGGACTGGGACAGAGAAACGAGAATGGAGAAAGATTTGCAAATCTATGTGCATTCAACAAATTGGTCATAGGGGGGCACAATATTTCAACACAAGCGTATATACAAGGCTACATGGATTTCACCGGACCGCACAACAGAGAACCAAATAGATCATATTTGCATCAACAAACAATTCCGAAGGACAATGGATGATGTGAGAACCAGGAGAGGTGCTGACATAGCTTCAGATTACCATCTAGTTGTGGCCAATTTAAAACTGAAGCTAAAAAAGAACTGAACAACTGAACAAACAACAATACAAAGGTTCAATACGGCCTTCCTTCGAGATACTGACAGACTCAATGAATTCAAGATAGCTCTCAACAACAGGTTCCAAGCCTTACAAGATCTACTGAAGGAAGAAGAAACTACTATGGAGGATAATTGGAAAAGTATCAAAGAAGCATTAACTTCAACGTGTCAAGAGGTTCTGGGTCTAAAGAAACACCATAATAAAGAGTGGATCTCTATAGAAACTCTAGACAAGATCAAAGAAAGGAAGAACAAGAAGGCAGCAATTAACAACAACCGAACACGAGCAGAGAAAGTCCAAGCACTAGCTGAATACACAAAAGCAAACAAGCAAGTGAAGAAAAGAATTAGAGCCGACAAGAAGTACGTGGAAGAACTAGCAAAGAACGGCGGAAAAAGCTGCAAGAGAAGGAAATATGAAACAGCTTTACGATACAACGAAGAAACTATCAGGGAAATACAGTAAACGAGAGAGACCGGTCAAAGACAAAGAAGGCAAGCCAATCACTGAAATTCAACAACAGCGGAACAGATGGGTAGAATACTTCGAGGAACTCCTGAATAGGCCGGCTCCAATGAATCCACCGGACATCGAAGCGGCACACACAGATCTTCCCATAGACATCAACCCACCAACGAAGGAAGAAATCAGAATGGCCGTCAGACAAATCAAGAACTGGAAAGCAGCAGGACCCGACAACATACCAGCTGAAGCACTGAAGTCAAACATCGAAGTAACTACAAACATGCTTTATCTTCTATTCGAAAAGATTTGGGAGGAGGAACAAGTGCCGATGTACTGGAAAGAAGGGCACCTCGTCAAGATCCCAAAGAAAGGAGATCTGAGCAAATGTGAAAACTACAGAGGCATTACACTACTGTCAATACTAGGGAAGGTCTTCAACAGAGTGTTGCTGGACCGAATGAAAGATGCAGTAGACGCCGAACTTCGAGATCAACAAGCTGGATTCCATAAGGATTGGTCGTGCACAGACCAAATTGCAACACTACGGATCATCGTCGAACAATCAGTTGAGTGGAACTCATCACTATACATCAACTTCATTGATTATGAAAAAGAATTCGACAGTGTAGATAGGAGGACATCATGGAAACTTCTTCGACACTACGGTGTTCCTGAGAAGATTGTCAATATTATCCGGAACTCATACGACGGACTACAGTGCAAGGTCGTGCATGGAGGACAGCTGACAGACGCATTCCAAGTAAGGACCGGAGTCAGACAAGGCTGTCTACTCTCTCCCTTCCTCTTTCTTCTCGTGGTCGACTGGATTATGAAGACCTCGACATCTGAAGGAAAACACGGAATGCAATGGACAGCTCAGAATCAATTAGACGATTTGAACTTCGCAGATGACCTAATGACAGCCAGTGTAGCATCAGTCTCTGCATCAGTAGGCTTCAAAATACACAAGGGAAAACCAAGGTCCTCAAATTCAAAACGAAGAACACCAACTCAACCACACTTGATGGCGAAACTCTGGAAGATGTAGAATCCTTCGCATACCTGGGAAGCATCATCGATGAACAAGGAGGTTCAGATGCAGACGTAAAGGCGAGGATTGGCAAAGCAAGGGACGCATTCCTACGATTGAAGAACATATGGAACTTAAAACAACTTTCAACCAATATCAAAGTGAGAATCTTCAATACCAACATCAAGGCAGTTCTACTGTATGGAGCTGAAACTTGGAGAACTACAACAACCACCATCAAGAAGGTACAAGTATTTATAAATAGCTGTCTACGCAAGATACTCAACATCCATTGGCCGGATACCATCAGCAACAGCCTTCTCTGGGAGCGAACAAACCAGCTTCCAGATGAACAGGAAATTAGGGAAAGACGATGGAAATGAATGGGATATACATTACGCAAATCATCAAACTATCACGAGGCAAGTCCTAACTTGGAATCCTGGAGGGAAACGGAAAAGAGGAAGGCCAAAGAACACATTACATCGGGAAATAGAAGCAGATATGAAAAGGATGAATAACAACTGGAAAGGATTGCCCAGGACAGGGTTGGATGGCGAATGCTGGTGAGCGGCCTATGTTCTTTCACGAGAAGTAACAGGCGTAATTATGTATGTAGGTAGGAATAGCATACATTGCACATTTTAAATGCAAATCGCTTCTGCAAAACTGGCAGGAGCCTGTACCACCACTCACTTTTTGTGTTGAAATATTAGAAGCATTAGCGAAGTTTGTGTACCTGGATAGTTGAGAGTGTTAATGGTAAAGTGACTGATGAAATTGACCTACGTCCGATGAGATTTATGCTAATCTGGACTATTTTTCGAACTGTCGTGGTAATCTGGGTGTGAAATTTATTTATTTATTTGAGCACATAAATATTGGTACAAGGGGGCACCAGATATATATATGCCACACACAAATAAAATAAAATGACAATATTTGGTAGAAGTACTGTTCTGAGTGTGAAAGGTCAGATCTACAACGCGTCGGTGAGAGCAGTTCTACTCTAGGCGTATGAAGCCTGGAAACTCAAAGTTGATGATCTCAAGCAACTTAGTGTTGGATCAACGTTGTGTTTCCTAAGAATTGTTGACGTCCAGTGACAGCACTATGTTAACAGTGCTGAAGTTCGGTATTGTATGGAAGATGGAGTGAAAGTAGTATAGGATAGTCATCCATCGATTTACCACAACTCACTGGTTGGGACTGGAGGTAGTACAATTCATTAGCTGGAGATGTTATCAGACATGAAGTGAAACAAAACCAAAGAGGATGAGGCTATACATATATTTTACATTTTAGTAAAAATGAAAGAAACTCATTTAAGAGCGATTTTCTTTTATTGTATACTACTCTCGTTCACTTAACTTTATTCATTCATCTGCTTTTGCGTATACTTCCTCTCCTTTTTCTATTTCTCTATAATTTAATCCTACTATTCATGTGGTATAAATTTATTCTGTTGCCCAGTTGTATGAGGATGTAAGAGTATCAAATAACTCATTGGCGAGCTATTGACCTATGAAATTTATATCCCCCAATTATTAACATCTAATCAAGCATATTTCCTTGTGAATTTGTATATAATTCCGTTCTATTATTAGGAAAAAAACTTTATTTTCCTGGTTAAAAGTCTACTGCATTAGATCATCTGAAGGTTTTGAGTTATTAATTCGGTCTCATGAGTAGATATTCACTGATCATATCGCATCATTGAACTTCATCTATCATTTAGAATTTTGTCCATTCCCTTTGAAAATCAAAAACCTGGTTCATTATTTATCATCAATCCTTTCTATATAACAACTTTAAATGATAGATTCGAATTAAAAATTGTGTGTAACATTAGCAAACAAAAGAGCAATCACTGGGTAGAGGTTATTTTGTATCGGGCAAAGTAGATTAGAACTAATCAAATACAACACCGAAACTCGACTTGGAAGGTAAAAAAAGTTTTAAATATAAATCAATTAGCCTAAAATTATTTTTACCGGTAAAAACATGTAGAAGAAAGTCATGATTAATTTGGAAGCCAGAAGTGAAATAAAATCAGTCAAGACCTTAAAATCAATAGTTTGCTATAACGGATATACTTTACGAGACATTCAAACGTTAAGTGAAACTAGTGAATGGACAAAACTGAACATATGAACCAGTCGGGTTGTATTTTAGTGATGGCAAATTTCAATTTAATATTAAGCGATTATAAATAGATCCAAATGTTGAATAGCTTTTTTCCGAGACGGCTTCCGGCGGAAACTATTGATGTTTAGCAAACTATTTTTAGAAGTACGTAACACTGACGAAAAAACAAAGACGGTTTAAAAACCATGAGCAGATTGTGTTCATGAATAAACTAGCAATGTATTCAACTTTATAGTTTATTTTGGGATATTAAATCGAGAATATGGTTAGTATTATTACAATTACACGGGACAATTAATCGAGAGGGGTTCCAAAGATAATATTTTATAATAACATAAAATTTGTACACCTACTAGGACTAAGCATTTAAGACCTAAATTACTCAGTTATCCTACAAATTAAGGTGACAACTACTTTTAGAGCGCTCAGAGAAAAAACGTCATCCTCTAATTAATGTTTACTTGTACCTGGTTTATTTTATTTTAACACACATATTGGTACAAGGAGGCACCAAATACACATGCGCCACACAGATCTCATCTGATATGTGTGAAGGCTGTGATACTGCCCGGGTGCCCGAACCGAAGCAGGTGGTTTTCTTAGGAGGCCACATCTGGAGCCTTCGGCCTGAAGGTCTGATCCACAAGGCAGTGGAGCATCGTAAGAAGATGCAGTCCCATGGTAGCCGGTGATCAATAATTGGTTCATATGCTATATGTTCCTTTAGGGTACTGGAGCTTATGTACACCATTGGTTTGGAATCAGGGTTTTCCAACTCCCCTAGGTGAACTCTCCATGTCCACCAACCCGGGTAAAGCGCTGGACATTCGCTTTTCTTCCTCTCAATTTCGTAAACAACAGTAATGCCACGAGAAGGCAGTGAGTAGGACTTCCCTGGCAGACGCTATATACGCGTGGCCATGTGAGAGCATCTTTCGAGGGAGAGCGGGCTCTCCCCACTCTCGGCCGTACCAGGGCATTTGGGGACTAGACAGACCACAAAACGATTTTATTCGATGGAATTGTTATGAACAAAAGCTAACTAATCTTTTATTAAAGCATCTAAATAAAAAACAGAGACAGTAGGAAAACTATCAGCTGGACGACTGAACACCGAAAGACTTCGAATAACCGTACTGGTTTTCCGAAAAAAGCCGAAATCTAATGTGGATTTCATGTAAAGAATAATAGCTTATAAGAAATGAATAAATCTAACCGGTGAAACAAAATGGGTGAGCTACGGAGTCCCACCGAAGCTGTCTTCTCTTGTCAAGGGGCCTTAGTTGATTGCGAGGTTGCTAACTCTAATAAAAAGCGTTTGGATTCAGTTTATTTTGGATTATTATATAACTAACAAAGAGAATGATTGAATATTTTTCGATGCCTCTACTGTACTAAAGTAGGAGTGTGGTCATGACGACATTTACATTTGATCTTCGTTTATTTTCGAAGTCGAAGTGACTCACTCAGACCACCCCCTAGTGGCGTTAGGACTTTTAGATTTTATATGTATAGGACTTCAAACAAATGGGCTGAAGTCAGGTTAGTTTGTGTTGTGCAAACACTAATATTATTGACCTAGATTCACCTAGTCTTTATCTTCCATTAAATCTTGTTTTTCTAATAATCTTATACTTTTTATTCTGTGGACTCATTCTTTCTTCTTTAACCAAACAGCTTATGTTTAGTCTTTTTTACTAACGTTAATGCTGTTGTTAATTTTACTACTCTGATATTTGTCTAAAAGTGGTACACACAATTTGCTTATGATAATCAGCCTTTATATAAATGAAATATCAAAAACCACATAACAGTTGACCGCGTCAGTGTCATTAATGTTAATTAACCATCAGAATTAATCGAGACAAATCATTCATACAACTTTCCGTTTTATTCGGTTATTCATTTTTGGGCTTCCAAAAAATCTATAGGGTATTTGTTGTCTCAGATAAAACTAAACACGTATTAGATTATTAAAATAAGTGTGAAAAGCATTAGTGAATAAAAAAGTATTAATTGAAGCATCCACTACGACTTTAAAAACAAATAAGTCAAATGAAATTCTCAAGGTGATGTTAGCTAACGACACTGGTGACGACGTTCTATGTACAAGCAACATACACGTGGACTGGTCGTGTTAAAGTGGGTCAAAATTGTTCTAAATATTGCAAAAAATTCAAAAATGGTTCATCTGTGAAGAAGAATGTGAGTGCCACAACCCATGACAATAATGGGTAGTCAGATATTACCAGTTATAGCCAGGAAACAAACTTGATGACAAACCAAACACCTCGACCTTGACAGATTCAAAAAGCATCTCTTCCAATATCCAATGCTTAAAGTGGTTCAAATTGTTCAAATAGTTGTGGACGGAATAGAAGAAGCTTTCGCTTAACAGGCTTCTGTGTCTAGTAGCAGGGGCTACTAAATCCTCCAGGCAGGAACCTAAGTATGTTAACAATAAAACAGGAAAAGAAATTGATAAATCATAGTGCGATACTATCCTTGATCCTTAAGAACAGATCAAGTTTTCTCTTAAATGACTCCTGGGAAGTCGCTTGTACTAGCTCGACCGGCAGCAAATTCCAGCATTTGACAACTCATAAGGAGTAGAAGTTGTGTCTACATTCCTTTCTGCTATGTTGTGTCTTCAGTTTTTGGGTGTTATCCCTTAGGTTAGTGTTGAAACTAAGCTTAAGTAGGTGTTTGAGAGGATGTCCAGAAGTGTTACGGATATTTTAAGCCATCAGAAGGTCACCTCTAAGACGTCTATACTCGAATGGGTAAAGGTTAAGTGAATGGAGGCGCTCTTCATAAGGTTTAAATTTGAGTCGTCGAACTGATTTCGTGGCTCGCCGTTGAATACGCTCCAGGGTGTCCTTATCCTTTTGGAGTTAGGGGGAAATACTATGTTTCCGTACTCTAAATGGGGACGTATAAAACTATTGAGGATTATATGGAAAGACTTTAAATCATGGGGCACCAGGACTCCTAAATCGTTTTCGACTTGGGATACTACGAGAGAGGAGTTTCCTAAGTTGTAACTGTAGTTAGCGACATGTCGCAGATGAACTACTTTACACTTTGAAGTGTTAAAGGTAATTCCGTTATCGTCTGCCCAACTTTGAAGTCGAGTCAGATCCTCCTGAAGTGCCTGTGTATCGTCGTGGTTGCGTATCTCTCTCCAAAGTTTCACGTCGTCGGTAAAAATTAATAAGTCTGACGTTACCTGTTGAGGAAGATCGCTTATGTAGATCAAGAAGAGAAGAAGCCCTAATACTGAGCCCTGGGGGACCCCACTAGGACATTCCATAGCCTGAGATAAAGTGAAATTAACCCTAACCTTAAAGTGTCGATTTTCTAGGTATGAAGTAAGCCAATCGATTAGAGGTGGATTGATACCTAGTCGTTTGAGCTTATTGATAAGACACAAGTGGTTGACTTTATCAAAAGCTTTTGAGAAATCAAAGTAAATGATATCAACCTTTCCCTTGCGATCGAGGATGCTTGTCCATCTGTCCACTGCAGTCAGCAGGTTGGTTATACAAGAGTAACCCTTCCTGAAACCGTGCTTTTGGGATGAGAAGAAATTTGAGGACAGTAAATAGTCATTTATACAATCATATATCAGGGACTTCATGACTTTTGAGGGTATGGAGAGAAGATCCACCGGTCGGTAACTTGAAGGTTCGCTGCGTCGACCTCTTTGAAAATTGGTGTGATGTGAGCCAGCTTCCAATTTTCCGGTAGTTTCCCAAGATTGAGAGGTTTTCAACTAGAAATTCTTCGTTTGTGAATACACATTCTAAGCGCAATGGCGTCTGACTGTTTCTCCAACGAGTTGCCGACCTCACATTTTCGTACAATCCCAAGTCATCGATAAGGTTGAAGAACCGAGCTTCAATTGAGTTGTCGCCTCCAGTATACGTGTGTTCCGCGAAGTTGACTCTAGGGAGATTAAAGTCCCCTAGAATCAGGATGTGTGTGAAACCGAGACGGGTAGAGCGAGATAGTCCTTCCAGCATACGACTATCGTACTCGATGTCGGCAGTTGGCTTCCTGTAAATGACTCCGACTAGACACATTGAAGTACTTGACAATCTTACAAAGCACCATATAGATTCTTCAAGATTGTAAAACTCCAGGTTGTGAACTTGATGTACTTCCAAGCAAGAACGTATGTAAACAGCTACTCCGCCTCTATATACCAATTATCTGTCATTGCGGAACAAAGACATCCCAGGTAATGCTAGCTCATGGTCCGAGAACTAAGAAGATATCCAGGTTTCAGATATTCATATCAGATGGACCTTATTAGCATTGCTAAGTTCACGTAGTTCATCCAATTGTTTGGTAGACTCGCGGCGTTCATATATAAGCAGTTTATACTTTCAATTTGGAACGCATGAGCTTCTTCCTGTTTGTCTGTATGAGCCTTACGTTAATGGACAGGTATATGACGTTTGCCGAGGTGGTAGGCCCTGTCCTTTACACGTTTTTTTGTCGTCTAGACAGTTCACAAGTGGAATGATTAGCTCCAACTTGACTTTGCGTTTGGTCCTAGCTTCGTATGGCCTATCCGTGTGCATGTGGATTCCAGGTGGCGGTCGACGTCTGTTGTCACGAAATGCTTCCAGAGTTGCGGCCGCCATGTGTGAAGAAGGGAAGGTTATCTTCATTAGACGGGGTCTAGAATCACCATCCTTCTTGGCTAGTCTCGTCGCATGCTGAGTCAGTATGTTTTTGAGCCTCATGGACTGATTGATGAATTTCCATTCCCTGATGTCAGTCTTTGATTGAGTAGGGTCCGTATTTTCCAGTATACCTTGCACGATTATATTCCTCCCAAGGAAAAACTGATCGCGAGTTTCTTTGAGGATGTTCCGGATGAGGTTGCGCTCAGAATACGGTATATCAGGCAGTATTCTTACATTCTCATCTGACTTCAGTAAATGACTCGCTGGTAGGACATCCTCTACGTCGGTAGCATTCTTAAGCGTTACACGAAGAAGCCTCGGGTGATTTTGATGCTTAGATTCCTTTCCCCGAGTGAGCCGTGTGACTGGCGGAGGCTCTATTCTTGGAAGTCCAAGTTACTTGTTCAATTCTCCACAGAGCATCCTATCATTTTTGTCCTGCAAACTGAGAGGAAGGTCAGGGTTGTCTTTGAAGATCATGACTACAAAAGAGTCGTACCGAACCGTTATTGTCGTCCCAGGTTTTTCGGTGCGTTCTGGTTTAGAACCTTGTTGTTTGGGGGTCGAGACACTTTTATGAATCCTTGGCTCTTTGATGACCGGACGAACAAACTTGGGGGTAGACTGTGCGACCAGACCACCAGTTGACTTCCATTCAACAGCTGGGATGTTCAATTTTACACTATGACGCCTGGCCTTTTTTAGCTCTTTTGGCATGGGTCCAATCACCTACAGAGTTTTTGGGAACCACTGTCGCATTCAAGGACCTTGAGCTGTGAGAACTGAGTTTGCTGAGGTAGTCGAGTACCGTCGTCGTAATCATGGTGCTGAGTTTCAGCACTGAAAACTGAAAAAAACCCGAATAGCAAGCTGAGGCAAAACCACAGTTAACTATTAAATGTGATCAAACTCAGAAAAGAATCTACCGAACATATAGTTTAGGATAGATTCTTTTTGTCAGAAATGGTACTTTTGTTTCGTAAGAACGCAGCAAAAGTTTGATAAATGCAAATCACGATAGGACTAAACTTCCCGTTCGAAAAGCGCGACCTATGTGATAGGCTGGCACTCATCAACTGACTTCCTTGAGTTCACTTCTTATTGTTTCGGTACTGTTTCAGGTAACCGATAATGCCTCATGACCAATAATATTCATGTAAATTAAGTGTTTTGGAGCTAACCGATAACATCCACAGTCTTCAGCGTTCAAAAATAAGGATAGGAGGTCTATTGACCTATATTAATCCTTGCAGTTTGTTACACTGAAGAGGTCCAATGTCATCTCAAATATATCAACAGAAAGTGCTGATATCACGCGTTCCGGTAGAGAATTCCAGTAATTCACTACTCGGTGCGAGAAACCAAACTCCATAACTAGACGATATGATATCGGTTTTTGAACTTTCTTCGAATGTCCTCTCAAATGATCAGTCCTAGACGGAAGTAAAAGATAAGACATGGTAATACCAAGGTCATCGTTCAGTATACGATAAGCCAATATTAGATCACCCCCTATTCTACGGTAAGATAACGGAAATAATTTAAGGTGTCTCTGTCTTCATAAGATAGACCAGATAGACCTTGTACCATTTTAGTACCTCGTCATTGGATTCGTTCCAGTATATCTGACTCATACTTGAAACAAGGACTCACTGCTTGAATCCCATATGCTAAATGTAGTCGTACGTAAATCGAGCATAATAATCTAAGTATTTCGTCATCTAAATACTGGAAAAACCTACGAATAGACCATAATACCCTATAGCCTTTCGCAGTAGCAGCCATACAGTGACGAGTGGTTTTGAGATCACTGCTTGATATGACTCCCAAATCTTCATAGTTTCTTACTTTGGGTAGCACGAATCCACATATTGTGTAGTAATACAAATCACCATAGTTATTTAATTGCATCACAACACTCTTGTTAGGGTTCACTTCTATTGACCATCCATCCATCCATGCCACCAGTCAGTTGAAATCATCCAAATTTTCATGTCATCAGCGAAGAGCAGAACGGATGATTTCGCCACAGATAGTAATTCATTTACATAAAGTAAAAAGAGAAGAGGACCGAGGATTGTACCTTGGGTAACTTCATTTTTACAGGTACATGTCAAACAACATCGCCAAAGTTTCAGCAATCAAATCCGATATGGCTTTCATAATCCTAGGATGGATATCATCAGGACCACTGGATTTATCAGGTTTGAGATGCTGAAGCAGCTCTAAAACAGTGCCTTTCTCAATGACCACAAGGTCCATCAACGAGCTACCACAATAACAATGAATCGTTTGTCGCTCTTAATTACTGATAGAAAACAACTTACTGAAATATTCCGATAAAGCATCAGCTTTTTCGGTATCATTTCTTGCCAAGATCAACGGGTTTTCTTGTATCAAAAGTAATGGAATTCCATCGCTTCTCTGAGTTCGCCTTTTTATATATGAGAATAACTGTTTCGGACTATATCTAGAATCCCTAACAAATTGTTTTTTCATATGATCGTCTGGTCTTACTTATCAACGTTTTACAGGTATTCCTGGTCTTACAATAACTGGATCTGTATTGTTCTAGGCCAGTACAGTTGAACAGATTCTAGTGCTTTTCCCCTCTTCTGAGAAGTTTCCTGACTGGTTTAGTTATCCATGGTGGACTGTTATTCGGTCTACGCAGTACCAGGTATGGTATGAACGAGGACGTAACTAAACTAAACTTACCTTTAAATATAGACCACGCTTCTTCAACTGGTAAGCTAGTATCTACAAACCAATCTGTCTTGGCTGATATGTTAGCGCTCTATACATTTGGGCGGGATGTAACCTGATCGCATATCACGTCACTAGCTCTAAACGTGACTAGCAAAACAGCGTGATCGCAATTCACTAACGATGGAATAATATTTAGGTTGGCCACATCATCAATCGCATGAGTGATTACTAAGTCCAAAGAAGGAGGATATTGGTTTGCACCGAAACGCGTGGGTTTTAATAAATGCTATACGGATGCATGCTCCGTTTCCGTTATCAGGAACCTACTATCAAAGCAGTTTATATATCTTACGGAAGCCATCTCATCCCAAATAATATTAGGTCCATAAAGGTCTCTCAGTGTCGAGCATCTGTCATTTGCACTCCATTACTGAATGTTATAAAATGAAGTCATCAGCTAAGCAGATTTGGCTGCGATAGATGACGCCGTGTGTAGATGTACAACATTCGACAGTGAGCTTATAGATAATGACTTCGAATTTTCACTATCATGAGATTCGCAAGCAAAGGAGAGGATATTTATATTGTTGATTACGTATAAAAGAACGACACCTCCTTTCTTAAATCTGTGTCTATCACTCTAGGTAATGGTATCCGGATGGTTCTGGAGTAATGCCGAAGTCATGACCTAACCAAGTTTCCATCAGTTACAATGAGTGGCCCTAATCTGACCAATAATGCTTCTAGTTCATAGAACTTATTTCTTAGACTACAAGCGTTGGCATAGGTAGAACGGCCTATCAACACAGGCCTTGGTAGCATTCGCTTCCAAGACCTGATTATTCGGAAACCCACTAATCGGAGATTTTCTCTACCGTTTTGTCGACGGGTTTCTAGTTCAGCTAGTGCTTTCTTTCTTTTTATTCTATCTTCGAGGGACATATCAGGTCTAACTCGGATGTCGGAATTGTCGTGACAACGAGCGCTACTTAACAGGAGATCCCGTTGTTTCTCCGATCCCAGGGAAAATGTTAAGGAGTCTGTATGGTCGCGGTTCAACATTGTCTTCAGTCCTCTTGCCTATTCTAACCAGATTTTTTTTACCTGAACTCCTTTAGAGTTATCTGGTAAGATGCTATAAATATATTCCTCCAGCTTCTCCAAGTCATGCGCGTGTTTAATTTTGGGATCAGGGCCGTTTGACTCCAGCAATTCGCTCACAATAATATTCGATGATATCAGATTCTTCTTTTCAGTCACGCCAGGGTGGGTTTCTCTCTTATTATCAGATTTTGGTAGTGCATTTTGTAACTCACAATGGGAGTTCACCAACGACTTGCTAACCACCTGCGTACTGCCTACAGCTCCTTTCTTTTCGTTCCATTTTCCCCGTACTGTAGTCCATCTTTCATCCCTCAGGACACTGGGACTATTTGGAATGGTGACGTCTTTATCCGGGTATTTAATTTCCACTCGGGTTGCCTGACTACCCAATTCAATCCGAAGTGGCGTTTTACTCCTCGTTAGTTTTAATGGAGATCTTACTTTTTTGCCAAGCATAACTGGTTGTTCAACACGTTAAGCACGCACTTTACTGACACATTCTTCACTATTACTACTTATGTTGCCAGCGCAACTACCTTATTTCTTCTTATAGGCCAAAGCTGATAGGCACATAGCCTCCTGGATTAGTAACTTCTTATTTGTATAGCAAAAAAACAAACCCAATGTGGGTTAGGTTTCGAGGATTTTTTGTATGCGATGGGACTTAAATAAGCAAACATCATATGTGACCTTTTTTGCGCTCACCACAATTAATTCCTTATTCTTCGGGGAATAAACAATTAGGCTGTCTATATTTATTAGTACTTCCAAACATTATAACCAGATTAAGAATGCTCAAAACACGAATTGATCACAATACAAACACGAGTTTCAATGAAAACTAAGGTACCACAAGACAAATATTAGCGAAACTTCAAATCTTAGTCGAAATACTCCGAAATAAAGTTGACCTCGAATACCCTATTGATGCAACAATGCACTTAAGTAAGGTTAATCACAACACGTACTAAAGGCACGGGAAAACTTCAAACCCTTTCAAAGCTGACCGCTGTTTCATTCTGTGGTGGACCAAACAGATATGAACACAAAGAATATAAACAAAGTTATTAAAAATCAATAGTAATATTAATATATATAATTAATTGTCACAAATGCAATAAAAATTGGGAACGTTACTTAAATTGATCAGACGTCGCGTGTTAGGATTAGGTCCAGTAAAGTAAATCCACAATTATAAATGTTTGTTGATTCTGAACAAGTTGGTGAACTCTCTAATGATATAATCCAACGTTGAATGTGATATATTTCGGTTACAGTCTATAAATGAAGATAGAATTTGATTTAGACTTCGGATATCTCAATCACAAATGGAAATAGAACGATGAGTGTGCGAGAAGCATTGTATTTGTTAGCTAGCAGCGGTATGTCACGCAATGAAGTAGTACAACGGAAAGTGTGTTCAAGGTCATTTACTAAAACAACAGTTACAGTCATTTAATGTTAAATATACATACAGTGGAAGGTTGACAAAGTAAATACAAATAACATTGAAAACTATTTACAAAATAAGCTTGTCAGGTCCATCTCCACATAGCTCCCCCCCAGAGTGTCCGGAGGTAACACTGGTTATAATAGAAAAAATGTAAGGGTGTGATATATACATGTATACAAAAATAATATTTACAGTTATAACCAACAAAAATGTGGAGATGAGTATGACGTGTAGTAGAGATGTAGCATAGTATAATGAGCACACACACACAAAAAAATGAAGACACTGTCATTTAATGCCTTGGTTGGCTGACAATGATAATAATAATGTGTAAAAATGCTAAAGAGCCAAAAAAATTGAACTGTTTATGTTTGTGTAAGATAAATCAATAACTAAACAGAGTTTACTCGTTTATTAGTGTGACAAAAACAAAACAAAAAAATTTTTTTTTAAAAAAAAACTGACAAAACGAGTAATTGTGGAAAAATGTGATTATGTACACTGTGAAAAGGAAAAAAAAATTTGGGTGAAATTAGTAGCATGTGGCATAGATAGGTGTCTGCTGTGCTTTTTTTTTTTTAATCGACGAAATGGACATAACGCTTAGGTTTGTTTATAGGTCTACCGGAGCGTGTTAAACAAGGGGGCTTAGTATTAAGTTTTTTATCCTCCATTGGTTGTTCAGTCGCTGGTGGGAGGGGTTGATTATCAACAGCGTTGTCTTCCTTGAGTTGAGTAGCTTCACAGAAAGCAGGTTTTATTCTGTCTATAGAAATAGTCTGCTTGTTGCCATCTCTGTTGATGATGAAGTATTTTTGTGTGCGTTTAATTACTTTGTATGGACCTTTATATGGTTGTTTCAATGGTTTTTTAACCGTATCTACTCGGACAAAGACAAATTTGCACGTTTCAAGGTTTTTATCAAGTTGGACTCGATTGTTGTGTTCACGAGGGGATATTGCTTTAATATTCTGCATAGTTTGTAATAGGCGACTTGCGAAGTGAGTAGTCTCTCCTGGCGTTGTAGGTTCATAGTTGACTAGTTGACCAGGTAACGTTAGAGTTGTACCATAGACTAACTCAGCGGCTGTACATCCAATGTCTTCCTTTATGGTTGAACGAATACCGAGGAGTACAAGTGGTAATGCGTCACTCCATTTGGTTGTATCATCTTGTGCCATCAGCGAGCTTTTTAATTGGCGATGAAATCTTTCAACCATGCCATTAGCTGCTGGGTGGTAAGCTGTCGTTTTGATGTGGTTCACGCCCAGAAGTCTTGTAAATTCCTGAAACAAGATAGACTGAAACTGGGGACCACGGTCTGTAGTGACGATAGAAGGTACTCCGTAATTTGCTATCCAACGCTCAAGGAAAACGCCAGCTATCGTTTCTGCGGAAGTGTCTTTCATAGGGCAGGCTATGGCCCATCTTGTAAATCTGTCTACTGCGGTGAGAATGTGGGTAAAGGAATTGGACGGGGGCAGTGGCCCAACTAAATCCAAATGAATATGTTGAAAACGTTTGTCGGGAATAGGAAATTCGCCGATCGGGCTGATAGTATGTTTTTGTATTTTGCTGCGTTGACACTGGAGGCAGCTACGTGTCCAACGCTTAACGTCCGAGTTGATTTTCGGCCACACAAAACGTTCAGTGATGAGCCTTGTTGTTGCTCTGATGCCTGGATGTGAAAGACCGTGTAAGTGCTGAAATATTTTTCGTCTGCAGGCATGTGGGACAAACGGACGATTGTTGCCTGTTGAGGTGTCACACATGATGAATGCATCTGAAAGAGGAATTGGTACAGGTTTGAGGTTTAAGCTAGACTTTTCTTTGCAGACTTTCAACTCTGCATCGTCTACTTGAAGTTTAGCCAAAGTTTCAAGGCTGATGTCATGATTGCGTACCATCATATTGATATCTCTCCTAGACAGTGCATCAGCGACAATGTTTGAGTGACCTTTGATAAACCGGATGTCTGTAGTGAATTGGGAAATGTAATCCAATTGTCTTGCTTCTCGTGGCGAGTGTTTGTCATACGATGTGCCAAAAGAATGGCAAAGGGGTTTATGATCCGTCATAATGATGAAATCGCGACCCTGTAACAGAAAACTGAAATGTTTTACCGCTAAATACATAGCCAAGAGTTCGCGTCCAAAAGTGCTATAACGTTCTTGTGTTGGTGATAATCTCTTGGAGAAAAAGGCGATTGGGGTAATCGAGTTGTTTACTCGCTGTTGTAATACCGCCCCGACGGCTTTTTGTGAAGCATCTGTGCATAGGATCAACTGTGTTGTGGGGTCAGTATTTAGATGTTGAAGCATGGTAGCATTAGCAATCATGGATTTAGCTTTTTCGAATGCTACTTTAGCATCAGAAGGTAACTTAAATATTTGGTTTTTTTCTTTCTTGGTACCTGATTTATCATTTTTCAGTAAATCTGTCAATGGCTGTAGTACATCGGCACAATTTGGTAGAAATCGACGATAAAAATTGCATGTTCCCAGAAAACGACGTAGTGATTTTACTGAGGTTGGTTCTGGGTAGCTGGAGATGGCTTTGACTTTTTCTCCAAGCGGTTTAATTCCTTGGGAATCAATATGGTGTCCTAGGAATTCCAGAGATGAGGCTCCAAATATGCAGTTCGAAGGGTTGATTACAACACCATAACTTTTGAAACGTTCAAAAAGCGTGTGTAAATGCTGGACATGTTCTTCAGTGGAAGAACTAGCGATTAAAACGTCGTCGATATAGACAAATACAAATTCCAAACCTCTAGTTACTTCATCCATATATCTCTGAAAGGTTTGAGCGGCGTTTTTTAGTCCGAAAGGCATCCTCAAAAATTCAAACAAGCCAAAAGGTGTAATTACAGCTGTTTTTTCGATATCTTCAGGTGCCATCGGTATTTGATGGTATGCTCGGACTAGATCTAACTTTGAAAAAATCTGTTTTCCATGTAAATTTAAAGAAAAATCATGTAAATGAGGGATTGGATACCTGTCTGGGATAGTCTGGTTATTTAGTCGGCGATAATCTCCACATGGGCGCCAGTCTTGATCTTTCTTGGGAACCATATGCAACGGCGAGGCCCAAGGACTGTTAGATTGTCTGATTATCCCAAGCTGCATCATGTGTTCGAATTCTCTCTTAGCGAACTGCAACTTGTTTGGAGGGAGTCTTCGCGCCCTGGCACGAATGGGTGGTCCTGTAGTAGAGATATTGTGTTGAACATGATGTGTGGAGCATTCGTTTTGGTAATCAGTTCTGGTTATGCTTTCGTACTTCGACAGGATATCAGTGAAAATTTTGTTTTCAGGTCTTAACATTCGAACGCCATGAATTTCGTAATTCGAGGCAGGAGTGCCACTGACCTGCAAACTTGTGTTCTTGTCAATAAGTTTCTTTTTCCCCATGTCTACCAATAGGCTGTAAGCACCAAGAAAGTCGGCCCCGAGAATGGGTTGTTTAATTTCAGCTACGATGAAAACCCATGTGAAACGTCTACGGAGACCAAAATCTAAGATGAGTGATTGTTCACCATAAGTTTTAATGACTGTGTTATTAGCAGCGACTAGAGACAATTTAGTACTTTGCGAGTGCCGTCGTTGAGAAAGGTGTAATGGGACTATGCTAATTTCGGCTCCTGTATCGACCAAAAAATCTGAGCCCGAAATCCGATCCCTGACGTGAAATAGACGGCTCGGGTAGTGGCCAGAAACAGGCGCCGCCATCACTGTCTGGCCGTCTCGTTTCCCTGGTCCTTTGGGTTGCTTATTTTAAAGTTGCATGGTTTAGTGCAACGGCGTGCCTTCTCCCCGAAAGTCGCGTGATACCAGCAAGTATCTGATGTCCGTTTGGGTGACCTAAGACGAGGTATGGATACTGATCTCCTTCTGGACCTAGATCTGGCAGGTCGAGAATGGATGGTAGAAATAGTCGCTTGCAGTGCTGCTAGCTGTTGTGTTAAGTGTGTTATTTGTTGTTGGATGCTGTTATATGGGCTAATCGTGTCTCCACTAGAGGTCTGTAGTACATTCAAACGTTGGCTGTCGGGATAAATCTCCATCATTTTGTCAGCCATATCAGCTAGATCGTCGAGATTGACGGAAGTTCCTGATATGCTGAGAATTTGAGTGACATTCTGTGGTAAACGTTGAAACCACATCTGTTTAAGCAATGCATCGTCTACCTTATATGGCCCTGCTAAGTGTTTCATATGTCGGAGTAATTGCGAGGGTCTCTTGTCCCCCAATTCGCAAGAAGTTAGCAATTGCTGCAGTCTTCTCTCGTCTGAAACCGAGGTGCGTTGGATTACGGCTGTCTTTAATTTATCATAAGGTTCAGCTTCTGGCACGTGATCGATTAAATCTCCGACTTCCGCAGCAATCTCGATAGGGAGTGCCCCAACTACATAAGCATACTTTGTTGCCTGAGATTTTATACCTCTAGCCATGAACAAGGCTTCGATTTGTGCAAACCAGATTCTGGGATTATTAACGCCAAACGTTGGTAGTCTTAAGTCTGAAATTGCGTTGATCGAGGTTAAGGCATTATCTTCTGATTGTGAAGCGTTCAAGGAGTTGATCAGTGGACTATCTATATCAATGAGTTTACCAGGAGAATTCATGATGGCAAAAACAAATATAAATGAACTAGCGTGCCAAGTAATAAAAAAATGAATATATATATAAACAGTAAACGTCTATAATGAATTCAAGGCTCACCAAATAATTGTGGTGGACCAAACAGATATGAACACAAAGAATATAAACAAAGTTATTAAAAATCAATAGTAATATTAATATATATAATTAATTGTCACAAATGCAATAAAAATTGGGAACGTTACTTAAATTGATCAGACGTCGCGTGTTAGGATTAGGTCCAGTAAAGTAAATCCACAATTATAAATGTTTGTTGATTCTGAACAAGTTGGTGAACTCTCTAATGATATAATCCAACGTTGAATGTGATATATTTCGGTTACAGTCTATAAATGAAGATAGAATTTGATTTAGACTTCGGATATCTCAATCACAAATGGAAATAGAACGATGAGTGTGCGAGAAGCATTGTATTTGTTAGCTAGCAGCGGTATGTCACGCAATGAAGTAGTACAACGGAAAGTGTGTTCAAGGTCATTTACTAAAACAACAGTTACAGTCATTTAATGTTAAATATACATACAGTGGAAGGTTGACAAAGTAAATACAAATAACATTGAAAACTATTTACAAAATAAGCTTGTCAGGTCCATCTCCACAATTCCAAAGACCTTGAACGGCCTGACAATAGACGAACATTCTGTATTTCAAATGCTGTGTGTTTGCTGGGCGCCCGTTGATTTGCACGATGACCAGGTGTTCTCATATTTAAGTAATCTTTTGTTGCAGCAACACCACAAAGGCATTGCGAAGAACATTGATTTATCTCTCTCTGTCTTGTAGTGCACATGTTGGATCGGTTGTTGCTTCATAACTTTCCAATCTCCCCATTTTGGGGGAAAATTTCGTCCGAATTGTGTAAATTTTGGGGATAATTTTGATTGAGGGCTTTCTGTTCTGTTTACTTGGAAGCAAAAAGTATTGCGAGCAGATTTATCTCGAATCGTGGATAGATCAGGACATGCCGGTGTCATTCGCCATCATGTACTTCTTGTATACATAAAAAGACGAACTCTTCCATGTAAGCTCGGTCAATTACGAAATATAAACTATATATTTCATCATATTAGACGTTGCAGTCGATGGAAGATAGATACCGTTCACACCTTCCATAATAAGAACAATTTCGCCTTCCAGATGAAGAAAACAGTATGTACAGATTCAAGGAAGTCAATTTTGTGCTTACGAATAATCGATATGTAGGTAAGACTGTGGTTTCTCTAAAGCTCGTCTTCGCATAGTATTCTTTACGATAGAAAATGTGGATCAGAATACAACAGTGTGGAGACGTGATTGGAACTGTTTACTATAATAAATTTTTTATAGTAGTATTTTTAGAAAGGTTTGAACCCTTCAGTTCGTTGACAGAAGCCATATGTTGCATACCAGGAAACTTATGACTACTTTCTCAGCTTAATGCAATTCTGAAAAACAACTAATCAACCGTGAAACAAAGGATTACACTTCGTTATCAGTGTCAAGTTCAATAAGTAAATGAAATAGCAAGTTACGAAATGTACTCATAAGTGTCTTACATGTTGTAAACAGTGCTCTTCATTTTCTAACACTTCTAGAATTTCACCTAGTCATTTGGTATCAATCAATAAATTGGTATGCACCATTTAGATATTACTGGTAAACATGAATTAGAACTTTGTTTATACTTTGATCAGTTACTGTTTACAGAAATTCATTCGTAAACCCTATAAAAGAGACATCAAAAATTAGTATTAACTACGACATGGTTTAGTTACTATGCTCAAAACAAACGCGCATCGCTTTACTTATAAAGAATATGCGACTAATTAATGTGGCACTTACAGTAATGTCATACACAGTTTCTGTATATGTTCACAAAGAGAGCAGAAGAGACTATCAACGTCAACTGTTACTCATATAATTATTCTCAGATACGTTACATAATAATATGTCACTTCGGTGGAAAACGATTTCACTCATAATGGATAGAACTATTTATGGTTGTAAACTCACAAGTTATACAATGCTTAACTGCTTCAACCTACATTTTATAAACAAATACAGATATCCATGTTCATCACCATCATAATTAGGAAGGTGAATCAAATGGAAAAGGTCTTAGAGCTCATTGATGCATAAAACCTTGATCGCAGTCAATTTTTGACGTGTTGAGTGGTGGATTTCACTTTTCTTGAATTTGCATTGTTACGAATAGCCACATTAGGCTGACTAAACATTCATCCAGGCTGTAAGTAACTAATACGTCAAGCAACTAATAAACTGGAATAAAAGCTATGTAAGAATCACAAACATCACGAAAATTGACGCGTGACGGAAAAATGCTGTTAATAGCTGATAAATAACGACATCCTAAAATCCTCGACAAAACGTAACATGTGCGCTAAAACCCATGGTTTAACGTCCTGACCGTGCTAGTACTAAACCACTGTCATTTTCGAAACACGCGCGTCACTGTCCGCTAGGATTAAAACATAGTGCATAAAATTATTACCTACTTCCCTATTTTGTTCAGGTATTACATTTCCTAATGTGTAACATCGAATTGTGAACAATTAGTTTGTTTGTATAGGCTTCGCTTGTTGCACACGTAACATGATGAAGCCTATTACAGTTACTTTTATTCTTAAATCTCTTATCAACCGAGGGTAAATCTAGGCCCTGTAGGTCTTCTCGCTAAATGTTTGAATAGAACAGAGCAATCTCACACAATACATCCTGTGCTAACAATATTCAGTAGCACAAAAACAATTAATATTTGCCGTAGATATTCGTATTCGAATGTTCCAGACGTTAATGCCCTACTATATAAACACAAAGTTCAAGAGATGGTTTATGTTCCAAGTCAAAATGTGTTGATTTTATAATATAACATGGCTGCACACTAGGACTAGCCAAAAGTAGGTCCTTCTAGAAACATTTGTTTTGAGCTATGAGGTCCATAAAATTGGTGTAAGATAAGATCCCAAACAATAAGAGAACTATAGTCTTTGCCTGTAAGAAGAACGATGACACATACGCTGACAACACGACAACTGATAGTGACGAATGTATCAGCGTTGTACCTCCTCGTACGAGACGCCTTAAGCAACAGAATTTGACCGACGGAAAAGTGAACAAAAGATGAAGTACCACCTGACATTGACATTGGTAACCATGCAACCCGAATGAAAATTAAATACCCGGATAAAGACGTCACCATTCCAAATATTCCCAGTGTCCTGAGAGATGAAAGATGGACTACAGTACGGAGAAAACGGAACGAAAAGAAAGGAGCTGTAGGCAGTACGCAGGTGGTTAGCAAGTCGTTGGTGAACTCCCATTGTGAGTTACAAAATGCACTGCCAAAATCTGATAATAAGAGAGAAACCCACCCTGGCGTGACTGAGAAGAAGAATCTGATATCATCGAATATTGTTGTGAGCAAATTGCTGGGGTCAAACGGCCCTGATCCCAAAATTAAACACGCGCATGACTTGGAGAAGCTGGAGGAATATATTTATAGCATCTTACCAGATAACTCTAAAGGAGTTCAGGTAAAAACATCTGGTTAGAATAGGCAAGAGGACTGAAGACAATGTTGAACCGCGACCGTACAGACTCCTTAACATTTTTCCTGGGATCGGAGAAGCAACGGGATCTCCTGTTAAGTAGCGCTCGTTGTCACAACAATTCCGACATCCGAGTTAGACCTCATATGTCCCTCGAAGATAGAATAAAAAGAAAGAAAGCACTAGCTGAACTAGAAACCCGTCGACAAAACGGTAGAGAAAATCTCCGATTAGTGGGTTTCCGAATAATCAGGTCTTGGAAGCGAATGCTACCAAGGCCTGTGTTGATAGGCCGTTCTACCTATGCCAACGCTTGTAATCTAAGAAATAAGTTCTATGAACTAAAAGCATTATACGTCAGATTAGGGCCACTCATTGTAACTGATGGAAACTTGGTTAGGTCATGACTTCGGCATTACTCCAGAACCATGCGGATACCAAGTAGTGAACCATGTTTTGTGGAAGGCGGAAATTCTAGCTCTTGGTTCTTCTAGTTGATATCTTAAGTCGAATATAACGCTTTAAAGCTTAAGATCGTTCGTTAAGCATACATTTAATGTATTTTGAGTTTCTCACTTTCTACTCATACAAGTATCATCTTCCATGGTCTAATTAATTTGACACTATTGTAGTATTTGAATTACAGTATGAACTAGGAATCCTAGAAATAACATAATCGGATCAAGAACTAATAGATAATGACAAACGAATATACTGTATTTAGAATTCGAAATCAAGCATTCAACAAGTACAAAGGTATCATTAGTTTATCCAAACACCACAACCATAGTTCCTTAGGTTTTTCGATTCATTTTTTCAATTGTTCCTTAGATCATCAAAAGTCACTTTTCTATGTTATCAATAAGTGACTGTAATGTTTAGAAGTATTATGTGAACTTGGACTCGCCGAAATAACTCAATAAAGTCCTTATGGAATTAAATGAGCACAAACGAACATATTGTATTTGGAATTCGAAATCAGGAAGCCATCAAGTACAAAGGAAACATTAGTTTATTCAAGCATCACAGTGACATGTACTAGTAAACTCGTATATTTCAGGCTTCAGTTTCGCGTGTATTTTGGATGCTTACTTTTTCTTCTCATTACTGACGAGTGAGATTGTTATACTTCATGGTCGCGATGCACCAACAACTTACGAACTGTACATCTTCTAGGACGTGTCCAATAGAACATGCTCGATAGCAGATTCCACTAGCAGAAGGTCGTAAGAATGTGGCTTTGCTGGCTCTAGGTCCTTCAGCTCCTCTAAATCCCATACAATTAGACTTGTAGAAAACCAGACACTCATAAAACAAGTTTCTGTCGTTCCTTTAGTGTGAATAATGGAAACTTACACTTCATGTGTTTTCAGGGATAGGACACTCATTTTCTGTGCATCGGTTTGTCGGTATTCAATGTATATGTAGCGGAATTAAGGATTACTGTGAGGGGGAACTAGCAGGTGTAAAGGCATAATACGCCATAGACTCAGCTAGTCTTTTGTGTACACGCAGTCGTCTGACCTCCTCCCATATCAACCTGCTGTTTAAACACCTAGCTAATTAGCTAGGTTTATAGGGATTTCTTCAGCTGAGTAATAGATATAACTTGAAATTGCAGTAAAGTTTGTCTGCCAACTCTGACAGAAAAGCCTGCCATAACTGCCTCTTGATTCTGCTCACTAAAGCTCGAGTGAGATTACTTAATTGTGATAACCTAGACTACTTTTCGTTTTTGGACGTTTTCCTGTGACTAATTGAAAACTATCTCAACTCTCGAAGCCAATCATTACACTTAGCATTAGTCTAAAAAATTGATTCCATATCAGCTGGACTTAAGCCATGATCAAGAAAACGAAAGCTCAGTAATTGCCCAGAGACAAGTGTGTCGACCTATTTATCCAGAGGAATGTATCTCCATACGACCGAACTACCAATTTCCTCACAATGCAATTGTAACTGGGTAGAATGATACTTATGTGTGTAAAACATATGACTAGCGCGGAAGAACTTAATAAGTAATTACCCCAGCCAATACACAAGACCGCATATTTGCAGCAAATATGCTAGGTTTGTAGTATGACCTCATATCCCACGTTACAATGTGCTCACAAGATCCAGTCCCGAAGTTGATTGATAGAAGCAGATCAGCCATTGTATGCCACAAAATATCTTGGTAACCAGTAGACGGTCCGAGTGTCTTTCGTCAGCCAAATTCGGATTCCGTAGAGAACCCAACTGTCATAGAACAACAAACCCTGTTACAGGAAACACCCTGATCTGAATCATCTCGAGAACGCGCGACCCAGTCATCTTGGGCTGTATTCCAAAGGTTATAACTGAAAGTCCCAGACTATTAGCCTTAGTTCACTTGGTTACTTATAAAAAGTTAACGAAACAAAAAAATGCTTTGCTAGTAGCTAGAAAATAGTTCGTTGAAAAAACATCGCTAGAGAAAACTGAACAAAGAGTAGACATTGACTTTCTTGCAATGTTAATTATCCAGGCAATCAGGAACTAAAATCTAAGTACTTCATATGGCCATGAAAAATCATGGGTGAAGGCAGAAAGCAAATAAGAAATCGTAGAATCCTAAGAAGGAATGCAAGTCATATGTGTACTTCAGCATATGTTACACATATGAATGTTTGCAAGTAATATTCAATTTACAATCAAAAATTGAAGACAGCTTTCCTGGTCTAATGTTGACCAGGGTGACAGATTCACCACAGTATTTGACAAGAACAATAGTTATACAAATGTATTTGTGTCAACATGCTTAAAACTGTTGTGCAAACATGTAGACAAATAAATAAAAGCAGAAACAGAACTGTACATGGCAAAACAAAATAGATTGGAAAATTTCTATCGATTTAACTGTATCAGTTTGTACGCTGCTATGGTTATTCGAGAAAACAATGGTAATCTTAATAATAGGAACTTTACTAAAAGTGACAATAATCCATTCAACTAATTAATAAATGAAATATGACTTGGGAAGGAAGAATACATAAACAACACAACATAGGAAACGAAGTTGCAAAGGATGACAAGACTCAGGAATGCAAATAGTATATAATTGCTGATTAGGGTTACAAAAAAAGAGAGTTCTATAAACACATAATGATGACCTGGTTTGGTTAAGTCATCATCATTTATATTTTATTGATATTACTGAAAGTGCATATACATAAGCAAAACTACTGAGGTACGCATGAACGAGGGAAAATAGAAAAATTGACATCAACGAGATCATAGTGATTCAAAAATAGAAACTATACACATGGAAACAAAGACTGTGATAGTCTATGTGCGTGTGGATGGATGAACATACATTTACGTAAACACTAACAAGTGTCAGATTGCTCCCAAAATCCTTTATCATAACCTTCATGTACGTGATCTAAAAGGACATTTCGGCGACTTTCACAGTATCTGGCTTTATCTTGCATTTTCTGTTTTAATTCATTTAAATTGATATTAGATAAATCACGATCTAGATATTCCGATAACTGTTCTGTAGATTGTTCTAAATCACTTTGATTACTTTCAAATATTAATGAATGATTGTTTTTTTTTAGGAAATAAGCAAAAGCATAAGTATACATGAGTGTTCTTCGACAGCGACAAAGAATTTCAACTAATTTCTTGAAAAATTTAACATCTATCCAAGATGTTCCATGAGCTTGCATTGATTCCATTTTACTTTGCACTGTTTCATATAGACGTGCCTCAAACCTCAACGACTGCATATGATTTAAATAACGATTTGAATAAAAAAGATAGCGATCAAGTGATAATCTTGAACTAGCTTGAGCTTCTCTAGCCAATTTAGCAGCGGAGTCATCATAACGATTGCATGTGTACCATCGTGATCCATGGGGCTCCCATCGATCTAGACACATCCAACAAAATTCATGCTTACAATCAACATTCCGACAGGTCATGTGATTACAACCACCATTTTTTTCTATAGTTGCACGACATTTTGGACACTCTTTAGTGTTAGCCGCAATCCAGCCAAGCGTACCGCTATCATTTTCAAGCTTTTTAATCCATGTTCTTAACTGTTCACAACGAACTGGATCATGCCATGGTTGACCACAGGCAAAACAAAAGCATTCACTACAGTTAGTACAAGTGATTTGATATGGTTCTCGGGGACCAAAGCAACGCACGGCATGTCCACAGTTAACACCTGGACACCAAGTTAATGCACGATTATGGAGGACAAAACTACTAGATATTAGCTTGTGAAAATGCTTGCGTACATTTTGATCAGTAATCATTTGAAACACAACCTCATCTTGAACAATTATACGACAATTGGATGAAGGACAATAAATTCGGTCAATTTGACTTTCTTCCATTATTTTAATTTTAAGATAACGCTGCCAACAAGTTAAACAAAAGTAGTGAGCGCAAGACAATCCAAACATCTGACCTAAATATAGGAAAGCAACGAGAGATTAAATCGAATAAATTTTGGGACGCTTTCTGACTACTGGAAGTTATGAGATTGAGTGATTTGAGAAAACTTACGAAGATTTCAAAACTAACAAAGCACAAATTTGATTTCGAAGTAATCTCCATTTGAAAAACTAATAAATTTTAATAGTCGCACTATGTTTTAATGGTGGATAACATTTATTGATAGATTTGAGCAGTTTACTTAAGTTAAACCTTACATTGATTTTTCCGAGTCATTTACTCAAGTATGATCTTTGTCTTATCTAAGAGAATTTGTCAATTTAGCGAAGTAATATTATAGACCAACTACATTCTCTATTCTGCAAACTGTGACAGATTTGAAATATCTGACCTCTGATTATTTCACTTAATATCATACACAAAGTCGTACCCAGCTTTCTAAACATTTAAGTTTAAATGTTGAATTGCACTGCAAATTCAATAATGATGAGAAATAAAAATAAATAAACCCTCATGGAAGTCTATGGAATTGATTGTGAAGTCAGTAGCACATATAGTATTGCTTCGGGTAGTACAGAAGACCAATTTGTGACTATCCTCTTATGGTTTTAAATGAAAAACACGAATATTTTTATTTGGATAGTTTGGTATAGTTATTCCTAGGTTCATGCTATTTCTATATGACCAAATAACTCAAAAGTAGCAATCAGTTTATAACTAATTTATTGGTTACAAGGAGGCTTGCAAGATTTTTGTTGATCAGTACAATATTCGTTGAACATAAGGCCGTAAATATTACAAGCCATAACAATCCACTGGAACGATTTGATCTTTGATATATTTATTCACATGAAAATTACAGTGGTTAAGCAGTTAATCTGTTTTGAAATCCAGCGTTTGATACATCATTTTTATTCATAGGAATAATCTTAATTGATCAAAAGTATTCATGAAGACAAGAGAATCAAGTAATGAAAAAACCACAATATGAGTTGATGAATAAAAGCCTTTAACCTCAATATTTCTTTCACTTTATTGGTGAACCACATGAGTTACCTACACCGTAAGAACCCGTACAGGAAATAATACAATGTCCAGAATAAATAAATCTGGACAAAATCACTTACACATTTAAGTAAAATCAACTAAATGAATACGTCTTTAGTGCCATAAATTGTCGTGTAAGGAATAATCAATAAACAGCTGATTATTTTTTTCAAAGTAAATTAGTGAAAGTCTATTGATGATCATAAAATCATATGATGTATATAATAGTTAGAATAAGGTAATTGGTGGACTGAAAGTGAACATTTAGGAAAATATGATTTTTCTTTTACAGCATAAATATTGTTACATTTCCACTAGAAAGAAGAATAACAAGGGTCAAATGATAGGTTTATCATGTGCAAACACTTTAACTAGTAAAATCGACGAATCGATTATATAACAATTAATAGTTTACACTTTCTATTCTAACATCAGTACTATTCTATGCTTTACAGTAAACAGATATCTATTCACATTGCAATTTGTACTGTAAGTCATTTTTCTTGAAAAGTTGATATATTACATGAACAAATATAATACACCCATCATAATTACACATAGAATGTTGATTACTTATCAACAGAAAAAATGTACACTGTTAAATAGCTAGCAGTGGAATCCAGGACACGCATTTCGCCTTATTTTGAACTCTTCAGATTAATGTGCCTGCATCCCAGAGTTGACGTTTACTGAGGGACTCAAATCAAAAATATCAAAGAGATAACCAAATCCATTTCAAATTGAATCAAAACTTACACTCGTTACACAAGTGAGTGGCTAACTGGACTCAGTAGCCTAGTTCATAATATGGTGTCATTTAAATTACTGAGTGAGTGAGTCAGTCAGCAACAACGTAGAACTTCGTACGTACGTACATCAGTTCGAGTTGCACGGAGATGCAGTTGTCGATTCAAATCCCATAGTGGTAGAGGTAGTAAAAGTATAAACAGTAATCGGAAAGACTAGGGTTTGAAGATGTTATTCAAAGAGTATAATCCAGTGAAATAAATTTGGAAAGAGAAAAAAAGGGACATGAAGAATTCAGAAGATTAGAATTTGGGGAAAAACAAAGAGTGGGTACACCTGCGCCATCGCAAACGATTTTCAGCCATATCACTCAAGGTCTCTAACTATCGGCTGCTATCATCTCGCTGATCCCGACCAGGTAGACTACACCTGACAACATGGCTCAGTCCATTTGTCAGTGACTTCATGAATTTGTATCATGTTTTGGTCTGGTCGCCCCTAGCTTTCTTCCAACCTACTCCTATACCACTGAACATCGCACGTCGGGGCAGTCGGTGGTTGGGCATACGTAACACGTGTCCCAGCCATCTCAACTGACGAAGTTTGACCACGTCATCAATTGATTTGCCATCCTTACCTAGTACTCGTTTCCTAACAACTGCATTACTTACTCGATGGTCCCAGCATATACGAGCAATATTTGGAAGACACCTATGATCAAATACTAGTAACCTACGAATATCCTCTACATTTACTGGCCATGTTTCACTGCCATAAAGTAGGATGGATTGAAGTGCAGCGCAGTAAACCCGTGCTTTGGTTGGTAGACGTCTACGCCATAAATGACGCAAGTTGGCGAAAGCTAGTCGAACCTTCTGTATCAGTGCTGAGATTTCGTCACACCAGACCACAAGGGCTGCTGAAACTTCCATGATAAATGAAGTGGTCGACACGTTCAACTACTTCACCCCCTAACATTAGTACGGGTGTCGATCCAACCCAATCCTGAATCAACATTTTGCATTTCGAAGGGGAGAATCGCATCTCGAACATGCTTGCATTGGTCAGAAGACTGCATTTTGTCAGCGTTTTCTTCAAACAGCACTATGTCACCGGCATATTCTAAGTCACCAAGTGAATCTCCCGGTAAAAGTTCAACTCTGGGATGCAGGTACATCGATCTGACGTGTCCCAAACCGGAAGAAGCGCTGTTCTGGGTCCCACTGCTGGACACATTCCATTTATTCTACACAAACTTGAGTTTATTTATTTGAACACATAAATATTGGTACAAGAGGGCACCAAATATATATGCGCCACACAAAACAATAAGAATTCGAAGAGAAAAAAAGAAGGTAAGGAGTGTAAAAGAAAAAGAAGAACAATAACCACCAGATTAGTGTAAGGTAGTGTAATAATAATAATAATAATAATAATAATAATGGTGGAAACAGAAAGGAAAACCAGAAGAAATCTTTCAGTTAAGGAAGATACAACCACTTTTTATGAAGTAAAATAAGGTTACAGCAGGATCACCACCGGCTTCTATTCTGAGCAATATCTGATAACATCTCTACAGCCACTGTGTTGCACCATCTCTCAAACCCCAGTCACGGAGTCGTGAAGGACCAACAGAAGCCAGCCCTTTGCAGCTTTCTTTCTTACCACGACACCACGTCATACACTGACCACCTCTCCGCTTTATCCAACCAGTCCCAGTGTCGGCAAATAATGCACGACGTAGAATTCTCTAGGACGAGATTCGTAGAACGTGTCCAAGCTACCGAAGTCGATGTTTCAAGGTGATGACACCAATTGGATTATCGTCTCTGTGCCCGAACACACGATGCCGAACCTCTGCATTACTGACATGGTGTTGCCACTGGATGTCAGCAATCCTTCAGAGACAACGATGATCAAACACAGAGAGTCGTCTAACATCCTCAACTCGGAGAGGCCAGGTTTCACAAGCATAGAGCAAAACTGCTCTCACCGACGCGTTGTAGATCCGACCTTTTACAGCCAGACTAACATCACGAAGGCGCCAAAGGTGACCCAGATTGGCATAAGCCGCTCTGGCTTTCACTATACGTGCATTGATCTCATCACTCACGCCACCACCAGCACCTGTGCAGCTACCTAGATACACGAACTTCTCGACTACTTCTATCTGCTCACCATCCAGGGTGAGTAGAGGAATAGAATCCTGCCAGTCTTGTAGAAATACATTGCACTTCGAAGGTGCAAAGCACATACCATACCTACGGACACTGATTGCCAACTGGTTAAGTGCAGATTGCATGGTTTGGGCATTATCGCACAGTAAGACAATATCATCCGTATATTCAAGGTCGAAAAGTCTTTCTCCAAGCAACAGATCCACACCGCCATTACTTGCATCCATCAGAGCTGTTTCCAGAATGTCTTCGATAGCAAAGTTGAAGAGGAATGGAGAGATTGGGCAACCCTGTCTAACCCCACTGCTCGAATGGAACAATGGAGAAAGATGGTTGTATGCCTTCAATCTGCCTGAGGTGTTTGTATATAGGGCCTTTAGGATGTTAATGAACTTCTCAGGCACACCTCTCTTCAATAGACAATCCCAGAGAACAGTCCTGTCCAACGAATCGAAGGCAGTACTAATGTCAAGAAACACTACGATTGTTGGCCTTTGATAAGTATGGCGGTGTTTTAACATTTGGCGGAGGGTGAAGATATGATCAATACATCCTCGAACAAAACGAAAACCAGCCTGCTCCTCGCGAGTCAATCTTTATCGGGTTTTGAACAACCTACGAGGTATGACGGAAGCCAATAGCTTGGACGCCATCGGAAGTAGACTTATCCCCCGATAGTTGTTGCAGGAACGACGTGAACCCTTTTTAAAGATAGGGACAACTATCGACTCATTCCATGACGTTGGTAGTCTCTAGCTCCTAGACCTTTGTAAACAACGTCGTCAGTTCCTTAGTCAAAAGGTCACCACCATCTTTAAAAAGAGCCGGAGGTAAGTCATATGGGCCCAGTGATTTGTGGCGCTCCAAGAGTTAGAGTACCTTGCAGAATTCTGCCTCAATTGGTGGATCAGTCGTCACTGGCCATGAAGGGCAGGACAGTTTGACCGATGTTGTCGGAGCAGCAGGCCAGTTGAACTGCCCTTCGAAGAATTCACACAAACTTAAGTTAGGAGATACGTCCAAGCAATCCGCATACGATGTATATATGGTGATGAAAACAGCCAAAATATTAACAATGGAATAATCCAAACCATTTTGAATTGAATTACACTACAACATAGTTTGTATTGGTCATTTTCCACTTTATTTTTAATATGAATGACTTCTAAACGATATATATAGTCCTTCTCTAGTGCTGATCGAATTTGATTGATTGAGTATCATGTCAGTTATTTTTTCAAACACGAGAAAAGGGTTAGGACATCTTAATTATAAACAACCGTAAAACAATGAATTAATTTGATAGAAAACAATGATTTGTCAGTTTTAAGCTTAGTGAACAGTAAATATTATTGACTGGAATACACTTTTTAAGTATCAAAACCTGTAAGGTGTGCAATTGGAATGATGGTTTTGATTAATTTAAGATGATTAAACAGAATTTCATCTATACACCGGATTTTGGTAATAAAAATAGCTAGAGACTGGCATTGTTAAGTTATATGTATATTAAAAGTCGTGATGTAAAAAAGTAGTTTAAACGTAAGACATCTCTGATTGGATATGTCCCACCCTTAGGTGAAACACGAGCATCTCACAGGTTATAGATACCAGTGAAACTTAGTCCATACTAGCAAGAAACACGGGTCTAGAATCTTCTGACAATTGGCTTAAAATATTTGATATTAGATATAGGGTAATATGATGGCGAATATATATGACCAAAAAAAATAGCACGACATATTACAGCTCGCTTCACAAGTTATCAGACATGTAAAATTACAGATGAACAAAAAGATAAATGTTTATATCGACGGTTAGCACATAAGCTCTCAATAATTCACATTGATAATGGAAAATCTTACTTGGAGTAGTTGATAGGAAACATATATCACAAACGATTTCGTTTTTCTTTTCACACAAATTTTTTGATCCTGTCACTAAAAATAGAATTTATAAAGATTACATATGCCACAAATCCTAATAAAAGGTTGTTTTAATGATTTCAAGTGATAATATAGTTAGGAACATTTTTATTATCATCTATTGTTCGTTTATTAAGTATGACTACATAACTAGCACCAAACGGACAGTTACACAAGCAGTAACAATATAGAGCTTGGCCTGGTACAGATATGCGTTGACCCAAGTTGCCACAGAACATTAGCAATGATAAAAAGGACTAAACCTTGGAAATATGGTTTGAAAAAACATTGGAAAGTATGTGTGAAGGAAAACTGGAATTCACTATCAAGAAGATAAAGAGAGAATGTATCTACACTACTATAAACGTTTCTGGGACATGTCACTCAAAGTCTCGAACAACTAATCGCCATTATTAAGCAGAGCACAATCAAGTAGTCAGAATCTACCATGACTCAAATGAACAGTCTGCGACTTCATGAGATAACGCAGTGTCATGGGTTTGGCTGCCTCTACCTTCCTATCAACCTAATACGCCAGCAAGCGTTGCCAGTAAGGGTAGGTTGTGGTTAGGGATATGTTACACACATAATAACCACCTCAGTTGATGAAGATATAAAATCTTATCAACTTGGTTTCCTACCTACAATAACCTAGTGCTTATGCCTAGCCTTAGTAGTTATGGCAACCCGAAATGATGTAAGTACGTACGAAGTTCTACGTTGTTGACTGACTGAATCTTAGCAGTGCTTACTTGGTCATTCCACAAATCCCATACCAGTAACTCTTACACTTCCCGTTATTTTCCAGTGCTAAAACATGATGGAAAAAGCGAAGAGGTGATCAGCTTATCACATGTTGCAGTGATGTGATAGATGCATAAGACTGGGACTTGTCAATCCACTATGACTACCTGATTTGGGCCAGACGGTAGTGAAATTCAGTTGGTTGATACATTACCAGATATGGTTTATAATGCTACCATATGGCCAGTGGTGATGCTGCCAGTGTACTATTCGAGTCTTTACACAAGTGGAATGGAATTTCTCAAATGATTTTTCTTGGTTATGTTTTTTAATCGAACTTGATCCTTTATTACATACCATTAGCATTTATTTATTTGTTGTTCATATTCAAGGATATTGATCTCCTCCTAGGAGGTCCACTTATCGACTTAGAATACGCAGATGACATAGTCCTGTTTGGTGAAGACGCTAACAAAATGCAGAGTCTTCTGGTAGCACTGAGCAACAATGCCAGGATGTTTGGAATGCGCTTCTCTCCCTCTAAATGCAAAATGTTGCTTCAGGACTGGCCTGCGTCAACACCTGAACTAAGGATAGGGAGTGAAGTGGTCGAACGCGTTGACAACTTCACTTATCTTGGAAGTCTGATAAGCCCTAATGGGTTAGTATCGGACGAAATCTCAGCACGGATTCGAAAAGCTCGTTTGGCTTTTGCCAACTTACGTCATCTGTGGCGAAGGCGAGATATCCGTCTATCAATAAAAGGACGAGTATACTGCGCGGCAGTCCGTTCTGTTTTAATTTACGGCAGCGAAACATGGCCATTAAGAGTAGAAGACACTCGTAAGCTACTAGTATTTGACCACAGATGCCTTAGAAATATTGCTGGCGTCTGCTGGGATCACCGGGTAAGTAATAGTGAGGTTAGACGCAGGGTATTAGGAAATGATGGTAAATCAGTTGATCAGGTCGTGAATCTTCATCGACTGAGATGGTTGGGCCACGTGTTACGTATGCCTTAACACCGATTACCACGACGTTCAATGTTAACCGCTGTTCAGGATGGTTGGAAGAAAGTTAGGGGCGGCCAAAACCGAAACGTGGCATCAGTGCTTGAAGTCACTAACTTCTAATCTGAGTCATATTGGTAGACGCAGACTACTTGGTTGGGGTCCGCGTGATTATCGTAACCAATGGTTGGAGACTCTTGGTGACATGGTTCAGAATCGATCACAATGGCGTAGGTGTATACACTCTCTGTCTTCCCTTAAACTAAGAGATCAAAATAGTTTCATATCTTTCTTTCTATCAACTAATTCTTTCTTCCTGTATTATATCCTTATTGCAATCTTTTTTTATATATTACCACCTCTGAATTAACTACTTTTATGAATCCAGTGTCTATCTTGTTGTGTTAATGAGGTATGGCAACTTGGACCGATGCATATATGTGCCGGGTCCTACGTTGTAGCTGACTGACTGGTCATACTGCCCTTTCTATCTTTGTTTCTTCACAATCATATAACCTTATTTGTGTGGGGTATTTTTGCAGTAGTCTGTCGTATCAAAATTTATAAGCGTCAGATCGAATAGTTTGTTTCGTAAGAAGTATTTAGATGCACGTATAATTTACCTTCCTTACACCGACTCTTGCCATGAAAGCATGGATGCCATTATTGATTACATTCTGAAACATGATGAAGTGGTATCAAGAACTTATTCTTAAAAAAACTACAAATTATAATTTTATTCACCAACTTCTTGATTAAAGTATTTCAACTTATTCCAGAAAATATCTAGAAAATGGTTGCTACCAGAATATTGGCAGAGTCTACAATATTTGAGACATACCAACAGGATTTAACGAAATTCGAGACGAAACCAACTATTTAAACATTTATCATCTAGTACGGTTTAGAAAAACGACAGCTTTAAAGTGAAGGAATTTAGTTGACGGAATTGGTTATGTTTCTGCTCTACTGAACCTCTGATGGATTGTGGTGAGTGTTACAAATATACATGGATCAATGACCGGAATTAGTGCGAGTTAAGTACATCTAGCTGATAAGTTTTAAATAAGATGTAACACTTGTCTTGAATCTTACTGATAGTCCTAATCAAATACTATTATAATAGATAGAACAAAACTACAATGAAGTCACCAAAGTACAGAATACCTGTTCTATTTTAGATATTAGAGCAGCATATAGTTTTTAGAATCAATAAAAATAATGACTAGATGACCCCTTGAAACATGAATCAAATGCATGTGTAAGGACATCAGGGTTTGAACATGTCAAACTGTGATTGGAGGTCACGTACTTTAATCACTTAGCCACCGGACTACAGCGTTTTTAGCGTAATGACGATAGGGTATATGAGAATGTCAGATCAAAACTGAGTAGTTACATCTTACCTGGGATATCCATAGGGTCTAAAATACCTGTTTGAGCAAATGTATCTGCTTTTCCATGTTCAAAATAAAATTCCATCAATGCATCCTTATCCCATTTAAAATGAGCAAGTAATAGTCGTAAATAAGTCGGAGGAATCTGAATTATTTGTTCAACTTCTTTGGTAATATCAGACATCAACTGTGATAATTGGTTGGGATGTAATATCTAGTTGGATAGGATTAGTAAAATGACAGTAAACTCTCTAGTAATATTTGCAATGAATGAAACAGCTTAAGGTATGTATAATTGTTTTTAAAAGAAAGGACATCTACGAAATTGGCACCAATTAAGTGTATCAAGCTTAACAACATTTACCACTTTATTCGAGGAATACTGATTGTCAAAATAACTTGGTTCATGTGAACAAAGTACACATACAACTTTTGGTCTCTGATGTACAGTAACGTACAAGTTTATTGATCACTATTCACGAGATAACCGTAGTCTGTGGTCGAATACCGTAGTTTTCCAAAATCAGTCTTAGGAAAACATGTACCATGACCCATTATCTTTCTCTGAATCTTGGGCTTGGCATTATTCCATACCTTTTATTTTCCAAATTCATTTATTGTTCATAGACTACATTTTTTGGTTTTGTCTCTCACTACTGTTGAATATGATGTTTTCAATTGTCTGCTTTCTAATTTATCGATTCAATATCACTGTGTTGATGTAAAGCGTATTAATTTAGAACGATACATATGTACCAACTACGGTTACTATCAAGAATAAGATGACATCATTATGTAATTTGTTTCATTTTATTTCAATTTGTACCAGCATTTTGTGTTTAAACAAATATAATACTAAACTTTTAGTGGAAGCGATCAAGTTTTTTACATTTACCTCATATTCTAGTGAATCCTCTTCACGCGACTCAGTAGTGGTATATGGAACATCTAACAAATTCACAAGTTCATCGTTTTCACCTGAATGTACTGAATCATCTAATGATATATCAGAATCATTGAGTTCTTCATCCATCAGCTAGGTAAATAAAAGAAAATGAAGTTATAATACTACATAGTCACGTTACGATTACATTTCGATATTTAGTGTTTATCACAAACGAAATGAGACCTTATTATATGATTGTAAGAAATAAAAAACTACTACTTTTATAGTCCTGAAGTTATGGATTTGTCCGTTTTTGGATGTCAAGTACGTATTTAAGGAGGGGACTAGCTCGGTCATTAAAAATTCGTGGTGAAAATTCCCGTTTCTTAATAACTTGGTATTACGAATACCATGCAGTGAAATATAGGTAAAGTATTAAAATATTTGCCTGAACTAACTGTTGTACGAAAACTCTGTGAGGTCGGTTATTGGCAAGATGGTAAGAAATAATTGGTGTAAGAAATGTGCTACATGAATTAGTAAAACCAAAAACAAATGGTGAAATTGAAAGATGGAAGGATGATGATTGATTAAACGCTGATAAATGTTTTGCTTCTTTAAAAACAACACACTGATTATAGGACGGTTAGTAAACAATATTGGCCAGATAGGATATCAACATGTGACTGGGACGCTAGAGACAGAACATTGGGTTGAAGTACAGATATTTTTTATTATCTAGCAACGACGTGAAGAACTCCGAAATGTAGTTATTAGTCTTTAGTAGAATAAAAGCTGCAACTAACGCGATTGAACATTAACATAATAGAACTCTGGTAAGTATTAATCAAAGAAGAATCATGGATTAGACTCAGTTGAGTTTATTATCGGCTACACGGTTAAAACAAAGAATATGGATCATAAATTCAGAAACTAACATGACAAATTTACTGACAAGCGGTCTGCGGATTTTATTATATATTACAGTTTGGGACTACTAGTTAAACTTGTAAAGGCGATGATCGAAGCATGGAAGTACAATAATAATTTACTGACTAGTAGAAGTACATACAAAACAAATTTGTAGCATGATAATGATATATAAACTGATGTGACCAACCTGACTTCGGTTTGAATAACTTAATGTTTATTAGCATTCCAGTAAAACTGAGATCATAAACGGCATAGAAGCACGAATAGTAGCCGAAATGGATTGCTAAGAATAAAGAAATTGTAGTGACGGGGCTTTTTAAAAAAACCTTCGCTGCAGAAGAATCTCTCACTGGTAGGATTTAAGCTCACTTAAGAGTGGCATTCAGATACGAAAAAGGGCATATGTCCTTGTTTTGGGTCAGTGTGTGAGGGTTAGTAGTGCTGATTGTGTGTTGGTAGTGAACCAGAGATGAAGGTTTGAACAAGAGGTCTACGAATCAAAAACCTACAAGTTTACCCACCAGGCTACTGTTTATCAATGACATGACAGAAAAATTGATATGGGACATAGGTTCTAACTTTAACTCAGTTCAACAATCAATATCTGAAATCAATTGCCAAAGCAATGACCAACAACAAAGACCCCTAGTATCCACACAAAAAGGTGAATTTCCTCCCCATCCTAGGAAACAAAAAGATTAAGGTAGTTTTGGAGTTCACTTTGTCCACCTTTGAATATTGAGGAGAATTTAATGAGGAACGACAACTTAACAGCCTGAAAATGTTGTAAACAAAGGCACTATGACGTACCATTACAATACCGCATACCAAATAAGATTACTTCTCGACTTATTACGATTTTTTTTCAGTAGTAGTAAATTTTTTCTATATCTTCCCGTGGGTCAGGAGCAACATAAGGGAAAGGTCATATTCTTTTAAAATTCGTGAGTTCTACGATAAATAGGGATTTACTATGATCCGAAATGCAACATTTTCCCTCTAAATATATTAGTTGCCAATGCAACCAACTTTCTGAGGTTGAGACTCAGAAAACACTTATATCGCGAGAAACATGAAAGTTGGGCGAATGCATCCAATAGTCCTGCGTTAAGTCACAAGACTGTATGATCAAAGTCATGCATGAATTTGCACACGCTACCGAATGATCGATTTTGGTTACTTGAAAACTGATTAGACCCTGAAGAAGCTAGATGATTTTCTGCTTATCAAAAGTTATATGTCAAGGTTCCAGCCTACTCAAGCAGATGTATCAACGTTCATAGCCCTTTAGAAGTCACTGTCACCAGATTTAGGCTATATTTCACGCTGGTACAAACATAAACAACACAGATTAAGAAATATTAGAGCAATTTAGTGAACATATTTACGCGTGGACCAATGTGGTCGGGGCTTGTCACTTTCAGAGCTCCCTAATATGAGTGAACATTTATTTGTTTTGGGGAAGCCGCTATAGAAAATTTTGGCGAAATAGCACAAAACCCCAAAATTTTCCTTGAAAGTTTTGGGATTTCGCCAAAATAGGGAGACTGTGTTAACTAGCAGCTATATGTTCGGACCGGTTAACCTTGTATCTGGTGGACAGAATATAAAATAACCTTAATGGAAGCTAAAGTTCTACTTACACGAATTGCAGATAGACTAAAAATATTCACTTTTTCAACATTATAAGATTACTGTGTAAAAGATCACTAAAAATAAATAGAAAACTCAAGCAAAATGTTTTATAGGATGTGGACTACGACAGTTATGTGAATACAATTTTTTAGAGAATCCCTGAACAATTTCTGGCATCTTATTACAAATAACAGACGGTGGTTTAAATTTACCGGGATGGCTGCAACCCACAGATTTGAAAGCCACTGAAAGAAACAAAGAAAACGCTCAGATTGTGCTTATTTGAGTAATGACATATGAACCATCTGCAAGCACTATCGATAAGTAATATAAAACGAGTTTGGTCACTTGGAAGTGCCTTATATTTAACATGTTGTGTATCCATAGTAGTTTGTAACACTTGACGACAATTCAAAAGATTAAGCTGATGAAAGCCCACAATAAGATCCATGAGTTGTGAAGACATTCCTAAGAAGATAACCGCAATCTTCTCTTTTTTGTAGCAACCTTATTTAAGGCTCCTTTGAACATTTCATTCGACTTTTTTACAACTGTAATTTTTGAAGTTTTATTTGTCTGTTCATGGATTCATTAGGAACATTATACACACTTCCTTTAGGTTTGGTACTCATGAGTTCGTCACTTTGATCTGAAATCAGAATGCGTATTAAATATAACTTTCTATAATATCATTAAAGATACCTCAGATGTGTTCAATAACGCTGTTGTCCGTGGCTTGTTTATATCCAAATATCTCAAATCCAATCAAACTGAAAACCGAGAATAAAGAGGTCCGAAGAAACAGTTGAATGATGGTCATTGCGTCGAGACGTTCGTTGGCCTAGCTGACTAGCTATTGTGAAAGTTGTGCACCATAGGGTACTTGTAACAGCTTAGGTTGGTTGGTTAAGAGTTGACCTCAAACAACCAAGTATATGCGAAAACGGCATAGTTCAAGCATTCGTTCACTTCCTCATTTTGCATATGCAATATAGAAGAGTTTTTTTGTTTTCATGCTTTGTGTACACAAGATGTCCACACTATGTCTATTTCCTTCCAGAATACCGATCTGTTCTTGGGGCCAAGCACCTACATGGAACCGGACAATTATCAATTATATTTATGTAATTTGTACTTTATTTTGTATCTTTTTATTTTATGCGAGCAGTGGAGCAGTTCTTCAGGTTTGAATTGTTTCCACCATTACCTTCTTTACTTTTTACTGGAGGGCGACTCAAGATGCAGGTGAGTAAACACCTGATAGTCTGTATGAGCATGGAAAGATCGTACCTCACCAACATGGTATTGGGTAACCCGCTCGCGGCACTTCCTCGGATATATTCTTGTTCCACATTCTCACACGCTCTTGTGAGCACGTAGCAAACCGTCAGCGATAGTTGTGGAAGAAATCACATGCTACAAAATAGGATGACAAGCTAGCAAATGAAGAGACATTCATGGACTATCGTTGATTGCTGACGGAGTTAGTCGTCATCGACTGGAAGTCAAACAGTGAGCGAGTTGATAATTTTCCCTTGGGCTGAGAAAACAGAACTAAGGTGTTCTTGATAGATAGGTTAATCGAACAAACGTTCTCACGGAAGTCGATTCTTGGGGAAAGCTAATGTAACAGCTTAGTTTGGTTGGTTAAGAGTTAACCTCAAAAAACTAAGCGTATGTCAAAACAGTATAGTTCAAGTATTCATTCACTTCCTTATTTTGTATAGGCGTTATATTTCCTAGTATATTGAATGTTGAGAGGCTTTGTTTGTCTGAACAAATAATCCCACGCTCTACTGTGACTGCGCGAAGATCGAAATAAAGACCTATTCACTACTTGTCTGGTTTCTTCTATAAATAGCACGAGGGTTACCTAGAGGCACGAAATACTCATTTGTGATCTGATATGGATGCTTGATCAAGCATCCTAACATGAGGTGTGTCCAGTAAGTTTAATATAGTCAACATTAATGTTTAAGACTTACAGAACTGTGCGTATACGTGAAAATGTAAGCACTTGTCGAAAAATACTTGTTTTTGGGCATTGTAGTAAACCATGGAAGAAAACTGTGAATAAGCATTGAGACCAGTGCACACAAAATGGTGGTTTTTGGGATTTTTTGGGAAAAAAACATAAATATATCAAATTCTTTGATTTTTTGTCTCTGGAACAATGAAGACGGTAAATGAAGACAACTTGACGTAGAACAAGGGGTAATCCGAGAAAATGCACAACATATGACAGCAGTTCTAATGTTCTAGGACGCGCATGGCTCGTTCAGAGTGCGTCGTTTTGCATCGGTTATCAAATGCTGGTGAAGTTTTGTTCTGATCGTTAATGATAGGAAATCGCCACAAGCATTCGGGAATTGAATACCTCTTTACACGTAATATCTTTGTAACCGAAGTATACCAACCTAGTCCAGTTGGAAGTCAAACATGAAGAGGTTTGAAGTTATACTTGAAAGACTGGTGATATCGTGAAAAGCGTTCGATATAAGCTGGCTTATGGCGTAGGAGAAAGTACTCACTTGTGATCTGGTGTGGATACTCAATTGATCTTTTTCAACTAGGTGAGTTTAGTAAAACTAATACGGTCAGTATAAAATGTCAATAACTTACAGGACCGCAACACATTGAAGCTGTGGGGATTCCTTGGTTAGATTATTTATTTTGAAAGTTGACAGATATGAGTAAATAGCCTTTTACAGACCGGTTCTAATGTCTAGTTTATTTCAATTTCTCATCGTTGGTATATTACTTACGTTCACGGCGAACTATATAAAATCCTTATTATGCAGCATCTAATAGTTAATGCAATGAGTGATAACTTACAAAAATGTGTATGTGGTGTACTAGTATCACACTAATGATTACGACAAGTGGTTAGGCAACCCTTTTCAGCTTGTATCGGTGGGAACATAGCATATTAGAAGGTGTTACTGGTAGAAGCGTTGTCAAACACTGAATACCTGTATCATCCTCAAGCTAAAAAGAAATATAGTAAGTTGGTTGGAAACATCGATGCCAGAAAAGTGAAGCTCAAATTTCGGACTGTCTTACCAGGGTGATCTTATCCGCAACGCAACCATGTAAACTTAATGTACCGGTCATCTGTGCGTTCAAGTAACCACAGATTTTGTCACTTCATAATGTATTTTTAATTAAATAACTAGATTATATAGCTAATTTTGATCTTTTTTTATATTTTTATTCGCCACGTTCGACTGCGTTACACTGCACGTCCATTGCATGCTGGGATGATATCTCAAGTCATAGTGAGTTTATTCACATAGTTGACTGTTTCCAGATAGACTGTCAGTGCATAATTTTACTGTAGAAAGGTTTATTGTACTATAAACTATGTTTTTATGAACAACTGCCTGTTGTTTTCAGTCGGGAAGCAATATATATATTCTTTGTCTTCTGTTCGGTAAGTTCAATTGGTCTATATTTCGTGTTTTTATTATATCGTCTTAATTATGTCCATTTAACTACTTTAAGCAATATGCCTGTGCAAATGAGACAATAACTATGACACTTGCTTAGTTTAGTATTCTTGGTTGTCGTATAATTCAGTTTAGTTGAAAGAAATATGGTATACTTAAGTATAGTGCTTGAAGTCTGTAACGAAACAGATCAGTCTAGTAAGTAGAGTTGCCTGTTTCTGATAAGTATACTGATTCAAATCAGTCTGATTAAAAATAGGAAAAAAGTGATTTTGGTACTGTTGCTGTCATACATTATAAGATAGCGATAAGTTTGTTTGGTGTTTATATCTAGATTGTACATCCATCACTGACCATATTTCATGATCACTGTCATTAAACAATTTCCCCAGCAATAACATCGGTAGCAGGATAGCTAAGTGTGTGAGCTTTTATTTGCCCGCAGAAGAGCAGTATACAGTTTTAGAAGATGAGTGTTCTGTATCTCAATTAAATGCAGTTGGCTGTGGACAAATGTTAAGAATCTTTTTGACAACTGGGACTTTTAGTTCATCAAACACTAACTCTGCTTGTTTTTCTCCCTTTTAAACTAGATGCAGATACATGGTAATACTTAAATTAGAGCAAAATAATAAAAGCATTGATATACGGTATTAAGTCCATGTTATGCTTTGCACAATAAATAACTGACCTGACCTAATATTCATGAACTAAAGGTAAATCACAACTGCATAAATTCTTTGCTAAAAAACATGTAATTTGGTTATTTATCTGTTCCACATTTCTAACTAAATTCATTACTGTTTTCTCATTTAGAATGCAACAGGACTGAGTCTTCACAGATCTTAAGAACTGTTTCGCCCTTAGAACTATGGCCCTATGGAACTGTTTACGGTAGACCCAACTAACAGCAGATTATAAAAAGGATGTTGGATGTCCATTTTGATCTCACAACCACTTCCAGTACTTTTTGAGTTACTTCTTTTACCCTTTCGTTCGGAAAAAACAACAAAAACTGCAGCTTAACATTACAAATGCAACTTTTAGACTGACACTTGGTTTAAACCTTTGTTTCATATTCGATTCTTAATGAAAGTTCTCGAATAAATTTTTAAACCTAATGCTACTTTGTTTTATCTACTTAATCGTTGCGAGAAACTTGTGATAATCGAGCCTCTCATCACCTAATTCATGTGTTCAGGCTTCCGTGTCTATTAGCAGGGGATCACCGAAACCTCCAAGCAGGAACCTAGGTATGTTAACAATAAAAGATCCAGTCGCCTCCCAAATGACTCCTGGGAAGTCGCTTGGACTAGTTCGGCGGGCAGCGAATTCCAGCATTCGACAACTCTTAAGGAGTAGAAGTTGTGTCAACATTCCGTCTTGCTATGTTGAGTTTCCAGTTTCTGGGTGTTACCCCTTAGGTTATTATTCGAACTAAGCTTAAGTAGGTGTTTAAGAGGATCTCCAGAAGTGTTAAGGATCCTGTAAGTAAATAGGTCACCTCTAAGACGTCTATACTTTAATGAGTAGAGATTAAGTGATTGGAGGTGCTCTTCATAAGGTGATTTGGTGCATATCTCCGTCACTTTCTTGGGAAACCTACAGGCTCGGGTCCTCTCACAACTTATTCTAGCCACCATGAGTTGACAGGAAAACTGATGGATGGACACGCGTTACACATCCTAACCGTCCCTGCATCTAATCTCATAGCTCCTTACTCAAATGTCATATGATAAGCAAGTAATGCTTCTACCGACACTGATGGAACACGAGTAATTCAAAAGCACCCTGTATGGTACTTTACATTGGTCTACGCACTCACTTAGCTCTTTAGTGAGAATATTACTACAGTCCTGCTAAAAAAAACCCATGAACCCCCCTACCACCATCAAAACAATAAGTCTGTATTTGCTGCATATAGCAATTTTATTTTTCAGAAGATATAACAGTAAGAATTGGAGTAAAATAACAATATACAACAGATGCACGTGGTACATGTCTTCATCGATCATCTGAAATAGAGAATACGGATATTAGCTTAACATGCTTATTTAGAAAGACTAGTGTTTACTTTGAACTTACTGCGTGAGAAAGTTATACTGGAACTGTGAATAATGTAGGAATCTAGTCTCCCAGGGCGTACGAAGCACTCAAACTGGAAGACAGTTGTCCCAAAATAATTCGAATATGAAGGTGAGAATTTGCAGGTACTTTTCATCGTAAAGGTGAACATGTTAGATAACGGTTGACATCATACCGTAAAAAAACACAAATTTGCGAGTGGTGAATTATGGTCTATAAAAAGGTGAGCTTAATAACAGTTAGTTACCTTTTTACTCCCCGATCATGACCCTTCGGCTTCCTTTTGTGGCCAAAACACCAAACATACATTACACACTGATAGCAGATTTCCGGCTTTCCAATGTTAAGCTTGCTTTAACGCACTACGTAATGCGTACAACCTCTCCATTACTGCTATGTGGCATATTTTCTCATAACAAACCCTCTGTAATAGATTGGTAGCATCTGTGGTTGTCGGAAGCCTGGGTACTTTCGAAAACAATACTGACATCCCCTACTGCTAGGCACTAAGTATTAGTTTGACTCGTTGGTGGGATATTGTGTTCCGCAATACTGAAGAAAATTAAAAACCGGAAATTGTTTCCTTTCATTTTGCCGATAACATCATAAAGGACAGTTAGGCACTGTACATGAGTGGATAGGAAATTTCTTATGTGACCGCAGACAGAGAGTTAGAGTCAACGGAACGCTATCCGATTGGAAGCCGGTCAAAAGTGGTGTACCCCAAGGCACCATCTTAGGCCCTCTGCTCTTCCTTCTCTACGTTAATGATTTACCGCTGTTACTTAGGTCGTCGACATTATTGTTTGCGGATGATGTAAAAATCTGGAGAACAATAAAAAGTGCGGCTGATCATGTGGATCTTCAAGCTGACTTAGACGATTTAGTTAGATGGGCTCGAGAGTGGGGCTTAGAAATCAATGCTAGGAAAAGTGTGCTAATGCACATCGGTCACGGTAATAGTTACCGTTACACTATTGAGGGTAAACCTCTTCCATGCGTTCAAGAGCATAAAGACTTAGGAGTAATATTAAGTCATGATTTAAAAACAACTAAGCATTGCAAAGCAGCCGCTGTCAAAGGTTTTCGTGCGTTATGGTCACTTCGCCGAGCGTTCAAATCTTTTGACGAGGAAATGTTTAGAATTTTATATCCCATATATATTAGACCACATTTAGAGTACTGTATCCAAGCAGCTAGCCCGTGTCTGGTAAAGGATACTAACTCCCTTGAGCGTGTCCAGCGTGTGGGAACGAAATTAGTGAAGGGTCTTTCTAGACTCCCTTACGATGAGCGTTTAAAACGCCTAAATCTTTTCCCCTTGTCGTATCGTAGGACACGAGGTGACCTTATACTGGCATTTCGTATCTTTAATTATGATTTGGGTGTTAATATGTCTTATCTTTTTGCTCCCTCCAGCACTATTAATCTCCGAGGTCATAGCAAGAAGGTTCATAAACCACGATCTAATAAACTTAAAGTGGGATCCCGTTTTTCTCATCGAGTAGTCAATGATTGGAACGCCTTACCCGAACAAGTGGTATCAGCCCCATCAGTGAATACTTTCAAGGAAAAGCTGGACCTTCACTGGAAAGCAATGTGTCAGGATTAACACAGGTTCATCAACCTACTATCCTTATTACTGAAGACTGAAGGAATGAACATGCGGACAGTTAGTCACAGGAGGCAGCAACAGTTATTTCAGCTAAGAAAAAAACGAACTTCGGCTTTGGATATCTAGAAAACAAGTCAAAACAAAACCGATTTCCATTTTAAAACATAAGACTAACCAGCTTGAATGAAGAAATATATTGACTAGAGTAGAAGCAGCAAAAAACAATGCTGATTCGAAGTAAATTTCACACCAACATGTAGAAAATTACACTAACTGCGGCATCTTAGCACATTGAAACATTAATTACGTAGCTACACAAAAGAAATAGCTAAAAGAAGCACAGAACGAAGAAACCCGGCCACCATTACGTACAAAGATGGCTGACATAATAATTCCCGCCACATTCTGATTGGTTGCTAAGCTGAAGGGCACATTTACGAAATTGAGTTGCGTTTAATTGCAGCCGTCTTACCAGCATTATGTACTAGGGTCTTGGTTGGAGTGTTCTTCTTTGTACTGCTTGATAAAGCGATATATCTACTATATGTAATTATGAACAAGACAGTCACAGAAGTTTGGCAAGTATGATATTTCTTCCGATAAGAGAGGTTTAAAAATCAAGATTACAATAATGCTATTACACTATGGTTTAGAAACACACTTGTATAAGTGTATACGCATACGAATCATCAAATACTCTTGTAATAAATGATAGACAGAGAGGATTATTATGATGTTTCGAATTATTTGAATTATAGCACGAACTAAGAGTCCAAGAAATAACGCAATTGAATTAAGAAGACATAAGCAAAAACGAACGTATTGTATTTGGAATTCGAAATCGTGCAATCAACATGTACAAAGGTATCATTAGTCAATTCAAACACCACATCCGCCACAGCTTAAATAGGTGTATAAGTGTCTGTAATCGGTTGTACGTCTCCTTCGTAAGTTCATACTGAGTCTGTCCAACGTTGTGTTGGATAAAAACTTTGTAGTATCTAGAATATGCTTATTAGTATTGGAATTAACAAACGAAATCGGAACAGACTCACCTGGAATTGTATACAATCTGCATGTCGGTTTTGTACTGAAATCATAAATATCTCGAAGTCGAACCATCCTCCCCGACGAAATAATGTTGGATCTTTATATCCCCACGTTATGAATGATGTGTCTTCATTTAAAACATATTTCTCACATTGATTAAAGTATACAATGGAAGTGGATTTGTGATAGGGATGAACAGCAGTTGATATGAAATCATCAGAATCGTAATCAAAATCGAGCTCATTTAGTACTCGTGCTTCGCATTGAACATGTTTTTCACGAGGAGCAAATGCATTATGAGGATAGGTAATATATGATATGACATCAAGATTCGATTCTTCTGAAACATTTTCATGAAACTTATTAAGAATGTCATTGTAGAGCAATGGATCATTAGAAAAATTAGCATCTATCATGACTGCCTCAGATTTTTGATAATGAATAGGTTCATTTAACATATTTTTCTGAGATTTGTAAGAAATTTCATCAGAAATATGTGAATCATTAGGAAAAGCCATACCTGATACAATAGCACGAGAATTCTGATAAATCGATTGGTGAGAAACTGTTGTTTCGCAAGAATTCTGAACTTGATTTACCTCTGAACTGCTTTTTGACACTGTCTATTGCAATCGTTGATAAAGATAAATCATCATTATAAATACTGGAATCAGTAGAATCAGAATTACAAGACTTAATATTAGTTGCAATAACATGAACATTAGTATTACAGGCTGACTGAATACATCCAATATCATCACATTTAAAGCACTTAGAATTACGAAATTTACGTGAATTAAAAGTGTGGAACTTGCCACAGGGCAAACATTAACCAAACTTGCGCCAATCTTCGTGAAAAACACTGCGATTCCTCAATCAATTATCTGCATAACCTCGAGTATGCACAGGATTGGGATGACGTGATGTAGTAGAATTTTTGATGTCCTGATGAATCATTTTAGGAAATTCCCCTTCTTTACTGCAATCAAAATTTGCATACTTGACATAGTCCAGTAGTAATTCCTTGAGAGTTGTATAAGGAAGCGAAATGGGATTTTCCGGCATAGCCAGAGTTCTTAATAAGCTGTATGCTTCTTTACCGATGAATGTGAGGAAATATGCCACAATATTAACATCCTCATCATCTTCCTTGGTCATAGCCCAGACTTCGAACCTTTCAAAATAATCTTCAAAAGCTTCAGAAGTTGAATGAATATCTAACTTTTCCATTGCAGGCTCCATCGCGACGCCAGTATGATGTTTCGAATTATTTGAATTATAGCACGAACTAAGAGTCCAAGAAATAACGCAATCGAATTAAGAAGACATAAGCAAAAACGAACGTATTGTATTTGGAATTCGAAATCGTGCAATCAACAAGTACAAAGGTATCATTAGTCAATTCAAACTCCACAATTATCTCATGACGGTTAGAAGTCACCAAACAGATATCCATCATATTTATTAGAGAACTCCAAGCAACGTATTTCGTAGCTTTCCACCTCGTGAAATATGTATAAGACAGATAGCTCATGATTCTTATCTTCGATGAACGATGAACATTTACTCCTCATTTATCATTTAACGCATACATTGCGACCTAAGAGCGGTGTAAATTTAACTACCTCCTGCAATTTTCATGGAAAATTCAACATATTTCCGATGATAACAATTGATTTGATGTGATGAATTATTTCTGGGGCACGTGTATTATTTTAAATGACTATTTTTCAGGGGGACGAGTGAAGCTCGATTATGGGATCTCATCCACAAATGAAAACATCTATTTTATCATTAGAAACCACTTAGAGTCCGGAATTTGACAAGATGCTGGGAGGATATGTTAACCATAAGTACCGTTATCAAGACTGTTGTAAATGCGTTCTTTGCTAATTTTCGTTGTATATCGATCAAAACTGCTGATTAGGGAGATAGCATAAACTACATTATTCCACCAATTATATTTTTGGCTACTGCAGACTTAGCATTTCTCATGAGGAATTTAAACAGATACCTTCAACTTTATTCAGGCTTTGTTTTTGATTCACAGTGTACTCAAGAAGTGGTGCTCAATGCTGTTCAATTAAACTCAAAATAACCAATACTACCACATATGGTTATATGGCAACTTGATCCATCAGTTGGACAACAAGAACAATGCATCTAGTCAAAACAATGTTATTATCTCATCACTCTCTCAATTTAGGAAATACGTATTATCAAGTTGCTTGTTTCCTTAAGCTTATAATTTTGTTGCGTTTTTTGTTTTTCGAGATCAGGTTTAGTATGATGGTTATAAGTATTTGAATTAATGCGTAACTAGGATAGTGAAATTTGACGAAGGTCGAACTAAATAAACATAACTAGGCATAATATATTGTTGGTTCATAATAAGCGCGCTTTGAAGTACAAAGGGATAATCGTTTGGCACAAATACCACACTAACCACAGCTTGTGGTTCTCGTCATCTGTTGTATGTGTTTTCCTCAGATCCATCATGTTTCACATCTGCTAAACTTTGCAAATCTGAAAATGTAACGTCTGTTATTAAAATTACATGTCTTCAATTTGCTTTAATGGACAAAAAATAATAATAGAGGAAGAATTTTTGACAAAACACGGAATACTTTGGTATAAATCTTTCTTTATTGGTTGTTTTAATAATCTTAAATAAGCTGTTATCAATAAATACTTTTTTGAAAGATCACTATATATTGTTGAACAATGGAAACTAAATAAAAATAACAATCACCATTCTAATATAATTTTATCGTTTTTGGTATAAATTTGAACGGCGAGACTCTAATTTAGGGACGACCTTTGAACGAATTTTAAATGTCCTTGACAATTATTAGTCAATCAGAAGACAGTTAGTATAAAGTGAAAATATATTATAAGAAAGTAATGAATTACAGTGGATATTCTTCATTTACATGATTTAAAAACTTGTTAAAGTTTGATAAAGGTTCAGAGGTTCTGAATTCATAATGCATATGGTATAGAAACTCGTCCATAGGGTTAGGGTTTAGGGTTAAGGTTAGGCTTAGGGTTGGAGTGCTAATATACGATCGGTTTACAAAAGAATTTAGAGAAGAAGTGTTTATTGAGAGGCTACAACCCTAACCCTAACTCCTACCCTAATCCCTAAACCTTAACCCTATGGACGAGTTTTTATACCATATGCATTATGAATTCAGAACTTTCGAACCTTTATCAAACTTTAACAAGTTTTTAAATCATGTAAAGAAAGAATATCCACTGTAATTCATTACTTCCTTATAATATATTTTCACTTTATACTGTCTTCTGATTGGCTAATAATTGAAATTGCTCAAACGCTCCTGATTGGCTCGTCCCTAAATTAGAGTCTCGCCGTCGCATCTGTTGTACCCTCTCATTAATCACCTCCTCTCTAAAATCCGCTGTGAACCGATCGTATGTTAGCATCGCGTGTTGAACTTGACTCCGTGACCTTGATATTGCTCAAAAGCTTCTGATTGGCTCGTCCCTAAATTAGAGTCTCGCCATTTGAACAAAACGTTTTTGAAAGCTTATCCTAACATTTTTATGTCTATTTGACAAATTTATTATCAGAATGTATCTTTAGCACTGAACTACCTCACAGTGTGCTTGATAATGAATTGGATTCTGCAAATTAGTTTGTTGAACAACATAAGTAGTTCCCGTTTGGGAAAAAAGTGAAGTAAACAGAGAATGTTTATATTTATAAATTAGCTAATCAACTTTTATATTTACAATATTATGCATATTTTAAAACTAATGATAAAATTTTTTATCGATTAAGTGGAGTTTAACTAGTTAGTAGTTTTACAGATTTAGAACTAGTGATAAAGTCGGTGATGAATAATTAGGAGACTTTCTAGTCTACATTCCAGAGTGATCTTAATAAAACAGATATTGAAAAATGGGTAGTTTAGAGGGTTGTTTCTCCCCAGTATAAGATTTTTCAGCAATAAACATCCATGACCCTACTCTGGACCGAATGTATGACATACTGGTTTTGAGGCGAAAGTTTAAAATTTAGATCATTAAGCTGGCAACACAATGTTTTATATATCTAACTGTATTAGTTCATAATACTGCTCAACCAGTCTTTAATGCTATCTGTGAACAACTGCAGTAGTCACAAACTCTCACCAAACTCCATGAATCATTTTTCAGAATTAGTTACTAGTGAACATATGAAAAGTAATTTAAAGGTAAACCAGGAAATTGTAAGTTTCAAAGTTATTGCTTCTAAAGGAGTTCAAGCAGTTTAGAATAACCAAGAGTATGATAGAAAAACTTTAATAAAAGCCCAGTAGTTTTACAGAGACAAATGGAATGAAATATGTCATTAAACCGAACAACAGATAATTCGTACATCATTATGATCTATTGAATAAAGTGTTAGGGGAATGTATGTGTGGTGTTTGAATGAACTAATGATAACTTTGTACTTATTGAATGCTTGATTTCGAATTCTAAATACAGTACATTCGCTTGGGCTTATCTAGTTCTTCTTGATCCAATTACGTTATTTCTGGAATTCTTAGTTTATACTATAATTCAACTACTTTTAATTATCACAGTATTTTTTATATTGATGAGTAAAATGATCTAATCATATAAATTACTTCTAAAGACAAAACTTAGTCTTATAAAGTAGTTATTGATGGCTCTAAACATAAGAAGTAAGTGTTGTACGAAAAAATAAATCGTACACTGATATGATATCAGTGGGAAAAAATTTTTATTTAGCGCAACTTTATATCTTGTGTCAATCACTTGAACAAATTTACACCTATTGATAAGTATTAACTTTCTATTACCTGTTCATGTAACATAAACGGATTATATAATTTAACAGGATTAGATAAGGTGATTAATGGATATAAACAAGGTGAATTTATGAAACTTATTTTTATTATTATCTATTTCAATCGAATAATTAAAAACAAAAAATAAAGCATACAGTTTAGATGAAAGAATTATTTTTTGTAAAGACTCTCATAGCAACTGTATCACTAACAAAGTTGTTTTTAAACTGAATTTTCCAGAACTTCAGCATCACCTAAATCGTTATTATCATTTTGCTTCTATTTTTTGTTTGTTTTATCTTGATTTATATACTTATTTATAAATTTTGATGAATATTTTATTTATACTTTGTAGTTTGTAGATAACATTCGTTTCTTCTGTATTAATGTTATCAGAATACATTAATTTTACTTGTTAACCAAAATCTAAGTGTCATTATTTTCACTTTCAGTCAAAATAATCCATGTGCTTCTTTTTGAGGTTTATTATTTTAAATTAATAATGAATACTGATTTAAAACTAATGTAACATTATAAAAGTGGAATATTTAAAAAGAATTTTTTTTTTCAACATAACATATTATTCATTTCAATAATTGAGATCATGAATCAATTGAAACTAGATTACCATGGAAAACTTGGAAGCACTGCACGGCTGTTTCGTCCTGTTGTAGTACTCCTCAGCAGTGCGCACCCACGATCCCACCTCTCGAGATACGAACCTAGGACCTATCAGTCTTAACCATTAGACCACTGAGCTGGCCAGCATCCAACGGTGTTAATGTCTAACTTCAACCAATCCACGAAATTCGGCGACACATCCACCATTGTCTTCAGTGAGTTACTATCTCACAGCAGACCCGGTTGAACTCCACTGGTCACTGCTTCTCACTAGAACTCCAGGAAATATCTCTTGGAGACTGTCACTAGTGAACATATGTTGATTAGTATCAGAGGGGGTTTTGTGGAGATTGTAGTAATTTCAGTAGCTGAGATCATGTGTCAGTGATGGTCTAGCTTCAACTGCCTCATGATCTAAACTATTGGAATTACAACAATCTCTAAAAAACCCCTTCTGATACATTATTCATTGTTTTATTGGTTGCCTGAATCTTCCAATCGATGTTTAGGACTTTAATTGGTCAGCAGTCGATCCAGTTGATAAGTCTGACATAGTATGAATGACGCATTCTGGATTTCACTGCTAGTCACTATCATCTCAACTTATAACACATTATTGAATATAGATCATAATGTTTAGACATATGAACATGTTCAAAAACTAAGTCTACCATTGTTTAATAGAGGAGAATAATTTCACAAATAGTTTAAATGATTAGCAACTAAACTGCAAGTAGACATAAAAAGATAATGATAGAAACTAAGCCCAGAGACCTTGAAGAAAAGTTAACTATAAGAAAAATCCAAATACCTGATATTTATTTGTTGTTGCCAATCAAAAGATAATAAATATATGCGAAAAAAATAAAAGAATACAATATATTACTATATCGGAAATAGTTATAAACAGAAAGAAAATGTAATGGATTAGATGATAATTTCAATTATAGTGAAATGGAAAAAAATAGAAATTTAGGTGGTTGTCATCTTATTTTTAATACATTTAATTAAAATATTAAGTGAAATAAGAACTACTATGTAAATCTAAAATAGTGTTTAATGGAAAAGGTTTATGGAGGTTGTTCAATTTGTAATTCGCAAAACGAATTGATTGTGGTTGTACTTACTAACTTACGTACTTACTTACTTACTTACGCCTGTTACTCATCGTGAAGGAGCATAGGCCGCTCACCAACATTCGCCATCCAACCCTGTCCTGGGCATTCCTTTACAGCTCCTTCCAGTTGTTATTTATCCTTTTCATATCTGATTCTATTTCCCGATGTATTGTGTTCTTCGGCCTTCCTCCTTTCCGTTTGCCTTCAGGATTCCAAGTCAGGGCTTGATTCGTGATGCAGTTTGATGATTTGCGTAATGTATGTCCTATCCATTTCCATCGTCTTTTCCTAATTTCCTGTTCATCTGGAAGCTGGTTTGTTCGCTCCCAGAGAAGGCTGTTGCTGATGGTATCCGGCCAATGGATGTTGAGTATCTTGCGTAGACAACTATTTATAAATACTTGCACCTTCTTGATAGTGGTTGTTGTAGTTCTCCAAGTTTCAGATACGTACAGTAGGACTACATTGACGTCGGTATTGAAGATTCTCACTTTGATATTGGTTGAAAGTTGTTTTGAGTTCCATATGTTCTTCAACTGTAGGAATGCTGTCCTTGCTTTGCCAATCCTCGCCTTTACGTCTACATCTGAACCTCCTTTTTCATAGATGATGCTTCCCAGGTCTGCGAAGGACTCTACATCTTCCAGAGTTTCGCCATCAAGAGTGATTGGATTGCTGTTGTATTTGAGGACCTTGGTTTTCTTTTTGTGTATGCTGAGGCCTACTGATGCAGAGACTGCTTCTACACTGGCTGTCTTTATCTGCATTTGTTCATGTGTATGCAATAGGAGGGCCAGGTCATCTGGGAAGTCCAAATCGTCTAATTGATTCTGAGCTGTCCATCGAATTCCGTGTTTTCCTTCAGATGTCTAGGTCTTCATAATCCAGTCGACTACCAGAAGAAAGAGGAAGAAAGAGAGTAGACAGCCCTGTCTGACTCCGGTCCTTACTTGCAATGCGTCTGTCAGTTGTCCTCGATTCTGGTTGTACAATCTATAAAAATCAGGAAACGTTATAAAAATATTTCGTCCTAGAATCGGAATCTTCTGTGGTGCATGTCTATGACTTCGGCCGAAGCAAAATCTAACGATTTCAGAGTTCTTTGTCAGCGCTTAAACTTAATACTACTGAGTACAATTCAATGGTTGCCGTTTCTTACTTCGATTAATTTTTTTATACGTCATTACGACAATTCGATGACATCAATAGTATCTGTCTTTAAAGGTAGTAGAATTTCATCAGTCACTTTCATATCAAGTATTGAAATAAACAAAAGCATTTCATAGTAAATGTTTGTATTTTCAAACTCTGAAATATAACAAAGCTTATTAGATTTACATTTAGCGTATGGTTGTATTAATATCCTGAAAGTAATTTATTCGGATAGGATATAAATTTAATAGACAGATATTGTAAAGGAAACATGAACCAACTGTACGTTCAAGTATACTAATATTCTATTCTTAAAATTAATTTTTGACAGTTCATAGTGTAAAATAGGAAATATAAAATAGTCTGTGAATTTAAATAGGATGATGTATATTTACAACGATATACTAAGAAACAAATAAATTAATATACTTGAAATATCCCAATAAGTAGGAAAATGAGTTTCTGACGTTTCGTCATTCAGTATAAACCAGTTCTTCAGAGGCTAAATAACCGAATCAAAACTAATCCAAGTTTAAATAATAAAAAGGAACAACGTAAGGATACTATGTGCCATTAGGATATTAGAAATATATCATTATTATTTATAGCAATTTACCCAATGCTCAGTTTATTCGAAATTATCAAGTCAAACCTACCTGCGATATAAAAGGATAAATTTAATTAAATCCACTTGGTGTTGTTTACCTGTATCGACCTATTGTTATTTAGGACTGAAATTGATCAGTCTCTTATTGGCACATGTGCATCCTGTGCTGACTGCCTTGATACTGCCTTAATTCATTAGAGTGAATATCAACGCAGCTGACGATTTCTGAACGGGGCGAAACGCACGTCCTGGATCCCACTGCTAGCCACTGTTCATCTGTGCATACAAAGCTTGGGAATCAAGGCAATATCGAGGCAGTCCGCACAGGATGCACATATGCCGATAACAGACTGATCGATTGCAACAGTGGAAAAATATAAGCAAACAACATCAAGTGAATTTAAAACTTCACCCCATTGCACAAGCAGGTGGCCATCAGGACTCAGAAGCTAAGTAGACAACGCGATGGCGTTTGAAGCGAATGGTGCTGGGTTTGAGTCGTAGAATAAACATCAACTCTGAAATGTAGGTACATCCAGCTGACGAGTTCCAAATAGGAGGAAACACACGTTCTGGATTCCACTGTTAGCCAATATCCATCGTTGTTTATATAACTTTGTTTATGTTAGACTATTTTCAAATAACTGACATAGATAAATCATTAAAAAATAATCCAAATTAAAAGTCTAAACTATGTAGCATACATCCATAGTTTGAATAAATCATCACTATTCAGACTATATGAAGAGTGTTTATCTAATGGGTAAATCGATGAATATGTTTTGGTCAGTTGGAAAAAATAGTCATTACATTCATTCAATGTTGAAGTGTGTTAATTTATTTATGTGTGTGCGATAGTCGGGAATATTTGAATAATTATACAATCTAGGAATCCCAGAAATAACGCAATTTAATCAAGAAGTACTAGATGAGCACTAATGAATGTATTGTATTTGAAATTTAAAATCATGCAGTTATCAAGTACAAAGGAATCATTAGTTCATGCAAACACCACAGCGTGATTTTTTTATTTCTGCTATTCCGAAATTACTTTGAATATTATTTCATTTGAAATGCAGTTAGTTGGACGTTACCAACATTTCACCTGGGAAATATATGTTCATCGACTTAACTTATCATATCACATCAATGGAGTGAAATAAATTTTCCAAGATAGATATCGAATAAGTGGTAACTTGACAGTAGTAAAAAGGGTTGATTATGAAGAACAGGATTTGAGAAGAAATAAAAGAAAGTATTAGATAATTTTAGAACTCAAGATCTACAAGAAAGCAAAGAGTGAATGCACCTAAGCAACTGTGACCACTTTTGAACTAAATCACTCAACGTCCTTAGATACAGATCGCGAAAATTACATGAGCTACAAAGTAATAGTCTACGTCAATCGACATATAATTTAATATCTTATTGTAGTAATACAGTTTATTTGTGAATCATGCTGTGACTAAACACGTAATACAGTTTAAAGTCTTTGAGAACAAGTTACTTCCTAATAATTGAGAGAAGAAAGATATTAAATTAAGGAAAGATATTGTCTACTTGACTGAAACATGGCTGTTTTTATAACATGCTTGGCTTAAAATCATACAGCATATTCAAAGCTTTAATGAATGTTTCAGAAATGAGTAATTAATATACCTTTTAAGTATGATTTTTATGAAAAAATATATTGTATAGGAATTACCATGTACATTTAAACTAAATATAATCATTTTTAACCTATCCTGTTAGATACTTTCGAGATTTCCGCCTACCATTACAAGCGATATAATATTAAGATTTGGTGATATTCAAATTATATAGTATAAAATGATAACGAAAACAGGATTGAATACATTGAATTACAGTACTCTATTTGAACTCACCTTGTTATTACAGTAAACATAATATGAAATCTTCACTAAGACAATAAAATCATGAATATTAAAGTAGAAGTTTATCATGGACATTGAAGTTAACATTGTAATCTCCAACAAAACACCATTCGTAATAACTATGTATGAACATTTTAGGAATGACTAATTAAATTCTAATATCCAAGGTATACTTTACTGGAAGTTATAAAGGATTAGAATTCACTAGTTATATGATAAAAAAGTAGTAACTTTTACCATTAGTGTACAAATTATAGTTGCTATAAAAACATAAATGAATATTTCTTTCGAAATGAAGCTGAATCTTCAATGCATACAGCTGGGATGACTCTTGATTTGAGTTGTTGTTCGATTTGGTCCATATGACTGCAAAATCGAAACTACTAAATGTACGTAATTCACTTCTTTGATATACACTCCTTAATATTATTTTATAGTTTATATTGAGAACTAACCTTGATTATAAAACCACTGACATTTTGAGTGATAATTCATGAGAAAAGCTAGAACTAGTAAAGTACAACCATTTTACGTGTCAGTCTGTTGTTCATCAGTGGCATCGGAAGATGGTTAGCCAGTATAGCAAACTGATTCAAGTTAGAAATGTAAACCATTTGATGGTGGCTTATTGATATTAAATTAAAGTGCTTACACTTAAGCCTGGAGTTTATGACTTAGATCCCTGATGGTTTCGTGTATTCATAATATAAAATAATCCTATACCAGAAGGAAAGATTTTTCAAATATTTCTTGGGATCCAATAGTCGTCTAACCAATGCCAATTCAATGATCCTCACATATCCCTACATTAAATTTAACCCAAACATACGTTAACTGTAATAATTAGGAAATATTCCAGGTTTTATGAATGATACCAGATAACATTTTCCAGTAACCATATTTAAATAAATTCAGTAAACAAGTAACAATTTACAAAGAAAGTTTGAAAAGAAAATATCATAATGAAAATAAAACAAACAATGTAACAGTGTCTGTTTATTATTACTATTGACCCTCACCTTCATATCACGTGAACATTTATCAAGGTCATTGATGTTTATTGAAGGTTGTCCTATTCTTATCGATTGCTAAAAACCTATACAATCGAAAAGCATCTGAATACTTTTTGTATTCTCTTTGTTGCTTTCATAATTAAAACACCCAATTAAATACATGAATTTCAGATGATGAGAAAAGTTCATCAGAAGACTGACTACTTAGTATTACAATCATTATTTAAAAAAATACGTTTGAATCACACGAATATTAGTATGAAAAGCATTATCATCAGTTTCATTGAATGCAGATATACTAAGTTAACTATGAGAATAGCAAAATGCATCATTTGATCTAATGAAGTGTTTTATTTATGTTCAAAAATCACTTAAGGAAATGAAGTTACAAGATAGACTAATGAGATAGATGGGTGATAAAGTGCTCAGATACACTTTTAGTTGTTTCAATCAAATTATCTGATTGCCTACTTACCTGATATTTCTCAAACTTAAACGAACTATTCATTGATTGTATAATAATAACAAACCCTAAATCAATCGTTTAGTGAATTCATGAATCAATATCACACTGTAGTCTCATAAATGAGAAATGTTTACTTTTTTCAAGTTATTTTCTTTTGATAAGCTGTGTTACAGTCAGGTAATAGAATTTGTTCTTATGAGAAATAATTATAAACATAGTTTTTGAAAATGTAACGCCTGATTTCAAAATTGTTCTATAGACGTTTTCGTTATGGTGATAAAACATTTTTATCTTTTTTTACAATGTCTTTTGTAAAACAGATATTTCTATACTAATACAGTTCAAATGAAAGCGGTTTATTAATCTAATCATTGACAGAAAACTATATTGTAGAAGTCACAGAAAAACATAGAATTTCTAAGATATATGTCATTGATGGTGATGAATTAACTGAACGTAAGTCGTAGTGATCTTTTTCGGTATTCAAGTTTGAATCTCATAATTTATTTACAGGTATTTCTTTATGATCACTTTAAAATCTTACATGTACCATAAAAATACCTGGCATAAGTTGACATTCAATTTTTTTATAACTAGGATGCCATCACAAACAGTTGTAATTTAAGATAAGTTATAGCATATGGATGTAATTTATTATTTAGAAACTTTCATATCTGTCCAAAGCGTACCCTAGAAGTTAGTGAATGGACCAGAACATAAAATTAGAAAAGCTGGCAAACACCTATGTTTAATTTATACTGAAATTATGAATAAAGCACGTAATAATGTAGTGATCATTTATCATTTCATTCAAACACTGTTTAATTTTAGATTTGTATGTCAAATAATGAAATGAAATAATAGCTGAATATCTGTTTTCACAATTCCGAAACTATGTCAATTACTTACTCCTGTTACCCCTTGTAGAGTAGTATAGGCCGTTCACCAGCATTCTATATCCAAATCTGTCCTGGGCAGTCCTTTCCAGTTCTTTCCAGTTGTAATCCATCCTGTATATATCTGCTCCCGATTCCCGACGTTATGTGTTCTTCGGTCTTCCTCTTTTCTTTTTCTCTTCAGGATTCCAGGTAAGTGCTTGCCTCATGATGCAGTTTGGTGATTTCCGTAATACAGGTCCTATCCACATTCAATGTATTTTCCTAATTTCCTCAGCTGGAACATGGTTCATTCTCTCCCACAGTAGGCTGTTGCTGATGGTATCCGACCAATGGACGTTCAATATCTTACGTAGACAACTGTTTATAATTACCTGTATATTTTTAATGATGGCTATAATAGATCTCCACTTTTCAGCTCCGTAAAGGAAAACTGTCTTGATGTTCGTATTGAACATCCTGAAGCTGATATTGGTTGACAGTTGTTTAGAGATCCATATGTTCTTCAGTTCTAGGAATGTTATCCTTGCTTCGCCAATCCTTGCATTTACGTCTGCATCAAATCCTATTTGTACATCAATGATACTGCTGTTCAGGTACGTGAAAGTCTGCACTTCTTCCAGAGTCTCATCATCAAGTGTGATTGGGTTTGTGTTTTCCGTGTTATATTTGTGTATATTGAGGACTACTGCCACAGAGGCTCCTGTGATACTAGTTGTTATCATCTGCATTTGTTCGTGTGTATGGGATAGAAGAGGTAGGTCATCTGCGAAGTTCAAAAACTAATTGATTCAGAACTGTCCATCGTATTCTATGATTTCCCTTAAATTTCCAGGTCTTCATAATCCAGTTGACCACCATAAGAAATAGAAGGGGCGAGAGACAGTAAGCAGCCTTGTCTTACTCCGGTCCTCACTTGCAATGCATTTGTCAGCTATCCTCCATGCACCACTTTGCAATGTAGTCCGTCGTATGAATTCCGGATGATGTTGACGATCTTCTCAGGTACTCCATGGTGTCGAAAAAGTTTCTCTAAGGTCTTCCTGTCCACAATGTCGAATGATTCCTGATAATCAATGAGGTTGATGTATAGTGACGAGCTCCATTCAATTGATTGCTCAACGATGATCCGTAGCGTCACGATTTGGTTTGTGCACGACCGATTCTCACGGAATACGGTCTGTTGATTTCAAAGCTGGACGTCTACTGAGTCTTTCATCCGGTTCGGTAGTACCGTTGGAAACTCGTCCTGGTACCGATGGTAGAATGATTCCTCTGTAGTTCTCACATTCGTTCACATCCTCTTTATTTGGTTTCTTGATATACCTAGTACTTTTCTTTCCAGTCTGTTGGTACTTGCTCCTCCTCCTAAATCTTTCTGAATAGATCGTGGAGCATGCTTGCAGTCACTTCTATGTCTGACTTCAGTATTTTGGCTGGTATATTGCCAGATTCTGTTACTTCCCTGCTCTTAATTTGTATGTTGATCATTCCAATTTCTTTGATCGTTGGTGGAGTGACACCTATAGGAAGGTCTGCGTATGGTGCCTTGATGTCCGGTGGATTCAATGGAACTGGCCTATTCAGGAGGTTTTTGAATATTCCACTCATCTGTTCCTCTGTTATTAAATCTCAGTGATTCGCTTGCTGTCTTTGTCCTTAACCGATCGCTCTGATTTACTATATTTCCCTGCTGGTTTGTTCGTTGTCTGACATAGCTGTTTCATATTTCCTTCTCTTGAAGCTTTTTCCGCTGTCGTTGCTAAGTGTTCAACATATTTCTGCTTGTCCGCTTTAATGTTCCTCTTCACTTGCTTGTTCGGCTGGTTTTTAAATTGCTATCTTCTTGTTCCTTCTTTCATGATTCTTGTCCACGGTTTCGACAAAAACGGTGTTTGTTGCGGCCCAGTATCTCCTGACACGTTGAAGTTAGTGCTGCTGTGATCCTTTTCAGTCGTCCCCAATCGTAGTTTCTTCTTTTCAGTAGATTCTGTTAGTCTTCGAACTTGTTGTTGAGAAATATCTTGAATTTGTTTTTATTAGTAGCTCGTAAGAAGGCTATATTTAATCTTCGCAATGCTGTTTCCACAATTGTCCAGTGCCTCTTTAGCTTCAATTTCATATTGGCGAGTACCAAGTGGTGGTCTGAAGCTACGTTAGCTCCTCTCTTGGTTCTCACCTCTTCCACTGAACTTCTGAATATTTCACTGATATTATCGACCTGGTTGTATGTAGTGTGGTCCAGCGGGACCCATGTAGCTTTGTGTGTCTGTTTGTGGGGGAATATTGTACCGTCTATAACCACTTTGTTGAATGAACATAAATTTACAAATCTATCACCATTCTCGTTATTTACTCCCAGTCAGTCCATATTTTCCTATGATTTCTTCATACACGGTGTTGTCCATTACGACTTTCGAGTTTACGAACCCTGTCGAGATGGTCAGGTCATTTCTTGTGAAATTCTTTATGATCGACTGTAGCCTCTTAAAAAACTGATCGTTATCGTCTTCATTAATATCGTTGATGGGTGCGTAGCAATGAATGGCAGTCGTTGGGATTCCTTTCTTCTTTGTTTCGAAGGATGTTTTTATGATTCTGGATCCATGAGATTCCTTTGCTATCAGTGCTTTTCGTGCTTCATTGAGTGTGTGGATCATTTTCTTTTTCATGAACAGAGTACAACAATATATCTCCCGAATCTAACCTTTTCTGTCCAAATTTGATACAATGGGTTTCGCTTACTGTGAGAACCGTCATGATATATCTCCTCATTTCCATAGTTATTTGATTGGTCCTCCTGGTTTCTCAAACTGTCCGGACATTTCATGTACCTTCATTAATTGTTGCTCCGGTTGTTAGAAATGGCATCAACCTCTTGACTCCCGAAGAATCTCGGCTTTCATCATGAGGCATCACAATTATTCCTTCAACCCGGAGGCCAGAGTTTATATGGTCTGATTTGTTTATTCTGGTTAGCGTTTCTTAGCAATATTGTCTTCTACAGGATAGGAATGCTGACCCCATGCCCACTCATCCTCCATTTTGTTGGCTTGGGACTAACAGTAATCTAACAAGAGCGACAGGCGTAAATCTAAACTACATGGAACACTAATTATTAGAGATATCATTATCTTTACTTAATACCCATTGAGGTCTATAGGAAATATAAAAAATTAATGCTAACTTTATTTTCATTTCAATATTATGTTCATTTGTAAGGTTAGACTTGATAGTTTCAAATGAATTGAGCATTGGATAGAGACTTGATAATCAATGTATTTTTTGGTATATCCCAATGAGTAGAAAAATGGTATTACTGACGTGTCTTGACTTATTATAAGCCACTTGTTCTGAGTAAATAAATAACGGAATTGAACTAACACAAGTTTAAATAATACAGAGGTATTGAGTTCAACTGACAGGCTTATTATTGTATTTTTGCCATTTTATACGAGAAATTATTTGAATTGGTTGAGTACTAAGCTGTTATTCAGTGAATCACTAATAAACTAATTTTCTTAATTTAGTTTCGAAAACTCAAAAAAGGACTAATATTCATTGGTTTATGTTATCAGCACTAGATGTAGCACTAGAACAGGTAAGCATCCTGTATTTATTTCTATTAATATTTTATCATATTCGCTCCATTAATGCCCAATCAGAAGCATCTTAATTACTGTATTAAAATATATATCAAATTGTCAATTTCTGGCACTACTTTTTGAAACTTATTGACCTTTTAAACTTGATATTTACATTAATTTTATACAACCTACACCAAAATGTAATTGTTCAAGCATCAGTAACATCTTGTTTTATGTTTGAAGAGCTCAAAGTGAAACACATAATTTTTTGATTGAGATCTTGAACCAATTGATGTTAGACTATCACAATTGAAAACCTGGAAGCACTGGACGGTCGTTTCGTCCTATTGTGGGACTCCTCAGCAGTGCGCATCCACGATCCCGCGAGCGGGATCCGAACCCAGGGCCTTCGGTCTCGCGCGCGAACGCTTAACCAACTGGACCACTGAGCCAGCATCCAATGGTGATAGTTTCTAACATCAACCAATCCACGAAATTGCGCGACCAACTTCCATTGTACTGAAGTAGATAACTGTCTCTACCCGACAAGGAGTGCTCAATATTTATATAAGTTTGTTAAAATAATCAAAAGATATCATGTTTTACTCAACAATTAAAGTTCCTGTGTTTAATTCCATCTAACATCATCAACACAAAATACAGTGATTGAAATCAGATATATTTCTCTCTTATTTATATCTTGTTTTCTATTCATTTATTCAAAAATTTTATATTATGACCGTTGAAACGTTGAAAGATCATTTCAAGTCGACAAAAAAATGAAAGAAATAAAAGTTCATATATACTCAGACAATTGAAGTGACCTAATAATGATAAATAATAAAAGAATATTTACATAGTTCCTGATAAGTTTTACCATAAATATACATTATATAACCAATCTAAGTGTATAAAATATACCCCGAAAAAGTAATCATATGACTAGTTTATTTAATCATATCTAAAATATTCAAAAAAACTAAAAAAAACGTGCAAATTTGACAGTAATCATGAATAGTAAATATGAAAAACCATAGGTTATCTTATCAATATACAATAGAATATAATTGTACACATTCACACATATATACTACATAATCATAGTAATGTATACATAACTAGTCTAATATAAAAATGCATATTGTAAAGTGTTTATAGTAGATTTTAATAGTATCTTTCTTGCTAATGAGAACTTCTTATCAAAGAAAATAGCAAGGAACCAATACAAAAATATTATTCATATTTTAATAGTTAAGATCACGAGTCAATTGAAGCTAGACTACCATGGAAAACTTGGAAACACTGCAAGGCTGTTTCGTTCTATTGTGGGACTCCTCAGCAGTGTTCATTCATGATCTCGTTTCGCGAGATACGAACCTAGTGTTATATCCGAGTGAAGATTAAATCACGAGTAACTTCTGAGACATATTAATTCACTAATATTATCTGTACATTCTTATGGTATAACTATTCAATAATTAGATTAGGTATATTTATATTCCTCTTATTATAAGCTTTATTTTGACCTTTAATTTATTATTGTTCGACTTACTGTTCTTAAGCTATGTTCAGTTTATTGACTACTGACTCCCACGTTCACAGTCACTTTTTCGCCTTATTGTGCACAAATGTTATTTCCTATTTTTATGGTGGGTTGCGATCTGTTTGATTGATATATAAACCCAGTATGATTCGATTCGTTTCGCATAGTGGAAGTTGGTATTGGTGTTCTGTACGCAAGTGGACGGGCTAGGCGGACATAGGACCAATAAGGACGCTAGGCTGCTCATACCGGTCGAACGTCATTGGCTCGGCACAGTGCCAAGATTGTATAAGTCGTATTTTGATTGGTGGATAAATCACGTGATAAAAAGCTGGACATAAAGTTACAACGCCTAGGACCTGTCAGTCTCGAGCGCAATCGCTTAACCATTAGAACACTGAGCTGGTCGGCATCCAACGGTGTTAATGTCTAAATTCAACCAATTTACAAAGTTGAGCGGCACATCCACCATTGTCATCAGTAAGTTACTATCTCACAACAGACCTGGTTGAACTCCATTGGTCACTGCTTCTCACTAGAACTCCAAGATATATATCTTGGAGACCATCACTAGTGAACATATGTTGATTAATATCACAAGGCATTTAATGATCATACATAATTCTATTTTAATTCTTCAATATGAAATAATCATCTTTTATTATTCACAGTGAAAATGATAATATTAAATGAAACGTAGAAGTCATTTAATCAGGTTCAAATTATTTCTGGGAAATTTAATTTTGACAATTTTTCTAATTTTTGGTCAACATCATATTAGAAATCAATTAACTATTTCTACAAAAAAAATTACTTACTTACTTACTTATGCCCGTTACTTCCAGTGGAGCATAGGTTTCCGACCATCATTCTCTAACTGTGGTAGGATAAATATTATGCCTCAAATGTTTTACATTCAAATATTAGTAGATTTAATTTTGTTTAAATAAATTTCATTTGGACAAGATATGAATTATTTGACCAATTTAAAATAACTCTGATATACCTAAAAGTTAGTAAATTCAATAAGGATTTGTATTTGCAGTTATTCATTAACTTATGTATGAATATACTTTTATAGATCATTTTTTAGTTTAGAATGTAAAAGATGGTGTGGTTAAATGGACTTTTTTAAAACAAATAGTATTTGTTCATTTAGAAGAATTGCACAGACTGAAAAATATAGTGATATTCACTATTTACCTATATATTGCTTATGGAAATAACGAACTCTGGTGTGTGCTATTGATGTCGATAGATATAAGTAGTATGTATCATCAATGCCTGGAGGCAGAAGGTTAAGAAGATCGAAGAAAAGAGAACGAGAACAATGAATGATTGATGTGAAAAAGAAGGAACAGTGAAGTATGAAACGATTGTTTGATATTTTGCAAATGAAGTATTTACTGTATGGTTTTCACATTTTACGAAGATATTCTTTAATTTTGTGTTCGAATACATTCCATTGTCCGCACTTGTGTTCTAGTTCACTACAACACTATTGACATTAATATAATAACAAGCTAATCTAGTTGTGAATATATCTTTGTACGTTTAAAGAAATCATAAAATGCCTATCTAATCCTTATGCTTTCATTATAAAAACGATTGCGTAACAGAAAGTTCAACAGATATCCTGAGTAAAAGGCACCACTTAGTCCAATTACATCATCACAATGTATACAAAAAAAGACTGTAATCCTCTTTTGTGTATGTCCAATTGTTATTTAGTGAGATATACCAAATTGGCGATTATGATTATGAGGCAAGTTTATTCTTTTACTCAAAAGACATAAAAAATAAAATGATTATTTATTGGTTTAGTTCTCATAGATAACAGTTTGAGTAGTTAGGACAGATTTATAACGAAATATATACGGTTTTACTACAACTGATGTCAAGCTAAGGATCAGAAAATGATTAGTTTTAGAAATGACATTGAAGACGTTTTCTCAACTAGTCAATCTTTTTTTAATATAAGCAGATAATTACAAATCGGAAATCCCCATGGTTTATGTGTATTGACCTAAAATATATTTAATCAGAAAACTCTTGTAACATTCCCAAATAATTTCAAATGATAAATAAATGATTGCACAAATCCTATAAAAATATAAACTAAACGGTCAAGAATCATTCAGAATTATCCATGAGTGTAATATTTGTCACATAATTCTGATATTACAATTATTTACTATCTAACAGCTGAGATCATGAGTCAGTTGAAGCTAGACTATCATGGAAAACCTGAAAACACTAGGCGGCCGTTTCGTCCTACTTCGGGACTCTTCAGCATTGCGCACCCACGATCGCGCTTCTCAAGATTCGAACCCAGGACCTATCGGTCTCGTGCACGAACGCATAACCTTTAGACCACTGAGCCGGATGTGTCGTTCAATCTTGTGGATTGGTTGAATTTAGATATCAACATCATTGGATGCCGATTCAGTGGTCTAAAGGTTAAGCGTTCGTGCACGAGACCGATAGGTCCTGGGTTCGGATCTCACGAAGCGGGGTCGTGGGTGCGCACTGATGAGAAATCTATCAATAAGACGAAACACCCGTGTAGTGCTTCCAGGTTTTCCATGGTAGTCTAGCTTCAACTATCTCATGATTTCAACTGTTAAATTTACTATAATATCCACAAAAGTCTCTTTCGAATATTTACTTTCTATTTCTAGTCATGATAGCATCAAATTATAATTTATTTCACGTTTTGCTATTATTTCTATAAAAAGATATCACTTCGAATTTATGTAACTTTTCCAGTATAATTAAATCAAAGTCATGTGTAGATTTCCAATTAGTTGAAAGTGATATTAAGCATTAAATGATTTGTTATATATGCCTGATTTCATATAAATAACGTTTAATAGGTCTATATAAAATAATTTTCTGATTATTGGTTAGCAGTTGCTATGTAAATACTATTCGATAATATTGAATGAAACTTATTAAACTGTAAGTTTTCAGATGTTGAGCATAAATAGAATTTATACAAATGATTTTGTTAACATGTTTTAAGATTGGTTCAATTAGCTTGATATCGTTCTATATTTTAGATTGTAAACATTCAGTGTAATACTTGAAGTAATAAGTAGTTTGATTAATTCTACGAACTATGATATTCTGTTTGAAATTATAACAGTAAATGTTTGAAATCAATTCAAGGCTGTAAATGCTTAGAGTTTTTATAATGAAACTATTTCGAATATATACTATAATAATATGATATGTTTCACAAGTAATTAGGTCGAGGAAAACATAACCAGCTTTGTTCATGTAACTATTTCCCATTACAAATTTAAACCAAATTTACAACCATAAGCAACTGATGAGAAACCATGAGATATTATTCTGCTTCAATTGTTGTTTTGGCTTTTTGCTGGTTACTGTTGGACTGATTTATAATAACATAGCATAGAGTAGTAAATCATTTTATGTTGAATCATTAATTTTTTTATTATTTGTAGTACATGTACTGTAGTGAACAGAACACGGGTGGGGACAATCGAATAATCTAATAATCATAAAGTAAATACTTAATTTGCAAAATGTACACCAATTGTCTCGAAATGACTCAAACTTTATTGTTCTTGCATTTTCATACAAATTGCATACTGTTTCCATTCTTTACTGTTCGATCCTCTTGTCTCTCTGCTACCATACCTTCTGTTTACGACTAGCATCATATACTAATTATGACAATATAACTAGTGCACACCACAGTACTACAGATTAAGAGCATATCTTAATCTTTTGGCTATTTTAGTCCTTTAAATTTAATAAATTTGTACGAATAGCTTTGCTATGAAAGTTCATTAAGTGCTTATCGTCACAGTAAATGTTGGACTTATAAGCAAACTATTTAGTGTCATGATGTTGATACCATAAATTCATTTGAACCACATCTAAAGAATCTCAAGTGAAATACTTTATTCTTTAATAGAAATAATTGATAAATTTTCTAAATATACAAGGGGATTATAAGTGTATTGAAAAGAATAAATGATGGTAAACAGTTTATACCAAAATATTTAAGGTTTTTAGGAATAAAACATTTTAATAGGAATTCACCTGATATAAAGTTGATGCAAAATATTTCATTTACGGAAGTTTATATCCAAACTTTTGATCAACATACAATCAAGAAGTGATTTCATGAAGAAATTTCATATCATACATTTGTATATCATTCAAAGAAAATAATATTGACATTACTCGGAACTACTTATCATTCTTTGTTGAAATGTTTATTGAAAATTATACATACTTACTATAATAATAGTTATAAGGTTTATACCTATGATCGAATGTCATCAGGTACAGTATACGCACTATCAAATTGTAAAATAAAGGACACAATAACTGAATTTTATTGATACAATCAATAATTTCTATATGCAGACAGACAGTTAATAACACGTTTTATGTTAGATGATTGGAAGCAGTTGAGAGAGATCTTTGAACTTTCGGTTTGGTAGGTAATCAATAAGACTTATCTTCATTACTTTATTTAAAATTCTGGCTGCCTTGTGCGGAAGTCATAAATATTACCGCTAAGTTAGATTAAAATTGTTTGTTCAGTTGTCGCATAAATATCTTACATATTTTGGGAATTTCTGACCTGTTCAAAGTTGTTTCAAAAAGTCGTCTGGATCTGTTTAAAGAATGAACAGTAATGGTAGCACATTAGAATGAACTCATTCACTTGGTGTTGTTTTATTTGTATCTTCCGATTGTTATTTAGGACTCCAATTAATCAGTCTCATGTTGCCATATGTGCATCTTGTGCGGTTCGCCTCGATATAGCCTTAATCACAAACTTCTTAAGCAAAGATGGATAGTGGCTAGCAGTGGAATCAGAACACAGTAGCTCAGTGAAAAACGCGATGGCGTTTGAAGTGAACGGTACTGGGTTTGAGTCTCGGAGTGAACATCAACTCTGAAATGCAAGTACTTCCAGCTGATGAGTCCCAATTAGGACGAAACGCACGTCCTGGATTTCACTGCTAGTCGTTATACATTTTTACTTAAGAATGAATTCGTGTTATTTTGCTACAATATTTATTCTTTCACTATTCATGTTTATAAATGGAGAAAGTTGTATAACATTACTTAATATTAATAATTTCTAGTGTTGAGTACGAGGCATTGATGTTTATTTACCATTTTACAGATAACCACACATTTGTATTAGATAGGCTAGACTCTATTTTAATAAATTTAAAACAATGTAAAACAATTAAAAATATTCGTGTCCTAACTAAAATGTGTTAGGTCAAACATTCTCTTTTCATTGTTCAATAAAAGTACAATACCTATAATTTACAGGCACTTTTCTGTTCATTTAGTGAGTGAATGATACAATTGAGAAAATATCTTTGTAGGAGGATTTCATGTCAATCATTTAAAGCTATCTACAAATATCTTCTATGAATATTCCATTATAGCGCATTCCAAATCGCTAGATAAGTAAGATGAATAAGGGAAAAGTTGGAGCTTGAAGCGATACCTTCAATGATTTTTATTCTCTTACTTGGAGTACTCACTTCCTACGTGAAATGACAATGTCCGAAAATGTTTATTACCATAAACATACGGAATACTTATGTCAGACGCACTACAAATTCACGGACATTTATTCTATCTGACAACAACTATTTGATTTTATCTAATTATTACGGTTTATGATTTACTCTTTATCAAATCAATCAATTTGAAAATATAAAACTCGAAAACAACAATGAGACAGCTTACTGAAGCTCTACATATAACCATAGAAGATTTGTTCAAGTATCACTTTACTTTAGTATCATAATTCCATAGCTGTACATTACTGATTATTTTGATAGTTTTGTTCTCTGAGCTGGATGGTTTAGTCGTAGAGTTTTCATCATCATCATCATCACAAACTTCAGGTAGAAGTGAAGCGTTCAAATTTTTCCACATATGGATCACAGCTTGTCCTGTAGACCTTGGTGTTGATTAGTTCTTGTTGATCATAAGCTTGTCATTGTTTATTTCTTTATTTTGGTTGTATGTCCTTGAAGTTTGTGTTGATGATGTTGTTCAGAAGAATGATGAAAGTTCTACAATCAAACCATCTAGCTAAGAGAACAAAAATTCACCGAAATCATCCACATGAGCAACAAATCTCCACCATTTCATAACTGATTATATAATAGACTTATTTATCATTGAGTAACATAACTTCCAATAATTATTAGTTGATTTCGTACACATTTTGTTGTGAATAAAATGCACAAAGATTGCACACAATATTTGAATTCAATGTAGATTTACTTTTACATAGTATGGTAGATATTTTCTAATCTTTCGGTCATAAACTTGGGAGTTATGAGGTGGTGGAGAAGATTTGTAGCTCAGGTGGATGATTTTTGATGGAGTTTTGTTCTCTAGCAGTCAAATGCCATGATACTTCCTCACTTATATCAATACACATGGACAACTGCGGACACTCATTTGATTGGAAAAGTGTGGAAATCTTGGACAGAGGAAATTCCAGAAAAACTAGAGAATTTTTAGAAGCTTGACACTCAGGTCAATCAGCAATCAACAAGCACATTGAAATCGATCCGATTTATCAACCAATCAGGAAAATGATGCATAAATATAGGAAAAACAGTCAAACCAATGGGAGACACAACCAAAACAATGACAAATTTAAGGTCAATAAGGACCAATCAACGTCGAGGTGTACAGAACGAGCTTTGAAACGCATATGGAGAAATTTGAACACTTTACTTTTATCTGAAGTTTGTGCTGATGATGTCGTTCAGAAGAACGATGGAAGCTCTACGACCAAACCATCCAGCTCAGAGAATAAAACTCAATCAAAAACTTGGGAGTTATATAACTAGGTAAATACTTTACATATATCTAACGAAAGAATCTAAATGTATGATGGATTTGTACACCTTAATTTATGTGAAAATTTAAACAAACTAATTCGTTCGTTTTATAATATAAAATTAACACAAATTGCAGGATCTTTTCGAAATTCCTTAATTCTTCAACGTTTTAATTACCAAAATAGTGTACTGAATGTTATTTGAGATTGAAAAATTTCTATTTCAATAGAAAGAAATCACTAAACAAACTATAATGAATAGCTGAAATGTCGTGAGCAGTAGAATCGGGGATGTGCATTTCGTTCCATTAGAGAATTATCGGCTGGATGTATTTGAGTTGATATTAAATCTGAAATTCGAAACCAGTATCTCTAGCCTCAAATGTTATCGCATTTTCCACCCAGCAACTGAGTTTTGGTTGACATACGTGAATCTTGTAAAGATTGTGTCGATATAGTTATTATTTCCCGGAGTGGATATTAAGTCTGGGATGCAGGTACATCCAGCTAACGTGTTCAAAATCGAACAAAACGTGCAACATTTATCAAAAGATTTTCACTGTTTATTTTCTCTAATACTCCTTATCATATTGTGCATGAAGGATAGAGTCTGGCATTTCCTACAAATCATGTGAAGCATCTCTCAAATGTCATATTTTTGAGCAAAAATAATAAAAAAAATTAATGTATGAAATTTTATACTTCATACTCAATTAGGGTTTTTAGTAGGCTGGAATTTGTCCTTTACATTAGTTGGTAAAATTCGAAAGAAATAATGGATCATTTCAATGAAAAATATGGTTACACAGAGACTTGTTCGATAATAAACACATCAGAGAAAGTGAATAAAAACTGATGAATGTGTAGTTTTGGAATTATTGAATGATGAAACGTATCTGAATTAGAAACAAACACTAGGTCATTGGTAATTGAAGCAAAAATTTTACCAATTGAGGATTTAATTTATCCCGTCACGGGATCAGGTCAATTTTATGAGGTTATCTGTTGTTTTACTAAATCGAAGTCCATATATTATAAGCATGTTAATCCTAATAAGCGTTATTTACTGTCAAATAAATCATTGTTGCCGTTTCCCCACTGTGACATTAAGAGACTTATGTAAGAATCTTATGGAGAAAAATAGATATTCACAAGGACTAAATGCAATCGAATCAAAGTTAAAGCCTAATTGACAAGATAGATTTATTTAACATCAAGAAAACTGCATCAGTAAATTAAGTCACACGGACGATACTCATCTAACAGAATTCTAATGGCATTTAAAACTAAGTTATGACAACGTTTATCTCGAGGACAGGATGTAACAATTGAGGTCGCAGTTGTGTAGTTAAGAAACATCGAATGGATATAATATCACCAGTAGTAGAATCCAGAGCATTTGTTTCCTCCTGTTTGAGACTCGTCAGACTGAGGTGTTAATATCCTAGAATTATTGTTAACTCAGCACTCAAACCTAGTACTTTGCGATTAAAAATGTAATAGTACAATGTAATTAAGATGTGTTTAATATACTGCATTACTTCCTACAAATTAGTATAATTTTACTCTACTTTCTAGTAATAACCTTTTCCAAAATCTTTACAAAGAACTTTGAGGAATTTTATGTCTACCGGATACAAACACATTTTTTTTGTAAATAACATTAATTATAGAGGTCATAGTCAGAATCTTCAATAAGAACGTCAAGACAGTTCTACTGTACGGAGCTAAAACTTGAAGGAATACTATAACCATCATCAAGAAGGTACAAATATTTATAAATAGTTGTCATCGCAAGGTACTCAATATACATTGACCGGATACCATCAGTAACAGCCTTTTGTGGGAGAGAACAAACCAGCTTCCAGCTGAAGAGGAAATTAGGAAACGACGATGGGAATGGATAGTATATACATTACGCAAATCATCAAACTGCATCACGGGACAAGCCCTAACTTGGAATCGTGAAGGGAAACGGAAAAGTGGAAGGCCGAAAAACACATTACGTCGGGTAATAGAATCAGATATGTAAAGGATGAATTACAACTGGAAAGGATTGCCCAAGACATGGTTGGATGGAGAATGCTGGTGAGCGGCCTGTGCTCCTCCACGAGGAGTAACAGGCGTAAGTAAGTAAGTAAGTCAGTAATAGAGGTCTGGTTCTCCATGTTCATTTGACTATTTAAAAACCACTCACCTTATTGAGCTACAGTGAATTTCGTTCAAACCATATACTAAGCCTTCTAAAGTCCACATAAATTAGAGTTACTACTCTCTTAGTTCATCTTCAATTAACTGGTCAAATTGTTTACCTTATCAACAGAAATAAACAATATTTTAAAAAAATTATTCACAAAAGTGTAGGTAACATGAAATGACTTTTTCTCTTACGTCATTCTAATTTCCTATTCCATCGATTTATTTTTAAAGAAAAACCTCTAATGTTTATCTAATAAATTCCATTTAATAAGAAAAAAAGATATTTATGCCTATAAGGTGAAGAGTTTGTCTATAAATCACATCCTTATTTAAAACCATTACAATAATAAAACAGTTACTTCAATATTATCTTATTCTTTTACAAATTAGGCGCCTAGTTTAAACAATTTAATTTAGAATAATTAAGTATTAAAAATAAACATGTTCACGATCATATCAGTAACTTTATAATGATTCTTATTCACGAATATGCCCCTAAATACTCTGATACAGCCGAGAGTTGAGAGAGTCAGCCCTCCCTCTCGAAATGCTTACACATGGCCACCTACATATAACCACTGCCAGAGAAGTCCTACTCGCTGCCTTTTCGTGGAGGGGATGTTGTTTACGAAATAGAGAGGACGAAAAGCGACTGTCTGTCGCTTTAACTGAGTTTAAGGACACGGAGAGTTCACCTAGAGGAGTTGGGAAACCCTGATTCCAAACCAATGGTGTTCATGGGCTTCAGGATCATAAAGGAACAAATAGCGTATGAACCAATTGTCGATCAACGGCTACCATGGGATTGCATCGCCTAATGTTGCTCCACTGCCTTGTGGATCAGACCTTATAGGTTGAAGGCTCCGAATGTGGTTTCCTAACTAAACCACTTGCTTCGGTTTGGGCACCTGGGCAGTATCCCAGCCCTCACACAAATCGAATGATCTATGTGATTCATATCTATTTGGTGCCTCCTTGTACCAATGTTTGTTTGTTTAAATAAATAGATAGAGAATATATATATATATATATATATATATATATATATATATATATATATATATATATATATATCATGACTATCTAAATTAAACATTATTATCCCTATATATTTAAGACAAAGGATTCACAATCCTTAATTTATCTATACAAAGGAGCATCGAATAAATACGCGCCACACAAGTCACTTGATTTATATGTGGGCTGTGATACCGCTAGTGTGACCAAACCGAAGCAGATGGTTTAGTTAGAAAACCCTATTCAGAGCCTTCAACCTGAAAGTTTGATCCACAAGGCAGTGGAGGAAAGTCAGGAGATGCAATCCCATGGCAGCCGTTGATCGACAATTGGTTCACACGCTATTTGTTCCTGGAGCCCATGTGCACTATTGGTTTGGAATCAGGGTTTTCTAACTCTCCTAGGTGGACCCTCTGTGTCTGTCATCGTGATATGGTCACCGGTAAGTTGTTTAATGCGAAGTAAGATTTTAGAAATGTTTAGATCCTTAAGAGAATACTTTCGTAGATAGAATGATACTAATTCTTACTGCTTATAGTTAGGTGTTTTTATTAGTTACTAGGACATGTTTTGCAGCTAATCCTAGGTTATATGTAAACTATAAATAAATGGAATACATATTGTTTTTTACTTTACAGTTTCCAAAACTGCATTGTATTCTTTTAATGTTTTGTTCACTCCAGTAAAATTTGACTATTTTGCAAGAATCTAAAATGAATCATGAAATTTTCAGGTCGATATTAACTCCGCCAGGAGTCCCTCCGTGGCCTACTGCCGGTCCGAAGCCCGGATAAAGGGAGAGGGTTGGGCGTTGGGTTAGCGAACCCATCCCGTAGAAAACTAACTCCCCAAAAACCGTTAATCAGAAAAAATTATTCTAACCAGGTCGATATTGTTTACAAATATGTCAAGGCAACTTTTAGACATCAGGTTATTTGAAGGAATGATAACAGACAAAAACATATATATGTATACCTGATCAAATAAGGTTAGACAAGAATAATTATTACGTAAAAAACATCCACAAACAACTCGTTAGTAACTTTTTTTGTTAAACTTATAGACTGTTGGGCATTTTGCATAAAATAATCATTGAAAAATGAGCCGTTAGAACCGGTTTATCGGAGACTAATTCGGTATAGATAAAGTGATTCATCCTATTTTGTTGTAGCAATAAGAAATAAGAAGCCTAAACAAACTACAATAAACAAAAATATCTACTTCGATTCAACTTGAATTCCAAGGTGACAGCATTACAAGTACAGTCAACAGAAAACTGAAAACTAACCAGAACATATCATGTAGCTTGTTCATTAATGAAAACAAATATTGGTAGGCGCCTTTTACATGTCACCGCCAACTGTGAATATAAATTTATATGTGTCCGCTCTAGCAGAGACTTCGGTAGAACCGGAAGAACAGCCTACGCTCATTCCTAAGAACATGTTCAGAAACACCTTAGATCAAGCAGACTAGGCTTTCAGTTATGCTACTTCAAGAAATAGCTTTCATACAGGGAGTCGATTTGATACACTTGACTCTTAAAAACACCATTATTCTATTTCAATTGCACTATTTTCAATTACTCCAAATCTATAATTTACTAAATTATTAGCTTTAAACTATTTAGTTATTATTCTGACGTTGTAGAGCCGTCAATTTTACACTGATTATCAACTTCATTTGTATTTTTTACTCAACCGTGGTAATACATATTTACATCTAACCACCTTCAGTAGTTTACGTTTAGATACAATTTAATCTCAAAGTACTATACGTTGTTTGTAAGCAGCTAATGAGAATCAAATGGAATAAAATGAAACCATTTATAGTGGTTATTTGGACTCAGTAGCTAAGTGGATGACACAATGAGCATTTAAAGAGAGCGGTACTGGGTTTAAGTTCTGGTGAAAACAAAAACAATGATCTTTAGGTTTATTCATTTGACGAGTTCCAGATGAAACCAAATGTAGATCCTAGATTCCACTGCTAAACTCTATCAAATTGTGCTTTAAACGAATGCATTTTATTTTGCTCAGATCTTTGTCTCTATTATTTTCAAGGAGATAAATGGAATTATATGTATGGAATTGATGTAAACAAAGCACATATGTCAGTATGTACTTTATTTTTTATGAATTTATTATGTTTATACAAAGTTATTTTCATAACAAACAAAATAGTTGTCATATGAAAATCTAAAAGAAAATGTGTAATTTGTCACTTGGTGGTCAGAATCAACGTGTTTTTTCCTTTTACGAGACTTATGTCTAAATAATATGTCTTGGTAGATTTACGCTAGAGAAAAAGTTATTCATTCTTTTAAACGTAGAAGTAGAACTGCTCAAATTTAAGTTTTTAGTGGCTTTATATCTGACTAAAGTTAGATCGGACGAATGATGGTGCTTGAAACACACATGCCGACAATCATCGTATAGAATCATCGACTCAACTGGCATCAGTGATTAACGAAATCAAATAAGCCAAATACAAGAATGGATTATTGAATACGTATATTTCATAAAATCATTGGTTCACACAAACGATCAAAGAAACGAAACAAAGAAAGCGAAGAGAAGAGAGTGAGACGATGTGCAATGGAGATGATGAGTGGGCCAACTCCATCTAATCAAGAGTGAGTCGATATTTATAGTCAGATCAAAAATAAGTTACAGACATGTGATGAGTAAGATAAGAAATGCAAAAACACATGCGCTTACATAAAAATAGTCAAGCTGATAAGCGAATAATTAACAAGGTCAAAATGTGACTGGAAAAGAATGAATAAATCGGCCTGTTTTCAGAATCTAGAATAAGTTACGTGGGCTTGACGTAACAACTGACACTACAAGTTAACTGCATAAATTATTTACAGATGTACCTCGGCGTTATAGACAGAAATAACGTTTTCTCCAGTTTTTCGTAAAAAAGCACGTTGTTAAAAATACTACATCCTTCTTCTTTCAGTAGGAAGTTATTTTCTACTGATATCTTTCCTTTAAATATTGAGGAACACATTCTATCCATACTTAATCAAGTATCGGGTATTTCAGTACTTCTGATATTTAAAAAAATTAATGGAAGTATATCACTCAACTAATCTTCATATGCACTTGATAATCATTCAGTAAGTTTATTTTAGAGATGTTTGAGTTGGTGTATTCTGTAGAAAATTATAAATATAGGACAAAACAAACAATAGGTGTCATAGGTTTTCCAATAGTTCTACGGTTACTAAAAGTTATTGAGGAAAGACGTTTTCCTAGACACTGTAAACTGGGCACAATAAATTTACAGATAATTCCCATTTAAACATTAAAATTAAAACACGAATTTCAGCGAAGGGATCTCTTTTCAACGAATTTATTATCAAGCTGTACAATAAATTTAAACACTTGGTTATCATTGACAAGAATTTCTAACTACATAAAAGACTAGTAGACAAAATGTTGAAAAACGTCATCATAGTCATGAAAGTCTAGTTGAATAGTTTGTACAGTTCATCGACGAGGCATTTAGCAGCAATAAGTAAGAGATATAATAGTAATGATAAGACAGTTATTATGTCGAATGACGTCAGAAAATACATGAAAGGAAGTTGCATGTAAACGTGTACTTCTCACTATACTTTTATTAATACATACTGTAGAGTCAAATTGTTGACTTTTGCAGTTAATTTTATAATGCATAAAGGTTTTTTTTAAAATTTGATGATCGGCACATTATTATCCACATGGATTCACTTGATTTTAAGTAAACTAGCTTAATTTATAACCTCTATATCATGTTTCCTTGCGTGATGTTAAAAAATGTGAGCTTTAATCATAAAAAAGTTTAGATAATTTTTTTTGATAAACAGATATGAAAGCAAGTTGGTAGCAACCAAATTATTATAGTTAAATAAGTTTAAAGATAACTAATTAAATAAGGTGAACCAATTCGTCGAACAATCATTTAATGGATTCTATTGACACTACAGTACTGAATAATAATAATAAACATGCGTGAGTAATTACAGAATGGTGAATAATGTCAAATTTAACAAGTTCTTTAAGTGGTAACTGAATTCCATCGGTTGAATTATCATGTGACAAGTAATCTAGATGACTCGATATCGAGTAAATTGCGTTGAACTGTTTTATGGTTGGAGTTAGTTGACAGGCCGCATTGTAACTAGGTTTTGTATTAGTTGGGACTTGTCAGTAAGACGTAAATGTGATTTTCAAGCAAGTCATGATTCTAGTGAGATTAAAATGAAAGAAATGAAACCAGTCAAATTAACCGATTTCTAAAACTGAATAAATATACAGTGTATTTAGTTAACTAATGAAATTTAAGCTAGTTAGATTTAGTAAAAGCACAATTTTTATTAAAGAGCTTGCTTTGCTCACTTCTTTAGAAAGTTTAATAAAGATGAAAACTAGTGTGTTGTAGAAAGTTATCCTCAGAGTTGAGCAAGTCCACAGTGTAAATACATGTGAACATCTAAACACAAATGGTTTCATTTTCTTGAGCATAGAGTAAGCGCCCCATTCTCGATTCTGTTTTAATTTTCAAATTTTTTACTTCAATAAATTATCATGACGATAGTAATTTGTTGGGGATGCGGAGGAATAGACCAATAATTATCATGTTAAGTCCAATGGTGTCCTTAGACTTTAAATGGACATTTCCTATTGGTCGATATCTGCTCACTTGTTGAATATTGTACAAAATGTCGTTTTCTATTTTTATGGTACGATGTGGTATGTTTGGTTAGTATATAAATATAGTATGTCTGAAATACAATGATTCATAACTCAGAGGCTGAGATTTGTGTTCTGGACTCGACTGGCTGGGATAGACAGGGAAGTGGAACCAATCGGGACTCTAGGTCGTCCATTACGTTCGTACGTGTTTACGTGTCATTGAATCGATCGATAAATACGCTGCTCTCTAGTTTTTCAGTCAAGGACACAACAGTTAGCACAGAGTAAAAGTTGACCCAACTTAAAGTCACAACATAATTTATGATGAGTTTTCTTTTCACCAAGTTAAACTGAGATTGAAGTATGCGAAATTCCTTGAGTAAATTTATATTCAAACCATTATAGATATTTTCGGTAACTATTTCCTGAAGAACTGACTTATAATTTTGAATAAACAAAATGAGTAAAATAGAATAAAGAACTGTGAAATTAAGAATTGATTAAAGTCAAAAATGTGAACACTTGGATTTCAACTTGATGATTCATAAGTATTGTGCCCCATATGTCTTTACGATTTTCACCCTATTTGCGGTTAAAATTGAGCATATCTGATGAGTGACTTAACACAAAGAAACAGTTATTCAGTAGTTAGATTTCTTGACAGTTTACTCAAACACTCAGAGAACTAGACTTCTTAGTACAAATAACATAAAAAGATTCTTTTATTTTTCAATGAAAAAATATCCTTAACTTAATTTTCTATGTTTGTTAAATTATTGCATGTCTGAGTATGATCAATAAGCGAATGAGATCTCAAAAATGGACATATTTTTAATGTAACTCACAGTATAATGAGGTTTCCAGGGTATCAGTGCCATATACAATAAATATATATGCATTTCGTTTTGTTTTATACATTTAATGTTCTGAATAACGCTGATACAGCCTTCTAAGCCATACTGGGTATGATGAGTAAACTATGTGTTAATCGTCACTCAACAATTTCACTTTTCTTTTAAATTTATCGTTGAAATAGTATATATAAGCAGTTGAAGGTAACTGATGCAAAGCAATAACTTTCATTTAGTGACAGTCATCATTCACCCACAAGTAAATAATAGATGAATTACTCCAGGAATGAGTCATCCATGTTGACTATGCATTTTATAGCAGGTTATCGATGGCCTTTGTTTTAGCTTTAACAATGTAATCTAAAACACTAACTGAAAAAAAGATGTGATGAACATTTCAATTGGGATGATTATAAAACCCTGTAAGGAAAACAGGTTCCTAGTCAGAGGGATTGTATTATGAGAAAGATATGTAATTTAAAATGTAAAATACTGGATAATGTTTCAATAATAGTGAGTTTGTTATGTTTATCCAATGTTTGTTATTTAAGTAATTTCTACATAATTTTAATTACAATTTTTATATTGGCACATATTTAAAATTAAATCTGTAACAGCCTAGAATATAATTATTATCAGAAGGGGTTTTGTGGAGATTTTAGAAATTTCAATAGTTGAGTTCATGAGTCAATTAAAGCTAAACTACCATGGAAAACCTGAAAGCACTGGACGGCTGTTCCGTCCTAGTATGGGATTTCTCAGCAGTCCTCATCCACGATCCCGCCCTTCTGCGAGATTCGAACCCAGGACCTATCAGTCCCGCATCCGACGGTGTTAATGTCTAAATTCAACTAATCCACGAAATCGTGCCACCGTACACCATTGTCGTCAGTGAGTTACTACCTCACAGCAAACCCGGTTGAGCTCCACTGGTCACTGCTTCTCACTAGAACTCCAGGAAATGTCTCTTGTAATCAGTCATTAGTGAGCAGATGATTATTATCAGAAGGGGTCTTGTGAAGATTTTAGAAATTTCAATAGTTGAAATCATGAGTCTGATAGGTCCTGGGTTCGAATCTCGCGGGTAGCGGGATCGTGGATGCACACTGCTGAGGAGTCCTTTATTAGGACCTAACGGTCGTCCAATGCTTCCAGGTTTTCTGTGGTAGTCTAGCTTCAATTGACTCATGATTTAAACGATTGAAATACAATTATTTATGAACTATTAAGATTTCCATTAAAATGTCATGTATGTACTAAGATTTGTAGAATATTTTCTTATTTTTCATTTATGTAATCACATTGGTTAAAAGTTAGGATTATTCAACACATTCAGCAATTATTATTTACGTTTTTGGAATATTGGGAATCTTTTGGATTTATCGATTAAATGACAAAGAAAATCAAGAAAGAATCTGAAGATCTATCGTTAACAATGTAAAATAGTAAGCACTTACCATCCGATATAACGTTTTTTCTATCATAGTTAAACAGATGATTGATGTTATTTTTTGATACACTCTATTAACAATATACCGTTTTTCAATCTATAAGACTTTCATTCTGAGTGCTTCAGTTAGAACGATAATCTGTTCACTAAATGAATGAGTCAGTCAGTCAGGTACAACGTACGATCAGGCACATATATACATCGGTCCAAGTTGCCATACCTCATTAACACAAAAAGATAGACACCGGATTCATAAAAGTAGTTAATTCAGAGGTGGTAATATATAAAAGAAAGATTACAATATGGTACATGAAGAAAGAATTAGTTGGTAGAAAGAAAGATATGAAACGATTTTAATCTCTTAGTTTAAGGGAAGACAGAGAGTGTATACACCTACGCCATTGTGATCGGTTCTGAACCATGTCACCAAGAGTCTCCAACCAATGATTGGAGAATGAAGCAGAAATTAAATTTACTGACCTGATTACCAAATTGTTTATGTTTACAATATTGTTTAATGGCAATTTACTGATCTCATCAACATTTTTAGACATTTAAAAGCTCTTTTAAAACAAAAAAAAACGAGTAGATATATGATAATGAAAATTTAATTTTGTTAGTATGATCAAATACATATTTAAGTGTTTTTATGGTATAGAAAAATGAACAGCCACTTCACATCAATTTGATAAAATCTTAGTAAAAGCTTCTTGACAGAGGCGACCTATTCCTGCCATATAGTTATTTCAACAAGTTATGTTTTTATTTTGTTTCAACAGATCATTATATCAATTAATTGCATAAATTATTCAGGTGTGTTTGTGAGAAGTTTACGACATTTCACTGTACAAGTTACAAAATAGCTCAATCAAAGAAATCGTGGTTGCTGGCAATAAGCTTCGAAAAGAATATACATCACTCAGATGTAAGAGTCTTAAACTGCTAACATTTAACTGGCGACTATTCAATATTTATCATAAGGATCAATCAAGAGATAAGAAACGGAAACTTGTTGAAATACTTTGTGCTAAGAATTATAAAGCCAATAATCATAATAATGATGATAATATATACTTGCGACTTTTTAGTCGTCGAAAATATGAAGTGCCGACGTTCCTTCATCGACGAAGCTTGCTGTGTTCCCATAATAACTGACACTACAACTTCACTAATGAAGGTTGACTTTAATTTTCATGAATATAGAATATGTAATGTAATTGACTGATCTAATTTTGATTAGACATGTTTCATAGTACAATATATATCTTGTCTATTTTTATTACTTATTTGTACTAATAAATGGTAATACAAATATTTTATTTCAACTATCGGTTATGCGTGATATAATCGATTAATTATATAATAATTACCAATCTGTAATCGTATTCTTTGATTATTCGACTAAATCAATGTTAAACATTAGAACTTTCAAAGTAATAGCATGATTTTTTCTATTTATGAACAGTTTCTAAGTAAGTTTTTTTCTAATCATAACATAATGTAGTCAATTGTAAATGATTTCTAGTTATAATTATATCATAATCTTCTAGTTTAAAGACTATTGGAAATAATTTAATGGTGAAAGTTTAATTTATTATCATCTATTGAAACAATGTAGATTGATGATTTGTTCAACAATATTCTTATTGGATTTAGAATATGAATGATAGATGTATTAGAAGATAATGGGTTTTTCTTCTATGATTCTACATGTTCATTATAAAACATTAATAATAATAATACAACCAATCATTCATACTGTAATATCTCAAGTTATCTGAGAAGTATATTCTTTTGGTATTATTTGACTTGTATCTTCTCATTGAGGTTTAAGACTGTTATTGATTAGTCTGTTATCGGCATATGTGCATACTGTGCGTATGCCTCGATACAAGCCGAATATTACAAAGTGAATTTAAATTCACTCCATTGCACAAGCAAGTGGCTATCAAGACTCAGAAGCTAAGTGGATAACGCAATGTCGTTTGAAGCGAATAGTACTGGGTTCGAGTCCCAGAGTGAACATCAACTCTCTGAGATGCAGGTACATCCAGCTGACGAGTCCCAAATAGGACTGGATTCCACTGTTAGCCACTATCCATCATTGCTTACGAAGCATATTCTTATTATTAATCTGAAACGTTTTATAATGTATGAGAAAACATTACAACAATTTTTGTGTATAGTCCAATTGATTTATGAATGACACACAAGATTCAACATGAATATAAACGAACAAGACATTTTGACTTGAATGGAAAGAATGATAACCTAATTCATACTGGCGTTTCTCCTCTATAATAATACTTTGAAACAATCAGTATAAATTTAAATAAAAGTCATATAAGTGTTAGGAAAAAAAGTCAATACTATTGAGCGAGATTTGTGGAGGTTGTATGGTGTTTGAATGAACTAATGATACCTTTGTACTTGTTGAATGCTTGATTTTGAATCCCAAATACAGTACATTCGTTTGTGGTTATCTAGTAGTTCTTGATCCGATTACGTTATTTCTGGAATTTTTAGTTCATACTATATTTCAAATACTTATAAATATTACAGGTTGATTCAACTCAATATTATCACTAATGTTTTAATTTATGACAATTTCCTGAATTTTCGGTGAGAATTATTGGTTAGTTGAGTTTAGAGATATCAGAATTGGGATAGAAATCACCAGTATAGTTAGATGTTCGCCGAAGTAATATCACCAATTGATTAGAGTTGGGATTGTGAATCGTTAGATGTCACCTCAGTGGTTTGATAGTTATGCGCTAGCAGGGAAGAAAAAATGATTGCTGTAACTTGTTTAAGTCTAAAAAGTCAGTCTTTCGTTAAGTTACATATATTTTACAGAGGAAAAGTGGCACATTCTATACTGTCAGAAAAGACTTACACTAACATAAGTGACTCTCAGTTTTACGAAAACTATATTTGTAAAATATGAAAGGATTCCCATAAAGAATTATTTAGACGTTTCTAAAATGAGTGTACATTGTGTTCTTCTACGAAGTTAGTTCGACATTGCATTGCTCTTAACAGTCGTGCGAACATTTCCAAGAGTGAAGGCATGAACAAAGACATTATGTTGTTTGGTGACACAGTTTTTCGTTGCTAATGCACTGATGAATTATCTAGAGTATAAAATAGGTCGATATGTCAAATAAGTGCTCTAATGGGACTGCTTTTATGAATGATACCTTACATTTTAGTGATAAGAAGAGACTGATCGAGACCAGTAATGTCGGGCGTGATTCAAGTGTTACTGATGACAACGGATGGTGTTTACGAAATTCCACGGACTGAATATTGATAGGAATGTCAACCACTCAATTCAAATTCATTGGTTTGAAATATAAAACATTGATCAGAATAACAGAAAATCCTAAACTTGTTTTCTTTCCTAGTACCTTATGTAAAGTAGTTGTAAATGAAAATGCATTTTTCATGAAAATTTAGTTTATAAAAGTCAAACTGATAAATCACTGTAATGTGAATTGAAAATATTTTTTTTTCAGCTAGCGCTATCACAAAGCTCATATTTTCTAATGATTAATAGAAGCGTGTTTTTATTTCCTCCTAGGAATTTAGCAGAGTGACTATTCACAGAAAAGCTATTGGATATAAACTGTTGAAATTTCGAGATAATTACTCATAGTTATTCATAAAAGTTGAAAACATTGATCGTCTAAAATGTACGAAATACTAGCAAGTACTTCTTGAATATGTTTTATTGATGTTGCCAAAATAGACTACAGAACCCGAATCAATTAAATGGAAGACATGTGATTATCACAAACAGTTTAATAATCCGTCAGTAATGATAGTATGTTAACGAAGATGCTCAATCGCCCACCTAAATTTAAATGAAATAGTATCAAGTGGTGATTACCCAAAAAACTGAGTTATTGATGCAACCGTATCAAACGAATGAATGTTAAATGATGAGACATCAGCCAATCTATCATTTTAGGAAAATAGTGTGATTTATTTCAATTTTAAATGGATTGGATGATTTTGTTGTTGCTATTTCGTCTGAAATCTAATTAATCTTGATTAGCATATGAACCTCCTATGTCGGTTGCACCAATACAGCCGTAATGATACAAGTTAGTATGGAATTAACCCAAGAGGCGCGTTGCACCCCAATTTGGACCCGTCAGCTGAATGCTCCTGAAATCTGTAGCACAGCCGAAAAGTTATCGGGACTCGATAGCTAAGTGGATAACGAAATGGGCATTCGTGATATCACTTCTAATTTCATTTCATCGCCTTTATACTAAAGTGTAATTTATGTAATTTGAAAGATTTTTCACTAAGTTGTCAATTAACTAAAACAGTAAAAATCAACATTTTGATAGACTATAATAATTTCGATCAAATCTATATTTGTCTTGTAAATGATCACATTATACTGAAATTCATATACAATATGAATATTAGTCATTTGCTGTAATAGTTAAGAGATCAAATTTACAATTAAGTATGTTCATAACAGAGGTAAAAATAAGAAATACTCATATGGAAATTTTCTGTTATTATTATTATTTTAAAATCTTAAAAATTTATAAAATGAACCTAGTGATTTGTTATTACAAGCCCTCACATGGAATCCTCAAGGCCAAAGGAAAAGTGGAAGACCAAAGAACACATTACGCCGAGAAATGGAAATAGACATGAAAAAGATGAACAAGAATTGGATGGAATTAGAAAAGGAGGCCCAGGACAGAGTGGGTTGGAGAATGCTGGTCGGCGGCCTATGCTCATTTGGGAGTAACAGGCGTAAGTAAGTAAGTAAGTAAGATTTGTTATTGATCAATGGAACCTTCTATTAGTTATATTTTATGATGTTATGAATATAAATCGAAACAATTGTATTGATTGTTTACGTAAATTATTACACAATGTCGAATTATTAGACTGTATTGTATAAAATATTAAACCAATAATTTATTCTTTTGCTTATTCATTTGCATTCTAGACGATCAAAAGTAGTACAAGCGTTTAGACTTACTACATAAGTTTACTCAGAGACTGAAATGCAAAAGAATATCAAACAGATATATATAAATGATAGCAAAATTTATTTTCTAGGCAAAATCCGACTCATACGTCCGCGTCGTGCCTCCTGGATAGTGAGACGAATGTCTCATGAACCAACGTGAGCGGTAACCCGGGTGGTGGAGATCGGGCTAATCACCCACTCAACCTATACCCACAACCTGATTACGAAAACTACAAAGAATCATTGCACAATTATTAGTGGTCCAAAAAAGACAAAAAAATTCACAAAAACTAAAACTTGGTTTATGGAATGTCCGGAGTTGCTCTCAAGAGGGTAAGCTCCAACTGATTGCAGAACAAATTATCGAACGTAAGTACCACATAGCAGTGATTAGGGAAACTAGGATGGTCTCCAAAACCATCAAAATTGATAAAAACACCACTTTTCTCAACTCTAATCCTGACATAAATGACTACCGGAACACTGGTGTCGGCTCCATCATTAATAACCAGTCAGTGGTTTCCGCCACCAACTTTAAGGAGATAGATGGTACAATAGCTACCATTAAAATACATAGCAAAATCACTAACCAGACTATTAACCTCATTGGTTGTTATGCCCCAACTGAGTCTTCTAATGATGATATCAGTAAAGAAAACTTCTATCTTAAAATGAACAGCACAATTAAGAAACTTAAACTAAATAAACTTCCCATAATCATACTAGGTGACTTCAACTGTAGGCTAGGCCTGGACCTTCACGCTTACTAACCTAGTATCATAGGGAAAGCTATCAAGCTTGAACCAGAAACATCAACAGATGGCATGAGACTAATAAACTTATGCGAACCATTAAGTCTGCGAGTAATGAATACGTTCATTACTAAACCAGCTCATAAGACTTCCTTCTGGATGCACCCCAAGACCCAAATGGAACATATGATAGACCTCGTGTTAATAGAAAATAATTCTAAGTTAATGGTCTTGACATACACAACAGTCGATCTATGGAGCAAAACTCTGATCACTACATGGTCACAGCCATACTTAAGCTAAGGTACTTAAATAATAAACAAACCTCAAACACTAATAAGAGACCCAGACGAAGACAACGTAAGGCGATACACGCCTTGACGTCGGATTATCCAAGTATATTAGATAACTTACTTCAAAATGAATATAGTCTAAGTCAGATAGAAAGAGCAATCATACAAGCAGCTAACAAAGCTGCAATCCCATAAAAGTCTGCCACTAAAAGATGACAACACAGCATAAGTGGTCTCTGAAAGCAAGAGATAAAACAGAGAAAACAACTAAGATTAGCTTGGCTAAACAACTCCACAGCCCTTAATAAAAACCTTTATACTAAAGTCAGTAAGATTGTAAACAATAAGATTAAGTTAGCAAAAGACCAATATATCAAAGATAGAATAGATGAGATGAACTTTCTCTTCAAGAAACATGACTTACACTGAGCATATAAAATGCTGGATGATATATTGGCTACTATTCGAAACCAATCATATAGAACTAAAAGAACAAACCAAGTTAAAGATAGTGATCTTCAGCATCACTATCAGAACCTATTTAGTGCTAAATCAAAACTAAACATTACTCATCTATTCATAGGGATTACCCAGGATCCTGAACTTACTGTAGAAGAAATAAAACAAGGCTTAAAAAACATGAAAAACCAAACTACTCCTGGTAATGATGGCATCACTACTGAAATGATAAAGCATGGGGGAAGCAAACTCACTAACATATCACTAAATATAATGAATAAAATATGGAAAACTCCATGCACAATGCCAAACCACTGACTAGATGCAGATGTGATAAGCATATACAAAAACAAAGGATCAAGATCAGACCCTAATAACTATAGAAGTATCTTCCTGCTAGACACAATAGGAAAACTATTTGCAGGCATAGCCTGCAGTAGGCTAGTACAACTAATTGATAGATACCTCCCCATTACTCAATTTGGATTTAAGAAAGACTTAGCAACAACCCATGCCATAACGACATTAAGACACACCATTCAAACTACTTTAGATACAAACTGTACTATAGTTCTAACTTTCGTGGATTTAACTAAGGCTTTTGACACTATACCTAAACAATTAATACTAGACACACTAAATAAATTATGCCCCTCAAAAAATATAAACTACTGCATAGCTAAACTACTGGATAAACCTAAGGGCTATCTACGAAACACAAAACCAAACTTTACAATGCATAGGGGGGTTCGACAGGGTATTTAAGAACGTCCGGCCATCTTCAGTCTAGTCTTTCAAAGTATCTTAAAACCTTAAAAGGAATCACCTTAAAAGATCAGCATAATAGGAACTGGACAATTAAACACTTAGAATATGCTGATGACTTATGACTCATCACCAATACCACGGAAGAGGATACCAAAGCCTTAAACCACCTACAAAAATACTTAACTAACATTGGTATGGAGATATCAATCTCCAAAACCAAAGTCATGATTATAAATAAAAAGGACAACCTAGCAGCTGTAGAAATAGACAATAAAGAAATAGAGGAAGTAGAAGTCTTCCACTATCTTGGCTCCACCATAAATAACAAAGGAACCCCTGACAGTGCTATAACTCATAACATAGAAAAGGCTAAATCTGCAGTAATCAAAATTAGACCGATACTTAAATGTAGAGAACTTAGCCTTGGTACTAAAATAAAACTGGTGGATTCTTCAATAATCCCCATTCTCACATATGGACTAGAATCCATAGTACTAAGGAAACAAGACTGGACCAGACTAGAAACGGTTCTAAATACAATACGGCGAATGGTCTTAGGCATAAACGATAGAAAACAACTTAATGTACAACAACTTAAGCTAAAAGTAAACTTACCCAACTTAGCTAATAAAATCATGCAAAATAGATTAAACTTATGGTATACGGCACATAAAAGACCAAATAACCTAATGGTGAGGTCTCTAAATAGTGAATTCGATAACCCATGCAATAATAGGAAGGCACACACTAAAAACTGGCTAAGACAACTACACCAAGACATTGAAGAAATGGGTGAACGACTACCTGAGAACTGGATATTGCAGCCCAATAAGGTTAAAATCAACACATATCAGGAATACTTCCCCAAAATAATAGGTAAACGTCAACTAGACTATAAATGCCAAAATAATAACTGCGATAGAATGTTTGCAACAGTCAAAGAAATCAATAGACATTATAGAAATGATCATCAAAATAAACCCAGTAGAGTTTTACCCTACAAATGTCCCCTAAACGACTGTAATAAAACGTACAAAACTTTGGGCTGGCTTAATAAACAGATTCAGTCGTGTCACCCACATCACAAATCACTAGTAAAAGAAACGAAAATCCAAATAACTAAAAAATAATTCCATAAATAATGTAAATAGGTGTCCATACCCTAAATGCACTAAAAGTCTCCCAACTAAGAAAGGTATAATCAATCACTGCTATGTAGTACATAGATGGTCAGCAATCACCGGACGGAAAGTAAAACCAAAAACAAAAACCCTGAAAAAACAACTATTAAGCCCCTGTAGTTGTGCCGTGCTTCGATGTAGCCTCTTCTCTAGAAGGGCCTATTAGGCTTCACCAACTTATTTGGCTGGAAGGAGCACCTATTTATAGTATTACATTGTGTTCAGTCAAATGGTTAGGTTCGGAATTTTGTATGAGGATTAAGAAAACTATTTTGATAGGTAAATTTAAATGATTTAGAAAAATCCAGAAAACGATAGTGACAGTTTCTTATTGCAATATGGTAATCGAGAGTATACACTTACTACATTGTTAAACTCTCAAATTCGTAGGAGTTAAATTGTAAATATGACATGTTCATATACAACACTATTGTCGATACAATGATTACTGATCTTCCACAATAGCTATTGCTTTAAAAAATAGTGTATCATAGGATTAAAATTCTCCATCTAAATAACCAACTCAATTCATGTAGGACTTCAGCATTTAACATCATGATTATCTTAGAATTGCCATGAATTTTAGAGAGAGACACAGAAAACGAAAATATCAGTACTAAATTATTATGAAATTTCAACTGGAACCACATATAAGAGCACATAGTAAACAAATGGAAAAAACATTTAATGTTCATACAAAATTTTATATTCAAGACTTTATTAAATAATAATGATTGTTTCACTGTTTGAAATCATGAATCAATTGAAGCTAGACTACCATGGAAAACCTGGAAGCACTGAACGGCCATTTCGTTCTAGTATGGCACTCCTCAACAGTGCGCATCCACGATCCCGCCCTCCACTACAATTGGCTCATGATTTCAATCAGTGAAATTTTTAAAATCTCCACAAAACCCCTTCTGATATTAATCATCTGTTCACTAGTGACTGACATCAGGAGATACTCCTTGAGTTCTAATGAGAAGCGGTGACCAGTAGAGTTCAATCAGGTCTGTTGTGAAACAGGAACTCACTGAAGACAAAGGTGTACGGTGGCGCGATTTCGTGGATTGGTTGAAGTTAGACATTAACGTTTTTTTGGAACAAAACAGAAACAATGACTTACATAACCACGGTATATATATATATAATCAACGATATTGGTTATTCTACTGAGTTTGATATTATTCTATCAATTTCAATTTCTAACTCAATCTTCTTTTTGCTTTATTTTATAAAATCAAGCTGTTACTTATTATTAATTTTTTCAAACATTATAGATTTACAAACTACCAGTACTGATAGTAACGATATGAAATCTTTTTTTGTTGTTATTCCCATTAATTACAATAAGTGTTGTTATCCAAATAGATCTTTATTTTCTGATTGAGATCATAAACCGACTGACGTTAGACCACTATTAAAAACCCGAAAGCACTGGACGGCCGTTTCGTCCTATTGTGAGACTCCTCAGAAGTGCTCATCCACGATCCCGCCCCCCCCCCGCGAGATTCGAACCCAAGGCCTTCAGTTTCGCGTGCGATCGCTTAACCTCAAGACCACTGAGCTGGTCGGCCTCTAACAGTGATGACGTCTAACTTCAACTAATCCGCGAACTCACGTGGCCATCTTCCATTGTATTGAGATATATAATTGTCTCTACCCAACACTGATTAACTCCACTGGTCACGTTTTCTCACTAGAACTCCGAGAATTCCCTCATGAAGCTAGTCACTAGTGAGCTCATGGTATTTATTCGTATATACAAAAAATGATTTTGTTTATTTTTGTTGTTGTTGTTTGTTTTGGATATTGAAACTATAGTAACTCTGTAAGTAATAATAATGATATACATATAACAAATATTATGAACCTCATGATTAAGAATTTCTTTCAATTACTGTATTTATTCAATCATGATAAGTAGTAAACTCTGTTAAATTAGAAGAGAAAAGGAGAAAGGAAATTATACATAACATGTGATAATCATAATAATAACAATTCATATTAAATAATAATTGTGATGATAATGGTCAGAAATTATTGTAATTAAAAGTAATAAATAATAAATCAATTAAACTTGATTCAATACACGTTTTTGAATTTGTAAGCAATGATGGATAGTGGCTAGCAGTGGAATCCAGGACGCGCAAGTAGTTGAGTGGATAACGCGATGGCGTTTGAAATGAATGGTACTGGGTTCGAGTCCCGGAGTGAACATCAACTCACTGAGATGAAGGTCCATCCAGCTGACGAGTCTCAAATAGGACGAAACGCGCGTCCTGGATTCCACTGCTAGTCACTATCCATCAATCCTCACAAATAACTTGTGAATTAAAGTAATATCGAGGCATACACACAGTATGCACATATGCCAATAACAGACTGATCAATTGCAGTCTTAAACATCAATGGGAAGATACAAGCCAAACAATACCAAGTGAATATCTTTATTGTTCGTAAATGAGATTTACTTGATTGATTTAAAAATAGTCGTTGTTAGCTAAATCACTATTACTAGGTTGGAAGAAAACTAATGTTTTTTTTTATTTTAAGGATGTCGTTAGCTTAAACCGTTATTTGACACCACACTATACTAACAATCTAACAACCAGAACAACAATTTTTTATAGGTACATGAAACGTCCGGACAATGTGAAAGACTGCGTGGACCAGTGAAATAGCAACGGAAATGAGGAGATACAATATGACAGTACTGGAAATCAGTGAAACCCATTGGATCCAAACTGGATAGGAAAGGCTAGATACGGGAGAGGTGCTGCTGTACTCCAGTCACGAAGAGCAAAATGGTTCACATACTCAAGGAGTATTTCTGATTCTGTCCAAAGAAGCATGTGATGCACTTATTGGGTGGGGATCTCATGAATCCAGGATCATCAAACCATTTTTCAAAACAAAGAAGAAAAGAATCACGATGAATGTTATCCAACGTTATGAACCCACCAATAATAAAGACGACATTGAAGATCAGTTATATGACAGGCTACAGTCGATCATAGAGTAATGCACAAGAAATGACCTGAACATCCTTATGGTATACATACACGCCTAAGTCAGAGTGGACTACACCGTGTATGAAAAAATCATAGGAAAACATGAAATGACTGGGAAAAGGAACGAGGATAAAGATGGATTTGTAAATTTATGTGCATTCAATAATGTGGTGGCACAATATTCTCACACAGTCACATACACAAGGCTACATTGGTCTCACCGGATCACAATACACACAACTAAATAGATCATATTTGCATTAGTAAAACATTCACAAGGACATTGGATGACGTGAGAACCAGGAGAGGTACTGACATAGCTTCAGATCACCACCTGGTAGTAGCTAATATGAAACTGAAGCTGAAGAAATACTAGATAATTGTGGAAACAGCATTGTAAACGTTCAATACAGCCTTCTTATGAGATACTAATAAACTCAACGAATTCTAGGCAACTCTCGACAACAGGTTCGAAGACTAACAGAATCTACTGAAAACAGAAACTACGATTGGGGACAACTGGAAAGGGATCAATGAAGTGTTGTGTCGGTTACCACGTTAAGCCCATGTTACTTATTCTAGCTTCTGGACAGGCCAATCTACTCATTTTTCCTGAGTCACGTTTTGACCTTGTTAATTATCCACTTGTCAACCCCGACTGTTTTTATATGAGCGTGTGCGTGTGTACATCTTATCCTACTCATCACATGTCTGTAGTTTATTTTTGTATGACGATAAATATTGATTAACGCTTGATTGAATCGAGCTGGTTCATATGTCTTCTCCACTGAGCGTCGTTTCGCTTCACTTTCTTTTCTTCTTTTCCCACGTTCCTTCGCTTTGATTGCCTGCCCAGACCATTGAGTGCACTAAATACATGTATTCAAACATCCATTGTCATATATGAATTATTTAATTCCGTTATTCACTAACGTGAGTTAAGTCGATGATTCTATGCGAGAATAGTCTTCGTGTATAATTCAATCACGGTCATTCATCCGATCTAACTGGAGTCAAATAAGAGGCCACTAAGGAGGAATTAACTTCAAGGTGTCAGGTGGGGCTGGGCCGTAAGAAGTATCATCATAAGGAATGAGTCTCTATGAAAAGGCTAGACAAGATTCAAGAAGGGAAGAACAAAAAGACAGCAAAAACAACACCCTAACAAGAGAAAAGAAAGTCAAGGCACAGGCCGAATACACCAAAGAAGACAAGCAAGTAAAGAGGAACATTAGAGCGGACAAACAGAAATATGTTGAACACTTAGCAACGACAGCGGAAAAAGCTTCAAAAGAAGGAAATATGAAACAGCTATGTCAGACAACGAACAAACTAGCATGGAAATATAATAAATCAGAGAGACCTGTCAGGGACAAAGAAGGCAAGACAATCACCGAGATCCAAGAACAGAGGAAAAGATGGGTGGAATATTCAAAAAACTCTTAAATAGGCCAGTTCCATTGAATCCACCGGACATGAGAGCAGCATGCACAGACTTTCCCACAGACGTCACTCTGGAGTCAGACTAAGCTGTTTACTGTCTCACGCCCCTTCTATTTCTTATGGTGGTCAACTGGATTATGAAGACCTGGACATCTAAGGGAAAGCATAGAATACAATGGACAGTTCGGAATCGATTAGTTTTTGAACTTCGCATATGACCTACCTCTTCTATCCCATACTTACGAACAAATGCAGATGATAACAACTAGTATCGCAGGAGCCTCTGTGGCAGTAGTCCTCAATATACACAAATATAACACGGAAAACACAAACCCAATCACACTTGATGATGAGACTCTGGAAGAAGTTCAGACTTTCACGTACCTGAACAGCAGTATTATTGATGTAAAAAGAGGATTTGATGCAGACGTAAATGCAAGGATTGGCAAAGCAAGGATAGCATTCCTACAACTGAAGAACATATGGATCTCTAAACAACTGTCAACCAATATCAACTTCAGGATGTTCAATACGAACATCAAGACAGTTTTCCTTTACGGAGCTGAAAAGTGGAGAACTATTATAGCCATCATTAAAAATATACAGGTAATTATAAACAGTTGTCTACGTAAGATATTGAACGTCCGTCGGTCGGATACCATCAGCAACAGCCTACTATGGGAGAGAATAAACCATGTTCCAGCTGAGGAAATTAAGAAAATACGTTGGAAGTGGATAGGACCTGTATTACGGAAATCACCAAATCGCATCACGAGGCAAGCACTTACCTGGAATCCTGAAGAGAAACAGAAAAGAGGAAGACCGAAGTACATATAACGTCGGGAATCGGGAGCAGATATATACAGGATGGATTACAACTGGAAAGAACTGTCCAGGACAGATTTGGATATAGAATGCTGGTGAACGGCCTATGTTACTCTACAAGGGGTAACAGGAGTAAGTAATTAACATAGTTTCGGAATTGTGAAAACAGATATTCAGCTATTATTTCATTTCATTATTTGACATAGAAATCTAAGATTAAACAGTGTTTGGATGAAATGATAAGTGATCAATACATTATTACGTGCTTTATTCATAATTTCAGTATAAATTAAACATAGGTGTTTGCTAGCTTTTCTAATTTTATGTTCTGGTCCATTCACTTACTTCTAGGGTACGCTTTGGACAGATATGAAAGTTTCTGAATAATAAATTACATCCATGTGCTATAACTTATATTAAATTACAACTGTTTGTGATGGCATCCTAGTTATAAAAAAATTGAAAGTCAACTTATACCAGGTATAAGAACAACTGAAAAGTGTTAATTTCTTTTTTATAAACGAGTCAATGAAATTAAGCAGTAAATAGTGAATGATATAACTGATAGGTTAATTATCTATTCAAAATGACGCAGGGATTTAGGTGTTGAGGAATAATGTCATATATGTAATTCAAAGTCAAGTTATGATTAACCCAAGAATTAAAAAAACTTTACTTGACATCTTTTCACTGGTAAATAAGAACGAATTGATTATAATGATGTGATACTACGGTCATTAGAAGAGAATGTTGCACGATGAAGAATATGACGTACCGAAATTGATGAACTATAGGCTTGAATAATGAAGTCTAAATGTTATAATTCTGTAATTGTTTTGTATCAGCTTATATATATAACAGTTATCTTCTTTTTAGTTTTATACGCTGAATAATTGGACGTCTTTTATTTGGGTTATTCGATAAATAGATAAACTATATATTCTTAAATGTTAGGAAATTTTCAATTTTTATTTTATTCTTACGTTATTTGCAAAACTTCAGCTAAGAAATAAATTGTAACTTAGTGGTTAAAGTTTTATTCAGGTAAGTTTAGATTTGGGAAACTCATGTTGTATGCTAAGCTGTTATACAGCAGAATCAATAATCATTCAAGTTCATAGTTATGTACTCACTCATACTTAAGAAAAAAACTAGTCTTTGAATTATCATAAAACTACTGAATTTACACTAGTTTCCTAAATTATATTAAAGGACCTTAATTAATTAATTTATTTATTTCAACACATAGACAATGGTACAAAGAGGCACCAAATACATATGCGCCACACAAATCTCATTCGATATGTGTGAGGGTTGTGATACTGCCCGGGTGCCCAAACCGAAGCAGGTGGTTTTCTTAGGGGGCCACACCCCGAGCCTTCGACCTGAAGGTCCGATCCACAAGGCAGTGGAGCATCGTAAGGAGATGCAGTCCCATGGAAGCCGGTGAACAACAATTGGTTCATTCGCCATTTGTTCCCGCAGGAAACTGGAGCCCATGTGCACCATTGGTTTGGAATCCGGTTAAAGCGCCGGACATTCGCTTTTCGTCCTCTCATTTTCGTAAACAACACCCCCGCCACGAGAAGGCAGTGAGTAGGATTTCCCTGGCAGAGGCTATATACGCGTGGCCGTGTGAGAGTATTTCGAGAGGGAGAGCGGACTCTCCCCACTCTCGACCGTACCAGGGCATTTGGGACGTTAAAGGTAACTATAAGAAAAGATTTTCAGGAATTGACTATATGCCCTCCAGTAAACGGAAACAATTAAAGTGAAACATTTACTCTTAAAATCTATATAAATAAAATTGTGGTTTTATTATACATATATCAAGCGAGACAAAAATTAAGTAATAAGATGTAAGATATAAACTTGAAATTTATGGATAACTAGTGATAATGCTTTGAATTGAATACCAGTAAAGAGTGACCAAAATATGTTTGTTTTTTTCTGTGAGGCAGTAAACGTCACAAATGAGTTGATAATAATAATAATAACAATAATAATAATGATAACAACAGTAATAAAAGTTATGTATATAATAAATACATATTTTTGTACAATATTTATTATATTAAAAAAAAGGGTTCTTTTTTTTTCTCTTCATGAATTAAAACTGTATTACATTGATTAAAAGGTTTATATGAATGACAGGTTATGATGCAATGAGATTAAGAAATAAAGCAATATTATATTCATAAACAATATAACATATACATGTATAGATCTGTGATATATTATTGAGATCAATTGGACATGAGCTACTATAGTTAATCATAAATATATACGTGTGTAAATAGATATGTACATATATGACAATCAGAACAATATATATACGGATTTATGGTTGTAGTAAGTGTAAATAAATAAATAAAAATAAATTCCTTCTTTTTTCAGACAGATTACACTGAAAATCTTTGGTATACAAATACATAAATGTTTGAATTTAATACATAAGGGGAGTGTGAAAAAAACTACATGCATTTTGAAAGACTGAAGAATATAAATATAAATATATATATATATATATATATATATATATATATATATATAAATATAAATATATATATGATACAATGTAGAGAACAAAGGAGGAAAGTAACAAAAAAAAGGTGTGTGTGTTTTTTTTTAAAAAAAAAAAGAGAATGAATTGCACCGTTTGACGACAAACTCTATAGTTTAAAAAGAAAGGAAAAAAGCCAAGCTAAATAGAAATAAAAGTGAGTGTTTATTTAGAAATAAATTCAGGTTATTGTGAATGGTTTTCTTTGATATCACCGAAAAATAAGATAATTTATACAAATATTGTGCACACTATATAATGCATAACTACTACTGAGCATTGCTAATCTTCTGTTTGCCATGTAACACGACGCGTAGTACTAACAGATTTCTCGACTTCATGACTTCTAGGATTGTTTGAAGATGTAACTAGTAAAGGAACCGAATTTCCTGAGGTTGAAGCAGTCATTGTAGAAACTACACAAGGCTTTTGATCAGATATTGATGAAGATGCTCTTGAAAAGAAAGTGACATCGGATTGATTGCTTATGGATAAACTAGGAACACTAGTTGGTGTGGACTGATTAAGGCTACTTGAACGATCAGATGTTTTTGAAATTTCATGGATAAAGGATGATAATTGACAGGAAGGTGCTGATGCTGTTTCATGCAAAGCTGAATCTGATGTGGTATTGTTTTTATGGTGACGTGAGTGTCTATGAGACTTAAATCGGTCACTTACATCTTTAAATGTACAGCTAGGAAGAAGACAAACCTCTTCACTATTTGATTCTGTATTCCAAGGTAAATAGCATGGATGCCTGATTTCAATACTTTTACGACACACAGGACATTGATCTACACGATCTGCGCATATGCTGCAGCATATTGTATGACCACATGGAAAGAAAACACGTGATATTGGTTGGTCCATACAAACACGACAGAGTGCTACTTCACGCAAAGTTTCCTGAACTATCTCTTGAACTTCCTAAAACAAACGTAATACACAAGAGAGCATATAAACATATGAAGCATTTATTACTGAATTTCACATAAAATTATTATAATAAGCGATGTATTTTTGGAAACCTAACAAAATGCTAAATTAATTGTTACTTAATTAGCAATAAAAACAAAGACTTCTTTTTATCACTATATCAAGTTCACTGATGTTGAAAGTAAGGAGTTGAATGAACAAAAATTGAATCTTTGTTATAAAGTATAGAAGATCAAAATCCAATAAAGTAAGAAGACGTTATATTTTGTTGCAGTTAGTTATTAATAACATCATACTGATCTGAAGGTATTGTCAGGAATGCGAGAAAAAATAGATAACCATTTAAGAAAATATTTACATACTTTTTAGTGGCCTCTTATTTGACTCCCGTTAGATCGTACGAATGATTGTTATTGATAATATACATATCTTCAATCCTCTTATATAGTTATCAACTTAAATCGCGTTGGTGAATAACGGAATTAAATACGAGAATAGATGTTTGAGTATGTATGCTTTGTACACTCGTCGATCGGAACAATCAGAGAATCACAGCGAATGAAACGAAGAAGAGAGAGCGGAGTGAAACGAAGGGACGCGCAGTAGAGAAGACATATGAACTAGCTAGATTCAATCAAGCGTTAATCAATATTTATCATCATACAAAAATAAACTACAGACATGTGATGAGTAGGATAAGATGTACACACGCACACGCTCATATAAAAACAGTCGGGGTTGACAAGTGAATAATTAACAAGGTCAAAACGTGACTCAGGAAGAATGAATAGATTGACCTGTCCAGAAGCTAGAATAAGTAACATGGGCGTACTATAGTAACCGACACTACAACTTTAATATACTGGAGACTTTGAATAAAAACGCTGCCCATATAGGTAAGTTATTTAATATAACTGATAGTATATCAGATACATTTTGGTGAATTTATCTTTCCCCTATTAACTTGACAATGAATGAAGTTGTCGTTACATATTAGTTAATTGATGTAGACGTTGGTCGATTGCCAAAAGATAACAATTTTATGTTGGATAGGTGTTACCACATAATTTTGTTGATTACTTTCGAAAAACAATTTTCCTTTCACTGTCGACACCAATCAAAACAAAAGTATGCAAAATTAGAAAATCTCATCAAAATACAACACAATTTATGGTGAATAAACTAAATTATGGATACTTGCTAACAAAATCATTCTTAATATGGAAGAAACGTTTCACAAACAGTAGGAGAACTAGTTTTAAGTGCTATATTTATTCAAAGTTACCGATAGGCAGACGAAAAAAGGCGACTTCTGAAGAAAACAGCACACTTTCATTAAAAGAAAATATTCGTATAAATCTCAGATGGATGGAAGTAATCAACAGGAGGCTTCGTAATTATGTTTTGCACAAGTTGGTACTCTCCAGATAAACTTGTTTATGGTCTTAATGAAACTTTTGTTTTTTCAAAGTTTCGAGCCCAGCTCAACCAATGTCCACGTCAAGGATGTTACCACTAAGGGATTCCAAACAGGACTGACAACTTTTAATATAAAAGGTAGTTTGAGGGTGGTTATGAAAATTATTGAATAGAATAAGATACTCGGCAAGTCAGTAAAAAATACTAGGTTAACGAAAAAGCAATAGTAAAAAATGAGAAGAAATCTAAGGAAGTCACGAACATTTAAACAAATATCTCAAGCTTTTTGCACGAAATAGTACCAAATTGTTGCTAAGACAATACTAACACACTGAAACAACTAATAATAATAATGTCAAGATATTTTTCGATGAGTACACCATGATGAAAATGAAACCTGTATAGTTTTACTAAATAAAACCATGTTAAAGTTTGCAAATGTTTGTGTTTTCTTATTGCTGATATTCGGGAACGAGTTTAACTCGTTACTGTTGGAGTATCAGCTACTTTGTAAAATTCTACGATATGATCAATGGTCAGAAGTCAATTTTAATTTTAGTGGATAACATGCCAGAGACTTAGTATGCACAAAACAACTGAGAGGGATGTTAATATGACTGATCAGTCTGAAAATAGAACAAAATTGGAGCCCTAGACTACAATACTTGTTATCAATAAAAAAATAACCCAAACTTATCATTCATCCTTTTTTTTATATATTTTGCCTCAATGAGACCATAACTGAACTGCTTAAGGTATTCCATCATCTTATACCTTTGTTTAAGGTGATAATCACTTAGACTGTGCTGACGGAGATCAGCAGAATGTTGGATATGTGGGTAATCCAATAAAATAAAACATATTTACCTACCGTGTATCACTATAGTTGGTAATGTAAAAATTACTTATACTGAGGTATATGCTACTTATGTTGACAGACATAAATGGTATGTAACACCAATCAGAAGCAGAATCCCTAACAGTAGAAAGTTGAGAAGATCAAACTGAAGAGGATAGGAATGTAAACAGACTGTAGTTGTAACAACAACAAGAATAGAGGAACGATGGAATTTAGAAGAGACAATTGATGGAAAATGTACAAATGAAGTATTCAATGTATGATTTTCATATTTTATGAAGACATTATGTTATTTTTTAATTATTAATCAATAAAAATAATAATAACATTCCATACTTGTAAAGAACGACAAGGCTAATCAATTTTTATTGGTTAACAGAAGAAGTACATTAAATTTAGATGGTGGTTGGAGGTAGTCAACAGGAAACCCTGGACCCGGGTTTCGTGCTACTTGGCACTCGACATCTCAGTCCTACAGGAGGTTAGTCACGGCTCGGATAGCTCAGTGGTAACGTCTCTGACTGTGAAGCTGGGTGACACGAGATCGAATCCGCCAGGGAGCACCAATTCCCTCAAGATTACAGGTACACCTTGCTGACGAGTGCCAAGTAGCACGAAACCCGGGTTCAGGGTTTCCTGTTGACTACCTCCAACCACCATCTCAATACATAGTGCCCGCAGTGTCGAGTCACCTAGACTGGTGGCCACATTGCAAAATGATCGATAGCACTCGATCTGCACTAATAAGGACTAGACAAGCAAGACATTGATCACCACCCAGTGATCAATCAATTGTAAGTATATTAAATAACAGAAGTTTAGCTTTGAATTATATTACTAAATGAATAGATAAATTTAAGGCATGGAAATATGTTTAATATTTAATTATGTAACCAGTATATTCTTTTTATAATAATGGATAATATTAAGAAATTTTTTTTCTTCATTAAATAAATACTAAACGAAAAACACGATTTACAAAGAAACTAACTACCCGATCAATACATTTTGTTTTATAAAAAGGAAAATCAATGAAAATACAAAATCAGGAAATTGTCAAGGTTATTGCTTTTAAAATATCATGCATTAGACGCGTGATTATAAATAACCATAGTTATTTGGGAAGAAAAATAGACTAATTACTAGACTATTTAGTTTAAACTATTGAATTAGAAAATGGATATCCCAAACAAAGTTTATAAGAGGATAGAAATTAAGGGAAATACAATAGATAAAGCTAAAAATAATTTTAGTTTGATGATATCAGGGAAAGAAAGAAATTTCTAAAATTTTCTTTGAATCCTATTAGATAAACAATATTTAACTGGTTATTCATGTTAGCAACTATCCAGTAAAAATATACATAGTGATGTAATCTTTTAATTAATATTGAGTAAGAAATGAAAGAACACTTAATCAGAGCTGATCAAAGGTAGGCTACAAGGTAACAAAGAGATTTTCTTGAAGTAAATTGACTATTTACTACTGAAATATCTAACTGGACGGTAAATTATATATGAGAAAGAACCATGCACATAGGATAAATAATCAAAAGTCAAGCAAAGATAAAATAATCTTTCATTATTCTATGATTATTAAATGACGATTGTCTAAGATGATCATTTGTGAATATAGTTCATGTTTTAAAAAAAAAAGTAATTTAAAAAAACTAATAAATAGTTGAATTCATGAGTCAGTTAAAACTAGACCACCATGAAAAACGTGAAAGCACTTGAAGGGCTGTCTCATCCTAGTATGGAACTCCTCAACAGTGCGCATCCACAAAACTCCTTTCTAAGAATAAATAGTTAAAATATAGATAAGATTTATTCGGCAGCAAGGGATATTGGACAAAAAATTAATTTATAGATCTTTAGTATATGTTTAACAACCATTAGACTAACTTCCTTTTAATAAAAATCATTACAAACAAATTAAGAAAAACTACGAATCATTTTAAGTAAATTTAAATAATAAGCTAAATTTCACAGATAGAAATCATGAGTCAGTTGAAGCTAGACCACCATTGAAAACCTGGAAGCACTGCACGGCCATTTCGTCCTAGTGTGAGACTTTTCAGCAGTGCGCATCCACGGCCGTCCAGTGCTTCCAGGTTTTCAATGGTGGTCTAGCTTCAACTGACTCATGATTTCTATCTGTGAAATTTCTAAAATCTCCACAAAACCCATTCTGATAATAATAAGCTAAATATTTAGTTTAGAAAAATCAACTTTCATGCTTTAAAATCAAATCACTCATAGTACATAAATTGAAGGTTCATTCGATAATAACCATTTAATTGAGTAAAATTAAAGATAGAGAAAAAAAAACATTGTGAATTTAAAGAAACAAAAACAAACGAAAACTACAGAATACTGACATTTAATAACAATGTTTTCAGTAAACATGTGATATAGTCAAAGGCTGAAAAAAAAGGAGTAGAAACGAAGTTAGAAAGCTGTAATGCTTTAAGTTAAAATAATTAAATTTTATAGAACTCAATACAAAGCCATGTTTATATTCATATTGAAATTCTAAATTTATTGTGAAACTCAGCTACGTGAGAGCTAAGTAACTTAATTCAAGTGGATAGAGTATAATTCAAAAGTATGATTCAATAATGGTGTTAGTGGAACATAGACTGGATTAAAGCAAGCTCAATGTGCGATTGCTTTGGTGCACGCTGATTGGCTAATTCTTACCCAATCAGCACTAGTCGATAATTGGAGAATACTCTAGAATCTTCTCATGTAAAAAACTATAAATATACTGACGTTTTTCCCTATTGTGCTTCTTACTGGCATCTTACTTCCATCTAACCTTGTTATTTGGAATATAATCTCTTTTCTGTTCAACCATGTTCTGATTTGGGGACTTGTCGAGTGAATCGGTGTCCGAGATTACTAAGCAATAGGAATAGCTGGGTCATAACCGTAAGAAGAGATTATAACAAATGGAGATTTTATTGTTTTGCAAAATAAACCAACATCATCTTTCCAGTGTAACACCAAGATATGTTCACTTTTGAAAACAAAACCCATCTTAGAGTTGTACAAAGTTTCATAATATAGGAATAAAATTATCACAGTTATCACAATACATATGGATTATTATTAAGTGATTTTAATTCCTATGAATAATTACAAATTTAAAATGTGATATTAATGATACTAATAAATAAATAAATAAAAATTCAATGTATTTAAAAACTGATAATTCGAATTGTACATCATACTTATTATTGAGTCATTAAATGAAAATTAGTTATTAACAATTGTTTATCACGAGGTTGTATGATTATGATTTCATTTGTTGAGTTCACTCTCTATTATGAATTAATTTAATAGTAAATAATATAAAATTAAGTTTTTTTAAACAACAAGTGAAAACAACATTTATGAATGTTAAAAGTTGAGTGAGGTGAATGAATTACTAGGTGAAATTATTAAACATTACAGGCTCAATTTTGATCAGCCATATATATATATATATATATATATATATATATATATATATATATATATATATATATATATATACAGCAAATGATACATGTTGACTAAAAACTGGTAGAATGATTCTATGAGACGGACATCGTCAATATAAAGACTAGAACAGATATACATTGCGTCAAGTTTCCATATCTAATAACGTGACCAGATGTGAACAACAAATGTGGTGAAATAATGTGTTAGTGATGATTTAAAAAAGACTAAATATCAGGAATATGATTTGAAAAGATAGAGTGGGAGGGATACTGCAATTCAAGATAGAGAAAAAAATGAGGAATGAATGCATGTGGTTTATTGTGAACAATTCTGAAGCATGTCAGTTAAAGTCTCCAATCACTGATTACTGTTATCAATTGAATTTCAACTAGATAATCTGGATTCACTAACAGGACTAGTCTTTAAAAAAGTACACAATAATGAATAAATAGATGGCAGTTGCAAAAATATAGTATTGATTCTTTGAAGCAACATGACATTCAAATATGATGCTAGCAAGTACTTCTATTAAAAACACTTCAATGTGTCCTTTGAATTGATACAAAATAAAGGGGTAGTTTTATCCATAGATTGTAAAACAAAAGCATCCTTCTGATTTACTTAATTAAATTCACCTTGTTGCTTGTATAATTTATACAAGCTATACACAGAAAGACTAACATAGATAAACATGAATGCAATGCATTATACATGCTTTTATATGAAATACGATTCTCTTTCATTTATTTAAGTAATAATTTACCTAATTTGAAATATTGAGTAGTTTCTCATTATTTGGAACTAATTGAACCGCTTAGAAGAGGCGATCATTAGTTCAAAAGAAAGCACTTAATCTAAAGAGTTAAACGTAGACAATTCAACTTCAAAAATAAACTCACCTCAACACTAACGACTGATTCAGCCAGGCTTGATGAGTCTTGCTTTCCTCGAGAATCTTCAATCTTGTGGATAGCTTCTAAGCTACTTGTTGAAATGTTTTCACCATGTATAACAGAATTCACAGAGCCACTTAAACTTCTTGTACGTTGTGTTAGACCATGTGATCCACATGTAGGTATAGGATTAGTAGTGTTACTTGTGCAATGATACATATGTCGTCTGGCACGATCATACACTTCCAAAAATGTATATCGAAGATCGAACGCATATTCCTTACCTATTCAATTATGAGATACAAAAGTTTGTAAATTCAATATCAAGAGGTATTGATCAGTCATCGGTATTCTGTCAGTCGAGTAAAACTTTTAGAGATGTGTCAACATAAATCAAAACCTATTAGGCTAGAGAGATACAAAGTTCTTAAGTTTGATAGAGTCACAAGTATACTGAGAATAGTTCATGACAAAAATGAGGATTTAAGCTTTTAACATCATTCAACTATATCATCAGTTAACTTATACTCAATATCAATTGACGAGTAGCGAAAAGGTTCTCGATGTATGCAGAAACTACTAAGTAATGCGTAGTTACAATCACATAAGAGGCTCTCTGATTGTACTCCAATAAACATATAACAGTTATACAACCACTTTTAGACCGGTTGGTGCTTTATAACCAATTAAAATTTTATAAATTCTCAATACTCTTTGATAACTAAAGAAATCTGATTATCATTCTAGTCAGAGATTTATGATAGTAGTATATACCATAGAATTGAATATAACAAATATTTTTAATGAATTTATTGCAATAACATATATTAATAAAGTCATAATTAATGGTTTGAGAATGTACTGCATATGATCATAAAGTCTTGACTCGTATTCATGATATCATTAAGATAATTTTTAAGAAAAGCTATTCACTTATTATTATTAGTGAATGTTCAACTGCTAACCAATCATGATGAGAATCATTCTTACATTGACCAGTAACCTCTAATCAGCGTGAGCTGAAATTCCAGTCATATTTGTCTAGTTAGATATGTAAAAAAGGAAATTAATTCACAAAGGATTTAAAATAAATTTATTCCATACAAAAAAATGAACTATTAACGTCATGTCACTAAGCTGACTTCATTCTATTTCAACCGATCGATATAGATGCGAGACTAAGTACAAACGTCTACTGGTTCAAGTTAACACGTTTCATGTCACCACAACAAGAGGGGTAATCGATAAGTTAAGAATTAAAAGACACGAAATTTAATTCTGAACATCACATGTGCAAGTCGAGGAAATAAATCCAAAAGTTAAGGATTTAAAAGTTTCTCAGAATCTAGAAAATGGTTAGAAAACGTTTTTGATATTTCAAACACTGTTTTCCTTATGTAATAAAAATGTAAATACAACTAACCATTATGATCAAACATTGAAGTAAATGATTCTCGCACAGTTTGTTCAATTAATGATTGTTTAATTGAATCACTTTGAAAAAAAGCATGAACTTCAGTAATTGTACGATAAAGGGAATAAGCTAGACGAGTTGATGATAATTGATAGTTTTGTCCTTTAACACTGCCATCTTCTTCAAGCAAATTTAAAGTAACAACTCGTGCGCTGTTTGTGATTGTGTGTACTCGACAAAACGGAAAACTGTATTTTTTTAAAAGGAGAAAAAGCACAAGTATATTATAGTGCGAATAAACAATTCATGACAGTATGAATCGATAGTACGTGCAACAGAATAGCATATCTGATGGTAGGTATAACACCTTGATATAACAACTTTCGTATAAGTTACGGTTACTTAATTATTCATAAGTTTAGACACACACATATTGGTACAGAGGCATCAAAAAATATATAAGGCCCCCGAATTCCCTGGTATGGCCGAGAATGGGGTGAGCTCGCTCTCCCTCTCGAAACGCTCTCACACGGCCACGCGTATACAGTCTCTGCCAGGGAAGTCCTACTCATTGCATTCTCGTGGCGGGGTTGTTGACGAAAATGAGGACGAAAAGCGAATGTCCGGCGCTTTAACCGGATCCCGAAGCAATGGTGCACATGGGCTCCAGTATCCTGCGGGAACAAATGGCTTATGAACCAATCATTGGTCACCTTAAGTATGCGGATGATATTGTCTTACTGTGCGATAATGCCCAAGCCATGCAATCCACACTTAATCAGTTGACAATCAATGTCCACAGTTATGGCATGTGCTTTACACCTTCGAAGTCCAAAGTACTCCCACAAGACTGGCAGGATTCTAATCCTGTACTCACCCTAAATGGTGAGCAGATAGAAGTAGTCGAGAAGTTCGTGTATCTAGGTAACTGCATAAGAGCTGGTGGTGGCGTGAGTGATGAGATCGATGCACGTATAGTGAAAACCAGAGCGGCTTATGCCAATCTGGGCCACCTTTGGCACCTTTGTGATGTTAGTCTGGCTGTAAAAGGTCGGATCTACAACGCGTCGGTGACAGCAGTCTTGCTCTATACTTGTGAAACCTGGCCTCTCCAAGTTGATGTTAGACGACTCTCTATGTTCGATCATCGCTGTCTCCGAAGGACTGCTGACATCCAGTGGCGACACCATGTTAGTAACATGAAGGTTTGGGATCATGTGTTCGGGCTCAGAGACGATAATCCAATTGGTGCCACCATCTTGAAAAGTCGTCTTTGGTGGCTTGGACATGTCCTATGAATGTCGTCCCAGAGAATTCGACGTCGTGCATTAGTTGCCGACTCTGGGACTGGTTGGAAAAAGCGGAGAGGTGGTCAGTGTATGATATGGAGACGGGGTATGAAAGAAAGCTGCAAAGGGCTGGCTTGTGTTGGTCCTTTACGACTCTCTGGTTGGGGTTTGAGAGATAGTGCAAGACAGTGGCCCGGAATAGAAGCCAGTGGCGATCCTACTGTAACCTTCTTTTACTCCCTCCATAAAAAGTGGTTGTATCTTCCTTAACTGAAAAAATTCTTCTGATAGTACCTTTCCGTTTCCCCCATTATTATTATTATTACTACACCACCTTACACTAATCTGTTCGTCATAGTTCTTTTTTCTTACGCTCCTTACCTTCTTTTTTTCTCTTCGAATTCTCATTGTTTTGTGTGGCGCATATATATTTGGTGCCCTCTTGTACCAATATTTATGTGTTCAAATAAATAAATAAATAAACAACTAAATAAAAGCCACATAATAAAAGTGAGATTGTGAAGATATAGGCAAAGGAAGGTGAGTGTAACAAGAAAAATGCAATCAAAATGAATAGTAATTGGTGAATGAGGGTGAAAATAATAACAATAATACTGGGAAGAGCAGTTCAGTTGAGAAAAATGCAATGTAGAAAGAAGTGATTTAATTTGGGTAGGGCTTTGTTCTTTGAGCTGGATGGTTTGGTCGTGGAGCTTTCATCGTTCTTCTTAACGACATCATCGGCACAAAATACAAGTTTATGCTGATCATGTTGTTCAGGAGAACGATGAAAGCTGCAAAACCAAACCATCCAACTTAGATGAGAAAACTACATCTTCTCCATCATCTCAAAAATTGATTTGATTGAAGGACTTCCTCTCACTTACATAAATAAAGTAAAAGGGAATTACAGCAGGACCGCCACTGGCTTCTATTCTGAGCCATGTCTGATAACGTCTCAAGCCACTGTGTTGCACTGTCTCTTGAACCCCCAACCAAGGAGTCGTGAAGGACCAACATATGACAGTCCTGTGCAGTTTTCATTCATAGCACAGTACCATGTTATAAACTGACCACCTCTCCGCTTTTTCCGACTAGTCCCAGAAGCCGGAAAACAATCTACGTTGTGGAACTTGCTAGGACGACATTCGTAGGACATATCCAAGCCTTTGAAGTCGGTGTTTCACCATAGTGATACCACTTAAATTGTCGACACTATGCCCTAATACACATTGTCAAACCTCTGCATTACTCATATGGTGTTGCCACTGGATGTCAGCAATCCTTAGGAGTCAATAATGATCAAACATGGACAGGCTAGAATTCCTAAGCATAGAGAAGAACTGTCTTCCCCGACGCTCTTTAAATCCGGCCTTTTACAGTCAGACTAATACCACGAAGATGACAAGGTTGGAACAGATTGGTATGAGCCTCTTAGGCCTTCACTATACGTGAATTAGTCTCATCACTCACACCACTGCTAGAACTTACATTGATACCTAGATACATGGACTTCTCGACTGCTTCTATCTCCTCACTACCAAGAGTTAATGCAGACACAGGCTACTGAAATGTTTATAAAAGTACTTTGCAGTTAGAGGGTACAGAGTATATGCGATACCTACGGACACAGATTGCAGAGTGAATAAGTGCAGATTTCATGACTTGAGTATCATCGCACAGTAAGGAAATAACATCCGCATACTCAAGGTCGAAAAGTCTTTCTCCAGGTAGCACATCTATACTACCACTGTCGATTTTTGTCAGAGTTGTTTTCAAAACGTCATCTAATGGTTAACTTGAACAGGAATGATGAGACTGGGCAACCTGCTTAACCCCATTGCTTGAATAAAAAAATGGAGAAAGACGGTTTTATGCGCTCACTCTGACTAAGGTATTTGTATTTAGGGCCCTCCAAATGTTAACAACCTTCTTGAGCACACCCTTCTTCAATAGACAATATAAGAGGACAGTCCTGTCCAAGGAAGTGAGGGTCACCTTGATATCAAGAAACACGATTGTCAGCCTACGATAAATACGGCGGTGTTCTAAGATTTATCAAAGAGCGAAGACTAGTACATCCTCAACCAGAACGAAAACCAATCTTTCCCGGGTTTTGAACAATGTGCGAAGTTTGATGGAAGCCAATAATTTAGATGCTATCGGGCGCAGACTTATACCCCGATCGTTGTTGTTTAGGCTACAAAAATAAAACGCTGAATGGTTTTTTGTCTTGTGCTACTCAAACTAACTAGGACCTTTAATGACGGATTGGAGTGATTGTATCAAACAATTGTTTGTGATTCAATTTATTCCGACCAAAAGCTTAAAATGTAATGTTGTTTATGAACTACTTATTTGGACCAGTAGTATATCTCTTTAGTCCAAGATGGATCCTAATGGATGATTTCATCCTTGTAGCCCCAATAGGATGAATTTTAGTAAATATTCATCTCCAGTATTACATATGTTGATCACAGATCAACTAATCTTGAAAAATACTAAATTCTAAATTTGTAAATTATTCACAAAATCTAAAGAACCCATAGGATTTGGAACCCATCTTAAAAAAAGGTTTCCATAACAATACACAAAGTTATGGACATAAAAAAAGATAAATATTTACCTATTTGGAAGAAACGAAACTCAACCACACACAGCCTTAGCAAACTGAACGAAATACAGATGAGAAAGGTGTCCAAATAATTAGAACCTATTAAGAGATCTATCCTAAACTATCGACTAAAGCGCCACACAAAATAAAATCATGCTTTTCACATAACGCTTGCATTTGTATTTTCTACTTAAGCTGAATGGATCAAAAAGTGACGGTATAAACGTATTTTTATGCTTGAGTTTGATACCAGTGATTATGCCACCGCTATTCGTTAAATGATTTAGTTTATGGTCTAGAATTTTAACGAACATAACGTAAAATCAAATTATTCACTAAACATGCAAATATCTAAACACTAAAGGCTGAAATAACTGAACAAATATTAACACCGAAACATTTAGTCTAGTTTATATATGACCGTAATATTAGTAATATAAGTAACAATGGTAGTACGCAATTACATCTGTAAGTGCAAACTGTTTAAGGTCAGAATGGACTCAAACAATTGCTTTTAACATAGGGATTATACATGTAAATAAATGAAAGTGATTAGTAAAATTCAAACCAACTTTTTTTCTGAACAGAGCTAGGTAAACTATATGGTCTGACAAATAATTGATTCAATAATTCATAGTGATATTTCACTTTATTTTTACAAAATAGTAAAACGGAACTATTTTACTACAAAATTTATTAAAACCAAGTAAGTTAAAAGTAATGTAACAGTTGGAGTCGGAAAAATATTAGTAGTTTGGTAGTCATACAGTTCTTTAAAATGGCATATTACTATAAACTTGAAAATATTCAAAGGTAGGCTCGATAAAAATGTTATTGTTAAGAATTTGATTTGATCATAACCAAAAGTACTTAATACATATTACGAAAAACAGGCGCCTTTCATGATATTCCTGAGTCAATATGGAATCCGCCAAATATGTGGAAACTTAATGACGCGACAAGAACACAATAGCAATAATAATTGAAAAACGCATAAAATATAAAATAAAGTAACACAAGTGACCAATGTGCATAAAATAAGTGTTGTTATTTTTTAATATCAAGATCATTGTAAAGCACATTGACTTCAACTGGTTTAGGCCCATATCGTTTTATATATTCGAATTACCCGGCTCTGTTTACCCAGTTTTGATTCTCCACAAAGCCCGCAGTATTAAAGAGTTAACGAAAGCGTTACGTAACTTAGACGTATGATACTTTTTTCGAATTACTAACACATTAGGCAGAATATGACACCGAGTTTAGTACAGTTAACTAGAGTACCTTAAGTTTTTAAAGTCTAACAGCCACCATCAGTATTGATTAAGTTTTATAACTATATGAATTACATATCCGGTATTTTAAGAATAAAAACTCAATAACGTAAGCAATGTGACGAAATTCGTGAAAACACAATTATCAAGGTTTTTTCTTATAATACAAGAAATAGGGCTTTAAAATACGCTTAAACGAAATTTTATAAACTTAGAATACGTGGAAGGATACTAAGAAGACTAGAAGCGTGAGGAAAAATACAAAACTATTAAAGATGGAGGGTACATTTATTCCAATAATTATAATAGCATCAAACAAAAGTCAGAAGTGTTGTATTCGACAGGTTTGTTCGATAATTAAACAAACCCTTAGAAACTTCAAGAGACGATTTTGTTTTACTTTGGCTACTCCCAAATTTCCACTAATTTAATTCCATGACAAACAACGATGGGATAGACTGAGGCTACGAATATATTAAAATTTGGAAATCTCAGGTAGTACAAGTTAATAACTTAACTAAAATATCCTCTCCAGCTAAGACCTTGTATTTAGCCCGAAATTTGATGAATCACTATATATACTTTATGAACATAAAATATCTGAGGAGCTGTTGATGGGTAACTGAGATCTAAGCATTCTATTCGATAGTAACAATTCAGTTTGACAGTCAGAAATCAACACAAAATATTCTATGTTAGATATACTGAAAGGAAATTAGATGTGTCAACGGACTTATTAATTGTATTGGTTAACAGATATTAACTGAGCTTTTATCTAAACCCAAACTACAAGGAAAAGTTTAGATCCAGTTAGTAAGGTGTCAACAAACAAAATCACGTTATTTCTTACTCCAGTTCTCAGTATTGTTTACTAAGATGAAATGAAATTTTAACGGGTTCACTAACTTCATTAATAAAAGAAATAGTAGTTAATTTCCAAACAATTGCAAAAATCTGGCATTAAATTGCTTACAATTGTTCAATTCACTTATTTTAATTAAAATGCTATGTCAGATTAGGCAAAAAATGAAATGATGGAATACGTAATTTCGAAGGATGAAAAGTAGGATTGTCATTCTAACTGAGGAAACAAAATGTATTCATCAAAAGACAGAGAAGCAGAATTATATTTTGTTCAACACCGTCTCATAATATTTATTTTAAGCACAGATTTTCGCACAGAAAAAAACCTAAGAGACCTGGTAGTTCGTTTCATTTAAAGGCAGAAATCAGTTAACTAAAGCGTTTTAGTTTGTTTACAACTATTTTAAACCTACTTGCTATAAAGTCAAAGTAATGAATGGCAAATGATGTCGAAATTAAATTCCAAATACACAGACATTTTGTCAAGGGAGGTTCGCTCGGTTTAGACTTCCAGTGATTGAGTAAAGTAGCTTTGCTTCCATGTTTATTTGAACACGAGCCACACTTCTTTACACATGAAAACTTAGATAATAACGTGTTTTTATTATTGCACGCATACGTAAACGATATAACGAACAAACATTAATGAAATTCTTATAACATAATGTAATGCTTATGGACTGATGACCAAAAATAAATAGGAAATAACGGTAGTGGTTATTCAATTGTAAATCCTAGAGAAAGTAAGTACTTGGCAGAATTCTAAGTGAAAGGTTATGCGATTTTAAATAAAATTCCAAAATAACATATTAAGTATCCGAATGGTTGTGCTTAGCCTTAAAGAGTTCCAAAAAACGCCATTAGCGAGAACACACATATGACAGTTTTAGAAATTGTACTGAATTTCATCTTTGCATTAGTGTTATTACTTTAAGTACGGATAAACAATAAATACACATTATAAAGAGGATGTTTACCGATCGGTAACGCCTCCAGTAGAGTTGCACAAAACAATATCACTAGGACCAACACCAAGCAATAACTTGCGATCAAATATATTCTTCACATCATAAAAATATGTTCCATATGAGGGAAATTCTCGTGAAACTATAGACAGAAGTTCATATTTTGCGTGAGAAGTGGTAATATCTTTTAAGTCTTTATGAAAACTAGCAGCCATACGAATAGCTTCTGGTGGAATTTCGTTGCGACATTCGGGCCAAAAGCAAGCATACTTGCATGGAGTGGTATTTGGGTTGTAATTTCCAAACTGTATGTATGCCATGAGGGCAATTAACTGTGACTGTGTTTCCAGGGTCGTGTCAGCGTCCCAAGATCCATTTTTTAGATGATATACGACGTTTGTGTAAAACTGATGTCTGTAAAAGTACGGTTTTAGTCTCTTATTTGACATTACCTGGTTTCCTCGAGTTGAAGTGTAGATGGTTGAACAAAATACTTTACTCTAAAATATAGATGGTATGGAGGAGGCCCTGGAATTTGCCTTGATAACCTGTTTCTGCTGTTAAGCCAAAACAATTCGTTTTTAGATCCTGCTAATAGAATACCAAAATAACTAGCTTCTTCCGTAATCCCTATCAATTTACATATCTTAGAAATAAATTGTAGGAAACGCCATAACATACCTTATCTATGACTTCCTGACATTCTGCTTTGTGATCGACTTCAACCTGATAAACCTGACTACTTGCAAGCGTAACGTAACACATAAGAGTAGTTGAATTTCTTCCAGAATCGCCACCATTTCGATTTGGATGACGCTTGTTATTGTAAAGGTCGTGCAAATTCTGGAGCGCCATTGGTACTAGTTGGCATGTAGTACCAAGTGTTTTTCAGTAACAACTTCGTAGAAACGCGGTTTAATAACTTAGAAAGCATAGAAATATCGCATGAAGTTGGACAAGATTTAAAAACAGCTACTCAAAAAGACCAACTAACTGATGTACTTAAACATAATCACATGACATTGTCTTGTAAATTTAATGCATGCATTGCTGCGATTTGAAAAGACAGATTATTTTCAATTCTGATTAACTTCGGGAAATTGATTTTAGTTGTATGGATGTGATATAGGTTTCCAAAGTAATTAGGATCGTAATTCATCAAGTTTAAACCTAAACTTCAACATTGTGATTGAATCTATCAACTGAAGAGGATCAATCAATCGTCCAAGTAACACTCTAAAGCAAATCGCCTGAGATGATTACGCTCTGCCGTGTAGTTAGCTCAGTCGTTTTTCATCGTTATATGTACGTAAAAAGAACTACTTTAATGAACTATTATCAGGTACTTCCTGATTTGTATTCTTGTTTTTACAACTAAAGCATCTAGTATCGAGTGTTTTCGCACTAAAAATTTTGAGAACCTATTTTATTCAGTATTTATACCTGAAATATTTGGCCTGACTAATGGGTCTACTTAAAGATTATAAGTAACTTCAGGGTTCGACAACTCTTTATCTGTAACACGATCGTATTTGAGGTATATCATACCAATGAAGTCAGAAGTGATAAACGAATGTGATTGAGGATATACTTGGAAGTTTTCCGATATGATAGGGTGTGTTTTATCTATTCTGGTTAGTACTTGAAAGGTGAGTGTATCACGGCATACTTAATCGTGACATGGTGCGGATGCATGACCAAGCACCTTCATTCATAGTATGAAAATGCCACAGGTATTTGTAGTTTGACGACACTTCAACCAGTAACAGCTTCTATAATTTAATCTTGCTCACCTAGTGAAGTCAAAAGTTAGAAGCGACCAGGTTAGAAAATATATTCTATCGGCTATCAATATATCGAGAAGGGATTGATCTAGACTGGTTAGCGGTTGCCCGTGAAGTTGAGCAGGGAGTTTCCACTCGTGATCTGGTGTGGATGCGTGACTGAGCACCTTCAGCTAGATGAGTCCATTAAAACTAATGTGGTCAGAATCAAATGTCGAAGACTAACAGGGCTATTTATTTTTGGGATTTATTTACTGCTATAGATCACCCCTAAGTGGAGTAGTCGCAACCATCCAGAAGTTAAAACTCAACGAGTTTGTCGTTGGTGAACACTCTTCTGATAGTTTGCTATGCTAAGCAACATCTGGTTATCTTTCTTTACTATAAAAGGTCATGTGTTACAATATAGTAATGGGGAAACGGATCCAGTGAAAATTTAGGTTCATCATAAACTTCGTCGTTTTCTCCGTCTTTTCCAGCCGTTTTGGAAAAAAGAAAGAGTATGTGTGTGTACATTGAATGACGCTCGCACGTGCGCACATACACAAAATGGGCAAATAAATGAAACTACGCTCGTTCATGTGCGTTTTTTAAACATGCAGTAGCGTATAAACGAATTATGCAGAATTTTTTTTGTTTTTTTTGAAAAATACAAATAAACATGTATAATCGAGTATATTAAAGAACAAAAAAATGATTTTTTGGAATAAATATATATATATATATAATCACATTAAAATCATATTGTTTGTTTTTGTTTTTTAACAATGCAGAGAAAAACCGATGTGAGACAAAATATTATTTTTTTCTTACGTGCAGTATTCGTTTAGGTGTTCTGGAAACCTCACTCTTTATCCGGGACACGTTGTTTTGAGTCTGTTTTTAAGTATAGTTGACGTACCATCGTGACCCTTGGCTGTCGGTTAATGTATCATAAATATAGGGATCGTACCTTTCGATTGAACCAAAGAAAAATCGATGTGAATAGGGTTTCCTTCTAAATACACGGCTTTATTGCGATTGATGCTGATGCTATCGTTAGTTCTCTTCTTATTGATTATATAGTACTTAGGTTCACACTAAGTAGCTTTGAAGGGTCCTTCGTATGCTGTTTCGAGAGGTCGTTAAAGTGAGTCGTGCCGTAAAAAGATGTGTACATATTGAAGAGAAATATCAGTTGATTGCGGTCAAGAGGAAACGAGTTTAACTGAACGCATTGTGTTTGTAAGCTTACTACTTTGAGAGTTTAATTCCACATTCAGTGAATAGCACCAAGGATCCACTAACACTGGATTGCCTATACCGAGTAAAATGAGTGAAAGAGCGTCATTCCAATGCGAAACGTTTGCAGCTGTTAGGGAAGCCTTAAGCTGTCGGTGAAAGCAATCTACTAACCCATTTGCTTGTGGGTGGTAGACAGTTGTTCGGAATCGCGTGATTCTTAATAGTGTAGTCAGACAGCGGAAAAGTCCTAACTCAAACTGGTGTCCATGGTCTGTAGTGGTTTTTAGAGAGTAGTCATACTTTGATATCCAACGCTTGACGAAATGCGGCTCACTGTTTCAGTAATGATGTCCTTGAGGTGCACTGCTTCTGGACACTGTGTGAAACGGTCTACACAGGTTAAGAGATGGGAGTATCCGTTCGAATCTGGTAAAGGTTCTACTAAATCCAGAATAATATGCTCGAAAAGACCATTGAGAGTTTTGAAAGAACCTGAGGGATATTTTTGAAGTCTAATCACTTTAAATTTCTGGCAGCTTACACATCACTCCTTAATTTTTTTATTCATAACATGCCAGTAAAACGGTTCTAATATGAGCTTGATGGTTGTACGATCATCTCGATGCGAACGCTTCTGCGTCGTGTTGATGACGTTGCATCGATAATGTTTCGTCACGATTGGATGAGCCCTACCTGCAGATGTGTTGCGTAATAAGGTTTCCTTGACTATCGCCGTCTGTTTAATACGTACATTGAGGGTTCGTGAGGATAACCCATGCTGAAGATTGATGTCTTCTTGTTGAAGTCGAGTGAGCTCAAGGAAATCAATTCCTTGGAAAGTGTTCAAGGAAATTACACGAAACAAGGCGTCTGCAACCACATAGCCTGCTCCAAAAATGTGTTGTATATAAAAAGTAAACTGTGAAGTGCAGCCAAGTTGTCGAGATTCTCGAAGGTAGTACTTGTCTGAAGACGAGCTTGAAGAGAACGTAAGAGGTATATGATCAGTGCAAAGAATGAGTTCTCGGCTTCTTATAGAGTGTTGAAAATTTCGTACAGCAAAATACATAACTAGGAGTTCCCTACCAAAAGTGCCATACTTCGATTCGGTGTCTAGCAACCGTCTCGAAAAGAATGTCAAAGGTTGCCAGGAGTGGTTAACCCATTGTTATCAAACTCCCTTGATTGCTGTGTCGTATGCGTTTACTGTGATATTAATGGGTGCTTAAGGGTCCTGGTGTGCAAGCAAGGTTGATTTTGCGATAAGTTCCTCAATTGTGGAGAATGCTTTTCTCGCGGTATCGTCCAAATTCTCATTTCCTCGAAGTTTTTTTATTATAGGCCTTATAAGGGATGCGCATTTTAGTGTGAACTATCTATAAAAGCTCACAAGGCCGTTAAACGTACATAATTGTTTGACTGTGGTCGGTTCCGGGTAGCTCAGAATGGCTGCAAATTCGCTATTCACAGGGCGGGTGCCTTCATCATCAATAGTGTGTCTTAGGAAATCTAAGCGGTCAGTTCCGGTTTGTCATTTCTGAATGTTTACAGTAATGCCGTGCTTTTTAGTTATTCTAAGACAAGGTCCATATGTTGGAGACGAGATTCTCTATCTGGACTTGCAATCAATCAGTCATCAACGTACGCGTGTGTGAATTTGAGACCTCGAAAAATGTCGTCCATGGACCTTTGGAAAGTTTCGGCAGCCTTTCTAAGACCGAAAGGAATTCGCGAAATTCGTAGAGTTCGAAGGGAGTTATGATAGCGGTTTCAAGTAGGTTGTCAGCAGCCAAAAGAACTTGGTCCTATGCTTTAACCAAATCGATATCCGAACAAACAGTTCTCCTTTTCAAGTTATCTATCAACTCCTGAATATGAAGCAACGGGTAACGATCAGGAATGGTTTCCGCATTCAATTTCCGAGAGTCACCAATTTGACACCAGTCGTCGCTATCCTCTTTAGGGACCATATGCAACGGAGATGCCCATTAGCAGTTTGACGGCCGAATAATTCCTAAACTATCATGTGATCGAGTTTGCTTTTAGTCAAACTCAACTTTTGTGGAGCCGGTTTTCGCGCTTTGAAAAATACAGATGGTCCTGAGTTTGTGATGTCATGCTCAACATTGCTGGTTGCGTGTGGTAATTTCGGCTGCGTTTGGTATATTACAAGGTTCCTACGAGCATTTGTTGGTTGTATGGATGGATCACGTTTCCTTAATATGACTGGGGATAATGTGAAACCGGAAAAAGAAGTTACAAAAATAGATAAATTAGTAATTCCGTTTACTTACCTCCGTTTGCGCGTGTCGACAAGTAAGTTGTGATGTTGTAGCGAGTATATTATATATCAATGAATGGCGTAGAAATATCTGCAACATCAAAGATCCGGTGGATGAGTCTATGTAAACCAACGTAAAGGTAAACATATCGCCAACTGTATATGACGGTTGGTTCCCCATTTAACGCCTGTAAGTTCAAGCAGTCAACCGTCAGAATTCACCAGAAGAACGTCAACGTTTGTGTCGACGTCCATGAGGTAGCGAACTTTCGAAGTCACATCAGTGGAGTATAACAGACGGCCATGCTCTCTAGCTACGGTTACCGCTGACGCGTTCCGGCTAGGAAGTTTCTCGAGACGTTTTTCATGTCGGTCGGTTTGGAGTTCAAAACGTCTCAGAGTTTTCTGCGATTCCGAGATTTTTTGTACTGATTATGATTCTAGCACCAGTCTGGGTTATCTGCTTCTCGTGATCTAGATACAGATCTTTGTCGTGAAGAACTTCGAGGGGTTTGTCATCGTTAACGGTCATGACAAACACGAACGTAACATGTCAAAATATGACAAAGTTCCGTAGCTTCATTTCGTGTCGTTTTAGGATTTTCCTTGACTAAAAATAATCGGCGTTGGACATTCTGCTAATCTCCATAGTACGGTCGGAAGATGCAGCCAGCTTGTCCACAGGGTTGTTTTGAGATGAGACAAACAGTGCCTGCGGCTGTATAGGAAGCTTAGACAAGAACTGTTGTCTGAGGAAGCCGTCGTCGAAAGTCACTAGACTAATTACCTCTCTCATTCGTAACACCATTCCCGTTGCTTAGCCATGTTGCAGATCGATGTTGTCGAGGAACTGATCTAACCTTTGTCGATCACTTAGATCTACGCGTTTTAGAATAGACAGTTTTACAGTTTCATGAGGTTCCGAAACATCACTATTAAACATACTAAGTGTGACTTACCTGCCGAATTCGTGCGGTAGTGCCTTTACTACTACACGGAATTATGCACATGGATCGGTCACTCTGTGCTCGTAAAAGTCAGACTCTGTGTAGCAGAACCAGGCTAAGATATTGTCCGGCCAGCATGGTATTAGATGGAATGAGGGTGGTGTCATAGTTTTGATTTTAAATTCCTTAGGAGTCTGTTGTGTTATGGAGAATATAAAGTACAGCAATGACATATGAAGTTCCCAAAATGAGCAGACTCACAGTTGACAGGTTGGTGTACCAGATCGCGTCAGGCTCGTTAATGAAGATGCCACAGGTATTCGTAGTGTAGCGTGGCTTCGAGTCGTGATTGACTATGAACACCACTACAAAGGCACGCGTGCCAGGATATCCATAAAATCCTTCGGAAGCCGAATATCAGAAGGCAGTTTATGGACCAAATTGAGATATATTCGCTGGCGATCTCGTGGTATCGAAAGGATACCGAGATCGTGCCAGGATATAAGCTTGGTTACAGAACGTGACCGAATTCACTTGAGGTCACAATCAAAATGTAAGAATAATGGATGCTTTTTAGCACAGTTAAACAAAGGGCACATTAAACAGTCACTGGTACAATTGGTTATAATAATAATTGTTTTCAATAAACCAATCGTGTTCTCCTGATAATACTGAGTCACTACTGTAGTTTGACAACACTTTAAACAGTAACACCTTCTGTAATTGAATCTTGCCCACCCAGTGAAATCAAAACTCAGAAGTGAACATCACATTAGTTCTGGTGGGAATCGATTCTCAACCATACGTTCCCTAAAGCAGTGAATACAATAAATGAAACGTTCTGCTTTTAACACGAAGAGGAAGTAAAAAGTGGTGGACGTTGGAACAATTATTAGGTTTATCATAGCTAGAACATGTAAGCGTTGTCACACTATGCAAATTCTTACGTTTTAAATTAAATGTATTATATACCCAGCCAAAATGTATTATTCAGGTTCCCAAATGCAAGTTTAAAAGCATTAAAACGAACTATTCATGACTTATCGCCATACAAATATCCTTTCAGTGTTTTAGAATATACTGATCTCGGAGTTGTAAAAGACACTGAAAAGTTGATTGACCATATGTTATCTGAAGTGTCTATTGCCTTTGATGATACAAGGATATCAAAGGAGCTAGACGTCCCCCGTAGAATGATTGGCCTTTGAATCACGACCCATTTCGTGACCAACTTTTTGTTTCATCATTCCGTGTTAACCTGTAGCGCAAGATACTTATCTCTTTCTGTAGCGTATCGTTCTTGTCGTCTAGGGTTGTGTTATGTACTTTAGAACTCGTTTTTTTGGCTTTTCGTTTATTCCATCAACTATTTACTGCTATATTGTCTAAATCAGCATCGCGCATTCCGACTACTACAACCTATTGTACATTCAAAAGAACAGGAATGAAGCGCAGCTGGTAAAATAAGTTACTGCCTACTTTTCTGTCCGCTAGTAGACTTTTCACATCGCTTTTAGCAGCAGAGAAGTTATATCTCCTATTTGCACTTGCTCCAGAAGCTGGTAAACAGTTTGTTGATCGGTAAAAGATACAGACTTAGTAATGACCTACTTTAACAAGTCATATAACACTTCGTGAAAAAGCATTTGTATGCTGTCAGTAACTTTGTCCGATAGTAATGTGCTTTAGTAGGTGAATTTATCTCGCTGTAAGTTTATATATTGTTTGTAGTGAACGATTAAAACGATGTGTATGTGAAGAAAAGAAATAAAGTGCTAAAAATAATCATAATAACAAATGATGCAATACAATAACATAAAGAAGACTTCTTAAATTACACCAGTATATCAATTGCACATGAAATGTCGTTACTTATGATTGTTAATATTGTAGAATTACGTTCAGTAATATTACTGAAATAATGTGCATGTGATGATAATAACGACAATAGTAAACCACGACAATATATATATATATATATATATATATATATATATATATATATATATATATATATATATATATATATATATATATATATATAGTAATTCGATTTAAAAGGTTTAAAAACACAAAATGATCACAATGTGAACGTGTTAATCAAGAAATAAAAAAGGTACCCAGGACAAAATTTAGCAAAAAATTTAAAACTTTAACCAAAGTACTTTTAGTTAAAGTAGACCAAGAATGCTTTTTGGTTCAATAAGTACCACAACAAGTACAAAAATCATTGCCCTTTTTGAAACGAGCGCGGTAACGTCACATACACGAAACGTTCCATCTAATTACAGACCCGTAAGCCTGTAAAACGAACCTCCTTATAGCAAGGGAGTTCTGTATTAATGTGCTAGACAACGGAAACTCAGTGGTTGTTGTCTACATAGATTTCAGTAAGGCTTTTGACAAGGTGCCAACTAATAGACTGCTATTGAAGTTGGAAAACCTTGGTATTGCCGGACCTCTTTTAAAATGGATTAAGGATTTATTAGTAGGTCGTAGACAAAAAGTAAGAATAAATTCCAAGTGCTCCATCTGGAGGCCAGTACTAAGTGGAGTACCCCAAGGTTCCGTCCTAGGTCCTTTACTTTTTATAATGTACGTTAATGATATTACAAGTATAGTACAGTCTCCAAGATTATTATACACTGACGATGTAAAAATTTGGCGAGTAATAGCTGGAGACAAAGACGCATGTGCTCTTCAGGCAGACTTAAATAATATGATAAACTGGTCTAAAGAGTGGCTGATGCCTATCAACGCGGAAAAGTGTATTTACATGCACTTGGGGGATTCAAAGGTTAATACATACAACATAGTGGAAGTGTCATTACCCGTAGTCCGGTCGCATAAGGATCTAGGAGTGACAGTGAGTAATGATCGTAAGACGACGGCACATTGCCGGGAGGTCGCAGCCAAGGGGTTTTGAACCCTCTGGGCTTTAAAAATTACATTCACTAAGTTAGATACTACCATGTTCACCACAGTATACACATCCTTAGTGAGAACTAAGCTAGAGAACTGCGCTCAGGCTGCAAGCCCCTGTTTAAAAAGTGACTCAGACATACTAGAAAAAGTACAAAGGGCAGCTACCCGTGCAATTCCGGAACTCCGGGATTTATCATACAAAGAGCGGTTTGAAAAACTGGACCTCTTTACTCTGTCCTATCGCAGACTAAGGGGAGATCTAATTTTGATGTACAGAATACTGAGAAACGATTTCAGACATAACTTATTCGCTATCTTTCTTCCCACTAGATCGGGACACCTTAGAGGACATAGCAGGCGAATAGAAAAGCCAAGAATGAACAAAATACCCGTGGCATACAGGTTTTCACACAGCGTCATCAATACTTGGAACCTGCTGCCTGAAGCAGTGGTGTCCGCACCTTCAATTGACTCTTTCAAGAGAAGACTGGACACTCACAGAAGCATACTAGAAAAAGAATAACATAGGCCGTAGACCTTCTGTCCTTACTACACAAATCTGAATCTGTATTTAAATACTTCAAACTACTGACTAATTATGAATAGTGTGATAAAATATACGAAAATGCAGGAGGAAAAGAACCAAACGAAAGAAATAAGTACCATCAAATTAACTATCAATCCATGCAAACATGAAAGCAAAATATTACCCAAGTTATTCTTAAAACTACTTTGATATTCAAGAATTACTTCATCCTTAGTTTCTGATTTTAAGTTTACGAAATGTATGCTTAATCAAAACTTACGTTTCTTGGTTATCAGTTTAAAGGTAGAAGTATATTAAAACATAGATACTAAAAATAGTTCACAGCACAATTAAGAATAGGGAGAAAAAAAGAAATCCATTTCGTCAAATTATTGTGAAAAAACCAATATATCATACGAATCCCAATTTCCTCCAAATTTTACACATTTTAGATTGGTCTCAACAGTCAGCTACGTCTTATTGACTGCAGTTATAACTAGAATTAATTAAATTAGTGTACTTGAGTCGTGGTAAAGTTTTATATGAGATTTTAATCCAGCACTGAGTGTCTCAAAATGTAGCACTTACTCTCATAGATAACGAGTCTCAGTAATTTACCGAAGGATATAGATCATTATGAGAGCAATATTTGCTTTGTTCCTTAATTTATAAGTGATTCAGCGTTGGGGGACGTGGTGCCGATACAGCAGAATTACTTTATTATTTTCTAGCAGCTGGTTCTTTATGCTCTGGAACATAAATCCTAATGCCAATCAATAAACAGCTAACATAAAACAGAGATGAGTTGGTAGATTTATGCAACTCAAAAAAATATTTCGTTTTGTGGTTTCAGTGAATTCTAGCGAATGAACAAGATAGTCATACCTCACACCAACTTCATTCTAAACTTTTTGTTTATCAGTATAACTAAATGAAGATGAGAATATTACCATACTTTATTGAAATTTACATGATTTGAATATGCAAAATCACATAGCATGTTCCAGTCTGCCATTAGATATAACGATCGCTAATTTATCTTTAGGTAGGATGGCTAACAAAATCTAGACAAAAGGATGATATATATTTATATAAGCAAACAATATTATTTTCAATTTGGTCCTCATCAGGTTTACTTGTGATATACGTTATTATTTATATGCATATACAAAATTATTAAACCAACTAAGGTAGTTTATGAGTCAATGATAACAGTAGAATATATTAAGTAACAAGTACGAATTGGTAGTGTGATGGAAGATGTATTAGTTTTGATAAGAATAACAAAAGCTTGAATCAATGTTTCATAATAGAAAATAGATCAGTAATCTGAAAAATATAGACACTGAAATCATATTCATAAAGATCATAAGATTACGTAACAAGGTGTGTTCAAATAGTTGGACAATGAAGCGTATATTTGAAAAAAAGTGGGGCGAAGAAAACGGACGAACAAACTGTATAGAAAACAATGATGAGTGAAATCTTTTATTAAGGCTTATTCAGCCAAAGAAGAAATTAAGGGAGTTATAAATTTCTTATGAATATAAAGACTTGAATTGTTAGTCCAAATTCCTGTGTCTTCTGTCATGCGTAAAAGACAAGATGAAACCCCCTACTGACTCATAAACTACCTTAATTGGTTTAATAATTTTGTATATGCATATAAATATTGATGTATATCACAGTTAAACCTGATGAGGATCTAACTGAAAAAAATGTTGTTCGCTTATATATGTTCTAAATCGATGTTGGTATATACTATTCGTATGATGAAAGGAGATATGTCACACAACACAATGAACATTATGATAATTAGGTTAACTTTCATTGTTATTCATTCATTTGGATGGATTTCGAAAACAAATAGTTCCGGTCCAATATATATTTATTTCGTTAGTCTATTAATACTATAATAATGATTGAATTCATGCAACTGAAATGCCATGGTGACAGTGTTATTTAAAAATGAATGACTTCATCCATTACTTAAGTGTTTTTATAGAAAGTTGGGGTCAAACAAGGAAAATAGTTTATTAACGAATGTAAAATAAAATAAATTACGGAACCAGAGAATTTCGAAAACGTGTAATTCATGAAAACGAATTTGCCGTAAACAGGCCACTGACTGAAAGCCAAAATATTTAGGGTCAGTTAAACAAATATCAAGTTTTTAATTCAATTTGAACCTGTTTTTGAATTGTTGAAATTTTGACTGAAATTAAATCAGTTTTGGTGCGCTTCCTGTAAGATTTTCCTCTATAAAGCCAACATTACTTACGCCTGTTACTCCTCGTGAAGAAGCATAGGCCGCTCACCAGCATTTGCCATCCAACCCTGCGCTGGGCAATCCTTTACAGCTCCTACCAGTTGTTATTCATCCTTTTCATATCTGATTCTATTTCACGACGTAATGTGTTCTTTGGCCTTCCTCTTTTCCGTTTCCCTTCAGGATTCCAAGTTAAGGCTTGTCTCGTGATGCAGTTTGATGATTTGCGTAATGTATGTCCTATCCATTTCTATCGTCTTTTTCTAATTTCCTCTTCAGCTGGAAGCTGATTTGTTCTCTCCCACAAAAGGCTGTTGCTGATGGTATCCGGCCAATGGACGATGAGTATCTTGCGTAGACAGCTATTTATAAATACTTGTACCTTCTTGATGGTGGTTGTAGTTCTCCAAGTTTCAGCCCCGTAAAGTAGAACTGCCTTAACGTTCGAGTCGCAGAGTGAACACCAACTCGAATGCAGGTCCATCCGTCCGACAAGACTTAGATTCCACTGAAAGTGAAATTCCATCAATTTTGTTTTATTAAATCATAAGACTTATGAAGGAATCACGAATAAGTTGTCAAAGTAAGGTTGTTGTCGTACTGTAATGTCTAAAGTGAAATATACTTTGGGTGACATTTTTAATTACACTACATTTATTTTTATTGGGTATTTTGTAAATTTTTGAAAATACCTTAAACGAAATTTGTTGATAAATGATGTAAATAAACATCGATATTTATGTAGTTAATTTATTGTTTATATTTTTTAAAATGAGCATTTATTAAGTAATATTATGGATTTAATAATAATTCCTCGCTTTCTGATGATTCAGACATTACGGTGATTGTCATTTACGATAAACTGTAGATTTGTTATCAAGTTTTTTGTTAAAAGTAAATCATTGGTGAATAATCGTTCGTTGTATTCTTGTACTTAATTAGTATAATCACATATAAGTTAGGGAATGAAATCACTATATACTTCTGACTAAATCTTGTTCGACCTGCTGCTATGCCGTATTTAAGTTCTGCAATCTGTAAATTAGTATAGACCAACTGAATAAAATGAAGAATCTGACTTTTAGAATAATCAGCGTAAGAATTAAACTCGTAATGACAGTTAAATTAATTTTTTTTCGTTAATTAAACATTCCAATCACAGATTATGGTCAGTAACTGTAGTTTTATCCTTATTGTCAAAATATACGGCAGATCACTACAATAGATTTTGTCTTATCTACTTCATGATCACAATCAACCAAATATGATAAAACAAAGCCAAGCATAGAATTTATTTAGATATATCCAAACTATTCAAAAAGATGTTCAATCACATATTGGTTACATGAATTGAAAACATTTCTGATTTATTTTTCGTCACAGAAATAACTGAATTGATCGATGCACACTGAAATGGCAAAAACAGGTACCTGATACTTTATTTTAATAAATAATATTAGTTAACAGGAAAATGGCAAGCAACACTAGGCTTCATGTCATGTTTTAATCGTTTTGGCCAGTAATTATTATCCTTATTACTACTAATTGACCTGATATTTTTCTACTCAGTGATCGATCGTCTGCAAATTATAATTAATTATATGATCTACTTCATTATTATCAATGACTCATAAATTGAACTGACTGATTTATATTTCCGATATATTTCAATATTACTATATATTCAAGTAAAGCTTGATTAAGATCTTATTGAAAACAACTTTGTTTGTTATATGTTTTGTTCTAGTCTTTAAAATAATAATTTTCAGTTTTTTTTATTAAGTCAAATGTGTTGTATTTAGAGACATACAAAATCTCATTATTGAAAATTTCCCAATATCTACGATAATTATCTATTTAGGTAGTCTCCAACAATTAAATGAATGTAAAGTTATTAATTTACATTCAGTAAAATAGTGTTCATATCTTGTCAAACATAATAAGCTAAACTAATTTTTTATCTTAAATACCTAGTTTTACCAATGGTAGATTGAAACACGATTCATTATATTTACGTAATTAACTTACATCAGGTCTTTAAAAAAAAATTAATCTGTGAAATAAGTTACATATGAAAAGAGCTTTAATAGTAGTAACAATCAGATAATTTAACAAATATCACTTACTGATGTGTATTAGGACTTTAATCACTAATCATTCTATATAATTCTGAAAACAAATTGACTGATCAGATCGATATGAAAGATAAGTTCATTTTCAGTGTGACAAAGTTATCAGTTAAAGATTCAGTAAATACATTTGAGTTGTCAAGGATACACATTAGGGACTATAACTCCATGTCCAATTGTAAAGTGTTTTTTTAAAAAAAGAAAGATCACAGTGAAGAAAAATCGTTGACCAAAACGCAATACGTCAAAAAAAAATCAAAATGAGGGATTGCAAAATATGATTGTTTTTTACTGTCAGATGGATAAATAACATAAAGAATATATAATGATGAGAAATTAATAAAGGTTTTGTTTTCAGTTGAATAATTTTATATCAAATATTGTATCAAGTGGTGAAGTTTGTTTTACATTTAAATGAGTGTCACCAACCGGTAAATTATAAAATGGATTATTGGTAACATTTTTATTATTAGTATACACATTTGGCTTAGTTTGAATATGCTGTGTTGTTGTCCAGCTACAAAAATGATCATCCATTGGGGATATTTTAGTCTAAAATTGAAAACATAGTGCATGTTATTATACTAGAATAAAAATCACAGTATAATGAACAAAGAATAGTAAAACTAAAATCTATTACATATTTTATCGTGAATTAAAACAAGGTACATGCAAACTGACGAGTTACACCAAACAAGTAGTTATCCTCATTTAGAGGAAAAAATGGTAACAACCAACGCTTTGCAATAAAAATTAGCTTTGCAAAAACTCAGTTAGTGATATCACTGGATAATATGTAAACACTTGTGGACTTGTCCTCGATCGATAATTCATTAATGCTCATTTAACATTCACTGACAACCGAAAATAAGTAGTTTTTTTTATCTAAGGTGTTTTAAAAACAACATTTAGATCAGATTAATGGAATATTCATTTATTAAACTTTAATTGAACACTTGTGTATTGTTTGGGAGATTTTGCATGATAGCACTATTAGAACTGATTAATATTCCTCATAAACTGTTACTGTACCATCAATAAAACACACAGATGCAAAACTCACATTTTAATTCAAGTAATCGAATCCCATATTGATGATGGGGAATAATTTTACTATACTATACCATAGAAAGCTTCAAAAATTTAGGATACAACAGAGGAATGAATTGTTTTTTTAAATATAATATCAAGGTTATAATACGATTTCAGAAAAGATCTTGAACGTAACTATATCAGGACATAAGAGGAAATCATCGTAATGGTAATTTTTGAAGCTATAATATGGCAGACATATATAATGTTTATTTATAAACCTCTCCTTATCAGTAATCCCCTTCTCCTCTCCTACATGTTCAGCGTTCTCCTTCAATAAAGAGTTTTCTTAGATGGAACTAAATTTGAGTATTAATATCATTATATAATTAAAGATTTATGTTTTGGAGAGTAGTATAATCTTATTCTGAGATCCTAATTTTGTCATTTATTTCTGTATAAACATAATTCCTCTTAATAAAATCGACCTAATATATAAGCAAAAGTCTACTTTTCAGTTGTATCTATAATGACATATCCATAAACATTTTTTGATTGATTTTTTTCTTAAACGATTAACTACTCATTTGAAACTGTATTATTCTAGTTTTTACTAGCTACGTCCAAGAAAAAATAATAATCAAATAATCATATTTATTAGAACTATTCATATTTCCATTTTATTTAACAAGATATACTTTTAGATAAAAGTAAATAGATTCTTATATTTATGCAAATTTATTTCTAATCTATGTAGTAAATGATACTAAAACTTTTATTCAATAATGGTTAATTTGTTGAATTTATACATGTATATACATATACATATATCACGTATTTATATCAGATGTTTATGACAAGAAAGCAGTAATATCGAACAAATAATTTACATATTATTCGGAAAAATATTTCAGTTTTTATTTAATTTATTTTCAAGTACAATACAAAGTAATATCTAATAAGATGATAGAAGTCTATTCGTTCAGCAATTCAAACAACATATAATGAACAAATTATATATATATATATATATATATATATATATATATATATATATATATATATATATATATATATATATATATATATATATATATATATATATATAATCAACTTTAGATTATATCGAAACCAATGGTAGAAATTTGATCGTTTTGTCTATAAAATCATTCTAATATTTTCAAATAACTGATATAATTTTCTATTATGTCAGAGAATTATTTGAAATTTGTTAATTTATGAATTATGATATTTTTAATTTATAAAATAAACATGTATAATATATTTTAAACCTTTTGTGAATAGTAAAACTTTTCAGAAAAACATCTAACTTCCTAGTAATAAACATATTCGAAGATAGTTTTTTAATCGAAAGTCATACAAACTATTAAATGGTACCAGTAGATTGTTTTGTTACTTCAACAAACATGTCCATAAAATTCTCATATTAATAATCATCAGTAGATAGTAAATGGTAATATATCGGTATTTATAAAACATTTCGTTGTATATTGAATGGTTACATTTTTTAGTACATCATTACCAGAAACGTAGATAGTAAATAATTATTGGAAAACAAAGCATATATTTATTCGTTAGGTAATTTTAATGTTTAATTAATGTAATAAAAAGGCGGTTAAAACCAATCAATATTTAATTCCAGTGGATATATTCAAATGACCAAATTAGACCAAATATTATTAAGCCAAAATGTCTGAAATTTTAATCAAAAAGTAATTATATTACAAAATTGGTATTCTTATGTTTTATACAAATATTTACGAAAAATCCTGTTTAAATTCGGCTGATGACAGTCTCTAAAGAGTCTGAGTGTATCATGATGTTACTTATCTTTATTGAAAGTCTCCATATATTATTTATCAAATGAAAGAAAAGTAGTATCATAAATAAAATAATAACACTTGGAACAAAGATCGATTTTATCAGTAAATATCTCAATCAATAAGTAATTTTATAAAAAATGTAACAAATCGACTGCAACGATGACAATTATTTCAAACCAACCACTATTGGCTATCTAAATTTTAAATGTTCTAAATTCAAATGAGTTTTATTGACCATATTGATGTGTGCCACCATACAAAAAAAAGGCATTAACTTACGGTTTGAATGGCAGGTGGTATATTTGACCAAATATTAGCTGTTGTTGAATATGACTTTAAATACGGAGTGTTTTGTGTTGTACATTTAGTCATTTCCATAAATGGACTAGAATTATGTTTGAACATTTGATTATTCATATTGATTTGTGAAACTAAATATTATGAATAAATAGACAGTATTTAATAAAAATTCAAATAATTTTCGAAATATTTTACTTTATTTATATAATTCACAATGAAGTACATTGTAAATTGTATAAATAACCTAATTATCGTATAAAATTTATACTTTGAAAATGTTATAAATTATTTATGTTATCAGAAGGGGTTTTGTGGATGTTTGAGTAATTTCAATAGTTGAAACTATGAGTCAATTGAAGTTAGACCACCATGGAAACCCTGGAGGCACTGAACGGCCGTTTCATCTTATTGTGAGACTCCTCAGCAGTCGGATACCGGCCCAGTAGTCTGGTGGCTAAGCGCTCACGCGCAAGACTGATAGGTCGTGGGTTCGAATCTCGCGGGGAGCGCGATCGTGGGTGCACACCGCTGAGGAGTTCCATACTAGAACGAAACGGCCATCCAGTGCTTTCAGGTTTTCCATGGTGGTCTAGCTTCAATTGTCTAATGATTTCAGCTACTGAAACTATTAGTATTAGACAAAAGCTATTGATAATAAAATTTAACAGAGTTTTGTTCATGAATGATTTTTTTCATATTTTAGTTTAAAGAGTTTTTAATGAATTTTATTTAACTGTTTATTTTAGCGAATTATACTTTTATATTTTAATCGTTGAAAAATTCCCATTGTATTAAAATACAATTATATGAACGAAAAATATTCTTTTCAATAAATTCTCATCAGGTTCTACATTTATCTCATATCTAAATTAATAATCTATAAAATTGGCCAGATTTAGGCAAAGCACATCATTTGGAAATTGTAACATGTGAATCAAGAATTGTTATTTGTTATATGAAATCAAATCAATTCAGATCGTTAATGTTGGGGTTGAGTAATATGAAGTGTTAACTTGAGTCAATTTATAAGCGAAATGAAATTGTGTGATAAACGGTCAGAATAAATATAGTCAACATGGGGTGAGAGAGAGAAAATAATGAATGATGTACTCTGTTTTAAATCTGACCAATTTTATGGATTATTAATTTGAATTTATAATTGTAGAATATGATGAGAAATTATTCAATAGAATATTTTTCGTTCATATACTTATATATTTGTATATAATATTTATATACTATAGAAACAGATAGATGAAACACATCAAATACAAAATGAGAATATTTTCTTATATTAGTATTATTTTATTTTGCAACAGTATTCGAAAGAAACAAAATCCATTATTTTAGAAATAATCAATTATTAAAACAAAATAGTATTTTAATATATGTGCTTATTCGAAGATATATTAAATTATTTTGGATAGTTTCCAATATTGAATAAAGAAAAAAAAATGCAGTCATAATATACAAAAGTTGAAGTTGAAGATAAACAGCTTATTGGTTTTTTTTTGTTTGTTTGGAATAATATTACTAGTTTGCAAATTATTCAAATAATATATGATTATTGAAATGTACTATTTGTTTCTAGTTTAATTAAGTTTTTATTTAATGGTATTATTGAATGTCACTATCTTTTTAAAATTTATAAGAATGATTAGTAATATATCATTTCATTAGTTTATTCCTATAGTTTGTAAATTAAACATATTTTACTTAAACAACCTAATATGTATTTTATACCTATAACTGATTTGGAAGCTTTGTAATGCCGACTGATTTGACTCCAATTTAAATGAACGTATGAATAAGCTATGAATATAAGTCTTCCATTTCACTCCGTATATTGCTTAGGCAAACCACGTTTGTTTGATGGCGGTAATAAGAAGGGTGACATTAGAGAAATTTATTTTAGGTATACGTTAATCCAGGTAGACGATTGAGGAAACGAGACGGAGAGGAGAGAGCGGAGTGAAACGGATCGGAGAAGGCAAGTCTTGCTAACCAAGTGTGAATCGATAATAAAGTCAAACAAAAATAAGTTACGGATATATAGTAAGATAAGAAATTCGAGAACATACGCTCACATAAAATCAGTTAAGATCGATAAGTGAATAATTAACAAGGTCAAAATGTGGCTTTCGGAGAACGAATGAATTGGTCTGTCTGTAAGTTAGAATAACCTATATGGGCTTGACATAGTACCAGACACTACAAATTAACTGAATAAATTCTATTGACGAAATATGGTATGACACTAAAGTGAAATCGAATAAGTTAGTCTTGGAATACTGATTTTCACTTAGAATCACAATTATTTAGTGTAGAAATAGTATGTAATATATTTCACATAAATTAAATAAATATAACTGGTAAAACTATGTTTTACTATAAATCTGAGATTCATGCTAGTAAATTTGACCACTATTAATCACTTAGATCAAACAAGAGTAGCTAACACTTCAAATTCATAAAAACTGATTGAGATACATACGTTATATGGAATTTAGAATTGTATATGAATTGTAATTAACTTACAGTAATGTAGATCATTGTTACCAAATGGTTGATTATGAGGATTTTGAGACGTTAGATTTTTAGGTGTAGAGTTTTCCCAGCTAATCCCTTGGTTTTCGAAATGATCATCGAAAGTTATCCAGTTTTTTTCACCACCCTTTTAATATTAATTTAAACATAAAAGTAAATAAATGAAAACAACTGACTGAAATTTGATTGAAGTATGACAAATTACTTAGTTATGGAGTACTGATGGCACTAAAAATCATAATCACTTACAATAATATTAGAAATGATGATAAAATGTTTTGTTTCCTTGAGGTAGTATGATAACGTGCATTATACTGCATGAAATGTAACGTCATTAATTTGTCATCATGTAATAATCAGTATACTCTTACTTAACTATTTATTCTGGTCTAGTCCAGTAGTTCAAGGTTGTTAAGTAAACAATTAATAAATAAATTATTCATTAGGTACTCTAATATGAGCTACATCCAAAGTATAAAAGCTATTGTGACATAAATCGGGGGGCAAATCGATGGATTTAACGGCAAATTATTTAATTATCATTATAATCGGGAGTATCAAACAGTCTTCAAAGACCACAGTAGTGCCGCAGAAAATTTGGAGAAAACTCGACAACCCAGAAGTAAGCAAGACAAAAACAGTAGTATGGGATGTAGTGGTTATCTTTTATTTTTTTTATGGAATTACGACATTGTATTTGTTTTCTCGTATAGGTATCTAATAGGGGATTCTATATCACCGATATAGAACCAAATCCTGTTGTGCTAGATTAGTGTGGAGGTTTCTTACCGAGAGACATATCACTTAGCTCAACCTGCAACGACATTCGGTCAATAATCCCTTGGAATTTATCATCGTTACTGAAAGAATTTTTAATTGATTTCAATGTAGGATTTGGTTACTGTACATAAACAAATGACTCTTTCTGTCACCCAAAAGTAATCTAACTTTGTACTACCTTAAAAAATCAGTATCTTATTCATCATGACCTGTTGTTTCTATCATGTTGCAGAAATTTGAGTAACAAGGCGTCATTGCGCATGTGTAGTACTCAGGTTAAGCAACCCCAGAAGTTGTGATAAAGAATGCCAACAGTTCACTTAGAATCCTCCTCAGCTTCCTACTAAACCGAATTCAAACCTTACACTACATCATTATGTATCTCTCGAATAAACTTAGTATTGTCCTCAAAAAATGAAGATATTTAGCTTGATTCAACTTAGCTAGAACGAAATTCCAAATGAAAGCATAACACAAGTCTCGGGTTTAACTAATGGTTAACACAGCTGGGACTACTCCAGTATAATCGACCATCAATTGGCTAAAAACAGCAGCATCTATTTTCTAATAGTTGGTGAGGACAGTTCTGGCTAACATCTTCAGAGATTCTTTATACTTAAACAATATCCTCTGTGGTCTCAAAAGCATTTGAATACCTATGGAAGTGAGGTAGAACGTTATTGAAGCTTATGAAAATGTTTTTCTTCTCCGATTAGAAGAACAATAAACTGCTACTACTCATTTCACCACTGTGAGTATTTTTTAAATTAGTAACTATGAAACAATGTTCCGTGAACTTAGTTAAATAAATTCAGGAATACATCAAAATAGCTAAAACCTGCTTTACGTCCTACTAATTTCCGACCTTATATGACCTTATTCTTGTAAGAGTAACTACGGACATATAGTTGTATGAAATTGAAGTCGTATCACTACACGCATTTCCAAACGGATGAAAACGTACAGTCCTGAAGGCGTAGAGTATAGTAAAATGAAGCAATCAGAAATATGGGGAAACTGATAAAGAGTAGTTAGCTCTAGGATTTGCGGTTTACAAGATCAACAAGCTGATCTAAGGAAAAAACCCACTCTCCTTAAAGATCATAAAACCCTGTTATCAACATTTTGTTCATATTTCTGTGTACTACCTCATTTTACGGGGAACTTACAGCACTGAGTCCTTCCACTCCAAGGATACAACTTCACTATCCATTATCTACAAACAGAGGATTTTGAACGTGCAGATATCTTATTATGGTACATGGGAGAGTAATCATACATACATGAAAGCTACATCGTAGCTGATGTCCCGATAACAGACTATGTAGCTGCACTTTAAGCAAGAGAAAGGACTCGAAAAGTTAATAACCTTCAGGCGGAAAGACGTCTCATGGAAACTGTTATATACTAGAGAAGATTAAATGACGCGTAACTTCTGAGACCTATTAATGGAGTAATATTATCTATACATTCTTGTTGTATAATTATTCGGTAACTAGATTGTGTATATTTATATTCATCTTATTATAAGTTTTCCTTTGACCTATATATTATTATTATACGATTTACCGTTCTTAAATTATACTCAGTTTATTAATTACTGTCTCCCACGTTCACAGCCACATTTTGGCTTTATTGTGCATAAATGTTATTTCCTATTTTGTGGTGCCTTGCGGTCTGTTTGGTCGATATATAAGCCCAGTATGTCTGAAACAAATGATTCGCATAGTGGAGGCTGTTATTGGCATTCTGGACTCAACTGGACGGGCTAGGCGAGCAACGAACCAATAGAACGCTAGACTGATCAAAACGGTTGGACGTCATTTGTTTAGTACAGTACAAGAGCGAATAAATCGTATACGATTGGCGAATAAAGTATGTGATAAAAAGCGGGCCTAAAGACACAACAGAAACCATATAGTCTGTAGTATTAAGCAGCAAACTGCGTCAACTCTCCTGAAGATGACGGTTACTCTAAGCTATTCCGATTATCATTATTTTGAAGAAAAACATTACAACCTTCGCCAGTTTCAGTTCAACCACTGTGGTATCAAACGAAGGAAATCTATTGCTAAAATCTGCGTCTAACATTCATAGACGGATAACAATATCAAATAATATGTCAACCAACGCCCCTTAAAGCAGTGAGCGATAAACATTTCAATGCGCCTTTCACCATTATGCAAAGCAGAAGCAGAAAGACTGGGATAATTACATGTGTACTTTGCTGTTCTTATCGATGGAACGCCTACAGATTGTAGACGATGTTGACTGAAGGTAACCTGAAGTATATCTAGTTGTTTTACCCACCTCCAAGAAAACATTACCATCTCTGTCTAATATCCTTCCTTGTCGTGTATTTCACAAGACCTCAGTTCTCAATTTAATTTTCAAATGATCATTAACTATTGTTGACCTGGAGCACTTGACTAAACTAAGTCCCCGATCTTATCACTCACGGTCAGATGGAGTAACGTAGAGGCTTGTTTACACTCCGAACTTGCCCTGCAAAAATTACTAGGTGAGTGTGAAAATATTTTTGTTTATATAGCTGACGACACTCAACGCGGTATTCCTTAGACACTGGTCATTAATGGTAGCAATAGTACGGAGTAAACTAAGAACCCGAAATGACGAACTTCTTCCAACAGAACCATAGTTTGTGGCATCACATATCCTCAAAAGTTTCGAACTAGGACCAAAAGTGTTTGCAAGTGATTATAAAAACGTATACAGCACAGAGTGAGCAGAATATCTGGCTTGGTAATTATAAAATAGCGATAGTGACGATAACATATTATAAATGAGTTTTTTTGTTCATTAAATCTGATTTCATATTTGACTAGAAGCCAGCTGAGAATCTGTTATGTAATTACAATCATCACGGTTATCGATCAGTAAATTACCATAATTGACTTAAATTAACATTTCCTTCTTGGTTTCAATAAGTTTTGGTTGAAATGAAAGAACTTAACAGATTTTGACACACTCAACTACACTAGATTTCTGAAAGACATAAGATTCAGTCGGTTATAAACAGACCAAAGACTTGTGTAGTATTTTCTAGTTGTAAAAGGGGAATGTCTCTTTTGATATCATTGTTCCGAAATGTTACACCGTTTGTAGATTAACTTGTGAGTAATCTTCGTGATAAATTATAATTTCATTCATAAGTTATTTTGCAATGTTCAGATTATCAGTCAAGTGAATAATCTAACTGTTCTTTAACTTGAGGACTTGATAACTAAATTATCTTATATAAGCTTACACAAAACTTTACTGTAGGATCCTAAATGTGTAAAAAGCTACAGTCAGACTGACGTAGGATAACTAAAGTCATATAAATTGTAATTCATTTTGCGTGAACTTACTTTATTGTACGGAACGTTGTGTCCATTACTTGTGTATTGTTTTTGAATATTTTCATTGTCAGCGTTTTTTTGGTGTGGTGAGACAGTGTTGTCACTAATATCTATTAGCTGAATCAAATCAGGATTATTTTCCTCGGTAGTGTCGAAAATTCTGGTATCCGTAGAATGTTCTGATTTACTTAATATGTCCTAAGGAATTGTGTGTGACATAATTTAGAGTAAAGCGCGAAATATAAATAAAGTGAACAACAACAAAAATATAAATTTTTAATATATTCGAGGAATTTGTCTGATGTAATATTTTCGTTTGTGTTGAAATCTTGACCCAAGGAATCCACATTACACAACGCAAAAACGTTCTCGTCAATAAATTGTTCTCACCAGACAATAATAGCTTTCCGCTTCAAACTTGATTATGTACATGTAGTGTTCAGATGACGATGGCAGAAAATTCTATTATTACAAAATTAGTGTCTAAAAAACCTTAAAGATAATGAAATCAAGTCAGGTTATTCAGCTGTGATACGATAGCACAATGTCCCTTGTTACATTGTTGGATGCATCGTGTTGATTTGTGGAGAAATGGGGTTTGATGCTATGGTTCTTCACCATTTTCATACAAGGTTCATCTACGTTTTTATCAATTGCCTGTTGCCTAGGAATTTAGATACATGGTAAATTGACGAACTACCTGAAAACATGCTTTAAATTGTAGGCTTTGTTATATTAGTTGGTAAATAGACTTTAAGTTTTATTTATTATGCAAAATGTATTGGACAGTGTGAGGACGTAACCGATTCTCAACATGATCAGTAGTAGTCGTTGTGTTGGTCATCACTGATTAGTGACTATACATAAGTTCACTTTTCTCATAGGCCTAAATTTCAAAATCTGTTAAATGGGGCTCCTTTATATTAATGGTTTCAGTTAACTTTTGTGTTTGCCAAAAATACAGAACAAACATAGGACTTTTCAGTGATGATGCGCTTTTCTATCACAAGCCTTGGAACATTTTTAAATTTGAAGTTTATAAATTTTACCAACAGTAAATGCCATTATATTAATCAATGATATAAAACGTAAAGAGGAAATTATAAATCAGGATTAAGGTTTAGTTGGAATTATGTTATAACTCTTTGACCTTATGTGTAAACTAACATTTTAGAGCTCAAAGAGGCTACTCTAAAAACCAATCATTCAGTCGAAGTGTGACATGGAATAAAAGTGTGACCATATGACAAATACTAGATTTCAACTTTAAATAAAGATTGAATTACATGAAAACAATAGAGTGCATTGAATTATACAACCAATAATGAACAGTCAATAAACTTTACTGATGTTTTCAGTTAACTGATAAGATAGTCACTGTTTATTTTGTATTTGAGAACAAATGGTTATTTCATGAGATCGTATAACTGTTTCATTCTTACATAAGCTATATTTTTGAAGTTAACTAATCAAACTAACTTTTGTAATAAGAAACATTCATCGTACTAAACTAGAATAGTTTATATAGTATAGTTCAGTCAATAGAGAGTAGAGAAATGTGTACTGAAAATACTTAAAACTTACATTAGATCAATGAATTACAGATTCAAGTTAATGCATTCAAAATGCATTAATCATAGTGTAGACTAATAACATTGTGCTTTATATAAGTAGTTTATTGAGGCTGTCTAATTATTCATAATGGAATAAACTGTTAGATGTAAGTATTGTATGAATGTTTTTGTGTGCTTTATTAGCAATTACTGATTAAGTATTGAACATACTGACATATGGTTTTAAGTTTATTTACTTTAGTTTGTAGGTGACATTTGGTTAATGAAGTTTATAACTTTAGCATTAAAAATCTTAGTGAATTACTACATGTTTTAAATTAGTGTTATTGGTTTTACTACCAAAAACTGAAGAAATAATGATTTTTTTAAATTCAGAAGTTTTTAGTCTGTTGACAGAATTGAAATAGCTGTCAAAGAGCCTAGAACAAAGATATTAAAGTAACCCAAAATTATTTATTGTTGACTATAGACATTTATGAATGAAATATGTTTTTAATAGTATTCAAGGTAAATTGGTAGTACGACGATAGACTATTTCATTTATAATAACCCTTATCATGTTTGATCGGTTTTGTTATTTTATCTTTGAGGAACTTTTAAGAATATGTCGACTGTATATAATAGATGAGGAAGTGAAAATAGATAAAGTTTATTCAAAAAAATTATAAATACTTTTCATTACTTCATTAGGTGGTAATAAGTCAAGATTTGAATAGATGTGCTTCAACACACCAATCAATTTCGGAGTCTAAAAATGGAGGATATATAAAAGACAAAGAAAATAATAATAATGCATTTGTTGGTGAAATTTTAAACATACATTATCACTTACACTTTATTATCATAGTAACTTTACACAGATACACTTAATATTGAAATTGATGTGTTGCTTTTACTTATAAAATTGATGTAAAAGTTTGAGGTACTTATGACATTATCAACTAATCCACTCACTACAGATACTTCACTCTAAATTAATAAAAAACTTATTTTTATTTTTCAGTGGCGAAATAATAATATTTCATTTTAATCATTTGTCATAATAAGCATTCTAACAGAACAAGGGCTCAATATTGTCAATTGTATAAAAAGTTAGAGCTACAATTAGGTTCACCTTTATTACTAATACTATTAGCATACACTGTAAATGTGAATGAATGATAATCCATGAAAGTTAAATAAAGAAATAGCATGGTTGAGAAATAGTTATCACCAAAGATAATGAAAGAAACAATGTGAATCAATCAAAAGTACTAAGAACTTCTCTAAAATTTTGCGAAATCTTATTCATAGTTACACAGTATCTACATTCCGATCTAAGCATGAAAATATGTTTCTGCTTTTTATGAGTTTTATTCTAGGGTTTCTATCAGTACATGTTATGAATTTCCAGATGCAGAGGAATGAGTAATTATTTTCACTGATGCTTACTCAAACAAATTACAGATGCATTCGCTTTTGATTATATTGAGTAAATTTTAATCTATGATGTCTCTTTTTTTTGTAACTTCAATACTAAATGAAGAAGGATTTGACTAAATGGAGGTTTTAATTTATAAATTAAAACAAAATTCTGCATTTCGTGAATACTGGAAACTATTAACAAGATCAGATTATCCTAAATAAATATTAAAGACAATCAAATCTTTTTATTTTCATAAATTGCTAAATGTTCACACTGTTGTGAGACACAACTCACCTTTGAGAAACAAATGATGTAAAGGAAGATATGTGACTTTATAAACATTAAATCATCACTATCACAGAGAAAAAAACATCTTACAGCAATGACCGTATAGGCTTAAATGTACTAATTTATTTCAAAACATCTTGGTTTTCACACACGTTCAACCTAATAAATTACAGTTAATATCAAGACTTTGGTTTATTAACGAACAATAACTATTTATCAGACAATTCCAATGGATTATATGAGATCCGAAACAAGAAAAAGTGACTAAAAACAAGGATCGAATCATTTGTTTCACAGTTTATATAAGTTTAAATTAAAAGCTTCCTATGATATTTCTTGTTTTTCTACAGTAAATTACTATTATATAGTCTAAAATGTCACGAATTTCATTTCCTTGTTTTGCAGTTAAAGATTGCGTATTCTGATATATTTGAAAATGTTTCCTCTTTTCTACAACTACCATGTAATAGATAAATAATAAATTTAAGGGATATTTTATTGAATAACTTGTATCATAAAACTAAATAACCATAATTTTGATCAATATGAATTAAATAGAATTAGGTGGATAGTAACAATATTCGTCTTCATTCATCTTGTAAATAAATTATTTCAATAAAACACGATAAATGAGTCAATTAAACTTACATTTTGATAAAGTTTATAACCATAAAATTGATGAACATTATCCCCAATTAATGGTTGTTTAACTATAATTCCACATGATTGTAAATCACAGGGGTCAGTCCAAATAAATGTAATATTTTCAAATTTATGCACATGATGTAATGTCTGAATTAATGTTGAAATGAAAATAAAAACAAACAACAAAAAGAAAAACAACAGGACGAAAAAAAACGGTTGTTGTGTTTAGTTAAAATTCAATTCAAAATATTTATGTTATATGCATTCAAGATATTTTAGCTGTTTATTTGTTAATTGAATATGTTAATGTGAACAAATATTCATATATATATATATATATAAAATGAAAGCCAGTTTAATTGTGATTGTTTATATTTAATAATGAACATCAATGAAATCATTCATGTAACTAACTTTAAACGTTAATTAGTAAAACTATATCAATCGATCGAAGATGACCATAAAATTAAAAGATTTCATGATTGTAAATCGTGTAGTAAATGTATCATTGGTGGTTGTATATTATTTATCATAGCTTTTTGTATTAGTTTAAAGTGTCGTAGGTTTAACTGATTTACTAACATACTAAATTAAGTGATCTAACATTTTTACATTTATTATTGTCTGGTGAATTTATAAGTGTCTAGAGTATAAAATCTAAAAAAACATTGATTGCTTATTTGGCTCAAAACTGTATTTAATAACTCGATCGTTATTGAATTATAATTATTGGTTTTAAATAGTTCCAATAGTTATCATAAAGTAATCGTCTCGTGTATAAAAAGTTATTGTTAAGATTATTACTATTTAGGTCTTCTATCTCTTAGTCTTCTGGGAGCCAAACCAAGTAATTAAGGATATAAAAGTGTTGAATTCCTAGGATTTTCTTCCGTTGACAATTATTAGTACTGAACATCATGTATAAGGTGACAGTTTAAGGTCTAATTTGTTAGTTTTGCTTCAGATTACCTTAACTGAAGACTTTGAGGGAAAATCAAAATTTATTTACCAACTGGTCACAGACCAGTTAATCGTAAAAATTACTGAAATCAACAGTGCCAGCGCTGGTAGTGTAAGTCCTTGCCACCATTTTAACTCAAAGAATCCTGATGATATATAGCAGTCGACAGAAGTTAGTTTGTTATTGTTCGAGCAGATGTTGACCTAAAGTACTGTTCGATATGTCAATATCAGTTACTTATAGTTTGATTGCAGAAATATTAAAGCAGTTATCTTGTGACCAAACTTACAAATGGGTTAAATATGTGGCTTTTAATCTTGAATAATAAAGCACTAAATATTTTATTGTTCCAACTTCATATCTCCATCTAAATAATAAGTGTTTTTGATTACAGTCTTGCATTATTGAACTCAATAAAGTATTACTTGCATGCGCAATTTTTTGGAACATTCGTACAAATTGTGTTGAGATTTCAAGAAACATTCTGGGTGATTACGTAAGAGAATAAAGTAAAAGTAATGAAATTTGGTTCTTCACATCCGAAAAGTGATTAAATCACCCAATGTAGACTCTATCATTCACTATACTATCGTTACAAGACAAAGCGTTTCGATACGTATCTGGATACTGATATACATTGATACAAATTGAGGCATCCATTCAAAGATATATGTGGCACTAAATATATGTTTTCAAAAGATCATAGTTAATTGCAACTGGACCTCAAAAAAATATGCCAATTCCCATATTTTATTTCTTTACACACAATCTCATTTTTAGAAAGCAGCTCGTAAAGTTAAAATCACCAGGTTTGCAAATTATATTGTTTTTTAATGAGTTTTCATTGAAACTGGTCATTTTTTGCCAAGTAAACTCTCTGAAAGTATTAATTAACCATTATAATCAATCGTTGCTTCAGGAATCAAACTGCTTTTCACATTTATGTAGACAACGTGACACAAAACTGTCACTGCATGTATTATAAAATTCAATCCAACTTACCGAATTTCGTGAACCAATAACACTAATTCCACTGGTGTCTACACGTATCCTAATTCTTTTCTTGTGTAATTTTGATGTAAGCAACTGAGTTTTAAGTAATCCGAGTGAGCTTTCGCAAATAAAATCACCACGAGGCTCAGAGACGGAAGTATTTCCGAAGAATTTAGCACGATATATCTGTGGCACAAAATTCTCTAATGATCCGTGTGTTTTGGATTCTTTGGCCTCCTTTTCAGATGTATCCGAACTGACTTCTACTTCATCTTGAAATATATTATCTCTTTTAGTAACATTTTAATGATTTACCTATATCACAAGGATTCATTTTTTCATTTTCTTGAGTCATATTATTCTATCTTGGTATCACCTAAAATTAAGTGTCAAAAAGGTTTTAGTTAGCCTGTTTGTTCAGAGCAGCTGGAACCAAAGCGATGCAGGGTTGGAAAACCGTTTATTATGTATATGTATATAAATCCATGGAATGAATGATCACTTATGCGTCTTACAGTAGTGATCTTGTTAGTTTGGTTAAAAGTTTTTATTTAAGGCCTCAAGTCAAGCACTGGAGCTATATCAAAGAACAAACCCATGTCGGATTGCCATCTTTCCTTGGACAACCAACTTAAATATCACACTTTACGTTACCTTTACTCATATTTAAACACATCGTTTCCCCCAACCATTTTTACATTTCTCAATTATTTTTTCGTGGTGCTAATTGCAAGATACCTAGCAACCAGTTATTCTTGGCTTTATTTTATCCAGTGAATCCCAACACAAAAGATATATATTCGATTGTCAGCTACAGACTTTGAAAAATATCGGTCTATTCTAAATAGGTTTGTCGAACAAATATCAAGCTTTGGTTCTGCTTTTTGTATATCCCTCTAGGTATGGACAATCTTCAGTACCGGACTCAGTTTTCACTTATGGCGATCATGTTAGCCAAATTAAGTGCCTTTCGTTTACAAGGACAATTGATTGCGCAGTCATAATAGTCAAAGTCATTACTGTAAAGCTTTACCAAACAGACTGGTTGATCCGTCCTCATATATGGAAGGCAAATATAAAGACAGCCTTGGACATTTCCAAAGACGAAGCAACTACCAATTCTGTGTTTAAAGTAAAAAACTATATGACATCTCCGTCAGTCGTAGGAAATGTATCAACACAACTCATCTTGCTCAGATAATATACAGAAATGAATTTGTTGGAACTGCAAACAAACAATGAAAGAGACCAATGTTGTATGTCGATAACAGTAAAATAAATTCTTTGGGAAGGTAACTCGGTTACATATGTGAGTAAATGTCAGGCGGAAAGCGGAAACAAGACCAAGCGGAAGTAATTGCTGGTTACTGTGTGACGGTTTTCAGTTATGTGTACCTCGTGATTTAAGGCTAGCTACAGAAACAATTTAACCAAACTGGATACTCACTATGGAATTCAACTAGAATTACACACACAGGAAAATAAACATTTCCGAGTGCGTTTCACCTCAGACTTTTTAGATAGCTTTAAATTTACTTAGCTTACTCCTCTCCACCATATTCAGAATATCTCGCTGCTGTAATGAACAACCAATGAACTGAAGAGTAGGTCTATCACTCTGGTTTACAATATATGAAAATAAAGTTCATCAAACCTCATACCTATTAGTGACAGTAATGTTGTTGTTAAAATGTTGAAATAATAGCCAAAAAACTATCATGAAAATCAAAAAGATAAGCGGCTAAATAAACAGTACGCAAAGTGATTTTAGAGAAGACTCATCATTCGTAACAAACATTTTGATAGCAAGAAAGAGGTATAGGGAGTTTTCTGACCTCTTTAAAGCTTTTGGTACAGGGAATCATAAAACAATCGTAATGAGGCTGAGAGTTTTAAGAGTATTCGATCGAACATAAACGGAAGACATATTGGGAGGGATACAGCGAAAAAAATAACAGGCACTAAATGATCCACTAGGGAACAAGTACTTAGTGGAGTATGACAGGGCTAGGTTTCAGGTCTCTTACTATACATGCTCTGTGCAAGTAAAATCTTACATACTGTTAAGTTTGTAATGCTTCTTAGCAGTGATCAAGTCGAAATCTTGAGGAAAGTGACAAAAAATACACATGTATTTGCCTCCTAGTCAAATATGAAATTACTGATAAGGTAGTCTAAATTCTGATTTATTTTCGACAAAGTGACTTAGTCTGTCAATCTTCGGGGTGGATAGGTTGACGTATCGGAATTATCGGAATTTTTGAGCGCATATCACAATAATCCATGGAATTTAGAGGGTCTTAACCATATTATTAAACCTCTTTAGTATTCAGCTGCTATTAAAAAACTATAAACTTGCGGATTTTAAAACGGAAATGGACCTATTTAGATACAAACATTGTTCAACCTTGTGTATTTGGTCCAAGTGATATCAAACTAGAAACCTTGTTTAGACCAAAAGCCACTGTTTGATACTTCATTAATACCTTTTATATAAAGTAAAAAGGATAATTGCTCATTTACATCCGGAATACCAGGACCTCCCAATACAGTGCGAGTCTAAAATATTTAAACCGTTTTTCTTTGTATTGTAGCCAAAAGCGAGTTGACTTAGTTATGATACCAGGAACGACGACAGATGATTTTGGGTCTGATTTATCATCCGTTTTTCTTCCATCTTGTTCAACTGAATTCAGAGGATATAACATATGAGTTCACGATTAAAGAGTTAACTAAAGCACTCTTAGCCTTAATCATATCTTGGAACTTGATAACGAAAATAATTTATTTCTTCGCCCTTAACTTTCTTGTTCAAAACAAGATCAGGTTACTAAAAATGTACCAGAAGAGAATTAACACAGGTTGTCGGCCGTCCGTTTCAACACACAAAATTGGGTATGGAACTACAAGAAAACATGGTCAGAAGCCATCAATGCAGGGATTATAGTTAAAGAGATAAAATATGAAGAATTCTCCCTATAAGGCCTTAAACGTAGTAAATTTACCACCTAGAACATTACTAATAATGTATATATGTTTAAACGTCATATCCCATGAGAAAAATGGGGAATCTCCGCTCCATTTAACGACACCGTTGTGGCCACAAGAATGAAATTATCTGTCTTTGACAGCAAGTTACCATGAATGATAACCGGCAAATAGTCGTTTTTTAAGAAAAGATAACCTGAGATAACGGTCCAAAATGAATATCTACACAATTTATAAGATTTCACTTATGAACAGTTTGTAAAAAAACGAATCGAAAATTTTAAAAGAAGATCACGTTATTTTAAATATATTTAGCATAATTAGAATAATTTTAGGACTTTTCATCAATAGAAATTTTGAATGATAACATTACCTATGGTAATTAGATACACAATATGCAATCTATTTGCAGTCAGCAACAAACTTTGGTGATGAGTAAAATTTGTTGAGGCATTCCGTTCACGATAACATACAACACAATTCGTTATATTTACCAAAAGACCCAAGAAGTAGCAACTTCAAACAACGTGTACAACATCCAATATTGCTTGACTAACTACCATCTGACAAGCGACACAGTGTGGAAAATTTTAATTGACTTTTCATAATCGTATGCTGAAGAAAAGACTGCTTCGAACTTAGCAGGAACATTTCAAAGTCCATAATCGATATCAGGCCAAAAGAATAACAGCCCTAGTATGCTGTAATTCCGTCGCAAAAAAACCTCCGCCTGATCTGCTTGATCTAACTTAGAAGCCAAATCAATTTCCACACTAAATCTTGATTGCCAGAAATATTGTTGTTTAAGGGATTTCAAGGGCGCACAGAAGCTTACTAATAGAGTAATACCAATGTTATAAATATAAGGCGGGGAATTGAAAAAAACTTACAAGATTAAGCCGAGAAATCGTAGTCGGATGTTCTTGTTGACCAATACCAAACAATCAACGTCAAATCTTCAGCTGTCTACCTAAAAATACTCAAAGGTTGTACATTTACATGGAGAGAATAACAAGAAAACCAAAAGTAAGATCCAGGAACAACTGAAGTCACAGTTAGATATTTTTGAAAACGAGGCTGAACCAGATGCTTCTTGGAAAGATATACAATCAGCTGTGGAACCAGCAGTGACATCTATTAGTGATTTAAACCACAAGGTTACAAAGAACCAATGGACTTCTTCAAAGTCTGTTGCACTGACAGATTCTGGTAAGCTCATCTCACCAGGCTCTGAACACGACGAAGAGCGAAAACAAATCAGATCTAGGTTAGCCAAAAGTCTATGGAATGACTGTGAGCAGTGGTGGGCAACGAAAACAAAAGAGATGGAAAAGGCGGCGGCTATAGGGAACACAAGACAGCTCTTCAGGCTAATAAAAAAACTGGAATTAATAAGTCGAATGTAAGTGAGACTATCTCGGCAAAAGACGACACTCTCATCTGCTCCCAGTCCAGACGTTTAGAACGATGAGTGGAACATTTTAGAGAACAGTTCAGCCGGCCTTCAGCTACTCTACAACTACCCTCCATCCCCAGACAGTGTGAATGGAACATTGAAGTAGGTCCCCCAACTCTAGCAGAAGTTCAAAAGGCTATAGTTAATCTGAAAAGAGGAAGGGCAGCTGGTCTGGATGGATTGGCTCCAGAGGTCTTTAAGGATGATGGTCTAATTTTAGCGATAAGGTTGACTGATATTTTAGTTAAAATCTGGGAGTTGGACGTTATCCCATCTGACTGGTCACAATCACTTGTCGTCCCAATATATAAGAGAAGAACAAAATCATCCTGTGACAACCATAGAGGAATAGTTTAACTTGTATAGCATCTAAAATATTAACCTCGATAATTATCGGTCGCCTAACTAAGACTCTAGAACTGCAAACACGAGAGAATCAATCTGGCTTGAGACCTGGTCGTGGCTGTATCGACCACACATTCACCATTCGTCAGGTTCTAGAACACAGGCATACTTATCGGCTTCCGACATTGGTGATGTTTCTTGACTTAAAAGCGGCATTTGACTCGGTAGACCGCGAGATTCTGTGCCAGTGTCTGTCATTGAAAGGCGTACCTCAGAAGTACATAAACCTTGTGAAGGCTCTTTACTCGAACATTACTAGTCGAGTCAGAGCTTATGGCGAACTGTCATCTGCTTTTTCAACCTCAAGTGTTGTCCGTCAAGGCTGTCCACTTTCTCCATTTCTGTTTAACTTCATCATAGATCTACTGATGGAAATAACACTCTCATCGACTGAATTCTCGGGTATTGATCTCTTGCCAGGAGGTTCACTTATGGACTTAGAATACGCGGATGATATAGTCTTGTTTGGTGAAGATGCTGATAAAATGCAGAGTCTTTTGGTAGCACTGGGCAACGATGCCAGAATGTTTGGAATGTACTTTTTTCTCCTTCTAAACGCAAGTTGTTGATTCAGAACTGGTCTGCGTCAACACCTGAACTAAGGAAAGGGAGTGAAGCAGCCGAACGCGTTGACGACTTCACTTATCTTGGAAGTCTGATCAGCCCTAATGGGTTGGTGTCTGACGAAACCTCAGCACGGATTTGAAAAGCCCGTTTGGCTTTTGCCAACTTACGTCACCTGTGGCGAAGGCGAGATATCTGTCTATCGATTGAGAGACGAGTATACTGCACGGCAGTCCGTTCTGTTCTAATTTACGGCAGCGAAACATGGCCATTAAGAGTAGAAGATACTCGTATGCTACTAGTATTTGACCACAGATGCCTTAGAAATATTGCTGGTGTCTGCTGGGATCACTGGGTAAGTAATAGTGAGGTTAGACGCGCAGGGTATTAGGGGATGATGGTAAATCAGTTGATCAGGTTGTGTGTCTTCATCGACTGAGATGGTTGGGCCACGTGTTACGTATGTCTGAACACCGATTACCACGACGTGCAATGCTAACCAGTGTTGGAGATGGCTGGAAGAAAGTTAGGGGCGGCCAAACCAAAACGTGGCATCAGTGCTGGAAGTCACTAACTTCTGGTCTGAGTCATGTTGTTAGATTCAGAGTACTTGGTTGTGGTCCGTGTGACTATCGAATCGAATGGTTGACTGTAGGTGACATGGCTGAGAAACGATCACAATGGCGTCGGTGTATACGCCGTCTGTGTTCCTTTAAACAAAGAGATTAAAATTGCTTCATATCTTTCTTCGTACTAAATCTTTATTCCTGTACTATACCCTTATACCCAATCTTTCTTATACAATCCCAAACCTTGCTAACATCAATTGCCAGCGTTCTTGTATTTATTTCTGTAAAGTAACCGAATGCTGCTAAGGCTTGTTAACGAGGAATCATAGATAAACTTAGTCATTTGTATCGACCTTACTTGTTTGAATGCCTCTTTAGTAGATACTGTAACTGGTTTCCAGAACTTCACACTGATAATAACGCCATCAACACTAATGGAATAGCGGCATTTTTCATTACACATTTTCTCTGGACTGTTCTTAGCAAAACTCTAGATCCACTGTATGATCGACAGTCCTGTTGAATCAAAAACACGTGACTAAAACGTAGCTTTCAACAATACCGTGACCTAGGAAATGTAACAATTGCCTAGTTTGCTTATGACAGGAAAAGCAACAAATAGAAGGCCAAATAACCTTATCGACTGATCAACTTCATTTCGTCCCTCTTTAAACGTGTCTCAAGGTTTCATCATCCCACAAGTCATTAGCAGTGGCGGCTGCTTCCCCTACAACTCGGAAGCTTTCAGAACTATCTGCTCAATCTTTTTATGTTTGGAGAGCAGATACCCAAACGGCTCCTTATGCGATGGTTTCGAAGAATAAGTTCTAAGTGAGCATCTTAGAAATGCACCAAGGACAATTAAAGAAGTCAACAGGTTCTCGACGAAGCTATGAACCCATCATTGTAATTCGCTTATACAGCAATGAGAATCATGCAGGATGAATAAAGACGTCTGTAGTGATGCAAGACGGTCGTACTGCCTAGTGTGATATTAGTGGACAGCCGTTCATATCATAACGCCAACCCCCCCACACAAGTCACAGCAAATATTTCATAACTAGGTAGCTAGCTAGTTTCGTGCTCATGACTTGGGAATTGAAAACAGCGATAATTTCGTTGTACTATACGGTCGTTCTTATAGGGATAAATGATTATTTGACGAAATACTAAATAACAAATTTTGTGGTAAGGGAAATTTAAAGAGAGGATAAAAGCATGTCACAGACGATTCGCAAAAACATGAATTTGAATCCGAATAAATGACAAATAATAAAAGTCAGTTGAAAGCACAGAAATCAAGAATCATGAAAAGTCACAGCCAGACGAGCTTCATGTATTTGTATCCGTATCTCTTGAGTCTGTAGAGTTTGTTCCTTCAACGAGCCGTAGTAAAATCATTCGTGCAACTGTACAAATGTAAGGACATGTCATTAATGTGATATTAATTAACAGAAATACATATTAGTTTACATATCCCAAGGTTATATAGGTTCAATAAAAGTGATACTTGACTTCTTATAAACAAACAATCAGAACATAAAGATTATTCAAGTTCGCTTAAACAAACGAAGCATAAAGTATCATCGTAAAGTAGTGAGAAATCTTGGGATGATAGTACATCTTATTAGAGCCACCAAATATATATATATATATATATATAAGATTACTCAAATATACAGAGTGAAAATACAACTTATAAGGCTGTTACATAACCACTTCGAGTAGTAGGTTTCATATAGGATAACATTGTAAAACAAACTTATTAATACTCAGGATATTTTGAAAAATTTATTAATTTTACAAACAATTAGTTATTGTTTTAATATATAATCTTTCTAAATTAAATGAGTGTGATAAACACTTATTGCTAATAAGATGATCACTCTTTATATAGTCTAATGTAATCATTCCGACTGAATAGATTTACCTCTCACTGTGAATTCACTGTATTATACAGAAAATGCATTCAAAAAAACGAGACCCACGAGGTCGCAGGTTATTGTAAGTAGAATTATCGATCATCTTTTTTTAGTAGGTCTCTGAGTACTTTCGTGATTCTTTTCTCAGTGGAGTCAGTTAAGTCTTTGTTACTTTTTTCCAACTTGAATCTCGTGTGGTCACTCAAAATGGAATTCATCTTAGAGACATAATCTGTTGTGTTCATTAGAACAACACTTGAACATTTATCTGACCGTAATATCATTATATCATCATTTCGCTTAATATTTCGTAATGCTGTTAGGTGGTCTTTGGATAAAAGCTTAGATTGCGGTGTGGGTGAGACGAGGTATTGGTTTGCGATATCGACTAGTTTAGATTTAAACCAGCCTTTCTTTTCTTCGCTAACTGGGTGCAACTCTTTAATTTGATCAAATAAATTCTCAAATTGAGTTTCTGTGTCGATTCTATCGGTATGTGTTTTGGGGATATGAAATTTAAATCCAAGAGACAAGGCTTCTGTTTCTATCTGATTTAACTTCACTGTTGATAGATTGTAGAGAGAATTTTCAGGAAAGCCAAAGCAAAGTTGTCCCTTTGATAGGGTCTTGAACAAAGTTTCGTGGAAGTTCTTGCTTATTTGGTTTTGCAATGCTTGAATAAAATTGATAAATTTTATGCGACATACGATACTCATATATTTAACTAATTCATCAAAGGTATTAATTTTTGTCCTCAAACGTTCAACCAGAAACTTTGTAGATTCTATGTGAGATTTATTGATGCGTCGAACATATCCTGCAGCTAAATTGATTGTCCTGTCCAAAACAACATGTTCTTTGACACAATCAAAGGTCGACAGGTATCCCTTTCATGTTACCACCAACTGTGTATACAAATTTACATGTATCTGCCAAAGCAGTTACATTGGTAGAGCAAAAAGGAGAGCCTACGTCCGATTCAAAGAACACATTCCGAAGAGTTTGAGATCAAACGGACTAAAAACATTTAGCAGCGCTGTCGCAAGACATCTCCTTGACACAGGACACGAAGTCGATATGCTGAAGTCCTTCAAGGTGATCAACAAACAGTCAAATTGAAATCTTTTAAAATTCGCCGAAGCAAACGTTGAAAACCAGATCTTTGTATACAAAAAGAAACAGTAATAAATCTTTCTTTGCCCTGATAATATTCACCCCATCCCCTTTTATTTTTACTTATTTTTATTACGTCATTCTAACTCTCTGAATTTTATTACATCATTCATAACTGACCAATTTTAATTCATATCTCTCTTTATTAACATTAATCTATTTTCAGTTATTTCATTACATAATCGTCTAATGTGTTTTAATTCCATGATTTCTAATCACTATCTCAATTTTCTGGAACTTTTCCTCCCAAACTCTATATATTCGAAACAAAAACTTTTATAACCTCACTAACTCTAACGAAATCTTTGCTACATTATGTTGCATATATTCATCCTTCATCTAACTTTGAACTTCAAATATTTTAGGTTGTAAGCAGCTGAACCTAACGAAATAAAATGAATTCATATTAATCTGCACCAATCATTGTTCTTTCTCTTTTCAAAATAATAAATGGAACTATGTGTATAAATTAGTTCTGATTCAGTGACAATCATTTTGTTGTTTAACTGCAAGAAGATGACTGTGAAGACAGAAATCTGGACAAAATTGTAGGTATATCATTCAAATTTATTTTCTATATACAGTGAAACAATTAAACCGGCAACACTGAAATTAGGTGTGCAAAAATGAGGTTACGAGATTAGGAACTACAATACTTCGAGATAAAGTAGGACAGATAGTAATTATTTGACTGATTATACAGTGTTAATTGAAGCAGAGATTTAGCGAAGAAGGCCATTATGAAGTTGGTTGATAACAGGGTTATATTTGAAGCTGATTCAAGAAGTAAGACAGCTCTTCGAATAGTTGTTATGCTATACTGGTTCGATATTTACTTCAAATTTAGAATGAGAAATATATCACGATATTCACATTTGAATCAAGAGAAGTCTACGAACGCTTTAGCAGAGGTTTGTACAGATCGCTGAATTCTATAATATACATAATGAAGTGATCTTAGTTACAATACACTGAGAAACATGAAGTACTGGACAGTTTTTTCAACCCTTATATTAATCATAATTATCTGCTCCCTTGTAAATAATTTCAAGAGGTATTTCTCGGACACTCAGTGAAAAGACTCGATCAGTGGAATTCAACTACGTTGCGTGTAAAGCAGTTAACAACAGATAGCATTGAAAAATGGTTGTAGAATATCGTGAATTGATTGACGTAAGACGTGCAAACCACAAAATGTTAGTTGAATAGTTTAAAGGTTGAGGAGATAACGTGAGATATGAACGTCCTGCGTTTGAAAGTTGTCCTGTGCTCCTGGTTTTCAATGGTTGTCTAAAGTCAGTTCGTGATGCCAATTATAAAAGTAAAATATGGTGTATAATGAAATAATAAATGCCTTTAGTTTTGACAGATGTAAAGTAAATAAAAATTGCACTCACCACGACCAGCTCGTAGACGTGCGATACTATCCAAGTGATTATTACCAGAACTTAACATTTTTTTTGTTCTTATTTCATTTGCTTGACATATCTGTATAACATTAGTTAGTAAACGATTGAACAAATGATTTAGTGAGTTAAATGTTTGTTAGGTAAAATGAAAATCTACTCTTATTTTGACAGTCAGTAAGAGACTTAAAGTTTTCTATGAGTGTATGCAACGTTAATTTGTAGAATTTCTGTCAAACCAGGTTAGAGACTTTGTTTATAAGTCTGTCATTTTGCTATAAAAGGAATAACGACTCTAATTTTCCAAACTAATCATTTAGTTTTTTTATGTTTATTTCTCTTCTCTTGATTGCTGAGTCGGGAAATCATCTCACACTTTACGCGCCTTTTTTGCACTGCCATATAAAATAACTATACGGCCTCCTTTCGAACCCGGATATTTTATTAACTAATAATATTGAGTAATTAAAATTCCGTTAGATTTTCAAGTTTCGTTACGAGTAATAATAAAGCACAACCTAACATATAAAAATATAATAATTAACATCATACAGTAATTTCGATTAGTGTTTGTCTATCTGTGCAGAACATACTGATAAAGTTAGACAAGAATGTCAACAGACCTGACTTGCTTCTTCTTCATGCTGTTTTACTACTTTCATAAACGCTGATTCACCATGGTCATCACCATCGTCAACATCACTTTGTTCGTATATATTTGGATCAGGTTCAATTATTTTTATGGACCGATCAATTCCACTGACAGCAATCACTAAATCAGTTAAACGATTGGTAGATTAAAATATTACTGTAAGAGCAACAAAATAAACAAATACAAGTAGGTATTCTGCCTTCAGTTCAATTTCAGTCAGCTGCAACGTAGGACCAGGCACAAATATGCATCGGTCCAAGTTGCTATACCGCATTAGTATAAAAAAATGAACACCAAATTCATAGAAGTAATTAATTCAGTGGTGGTAATATATAAAAGAAAGATTGCAAATAAGGGCATAGTACAGGAAGAAAGATTTAGTACGTAGAAAGAAAGATATGAAGCAATTTTAATCTCTTAGTTTAAAGGAACACAGAGGGTATATACACCGACGCCATTGTGATCGTTTCTCAGCCATGTCATCAACCATTCGATTCGATAGTCACACGGACCACAACCAAGTACTCTGAATCTAACAACATGACTCAGACCAGAAGTTAGTGACTTCCAGCACTGATGCCACGTTTTGGTTTGGCCGCCACTAACTTTCTTCCAACCATCTCCAACACTGGTTAGCATTGCACATCGTAGTAATCGGTGTTCAGGCATACGTAACACGTGGCCCAACCATCTCAGTCGATGAAGACACACAACCTGATCAACTGATTTACCATCATTCCCTAATACCCTGCGTCTAACCTCACTATTACTTACCCAGTGATCCCAGCAGACACCAGGCATCTGTGGTCAAATACTAGTAGCATACGAGTATCTTCTACTCTTAATGGCCATGTTTCGCTGCCGTAAATTAGAACAGAACGGACTGCCGTGCAGTATACTCGTCTCTCAATCGATAGACAGATATCTTGCCTTCGCCATAGGCGACGTAAGTTGGCAAAAGCCAAACGGGCTTTTCAAATCCGTGCTGAGATTTCGTCAGACACCAACCCATTAGGGTTGATCAGACTTCCAAGATAAGTGAAGTCGTCAACGCGTTCGGCTGCTTCACTCCCTTTCCTTAGTTCAGGTGTTAACGCAGACCAGTTCTGAAGCAACAACTTGCGTTTAGAAGGAGAGAAAAGTACATTCCAAACATTCTTTTATAGTTGCCCAGTGCTACCAAAAGACTCTGCATTTTATCAGCATCTTCACCAAACAGGACTATATCATCCGCGTATTCTAAGTCCATAAGTGAACCTCCTGGCAAGAGATCAATACCCGAGAATCCAGTCGATGAGAGCGTTATTTCCATCAGTAGATCTATGATGAAGTTAAATAAAAGTGGAGAAAGTGGACAGCCTTGACGGACACCACTTGAGGTTGAAAAAGCAGATGACAGTTCGCCATAAGCTCTGACTCGACTAGTAATGTTCGAGTAAAGAGCCTTCACAAGGTTTATGTACTTCTGAGGTACGCCTTTCAATGACAGACACTGGCACAGAATCTCGCGGTCTACCGAGTCAAATGCCGCTTTTAAGTCAAGAAACATCACCAATGTCGGAAGCCGATAAGTATGCCTGTGTTCTAGAACCTGACGAATGGTGAATGTGTGGTCGATACAGCCACGACCAGGTCTCAAGCCAGATTGATTCTCTCGTGTTTGCAGTTTTAGAGTCTTAGTTAGGCGACCGATAATTATCGAGGCTAATATTTTAGATGCTATATAAGTTAAACTATTCCTATATGGTTGTCACAGGATGATTTTGTTCTTCTCTTATATATTGGGACGACAAGTGATTGTGACCAGTCAGATGGGATAACGTCCAACTCCCAGATTTTAACTAAAATATTAGTCAACCTTATCGCTAAAATTGGATCACCATCCTTAAAGACCTCTGGAGCCAATCCATCCGGACCAGCTGCCCTTCCTCTTTTCAGATTAACTATAGCCTTTTGAACTTCTGCTAGAGTTGGGGGACTTCAATGTTCCATTCACACTGTCTGGGAATGGAGGGTAGTTGTAGAGTAGATGAAGGCCGGCTGAACTGTTCTCTAAAATGTTCCACTCATCGTTCTAAACGTCTGGACTGGGAGCAGATGAGAGTGTCGTCTTTTGCCGAGATAGTCTCACTTACATTCGACTTATTAATTCCAGTTTTTTTATTAGCCTGAAGAGCTGTCTTGTGTTCCCTATAGCCGCCGCCTTTTCCATCTCTTTTGCTTTCGTTGCCCACCACTGCTCACAGTCAATCCATAGACTTTTGGTTAACCTAGATCTGATTTGTTTTCGCTCTTCGTCGTGTTCAGAGCCTGGTGAGATGAGCTTACCAGAATCTGTCAGTGCAACAGACTTTGAAAAAATCCATTGGTTCTTTGTAACCCTGTGGTTTAAATCACTAATAGATGTCACTGCTGGTTCCACAGCTGATTGTATATCTTTCCAAGCAGCATCTGGGTCAGCCTCGTTTTCAGAACTATCTAACTGTGACTTCAGTTGTTCCTGGAACTTAATTTTGGTTTTCTCGTTATACAGTTTAGTTCTAAGAGGCCTTTTAAACGCGCTTTTTTGCGTCCAGTGAGGCGCAAGCAGGTGCGTGCCCGTATTAGGGCACGGTCGGAGTTCAAGCAGGTACTCCAGAATGAGCGACAATCTTCTATCGACCCTCTCCAACGATGACTGATGGCAATATGATCTATTTGAGTCCATCGTTGGTATGGTGCAGATGGTCGCCATGTTAGACGATGTCTATCTTTATGCTTAAAATTTGTGTTTCCTAAAAGTAAACGATTGTCTGAGGACAGTTGCAGCAGACGGTCACCACTATCTGTTCACTGTGCCGGAATACTGAAATACACACGTAAATGTCTTTCTGTTCGGTTTAAACTACCTATCTGGGCATTAAAGTCATCCCCTACGAGTACTATGTCTGAACGTTTAGCAATCTAAAGAAGTTCAGAGAGCTTTCTGTAAAATTCATCTTTCACTTCATTCGAGCTGCAGTCAGTAGGCAGAAACGACAAAAAGGCAACAACGTGTGTCCCTATACTTCCGAGTTCTTACGTAGCCGTTTAGCCGAACAGCACATAAGCGATTGTTAACGGGGATCCACTCTAACAGTGCTTGTTCCGTCCTCGAGCTTAGTGCTATGCCTACACCTGCCAGTCCATGAGAACTGGCCGTCGGGTCGCCAGATGCATGAAGGGTGTATCTCGTCGGTTCTCCGTTTTGCCGAGGTGAGGTTAAGTGAATGACCACACTGGGATCATGAATGCGTGTTTCAGAGACACAACATACATCAATCGTACGAAATTCTAGGGTTTTAAGCCAAGGAGGCCTGCTGACCGATTTGGCATAGTATGTGTACGTTGAAGGCTTCAATGTGTAGATTGGAGCGAGGTTTCAGTAGACCTGGGACAGTGTTTTGCGCACTAGAATCGTTCGCTATGGTGACACTTGAGGGGGAAGCCGAAAGAGGAAGTTTAAAGTTAAAAGTCGATGTAGGAGGAATAATAGAAATTGAAGAGGGAGGTTCATTATGAATACAGTGGTCTTGAGTGCTGTTAGAGGTATGAGGGCGGTTATCACTTCCCGGTTGCCCACATCAAGGAAGAGTTGTTCTGGAGTTACCTGAAAAGGAAATTCCATTAGAGGTGGTCATAGTGACCTGAGAGCGTGACCGCAGTGCCCAAGGGACAACTGCTTGACGTCGGTCACACACGACCTTTTTATGGTTAATTTTTGTGTTAGCTCCGTACTTGTTGAGACCTTGCCGGCGGAGACAGATACCCATGGGATAAGGTGAGGCGCGCATTTTTAGGGTCGACCTTTTCTAAACCCACCCCTCCTTGTGGGAAGGCAGCATCGCCGTCATGCTGGTTGTCTGAAGGAAACGCCTTACTGCTGTCACACCTCTGTACAGTCAGTAGTACGATTTCGCCTTCGGACCTTGGAATTGTTGCTTTTAGTCTTACCCCTCTTCAGCCGACCTGTCTGGCATGGTAGGACCTTGAGGGATGGTTGTTCCAGTCAGTAGAACTCGGTTGCTTCATTAAGATAGGCAAGCCCGACCACCACGTCAAGGTAGCAACAACGGTCGAGTCAGTTCAATCTGTATGAGTGACAAATAAAAAAGTAAAATGGAAAATTTTCTTAACCTATGTCATAACCTCAAAGTAAACAAACATTTATTGTTGGGAAAGGCTGTTAAAGTACGCATTTGAAGTAGTTTAAAAGACACAAGACTACACGCTAACATAATCTACTAGTGGTAATGTTAACTAACTTGGAAAAAGAGGGTGAGGAATAATTCGATTTACTACAGATGTATCTGCTTTAATTGCAAGTGCAGGCTTTCCTGTATTACGATCCCATGCAATTAAATGACCACATTCAGATCCGGACAGAATAAAATTCCGCCCCCAAAATGTTGACACTTTGACCTGTAAATCAATAAAATATGGTAATCTAATTTAATTATCTAATACATAATGTACGAAAGTAAAATGTCTAACCCTTGGCTCAATCAGTAGAAAAATTAAGTAAATCATGATACATGCAAGTAGACTAAAATTCTAAAACAAAACAGTGGATGCTACTCACAACATTGCTTGTAAGTAGTATGTTGCCGAACGTAGCCTCAAAGTTGTCGAATAGAGTGAACAGTTTTAGTACAGCGGAAGTACGGCATTGGCAGAACATATTGGAAGATGCAAATGGACGATTGAAAGCTATGCATATGTATTGCCTTGCAACATCTCGCAATAACTACACATTCGCCTTTTGGTGGAGTTTTGTTCTCTGAGCTGGATGGTTTGGTCGTGCAGCTTTCATCGTTCTTCTGAACGACATCATCAGCACAAACTTCAATTAGAAGTGAAGTGTTCGAATTTCTCCATATGTGTTTCACAGCTTGTTCTGTGCACCTCGATGTTGATTGGTTCTTGTTGACCTTAAATTTATCATTGTTTACTTCTTTGTTTTGGTTGTCTCCCATTGGTTTGATTTTCGTTCCTATATTTATGCACGATTTTTCTGATTGGTTGATAAATTGGATTGATTTCAATATGTTTGTTGATTGCTGATTGACCTGAGTGCCAGGCTTCTAAAAATTCTCTGGTGTATTTGGAGTTTCCTCTGTCTAAGATTTCCACATTTTCCCAATCGAATGAGTGTCCGTAGTTATCCACGTGTATTGATATAAGTGAAGAGATATCATGGCGTTTGACTGCTAATTGATGTTCATGTAAGCGTAGATGGAGGGGACGTCCGCTTTGTCCGATGTAGTGTTTGTCGCAGTTGGTACAATTTATTTTGTAGATGATGTTTGATTTGTTTTCCTTTGTTATTTCATCCTTTGGTTTGCATAGGATTGATTGTAGTGATTTTGTTGGTTTGTGTGCCACGGACAAAGCGGACGCCCCCTCCATCTACACTTACATGAACATCAATTAGCAGTCAAACGCCATGATATCTCTTCACTTATATCAATACACGTGGATAACTACGGACACTCATTCGATTGGGAAAATGTGGAAATCTTAGACAGAGGAAACTCCAAATACACCAGAGAATTTTTAGAAGCCTGGCACTCAGGTCAATCAGCAATCAACAAACATATTGAAATCAATCCAATTTATCAACCAATCAGAAAAATCGTGCATAAATATAGGAACGAAAATCAAACCAATGGGAGACAACCAAAACAAAGAAGTAAACAATGATAAATTTAAGGTCAACAAGAACCAATCAACATCGAGGTGCACAGAACAAGCTGTGAAACACATATGGAGAAATTCGAACACTTCACTTCTAATTGAAGTTTGTGCTGATGATGTCGTTCAGAAGAACGATGAAAGCTCCACGACCAAACCATCCAGCTCAGAGAACAAAACTCCACCAAAATCATCCACCTGAGCTACAAATCTTCTCCACCATATTCGCCTTTTCTTTGTCATGTTTTTTAAAAGCAGATAGCTAAGTTCACATAATAAGAAAAAAGTTGACCTATTAATTATTTTTGAACCAAAAGACTCTTGTCTTCTCGGCGGGACTATACATGGACAAACTTTGAGTGAGGCCAAAGTGACCTTGAGATAATTCAACTACCTGCTAAATTCGAGAGTGTAAGGACTAAGATCAGAAGTTACAAGTTATTGTTTTAGAATTACAGTCACAGTTTTAATTACGAACTGATATCAGTTACAATACCAAAATACTATTTAACCACATGAATAAATTTTGAGCCGAAATTCAAGACTTGTTATCTTAAATCCTATTGATTCGTCTATAATTTATAGCTTCTGCACTTGTCCGCTAACGTTGACTAGCTAAAAATAGGCAAATTAAAGTGCTCCAACACACTGTAAATTATATCCTGCTAGGAATTTACAAAACAGTTTGACAGGAACCCAATCTGAAGAGATTAGAAAAATGTAATCACATCTAGAAATACAGTAATGTGGTAAGAAATGAACAAAAGCTACATCTTACTATAACAATGTACAAAATTCAACTCTCTATGAACTTACACGCTTTATTCATACGAATTAAGGCACTTAAGCAATTGGCTGATATTTTTATGATCTCTCAAACCATAACTTGCAACATCTGTCTATTAAAGATTTGGGGTAAATGAGAATTTTCAAACAACTTGAATATCATCGAACACAAATATTCTTATGGTACAATATCGTTCAGTGTTAAGGATAATTCAAATATAACAGATGAGATTTGATTTGAGAGAGTGGATTAGCATACAACTAAACGTGAATAGTATTGACAGAATTAATAAATGTACTTAGAAAACAACATACCACAGTACTACAGCATTCACGACCACGATATTTCATTATTTCGCGATATCTTGGAGAAGAATTTATGATGTCAGAAATATATGCATCTGTTAGGTAATCTATAGGGAGTTTTTGTTCACGCTGAGAGCCTAAAGTAAAGAACAACAATTGACGAAAATGAATATGGACATAACATAAAAAGTAATAACCTACTGTAACAACACAAATGCCAATAATCTATTTTACAACTCAAATTTAAAATGCAAAAAGGCCAGTGAAGACATAACAACATGATAAAAGTACCTACGCAATCACACCACTCACAAATTGTTGGTATTTAAATACACTAATTCCAAAAATAGTGAGGAACATATTTGTCATTTCGAACCCTAATAAAAAACATCTGAAACAAAAATAAATAATAAATGTATGTATTATACCTGTGTAAGACGTTTGACCAGACGTTGATTCGGCAGGACTTGAAGACACTGTTTGAGGTTCAGTCGATGCTTCATCCACAGCGCTTTCATCTGTTCTGGATCGATGTTGGGTGAGCCATCTGTAAGATATAACATCATATTAACTATCTATCGCAAAGCAGAGAGATCTGTGTGGTAACTTTAAGCATCCATAATACTTTTTTTCGTAATAAAATTAACCTTTTGTGCAGTTTACCCGTCATAACTTTACTACTTGACTTCTGTGTTACTGACGCATGTTAAGTTTGCTTTACATTGTTCCATCTCATTCCCTTTCTACTCTTCTGTATATTGTTTTATACTACTCATTTACATTCAGTAAGCAGTCGTATTCCTAATAATTTTCAAACTTATATTGTAACGCGAGTTGTTCTGTAATATTCTGAATTGTTCACATATACTCCGCCTGCAGTCCCTCCGGGGGATACTGCCGGTCCCAAACACGGATAAAGGAGGAGGATTGGGCATGGGGTTACCGTCCCCATCCCGTAGAAAACTAACTCGCTAAAAAACGCTAACCAGAAAGAATTATTCAAACCTTTTAACCTCTGCCCTGGGAGTTAGAAGGTCTTCATTTAGAAGAACTATGACGCCTCATGATGAAAGCCGAATTCCTTAGGACGTTACGAGGCTGACGATCCTTCTGACAACCAGAGCGACCATTTATTTAGGTACATGGAATGTTCGTACAATGTGGGACACAGGCAGAGCCCTCCAAATCGCTGCAGAAATGAGGAGATACAACCTAGAGGTTCTTGGGATCAGTGAAACACATTGGACGCAAGTTGGACAACAACGACTAACTTCAGGAGAGCTTCTGTTATACTCCGGCCATGAAGAAGAAAATGCCCCACATACACAAGGAGTTGTACTGATGCTGTCCAAACAAGCATAAAAGGCACTTACAGGATGGAAATCACATGGACCAAGGATCATCAAAGCCTCCTTCAAAACAAAGAAAGAGGGCATTTCAATGAACATCATCCAATGCTATGCGCCTACCAACGACTACAATGAAGTCGCTAAAGATCAATTCTACAATAGGCTGCAGTCAATCGTCGAGAAGTGCCAAACAAAGGACCTGACCATTCTGATGGGAGATTTCAATGCCAAGGTTGGAACGGACAACACTGGATATGAAGACATCATGGGACGACACGGACTGGGAGGAATGGTGAGAGATTTGCAAACCTATGTGCCTTCAATAAACTGGTCATAGGTGGCACCATATTCCCACACAAACGCATTCACAAAACCACATGAACTTCACCGGATCACACCACGCAAAACCAAATCGACCATATTTGCATCAACAAAACGTTCAGGAGGACTATAGAGGACGTGAGAACCAAGAGAGGAGCTGATATAGCCTCAGATCATCACTTGCTGGTCGCCAAGATGAAATTGAAACTCAAGAAGCACTGGACAACGGGGCGGACAATATCACAAAAGTTCAATACGGCCTTTCTTCAGGATACTAACAAACTCAACAAATTCAAGATAGTCCTCAGCAATAAGTTCCAGGCCTTTCATGATCTACTCAATGGAGAAGGAACTACTATGGAGAGCAACTGGAAAGGGATCAAAGAGGCAATCACTTCAACATGTCATGAGGTCCTGGGTCACAAGAAGCACCATCACAAGGAATGGATCACTGTTGATACACTGGATAAGATTCAAGAAAGCAGCAATCAATACCAGTCGAGCAAGAGCAGAAAAAGCCTAGGCACAAGCTGAATACACAGTAGTAAACAAACAAGTGAAGAAGAGCATCAGAACTGACAAACGTAAATATGTGGAAGATTTAGCAACAACAGCGGAAAAGGCTGCAACAGAAGGGAACATGAGACAACTGTATGACACAACAAAGAAACTCTCTGAAAATCGCCGCAAACCAGAACGACCAGTGAAAAGTAAGGAAGGCGAGGTAATCACCAACATTGAAGAGCAACAAAACAGGTGGGTAGAACACTTCAAAGAACTCTTGAATCGACCAGCCCCACTGAACCCACCCAACATCGAAGCAACACCCACGGACCTCCCAACAAATGTTAGCCCACCAACAATTGAAAAAATCAGCATGGCCATCAGACAAATCAAGAGTGGCAAACCAGCAGGACCGGACAACATTCCAGCAGAGGCACTAAAAGCAAACGTAGCGGCAACTGCAAGGATACTCCACATTGTCTTCAATAAAATTTGGGATGAGGAACAAGTACCAACAGACTGGAAAGAAAGATTCCTGATCAAAATACCGAAGAAAGGCGATTTCAGCAAGTGTGATAACTACAGGGGCATCACTCTTCTCTCAATACCGGGAAAAGTCTTCAACAGTGTATTGTTAAACAGAATGAAGGACTGCGTAGACACCCAACTTCGTGACCAACAGGCAGGATTCCGTAAGGATAGATCGTGTACAGACCAAATCGCAACTATACGGATCATTGTGGAACAATCAATTGAATGGAATTCAGCACTCTACATTAACTTCATTGACTACGAAAAAGCATTTGACAGCGTGGACAGGATAACACTATGGAAGCTTCTTCGACACTACGGCGTGCCTCTGAAGATAGTCAATATTATACAAAATTCATATGATGGATTGCACTGCAAAATCGTGCATAGAGGACAGTTGACAAAGTCGTTCGAAGTGAAGAACGGTGTCAGGCAAGGTTGCTTACTCTCACCCTTTCTCTTTCTCCTGGTGATCGACTGGATCATGAAGACGTCAACATCTGAAGGGAAACACGGAATACAATGGACATCTAGGATGCAATTGGACGATCTAGACTTCACAGATGATCTGGCCCTTCTATCCCAAACGCAACAACAAATGCAGGAGAAGACGACCAGTGTAGCAGCAGCCTCAGCAGCAATAGGTCTCAATATACACAAAGGGAAGAGCAAGATTCTCCGATACAACACAGCATGCACCAATCCAATCACGATTGACGGAGAAGATTTGAAAGATGTAAAAACCTTTACATATCTGGGCAGCATCATTGATGAACATGGTGGAAAAGAGGAAGACCAAAGAACACATTACCCCGGGAAATGGAAATAGACATGGGAAAAATGAACAAGAATTGGATGGAACTAGAAAAGAAGGCCCAGGACAGAGTGGGTTGGAGAATGCTGGTCGGCGGCCTATGCTCCATTAGGAGTAACAGGCGTAAGGTCACATATACTTATAACGTTTTTGTACTTATCATTGTATTTATCATTATAATTACTGTATCTTAATTACTGTAACCGTTATCCACAGTTTTGTGCATTTGTTTAAACACAGCAGTTTCCATATTGCTTTGCCCTCGGTTCGAGTCCGTTTGCTCATAAACTGTTATCCAATTCAGACACAGCTATCGGCTGTCTTTTTACTTTCGTATGTTATGATTATTCTTTATGTTACTCTTACAGGAAGCCTTTGTTATTTTCATTCTTGAAGGACGCATTTAAACGCCTAAACACCTCACAAGTTGAGGTTTGTAACTAAATTTTGTGTATTATTTAATAAAGAACCGCTTTTGTAGACAAATCGTTGTTTTGAAACTTCGATTTTGTGCGTATCTCAATCGGGGTTACTTGGACGCTTCGATAGAATTAACAACGCACTACTTAACTGTGGTGGATTTTTATAAGGGTTATGGAAGAAAAAGCAGTTGATTCAATCACGGATGTGTTACTGGATAGTGATGAGCAATGACACGTCAGCATTATACTAGACTTTATAGTTCATCTTCAACACATAAATACTAATCGATCTTACGTATTACGTTCAATATGTATCCTCTTGTTTCTTATAACGTTTCGAATCCAGCTTCAATGATTATGGTATGTATCAAAAACGTTTAATAATAATATTACAAATGTAAGTTTGAGCCGTTAGCAGCTGATGAAAAGCCTTGGAATATGATGAATTCATATCATTTCGAGAACCTTATCCTTCGCACTTTATATAAATTTGTCAATGGATCAGATTATATAAAATTTAAAGTCAGTGTTTGTTATTTTCGGTCCTACTGTAGACTACTTGCTTACTAACCTGGGTTCGCGGTAATGAGTTTCTTAGAACCACGTATTCTACTCACTGCACACACAAGGAGTCGAGAGTGTGAGAGTAATTGATTGATCTGAACATAGAGGGTTTATTACAGAAATCACACACATATTTATATTGGAATTTTTGAGGACAAGTGTTGAGGTACACATAATAATTTCTCCTCAAGGTAATCTGAAATATCCTACGTTACATACGAAAACGTCCCTAACACACTTTTGTACGTTGTAAGCAATGATAGTGTTCATAAAAGAAAAAAACAATACATTAAATAGTATAATGGTTTCGTCATAATTCATAGAAGTAGTAGGAAATTAAACTTGTATTTCATCTAACAACGTAACAAGAAACTTACCGATAGAGAGCAACAGTTAAACGTATATTCGGATCTGAAATAAGGCTATCTGAAACAAAAATAAAAACAAAATTTCATCGACGATTAGTGGGCTTTCAGATCAAAAGTTATGTGAAAATTCATATTTTATGAAGACTAATATAAAGATGAATAAAATACAGACAGGTATAAAATGAATATACTTATTGAATAACCACGACCAAAAATAAGTTTTAGAATAAAATCTTAATGTCTCCATATATAGAACATAGATAAGTAGGGACACTTGGAGATTTAAAACGCTAATAATTTGTTCCTGTCTATGTAAACAGTAGGGTAATTTTAATTGCTTTCAATATCCTATCTTTGGTAAGTGAGCTTGTAAAGGCTAATTTCCCCTACATCTGACTCCAATGAATAATATCCCGTTAACTGAGTATTTAACGCATGCTAAATCTCCTAGTAGGATTATGGATTTACTCGATTATTCAATGCCTGAATACGAGTTATAGGGACAGTTTATTGTTAAAGACTGGTAAAATCCGCAAGCGTGCAGGAAGCAAGCACATAGGGAAACCAATAGAGTATGTGTTAAAAATCCATATATATTTATGTATTAATTGGTTTTGGATAAATTATTGATTGTCTGTGTGTTACAACCGTTGGGAGAATAGATTAAAGAATGATGTGCAGACACGCGCTCAATCAGATTCACACAGCAATTTACATAATGTATTAAGTATTTAAATTACAGTGGGCAGACAAATAATACAGTAGTTGAATGGGTTTAATACAAGCTAACCTACATGACCTTTCCATTGTATAACCGTGAGTTCAAATTGATTATACACAAGGAATATGTAACTGCTATTACTATCAGGATGCAAATCTGAAACCTTAGATATAAAAGTATAATGAAGCTTGTATACTTCCTATCAGCACAAATGGCCTTTACTCCCAACTTGATCAGACAAGAACAGTCACATACCAGTCGGTAATAGAGGGTTATTTACCGGAGTGTCATATTGAGAAATCCACTTTGAACTGGAATACATGAACAACAATATGGTGTAGGAAAACGATTGAAGTGGCTTGCAATATTCAAATAGTGAGTACTGAATTCCTCATTAATTATCAAACTTATTGATCCTCACTACCAAACATTTGCATTATAACTATTATAGTTATGTGACAAATTAAGTAAATGCATACAAAAAGAATCGTAACAGTGACAGGATAACACGAAACTGTACCAAATATTTTTGTGATAAATGCTAGTAATACGAGAGTTGATATATAAGATTAACGGCTTCTTTACCACTATTGAAACCAAATCTATAAATCTCGTGTAAAATCTTACCTTCCGATGAGCGAGGAGATTCTGTTTCCGATGATGGACTGCATGTATCCGTATTCGGTAGCCAATCAGGTCGCTTTAATAAATAACAGCCCAAAAAATTATTGGTCATTTAGTTGGATGAAAATAAAGAGAATTCAACAAAGAAAATTTTATTTTCAACGAAGTCACTTACTTAAGCTGGACATTCGTATTTAAAGTTGCTTGGTAAATACACATGTTTCCAAAAGGATAGAAGAGATCGCACCGTAAAGTAATCCGAGATTTTAAATATGATCAAATCACTTAGTTACCAGGTAAAAATAATTACTACGATGATATCTTAGACGCTAGCAAAATAAATAGTTAAAAGATTGGTGTATAAATGCCAGCTAATAGTTCATGACAGGTTTATTACTATAAAGGGAGATATCAATGTAGCATTAACGCATCTACTAACGCTCTTGAATTCAAGTTGTGCCTTGGAAGAGCATGACTACAGTACCGAACAACTACAGTAACAGACTATTTGAAAACGCGCAAAGCTACAAAACAAAGAGCTTTACAGTAGAAAAGGTTACTGAATAAATAAAAACCAAATGCGACAGGAAGTAGATCGTCTGTAAGCTTAATTAAGAAACCACTTCCATGATACATCCAGGAAATCTATCATTTTATTACTTACAACGATGTGAGATAATTATACAGTTGGAGGGAAACCCAATAAATCCAGTTGTAAAGAGTATTTTTACAGAGTGAGGGAAAGTAAATCAAGTAAAAGTATGTTAATTCACATTGATTTTGAAAGACTGTTGTCTAAAAACATACCTGTACTTCAGAGTCGCCAAGCGTTTCTTCTGAACAAAGATCATACAAGAAGATAGGGGCATACATATGACTGACAAGTAAATGTTTTCCACCAAGATTCGACGAAAGTGACTGTTTACGGCCAGTAGGTAACAAAAACTGAGTATGATCTTTGTCATAGATAGGTTCAAACTTGACTGACGTTATATGACCTGGTCCATAATCTAATCTGAACGTTTTGGTCGAATTTATCTTCGCAGGTAAACCAAGAGGTCTGGCTACACGAAATGGCATAGGTTGGGGTGGGTCGCCCACAGCTGCGGAGGACACTATAAAATCAGACGTTAGTTACTAAAACAATATGGATCCGTACTTAAACGAATGTTAAGTAGAAAGTTATGTGAACAAGCTTTGATAATCGCAACTACTATCAAAAAATAACGTTCTCTAATAATATCGAATGTCTGCAAGGTTATTACTAGCAAGAAAGCTGGTCAGTATATTGCCTTTTGATTTGCTATAAACGTTTATTACCACAACCCAAACGTTAAAAAAGCAATTAAATTGACTGGTTTACCAGGTACATAGGTGTGAACCACACTCCAAGTGTGAGGGGAAATGATACTACTCGGTCGCACAAACGGAAGTAAGGTGGAGAGAGGTTCAAACTTGGGACGTAGTGACCGAAAGTTGAACCCGTTGACTAATAAATCAACGCTCCGCTGAATTTAAACGCTATATAGTAAGTAACTGAGCATGTATATGAGGACTGAAGATGAAGGAACACGGTAATGACTGTGGATTTATTAGTGGGTACTAAATGAATAGTGGACTCACAAGTGGAAACGAGCTTCCGAATATCGAAAAGACGTACAAAACCGTCGGCAGTTGCCAGCGCAATTGAACGACATCCATTCAAAGGATGGATATCACCAGCAGTTACTGGAAAATGAAACTTTAATTGATTGACAACAGAAAAATTTGAAACCCATGGTGAGTTTGTGTTGTTGAAGCATCCCCGACTACAACTCGGACTCTTGCGCACGGACGTGATTCTGGTATCCAGAAGAGTGGCTGAATGGTCATGAGATAGTGTTATAAAGCAAGTAGGCATTTCTTGCAAAGTAAGAATCTGAAAACAACACCAAAACGTTTACTAAACAACCATGATATAGTGTAAGTAAAAAGGTATAAAATCAAACAAAAGTATGGAACATCTGTAAAGCAAATAGATATTGTTTTAGTCAACTAAACAACAAGGCAATTTATGGTATGTTTAAAATCCAACTACCTAATCTTGTTTTAAGTTTTGTTGGTGATAACTGATTTTTCATTCACGTTGATAATCTAATTGGCTTTATTGGTACTCTTAATAGAGGTAGTTGATCCATTTTTTGAGTGAACACTTTAGCAATGTGAGCTAATCGCAATCATAGGTACACAGGACAGAAAGTATTTTCAGGAACATATAAACTACTGAAACTGGACACTAATGAAGATAAAACAATTACGACAATGACTATAAAATTCTCTTATACAGACGCTTAAAAGATCTATTTGACTAGACATCTTATCAAAATAACATGCCCTTTATCTACCACTTGATAGATTTCCTTGCCCATATTTTATGATTAAGGTCTAGCAACAACACTAACAAGTACCACCTGAGTTGGTGTTCAATAACAAAAGCACTCAGTAGTGAGAAATACACATATCGACAGAAATCGAGTTATCTGATTATTAAACGGACTTCTCGTTTCCACCTAGACAGAACCTACTATGCTCTTTTACCATTCGAGACAGTAGGTAGTTTTCGGAAAGGAATAATAGTTTCTTCATGCGTTCCATTTCCGGTAGTGCTTGGAACAGTTGTCACTCCTACTACTCGGCGTGGAACAGCTTGTTTCGAAAACGAGGTTTTCATAGGAGCACTGACTAACGAATAGGGATATAAGAATACATAAGCATAAAGGCACTTATCGGGATTAATAACAAATGGAAGCAGAAACCAAAAGTAGAGTGCAGTGAACACTCATAGACTTAAACTCACGTCATACACGGCAAACGTGTGACAGAAAATGTTCTTGAGACTATCCTTTATACTAGAATTAGGATTAACATGGGTGACACAACCGCATTTAAAGCCAACAACTATCTACGGTAATTAAAAATTTCACTTGAACTTTACTTCGCTTCCGCAAGAAAAAGGGAGAAACTTCGCTGTAAAAATGTTACTGTACGCGGGCAACTTTAAATTATAGGCGTTCGGACCTTCAGAATCCTGAATGAAAGAAGAAACCGTTATTTTTAAACTAATAAAGCTAACAGAATAAACCTGTGAAAAAGCGTTAGCAATAGCGATGCATCTGTCATCTGAACCCGACAAAATATACTCCCCACGATCATCCCAGCAGATGGTATTAACCTGAAATAGGAGGTTGGTGAAGACAGTAAACTTACACAACCACTGTGATAGCACAACTCTTTCTTGACTTTCAGCGAATGAAAGTAATACAAGTTATCTATTCCTTCATTAGAGATCAAAAGGTACATACCTTTCCATACCCATTCTTTGTTCACTGAACCTGCAAACTCATAGTTTATTCGGCCCGAGTACATCAACGTAACGCCCCATCTAAACACCCCTCCAGCTAATGACCTATAGTGACCTTTTATGAAGACCAAATGGCGATGTGCATTTCAATGAATGCTGCTAAAATTCCTTGTCATGTTTGGCAGTACCACAGTTTCCAAAGACTCTCCATATTTTGCTTGGTAAGTTTTATCCAAGACTCATGCAAATATATTTTATGTATCATTGTCTTCTTTGACAAAGTTTTTATGATGTGATTATGCTCAATATTCGCCTTTATCATTTGATTTTGTTATTGCATGATATTGAACTGTTGGGTAAATGAGTCCACGTGATTAACAGTTTTGTAAATCCTCGACATCGATACCTACTTCATTAATTTATCTAGACAAACCCCTAACCGATAGCAGCCGGTCATTCACCCTCATCAGCTCATGATTCGGTTAGCCGTTCTATAGTTGATTTCCTGTGGGATTCTCGATCATAGATGTTTTGCACACATTAGGGCTGCCGGGCAACGAAATTCGGTGAAATCATTGAGAGCACTGACAATTAGGTTTTTGACCAAAATCAAGGTTAAATGATGAGAAAGCTCATTTTTTGTAGCATATAACAATCTCCTGGAAATGTTCGTTGTTTGATTTAACTCTTCGTAATCTCAACCTTGATCCCATTTCTCTGAAAATATTCTTGTTGAAAGTCAGGTGTAGAACTGCTTTATTTGTCAATCATTTTTGGCTGAATATTAAAACAAAGGTGCTTGATGGCAGTGAACAGATGTTTGCACCCTATACCACTCAATCAGGTAGTGACTGCGTCCGCAGCAAAATGAGAGCCGTTACCAGTCGCTAATGCCTCGGGAAACTCTTCTCGACTAAACACTTTTCTTAATGCTTGTGAAGTCAGAATTTGATGAAGTTGTTAAAAAACTCCAGACCACTTCGAAAAATAATCAATGACTACAAGTGCACAGTATTTACCGAGAAATGGATCACACGATTATTCAAACAGAAAATACCATCAAGAGTAGTGGATAACACATCTCAATCTGAAGAATAGACAGAAAATTTCCGTTTCAGATTAGCATTCGTACACCACTAAATACACGAAAAGCGAATGTCCTGCGCTTCAATCGGATCTCAAACCAATGGTGCACATGGGCTCCAGTATCCTGCGGGAACAAATGGTGTATGAACCAATTTTCGGTCACCGGCTACCATAGGACTGCATCTCCTTACGATGCTCCACTGCTTTGTGGGTTAGACCACTAGGTCAAAGGCTTGGTGTGTGACCCCTAAGATAACCACCTGCTTTGGTCTGGGCACCCGGGAAGTATCATAGCCCACACGTAAATGATGAACTCTATATCTATGTAAACTACTTTTCTCGCTTCGAATAACAATCAAATGATTCAAATGATTATCATTACTACCATTGTTATTGTTATTATTATTATTTACTACGACATTATTCACCCTCTTTTATTCCTACTCTGTCTATACTAATTTTTTCGACTTATACAGCAGCTCGTCTCTGGTGGAAATTCGACTCTATCTAAACGTTTTCGAGTCACTGTTCGTTTGAAAATTGTATGTCACCACCGAATATGAGTACTGATGTAGTGTCAGTTATTATGGCAAGCCCATCTACCTTATTCTAACTTGTGGACATCCTATTTAATTCATTTTACTTGAGTCATATTTTGGCCTTGTTAATTATTCGCTTATCAGTCCTGACTGTTTTTATATGAGCGTATATGTGCGTGCCCTTCTTATCGCATTAATCACATGTCTGTAGCTTTATTTTGTCAACCTATAAATATGGAGTAACTCTTGACTAAAATGGAGTTGGCTTCCCAGCCATCCTCCCTGTGCGTCATTTTGCTCTGTTCTATTACATTCACTTTACATACGAAATATATGTATTCAACATCCCATTCTCGTTATTTGACTTATTTAATTCCGTTATTGGATAACGTGATTTAAGTCGGCGATTATATACGAGAATAGGCGATAGCAAACATTCATATACTCTGAATTGGAGTCAGATCACGGGCCGCCCCATTAGTAAGCCCGCCGACGACGAACGCAACGCAGCAAGCTACGTCGATGAAGGAACTTCTGCACTCTATACGTTCGGCGAACAAATTCAGCGAAGCCAGCGCAATCTCCAATCCCACGCAACCAGCACAGCCTGTGCAACATGACATGGACATGCTCAAGTCGTATTATCTTATCGATACTTTGTCCTCATGTCAACTATTCTCATTGATCCATTCGTCGGTTTGCCCCATTACTATTCGAATTATCATTATATGCTTATTATTACATTATTCTCAATATCATGACCGAATGTGGAATTAATAATCATGTTCATGCTGTCATTAAATTATGACATTTTCGCAATCATATTGCTCACCGAATAGATTATCATTTTATGAACACTCCACTTTATGACATTCAAAATTCACTGGAATATTTTTACTATTCAAAACATGAAATTTTCCTGCTTTAAGTGAGTTCGTTTCAATTTTTTCATGTCATTTGATCTAATATTGCATTCATTCACTTAGTCGAGGTCATTATGTTATGTTATCACAACATTTCTCATTTCGAAATCGCCTCCTATTATGTCTGTGGATGCATCTAACTAGCTGATTAGTAACCATTATGTTCACCTTATCTATTCTTCCACATGTATAACCACATGCCGCATCATTAATTACCCAAAAACATTATTCGAGTACTGCAACTACTATTCTATACCCATCGCACTGTATATCAGAACATAGAGTTTAGAGCTAGTCTCTCAAAGATACACTCTTGTTCCTTACATCCAAGTCAGTCTCATACGTCGCCATCGCTAATCATATGTATTGGTATTCTTGTCATGCCTTGGTACGGTTTTGTAACAAACGAGGTCGAGCGCATCTCCCTCAAACCACACAAACCACTCTAGGCTTCATGACCAAAAAGGAATAAGACTCTACGTACTTCGTCTACTCAGTCACTATTCTGTTCCTCTGGTCATTCTACTAATACATATTTAACGATAACTCAATGCATCTGTCATAACGCAGACGACAACATTCACTGACTTCACATTTTATGATTATTATCAATTGCAGTACAGCAACGAATATCACCCGTCAATGCAGTTATCATTTCACGACTTGCCTATTGTCATTCTACGAATGGGGAACTACTCATTTAAATTCAATATTTTACTTATTTTTACAATTTATTTCGCTGTCATACTCACAAACAATTTATTACTATTTTCACGATATTTTGAATCGCTCATATGAACGTGTTATTTTATTGTTCAGACAGTCATAGCATTGGTACATGTTAATTTTTTGTACGCTCATTAATTTGCTCAGATTCGCATGCTAACGTTTCCATTTTTGTCCGCGCCTTTTCTATATTCATGTATTCTTTTACATAAATATGACATTTTCATATAATACACTCACCGCTCATGTAACACTACTGTACTTTATCGAGTGTTGTACAATTTTTTTTGGTTACTTATTGTTAACGTTAACTTCATATCACTTCAGTGTTATTTTCGAAAACAGACATTTTTTAAATGTGCTATTTTCTACGAGGGGGCTATGTAGTGTCAGTTATTATGGCAAGCCCATCTACCTTATTCTAACTTGTGGACATCCTATTTAATTCATTTTACTTGAGTCATATTTTGGCCTTGTTAATTATTCGCTTATCAGTCCTGACTGTTTTTATATGAGCGTATATGTGCGTGCCCTTCTTATCGCATTAATCATATGTCTGTAGCTTTATTTTGTCAACCTATAAATATGGAGTAACTCTTGACTAAAATGGAGTTGGCTTCCCAGCCATCCTCCCTGTGCGTCATTTTGCTCTGTTCTATTACATTCACTTTACATACGAAATATATGTATTCAACATCCCATTCTCGTTATTTGACTTATTTAATTCCGTTATTGGATAACGTGATTTAAGTCGGCGATTATATACGAGAATAGGCGATAGCAAACATTCATATACTCTGAATTGGAGTCAGATCACGGGCCGCCTCACTGAAGCAGTGTTTCTGAAACCACATGCACCATTCTAACTGACTGCCTTCAACGTTCGCACACTTATTCAGGTTGGACAACAGATAGAGCTGGTTATGTCCTTAGAAAGTCTTAATGAATTCTATCACCAGTTAACTGTTCTTCTCCAGAAAGTGCGTTCGACATATATATATATATATATATATATATATATATATATATATATATATATATATATATATATATATATATAAGCACAGAAGAAAGTCGTTTAGGTGGCCGATGAGGACTCGTTGGTCGCAGGACAGATAACGGGGACCGTCTACTGCAACTGTGCACAGAACACAACCTGTTTCTGGCTAGCACTAACTTTCGGCACAGTCATCGCCGATGTGTAACCTGGCGTCCTCCCTCTGCATCTCAAGCCTGGACTCAGATTGATCATATCGTGATCAGCTACCGCTGGCGTGGTTGTGTAAAAGACTGCCGCTCCTTTTGGAGTACCTATCTGGACTCTGACCATGACTTGGTCTGCGCCAATCTTGCCTTACTTTTCAGTGGACAACGAAGTGACCACCAGCAAAGGATTGATATTAGCAAGCTGGTTGCAACTTCTGTTGCAAATAAGTATCGAACCGAGCTTGCCTCTAGGCTAGCTACCACTCCATCGAAAAGTATAGATGAGCATTGGTTGCAATTGCATGACGCCATGAAAATGGCGGGAACAGTCAGTTGTGGGTTTGCGAAACGTCCCGCTTATAAGCACTGGGTTTCTTCTGGTTCCTTACAACTTATTGAAGCCCGTCGGTCTACTCCAGGTGACCGTGAGTTTGACCATAAACGAAGGATGTTACGTAAGGAAATTGGGCAAAGCTTGCGTAAGGACCGAGAAGCCTGGTGGTCGGAGCGTGCTAATGAGCTGGAAGCAGCAGCTGCATCTGGTAACTACCGGAAGCTCGTCCAGCTCATCCGAGCCACTGGCAGCAAGAAGTCTGGTGTGAGTGAAACAATCTGCGAGGATGATGGGATGCCAATCACTAACATCCATCGACCTCTTGGACGATGGGCAGAATTTTTCGAAGGGTAGTTCAACTGGCCTGCTGCTCCGGCAACATCGGTCAGACTGTCCTGCCCTCCATGGCCGGTGACGACCGATCCACCAAACGAGGAGGAAGTCCGCAAGGAACTCCAACTCTTGAAGCGTTACAAATCACCTGGCCCAGATGACTTACCTCCGGCTCATTTTAAAGATGGTGGTGACCTTCTGACTAAGGAACTGACGACGTTGTTTACAAAGGTTTGGGAACTAGAGAGTGTACCAACGTCATGCAATGAGTCGATAGTTGTCCCTATCTTTAAAAAGGGTTCACGTCGTTCCTGTAACAACTATCGGGGGATAAGTCTACTTCCGATTGCATCCAAGCTATTGGCTTCCGTCATACTTCGTAGGTTGTTCAAAACCCGAGAAAGATTGACTCGCGAGTTGCAGGCTGGTTTTCGTTCTGGTCGAGGATGTATTGATTATATCTTCATCCTCCCCCAAATGTTAGAACACGGCCATACTTATCAAAGGCCAATAATCGTAGTGTTTCTTGTCATCAGAGTTGCTTTCGATTCGTTTGATAGGACTGTTCTCTGGGATTGTCTATTGAAGATGGGTGTGCCTCAGAAGTTTATTAACATCCTAAAAGCCCTATATAAAAACACCTCAGGCAGAGTGAGGGCACACAACCACCTTTCTCCATTGTTCTATTCGAGCAGTGGGGTTAGACAGGATTTGCCCATCTCTCCATTCCTCTTCAACTTTGACATCGACAAAATTCTGGAAACAGCAGTTTTGCCCTATGCTTGTGAAACCTGAGAAGGGCACCTCGTCAAGATTCCAAAGAAAGGAGATCTGAGCAAATGTGAAAACTATAGAGGTATTACACTGCTGTCAATACCAGGGAAGGTCTTCAACAGAGTGTTGCTGAACCGAATGAAAGATGCAGTAGACGCCCAACTTCGAGATCAACAAGCTGGATTCCGTAAGGATCGATCATGCACAGACCAAATTGCAACACTACGGATCATCGTCGAACAATCAGTTGAGTGGAACTCATCACTATACATCAACTTCATTGATTATGAAAAAGCATTTGACAGTGTGGATAGGAGGACATTATGGAAACTTCTTCGACACTACGGAGTTCCTGAGAAGATTGTCAACATTATCCGGAACTCATACGACGGACTACAGTGTAAAGTCGTGCATGGAGGACAGCTGACAGATGCATTCCAAGTAAGGACCGGAGTCAGACAAGGCTGTTTACTCTCTCCCTTCCTCTTTCTTCTGGTGGTCGACTGGATTATGAAGACCTCGACATCTGAAGGAAAACACGGAATTCAATGGACAGCTCGAAATCAATTAGACGATTTGGACTTCGCAGATGACCTAGCCCTTTTATCACGTACACACGAACAGATGCAGATGAAGACAGCCAGTGTAGCAGCAGTTTCTGCATCAGTAGGCCTCAGCATACACAAAGGGAAAACCAAAGTCCTCAAATTCAAAGCGGAAAACAACAATCCAATCACTCTTGATGGCGAAACTCTGGAAAATGTAGAGTCCTTCACATACCTGGGAAGCATCATCGATGAACAAGGAGGTTCAGATGCAGACGTAAAGGCAAGGATTGGCAAAGCAAGGACAGCATTCCTACAGTTAAAGAACATATGGAACTCAAAACAACTTTCAACCAATATCAAAGTGAGAATCTTCAATACCAACGTCAAGGCAGTTCTACTGTATGGGGCTGAAACTTGGAGAACTACAACAACCACCATCAAGAAAGTACAAGTATTTATAAATAGCTGTCTTCGCAAGATACTCAACATCCATTGGCCGGATACCATCAGCAATAGCCTTCTGTGGGAGAGAACAAACCAACTTCCAGCTGAAGAAGAAATTAGGAAAAGACGATGGAAATGGATAGGACATACATTACGCAAATCGTCAAACTGCATCACGAGACAAGCCCTAACTTGGAATCCTGAAGGGAAGCGAACAAGAGGAAGGCCAAAGAACGCATTGCGTCGGATAATAGAAGCAGATATGAAAACGATGAATTACAACTGGACGGAGCTAGAAAGGATTGCCCAGGACAGGGTTGAATGGAGAAAGCTGGTGAGCGGCCTATGCTCCTTCACGATGAGTAACAGGCGTAAGTAAGTAAGTAAGTAAGTTGTGAAACCTGGCCACTCCGAGTTGAGGATGTTAGACGACTCTCTGTATTTGATCATCGTTGTCTCTAAAGGATTGCTGACATCCAGTCGCAACACCATGTCAGTAGTAATGCAGAGGTTCGGCATCGTGTGTTCGGGCACAGAGACGATAACTCAAGTGGTGTCACCATCTTGAAACATCAACATCGGTGGCTTGGACATGTTCTACGAATGTTGTCCTAAAGAATTCCACGTCGAGCATTATTTGCCGACTGTGGGACTGGTTGGATAAAGCGGAGAGGTGGTCAGTATATGACATGGTGTCGTGGGATGAAAGGAAGCTGCAGAGGACTGGCTTCTGTTGGTCCTTCACGACCCCCTGGCTGGGGTCCGAGAGATGGTGCGACACAGTGGCTAGAGACGTTATCAGATATGGCTCAGAATAAAAGCCAGTGGAGATCCTGCCGTAACCTTTTTTTACTTTCTTCATAAAAAGTGGTTATGTCTTCCTTAACTGAAAGATTTCTTCTGATTGTACCTTTCCGTTCCCCCATTCTTACCATTATTATTATTATTATTATTATTATTATTATTATTATTATTATTATTATTATTATTATTATTATTATTATTACACCACTTTACATCAATCTCTTCGTTATTATTATTTTTCCTTCCCCTTAAATTCTCATTGTTTTGTGTGGCGCATATGTATTTGGCGTATTCTTGTACCAATATTTATATGTTCAAATAAAAAATTAAAAAATAAACTCATTTAATGAGTTGTAATTGGTTTCATTGCAAATTAGTATCCATATTACATCGGATCAATTACATTCATCATCGGCTTGATATTTGGGCTGCGTGAAATGCAATATTTCTAAAACATTCTGTATCCGACATTTTATATCACTGCCATTATATTTGTTACTACAACGCATCAAGGTCGGGTAGAATGTATGGAATTTATACTGGATATATTAGAACGGGATTACTAAACTAATGAATTCAGATGGCTACCTTAAACCATATTTCCGAAAATTATTTAGCTCTTAATTAACTCATTTTTATCTGTTTTGTTTTACTTCGAGTCACTCATAATTGATTATCTTTTTAAAGCCCTTATGTAACAATATTCTTCGAACTCGAACATGTACATCGTATTTATGTCCTTGAAACTAATGAGTACATGCCTTAAAGAAAATGAACATAATTGTTTTTCGTATGGTGTTTACAAAATATTAGTTTATTTTAGAATGTGAAATAAGAAAACAGTCATGTCATATCTAACATAGTACACTATTCACTTGGTGTTGTTCACTTACTTCCCATTGTTATTTAGGACTGCAATTTATCCGTCTCTTGTTGGCATATGTGCATCTTGTGCGAACTGCCATGATATTGCCTAAAGTCACAAGCTTTATAGTACACTATTACTTCCTTAATCGTATTTTAAAATGCCTGAAGTTACCAATCGGTAGTGTAGAATCATAAAACGTAGGTGATCAGTCGGTAAGTAATTGTTTTTGAGTTGTAAAATCTCCTGTAGCATCGTAAGGTAAAAAAATAGGACCTATCAGTTTTAAAGTCCAACCTACGAAATTTGATGATGTCACTGCAAATCCTTCTGCATAATCAGGGAAATAAATTGAATTTGTTGGCTTATTCTTGAGAGAGTTTACAATTTTTAAAGATCTGTTTGATCACAGTTGAATGGCTCTTTTTAGCAGCAGGCAGTGGTTTTTGGCAGAGATAGTAAAATACATAAATCACTGAAGTATTTTTTTGAACGAACACTGCATATAGTGTAATTTCTTGGTAAATAGGTGAACATGATATGTTTAGTACTGCTATTACTCTTTCTTTTATTTACGCCTCAAGAGCATTCATAATTTTCTGCACCGTCCTGATAGTTTTCGATCTGAGGGGGTAGTTATAAGCTGATTGTACAGCAAGTCAGTAATACTAACGAGTTAAACAATAACAGAGAAGTAAATTTAATAAACAATATATATTGTTACTCATTTCAAAGTATTTTCTATCTTATTTAAAATAATCACTAATTTTACTATTTCAACTTATACCAAAATCAAAATGACTGATTTATATATATCAGTAATACCTTATATTTCTAAAATAATTCAGAACGAAATTGACATTGTTTTATCATGTTCCCATATTCTGGCTTGACTATTATTAATATATAAATATTCACTCAGTTTTTATATATGTGCAGCCGAATCTGCGTTTATGAAAGGTCAATATGATGGTAATTATATTTACAATTAAGACTAATGAACATACTTCCTATTATACTCAGAAATCTGAATATTTACACTTTAATGTTCTTGAATATAGAAGTGATTTGACCACTCATCAAACACAAGTAATTGTACTACTTATACATTTATAAAAAATTGTATAATGTTACACTCAACAATATTTAGGTTCGCATAAAGTGCAAATGTTTTTAGATGAACAAATTAGTTTTATCAGTTTAGGGGTTGTGGAGATTGTTAAGTTTTTTTTATTGAGATCATGAACCGATCAATGTTAGATCATCATTAAAAACCTGGAAGCACTGGAAGGCCGTTCAGTTAATAAAAAAAATCAGTTTTAGTAATTTTACAGTAAAGATTTAGAGGGAAAAAATGTATATAAGAAATCCAAGACTTTTTTTTAGACGTATGCTAACAACTTATTTATTTTATTTGACAAGATGGTAATTTAACACATTTTACAAATATATATACCTGGTAAGGACTCTATCCTTATTCACGGATTTTTACTGTTAGATAAATGTTTTGAATATTAATTTAAAAACACTTTTCCAATGACAGAAGAAAGTTTACCTGAAACATAAAAGGAGTACAGGGTTACGGACTATTTATAATACCTATATCGATCTACTACACTTATTTCATCTAATAAAGCGGAAACATTCTGTAGATTACTTGAAATGAATAATTAGGTAAGTTTGGATACATGAAAGTAGTGAGTTTATAAATAATGGTAATAATAAACATCCTATTTTTAGGACACGAATATAAACGTGGATCATAATACGTTAATCACTTTGAAGTTGAATAGGACGAATATTCCTTATTTATGGAAACTAGTAGGATAGTATTACTAAAAGATAATGACAAAATATCACAGTTTTTAGTTTTCACTCCTACTGTAGTAAATTCGTATATAAAGTTCCAACTCTCTGGCTGTAAGTATCGATCAGTTAACGAGCAGTAACAAGTGTCGCATAGTTTAATTGCTACACCATTCTTCTGAAGTGTAAAAATCTGATCATTAGATTATGTATATAAAGTGTGGTACCTGTTGCTTTCACTTGGACCAATGAAAGTAAACAGCTAGACGCCTGGCTAAATGAAGATCAAGTGGATGTGTATTCCTGCCAGCACCAGTTCTAATAAGATTCCAGATACATTTTGATGGTCAATGATAACTAAGATAAAACTTTGGAAAAGAGCTCTTCTAAAAGTATTTTTATGTATTTGTCACTGAAAGCAATATACTTATCATGAAACCTAACATTATAGTTTATGTTTGTATGAAGAAAATAATAGTTTGTGATTGTAATTTTTTTGGTAGCCTTAATCATCAAAATGTTGTATTCAGATATCAGTATTTTATTGAATCATAAGCCATAACAATACACACGACATTTAATGTTAACTTACTGCCAAAATACCATAGAATTCGATAAAAGGGAGTACTAATTTCACTACTGTAAGCGGATAAGAGAAACTTTTAAATTAAATAATATATAAGACACATTTTATGACAACGTCTAGTTTCACTTCATCTGCAAATATAACTAATCAGTGGGGTGAATTTTGTTTTAAAAAAGTCAATTACAAGTAGAGTAACGAAAACTAATTTTATAGTTGAATTCATCATTCATTTGAAGCTAAACCACCATGGAAAACCTGGAAGCACTAGATGGCTTTTTCGTCGTAGTATGGAACTCCTTCTGATAATAATCATCGTATGCTCACTAATGACTGACTTAATGAAGTATTTCCTGGAGTTTTTGTGAGAAGCAGTGACCAGTGGAGTTCATCCGGGTCTATTGTGAGATAGTAACTCACTGAAGACAATGTTGGTTCAATTTCGTGGATTAGTTGAAGTTAGACATTAACACCTTTCAATGCCGGCCAGCTCAATGGTCTAAAAGTTAAGCGTTCGCGTGCAAGACTGATAGATCATGGGTTAGAATCTTGCGGGGCGGGATCGTGGATGCGCACTGCTGACTAGTCTCATACGAGGATAAAACGGCCGTCTAGTGCTTTCAGGTTTTCCATGGTAGTATAGCTTCAATTGACTCATGGATTCAATTATAAGAAAACTAGTTTACTAATTTTTCATTATTATACATTAAAATTCAACAACAATATAATATGAAAATCGTTTCTTATTGAAAACAAAAGCATAACGTTTATTATTGATTTATAGTAAACGATAAACTTATACAATATTATATTTCTGAGAATGATACATATAGGATTGAATCGATAATTTCAATAAGCCTAAAACTCTGGAAACAATGTCATACACACACACACATACAAAAAAAACGATCAAATAACAAGAAAGAGATTATTGTTTTCATAAAGAAAATACACAAGAATATGAACAAAAATGAAAATTGATAATACATAATGAGAAAAGTAAATGGAACTAATCAAAATGAGAAAGAATCCATAAAAATAAACAACAAAATCCTTAACAAGATTGTATCACAAAAGTAAAATAGGAAGAGAGAAAAAAATTGAAAAATGAAAGGAAACTATTGTATCTAGGGAAACTAATATTTTACATGAATATATATATATATATATATATATATATATATATATATATATATATATATATATATATATATATATATATATATATAAATCAATAAATAAACAGTAATTATATTTGATAAAGATCCTTTTGATTTGTGGAAAACAGGTCATTTCGAAATTTTAAAAAAGTTGCTATACAAAACACTATTACAATAATTATTTTCAGTACAGTTTTATTCAGTAGTATATATATATATAATTTTTATTTAGTAAATGCATTTTTGCTTCTCTATTTCGTTCTATTATTAATAATAAAGTTTAATTGATTCATAATCTTGATTATATGAATAATGCATTTTTTAAATTATGTATATTTAGGTATGTTTACAGTGGATTTGTAAAGAAATTTATCAGTATAAAAGGGTTGAAAATAAGAGTACTTATATTCTGTGACTAAAATTTAAAAAAAAAAGAAATCAACTCATATAATGATCGAATGAAGCTAAATATTCAAGAGTAGCTGCATAACAAAATGCATATTGATCAGATGTTTGTATAGTATTAATTCGTTGTGTACGTAACATTCGTGTAATCAGAAACATATCTACCATACCTTCAGATCTCATTCTGTCTAATAAAATACTTAAACATATAAATACACCGGTTCTTCCTGATCCCGTACTATACAAATGAAATGAGATGAAATTAAATAAGAAATCAGCTATTATTTAAGTGAAATAACGATAAACAATTAAATACAATTAACAAACTATATGTAAGGCTGTCTCATTTATAGGGAACTTGATAGTCAATCGAATACTAGAAAACTTTCAGAATAATCATGGATAATGACTACGTAAGTAATTATGTCATGGAGCTATAAATATTCTGTGCACGTTTATAAATAAATAAAGTCACTGGCAATATGGCTTAAGTGTTTTAATTGTAACTATTTCTTTTTTACTTATTCCAAGACAAATACCCAAAAATAGCAAGTATGTTATCTAATAGACAGTGAAACTATGCGCTTGATTAATCCGTCAAATGTTTTCTTAAAAATCCATGAAGTTTACTGGATTTTCGAAAACACATATGTTGAAAATATGAAAATACTGGCATAAACAAAGCACTTTTTAAACTGTACGTTCTACGATGAAAATAGCTTAATTGTATATTGTATGAAATAGTAATACTTCTAAACACTTTAAGTTCAATATATATTGAAAACAACTAAGGGTGATCATCTTTTATATCTTCAGGATTTATAACTAACATTTTGAAATTATTAAGACGTTGTGTAAATTTACACCATTAACATGTACCTATATAAAATATAAGTATTGGACATTAAAAGCAAACTACTATACATAGTTTGTAATTAATTCTCACATATAGTATCATGGTTATTTGTTAAAGTTTTCATTATAATTAACAGAAGATCTAGAAGGTAAACGTGAATTATCAGGCCATTTAATATGAGAAAGAGAACCATTATAATTTACTCCTTGTAGTACGTATATTTTCTACTACAAAGCGGTATTTTAAGGAGTATTAATTACTAGTTACGTAAACCACTGATAATTAATAATTTTGTTAGATTTTAAAAAAGAAAGTAAGTTAAACTAATAAAAATTAATCTAAATATTTACAATTATAAAAAGTATCTAAGATTTACTTACTTGCAATGCACAGTTATAGGACCGTCTTGTCCAAATTGAATTTGAGTTTTATGCACTTGTCCAATTAAGTCAATAATAGCTTCAGCAGATTTAGGTACTATACTATCATGTGGCCATCCATGCAATTGAAATTGTCTTAAAGTACGTGATTGACCATCTGTTGTATTAGTTAATCGAAATTCACGTAATATAAAATGTGGCATATTATATTCAACCATAGGTTCAACCATTAAATTTTGATATCTTGTCGATCTATCACTTGGCCAATATTGATTAATATCTGTTGGTATTAAATTCATATCTCGAGCATCACTAAATGCAACTATTATAGGTGAATTACATTCCCATATTAATCTCCAAAAATCATCTACTGTATGCGGTAAAGGTGTTTGTGTAGCGATATAAGCCCGACTCTTACGATATCCATCTATATAACTAGCATTAATATAATCTGATCCATTTACTCCGCGGATTAATGATAAACAAACACGATTAGATTCATAGGGGAGTATGTCTAAATCACGGTTTTTTGTTTTGTTATCATATGTCAGGGCTGTAGTTATTTGACGTTTATTTATTAAATTACGATTTAATCTCTGAAATGTAGAATTATTTAAAGAATTGAATAAAGCAAAACTAAATAAATAAATAGCTATGGATCATTTTCCTACAAACTAACCATAAGCCAGATAAATTATTACAGAAAATGATATATTTTTATTCAGGATAATCGATAAACAAAGAACCTCTTGATTTATCTTTAATGACTCAGATGAAATGTATCAGAATGAAGATATGTAACATCGATGGCAGAGGTTACTGATGACGTTGTATCGCAAAGTGACCGAGATTAAAATAAATATCATTCGATGTATACTTAAGAGTCTCAATTAATTTTATTTGCCACAAAGCTTAAATGTTCAGAGTTTGATTCTTATCAACATTAGTTTCTAAACTATTTGGTATCCTAACATAGTTACGATTATTTTGTATATATATCATGAAGAAATGAAATTAAATGAATTATGTTCAACTATCGTACTTTGCAAATTTTTATTAAGCTAATATATAGCCTATGCATTTATAATACTTGCATATACTTACGAATTTCGTTCAGTATTCATTAAGTATTTATCACTACATGTTTTCTATACTTCGTACCAAATTTTACATCTCGATGCTTCAATTTTCTTAGCTGATTTAACATTCGAGGAGTGTTAATATAACTATTTACACAATTTTGTCCTATTTCCTAGTATAAGTCGAATAAAAATTTAGTATTAAAACTCCGCCTTGAGTCCCTCCGGGGGCTACTGCCGGTCCCAGGAGGAGGGTTGGGCATGTGGTTAACGACCCCATCCCGTAGAAAACTAACTCGCTAAAAAAACGCTGACCAGAAAAGTAAGTAAGTAAGTAAGTAATTAAAACATTTATGTAAATGAATTAATTTCAGTTTAAATAAAAGTCAATTAGATGTAACTTAAAACTAAAAACCTAAGATATTTGTAACTAAATTAAAACAAAGAATCATTTAAACGTTTCTTTGAAAATATTTACTTACTTTAAATTCTAATTCTAAACTTGAAATTTTTATAGATGATGTTAAATGATTATTATCTTGTAAACCATTTGGTAATAAATTATAACCAGCTAAAATACATGTTGGTACAGGTTGACGTAATTTCACAACATGATTATATAAACCATGAGCTGTAACTTCAGTACCATGTACTTCAGCTGCTTCAATAAATACATCGTAGAGAAATGCATATTGTTCTTCTGTTTGTACCATAAAATTTCTTTGTGCACGCATTCTGCATACGGCACCAAATATATCAACTGAATTTTCATGTTTAAGTCGTTCAAGTTGAGAATCGATAACGATAAATGCACCTAATAATAAAGGTTAGTTAGTTCAAAAAAGTTAATTATAACCATTTAACAGAATTATGTACATATTGTTTAAAATGATTAAAGTCATAAAAGAGCCTCTAATCTATTTTGATGATTGTAAAATTAAGTATTATATAAAATTCATTTATTTTAGTTGAGAATAATGAATTTATTGGAGTCATGTAATTGAAAATATCTTTAGCATAATACTAGTTCGGTTTTGCATGAACCTCCAGCAAAAACATTGGGGTAAACAAATACAACAAGACCGAACAGAAATTTGAGTTAGGCAGTAGGATAAAACGAACTACCAATAGTCCATCAAACTGAATTTATGTATTATAGAACGAATAACCAATAAAGATAGGAGTTCTATCAACAGTATGATATCAGAGCACTCAATTCAGTGGTCATGATAAATAAGATTTGTTTTGGGCAAACTTTCAATTAGACCCTTATCGGGTTTTACTCTAATATATAGTAAAATTTATATTCATATATGAAATTATCAAACAAACTAGTACACTTATCATAATGCTATCAATCTATACTTTTTACGCATTAGTTTTAATTGTGGAATCTATTCCACTGTTATTGCTTACTCATAATTTACCTTGATTGGTCTGACATTTCTTTATATATACATATATATTATTGTATAGTAAAGTTCGATAAAGACCTAATTAAAAACCATTTTGATTGCTTATATATGTTGTACTTAATAATGATACAGGAATTTTGAAATCTAAGTGAAATTTGTTGATGAATTTCTGTTGTTCAATCAGTGACTCAACTCCGCTTATAGCTCTTCTAACGTTGCTGCTGGCCCCAAGTGTTCGTAAAAGAAAAAATTAACCAAAAAAAAACAAACAAATTAAACGATTTATACTCTACCCTCCACATTGAGGAAATAATTATGACACCTCATGATTAAAACCGAGATTTTTCGGAAGTCAAGAGGCAGATACACTTTCTGACAACCGGAGTAACATTTAATACAGATATATGGGAAAAAGAAGGCAAGCTAGTCATTGAGATTCAACGACAAAGGAACAGATGGGTAGAGCATTTTTAGTAAAGCTTGAATAGACCAGCTACAATGAACCCACTGAACATCTTCGACAATCCAAGAAATGAGGATGGTCATCAGACCAATCAAGAGTGGAAAATCAGTAGTACCAGATGACACACCACCTGGAACATCGAAGTCAGACACAGAAGTAACTGCAATAAGGACAAGTGCCGACAGGCTGGAAGTAGAGATATCAGGTATACTGATATACCAAAGTAAGATCTGATCAGGTGTGAGAACTAAGGAAGTATCACATTACTATCAGTAACAGGAAACGTTTTCAACAGTGTTACTCCTTCATGATGGGTAAAAGTCATAAGTAAATAATTAACTACTGGGATGCTTTCATAATGTAAAAAGAGATTTAAGTCCTAATACTTATATCCCATCCCTACTTTTCTACTGAGGTCCGGTCTTTCTTAGTTTAATCAGACATTAAGCTTTTTTATCTACACTTAATAAAATGTCTACTTCTTTAAAAGGAGATGGTAATTTGATAAATTAATCCAGAAATTATCGTTTAAATTTAAACCAAGTCAGTAAAAGTGAAGTAGGAAGTGAAATTGACGATTTCTGACAAGGCTTTTCATCGAAATAAAAGTTGTAACAGAAAACTATCACAGATACTCATTCCTATATTTTCCGATTTTTGAACAACAGGATCTATCTGGTTACAAATCAGTTATATTGTTGAATGTCTGACCATCGTTAATTATTATTTTTTTCAAATCAATGTGATGAATGTCAGGATTAGTTGAACATTTGAAAAATAATGAAAGTACTATAAAACTTAAATAAATTGTTACAAAATCATGCAATAAAATTACCTGTACGACCAACCCCAGCTGAGCAATGTACAATCAAAGGTCCAATTTCATCGGAAAGGTTTAAATTCATGGAATTATGAATATCACTTGATTGTGATAATTTTAATTCTCTTGAATTAACTTTCTCATCATTAATTAAACGTTCTTGTTGTAGATGATGCATTAACTGTGAACGTACTTGACTAACACGTCGTATAAACAATAGTAATGGTTGAGGATAATCGGGTGTACCATAATCCGGCCATGCTGTGAATTGAAACTGTTTAATCTCTCGCTGTTCAATATTCATATTAGAATCATTAATACTCTGATGTTGATTGAAGGCAGCTGAATCAGTTTCCAGTAGATTAGTTTCATAATTACGTTGTAGAATAAATGTACGCAATGTGTAATAAGCAAATTCTTGTACGCTTTTTATGATCACAGTATACGTAGGCACTGTGGTGTAATTAATATCATAATTTACTTTACTGTTATACTCTTGTTGTTGGCATTGTTGCTGTTGTTGTAAAGTGAATACTTCTTTTCCTCTATTCGGCCAATATTGATCACATTTAATACGTGCTCTCTCTTCTAAATGTGTCATCATGACAATTACGCGACTGTTTTGCTCCCATACCATTCGCCAAAAATCATAAAATGTACCTGGCAATGGACCCTAAATAAATACAAAAAAAATGTTTCGCCTATAGTCGTAAATACAGATTTATTCATAAAACTGTTTATTGAACTCATCTAAAAAAATCTTATGTGTCATGATTTGATTTTTCATACATTGTAATGTGATCTCAGTCAGTGACTATAATTTATTATCCTTGTGATGGAAAACGAGACTCATTTATACAAAATGACACATAGATCAAATTTATCATGATTGAAAAGGTTTATACTTGATTTTGAAATTTGTTTGAAAACATTTCGTTAAATCTGTTAATGTTTCATTCTCTTTCTTGTTTATGTGATCTATTGTTATTGTTTCTTAGGTAAACTCCTTAATCTATTTGTTTTATTACTTTGGAGTTATTTTGAGTGCTAGCAATATCTGATATAAAATGTGCCTGAAAGGAAATCACATTTTTGATATGGAATTTTCCTTATTTTCCGATTAGTACGGGATGATTTGCTTTTAAAGACAATGACCGTAGTTATATTTTGACAATTACAGTCATTTGAATCCAGAGATCTTTAAGTAAGCACAGTACTTTTGTCTCACAATTCATCAACATATTTTATGATTATTAAACGGCAAACTTTCAAGAATCTTTGATTTTTGCTAGATTGTTTTTCAACAAATATCATTTCAGTATACATTATAGGCTAGAGTGAATTAGTTGTTATACCGTTGACTTTGCGAAAAAGATTAGGACTCTGAAGTGTGAACTTTCAACTTTATAAATAAACTATTTCCCCAGAATTACCAAGTGATAATAGTTTATTCTCAATAACTATAAGTTATATGAGGTAAGCCAATTTACATGCAAAATCAAATATGAAATGTTTAATCTACATAGTATGGAATACAGATCATGACTGTAGTTATATATTTTTCCTGTATAAAATTAACATTATATTCAACCTAACATCTGAATTCGATTGGCTCGCTAACATGCATTTCTGCGTTTTCAGTAAAATGTACACAGTGAGACATTATACCAGAATAACTGTTCCTAATATAATTAACACATAAACATTTTTTACAATGACACTTTAAGAGAAATAAAATTAATTAAAAGAAGTTAGTGATCAGTTTTGTGTCAGACTTTGTGGCAGCATAGCCGAGTTACGAAAACTGAAGTTGAGGCAGGGTTTGAAGCTACTGTAGTATCGGTTACTATGTCAAGCCCATATAACTTATTCTAGCTTCTGGACAGACCAATTTATCTGTCATTCTTAAGTCATGTTTTGGCCTTGTTAATTATTGGCTTATCAACCTTGATTGTTTTTATATGAGCTGATGCGTGTGTACATCACATCCTACCTATCACATGTCTGTAACTAATTTTTGTCCTGACTATAAATATCGATTCACGCTTGACTAAATGGAGTTGGCTCACACACAATCTCCACTGCGCGCCATTTCGCTTCGTCCTCTTCTCTACACTTCGTTCGCTTCGTTTCTTGGATCGTTTGTCTCGATCAACAAGTGTACAAAATGTACCTATTCAAAACTTCATTCTCGTATTTGACTTATTTAATTCCATTATTCACTAACGCGAGTTAAGTCAATGATCATATACGAGGATTGGCGATATGTATACTTCAACAACCATTCATACGAGCCATATGAAGTCAGACATCGGGCCACTAAACTACACTTTACCGGTTGAGAGCAAAGTTTAATAATTACTAATCCACCGACATTTAGTGTTGAAATCTAAACTGTCTAAAATCTGATATGTGGCTAAAACATATTCCAAAGGTGTTTTACAAACTTCTATGACAATTTATAGCACTTTGTGAGTGTTGTTGAAGACTGGTAGTTTAATGCCAAGAAGATATTTCTCTGAGTTTATCAGGATCTATATATCTCCAATATCCTTTTATAATGTTTTAAAGATATTTTGTGCTATCTTTAAACATGAATCGCTCTGATTTTTAAGTCATCTTGTTGAAATACCAAAAATAACAAACAAATATATTCAGGACTTGAAAAATAGCTACACGGTTACTACAATTGCAAATGTTCCTTAAACTTTAATAGATTGTTTTTTTTTATTGTATGAGTAGTCTAAGTAACAAAAGACATAAACTGACGCTTGTGCATGACTTCAAGTTTATGGATAATCGTTGTGCTGTGTTTCTTTATTAATTTTCTTGTTAGTTCTTTAAACAAGATATAACTACTAAATAAAACACCAAAATAACCCTCCAATAATAATGATATCAGATTTGCTATACAATGAGTATCATAAGTGTGGTAACACTTGACCGGTACGGAATGAAAACTCAATACAATAATAATTGAAGTAAAATTAGACCTAAGTAGTTTTAGGATATTTGGATTAGAAATAGCTTATCTGGAATTAACTGGAAAGCTTTTTGTAATTGAAATTTCAAATGTAGAAGACCAACTGCCACTATAATGATAAATGCAATTAATACATGAAATTATATTTACTAAAAATAGAACTTCATTTCTTTATGATATCAAAAAATACATATCATTTACCTGAGTTGCAATATACGCACTTTTCTTCTGATATCCGTCTATAAAATTAGCATTAATATAATCAGAACCTGGTATACGACTGATCTCATTAAGAACTACACGTGATTGATCATATGCAATGATATTCGCATAACGATTTTTCGGTCTGTTCTCCTCCATATTAGCATGTTTCCATGTTAGGTCGTTTGGTGTTTCAATACTTTCATACTCTTCTGATATGCCTATTCCATTGTCACGTTTAAGTGTAGCTACATATTCTGGTAAGCGTAATATCGGTATTGCTGAACGTATAGGTGTATGTACTGGTGTAGGATTGTCTAGAAATGAGTAAATTGATAAAAAGCTTAATAATCTAATTCATTTTCAGTAGATAGAGATTAATAAGCGCAAGTAAGCTCTACAATTTATTAGAATTTCAACCCCTCTATTATTTGTAAGCGAAGAGTTGGCAAAAAATTTCAATCTGAAATTAATTCTTTTCATTGGTAAACAGTGTGAATTTTCAGTGAGTTGAAATGCATAGGATGATCATTGAATTAGAGATCGTGTTAAATCATAAGTTCCAAAATTATAATCAATAAAACTATGCCGAAGGAATTACACTGTATTATAAAATAACAAAAAAAAATCACAAACTTGCATTGTCGAAAAGGTATTGAAAGTCTCTCACTAATTTCCATTAGTTGTTTGGTTTTTTATACTACAAAGAAACATGTGCTCACTAGTAACTAGCTTCGTGAGGGAATTCTCGGAGTTCTAGTGAGAAGCCATGATCAGTGGAGCTAATCCATGTCGGTTAGAGACAGGTATCCACCTCAGTAAAATGGAAGTTGGTCGCGCAATTTCGTGGATTGGTTGATGTTAGACACCATCAGCATTGGGTGCCGGCTCAATTGTCCATTATTTTAAACGTTCGCGCGCGAGAACGAAGGCCCTGGGTTCGAATCCCGCTCGCGGGACCGTGGATGCGCACTGCTGAGTCCCACAATATGACAAAACGGCCGTCCAGTGCTTCCAGGTTTCAAAGATGGTCTAATATCAATTGGTTCATGATCTCAGTCAAAAACGTAAAAGTACTTAGTACTTGATTATCCTATTGTACACTGTATTTTAGTAGTAAGAAAGAAGTTATCGTTCACAATAATAAAAACCATAGTTCATACAGAATAAATTGAATGAGTATTAGTTCAAGTTAGAAGCATTCAGTTTGTTCTGAAGCATATTCCAATACTAAGTTCAACCAGTAGGCAGTGAAAATACTTTACACATTTATACCGTCGGATATTAGGTACATATGAAATACAATACAATCAACATATTTTTGATAACGTTTATGTAATTTTTAATAGTTGAGAGTCAGTTGAAGCTAGATCACCATGGAAAACCTAGAAGCACTGGACGGCCGTTTCGTAATTGTGTACTTATTATACACAAACGAATGTACAAAGTCACTGTAGAATTCACTTGACCGAGGTACGTCTACCATATGTTGAGTTATGGATTTTTGATGATCTTCTTTAAGTTTGTCCTTAATTTTCATCAGTTTCTTTTTAATGCTCATTAGTTACTTGAACGTTCTTTTGTTGCAAATAAACTTAGATATTTAATTTATAATGTTTGGTGGATTCTGCAATAGTTTTTCATTTACGTGTTATGTACAATACTAAAGAATTGTAGACTATGAAAAGACAGCTGTCTAAGGTTCATATGTTTTCCATAGTCCTTCTGTTCATTTCGTTTATTAATGGAAAACATTGACAAAACATATTTCATGATCATAATAAAAATTGTACACTTTGACAAAAAGATTCATAGCAATAGTTATGCGTTGTGTTAGATAGTGTAAAATTTTACTTAACCTGTTAGCTTGTTGTTGAATAATCCTGATATCTTTCAGCATTATATTTTTGTACGTATACACGACAAAGTATCAAAAGCAAATATCATTGAGTTATTACATGAAGAATAAGTGTCTTCGATGGATAACAAAATCACCTTAATTTAAACCAACAAGTTATTAATTTATTGAGTAAAATTATTAAATCTAACTAAAATCCGATTGGCATAACATAGAAGAAGGTACAAAATGAAAGAATTCCGATGACAATTTCTAGATAAAGTTATGAATACAACTCAACTGAAAGCCTTAAAATTAAAATAGTGAAGCAACAAAGTTTCTATAGATACTTGAAGTTTTCGAATATTTAGGACACAGCAGCATTCTACCTATCAGTACACTAATATATGTTAAATAACTGTAATTATGATTGTACAGTTTTAATAAATGACGTTATTTAAAATAAACATTTCCTCTTTGAATGAACATTTTTCATCAACAATTGAAACCTTTTAGGAATCATCCTTCAAAAGCATGAAATGTGATCCGAATGATTCATTAAGTAAACTTATACAATTCCATTTAAGGTTTATTAGTTGAATTAGAATAAGAAAACTTATTTCTGAGAATATCCTAAAACTGACGTGTTGATAAACACAGCAGTTAGCGATCTGAGGTAATAGACGTAAATAAATCAAGAGTTGATAGTAAAACGCAGAAGCTGTCTTAGCATGATGCTTCTAAACAATTTTTTTTATTGAAAGACAAACAATTAAATATAGAACTGAGTGTTTCGTGGAAGATTTCGAACTGTTAAAATAATTGGTCTTTCTGGTAAGTTTGAACAGTGAATCTCTAAGACGAAATATTATCGGAAGTATGCGATACATTGGCTCAATAGTTGTTTAGCTAACATTTACTTATTTCATATACATAGATCTTAATATATATATATATATATCTGGAAGCACTGGACAGCCGTTTCGTCTTATTGTGTGTTAATGTCTAACCTCAACTAATCCACGAAATTGAGCGACACATCCGTTGGATGCTGGCTCAGTAGTCTAGTAGTTAGGTGCTCGCGTGCGAAACCAGTAGGTCCTGGGTTGGAATTCCGCGAGGTTATGGATGCGCTGAGGAGTTCCACAATAGGACGAAACGGCTGTCCAGTGCTTCCAGGTTTCCGATGGTGGCCTAGCTTCAACTGACTCATGATCTTAACCATTGAAATTATTATAATATCTACAAAACCCATCAAATATATATATCAAGAGATTGTCCGAAATATAGTCCACCAATATATCACATTGTTTTAATACTCTTAGTCTATTCAATAAACTACCTGAATTTCGGATTCTGCTAGTTTATATATGCTTGACCAATATGAAATTATAACTAAGTAATTTCCATATAAATGATTCATGTTCGTGAGAAATTGTATTAAGTTACCAATGATACAAAATAGTCAAAGTACGAATAAATTTGATTATCTAACATAGGTTTAATAAATTGCATTAAACAACCCTATCCAGTAAGATAAACACAATATATAAAATCTCTTTTTCATACATATCATTATCAAATTAATTTTTCATGGTACATGCTTATATACCACTTAAATTTTGTTTAAAATGTATTTATAAGTAAACAGTTTAATTCAAATATATGAGAGAAAGAAAATAGAGAAGCAACGAAAATGATTGTTTTCAATGCCAGTTTCAAGCATAAATGTAATCAAAAAGATTATTTAATTGTGAACTTTAAACTTAGCCTGTAGCCCATATAAGGTTATTGCCAATCCCGAAATCGGATAAAAGAAAAGCGTTTAACATGGCGTCTGCAATCACATCGCGAAGAAAACTTAACGAAAAAAATGATACTCAGAAATATGATCTAAACATATCCTGAGACTTCAAGGATCTTTGTTTACAAGAATTACGATGCCTTATGATTACATATGAAATTCTTCGGAATTCAAGAGGCCGATACACTTTCTGACAACCGGAGCAACGTTTAATATAAATATATGAAATGATCGAACAATGTACGAGACCAAGAGGACCAATCAAACGGCTGTGAAAATTAACAGTTAAAAATTGATAGTTCGCACAATAAGTGAAACTCATAGAATCCAATCTAGACGGAATAGATTAGATTCGGGAGATATGCTGTTGTACTCTGTTCATGAAGCAGAAAATGACCCACATACTCACAGAATTACTATGATGCTGTCCAAAGAAGCACAAAAAGCACTGATAAGAAAGGAATCTCGTGAAATCATAATCATGAAAACATCCTTCGAAACAAAGAAGAAAAGAATCACAACGACTGCCATTCACTGCTACGCACCCATCAACAATATTAATAAAGACGATAATGATCAGAGTTTTGTGAGAGGCTACAGTCGATCATTGAGAAGTGCACAAGAAATGACCTGACGTTCTCCACGGGATTCCTAAACGCGAAAGTCATAATGGACAACATCGTGTCTTCATCTTTTGGTCTTCTATGAAGGACAACACCGTGTATCAAGAAATCATAGGAAAACATGGACTGACTGGGAGTAAACAACGAGAATGGTGATAGATTTGTAAATTTATAATCATTCCACAAAGTGGTTATAGACAGTACAATATTCCACCACAAACAAACACACAAAGCTACATGGGTCTCATCGGATCACACTATACACAACCAAATCGATCATATCTGCGTCAGTGAAATATTCAGAAGTTCAGTGGAAGACGTGAGAACCAAGAGAGGTGCTAACATGGCTTCAGATCACCACTACCTCGTGGTCGCCAAGATGAATGTGAAGCTAAAGAGGCATTGTACATTTGGGGAAACAGTATTACAAACATTCAATACAGCCTTCTTTCAATATACTGACGAACTCAAACAATTCAAAATAGTGCTCAACGACAGGTTTCATGACCTACTCAGAGAAGAAGAAACTACCATGAAAGTCAAAACAATTGTCAACCGATATCAAAGTCAGAATCTTCAATATGCACGTCAAAACAGTTCTACTGTACGGAGATGAAACTTCGTGAAATACTGCAACCAACATCGAAAATACGCAAATATTTATAAGCAATTGTTTACGTAAGATACTGAATTTCTGTTGACCGGATAGCATCAGCAACAGATTACAATGAAACAGAACATATTAGGTACTAGCTGAGGAGAAAATTAGAAAAAGACATTTCAGGTGGATAGGACATACATTTCGGAAATCACTAAACTGCATCACAAGGCAAGCGTTAATTTGGAGCGCTGAAGGGAAACGGAAAAGAAGGTCGATGAGCACACTGTGCCAAGAATCGGAAGCAGACATAAAAAGGCTGAATAACAACTGGACAGTGTTGAATGGGAAATGCTGGCGAGGGGTAACAGGCTAAAGTAAGTCACTAAGTATGTTTATACTGGCTCTTTCCTAAATAAACGGAATATATCCTAAATGTTCTATTAAAGACATTATTATTCAGTTATGTCACACGCATTTAGTTTCTTTTAAGGAGACCAAATATTTCCTAAACAGTACAAATAAACGTTTTTTTTAAACAAATCTCAACAACTAATTGCATAGTACTTAATTTTGAAATATTATTTTTTTCAAGTTCCTTCTTTTCATGGAAACTAAATAAGATGCAACGTTCATCCTTTAATCAATAATCTTAGGAAGGATAAACGAAGTAATAGATTTTATTCATATATATATATATATATATATATATATATATATATATATATATATATATATATATATATATATATATATAGAGAGAGAGAGAGAGAGAGAGAGAAAGAGAGAGAAAGACATACAGCATAACCCTGATTTCTCCATACATTAGTTTAAAAATATGTTGTACTATATAAAAAGTAAGATTGTGGTAGCGTGATCCCATGGAAGTTATTCCTGTATATTCGTTATGTTTTAGCCGAACAACGTTTTATGATATTTTTCTTCAAACTAAACCAAAACAAACTTCGATGATTTTAATGAGATTTGCAATAATAGTCATTGAGGTTAAGAGAAACTCCAATAAAAGTGTATTAATATGGTGTTTATCAAATCCAATACAATCTTAAACGTTAAAATGAATTGAATGATTACCTAGAACTGTTGTTTTCTCCATAATATTTTGCATAGTGAAGTAAATAAATTTCATTTAGTTTCAGAACAATAGTTTTACATCAATGTTTAAAACGTCGCTCAACTAAATGCATTTAGGTAGACCGCAAATCACACGAAGCTGATTATTAAAAACCTGCATTAACATGCACAAACTTATCCATACGACTTGTCTGTATTACTGATTGTGTGAAGTAATAATATTTCCACTTTTTGAATAGGTTAAAATAAGTAGTCAGGAAGTTTTAATATACCACAGATAAAATTCGGTAGAAAAATGTTTTGTAACCGAGGAATTTTTTACAATAACAGCATTGTGATGCATAATAAGATCTGGCCACAACAACAGAAGTGGTCGTTAAGACGATTAAGAAAAGATAGGAGGGAGGCAATACGAAACGTGGAAAAGAAACAAATATCAGATAAAAAGAAGACGGAACAGCAGAAGAGAACGAGGAGATGTTTTGCAGTGGATGATCTGGTAAAGTGTAGAGAACGGAAAGCTAACATAGCAAGAGGACCAAAGTTAAGAAAGCTGATCCCAAAGTGGGAAGGATTGTACATTGTCACGAAGAGACGTGGCTCGGTTTACACAACTTGGAGAGAAGACGAGCAGAAGTGCGTAAATGCCAGTCAACTGCAGAGATGGTTTCAAGAGCACAATAAGTGCGCGTCACGAACAGCACCAAAGAAGACAGAAGTATGGCAGTCGGAAAGACTGTGAGAACAGCTTATTAAAAGGGTGGATGAGTGTGGTGTGTGATAATTTTGTCGACATATGTACTATATAACGTTAATCAGGAATAGAATGCCTGGCAGCAGAATGCTGAGAAGATCGAGGAGGGAAGAACGGGAACAGAAAGCAATTGGTATGGAAATGCAGGAACTATGAAGTCTGAGACAATTGATGAAGATTTTGCAAATGAAGTATTGGAGTGTGATTTTCCTATTTTATCAAGTAACTCTGTAATGTTGCGCTAAATATAATCGGTTGTTCCCCCTATGTTCTCCTTCACTACAACATAAATCTATGATAATAAGCATACATAAAGCCACCATTCCGAATTAATGAAGAAATTTTCATAAAAAAATGGAGATCAGTTAATTACGAATGACAATTATTAAGGCAAGTATTAATGACGAAGAATTTTATTTATACTAAAATGATAAATAGGATAGATTGGTTCTACTAAGAAATGAGTTTTTTTTTATTAAATCAAAGTTCTGTCATTATAAAAATTAAAAACAGTAACAAAGAAAGATTATTACATCGTTTGTAAATTCATTAGGTAGTTATTAGATATTATATTATTACATGTTATACAATATGGATTAAAGACACCATGTACATGATGTACTCATACAGTACTTTTATGAAAGCAATATTGTAGTGAAGAACACAGATGAGGACACCCAATCATGTTTTCACAAAATTACTGTTACTTTTCAGCCAGTTAGTCATCAATAACGTAGAACTTCGTACGTACGTACATCATTTCGAGTTGCCATACCACATTAGCACAGAGATGCAGTTGTCGATTCAAATCCCGTAGTGGTAGAGGTAGTAAGAGTATAAGCAGTAATCGGAAACATTACGGTTTGAAGATGTTATTCAAGGAGTATAATCCAATGAAATAAATTTGGAAAGAGGAAAAAGGGACACGAAGAATTCAGAAGATTAGAATTTGGGAGAACAAAAGGAGTGGATGCACCTGTACCATTGCAAACGATTTTAAGCCATGTCATTCAAGGTATCTGACCATCGGTTGCTATCGTCTTGCGAATCCCAACCAGGTAGTCTACACCTACCAACATGGCTCAGTCCACTTGTCAGTGACTTGATGGATTTGTGCCATGTTTTGGTAAAATAGAAAAACCATACTCCAATCCTTCATTTGCAAAATGTTCATCAGTTGTGCGATGGTGGAGAAGATTTGTAGCTCAGGTGGATGATTTGGGTGGAGTTTTGTATCATGTATTATTATTTGAAGTTCATCAGTTGTCTCAGATTTCATGGTTCCTGCATTTTCATACCAATTGTTTTCTATCCCCTTTCTTCCCTCCTCGATCTTTTCACTCTTCTGCCGCCAGGCATTCTATTCCTGATTAGCGTTATGTACTACTTATGTCGATATAAGTAGAACACAACACAATATTTCTGTTATGTGCACAACAATATTATTAAAGAAAAAGTAACAAATCAAACGGAAAACTTCTAATTACTATTAGATTTAATACTATCCAGCTGTATTAATCAAAAATACATTACAGCTCAAAACTTATATATCTTTTGATAAATTAGAAGAAAATTCTTATGTGGAATGTTATTCACCGTTAAATATATACACATTCAAGATAAATCTAACAGTAACATTGAATGAATCATTTAAGAATCCTTAACCCTGATAAAATCGAACTATGTTTGTTTGGAAAAATGACAAGAATTACTGATGAATAAATTGAATAGTTCAAATTTAGTTATTTAGACTAAAATAAACTTCAAATATGCATAAATTGAAGTGACTATCAAGTCATTCAGTTAAAGAAGTAAACATACCGAATAAGATATACATCAAATAAATCACTTTGACAAGAACTTTTCTCTTTTTTTCTTTTTGTAAAATTTATTGTTATTCAACATGATAAATGTAGAAAGCAAATTGTTAACACAAGTAATTTGATTAAAGTGAACTACAGCTAAACTCATTATTGAACTAGTGTTTTCCGATAACTTCTTGATTTATTGCTAAATGTCATTATTGTAGGATGGGTTTAAGAACAATATGGAGGTAAATTTTGACTATTGTATATCATTTGAAATGATAATATATTCATAAGCAAAGATGAATGGTGGTTAGCCGTGGAATCCGGGACGCGTGTTTCATCCTATTTGGGACTCATTACCTGGGTGTACTTGCATCCTAAAATTGATGTTCACCCCAAGACTCGAACTCAGTACCATTTACTTCGAACTTCATCACGTTAATCACTTGGCTATTGGGTCGTGATAGCCACTAACTTGTCCAATAGGATGAAGTGTTAATTTTTTTTGTAATGTTTGTTTGAATCTTCCCAGTGATGTTTAGGGTAACGCTTGATCACTATTTTATTGACATATGTGCACCCTTAAAGCAATATCGAGGTAATTCACATAGGATACTCATATATCAATAAGAGACTGATCAATTTTACTCCTAAACATCAATGAGAAGATTGAGACAACCCATACAAAAATGAAACGAAAATAACCTTCATAATAAGATGTTTCTGAGTACATAAATTTTCCAATATCCTGACCCATACATCTTTTAAATGATTTATGTGTTGTAAATATTAAATTAAGATATCTATTTTATCCATACATACAACTGAAAATGTGCTCAGATTATTTTACCCTAAAATTAATGATTGAGGTTAAAGAATACAATTTAATTTCATCATAATGAAATATTTTCAACCCATAGTATCAAATTGAATTTATTTATGCAGAATAAAATAGTTAACAATTTGATCGTTGTTATGGTAATGTGAATTTCTTTTTGTTAAATATTTTAATCTTCTTCTAATTCGTTATTGGCTAGCTCATTTACATTTTAAATTGACATTGAGTTCATTGTGAAATTCAATCGACCACATATTTCCAACTGCGTCACAAGACAAGCCCTCACATGGAATCTTCAAGGCCAAAGGAAAAGAGGAAGACCAAAGAACACATTACGCCAGGAAATGGAGATAAACATGAGAGAAATGAACAAGAATTGGATGGAATTAGAATAGAAGGCCAAGGACAGAATGGGTTGGAGAAGGCTGGTCAGCGGCCTATGCTCCATTGAAAGTAACAGGCGTAAGTAAGTAAGTAAGTAAGTAAATAAGTAAGTAAGTAAATAAGTAAGTAAGTAAATAAGTAAGTAAGTAAGTAAGTAAGTAAATAAGTAAGTAAATAAGTAATAAGTAAGTAAGTAAGTAAGTAAATAAGTAAGTAAATAAGTAAGTAAATAAGTAAGTAAATAAGTAAGTAAATAAGTAAGTAAATAAGTAGTCAGTCAGTCAGTTACAACGTAGAACCATGCACTTATGTGCATCGGTCCAGGTTGCCATACCGCATCAGCACAACAAGATGAACACCAGATTCATAACAGTGGTTAGGTAAAAGGTGGTAATATATAAGAGAAAGATTGTATATAGAGATATAGTACAAGAAGAAAGAATTGGTTAGTAGAAAGAAAGATATGAAGCGCTTTTAATCTCTTAGTTTAAGGGAAGAAACCGAGTGTATACACCTACGCCATTGTGATCGATTCTGAGCCATGTCACCAAGAGTCTCCAACCATTGGTTACGATAGTCACGCGGACCCCAACCAAGTAGTCTGCATCTACCAACATGGCTCAGACTAGAAGTTAGTGACTTCAAGCACTGATGCCACGTTTTGGTTTGGCCGCCCCTAACTTTCTTCCAACCATCCCCAACACCGGATAGCATTGCACGTCGTGGTAATCGGTGTTCAGGCATACGTAACACGTGGCCCAACCATCTCAGTCGATGAAGATTCATAACCTCATCAACTGATTTACCATCCTTTCCTAATACCCTGCGTCTAACCTCACTATTACTTACTCGATTATCCCAGCAGACGCCAGCAATATTTCTAAGGCATCTGTGGTCAAATACTAGCAGCTTGCGAGTGTCTTCTACTCTTAATGGCCATGTTTCGCTACCGTAAAGTAAAACAGAACGGACTGCCGCGCAGTATACTCGTCCTTTTATTGATAGACGGATATCTCGCCTTCGCCACAGGTGACGTAAGTTGGCAAAAGCCAAACGAGCTTTTCGAATCCGTGCTGAGATTTCGTCCGATACCAACCCATTAGGGCTGATCAGACTTCCAAGATAAGTGAAGTTGTCAACGCGTTCGACTACTTCACTCCCTATCCAGTAAATAAGTAAGTAAATAAGTAAGTAAATAAGTAATAAGTAAGTAAGTAAGTAAGTAAGTAAGTAAGTAAGTAAGTAAGTAAGTAAGTAAGTAAGTAAGTAAGTAAGTAAGTAAGTAAGTAAGTAAGTAAGTAAGTAAGTAAGTAAGTAAGTAAGTAAGTAAGTAAGTAAGTAAGTAAGTAAGTAAGTAAGTAAGTAAGTAAGTAAGTAAGTAAGTAAGTAAGTAAGTAAGTAAGTAAGTAAGTAAGTAAGTAAGTAAGTAAGTAAGTAAGTAAGTAAGTAAGTAAGTAAGTAAGTAAGTAAGTAAGTAAGTAAGTAAGTAAGTAAGTAAGTAAGTAAGTAAGTAAGTAAGTAAGTAAGTAAGTAAGTAAGTAAGTAAGTAAGTAAGTAAGTAAGTAAGTAAGTAAGTAAGTAAGTAAGTAAGTAAGTAAGTAAGTAAGTAAGTAAGTAAGTAAGTAAGTAAGTAAGTAAGTAAGTAAGTAAGTAAGTAAGTAAGTAAGTAAGTAAGTAAGTAAGTAAGTAAGTAAGTAAGTAAGTAAGTAAGTAAGTAAGTAAGTAAGTAAGTAAGTAAGTAAGTAAGTAAGTAAGTAAGTAAGTAAGTAAGTAAGTAAGTAAGTAAGTAAGTAAGTAAGTAAGTAAGTAAGTAAGTAAGTAAGTAAGTAAGTAAGTAAGTAAGTAAGTAAGTAAGTAAGTAAGTAAGTAAGTAAGTAAGTAAGTAAGTAAGTAAGTAAGTAAGTAAGTAAGTAAGTAAGTAAGTAAGTAAGTAAGTAAGTAAGTAAGTAAGTAAGTAAGTAAGTAACATATTTAAATTTGTTTAAATCTTGTATAGATTATGTTACAGTTACTGCTTAACTAATGTTTTTAATTGTCAATAAATTCTGTATCAGTTTGTTTCAGGTTTCCTAGAATACACTTCTAATGATCTCAAATACACATTACAACATGAATAGTAATTATCACTTCAGCTATTTAACGAAACGCTGTTTATGACAATCAGATTAAGAATTCTTTTTCATTGGATTAAAATTGTAAGCAGCTAACAAAAGCTACTATTGTTTCTTCAACATACTTTTTACTGTTGTAAAACACATTCACAAACTCATAAGGTGTTTATGTTCGTTTATTCTCTGTGTATTGTTTACAGCATTTTTAATTAGAAACAAGTAAATATGAGTGAAATATATTGAAAGAATTCAGAACTAACAAATATTATAAAAGTCAAGATCCGTTGCCCAGACACTATCAGCAACAACCTACTGTGAGAGAGAATAAACCAGATTCAAGTGGAGCAAAAAAGCAGGTAGAAGCACTGGAAGTGGATAGGACACACATTGAGGAAAGCACTCAACTGCGTCGCAAGGCAAGCTCTTACTTGAAATCCTCAAGGCCAAAGCAGAAGAGGAAGACCAAAGAACATATTACACACAGAAATTCGAGACAGACATGAAAAGAATGAGCAACAAATGAATAGAACCAGAAAGGAGGGGCCACGATAGAGTGGGTTGGATAATACTGGTCGGTGGCTTATGCTCCATTAGGGGTAACATGGGCAAGTAAGTAAATAAGAAGAAGTTTCTCTTTTTCTTTAAACTCTTTTCTGCATTTATTATATCATAGAGTTTGATTACAACTATCTTCCAAATTAATAATCTTATTTTATCAACTGAGCCCTACTCGCTGTAGTACTATCAATGTTTACTCATCATGTAATCACTTGATTCTAGCCGTTTGAACTGTTGTCATAATCAATGTTGTAGAATGTTCTTTCACATGAGATATATATATTTACAGTATTCAGTCTATTAATTTTATTTACACCCTTGCTATACTGTACGAATATGTCTTCAATATAACTTCGAACCAAACCTCTCATCTAATTTAAACCCATTATGTTATGATTTCAAATCTCACAGATTGTAAGCAGCTGACGAGAACCTATGAAATAAAATGAATCCTGCTAGAATCTTTGTTCTTGCTCTTTTCAATAAAATAAGCGTATGAATATACATTTCAAATAATTGTGGTTAGTAAATCCAATTAAAAAGAATTTCTCACCTGGTGTATCCGGATCCGTTGGTTCATGTTCAATAGCTCCGTTGGTACCTGAAAAATTCTGAACTGATTGAGGCATTAATGGAGTTTTTAACATTCCATCTGATGGTGTTAAGGTGATTGACATATCATTATCCATAGGTTTAGTTCGACGTCTTCTGTACAATTAAATCATAAGTAAATAAACCGTGTTTACGCCAAATGAATAGTACTTCTTTGGTTATAAGAGATAGATAATTAATATTCAGTGTTATAGACATATAATGTAAAATAATATGAACGCTATATGCATTTTCATAATAATCTAAATTATATCAAAACTAGTCGTTCAAGGATGAAAAATCAGGTTCCATAACTTTGGTAGTTGATCAAGTTTCCTTCAACACACTTCGAATACTAATAGACTGTAAACTCATCGGCGATGAGTTGGACGAGAAAAATAGAAAAGTTTCATCACCAGCTGTCATCTAGTAATGAATTTCTTAAATACGACAATCAGAAATAAACTTTAATGTAATTGAACGTTGAGTGATACAACGTCTTATCATATTGTGTATACATTACTGTAGACTAGTAATGATATATTCTTACCGGCATAAAAAATGATCAATTTGTTTAAACCTGATCAAATTCTTTCGAAAGAGAAAATATAATAGTTTTTCAGTACCACAAGATCATATAACTCAATTTTAGGCAGTTATTTCTTTATATCTTTCAAAACATATGACAAGACATCATTATTAGTATATCTTCAATTACAAAGTGGCTAGCAGTAGGATCCAGGATGCGCGTTTCGTCCCATTTAGAACTCGTCAGCTGGATGTACCTGCATCTCAGAGTTGATGTTCACTCCGGGACTCGAACTCAGGGCCGTTCATTTTAAACGCCATCGCGTTATTCATTTAGTTACAGAATTGTAATTAATATTTTATGTATACAACTTGTTATGATTTCATTGTCAATTTCAAAATTATTCATATTTTCAACGTTTAATCTCGATTTCATCCTGTTCAGTTGTTCTGTTAACTTGACTAAAATGTAATTCATTTTATAATTCATTATTGGTCAAGTATCATTCTATAATTCGGTAGGACTATGATTTATTGACGATCTTTAAGCGACGCTAAAGTGACATTGAGACAATTATTCTACTCACTAGTATTAAAAGAGAGCTACAAATTCATATGAAAAATTAGGATTTGGATTTAGAATTTATGGTTGTGAATTAAAGTAAAGGTTTTCATAACGAAATGACATCAGCTATAATCCCAAAAATGATATTTAACTATATGAATGAATGAATTTCATGCCCAAATCCAAGACCTACTAACCTTAATTTCATTAAATCATCCATAAATTATAATCTTATCTATAATTTATTATTTTTTTTTTACAAAAAATGACAATCAGTAATACGTTTTATTTGGATGTAGAGAAAGTTTCCTATCGAAACCAGTGAGTGGTAAACATTTGTTCCGTCATTATTTATGATTTTCCTATAATGTACATCTATATTCTCTTTCTTATTTATATGTTGATATTTTTACAGTTAAAATAAATGAAAGAACAAGATAGAGAAGTTTACTTACCTCATTAAACATCCAATAGCAGTACATATTGTAGCAATTATACTAAGAGTTGCAATGATTATAATTAATGTTATAGTGAAAATATCTGCACTATTAGCAAATTTAGGAAAGAATTCACTTTTAGAATTTGTATTGAATATTTTCATTGCACTTGTCTCACTATTCTCTTTTATAATTGATTCACTAGCATGCATATCACCAATTTGTTGATCTGTATATGTGATCGCTTGATCTGGTTGAAAATGTATTGACCATAAACTTGGTGTACATAGTTCTTTAGAAAGATTCTCTTCATCTTCTACTGATTGTTCACGATTATATAGATAAGAATCCAATGATGTACTAGAACCTGTTGAAATTGTATTTGTATTGCCACCAAATTGTGGCATATTTGGATAAATGCAAGCTAAAACAAATGCCTGAATTATAGAAAAAGTAAGAGATAGAGAACAATGGATTATATCTAATTCCAAATTATGTTATATTTATAAGCAATTTAATAGAAGCATATTGATTAGGCTTTTAAAACAGAAAACTTTCGTATATAGGATTATAGTGAATTTTATAGACTGGTATATCGATCTTTAATCAGATTACAAACACTTTCCATTATATGTGTCTTTGAATACTGAGATGTTTCTTTTGTATATTATATGAAGTATGAAATTCAGAAAAACGTTAAGACGAAGATCTTTATTGTCAATGACAACAAACACTTATTCCTGATAAATATTTATGTAAAATAAGTTCCAACCTATTTGAAATGTTTGTTATTCATTCTCTTTTAAATTGAATTACTTCGGTTATTCAGTCATTCTATTTATGATGATATATACTTTTTTCTTTTACTAATAAACATTAAGATATTGGTTTTAAGTTTAATTATCTTCTTTAATATTCAATGGTTCTTCAGTTAGGTTAATCACAACTTTAAATAGTATATGCATATCTATATTGATTTTGTTTTCAATTACTGTATTTATCCTATTCAATCTTTTTTATTTCTTTCAAGTACATTCTTTGAATAAGAATTTGTTTTGTAAACATTTTGATTGTTCAATGTTATACTTCTTCTTGAGTTGTTGTGATAGGATAGTGGTAGAATAGAACTTCTACTTTATACACACTTGACTCTATACATAATAATAAATAGAAAATTATTCACTATTTTTGCACAAGTTTATACTCTTTTACAGCAACATTTATAGCTTTATAAATAAACAAAACTAGGATAAATTGTTAATATAATCTATTAAAACCTTTGGCATGGTCTTTTAAACGACCATATAATCACTAATGGTAGTTTATCCTTTCATATTTATTTATTGAACAAGAGATAATATTGAAAACAGTTCAATAGTTTATGTTTAGTCTATTTTAATTCTGCAAGTTACAATAAATAAATGTTCGAATCTCGCGGAGCGGGATCATGGGTACACACCGATGAGGAGTCCCATACTAGAACGAAACAGCCATCTAGCGCTTCCAGATTTTCAATGGTGGTCGAGCTTCAATTGACACATTATTATCATTATTATTATTATTATTACTATTATTATTATTATTATTATTATTATTATTATTATTATTATTATTATTATTATTATTAATGGCTTTATTCAATATTATATTTTGGTACAATATAGAATTCTCAGCACAGGGTATTTCAACAAGTTACTTACTGAAAAAAAAACGAACAAATAGGCAGTAGAAAATACAAAAAGAAATTTTTTTTAAAATAAATTTTAAAAAAAAAAGACCAAAAAAAAACTGTGCAAACTTTTTAAAATTAAAGACATGTTAAGAATGTAAATTATTAACTAGGTTATTTCTAACAACCTATTCGTCACATAGTATATTTGCTAGGTAAGGTATTATAGAACTTTTATACTTTTCCTTACGTGCATGGATTTTAATGTAATTACGTCTCGTTCTACCAGAAGATATACAAGGAGAAAGATAAGAGTGAAGGGGATGGCTAGTATCTGATAAAATAACACCTGCCAGGAGTTTGCATGATTTTAAATGTCTATCCACAACCATATTAATTATGGCCTCGAAAGATTCACCACACATCTTGCTAACTGCCTTCAGCACTCTTCGCAATACAGCAAAGTCTTTTCTCAAAAGCCCGGGAAAGAATAATGGAGAACAGTAAAGAATAATAGGTAAAATGCAAGAATTGACAAATTGTAAGAGTAAATGACGAGTAATCCCAAGAGCATGCAATCTCTTTATGTAGTAGGTCAGACGGAAAACCTTCTTCGATAACGATAAAACGTGGGAAGACCAAGACAGATCAGAGGGAAAGGTGACACCAAGATAATTGACCTTCGACACTGAGTTTATGAAAGAGTCTCCGATGGCACAAGCATTATGGGATCTCAAAATGGTGTTTATATTCCGTTCATGTCTCATGCTAAAGTTGACAGCTTGACATTTAGACGGATTAAGTATGAGACCATTACCAACAGACCAACAATCAATACGAGACAAAAACTCATTCATTTCTACGGGATGTAAAGAGGAAGATATAGGCATACATACAGTGAGATCATCCGCATACTTCACAAAAGTGTTTTCTGTGGAAGATGGCAGGTCATGCAGAAAAAAAGAGAATAGAAGAGGTGAAAGAACAGCTCCTTGTGGTACACCTTCCTGAGACAGTAGAGACTCCGAACACTTTCCTCCAAACACAGTGTACTGTTCCCTTCCAGAGAGGTAGGAACATAGCCAGTTGGTTATCCAGCTGTCAGTGTTGACGCTGATTAACTTGTTAAGTAAACGTTGTCTTGGTATAGAGTCAAAAGCTGAAGTATAGTCCAGAAAAGCACAACGAACATACTTCTTACCCTTTTCTAAGTTGAACACTATGTTGTGGTGCAGAACTGCAACAGCATCTAAAGTGCTTCTTTTGCGCCTGTATGCAAACTGGTATGGGTCAGTATGCTCTTTTATCGCAAGCTGAAGTGGAAGTATTAATAATTTTTCCATGGTTTTGAGGAAGGGTGAAGTTATTGCAATAGGTCTAAATTTTACATTCTTATCACCAGATGCTTTCTTGGGTACAGGAATTATCTTCATCTTTCTCCACGTTTTCGGTATGAGATTAGATGAGAAGGATCTGTTAAATATAGTTGTGAACGGATGACACAGAACGTCAGCACATTTTTTAAAAAGGATGTTTGGGATACCATCAGGTCCCAAACATCGAGATGAATTAAGCGATCGGAGACATCCTCGTACATCAGTTTCAGTGAAAGTAGGAACACAGCTATTTTTTAAACCCGTGGATAGAGGCAGCATCACATCAGATGACTGACGAACAAAAGACTTATTTAAGTCACTAACATTCAGCTGGTTATCGCTTCTAAACTGTCTGTCGCCTGTAAGTTCTTTAAAGAGTTTCTACATACTTGGAGTGTTTCTGCAAGATAAGAGCTTTTGAGTAAACATGCAGTTGAGACGTCTAATCTCTAGCTTTATCAAACCATTTAGCTTACGAACTTCATTAGAGTTCTTCTCCTTGTACATACTTTCTTTCCTCCTTCGTAGTCGTTTTAGTTGTGTAGATGTAAATCGATCAAAACTTACAAAAATGGTTTCAGTGGGACAGCAAATATCAAAACAGAATTTAAGGTAACAAGTGATAACATCAGTAGTGTTTTCGAGTGAGTCATCTGTAAATAATTCCCAGTTTGTCGTATGAAACATGCTTTTCAGATTTCGGATATTTTCTTCTGAGTAATTCCTATATTTGACTTTCTTGGTTTGACGTAAGAGTGTACTCTTCTCATGCTTTCCATAAACTTTAGGTAGAACACGAATTATACAGTGATCTGAGCTAGACAATGGAGCACGTTTACGAGTCGCATATATACCCACATCATTAATGAAGACGAAGTCTAGATAAGCATCCAAACGGGTAGGAAAATCCACTACATTTTGGTGACCCAGTGACGTAAGGAAGCTACAGTCACATGAATTGAAGTCACCACATACAACTGAAAGTGAATCACTGAAGGCAGTAAGAGCGAACTCAGTGAATTCATCAGCAAAATCAGATAGTGCAGATGATGTGCAATCTGGAGTAACGTAGATATTGGTAACATAAACATATTTGTATTTATTTAGATGTTTTGGACGACATCTTAGAGTTAGACAGTCGATAAAGTCATTTGAAAACTTAAAACACACAAACGAAGATCGACACCAGTTTATGTTTACAAACGTAGCTACACCGCCACCAGACCTCTTTTTATTGTTCGATCGATCCTGACAATAAATTTTAAAATCACTTAGTGATACAAGGCAGTCATCCTGTAAACCATTCAACCAAGATTCTTGAATTGTGATGACACCACAATTACGATACGTATTTTGACTAAGTAGGAATTGCAGATAGTCCACTTTGTTGATTAGTGACCGGCAGTTAGAATTAAGAAGCTCGGGAATCGACATACGATTAATGTTCATTCTCTTTAACGCATATTGCCAACCACCACGATGTCTTTTATAGTACTTTTTCGTAACTTGTGCAGCGAAAGGTCGTAAGCTTTTCATAAAAGCGCCTGAATAGGTTATGCGATTAATGGACATAATTATAAATTAAAACAAATAAAAAACAGATAACTTGTTGAAATAATCAGATGGCAGAAACAGGTAGCCCAGATATTCAAGCAGGCCGCCTGAATTTGAACTCAACTATTAAATAAATGTTAATTATTTATCTTACACTATTGTTTATATTTTAATTTCGGTTAGATTGTATTTTGCTATATGAATTGATTTCTTCTCTTCTCAGAACCAGGGTTTATTTTATTAATCAGATTAATTTGTGACAAAATGAATATTATTAGTAAGGTGAGACTATAATTTATGGATGACCTTTGAGTGACGCTAAACCGACCTTGAGATTGCCCACCGAATAACTAGGACCAAATGAGGGTTATAAACCTGTGTGAGGAATTAGAATTATGCTTTACAGTTGATGGTTAAGGTTAGGAATTACATTTAGGGTTTTCATCACGAACTGACATCATCTATAATGCCAAAACTCTATTTAGCCAAATGGATGAGTGAATTTTGTGCCAAAATTGAAGAACTGTTATCTTAAATCTGATTGGTTCATCCATAAATGATAGTCTCGCCTTTGAATAGAGTAATACTGCGTTTAAGCCTATGGATAATTTCACAAAATGTATGGAAATTTAAATATAGTATATAGCAACATGTTAAACTGTCACTAACAAAAAAGTTTGTTTACTGTCAAGATACTTTAACAGGACTTGATTCGAAGAAAAAAGTGAAATAATAGTGAATTTGAATGTTTGAAAACGATTGAATTTATGATCAGCAAGAAAGAATACGTGATCAATGTTGATATTTATTAATTTTAAAAAAGACAATAAACAAACAACTTCAAAAATACTTTTAAAAAATATTCTAGTTTAAATATTCTTTGGAAATGTGACGATCACAAGGATTGTATGAACTTTCATTTAATCTTCTTAACATAACTGTTAATATTAGTCGAGTTTACGTTATAAATAGTTTTATTATCATCAGAATGGGTTTTGTGGAGTTTTAGAAATTTCACAGGTTGAAATCATGAGTCAGTGGCTAAGTGCTCGCGCGCGAAGCCAGTAGGTCCTGGGTTCGAGCCCCGCGTGGTGCGTGATCGTGGATGCGCACTGCTGAGGAGTCCCATACAAGGACGAAACGGCCATCCAGTGCTTCCAGGTTTTCAATGGTGGTCTAGCTTCAACTGACTCATGATTTCAACCAGTGAAGTTTTATTATCATAATATTATTTGAAGTTATTGTATTATTCATGAATTTACCCGTCATAGGAGTTTTGTTTGCTTATACCTTCTTCAAACATTATTATTCTTTTTGTAAGCAATGATGGATAGTGGCTAACAGTGGAATCCAGGACGCGTGTTCGGGACTCGTCAGCTGGATGTACCTGCATTTCAGAGTTGATGTTCACTCTGGGACTCGAACCCAGTACTATTCACTTCAAACGACATCGCGTTATCCACTTAGCTTCTGAGTCTTGATAGCCATTTGCTTGTGCAATGGAGTGAATTTAAATTCACTTAGTAGTATTCGGCTTGTATCGAGGCATACGCACAGTATGCACATATGCCGATAACAGACTGATCAATCGCAGTCTTAAACCTCAATGAAAAGATACAAGCCAAATAATACCAAGTGAATTATTATTCTTGTTATGAATATCCTAAATATTATGGTTACATTCTTATTTTTTTCCAGAAATCAGTGTCAACTGTATTATTTCGTTTATAGTAGTCGTAACTCTTCACATATTCTTAACAATCAATTGGGACATGATCCTTCTCTCTCTCTCTCTTACACACACACACATCCCATTATTCCATAAATTAAATTTGTATACTTTTGAAAGTGATTATGATTAACCAGTAAACTAAATAACTTTATGTGTATAGTACACAGAATCACATATTTCTTAAAGACGTTTTATTAATGAAAATTAATCTATCAGTAGAATAGTTAAAGGACAAAAAACCAAATAACTTTATTTTATATATTAATGCTTTCGTTATTCTTCCTTTATAGATATTTATCTAGAAGAGCTAATTACATCAGATGAACTAATTTGTTCGGCTAAACTAGACTATATTCAATAAAATCATACTTAATTGACTGACATTTACATTAAATAAACACCCAGTTTATTATATATTCCATGATCAAGTAATTGGTATGAAACAATCAGTTATAATTTGTGGGTAGAAAGTCGGTAAATTCAACAATAATCATTTATTAAAGAGAAAAACAACGTTACAATAATATTGGGCAATTCATCTTTTAAGAAAGATAGCTATCTTATATAAAAGTATTATTTAAAAAAATATTCAACAGAATTAACTTTAATTAAATCGCATTATTTTCAAGCATATTATATTATTCTACTTATTACTTATATCAGTAATTTCATATCTTAAGATAGGATGAATAAGATTTTATCATTTAATTTCCTTATCAAATATAAACAATTATGAAGATAGAAAGAAGAGATTCAGGTAAACCTATAAGTTTATTGATCTCAAATAAAAGGGATTTTAAGGTTAACTGTTTCCGAAATTTTCCTAACACTATTTCGAATTAAACTTTATAAGTAATATGGATAAAAAAAAGCATGAAGTGAATTAAAGTTGACATTTTTATTGAATAAAACAGACAAGATTGTTATGATTTTATGTCCGGCTTTTATCACGTGATCTACCCACCAATCAAAATACGACTTATACAATCTTAGCACTGTGCCAAAACCAATGACGTTCGACCGGTATGGGCAGTCTAGAGTACTTATTCGTCCTATGTCCGCCTAGCCCGTCCACTTGAGTCCAGAACACAATATCAGCTTCTGCAATATGAATCGAATCATTTATTTCAGACATACTGGGTTTATATATCAATCAAACAGACCGCAACGCACCATAAAATAGGAAATAACATTTGTACACAATAAAGCCAAAAAGTGACTGTGAACGTGGGAGGCACTAGTCAATAAACTGAACATAGCTTAAGAACAGTAAATCGTACAATAATAAATTATAGGTCATAATAAAGCTTGTAATAAGAGGAATATAAATATACATAATCCAATTATTGAATAGTTATACCATAAAAATATATAGATAATATTAGTCAATTAATATGTTTCAGAAGTTACTCGTGATTTAATCTTCGCCCAGATATAACAAAGATATTCAGCGAAAAATCTAATAATTGGATTATGAACTTAAAAACTGATGAGTATGTGTTTTATTCAAACTTATTTTAAAGTTGTTGTGACTTTAAGTTGTGGTCGATTTTTACCCTGTGCTAACTGTTGTGTCCTTGACTGAAAAACTAGAGAGCAGCGTATTTATCGATTGATTCAATTACACATAAACACGTACGAACGTAATGGATGACCTAGAGTTACGATTGGTCCCGATTCCCTGTCTACCCCAGCCAGTTGAGTCCAGAACACAAATCATTGTATTTCAGACACACTCTATTTATATACTAACCAAACATACCACATCGTACCATAAAAATAGAAAACAACATTTTGTACCATATTCAACAAGTGGACAGATATCGACCAGTAGGAAATGTCCATTTAAAGTCCAAGGACACCATTGGACTTAACATGATAATTATTGGTCTATCCTTCGCATCCACAACAAAAGTAAATTCAGATTTTATAAGCAGATATGGATGGTTGTTAGTAGTGTGTGACCGGATTTCTGAATGGAGCTGCATCCCAGAGTTTCTGTTCATTCTGAATTCGCTCCCCGGAGTATATATCAAACTCTGAGATATTTGTACATCCGTCCGACAAGTCTCATAAAAGACAAAATATATTCCGGATGCTACTACTAGCTACCATCCAACTCTACTTGTGACTTAATTTCAGTAGAGAGGTAGTCCACTTTGGATGCACATATTCTAAAAGAAACATATCGATTTCAGTCTTGCACACCAACGGGAACTTTGAAACAATCAATAAAAAGGATTTAAGTTCAAGTTTATTTTCTAAAACAAGATAACATATTAATGAATTTTGAATAACCAATGATATTTAGACAAACGTACTAGGAGGATATTTGAAAACACGAAAACTTTAGTACAAAAAGGACTTTAAACAATTGCAAGTTGAATGACCTATTGCTTGAAATATCAATTTCATATTATTTAACAAACTAATGTTTCCAGTTCTTGAGAACGATAGTATGAATCGAATAAACCGCTGATATTTTTGGTGTTACAAATATAAAGAGCTAAAAAAAAATCCTACTCACCACCTTATCCACTCTATTTGAGGAAAGAAAATAACTGTTAAGAGTAAGTAAACACCTAATCTCCCATAGCACATACGTCTACCAGATACGGATTTATTGAATGTAACAAGGTATATGACATTATAACACACTAACCGGAGGCTTTCAGGTTTTATATTTAGTTTCAAAAACATTATTTTCAAGTTAAAAGACATTAGAGGTCTTAAAACTACACAGTCAGTTTATCGTTTTTGGTTTTACAGCTACCCAATAAAGTACGTTCATAAATGTCTACTCTTCAGAATGAGTGGCTGTAGACCTGAGGTTCATCACTCTAAAAGATCAACCAATGTAAATTTATTATTCTCATTCTGCACTAAGCTAGTAGATGTGTTAGTCTCGACTCAGTTTGAAGTAATATTTCTACCTAATTATTGTGTTAAATTCTTCTTTTTTTATCTTTTGGTCTAATCTCTTTGCTAATCTATTCTAAATGTTTCTGCACTAATTGTACTATACATTCAATACATTACCAACTGTACGTGTAAACTTTTAATAATAATTATTCAGTCAAAAGACCGAATTTATTATTTCATCCATAAAATAAAAGTTCATTGTGATCATAAACCGAGCAATGTTTGATTACCATTAAAAGCCTGAGAACAACGGATGACCTTTCCGTCCTAGTATGGAACCTCTCAGCCAATTTCTCGTGAGAGCGTTTAACATATAGACTATTGAACATGCATCTAACGGTGGTAATATCTATTTTCCAACAATCCGCGTTACTGTGCAACTATCTTCCTGGACCAGTGGAGTTCAACCGTGTCAGTTTAGAAGTAGCTACACACCAAAGACAATGGAATACGGTTGCACAATGTAGTGGAATGGTTGAAGTTAGACATTACCAACGTTGGAATCCCGTTTAGTGGTCTACAGGTTAGGTGCTAACTCGAGACTGGAGGTCCTTGGTGGTCTAATATTGGTCGATTCATGATGTTAATTAAAACTCGACAATCTTCACAACCCTATACTGAAAAAAAGTCGTTTATTGTGAAGATCATTTCTAGAAATTTGTTTTCATATGAATATTTTGAAAATATGATTTCTTTGTTAAATTGGAAGCATGTCACGAGCTGAAGTTGTCTTAAGATTCATCAGTACCGATCACTAAGCATCTTGTTAATATTGTCGACCTGGATCTTAAAATATTATGAACAGCAAGATTTTGAAAGTCAATTAAACAGGAGTTCATCATTTCATATTTCCAGTTACATTTACTCAAACTCGATGATGTTTGTCTCATTTAACCTGTCTTTTTACCAAAACTTTAGGACTACTTTTCCAAAAATATCTTGAAGCTTTCTATTTGAATGATGATAAAATCAAAGTGAAAATTTGATTAATTGATGATTGACGAATGAAAACTGTAAAAGTATATGTTTTCTTTATTTAAACTAAAATAAACAATAAACCAATTACCAAGGAAACAGATTATAAAAGAAAAAGGAATTTCAACGTTTCAAAACTTATGACAGTATTTTACTTTTAAATAAAGTTTTGCATCCCTTTATTTTAGTTTGCATAATTCAGTAAGCTGAGTAAAATGTTAAACAATTGAAGAGAATTTCATTGAAGAAAGAGAAGCCGAAATCATCTTATCAAAGATTACACAGTGATTACAGTTTATTGCCGAGAACTATAAATTCACTTGCAATATCATATAAAATAGTCAAAGTAAAATCATTTCACGTTTCAAATAATCAAGACGATAATAGCAATTATTCACTTTGAATTATCCTACTAGTATTTACTTTATATGCTTTAAGAAGACTAGCTATTCAAATCACTGATCAAATTTAGCATTTTTCTGTTCCCATTTTAAAGATATAAAACCAAGAACTTATTTACTTTATGGTTGATAATTTGTGTATTTTCACTTTCAGATATACACCATGAAAAATTCATTAAATATGTCCAATAGTAGAACAAAACGGCCGTTCTGTGATTCTAGATTTTCAATGAGGGTTTAATATCGATCGATTCATGATCTCAATCAAATATATTTTCTCTTTAATAATCTTTTTATACCTTTGTCAGTATTATTGGGTTATCTAAAACTATGGATATTGATTTTGATACGAACTACGCAAACACTTAGCATTCCAATTTTGTTTAATAATATATAGGATAATGATGATGAAAAAAATCACTATAATTTCAGTATACAAATCCAATTGTATCAGATGATTTTGTATATGTGTAACATTCAAAATTTTATTGCCTAATGAAGTAATAATTCTCTAATTTATTTAATTATATTAAGAAGCTATTGTGAATTAGTCTGTTTAAGAATTAAAAAGCTTACAAACTATTGAAATTTTTGTAAGAGTTAAAACTAATGCTAAGTGTGAATATTAGAAAATATGTCAAAGGATTTTAACTGAAAGTATCAACAAGAAACTACGTCTAACCTAAAGTTTACGGCGTAATCAGTCATGGTTGATAAGGCGACTTCAACGTCATTTTGCAAACATCAAACTAACTTGTTTCAATCACCTTGTCTTTAGAATACTTTAAATGGCTGAAAAGACAGTTACAAATGCGGGAACTAAACTTTTGTATATGCTTCGGAATTATTTAAATCAGCATGATTTTTAACCGCAATTTTTGTTAGGGTTAGTATTAGGGGCAGGATTCAATTTAGGGCAGGCATGCTATAGTCATGATGTTTAACTTTTAGGTTTAAGATGTTAGAACCAAGGTGGTACGTTTAGGATCTATGGCATATGTAAACTGAATCCTAACCCTAAATCTTAAGGCTGATACTAAAGTCTAACGCCAAAGAACTTACAGTTAAAATAGTTTCTCAATCAATTGCAATTAATATATTGTTAATAAACCATTTTGTCTTTAGTTAAAAATTATTCATCCATACATACTATTTTCTTATTGATTAAAACAACTCAATACCTTAAGGTCGTTCAACAACATACTTCAGGTTAATCAAATTAAACTAAGACGTATGGTCAATGAATTTAAGGAACTATTATATCACTGGACTGGAACATCTTTACAGTTCTTTTAGTAGTCATTTATTTTCCTGACTTCACAAATTTAAACTACTCATCATCGTTAGTGACCAAAGGTCTTCCAGAGATTTATCTTAAAATTATAGATGTAAACATTAATTTATTAATAGTTTTCAAAATCGTTAGACTTTCATCTACTTTAATCGATACTGAACTAATTATTATGCTCTAGACAAATAGAAAACTGAGAATTTTCTTTTTTCTTAAGTGAATATTGAAAACAAATAATTTATATTTGTATATGGTTCTGTTAAACTTCTAATAGGACAAACCGCGCGTCCTGGATTCCACTGTTAGCCACTATCCATCTTTGCTTAAAAAGCTTGTGACTTAAGGCTATATAGAGGCATCCGCACAGGATGCACATATACCAACACGAAACTGATCAATTTCAATCCTAAATAACGATGGGAAGATACAAGTAAAACAACACCAAGTGATTCTAATACAATATTTTATAAAGATTATAATTTATAATAATATAAACCAAAAATTCAAATAACAATAATAATAAACTCACTTTATATTTCTGATTTCTTATTAGTTGCCTACCATAAACTAAAATTTCAGGTAATGAATTAGTATTTAGTTTCTCTGAATGTATTAATTTATCATTTTGTATTTGATGAGTTTGATTAGTAACACTATTTGACTTATTAAAAGTTTTTCTTTTAAATCGTTTCTTTATTTCTGTTGTTGGCATATTTAATATAATTTCAACATATGAACCAACAAATGCTTCTTGACTATATTCAGCTGCAATAAATATATTTGGATTCCAAGATTGTGATGCATCATGAAGCTGAAATTAAAAAGAATCCAATAAAAATTAGTTAAAACTTGTGTGAATATTTAAATAAGTAAAATGTCTTTTGAAAAAGAAAAAAAAAGAAAGAATAGAATATTCATATGTAGTTAAGATCATACTGGAAACTAATTTAAAGGTTTGTAAATTGTGTATAGTGATTAGTGAGGTGAGGAAAATTCAAATTTATATAATAAAAGGCAAAAGTAACTTTTTTTCTCTAATATAAATGAAGATTAAAGTAATAAATACTTTTTATTCTTTTTATTTTCGATATTCATTTGTGAAACTCAAGATGAAACCAGTTATCACCTTACATTCAGTCCACACTAAGATACCAAATTTCGCTAGATATGATGTGAATGATTGATTCCTTTTGCATAAAAGTTACATAGAATTATCGAACATTTTCAATATTATCAGAAGGGGTTTTCTGGATAGTACAGTAATTTCAATGGTTGAGATCATGAGTCACTTGAAGCTAGATTAACATGGAACACCGTCTGATATTAATGACTATTGACTGGCTTCAAGAGGTATATCCTGGAGTTCTAGTGAGAAGTAGTGAACAGTGGAGTTCAATCAGGACTGTTGTGAGATAGTATCTCACTGATGACAATGGTGGATGTGTCATTCAATTTCGTGGATTAGTTGAAGTTAGACATTAACACCATTGGATGCCGGCTCAGTGGTCTAGTGGTTAAGTGCTCACGCGCGAAACCAGTAGGTCCTGGGTTCAAATCTCGCAAGTGGCGAGGTCGTGGATGCGCACTGCTGAGGAGTTTCACAATAGGACGAAACGGCCGTCCAGTGCTTACAGATTTTCCATGGTGGTCTAGCTTCAACTGACTCATGATCTCAACCATTGACATTTTCATTATTGTTATATTAAACGGGAAATAAATATTACCCATAGTAATGGATAATATTCGTCGCTTCGTAGCATGAATTGAATGAAACTAAAAATATAAACCAAATAATCTAAACGTGAAATGAACTCAGTTTGACTGTAAGTTTCTATGTTTAATCTCATAAGCTATAATGGGTTCGCACTATTAAGAAGTTCCATAATATACCAATGAGTAGTCATCCAGTAATGGATGACTTTTTATTGTTACCCAAAGGAGTTCCTTTAATGATGTTAACTGTCTTGTTACTTTATAACTCAGTACAGTATATAGATGGACACTTATTTTCAAAACACTGAAAAAGAAGAGCTTCTTTGTTCTTTACTCATTGATCGAATGTCACATATTTAATATACTCTAAATTGTTTGAGAAGAATGAAAAACATAAAGAAATTAAATAATTTACGTTTTCAGTGAAGAGTACATTACTTTCAGAAGTTTCCTTATTTAATCACTTCCTTTAATATTATATATAACTTTCTTTTCTGCCAAAGAGTTTAGTAAATTCCGTTTAATAAAAACAAGCACAATATATATACTACTGGTTTATTTTATGATATGTTCTAGAAGGTAACAAGATAATATTTGTTTCTAATGACCAAAAACCTATTATCTATATTTTTATTAGATTCAACTGATTAGCATTCGTGTGTGGTCATATTAGTTAGAAAAGGATTAAGGATTTAAGTTGACAAATTGTTTGTATTTTAATCAGATGAACGAATTTCTAGTCGTAAGCCCCCAAGTGAACACTTTAAATTATCTACTCACTAATTTTTCTGTAATTAACAACTAAGCTATTTCTCACTGAAAGTGTTCAGTGGACAAACTCATCTTTAAATGACTGATGGTTAAATTAAAGATTACATGTAGTTTTATGAAATTATTCAATAATGAAACAATATTTTTTAAAACGTGAATCATGTTATTCTAAAATTCTAATTAGACCAAACTTTATTTAGAACAAAATGAATCATCTAAGGTTTTACTGTGTATAGGTATTTCAGTTATGATATTTATTTGTATAATCTTTCCTTATCCTTCATCATGTCTATTAATGAAATTTTAAATGAAAAACTGGAATTAACATAGACCATAAAAACTGATTATTTTTAAATCAATGTTAATTAGCAAAGATGAATGCTGGCTAGCTGTGGAACACAGGACCTGTGTTTCGTTTTATCTGAGACTTAACACCTGGGTGTATCTGCATCCTAGAGTTGGTGTTCACTTCGAGACTCGAACCCAGTACCGCCCGCTTCAAACGCCATCACGTTATCCACTTAGCTACTTAATCCTGATAACCACTTGCTTGTCCAATGTGGTGAAGTTCAAATTCACTTGTCATTGTTTACTTGAATCTTCCCACTAATGTTTAGAATGACACTTGATCAGTCTTTTATTAACATAAATACATCTCTGAAGCCATATTAAGGTGATTCACACAGGATACACATATGTCAATAATAAACTGATCAATTTCATTCTTAAACATCAATGAAAACATCCAAATAAATAATACCATGTGAATTCATGTTTATTGTTTAAATTAAAGTGCATCACGAATAACATCATATAAACAAAATAAATGTCACAATAATTATTACAATATTTATTATAATAAAAAAAAGTAATATGAATGACGTAATCAAATTTTGATATAAAGTAACCAACAGATATCTATTCAGGTTTCATTTGATATTGATTTTCTTTTTTACAAGAAAATATTTTGGACAAATCAGATTTTTCTAGAAAAGTAATTAGTTACCTTAGTAAAACAAAAATAGATTATTGTTTTGTATAATGAAAAAAATATCTTGAAGCTTGTAAAGTGTATTTCTCCGTAAAAATGTTGGTTTACTGATTTACAGTTAATATTTTACACGTGTACTTATTTGGAATTATTTTTTTCTGGTTAGCATTTTTTATTTAGCGAGTTAGTTTTCTACGGAATGGGGTTACGTAACCCTATGCCTAATCGTCCTCTTTTACGCGTGTGCTAGCTTCAGAGGAGCATCAAGCGGAGTATTTATCTTTTACTTATTAGTCATTTATATTTACTTCATTTAGTTAGAATGAAAATTTTAGCGGATGTGTAGTGTCAGTTATTATGCCAAGCCCATATACCTATTCATTTTACTTGAGCCATATTTTGACCTTGTCAATTATTCGCTTGTCAGTCTTGATTGTTTTTATATGAGCGTATATGTGTGTACACTTCATGTCCAATGACTCATCACATGTCTGTGGTTTATTTTGTCTGCCTATAAATATTGAGTAATGCCTGGCTTGAAATGGAGTTGGCTTCCCAGCCATCTTCCCTGCGCGTCATTTTGCTCTGTTCTATTACATTCGCTTTACATACAAGATATATGTATTCAAATGCCATTCTCGTTAATTGACTTATCTAAATTCCGTTATTGACTAACGTGATTTAAGTCGACGATGATATACGAGAAAAGGCGATAATAATCATTCGTACAATCTAATTGGAGTCAGATCCACGGGCCACTAAAGATAAATTTATTTAGAAAATCAAAAAATACCGGCTGACTATTTGATTCAATGTATGGGATAGTGAGTATTGGATTAAATGCAAAGCGTTTAATTGTCAAATTGAGATAAATTTTAAATCACAAAGCACGAATTCAATGATTCATGTTTAAGTCAAGTTCGTCAGTCAATACTTAGTACTTGAACCTTGTGTATATGTTGAGACTTCAAAAATATCCTCGTTGAAATACTCTGGTTCTGAAACTTTAAAATCATAATCAAATAATATATATATAGTAAAGAATAGACAAGCTTATCGATTTATTACAAGTGGAAATTTTACGCTTTCCTAAGTTAGTCTTATTGTAATTGCAAACACTTTATCAGTTAATGTATCAATTTTCGTACCAGATATATGTTCCATATAACAATTGATTTAGTTCTGTTTAATTAGTGATTCGATTATATTCAGTTACTTTTATATTTCATTTTCAAAGCTTCTTTTTATAGAAAAACAGATGCCTATCATACTAACAGATAATACAATAATATACAGTGCAATCACTTCTTAAGATAATTGGAACTTGATTTCTGTTTAGAATAATGATCATTGAAGTACTTGAAGATAATTCTCCAATCAAGTGAAAACAGATCGTTCTAGGTTTTACTCAGACTATGTAACTAGATCAAATGAAAAATCACAAAAAAAATTTTTATTATACCCAAAATAGTATCAAATTGAAATTGTTTTTTGGTACAACTAACTTTTTGTGGCCAATTAAACTCTTTTGATTTCGGAGTTAAATTTAATGAATCTGTTGTAAGAACTTTACATAAAATCAAATAGTATCTTCTTATACGACCAAGACTTTCAGAGACACGAAATACTCGCATAATTATTTTTCCTGTCTCTGGTTGTACTGTAACTGGTATCGGTCGAGGAACTAATAGTGGAGCTAAATATTAACAAAAAAATAAATCAAAACAAATATTACAAAATTTAAAGTGGTTTAGAGATTGAAATAAATCAAAAGAGCATTATGCAGTGAATATACTGTATTTAACCATTTTATTAGATTGTTTATTTTCAGTGATACCGTAATCATCTTCTAGTATGATTTGTTACTATAATATTGTATGTTCGAATGATTTCATAACAAAGGTAACTATGAAATGAAGGCATGTACTCTAGTGTGTTTGTCAAATGTTTATTTTTAGGTAAAAATTCGAGTATGAATTCGGAATTCTTGATACTTATTACACTAGTTTTAATTACAGATATAAACTTCGAAGTATTTAGGAGTTTTAAATATATTGCTTATGTCAACCCAATCAATCATAATAATCTATGTACATTGTATGTTTAAACATATAACTTTTTTATTCCAGACTTAATAAGTGTAACTTTGTAACAATAATTGATGAACAAACAACTGATGTACAAATCGAAACTCAATGAACATGACTTTGTTAATTTAAGCTAACCAATCACCTTATCATATAGTATCATCTGAGTATGATGAAAGCACTTAACTCCTCATTTGTATTGAATAGACAATATGCCGTTGTTTCCAGTCAGACAAATCTATGAAATATCTTTTAACTAAAATCAAACACGTGGCTTAAATTCATCTTTCGTGCAAGAAGCCAGGAGCAGCCTGAATAACAGCTTTGGGGTAATATTTCAAACTATGAAACTGAGTAATAGCCGTTTGAACAAAACAAAGAGCGTTATTCTCTTCAATACTGTTGAATAATACCAACTAGTATGAGAACTAGATCCAGAATGATTACTATTTAAAGCTTCCCTCATTTTGATGTACATTAATATTATTGGCTTTATTCAATATTAGATTTTTGGCACAATATAGAATTCTCAGCACAGCGAGTTTCCGTTTCTTATTTCTTGATCAATCCTGATGATAAACATTAAGTGATCGTCAGTTAAATGTTAGTAGTTCAGAAGTCGACATCAGAATAATATCCATTTTTTCAATGCATATTGCCAACCATCACGATGTTTCCGATTGTAAATTTCTGTGACTTGTAGAGCGAAAGGTTGTAAACTTTTCACAAACGCACTTGAATAGGTTATGTAATTAATTGACACAATGACGTGTTACAACAAACAAGGAAACAGAGAACTTTTTGAAATATCTAGATGGTAGGAACAAGTAGCCAGGTTATGGTTTTATCACAATAAAAAGTATCTACAGTGGACAGCACCTTTACGTAGATATAGTCAGATGCTTCTGATACTAAGATAAAGCACAATAAATAATAAAGAAAATCACTTACGAAGCATTTGTGTTCGACAACTCGTACGTCCTGTTGGAGTTGCACTGTCTATGGTCGCACTTTGATCATGTTGTGAATAAATAGGCTTAATTTGTACATCATAAACCGTATTTGCTTCCAGTTCATCGATAACTAATTCATACTGAGGATAATCTGAGGTGGATGACATGTACCCACCATTTGTGTTAATACTGGAGCTAGAAGATTGATCTAGCATTGACGTTGTAACTTCCACTGAACGTGGTTCATACAGGATTCGATGCGGATGACTTCGTTCATCAGCATATGTTTTAGATCCAAGTAGCTGAATCTGCAATCAGGTAGAAAATAGTGTTAGGGCTATTCACTTATAAGTTTGAATTTCGTTAATTTCATAAACAAAGTTACAAGTGTCTTATTAAATCTACGTTATCATCTGTAAGATAATATTTTCTTCGATAGAAATGTTTTAAACTTATCATCAATTGATCATAGCTGTTTCTATCAAGAACTCACTATCAGGTAAAAACATTACACAAAATATGTCAAACCAAATTACTTAGTTGTTGTTCAAGTAACTTACTTCAAATTGGTAAAGACCTTCAAGTTGACGAGGACGTCTCCATGAAATTTTAAGACTTGCCTCACCAGGTTTAGCTGTCTCTAAAGTTTGAACCCATGTACATGATAAATGACTGATTCGTTTTAAATCTTCCGGTCCAGAATTGGCTAAGTTATTAATATCCTTATTAGCTCCATTAATTTCATGTGGATTGTATATCCCAACATGAATAGGTTCACTTAATCTTCCATGCCTCCGATCAGCTCCTCTTGATTTTATTCTTATAACATAATCCTTTTGTGGATCTAATAAGTCAAGTGTGGCCATTGTAACCGGACCAACATCCAAAATTTGCCATGTATTCAAATCCTGTGTATTTTCGTTTGTTGAATAAAATATACGAAATCCAGTTATTGGTATTTGGGGTTTCGTGATAGGCCCAACAGGCATTGTATTCCATGTAACTTTTATTTGTCTTGGATTTATACGTAAACCATTAATTTGTGATGGAGGTTCTGGTACTATTTAAAGTAACAACACATTAAACATATTTTTGTTTGAATTCAAATGACAATGTTAATTAACTCAGAAGATACTAAATAAATAAATTAAGAAAAATAGACCGAGAATCACTGCTGCAGCTCAGAGAGCTGGTTCTACACTTTGAGACGACTCAATAAAACTTTCCGAAAATTGCATAAAGTATTCGTAAAAACTATTAATTGAAATAGGTTATGTTAGCTGTTTAGTAAAGTAGAAACACTCGACTTTATATCATTTCGTAATGAGTGCTAACCTCACCCTCATCTTTAATTTAGACCACTACCTAGTTTGATTTATTTTTGGCGTTTACCTAGTGGTAGCTGTGTTGTTGTTTCTAGTCGTTTGTAAATAATCTAGTTACCTTAATTCCCTATAATCCTAAATCATTTACAAATTAGAATTTCATTTAAAATTTTAATTTCGTCTTCTCTGCTATTCATGCACATCATAGAAGTAATACACTTAAGAGTTACATCAAATATTGTGTTTCTGAAGACGCCTTTAATAATAAATGCAAAAATAAGGAAAATGTACTTGTTCATAGTTTTGACAACTAACACTATTGTGCGATTGATAATGATTCTTTTAGTTCTTTAAAATAATCATGATTCAACCAAGTTTCATCTATTCTAAACAAAATCAGTGTCTGTTTAATATGAAACTACTTTTTAATAAAATGATAGAAGTAATTTATAAACCTAAACATTCGGAATAACATAATTTCATTATCCACTAACAAATACGTCACTCAATCAAAGGAAAAAACATCAAACCTTTTTCAACAGTTCCTAGCTATCATCATATGTTTGGCTTGGAATTTTTAGTTTATCTGTTATTTATTTATATTAATGTAGGAATCAGATATAGTTTATCTACTGAACAGCTTAAATAAATATTTATTCTTGTTTTGCAATGTGTTACCATTCAGGTATACATATAAGTACGAATGAAATATATATATATATATATATATATATATATATATATATATATATATATATATATATATATATATAAATCAAAATGAGATTGTAAATAAAAATGAAATATTTACATTCAGCTGTAGTACGAATTGTACTAGCTGCTGACCATGGTCCTGGTCCATTTTTAGTTAATGCTCTTACTAAAACAGTATAGAATGTACTCTCTTTAAGATTTTCAATTTGTAATAATGGTTCTTGTGTTGTTGTGATAATTTCAGTTTCATTTGGTGCACTTGGTTGAAAATATTTAACCTAATTTATATGAAATTTGAAAGAAAGAAAAAAGTTAATTATTAGTGTTATTGTTACATTATGAACTTATCATCAATTCCTTGACAATTTAATTTTTAAAAAGTTACTAATTTTATTCTATATTATTACCAATATACTTTTGTATTAAAAGAGTAATTATATTTAGCCAGTATCCGTGTACTGGATCTGTATGATGACTTATTTTAATCTATTATGGATAATGCAAATAGATTTTCATGAGCCCTCAAATGAACTAGTACGGCCGAGAGTTGGGAGATTTAGCTCTCCCACTCGAAATGCTCTCATATGGCCACGTGTATACAGCCACTGTCAAGGAAGTCCTGCTTATTGCTTTCTCTAGGTGGTGTTGTTTACGAAATCGAGAGGACAAAAAGCGAATGTCCAGCGCTTTAACCGGGTTGATGGATATCGAGGATCCACCTAAAAGAGTCGGAAAACCATGATTCTAAACCAATTGTACACATTGGCTACAGGATACTGAGGGAACAAATGGTGTATGAACCAATCGTTGGTAACCGGCTACATGGGATTGCATACCCTTACGTTACTCCACTGCCTTGCGAATCAGACCTTTAGGTCGCAGGCTCGGAATGTGGCCCCATAAGAAAAACACCTGTTTTGGTTTGGGCACCCTGTGCCCCCATGTACCAATCTTTATGTATCCAAATAAATAAATAATTTACACTTAATTGTATCATGTCAATACTAAGTGTTTTTAGTTTTTAAAACGTTTTATAGTAGTAATAACTTTAATTATTATCATAGAATGGCTGTTCAAGTACTATGGAGTCTAATAATTTGTTTAGTATAAGTCATTATCCGAGATACAGTGTAATACATTTATTAAACTAAGCAATGTTTTCAATATTGATCATATGTTTCATCCATTATATGATATGAGTTCAAATAAAATATTCGTAAGTAATTTAAGATTTACAAAATTCTGTTTGATGCAAGACGTCATCTACAACATTCTTAGGTAAAATCACTTTCCGACTTATTTTACAAGTAAAGGACTTGTAGTGGTCGGTATTCAATATAATCCTTAAACTTCGAATACAGTTCGTCTCGATTACCGTCCTATATAACGTCCCAACAGTATATTAATCAGAAGGCGAATACGAAGTGCTGATTATGTTTATTATGGGACCAAAAACACAGGTATCCAAAATTACAGATGCGTTAAACAAGCATAGAAGAGTTGTGCCGAAAGGCAAGCAAGCGAGCGAGAGAGTCAGCGAACATGAATACGAGTACGCGAGTACAATTAAGCGAGCGAGACCGAGTGAAAGCGCGAGAGCAATGAATATGTATAACATGGACATAGTGAAACGAATGAGTCATAGAATCAAATAAGTGGTTAGTAGTGAGACTAGCATAGTGAATAAATGAGAGGGCCGTAAGCAATATTCAATCATACATGTTCATACATTCCCAGCAATAATAAAGATTCAATGATATAGATAAGTTGTTGTTAGGATGACTCAGTTCGTTAATAAGTTAATGAAATGACTTGATTGAATTAATTGTGAACATACTCAATTGCACGTGATCCGTTATAGACTTTTTAAGTGAATTCCAGATAAAAATCCTAGAATCCACAAAAATCAGGTAGGTAGTGCATAAAACTGTAGTTCCATTTTAAAGGTTTATGAAGAAATATTTAACTCATATATAATTACCTGGTAGCTAGTAATTTCTTCAGTCCATTTTTGTCTTGAAGGTGGAGTCCATACAACTTCTATAGCAGTTGCCGAAAGTCCTTTAACACGTACATGTAGTGAATAACTTCCAGGTACTGAATTAGTTTATATTAGAAAAAAATGTAAAGAATAAAATTAGGAATTGATTCTTTACTCAAAAACAACACTGTAAGACTAAGTTTCTACATATTTGTGTTAGATTATTTACTGTAGATTTTGTAAACTGAATATTTCATGTTTAACAACATCTATCAAATAAACAAACCAAAATATGAAGAAATTGTAAGAAGTTATGCTTGATTAACATAATAAGATGTCTTAGCTGCAAATAGATTCTGAAAATAGTGAAACTATCAGTAACATAAACATATTTCAATAGTTGAATTTATGAATCAATTGGAGCTAGACCACCATGGAAAACCTGGAAACACTGGACTGCCGTTTTGTCCTAGTATAAGACTCCTCAGCAGTGCTGATCCACGATCCCGACTCGCGAGATTCAAACTTCATGGATTGGTTAAAGTAAGATATTAACACCATTTTATGCCCGCTCAGTGGTTAAGCGTTCTTGAACGATACCGGTAGGCTTTGGGTTCGAATCTCACGAGGCGGGATCGTGGATCTGAACTGCTGAGGAGTCCCATACTGGGACAAAACGGCCGTCCAGTACTTCCAGGTTTTCCATCATGTTCTAGCTTCAATTGAATCATGAATTCAACTATCAAATTACTATAATATCCACAAAAATCCCTCTCTTATTATAATAAACATGTTTCATGCAATATTATGCAATACAGTTTTCATAGTTTGTAATAATTGCGAAGGAATATCACAAATTATATTTCATTCTACTTGATATGTGAAATTTATGACTTTATTAAATTGCACTTTATAATTCATGAAGCTTTCAATAAAAAAAAAATCAAATGGTTTCTACAAATGCTATCATTTTATGTGGTATTGTTTTAATTTAGCCAACTCATTTAGATTTATTTAACTAAAAGATTCTATTTACCCATAGTTGATCAAGACACTGATTCTGATACTAGATCTGTTATCTTATTATGTTAAGTCCTTTGAAGTTCACATCAAGACATTTTTTACTTAAGTTCATCGATAGGCTAAACTTTTAATTCTAATGAAACTTAATGAAAGAAATAAGAAATTTTTATTTCACATGAGATATAACACTCAATTGACATAAATTTTAATAAATCTCAATAAACTATGCCATGGAGTATAAGAGCAGTGATTGGTGAAAATAACAGATGCAAAGTGAACTGATTTTAAAGTGTATATTTATTCCTTTAATACACTTATGATACATAATTCTAATGGTTAAGATCATCAGTCAGTTGAAGCTAGACCACCATGGAAAATCTGGAAGCACTGGACGACCGTTCCGTCCTATTGTGGGACTCCCCAGCAGCGAGAATCCACGACCTCGCTCCCTGCAGGATTCGAACCCAGGACCTGGTGGTTTGGCGCGCGAGCACTTAACGACTAGACCACTGAACCGGCATCCAACGGTGTTAATGTCTAACTTCAACTTATCCACGAAATTGGGCGTTACATTCACCATTATCTTCAGTGAGTTACTATCTCACAACAGACCTGGTTGAACTCCACTGTTTTAATATATAGTACCGAACGTTATAAATTGTAATTACAATAGTTTTCCTGACTAGATTAAATGGAAGGCAGATATGTTCAATTGATTGACATCAGGTGAAATAAAATCTACTTTAGTGATGCATCTAAAAGATTTAAGTTATCTGCGGTATTTTAGAAAGTTATTTGCGTAGGTTACCGAGAATTTCCAAGACTCATGTCAATAACTGTTTCGTTCTATTTAATGACTGTTTATCAAAGCACACAGAGTTTATTCGAAATGACGTCAGAAGAAACACCAGATTTCAAAACTGTCTTCGAGAATAGTAAATTATCACTCCTGACAAAGAACTTTAAACTGCTAGGTCGAAATATAATAAATCAATTTTTTCGTTTGCTTATTTTATACATGATTAAGTCCTACCAGGCATGACCACTCCCTAAAACTTTGTGGAATGTATTTTTAAACTTTCTAGTAAGAGAACATATGATCACGATTTAGTTGACAGTTTTATTAATATCAGTCCAATTTTCAGATACATTTCTCCACAATGACCGTAAGTGTGTACATTAAAGGAATTCCAAAATGGGACAAAGGAACTGTCCAATGCTTCTTGGATTCTATTTTTTTTTCAAACTTCAGTCAGTCTGTGATACAACTTATCCGTAAATTCATTATTTGACATGTTTGTCAAAATATGCTTATTTCATTTAGTAATAAATCAGATTCATTTTAATATTGTCCTAATTTCTGATGGACAATAGAACTAACGACAATTATGTTTCAATACTAATTACATCCGGTTATTAAAAAAAACTTATTAAGAACAATTTAAGCAATACTCCTCCATAAATTTACATTGGTTTACTGAAAAATATAAAATGTATTAGAACTATGTGATATCGTTTAAAGATCCTCATCATATTAAAAGACTAATATTTGAACGAAGAATATTCTTTTCGACAAATTTTCTTCAGATTCTACAGTTATATATCCAAATTAATAATCTGAAAAATGACCAGATTAAGGGTAAAGTGAATCGTTTAAACCATGTGAATTTAGGATTGTCGAACAAAATACAATAAAATTGTTAATATTGATATGACATATAGAATGTTAACTTCAATCTGCATATGTGCTAGGTGAAATTTGAGATCCATGATCAGAATAAATATGGGTCAAATCAGGTAAGAGAAATAATGATACAATTATCATTCGGTCAAATGTTTAGTGGAAGAGTAAATTGTGTGAAAAATTAGTCAGACGTAATAAGGAGGAATGAATGTGAAGTGGATGAATCATGTATATGGGAGATTAATAATGATGTTTAACCAATAGTAATAATAATAATAATACAAAGAATACAATAAATATAGATAACGGAGCATATTACATTTGACTACGAACGTTCGTAAGTACGATAGTCGAATTAGGTCATTCAATAGTTAAGATTACTATTGATTAATTGGTCTTGAGATTGGCCTGGGGAGGAGAACTGGTTGAAGATATTTCTTCTGAACGCATAGCTCCGGTTTTGTCATCCGGATTTACATTACCTTTAACCTGGTCATTTTTCAGATTAATAATTTGGATATATAATTGTACAACCTGAAGAGAATTTATCGTAAAGAGTATTCTTCGTTCAAGTATTAGTCATTTACTGTGATGTATTAGTGTAATATATTTCTAAAAGTCCTGATCGTACATCATATTGCAATGTTTAAGTGCAAAATGAACATTCAAACCAAACAAATGGGGGAAATACACTTAAATATTGTAAGACTATTAAGGATCTTGTAACAAATTCTGAGATTAGAAATTGTAACCATCAATTTTATAAAAGGTTTTTTACTTGTTTACATTAAATCTGTGTTTAACTATCGGGTGAGAGATATCTATTTTCAGAAAATCACGTTTCGTCTAGACAGTTGTGTAACAAAATAAATAATCGATACGAAAACAGAATGTAATCAAGCGAAATCTCATTTCTTATGGCCTTATTTAAAGATAACATTCATAAACAAATTTATGTACAAGAATTTCAATCATAGATTAATTAATGTCAAGCACTTTGTGTACAATATTTTGAAAGTTCATGCTTTAGGAATATAAAAATAAAGAACTTAGATGTATTAACAATACTCTGCACACATATGATAATGTAGCATCTTCTAAAATATAAAGCTGTTAAACTCAATCTATTACTAAAGTTATGTACACTGTTGCGTAATATTAGTTGACCATGTTTGTCTTCATAATATCAACTCATTGTCAATGTATAGATCGATTCGGTTTAGAATTAATATATGGTAACTAAAGACAATAATAATTTATTCAGATTATTGTCGATTTAGTGTTTTCTAAATATGTAACGATAGTTCCACAACTCATCAGTGAAGTATATTTTAATTCCGGACTCAGTTCATTAGATTTCATTATCAAAAGTTTGACTGTCTAAATGAATTTGAAAAAAAATAAGTGAATCTAATTTTAAAGATCTGAGTGAAGAATGGGAAAAATTTATCAGATGTTTAATAAAATAACGCTCAAAGAAATATGCTAGCAATAAATATCACTGAAGCTGTCACTTATGTGCTTCTTCCAGGTTCAACACATGGCATTAACAAAGAAAAACGAAACCGTCAAGATGAACGTCAGAATAGTAAAAGTAGTAGTTGTAGTATCACTGATAGTAAAACAACATACGGCATAAAATAAGTTTTAACCTCAATATCTAAGACGAAGCAAGTATTGTATGCATCTCTACCAACGTGATAGATTATGAACCATATAACTAGCGTTCCTAATCAATGGTCACAGTGATTTTACATACATTAACCAGACAGCCTGTACTTCTTAACAGGGCTTAGTTTAAAAGTTAGTGACATCATAGATAAATGCCATGTAATGATTTGACCCACTATGTCTTTTCGTGTAAATTATTCCTACATCATCTATGGTCTGTAGGAATGCATCGAAAAAAAAGTAAAGGGAAGTAAATAACAGATCTCTTCTTTAATTCAACAAAAATATGCACTAAACGGATAATTTAAATTTTATCTTAATTACTTTTAACATTGTTTACCAAAGGATTAACATTATACTGACGTATTACGTATAAAAGTTCAATTTTATAGGAAAGTAAAGATCTATAAACAAGTGTAAGAGATGTGAGATATCAAAGAGTGTTAGGTCCCGATAAACATAATGAGTGGTAACTTTGTGATCCTTTTATGGACCAATACTAAACATATATTTTTAATCGTATAATTGTTAAATAACTAAACTATTCATATTCATGTTCTTCTTATTATAAGCTTTATTTTGACCTATGAACCATTATTATACGTTTTACAATTCTTGAATTATGCCCTATCTATTAGTCACTGCCTCCCACATTCACAGCCACATTTGGCCAAATTTTGTACAAATGTTATTTTCTATTTTATGCTACGTTGTGGTCTGTTTGATTGGTATATAAACTCAGTATGTTTGGAATATAAGGATTCATATTGTAGGGGCTAAGACTGGTGTTCTGGACTTAACTGACTGGGCTAGGCGGGAAGCAGAGCCAATCAGGACTCTAGGCTGCTCGCACGTGTTTTACGCGTCCTTGGTCCGATCAGTAATTCGCTGCTTCTAATTGGCGGCTTTGGGCTATAACAAAGAAGAAAGTAATTGTAAAATCTCAGCGAAATAATTTGAAGTAAACCCAACGTTTCACCTGGCAATCTGGTTCAAGCTTTCTGAAATTCTTTCGCAGAGATTTTACATATACAGTCTCCCTTTTTAATAGTAGAATATAGTCTGATAAACTATCCACATGATATTTGTAAAGCTTAAAAAAGAATAAACCAATGATGCTAATTTTTTTGTAAAATATAATCTGATAAACAGTATGATATATCAGTAATATGCTTTACAGTGAGACATGCCTTTATATTTGATGAAACTGACAGTGATTAGTAAAGAAATTAGTACAGTAACAGCGGTAGGAAATTGTTATGAAAGAAAATATGATGTTTTGTAGTAATACTTGAAATAAATTGTATGATACTATTAAAACTATTTATCAATAATACAATCTTCTTAGTTTAATAACAATAAGAATAAAGAAGAAAATAAAACAATCTTACCATCTTCAGGTGTACTAATATTTAATTGAGCTGGTAGACCAAGATCAACTCCATTGTAGGCAGCCACTTCAAATTGATAAGTACGTCCAAATTCTGAATATTTATAGAATAAATAAAGTGAATTGAATAATATTTAAAGTAAAAGAAATGAAATGAAATTTTTCTTTAAAAAAATGTTAAAAGATATTTGTTCTCTAAGCTCGATGGTTTGGTCGTGGAGCTTTCATTGTTCTTCTGAACGATATCGTGAGTACAAATTTCAGGTAGATATTTATTGTTTTTAAATCTAATATAATCAAAACTAAATTATAAGCTATTAATACATTCATAACATTCATACTCCATATATCATGTTAGAAATATACTGACTTATTAGAGATTCATCTTGTTAACAAAAGACTTATGTTTTCTTTTTTTTTTAAATAAGATCTAAGTATCCATAATTAACTAACAATCATTTTTTACATTACGCTTACTGGCTAAAAAGTCAATTGACATATGGAATTATATTGAAGTGTTTTGTTCTCTTTGTCATTACTAGAAAAAAATATATAAAAATAACGCACAAATTGTGTGCATTATTACATATGCCTCCTTATCCAAGAGTGAAATTACATTTGTATCAGGTTAAAACTAGTACCGAAATCTTTTACGTTCATTATAGCGAAAGAAGATAAGTTATTTAGTTTCACGTTCAAAATATAGATTAATTATATAAATTTGGGTTAAAATGTCAACCAGAAGTATATTTCTAGTTTAAACTGCTATCGAAAGGAAAGTTACAAACATTGTCTTATGATGTTGAAGAACTTATTGCCAGCAATACATAATATAAACATAATGTTTGTAAATAATGTCTAAGTACTATCAAAACTCAGAAATATAAAGTAGTAATTGCATGTAGAAACACACTAACTGAGGAAAGCGCACAGAGATTTAAGAATATTGATTATGTAAGGAAAAGAAGAAAAGTACATAACATAACTACCAAGTTTTTGATAGAGTATTGTTCTCTAAGCTGCATGCTTTGGCTATGGAGCTTTCATCGTTCTTCTGAACGACATCAACAGCAAAAACTTCAGGTAGAAGTGAATTGTTCGAATTTCTCCACATATAGCTCACAGCTTGTCTTGTAGACCTCGATGTTGATTGGTTCTTGTTGACTTTAAATCTTAGAGAACAAAACTCCATCAAAGTTTCCACCTGAGCTACAAATCTTCACCATTTCATGACTACTAAGTGTTTGTTCATTTTCGATTACCTTAAAACAATTATAGTTAGAAAAATGTATTATACCAATATCTTCCAAGTCTCAACTCATCTCATGCATTCGAAATTATATGATTACTCTGTTACTAGACAACAACCAGATCCATTTACATTAATCTTTAAATATATTAGAAATGTAACAGTTATACCAGTTATAAGTGATATGTTTTACTACAAATAATTTAAATACAGTAAACTTTATAAGGGAACAACTGAATTATTTACAGCAGTTATATGGCTCAGCTTCTTCATTCTACTAACGAATAATAATTTTTCTCAACAAAATTTCAACGCTATTTTCATCTATATGTGACGTCAGGAAAAATAAAATTACACAACATGGATCACTGAATTGCAATCGTTTAAAACTTCCTATCAGCTTACATTTCAATCCTCCAACACAGAAGATGAAAATCAGCAACTAAATTTTTATAATGACTACAATACCACTAAGTTGGAAAACGGTAATTTACACACTGATAGATGGCATTATTGTGTGGTGTACATTTATTGTTAAGTGTGTTAGACTGAAATTTGACCACTACTTTATATACATGAAGTTTAAATTCATAAGAGAGAAAAATTGTAGTCTAGTGGTACACGAAGTGAAGGTTGTCTTTTTAAATTTTGTCGTAAAACGAGAATAAGTACAAACCTAACTTCGGGTAATGCGACAAACAGACAACTGTATTTTCTTCAATTCAGTATAATTCCAAATAGTTAATCTAATTACGATGTAGGATAACTTCTTTCAATTACTTATAACTGAAGTTTAGGAACATAGATCTTTCTAGTAAATGATAATCTATGGGATAAAACAAAGTATTTGATTTTATTGATGTAACCATACATCACTGTATGGTGGTCGGTATTCAATATAATCCCTAAACTTTGTATACAGTTCGTCTTGATAACCGTCACTAGATAACGCCCCAACAGTATATTAATCAGGTGAATACGAAGTGTTGATTATGTTTATTATGGGACCAAAAACACAGATATCCAAAATTACAGATGCGTTAAACAAGCGTAGAAGAGTTGTGCCGAAAGGCAAGCAAGCGAGCGAGAGAGTCAGTGAATATGAATACGAGTAAGCGAGTACAATTAAGCGAGCGAGAGCAATGAACATGAATAAATTGGACATATATATACAGTGAAATGAATGAATCATCAAATTAATAAAGCTGTTAGTAGTAAGGATACCAGCGTGAATAAATGCGTAGGCAGTAAGCAATGCTCAAACATACATTTTCATACACTCGTAATGGTAATAAAGATACAATTATATAGATAACTTGTTGTTGTGCGGATGACTCAGTTTGTTAATAAGTTAACAAAATGACTTAACCGAATTAAATGTGAACAAACTCAATCGCACGTGAGTTGCTATAACTGTTTGCTTGGGTAATGGTAATGGGATAAGATTACGTTAGTCAACCAGACCTATATTAATTATCAACCAGTCTGGTTTTACTAAAGTAACATGTAGTTAAACTCAACTAAGTTATTAGATTATTTCGGTACTTGAAAATTACTATAGTATAAATCGATGAAGGAATTTAACAGATATATTTAAAACTATCAATCCCTTTGATAATGCAAGACGAAGATTATGAGAACTACATAATATTAGCATAATACATTTCGAACAAGCAGATCACACAAATGAATCTTAAGAATTTCATGCAATTGGTTCCCTTTATCGACAAGCCCTCTTTCCTTAGTAGCTCCAACTGCATCTACCAATTCACATGTACGTGCAAAAGCACATACATTGGAAGAACTGAGAGAAGAGTGCATGTCCGCATTTCTGAGCATGTTCCCAAAAACTTGAGGCTGCGAGGGAATCAGGCCTTCAACAGCGCAATAGCTCGTCATCTACTTGACACGGGACACACCATCGAGATTCCACACGCTTTCAAAATTATTAATAGACAAAGAAGTACGACCACCCTCCGTTTTGCTGAAGCCATCATGATCAAAAAACTCAAACCTGACTTATGCATCCAAAAAGAGACTTTAATTAACTTATCACTACCCTGGTAACCCCTTTTTATTTTATTATTTATTTATTTATACTCCTCCCCTATTACATAATTCTTAAACCACATTATCATTCACACATTTCCGCCACTTGATCCTCTTAAATTATCTTAACTTTTCAAATTCTATTTTATTACTATTATGTAACCTATCTTATAATTATTCAATTCCATTATTACACCACCCAACCCGAATTAATTCCTTTTGACCTCTGACCTGTTCTAGCATATATATATATATTTACAATTATTATTGTAACCCAGTTATTTACACTCATCTATGTCAATTGTTTTCACTATATCTCAATGTAAAAATTCTATCACAATTTTGGTTTGTAAGCAGCTGACGAGAAACCTCGAAATAATATGAATTCATACTATTCTGCACCATTATTTGTTCTTGCTTTATTTGAATCTTAAGAACATAAATGAATTATAAAAGGTCAACTAAACAAATTGGAAGCTACGACGAAACAAAAACAATAAAGGAAGCAATGTGAAACATCACTGTAAATAATGAGTTAATATTACTAGGGTAGGTTTAGGGTGAGAAAAAAATTTCCGAATACAGAGAGGGGCTTTGAGTTTTCATACGGTCAGGGCTCGAATTAATCTTAGTATATGCCCTAGATACTTTTGTCCAAAACCACAAATGTCAAGTTAAGATCAATCCTGTGACCTATTTTGGCGGACAAAACAGAATGAAAATTTTTAAAGATGGAATGAGTTTTTTGTTTAAAAAAATACAAAAATAATTTCAGTGTAAATGAAATTCACCTGTCTCAACTATGTGTTTAGCAATGGAAGAAAATAGATGTTTATCATCTGCCCTTATTGGGTCACTGGATTTGGTATATTTCTACAGCCACTTTAATATGTTCTGAGACCTCAACTTGTAAATCACTATATCTATTTGGCTACAAATATTTAAATTGATAGTCAGTCAGTCAGTCATCAACAACGTAGAACTTCATACATACGTACATCAGTTCGAGTTGCCATACCACATTAGCGCAGAGATACAACTGTCAATTCGAATTCAATTTAAATTGATAAACGCAATAGGATATGATACATTTGTTTACATATCATTTAGGATTTGGAAGCATAGACCTTGTTTATTCAATGATAATGACATTTACTGCGTAGTACGTCTTAATGATAACTAATTTGAGCCTTTGTTTCAATACAAAACTGTTTGACTCAGGACTGAATGATAGGGTGGTGTAGACAGGATTTTTTTAGTTCAAAAAATGTAGTAGATCACACCGGACTATAACTTTACCATCGATTTATTGGGTTTTAGAAGATAATCATTATTCATCAGCTTCACCTTAATTTCCTGAACATCACTTGTTAGGCTTCTAAAAAAAACGTTTTCCTTTATTTCATATGCAACTACAGTTGATTGAATATCACAGTTTGTCTTCATAGTAATTTATAAAACCATATTTACTGTAAGGTTTATGAATTCATGCATCACTATTTCTCTAAATGTGTACAAGCTTCACTGATATATTATGTCTAATCGAAAAGTTCAATTGTTATTAAGTATCAATAGAGGGGTTGTGAAGTTTATTAAGTTCTTAATTGAGATCGTAGTATGTGTATTTACGATCATATATAATTAAAGATCAAAATAATCTGGATTGGTTCATTACATTGTTTAGCTATTCGATATGTCAAATGATAAAGAAAACTTTAAACGTATTAAGATTAACCACCTTTTTAAAATTAAAATAGCAATAAAGACACTACACAATTTCTATATTGTTCATTATGAAAGAATAATAAATTTATACAATCATCTCAAATCATTTATAAACTATATATTAAATAGGCGGAGTTTGTAATTATCGAAATGTAATATAGACAAGAGGTTTTATTGGTTTTAAGGTTAGAAGAAATCAAAGACTGACCAATGTAATTGATACTTAGAAATACTAGAATTGGAAGTAGGACTAACTACTTCATAGGATAATTACATAGTACACTTTCAATACCACGTTTATACGATTACTTAGTACAAACTAAAAATCAATACGAAAAATGAATTCATAAATGTTCTCTTTACAATTTTATTTATGTCAAATGGAGATCAAAAAGTACTCCTGAATTTAGTAATAGATCACTAGTCATTATCACTTCATGATGTTATCTACATGTAAAAGTTTTCACCAATTATTGTCCTTCTATTACTGAATGAAAATTTATTTGTTTTGCATAATGATTAGGCGAGACTATAATTTATAAATGACCTGAAGTGACCCTGGGAAATTCCAACTGCTTATTCGGTTCAAAATAAGGTTACTAATCAATATGAAGAATTAAGACTATGCGTCTGGGTAAGCGATTAGAGTTATGAATCAAATTTAAAGTTTCAATCACTAATCGCCATCACTTAAAATGAAAGAAAGCTATTTAGCTATATAAACGCATGAAATTCGTATAAGTCCTAGAGGCGCAATTTTATATCTTATTAGGTTATCCGTTGCTATTCGACTTGTCCTTTTGGTCTCCCTTATTATTCGAACGTTACATGTACCTATAAAGATTGTTGCTCTGGTTGTCAGAAGGGGTATCGGCCTCGTGACTTCCGAAGAATCTTGGCTTTTATCCTTAGGCGTCATAACTTTTCCTGCAACTCCCAGCGCATAGTTTAAATGGTTTAATTTATTTATTCTGGTTGGCGTTTTTTAGCAAGATTTTCTTTCTATGTGTTGGGGTTGCGACCTCATGTCCAATCTTCTTTCTTTACTCGGGCTTGGGACCGGTATATGCTCCTCCACGAGGAGTAACAGGAGTAAGGTTATGAGTGAATTATAAATCCACTAATAACTACTTCTTATTTAAGTTATTAGTTGATTAATTTTCCTTCTCGTCTATTCAAAAATAAGTTACTTAAGCAATAAACAACCACTAATCGGATGTTCTAATTCATTATATTATAAGCTTATTTCATTCAATACTGTAATATTGTCGATGTCACTGTTATTCTTCCCTTCTCAATGAAATTTGTATTTGACTTATCACAAGATTTTAATGATCATCCCTATTTTCGTACAAAAGTATCAATGAGAAAGGAAATCATATTTGTATCTGTGGTACATACAGTGCGTTGTATACCTAGCTAGTTTACAACAAATTCTTATTACTACTGTTATTTTTTTAGTGCTTTAAACACTGGTTTAATGATAACAATCATCATTTCATTTTCAATCTATTTATTGTTATAAAGAAGATATACTTGTTTTTTTGTCTCTTATTTAGAACATTATAAGATTTGAGCTTGATAACCGACATAGTATTTGTTTGAAAATCAATGGATTATCCATCTTAGTTATTAAATCTAGTATTTCAATGCATTTTGTATGCTTTAAATGATCTACAGACAGAGTAATTTCTATTTATGTAATATTTTCTTTTCAGCAACTGTGATAACTACAGGGGCATCACTCTTCTTTCAATACCGGGAAAAGTCTTCAACAGAGTATTGTTAAACAGGATGAAGGACTGCGTAGACGCCCAACTTCGTGACCAGCAGGCAAGATTCCATAAGGATAGATCGTGTACAGACCAAATCGCAACTCTACGGATCGTTGTGGAACAATCAATTAAATGGAATTCATCACTCTACATCAACTTCATTGACTACGAGAAGGCATTCGATAGCGTGGACAGGACAACACTATGGAAACTTTTTCGACTCTACGATGCACATCGGAAGATAGTCAATATCAAACAAAATTCATTTGATGGATTACACTGCAAAGTCGTGCATGGAGGACAGTTGACAAAGTCGTTCGAAGTGAAGACCGGTGTCAGGCAAGGTTGCTTACTCTCACCCTTTCTCTTTCTCCTGGTGATCGACTGGATCATGAAGACGTCAGCATCCGAAGGGAAGCACGGAATACAATGGACATCTAGGATGCAATTGGACGATCTAGACTTCACAGATGATCTGGCCTTTCTATCCCAAACGCAACAACAAATGCAGGAGAAGACGACCAGTGTAGCAGCAGCCTCAGCAGAAATAGGTCTCAATATACACAAAGGGAAGAGCAAGATTCTCCGATACAACACAGCATGCACCAATCCAATCAAGATTGACGGAGAAGATTTGAAAGATGTAAAAACCTTTACATATCTGGGCAGCATCATTGATGAACAGGGTGGATCTGATGCAGATGTGAGGGCGCGGATCGGCAAAGCAAGAGCAGCATATTTACAACTGAGGAACATTTGGAACTCAAAACAACTGTCAACCAACACCAAGGTCAGGAGTTTCAATACAAATGTCAAGACAGTTCTACTGTATGGGGCGGAAACCTGGAGAACTACAAAAGCCATCATCCAGAAGATACAGGTGTCTACGCAAAATACTTCAGATCAGTTGGCCGGACACTATTAGCAACAACGTACTGTGGGAAAGTACAAACGAGATCCCAGTGGAGGAAGAAATCAGGAAGAAGCGCTGGAAGTGGATAGGACACTCATTGAGGAAAGCACCCAACTGCTTCACAAGACAAGCCCCCACATGGAACCCTCAAGGCCAAAGGAAAAGAGGAAGACCAAAGAACACATTACGCCGAGAAATGGAAATAGACATGAAAAAGATGAACAAGAGTTGGATGGAATTAGAAAAGGAGGCCCAGGACAGAGTGGGTTGGAGAATGCTGGTCGGCGGCCTATGCTCCATTGGGAGTAACAGGCGTAAGTAAGTAAGTAAGTAATAAATGGAGATTTGAATAAAGAAAACATCAAGGATAACAGTAGATCAATCATCACTTCATTACCAAATCATACAAAATCTGTTTTGTATACATAAGTTAAATTAAACTAATAAATAGTTGGTTTTTCTACATTACTTAAAAATCTTCCGTTAAATTGTCAAATTATCACTGTTATTTATGATCCATTGATCGACAATTGTTTATGATATGTCTGATAAAGATATCAATGTGAGAATCGAGTTCAATCACCCTTTATTTCCTTGATTTAGTTTGATATATTCTTGTAGACAATTCTCTTACTGTTCATCTTGACTACATGAATACTGAAAGTATAGATAAACTACTAACTAAAGCTACTGGACGAGGTCTGTACAATACTAATTCTTGGTCGATAACTATCTTCTAGGTTTAGGTTTACTTTGAATGGATGTGTTATAATTTCTTTATATTTATTACTGTTATTATTGGTATTTATCAGGTAAATTTCATGGACATGAAATAAATTATGTCAATTTAGTGTGACAATGTTTATAGTTGTTACTTTACAAAATTTGGTTAAAGGAAGTAATTTGGTAAGACTATAATTTATGGACGACGTTTGAGCGACGCCAAACTGACCTTGAGAGTGTCCACCTAATAACTAGGACCAAATGAGAGTAATAAACCAGTGTGAGGGATCACAATTATGAGTTAAGTTGATGGTTAGAGTTAGGAATTATATTTAGCCAAATGGATGAGTGAATTTCGCACCAAAATCTGAGACCTGTCATCCTAAATCTGATTGGTTTGTCCATAGATTATAGTCTCATCAGTAATTTACCAGAGTAGTAACAACTTATAAGACATACATATGGTTAAAATAGTGTTGAATTTAGAAAGTTCAGATGTAAAAAGTACAGTAAAAATAAATCAATGATTTGTAATTCAGTAGACCCCAGTTAACAAAATTGGTTATTGCAATTCCCATTTCATATGGGGAATGTCAGTGTCATTAATAGTCAAACTATAACGAATAATCTATTTATGCCTTTTTTTCTTGGCTTTTAATGTTTATTCGGTTAGTGAGGAATCTTTTTTTAATTAAATGGTTCTCGACAAAAACTATTTGGATCAATATTTGTACGAGCAACATTATCATCCTGCAGAGCTTGTACATGCTGCTTTTTCATTTATTTTAGAAGAACTCAGGTTCCATCATAAACATTCACTTTCAATAACTACCTATACTAAAGTTTACTGGATATGAATAGATCTTAATTCTCCTTTTTCTGTTTTTTTTTCTAACAATATTCATATACATTAACAGTCTCTCTGTTGTTCAGCATCTTCTAGTCTACATTCACTAAGTAATGATAATTGAATGTTTTATAGAAACAAAACTATCATTTTGGATAATAAAAGTAGACATAGAATAAACATTTCTTAAGGCATTAATTGATTACATTTGCGTTAGGTCCTTCTTTCTGTCATTGTGTGTAAGTGTTCATTCATATCATTCATTGTTGTTTTTGTAATGGGTTTCGTTTGTTTTTTCTTTTAAATTTACTATCGCCTACGTGTTTTTTTTTTCCATAGTCATAAAAATTACTTTCTTAGCCCTCTGTCTAACTTCTCATATATACACGCACTAAGTATACACATAAATTCCTAGTGTATTTTCTCTTTGATATAAAAAGATGTATATATATTTTGTTGGAAGGAAGATTCTCATTCTTTGTCTACTCAATAAATAGTGGGAAAAAAAAAGTGAATCAACATTAATCAGTCGAAATAATCGACAATTTACAATTGATTGTTACTTGGATAATGATGAATAGTTTTTTTTTACCATTAAAAAAGGCAATAGATAAATAAATTGATAGATAGACAGACAGATGAATAGGAATAGACTGAGATAGATGAGATATTAAGAAAAACCCTAATATTTTGTGAATTGAAGTCGACTTCACAAGACATGAAGTACATAAAACAATAATTTTATGACGTGCCAGAAGATTCCCATACATAGGCCAAAGGTCAACATAAATTCATTTGGAATTCAAACAAAAGTAAATGATCAGAAGGGGTTTTGTGGAGATTTTAGTAATTTCATTAGTTGAAATCCTGAGTCAATTGAAGCTAGACCACCATGGAAATCATGGAAGCACTGGACGGCCGTTTCGTTCTAGTATGAGACTCCTCAGCAGTGCGCATCCACGATCCCGCCATATGTGAGATTCGAACCTAGGACCTATCAGTCTCGCGCGCAAACGCTTAACCGTTAGACTAGTGAAGTTCAACCAGGTCTGTTGTGAGATATCAGCTCATTGAAGACAATGGTGACGGTGGCGCAACTTCGTGGATTGATGGAAGTTAGATATTAACACCGTTGGATTCCGGCCCAGTGATCTAATGGTAAAGCGCTCGCGCGCTCTTGTTTATCCTATATATATAGTTATATTAATATGGACTGGAGCTACTTCAAGCTTAAACGTTTTCTCTTTAATTTATGATAGAATTTTAAAATACAATGGTTGCGCAAATTAGTCTGAAGCATATAAAAATATCACGGAAACGATGTTTGAAACGTACTTCCAAATTCGTTTCTTACTTTGTTGAGGCTCTTTGAGAGTCAATAAAACAAATTTATTCCATTCTCTTCCAACCATCATATGAAGTTTAATTCAATTTGAAATAGGTTGGAATATCTCGATGTTGATATTTTGACTGTAATTTGATCAGTTTTAGTTGGGGTATTAGTTTCACGAGTGAATGGCTATCTGAACTCAGAAGCTAAGTGGCAATGGCATTTGAGGCGAACAACACTGAGATTGAGTCCCTAATTGAACATCATTGCTTCAGGTACATACAGCTGATGAATCCCAAATTGAACGAGAGGTGCTTCTGAAATTCTACTGTTAGCCACACTCCATTTATTCTATGCTATCTCGTGTCACAATAGGTATATCAAGACGATCCGCATAGGATGCACATATTCCGACCAAGAAATTAAATTTCAGTCAAAATGCCAACAACGGGATGCTACAAACTGATTCAAATTGAAATTTTCATCTATAAGTTGGTCTCTGAACTCTATCAAAATAAATATCTTATTCACTGGAATATACACCTGAATAATAATTGACCAATCTGACAATCATTTGAGATCATCATAAATGTTATAATTAAAAAAAGTTTCATGCCAGTATAAGTATGAGCTGAACTGATAAATAAAAGAAACTAAGAAAATTTTATCATATGCATGCTTTATTTCTTTGCAATAACTCGATATCAACAACTGGCATGAAGCATATAAGGTATTATGTAAGAAATTAATGAAAAGGGATTTTTTTTATAATATTATTCTGATGCAAATTCACTTGGTGTTGTTTTACTTGTATATTCCCATTGTTATTTAGGACTGCAATCGATCAGTCTCATGTTGGCATATGTGCATCCTGTGCCTCGATATAGCCTTAAGTCACATTCTGATGCTTTTATCTTATAAAAGTCAGTGATGTGTTGGGCATATTAAAAAGCCGGTGCCTTTGAAATAAGGATGTTTAGTGGAGTTTATCTATTGATGAGAAATAACATAATATGTAACGTAAACGAGTGCTCCGCTTTATTCACTTCAAGCAAAATAACCTTAGATGCGAAGAAAAACTGGTATAAATTTGAATACTTTTACATTCCCGTGTCATTACACTAACAGAAATTAATAGGTTATCGATGTAAATAACTGTAGTAAGATGTGTCTTTAATTTGTTTCAAAATTTAAGTCACCTTACTGACAATTTAAATAAACAGATTACCAAATTAAGCATGTTATAGCTTTCAAATCTTTTTGTTAATCCATATTGTGTTGTTATTTTTGTACCCTAGGAGAAGTTGAGAATTTTTGATTAACAATTTTCGACTTAAACAACATATGATAATGCCTATAAAAGAATAAGTATACAAAGCAATATTTTTTGTATACTCCTTGAATAATTTGAAGTATGTCATTTATAAGCTCTTATCTTTGGATATCTCGATAAAGTGGTACGTATATGGCGAGAAAAGTGAGTGAATGCTGATTTTGTATGTAGAATACTGAGAAGAGATTATAAAGTATGTGAACTTTTCATAGTTCATTAGTCAATACTCAGTGATCAGTTAATTGGAAATACATCTCACTATACCAAACGTTCAGTAGCAGCCCAAATAGTATGATGGCAACATCTCTAACTGTGAAGCTGAGTGACGCGAGTTCGGATACTAAAGAGAGTACCGGCTCTCTCGAAATTACTGGTACACATTGCTGACGAGTGCCAAATAGCGTGCAATATAGGTCCAGGTACTCTCGTCAACTACCTCTAACCACCTAAAAGTTATATAAAAATTGAAGAAATTCATCCCTTCTGACCTTCATAAACATGATGAAGTTACATAAATCTGAATTTTCATTCACAAATGTTATTGATATTACGAATCGACCGAAATTAAACATTCACAATAGGCCAAGAAACACTATATAGTTGTTTCACCCTTGTATAATATTTAGTAGTTCTCAAAACCACCTCTGTTGACTATCAACATATCCACATTAGTGACTTATTTCGAAAGGCAATTCATAAACGCTAGTACGAATTCATGACTAGTGGAATTCAAACGTATCAGGTGTGAGTTATTTATTCATCGAAGACAATAGAAGATAGTTGTGCAATCCTGCGAACTGATTGAAGTTAATGGACAGCAGCATTTTAGTCTAGAGGTTAAGCATTTGCAAAAGAATCGGATGTCTCTGATTTGACACCCTGTGATTGGTCGTGGATGAACACAACTAAGGAGTCACAACCTAGAATGATACAGCTCTTCAGTCCTTATCGGTCTTCACTTCGTCATATCAATTACTACAAAAGGTTGTCGTCATTAAAATGCAACAATATAAGATTAATTACCAACTTTTCGAATGATCAGTAAAGAGTTATAATTCATTAAAACTATATTAACTATGGTTTTTAGTTAACTATTCATTAGATAGAACGAATTAAGTACAATTAATTAGTGAAATATATGACCAAAAAGGTCCCAAATTAAAAAAAACTAAACAGAACCACAAATATGTCGATTTTAAGAGAAATAATGAATGTTCTTAAAAATAATTATTACATTTATGTTGAACGTTATTATGTTAGTAAAATAATGTTTCTGAGCATACATTCCTTGTTTTAACTAGTAATGCCACACCTTAATTCTTTAGTTAAATGAATTAATTCATTAAATGTTCTCAAATGAACTAGATTGTAAAACAAAAATGTACTGCTACATATTTAAAAGATTTAAATATATAATCAATGAAACACGTATTAAATGTATTCATCAACTCGTTCCTTCTTTATCTACCAAATCATATTAATCTAATATATTAGCGTAATACATTTCGAACAATCTGATCACACATATACTTGTTAAGAACATTTATATATAAAAATAAATGGTCAACTAGACTAGAAATAAAGAGTAAGAGGAGACAAGGATAATAAAGAAAATAATATGAAAACAATTTGAAACCTCATCACTCTGGACAATAATCTAATATTGCCAAGGTAGGTTTAAGGTGAGAACAAACTGCTTTTGTTTTTAAATACACAGAAGGGATTTGATATTTCATATGGCTAAGGTTTTAATAAACCTTAGTATACGCCCTTTTGCATTACTTAAAACAGATAAACATAATTAGTTACATTTTTCAAATTCAGCTATTTCTAATAATAATTTTGTTCAAATTATAAATAAGAAGAATTTAATATTCATATACAAAGCCAAAATTAAGTTTTTCAACTCTTAGTAAAATGTTTGACATACCATTTTACTTACATATTTCGAGTATTTGCAAATGGTTAATTTGAACTGATTATAGTACAGCTTACTTCAAAGTTATTATTATTTTCAGATGGGTTTGGTGGATATTATAGTAATTTCAATGGTTAAGATCATGAGTCAGTTTAAGCTAGACGGTTAACATTGTTCAATGAACTCCTTTAGGTAACAATAAAAAATCATCCATTACTGGATAATTACTCATTGGTATATTATGGAACTTCTTAATAGTGCGAACCCATTATAGCTTCTGAGATTAAACACAGAAACTTAGAGTCAAACTGAGTTCATTTCACGTTTAGATTGTTTGATTTATATTTTTAGTTTTATTCAATTCATGCTACGAAGCGATGAATATTATCTATTACTATGGGTAATATTTATTTCCCGTTTAATATAACAGTAATGAAAATGTCAATGGTTGAGATCATGAGTCAGTTGAAGCTAGATCACCATGGAAAATCTGGAAGCACTGGACGGCCGTTTCGTCCTATTCTGGAACACCTCAGCAGTGCGCATCCACGACCTCGCCCTTTGCGAGATTCGAACCCAGGACCTACTGGTTTCGCGCGTGAGCACTTAACCACTATACCACTGAGCCGGCATCCAATGGTGTTAATGTCTAACGTCAACTAATCCACAAAATTTAGCAACATATCCACCAACGGCCGTCCAATGCTTCCAGGTTTTCCATGGTGGTCTAGCTTCAATTGACTCATGATTTTAACCATTGAAATTATTATTATTTATTTAGTTCTGTTATATTCGTTAAGTAATACGTTTGTATTGTTCTAAAACAAGTATTAATACTGCATAGCATTGAACCTTAGTATATACATTTTAAAAGTATTCCCATCTTTTTGTAATTATTTAATAACTGTATAATCAAAGACAGAAAATGGAACATTTAATATTAGATAATCAAAGTCGGGAATACGGATCATTAAGTTCTGATTAGATCTCCTTCAATTTGTTCTACCTTTGAATCATTGAAGAGTCATGAATGTACACTGATAAGAAATTTCAATATACAAAGAAAAGATCACATGGTAAATTCAGTTAAATTATTAATTTACACTTTGACTAATTAAGAGACATTGCATAGAACAACGTAGAAAAAATATATAATTGAATAAAAAAAAGTACTTTGTAGAAATTGTATCCATGATTAGTATCCAAATTAAAATGTGATATCTATTGATGGTTGAAAAAAAATATTAAATAGTTGTTTTCTTATGAATATAAAAACTAGTAAACATATAAATTAATCTTACAACAGTTTGAATAGTATAAGTATTTGACAACAATAAAATTGCCTGAAATATGAATCGTTGTAGCAACTTTTTATTTTTGTTTTTTTAAACTAGACAACAGTTGTTCATATGGTTTTCGTTCCAAGTAGAAAAAAAAACGGAGAGAGAGAGCGAGAGACAGAGAGAGTAATAGAAAGAATGTAAAAGATTCAACTGAAATGAGAAAACTATTTTAAATTCATTATTAATTTAATGATACAATAGGTGATAATATTTACATCCTGTAAGGGTAAACATTTTAAACAATGAAAATAGTTTTTGATCCGGTTATTAATGAGTTTGTAGGTGTCATTACCAAGGTTTGATTTGATAATTTCGAATAAATTGAGCATTGGGTTCATTGTTATAAATAAAAATAATATATTTGTAATATCCCAATGAGTAGAAAATTGGATTTTCTGACGTTTCGTGACTTAGTGTAAGTCACTTCTTCAGAGAATAAAAAAAAAGAAAATAGTTTTTGTTGTTGACACAATTTAAAATCCAATGAACTATTGGTCGAGTTTTTGTAAATAGTTACTGAATGACAAATTTGAATTCATAATGTTCTATCTGTAAGACTGATGATTATATTCTATATTTATGGATAGAATTAAATCAAAACTAAGAACATTTCAACCTGGAATACTGGCGGCCTGTTTAAATATCTATCATCTAGATATTTCAACAAGTTATCTGTTTTTCATTTGTTTTAACACATCATTGTGTCTAGTATTCTCATAACCTATTCAGGTGTGCTTATGAAAAGTTCACGACCTTTCGCTGTACACGTTACAAAAAAGTACAATCAGAGGCAGCGTAGTGGCTGACAATATTCACTGAAATGAATGAATATCATTTAATTGTTGATTCCTGAAATACTAACATGTAACTGGTGCTCACTCAATATTTATTGTCAGGATTGATCAAGAAATAAGAAAAAGAAACTTGTTGGAGTACTTTGTGTATCAAAAATGTAATATTAAGCAAATTCATTAATAATAGTTAGTTAATTGTTAATTATAACAGGGGCTTAAGTAAATCTGGTGAGACTATAACTTATGGACGCTCTTTGAGTGATGCTAAAGTGACCTTAAGAATGTCCACTTACTAATTAGGACTAAATGAGGATTAAAAAGTGTGAGGAATCAGAATTACGATTTACAGTTGGTGATTAGGGTTAAAAATTAGATTTAGTGTTTTCATCACGAACCGAAATAAGCTAAAGTGCCAAAATGCTATTTATATAAATAGGTGAATGAATTTCGAGCCAAAACCCAAGACCTTTTATCCCAAATCTGATTGGTTCTCCCATAACTTATAGTCTTGCCGTAAATCTAGCTGAAATCTGAGAATATAATGCAAGTAAATTCATTGTCCGAAAACACATTTCAATCATTTTTAATTAGAAAAGTATGAAAAAATGGATTGCTTAGTGTCAGGTTTTATAAAATGACCAACATAAAATCGTCAGAATGTAAACTATTGAATAAATGTACAAATGTTGATAAGAAACATTAAAGATTATTTAGAACTGCCTCGGTTCGATTTACATTTGAATAGTTCAGTAAACAGTATATATACAACAAAATATGATGATCATTTATATCCATGCATAAATACTACCATTTGAAGAATGTACATAAATTCTACCATCTTATCTCTACATAGTGCACACAATGTCGAGTCACCTAAACTGGTGGCCACATTACAACTTGGTCGATAGGATTCTATCTGCACTAAGAAAGATCTGACATGCATGACATTGATCACCATCCAATGATCAATCAAATGTAAATAAATTCCTCTGTCATTTCATTAGATATAGATTTCCTGTAACTAAAATTCATCAGAATTAAATCGTAATATTCTACATGAATATATACCATTTGTTTAGATATCGAGTAAGATCTTTTTAAGAAAAATATTTCCTAAGCAACATATGTTTATATTTTACAAATGACTATAACAAAAATGTCTAGGTGTACATTATAATTATTTCCTTCTTTACATTTATTTGCCCTAAGCTATGTCTACATGCAAAGATATATATAATAATAGTAAGGCATTTAACATTGATAATGATGAACATTTCATTATTCAAATATTAAAGAAACTTATACAAGTAACTACCATTTGGAAAAGAAATACAAACAAAATATTGACCAGATGTTTGACTACTAAGAAAATTACTCATTATTCACTATCCTCAGTGTAAGATTTAGGTTCGATTTTAGGATTAAAAAACAAACAAACATTTTCTTCATCAAAAACTAGATGATATACAAGTTTTATTTATTAGTTTACATACAATTTAGTTCAGAAAGCATAGTTCTTATTACTTGAAATTGATTTTCGAAGTGTTTTCTTTTATCCTAATTTTGATGTCGATACTGTAACTCTTAAACCAATACCCGTTGCTTTATGTGTCAACTCGTTATCCACTAAACTGTTTAACTACCACAGTCATCGACCTGTCAGATAAATAAGATTATCATTATTGGTTATGAAAGTTTAACAAAAGTTAATCAAACTGATTCTTATATATTCAAAAACGGAAAATATAAACCTTTACAGTTAATAAAGTTACATGGTATGATGTAACCGAAAGAAAAATCCATGTCAATTGGTTCGAATACTTGCAGAAAACATAAGACCCGTTTAAAAAACGTATCAGTGCAAAATACCCTATATTATAGTAGAATAAACGGAAGTTAAAGTAATTTAATAGTATGATACATTTAGTCGAAAAGCTAGCCACAAGAAGTAGATATGATACTATAATAAGGATTAAGTGAAAGGTAGCCAGTGCTCTGAGTTCGAAGTACGAGGATAGCAACCTTTCTTTTCAAAAGTAGGTATGTTTACGTTACATTCTTTGAAGCTGAAGTTTTGTGCATTATAAACATGGTGAATGTCAGCGTTCAGTGATTTCGTAAAATAATGTTGTCTTCAGCTTGCGGTAACTTATATCCATACTATCTTCGACATAAGAACAGAGTAGGAGCTTTCTGAATTACATAATCGTAGAGTCTACTCACTTAAATCAGTGACGTTTTACCTCCATACCAAACAATTTACTTATTTCACTTAAAATTTAGTGATCAAATGACACTACTCACTTATTTGTTACAGAAAATAACTAAAAACTCCTAGCCGGTGCTTACTTTTTGTTTCGTGGGCTATGGCTCACAGGGGACTATTATATACTAGAGTAACCATCCAGGAAGTTGGGAGAATATCTCAACTGACTCATGGTATTTGAATTAATAAAACTACTTGTTACTGATGAATATAACTTAGATAAGTTAATATGAGAATAATAAAACAAATTCATATATCACCTACAATATATTATGACAATATAAAAGTATAAAAACATTTCACCAATTCACTTATATATCTGTCTAGACATTAAAATCATTTTTATAGGATCAGCTGCAGTTTCCCGTAACATGTACATTTAACATCATTAACTCAATACAATATAAATACTTACTTATTCCATCTGACAAGACTGAGGTGTATGCTGTTTGAGTGACATTTCTTATAATCGGTTTTGATGGAGGTCGTGAATTCGCGTCTGTATCTACTCTATTCGAACTAGCATATAATACATCGGTTGGTCCAATTAGGCGATGTGACACTTGATAACCTCGTATATCACCATGTGTTCTTTCAGGTGGATCCCATGCTAGTTCTAATATTGCATAATCTGCTTTTGGATCACTTGCACCGGGTGGAGTAGCTCTTCGTAATTGATTTAAACGTAAATTGCGTGGAGCAGAAGGAACTTGAAAACAAATTGAAGGATCCAAAAAACATGGATTAGAATTAAGAATAAATGGTATGCCCAGATTTTCAGGGCTTTGTTGAACTGAATACATCACTTGTAATAAATAAACAACGGTTATATAAACTTTAGCATACACTATACACGTTTGCATATTGTTTCCAAGTAATTGTAATGAAATTACACCAATATGTTAATTAATTCATTTCTTTATGCTTTTTTTTTTTGTTGATTTTGATAAAAAGTAATATGAACTTATTCCAAATATTGTCAATCGACAATAATCATTCATTTTAAAAACCACCATGTAAACCGATATGTATTGATGACCTTCATCTTGTTTTATTTTTATCCAATGAAATAATGGGAATTTTACACCAATCGAATTGCAAGAAATTATTTGTCCAATGTTTGCTCTCATAATGTTATTTGTAATAATGTTGTATAAAAAGATTCGGTAACTAGTCATACACAAATTTTCAAGAATTTTAAATTAAATTTTCTATAATTCTACTGAAAGATTATATAAGGTACAACTTCTTTCGTTCATTCATTCAGTTGTATTAGTAATTAATCATGTACTTCTTTGATATATCCCAAGGTTCAAAGGAGTCTTCTCAGAACAACAATGTTAACAATTGAGTTGGAATAAATATAAGTAGTCATAGATTTCATAAGAAGTAGATGATATTTCAAGACAAAGAATTGTAATATGATGAAATAGATGCTTCTATGAAAATAAATTTATCAAAAATTTAAATATTTTTTAATGGTTACTGTGTATGTAGGCGTAACTTGAGTTTGAGTGTTCAAAATATCGTAGTAATACAACAGTATCACTAGTTAGTATCACGTTTTATAGCTTGTTGTTCTAAATGAATCCAGTAAATATGATATACGATGTCACCATTATTCTTAGGAGACTCAGTTTTATCGTGTTTAACCAGTTGAAATTCAAAACACCATTTAGCTAATAAATATTTCCATGTTATAAAATATTTATGACATTTCTTATTTGTATAAAAATTCAACGAATTATCACATAACATAAATATTTTCAATAGAAACACATTCCTTAATTTTAAAAACGATTATCAGAATGATGGGGAGAAATATGTATTCCACCATAAGATCAAACTAATATCCGATTTCAAAGGTTTCTTGACGTTTTTATGATAAGTACATAAGAGTAGATAGACATTTTTTATTAGATTACACATTTAAATGATTGTCATATCATAGATACGAAATTTTTTACTGTTCAATCTATCGTGTTTTATGAAACAGTATATGCTGAAAACCATATAGCCTTGTTTACCAACTGAAAGTTTAAATGCTTAGATTCAAACTATATCTTTTGTTTGTAGGGCCAACTGATTTTGTTTGAGTGACTTAGTTGAAACAGGTGTAATAGAGTTGAAACCTTCTACCTATAACCAGAAAGCCAAGTAAGCATAAGCAATTTAGAAATACCTTCCTGGACTGTCTAAAATCCACATAGATGAAACGAATAAAATAAAGTATCGAGAAAAATGAGAAACACCACTTTAAGTTATTAATGATGATAACTAATAGCCGTCTATACATTTGATGAATTTTTCTAGTGGATTCTGAGACCTTAAAGAATGAGGTATAAGTGTTTACATCTTCAGAACTGCTAGCTGTTATGTCTTAGTGAAGATTAGGTTATGGGTAAATTCTGAGATCCATTAATGCAATAATATTATATATATATTCTTATCGTATAACTATTCAGTAATTAGCTTATGTATATCTGTATTCCTCATTTCGATCTATAGATTATTATTATTATTATACGTCTTACTATTCTAAAATTATACTCAGTTTATTAGTTACAGTCTCACACCTTCACAGTCACCTTTTGGCTTGATCTTGTATAAATCTTATTTCTTATTTTATGATGTGATACGGTGTTTGGTTATTATATAAACCAAGTATGTTTGAAATAATTTGCATAGTGGGAGCTGTTATTGGCGTTCTCGACTCAACTGGAAGGGCTAGGAGAAAATAGGACCAATAAGAACATTAGGCTGCTCATACCCGTCTAACGTCATTGGTTTAGTATAGTACTAAGATTGTACAAGCCGCATTTCGATTGGCGAATAAATCACGTAATAATTAGCCGGGCTTAAAGTCACAACACTAGTTACCATCATCTCTGCATATATTGGCTATGTGTTTGTTTGATGATTATATTTTACTAGAAAAACAATCTATAGATTAATGTCCGTAAAATAGATCGATGTATGCATGTTAATACTGTCGTAACTACAAAAGAGTTTTAACAACAGTTAGCTATGCATAAAATAAAGAATTTTGAATATAAATAACCGAATTAAAAATTGAATCGATTATGTTTTTGAAAAGTGTATTTTTTTGTTTGAGTGGAAATTAGTTTTTCCCCCTCACTTAGTGAAACATTCAGTTTCCGTTTTTTTCCCATTTAAAATCTAAAATTAATAATAATTACTCTTCGTTTTTTTTTCATTTACTTCAACTTCACTAACGTTTACGAAATAATACCGTATAGAAACAGGGTTGTATTATTTAGAAGAAAGAATTGATTACTTTTTGAAGTGCTCAATTAGTTTAATTAAACTCAATGAAAATTAACATTTTTTTAAAAGAACGAAAAATAGTAAACCAAGGTACAATTTAAAAATATGCCTAAAATCATGATATTGTTTCTTTTATAACAATTTGTTCACAAATTTACTCTACTGTTATATTGTAAGTCACAGTATGGAATCAATTAAATGAAGATAGATACAGAAATCATCAGACTATTACCCAATGATCTAGAAGTTAAGTAGTCATGATCTATTCCAGTATTGGTGGATACAATCTGCTGTTGAGTCAAAGTTATAAACTAATAGAATCTCTCAAATATAATTCAGTTAAACATTTATTATTTGCTAGTTATTAATAATCTATTACTTTAATTGTAATTCACTTGGGAAATAAATAATTTGTAATTAACCACAATCTAGATGAATGATATTATTATTACTAGTAGTTCACTTTTTCTTCTGCTTAAAATGTAAACGTTCGATCCTGTGTTGATAAATGAATAAATCAGAAGAAAATTTCATGGAGATTTTAGTAATTTTATATTTGAATTTATCAGTCAATTGAAGCTAGATTACCTTGGCATACCTGAAAGCACTGGATGGCCATTTCGTCCTATTGTGGGACTCCTCAGCAGTACCTTTATTTTAATTATTCTACTTATCTATTTTTATTATCTCAAACTAAGTAATTTGATTTTATACATTCAAATGTATCTTATTATGTAGAACATTATTCAATTGAGTAATAGTGACATCATTTTTGTATGTTTATTAGTGAGAAATTGACTATTTATAAATGAAGATAAGAAGTTATAAACACATATTTATCTTTGTATTGGATAGTACTCAATTACTAGTTTGCATTGAAATTAAAAATTAATGGTTATGATCTCTTTTCCAAAGGTTGAACACTGGTTACCTAATTAGAATGTTTTTTTTGTATAATAATTTATATTTGAGATATTGTGTAATGTAGTGAATTTTTACTTTAATTCAAGTCGTCATGACTTGAGCACAGTTAACGAAAAATTAAGAGACTTTAAATATATATATATATATATATATATATATATATATATATATATATATATATATATATATATATATATATATGGGCTCTATATGTGATAACTGTTCAACAGCAACAAAAACTTTAGTGATAAATTTTGTTGAATGTAAGTAAGTTCAAAACCTATTTGTAACAACAACAGATTTTTGTAGGTTTTATAAAGTTCTCAAATTTTCATTTGGTGATGACCTCAATACATACTAAACAAGCATACTGAGTTACAAGTAAGTTCTTTTCTAAATAGTTTAATGATATTCCTCTATTTATAGAACATTGTATGTTAAATTATGATAGAGAGATGGTATAAAGAAATAGTGAGAAAAAAATGATCAAATAGTATTCACTTTCGAAAATAATAAAATTTAAATTTCTTTCAGTGTTCTCATTCTGTAAACTGTTGAGTTTGTTTTCAGTTTCAAAGTCCTGTAATTGATAATTTTTCTTATTGAGATCAGGAATCGATTGATGTTAGATCATCACTGAAAATCTGGAAGTACTAATATGTAAAGTAAAACATTAACACCGTTAGATTCCGGCTTAATGGTCTAGAGTTTAGACGTTCGGCCGGGAGATAGAGGGTCCTAGCCTTGAATTTCAATTGCACAATCGTGAATGCGCACTACTGAGGTGTCCCATACTAGGATGGAACGGCCATTTAATGCTTCCAGGTTTTCAACGGTAGTTTAACATCAATCGATTCATGAACTCAATCATAAAACTTAACAATCTCATCAGCTCCATACTGATAATAAATGATAATTAACAAATCTAACATCACCATGTGATTATGAAAAACTGATAGACATTTTTCTTAATATTAACAAAATGAACTTTTTATATTCATAAGAGATTTTACTGAATATTTTACTTTTTAAACCAAAATTTATGGTATGATTTCCATGACTTGTGAGAATTAAATTTTAAAAAAGACTTTAGCGCTTTTATCTTCAAGACATCATGCAGTTCATTTAAAATCTAAATTTATTATTCTTTTATATTAAACTTATTAAATAAATGAAAGTATTCCTTAATAGACCCAATTTTATATTCACTATTCAACGTAGATCTTTATAATGAATAGTTTTTGTGATATTTTAACACTCCAGTACTGTCGATTCTAATGAAAATAATTAACAATACATATAATGTATAGGAGCCAGTTATAAGGAAAAAAAATCATTTTTAAATAAAAACTTGTTCATTAAATCAAGTCAGATAAACTAGAGTGGGTATATCTCATAGATAACTAAGTGCTCTATTCGAGATAATTACACCATAAATTTAAACTTCCAAACTTATTTAAGTGACAACTTCAATGGTTGAGATCATGAGTCAATTGAAGCTAGACCACCATGGAAAATTTGGAAGCACTAGACGTCCGTTTCGTCCTATTGTGGAACTCCTAAGTAGTGCACATCCACGACCCCACCCCTCGGGAATCGAACCCAGGACTTATCAGTCTCGCGCGCGAGCACTTAATTACTGAGCTGGCATCCTACGATGTTAATGTCTAACTTCAACTAATCCACGGAATTGAGCGATACACCCACCAATGGATAGTCTTAATGTGTAGTGAACAGAACACAGGTTGGGACAATCGAACTATATAGATTACAAAGTTACTTGGTAAAATAGAAAAACCATACTATAATACTTAATTTGCAAAATGTTCAATAACTGTCTCGAACTTCGTTGTTCTTGCATTTACATACTAATTGCTTTATATTCCTGCTTTTCCTTTCATGATCTTCCCCATCTTCTGTTGCCAGACATTACATTTCTGACTCGCGTTATATACTACTTATATCAATATAAGTAACACGCACCACAAATGCACTAACATCAGATAATAAGTTGCACAAATACACAACGTAGCATAATCTACAATATAAATAGTCTTATTAATTATTATCATGTCAAATAGAAATTAATACTAAACGTGATCAATCATTACTGTTTATAAATTTGTAAAACTAATTAAGATCTATACAATACATATTGGATAGTAAAAATGACTGCTTTTAAATCTAATAGATTTAATCTTCTTCTAGAATAAAGTATTCAATTTGATGCGCAAGTCATTCAAATATAATGTAAACTGCCAAGAAGGAAATAAGTCAACTCAATTACCGACTTAAAGACATTTAGAAAGTTTTGTTTTTAAAAAGTTAAAACAATAATGTCAAGTTTGACAAGTTAAGTATTACATTCAATCCTTTTGTAAATAAAACAAGTGTTTTTGACATTTCATGTTCAATTGAACAATGATATAAGTAGTATATTTCGCTGAATTATAGAAAATTAAAAAAAGATAATTTTATCATAGACAAACAAGAAAAGTCCAATATTGTTTTATATTCTTTCTTTCTTTTCTATTTAGAAATTCATTGTCATATAGAATAAGTTTCAATAAAGTGACTATTCTAGTTTATTTAAATTTAAAGAAAACTATTGTACTACTTTAATTAAATCATGATATGTAAAACTATCGTTTGTTTAGTTTAAGTTAAATTAAACAAACGTAAATATTTATTTATGATCATTTGTCATTTTTAGATATTTTAGAAGGTTAGGAATTCATATTTGGTATGATTTTTTTCCTAGACTAGTTCATTAAACAATGATTTAATTCAGAAGCTTCATTGTCTTTATCGACAACATCAATACATTATTCAGCATGAATCTTGCTACAAGGAATTTTTTTAGAATTAACGGACAGATAAGAGAATAATACAAAAATAAGTTCAAAGAACGAATCAAGTAGTTTTATTTCAAAGAAATATCTTTATTTGAATGTGAAATGGGAAAGTAGTCAAACTTCTGATATATTCACAAATCAATTATTGGCAGCGATAAAAAAAGTTATATACGGCAAAACTGAGACTTACTTTCACGAGTAGAAACTTGTAATCAGTATATGTAAGGGATAAGCTCCTTAGTATGGTCTCCTCTATGTATATCTATCAGTTACCTTCTCTTATGGAGAAAGGTACATAGATTATGGCCAGCGCTTGCATTTGATTTTAAGATTCTTTAAGCAATTTGGCCAAATCTACTTAGATTTTTCATATCTAACTCTTTAAAACATAAGAACCTCTTTTCACCTATGGAATAAAGCTGGAACCGTGTATACAAATAGTAAGTCCCATCTTTATCTTTACCATGGCCTTAAATTATTATCATTTTATTTCTTATTTGAGACTGTAACAATCTCTCTCTATTTATTTCTCATATCCTCATAATTTTGTACAGAACTGATTCTGATATCCCTTCATTTCATATAACTCGTCTATTATTTCTAATTATCTGAACAAAAACATTTTTATCAGAATGGGTTTTGTGGAGAAGCCGTTACCAGTGGAGTTCAACCAGGTCTGTTGTGAGATAGGAACTCACTGAAGACAATGGTGTACGGTGGCGCAACTTAGTGGATTGGTTGAAGTTAGACATTAACACCGTTGGATGCCGGCTCAGTGGTCTAGTGATTAAGTGCTCGCGCGCGAAGCCACCAGGTCCTGGATTCGAGCCACGCGTGGTGCGGGATTGTGGATGCGCACTGCTGAGGAGTCACGTACTAGGATGAAACGGCCGTCCAGTGCTCCCAGGTTTTCAATGGTGGTCCAGCTTCAACTGACTCATGATTTCAATCTGTGAAAAACATTTTTGTTATCATATTTCACATCACAAACTCTTCCTAACTTATTAAGTTTAAAAGGCTTTTTATTTCCATACAAAATCTTTTATTGTGATTATTTTCACTAAATAATCTAGTATTATAATCATATTTATTCATTGTTCATATTTCCTCATGAAATTTCATATCCATATGATTGTACATTTTAATGATAAATTCATTAAAAAGAGATCCCTTCACTGAACTTCGTGTTGTTCACAGATATCTCTAAATAACTACTTATATAATAACTCCATATATCTGTGATTACATCGTGGTTCTATTTGTTTGTTTGTATATTTTGCCGTTCAATTGAAAATATGTTGTTGGATTCAAGTTAGTAAACGCAGGTAATTTCTGATTTTGAACATTAATATTCGTGTTTTTATCATTGCTCAAGTGCAAAGATGACACATCCTTTGTCAGATTTTATTCAGCTGAGTTTAATCAGGCTATGACATCGAAAAATACTATCAGTTGGTTGTTGGTGCTCTGAATAGTTTTGTTCTAATTTCAGAACTGTATTGTGGACTTCGCAGAGTGATTGAATACGTTCACAAAATTGTATGAAGGGGTCACTAAAAACTCTACTTTTTTTTCTCAGAATGATGATTGGCTTGTCTTCCATCGAATTGAATAACAATAGATATATCTGACTTCATTTTCCATTGATCTTATTTTTTCAGCTATTCACCTTTGATAAGTTTGTTTTAGATATTACTGAGTTGGTTATCCAGTTTTGAAACTTGGTAACTGTTTATTTTCAAACCAGCTTTTTGAACCACAAATATATCATACTGAACAAATTTGTTAGGCATATGTTATTCTTCTTAGAGTTCAATAAAAGCTGGGAATTTAAAACAATTAGTCCCTTTGATAAATTTCAATAATCCAATGAGAGGACGAAATTTATCAGAATTATGTGATATATTTACGCAATACACTTCGAACATTCTGATCACATATATACTTGTTAAGACATTTATATATGAAAATTAAAAAATCAGCTAGATAGTTTAAAGGTAAGCCGTGACACACAAAACAGTGTGATTACCACTCTGATTAATAAATCAGTATTACCAGGGTAGGTTAGGGATAAGGACAAATTGTTTTTGAGCACATCAAGGGGGTTTCAATTTCCGTATAGCCAAGGCTTCAATTAATCTTCGTATACGTCCTCGAAGGCTTTTGTATTACACTACAGATGCTGATTTGATGTCAACCTTATCACTAGTCTCGATCAAATGTTTCGCGATGGAGGATGATGTTTGTGTATCCTGTGATCTTATTCGGCCATTGCATTATCGAAAAAGCTGGGAAACCATTTGAGGTAAAACAATGAGATTTACTATCGAATAAATCAGGTTTGCTTCAACTGTTTATGCGTATGATTTTGTGAGAAATGTACTAGTAAATAAAAGTAAGATTATACGGAAGAATATCACAGATTCACCTACTTTTAAAACTGAAGACTTGTTATATATATATATATGGCGAAATGGATAAGAACAAACTCCGAACCTATGATAGATTTGCTGTCCAACTTTTAATGCGTTTTCTAGAATCAAAATGGTTATATTGTATATAACACTTTAAAAAATGTTTCTTTACTTAAATATATAGAATGAATTATTTGATGCTTCGTTGTGTCTATATGGAAGAATAATTATCATATTTCATGAAATGAAAATAACTTTTCAGAAAAATTATGTAATTGTATCTACCTTATAAACATAAATATAAAAGGGTTGTCAATATTTTTTTATTTTCGTTTTCTTAACTTTGATATCGATAATGCTAAGTGTTTTTAATGCAAACTGTTAAAACTTAACCGTCGGTTTAAAAAGTAGATCTTTTTTGGATTAATACTTAAATGACATACTATTTTCTATTATTATTATTATTATTATTATTATTATTATTATTATTATTATTATTATTACTATTGGTTAAACATAATTATTATCCGAATGAAGAAACGGGAGCTATGCATACAAAAGAAATGTCTTCAACCATTCCGCCTCCCCTGGCCAATCTAAAGGCCAATTAATCAATAGTAATCCTAACTATTGAATGACCTAATTTGACTATCATACGACATTTCGTAGTCAAATGTAGTATGCTCTGTTATATTTATTGTATTCTTTGCATTATTATTATTATTACTATTGGTTAAACATCATTATTAATCTCCCATATACATGATTCATTCACTTCACATTCATTCCTCCTTATTACACTTGATTAATTTTTTACACAATTTAGTCTTCCACTAAACATTTGACCGAATGATAATTGTATCATTATTTCTCTTACCTGATTTGACCCATATTTATTCTGATCATGGATCTCAAATTTCACCTAGCACATATGCAGATTGAAGTTAACATTCTATATGTCATATCAACATTAACAATTTTATTGTATTTTGTTTGACAATCCTAAATTCACATGGTTTAAACGATTCACTTTACCCTTAATCTGGTCATTTTCCGGATTATTAATAGATTACGCAATACAAATAATAACAATAGATTTAAGAAGTTAGCAACGAATTTTAACATGAATGTCATAAGATGACTAAAATGAATTTGTAAAATTGAGCAACAAGTTATTCATTGTCATAAATAATAACAACAATACTAATAACAATAAAAGTTTCATTGTTCTCACGTCTGATGCGTATTTGGTAATCCATAAATTTTAGAAAACAAATGAAGCCACTATATGACAGCCACTTTAACGTTAATAGTTAATTAATTTACTCAAAGATTATGCTCTTCACTATTAATGTAACTCTGTCGAAATGTGGAGTTAATACGATGAATTAATCCCTAAATGTTTCTCAAATGAAATCCCTTAATGAGAAGTTGTAAGATAGTAGTTTTAAGTTGGACTTGAAAGCAAATAACACGGATAAATATTATTTCTGTGTTTTTAAAAAAAATATATTTCTTTCAGAAACAAAAATCCATTTTATAAGCAAAGATGGATAGTGGCTGGTAGTGGAAGCTGTGACGTGCGTTTCGTCCTACCTAAGACTCGTCAGCAGGATGTACCTACCCCGGAACTCGAACTCAATACCGTTCGCTTCAAATGTCATTGCGTTATTCACTTAGCTACTGAGTCCTGATAGCTGATAGTTCAATGGGGTGAAGTTCAAATCCAATTGGTGTTGTTTGCTTGTATCTTTCTATCGTTGTTTAGGACTGCAATTGATCAGTCTCTTTTCTTGCCATATTTGCATCCCATGTGGATTGCTTCAATATAGCTTTATTTCACAAGTTTTATAAGCAAAGGTCTTTGCAGTCCTAAATAACAATCGGAGGATACAATCAAATAAAACCAATTGAATCCATTTTAGTTGGATATTAGATTATATTTACACATTCGTTTTGTTTACGTTTTTAGAGAACAAATAATTCAAAGAACATAAATCATGACTTTATATATTTCAACAGTCTATTATTTCGTTACAAACTATTTCATCACAAGAAATATTATGATTTATCCTTCTATTCAGTTCATATTTTTCACCAAAGTCTATTATGCTTTATATACGATTAAAATGAGATTTATTTTTCAAATGAAAAACTTGTTGCTTATCCTCTATTTATTTCTAACTGAAAAATAAAATACACAATAAATATTGGTGAGAAATAAATCAAAACTCATTTTAAGTTTTTATCACTATTATGGTCAGTACTGACATTTGAGATCAGATAAAAGATGAAATATGTTTCAAGGTTTCAACTTCTTGATTCTTTATTTTTTCAAACAAAAAAACGAGAAAAAAAAGAAATATAATTTAGATTTGTTCCAACTTATTCAACTAGTTTGGCCAAATTAGGTTAATTTTGTTATTTTGGCAAGTTTATAAAAGAACGTGCTAAGTTGATGGTTAAGTTTTATGAATGATTTTATTTATTGGGATAAATTCCCTTAGTCATTTATATTCATATGTATCTAAGTTAAGTTGAATTTTCCTAGTTTAGATGAAAGTCCAACTGACTATTTCAATAATTAATAGATACAATAATCAAAGTCATTGTATTTACAACCAAAAAGGCACATTTATACATCAAAAGACGATAGTTTATCATTTAAATCTAAAAATATTCATGATGCCGTGATCGACATTTTGTATATAAAAGATATGGTAACTGATCTTTTTTTTCATTTTTCTAAAAAGTGTGTTCTAGGCATATGTTTCTTATACTCTTTAAGGTTTAAATCCTGCCATTAGAAAGTGAGTTATATTTTAAAAGCTGGGAGGTTAAGTCAAAGGAAATGTTGGTAACTGTGGACCCATGATTACCAATCCAATCAATACATGAATTATAAATAAGATATTGCAAAACAGCATCTTGGAATATTTACTCGGTAAAATTCTTCCGTTGAAGTTTAACATGTTTCGTGAAAATAGGCCTTGTATAGATTGTCATTTTAATTTTAACCACAAAACAAACTGCTGTGAATAGCAAAGCATAGTTATAATCCTGTAATTTGATATATATAAAGTATTTTTAAAAATGTCCCGCGATATATTAACTTCATGTTTGATTTGTCCAGATTATTTTCGGATGAACAATATCAAATTATCAAGGCCAGCTCAGTAAAAGCAGAGCTTAAGTGAGTAACTAGCTATGTTATTCTTAAACCTCTCGAGTTAAATAAGAATACCCTATCCATGAGTAATAGATTTACGGAAGATACTAGCAGGGAAATCCTGAAAAGGAGGATCCCAGTAATCTCTGAAAATAATTCGTTCTGTGAAGCTTCGTATTATGCGTTACTTTCTATTCAGTAATTAGTTATTATTACTTTGAACAATTGTTTTCTAATTACTACTCAAACAACACGAGAAACGCATCATATCAATGAAAAATAATTAAAAACATTTCAAGTATTGTTATTAGCTCCATTTTGTAAAATTTCATCTTCATATCAAGTAGAAAATTATCTCTAATATTTCTAATCAGTAATTAGATTCCATCCAACAATTTTTCGTTAACCTATAGACCGGTACACAGGCTTATTGTGACAAGTGAAGTTTCAGAACAATTTATAATGGTACCTCATTCTGCTTTTCAATAGACTACTATATTATTGATTGAGATCATGAACATCACGCGCACTACTGAGGAGTCCCACAATGGGACGAAACGGACATCCAGTGCTTCCAGGTTTTCAATGGTGGTTTAACATCAATCGATTCATGATCTCAATCAAGAATGCAATAATTTCCACAACCCTTATGCTGGTAATGAATATGTGGTCACTAGTGGCTAGCTTCGTGAGGAAATTCTCAGTCCTAGTGAGAAGCCGTGACCAGTGGAGCTAATTCGTGTCGAGTAGAGACAGGTATCTACCTCAGTAAAATAGGCGATGATTGCGCAATTTCGTGGGACGGTTGAGGTTAGACATTATCACCGTTGGACGCCAACTCACTGGTCTAGAGGTTAACAGTTCACGCGCGATACTGAAGACCCTGGGTTCGAATCACGCGAGGGGGATCGTGGATGTGCACTACTGAGGAGTCCAACAATAAGACGAAACTGCCGTCCAGTGCTTCGAAGTTTTTAATGGTGGTCTAGTATCAATCGGTTCGTGATCTTAATCAAAAACGCATTAACCTCCGCAACCCCATAACGATGAAGACTACTATATATATCAAAGCACTATAAATACCACGATAAAGCATCAGTAAACAATATCATCAAGAGGAAAATTCTCTTGATTGGATTGTTTTTAATTCTTTCGTGATTAGTTTTCTGAACCATTCTGTGGCAGATACTAATAAAAGTTCTAATAAAAGGTGTTAATCTATAATACTGTTTTTGATCAGTACATAAGGAATTACTTAAATGAATACAGACTGTCTTGTTGTATCTTTTAAAATTACTTATAAACACCAATATATCGTTGATTAGTCATTTATTTTGTTCGTTTTTTTTTTCTCTCCATAATCCATTTGTCTGTATCTAACTAACTATCATACGTGACCTTTGTTTAATTCTGTATTGTTTTACTTACATTAGGTTTCGGTTCAGTATATGAAATATTATAGATAAATTCAATTATACTATATAACCTGTTTGTTGAATAATGCAAATCATTAGTAATAGGATAAGGTATTTAATATGAATCATCAATAATATGTTAAAGATGATTATGTTTATTGAATAATTTCTTGTACAGATTTATTTCTATTTCTTTAGTTGTACAACTACTTCTTACTGTTTCATGGTAAGATAAACTAAGCCTATATAAATATAAAATATTCTTCCACATAGTTACATGTTACTATATTGATGTCTGTCTATACGTTGAATGAACAAATGTCTTATTAAATAAAATATACACAATAAATTATACAAAAATTAAATAATGACATATCTTTACTAAGCTTAAATACTTTGTGTTTGTATATATGTGTACTATATAACTGTGAATATGGATGAGAAAAACTTTTTTTCAATTTGTTACTCATTCATTCGTTAGTTTCCAATTAGAAACATGAAATTCACATTATTGTTCATGTAAAAACAAAATTACCTAATGTGTATTCGATGTTGAATGAGATTTGTTTTCTTTTTCTTTTTTTAATATATTTTTATTAATTAATATTGTAATTTAAAAATTGTATTTAGTTTCTATGAAAGAAAAATAGATATTTAATCTTTTATATTGATGAACTTTGTTCCGCCATAAATATTTTTTGTAATTTTCAAGTTTTACAAAGTGAAATTACCGAAATCTTCTATGTGTGTAATTGATTTTTTAATATTATATGTTATGCACATCTAAGATATAAAGTTCATCTTAGTGATTCAAAAACCCATTATGTGGTTTGGTTAGATAGAATACAAAATACTGATATCCTTCTTCATTAAATAAGTTACTTCAGCTTGTTTCTAGAGATATAAATTTCTGAGAATCATGCAATAAGAAATGGCTGATAAATTTTGCTAAAGTATTTCAATCATTCCACTCAAGAGTAATTTACTAGCAAAATCATGTATCTTTCGTTTTATAATAGGTTCGAGTGCTGCAGTGAACATCAGCTCTTGGATGCAGGTACATTCAGCTGACGAGTTCCAAATAGGTCGAAACGCGCGTCCTGCATTCCACTGCTAGCTACTATCCATCTTTGTTTAAAAAACTTGTGACTTAAGGCTATATCGAGACAATCCGCACAGAATGCACATATGCCAAAAAGAGACTAATCAATTTCAGTTCTAAATAACAATGAGCAGATACAAGTTAAACAACATGAAGTTAACTTTTTTCATTAAAAATTTTGGAACTATGCGAATTTAGGATTTATTTTGGTTCATATTTAACAGAAAATTATTTAAGCATGAATTATCAGATTTACTAAACTACCACTTATTCTGTTTGAAGTAACTTAAGTCTTTTGAAAAATGTATTCAGTTCAACATTCTTAGTAAACTCAAATGATAAACTCAATATTTATTTAAAATTAAACGTAAGTGAGAGATGTACAAGTGGATCAAACATATTCCTTAATTTAACATCAATTCCGATTATTCATTAAAATAATCGTAGAATACATGCATGTATATCTATACATTTATTTATACACCATAAACTATCTTATTACTGTTCTACCTTCGAAGACCCCAAATCAGATGTCCAAATTATTAGATTTCATCAACATCAAACATGTATAAATGAATCACTGTTTAAATATTCATTAAACACTCAATAACCATGCAGATTTGTATTTAGTATATTTATAGTCTGTTTTGTATTTTCTAGTTATGATTTTATCTACTAAAATGGTTATAGATCTAAACACTAACCGGTTAGATTATTGTCATGTCAGTTTTTTAATGTGTAGGTGTACTTCCAAAAACAGTGTTACGAAGGTGCTTTGTCTTTTATTGCGTCTACAAGATACATATTTTTTGTTTTCATTTTCAATCCCAAATAGGTGGACAATTAATAATATGATCTCATTGAATTTTATATATCTGAATTCTTTTAATTCTACTAGTTGTGTCTATGACGTCAGTGCTTGGTCACTAGAACCGATGTACGAGCTATAATTCATTCATGACTTTTCTGGTGACTGGTAATACTTCCATTCTCAACAGGTTTATAATAAGCTAATCCACAATTTATCCGAAGAGATTTGATTCAGAGTTCCACTGTATAGGTTTTAAATATACCATGATTTTTTTTTACTTGAGCTGAATGATCATTATTAATCACCATCACATAGAATGAAATTTCCAAACGCTCATAGAGGATTGATATTTATTGATCTTGTTATTTATCTAAGTACTTTATTACACTTATGGAATCCTTTATTCTATGTGAGTAAACTGTTTTCAAAATTAATAAACTAGAATAAGAACTATGTTCAGCACTTTATCTTCTTTGCTCATTATCATCTTATCAATAAAAACACAGCTTTGAATTTTTATACAGATTGATTAATTTTATTTATATCAGGTGAACTGTTAGCTTGAGTATATTTCTATCACTAATTTTATTTATTATTTATTATTTCACGGTTTTTACGCTTTCATTTATACTATCTAGAAACTTCTCAATCAAATTTAGCCCCAACATGCACAGGTACGGCCGAGAGTGGAGAGAGTCAGCTTTCCCTCTCGAAATGCTCTCAAATGGCCGCGAGCATACAGCCACTTACGGGGAAGTCCCACTCACTGACTTCTCGCGGCATTACTGTTATTTAAGAAATTGAGAGGACGAAGAGCGAATCTTCGGCGCCTTAACTGGGTTGGTGGAAATAGAGAGTCCATCTAGGAGAGTTGGGAAACCCTGATTCCAAACCAATGGTGCACATTGGCTCCAGGATCCTGAAGAAACAAATGGTGTATGAACCACTCGTTGATCATCGTCTACCATTGAACTGCATCTCCTTACTTTGCTCCACTGCCTTGTGGATCAAACCGTTAGGTTGAAGGCTCCGGGTGTGGTCTCCTAAGAAAACGACTTGCTTCGGTTTAGGCACCTGGGCAGTATCTCAACCCTCACACAAATCGAATGGTTTATGTGGCACAAATATATTTGGTGTCTCCTTGTACCAATGTTTATGTGTCTAAATAATAATAATAATAATAATAATAATAATAATAATAATAATAATAATAATAATAATACAACGATTGCGCTATCAAAGTTATTTAAATTAAAATAATTATACTTAGGGGACTGTTGGTTGAGTACAACAATATTAGTGAATAACGCCATCTAATAATCTAAATTATTTTTATTATCCCTAAAATTTTACATTAACTTTAATAGAATCAATGGGAAGTAGTTGTATAATCTCTTTGATATCTTTGTTATAAAATCTTATTTAGATAGAATACCCTTTGAAATCCTATTTCATTTGATTAAAGTAGTTTGAACAAAACATTTTTTTTTAATCTAAGAGAGAAAAAAAAGAGAATAATTAAAAGAATAATAACAGACCTTATCGATTTGATACAGTAATTATCTAGTAAGCAAATAAGATGAGACTGATTGAGTAGGCAGACTAAAGAATTTTCAAGGTCATTTGAAAGTTTCTATTCCTACCTTACTCAATATATTATCTATCAATAATTTTGAATTGGATCAACTAAAATGAATGTAAGCAAATGTGAACATGATCTGTTTTTTTTAAACATCAACATTTTGTCTTGTATATTTAACCAATATATTCATTAAAGTAAATAGAAAACAATATCACTTTGTAGAATTATTAACTTATTTATCTAATGACAATGGATATTATTATTGTAAATAATCTCAAGATATTTAAATCCCTAAATGAATCTTATATTTCACTGATTGAAATCATGAGTCAATTGAAACCAGACTACCATGGAAAACCTAACAGCACTGAACGGCCGTTTCGTCCTAGTATGAGGCTCCTCAGCAGTATGCATTCACGATCCCGCACCCTGCGAGATTCGAACGCAGGACCTATCAGTCTCACGCCAGGCGCTGAGAAGTCTCATTTTAGGACGAAACAGCCGTTCAGTGCTGCCAGGTTTTCCATGGTAGTCTAGTTTCAATTGATTCATGATTCAGTGAAATTTCTAAAATCTCCACAAAATCTCTCCTGAGAATCTTATATTTGTCAATTACTATAACATATTTATCCGGTTTCTATATGTTAGTATGATTTGTACTGATAAGGGAAAAAAACTATCTCCATGAATTTTTTTTTCAAATATTTTATAGTTTGATGTTACATCAGCTTAACTTCTCATATAACTTAAAAATCTTTAGATGTTAAGTTGAATGTTCATTATTGTGTTTGAGTTTAAAATGTTGATACCGACTAATAAATCAATAAAGTAACAATATTGATTTATTCCAAAACTACAAGGTTTCAAATGTTCAGTGTTATTTAGCTTGTTTAGGTTGTTCAGGTGTTATAAGTTTACAAACACAAGAAATATAATACCAAAAAAATGTGTTATTCGCATTTTATCTTGTTCATGAATCATTAATTTTAATAGACTAGAAGATCTATTACCTTTGATAAGTGTTAACATCGATTGGTTCAGTTTCGCCATTCATAATCTAAATCTATCTATAATAAACGTCATTTTTATAGAATTATGTAACACATAATCCTTAAATACGGAATTTGTTTAATAATAATAATAATAATAATAATAATAATAATAATAATAATAGAAAATCCCATTATAACAACCAATCCAAGAACTGTGATCTTTCAAATTCTCTTAACATTCCTTATTTTTTTTGGGTTAACCAACAATTGTCACACAACCAGCACTAATGTGTCTATTAAAAAAATATACATAAGAGTTGTTACAGTATTCATTCATGGTAATCTGATGTATTCCTGAATTATCACTAGTCGGTAAACTTATTATTCACAGATGATTAACACTTTATATGCAAATTAAAACAATATTAACCTAAAACTTCAACTTTCACAGTTAAAAATGATGTATGAAAAACATTTTGTTAATAAATTTTCCTACTATATGAAAAACCAGGAGCAGTTTGGCTTATAATTATCCTTATACAAAAGTGGGCTCTCACATACATCAAATTTACCTGACAGCATATTGAAGACATTTGTTTCAGAAAGGAGTGTTTTGTGGAGATTGTAGTAATCTAATAGTTTAGTTCATAAGTCAGTTAAAGCTAGACCACCATGGAAAACCCCATACTAGGATGAAATGGCCGTTCAGTGCTTTCAGATTTCCCATAGTGGTTTAACTTTAATTGACTCATGAACTCAACTACATTTGTTTCAGTTTAATATAGTAATTTCATAATAAGTTGGATTAAAATTAGGTGCGAAAGTCAGTGTTTTATCTGTTCATCTGTGAACGATCTACAAATACACTAATCCTACAAACGAAATTAGCTTTAAAATAATTCTTTAATAAGATGTATATTAGTGCACGTTATTTCGTATTGCAGTCTATTTGTATTACTGGAAATAAATCAAATTAGCTGATTTGTTATTTGTTTTTCTGAAGTCTATACATTATTTGCCTTCATAACAATGAATGCCCATTTCATAACTAGAAATCATTTAGGAAAGATTAGTATAAATTAATACTGATCAATACTCATTCACTAATATAACTATACTATGTAATTCTGTGTTATATTTCATACAGTAAATGTTCATTAAAAGTAACTACATTGAATTCTATCCATTTATTGTCATCTTTGATGAAATATCAAGTTCATTGAATTTTAAAAGACCTACTTGTCTCGTTCAAAGAAAATGTTATTTCGGATCATAAAAGTTAATACATGAATTCTTTAAACATCTATTCCAATCTAATATATACAGTTAATTAACTTACCTTGGCCTTTAGTTTTAATTGGTCCTAATTCAAGTGCAGGACCCATTCCTTCTGATCCAACAGCAGTTATTCTAATACGATATGTAGTACGTGATAAAAGGCCGTGAATAATATATTCATAAATTTGTTGCATAGGATATAAATAATTAATGGATATTTTTTTTTGTTCCCAATCTGTAAATGGAAATGCTGACCATTGAACTAAATAATGTAAAACTTTAGATGGATTTTCAGCTCTTGTCAAAGTATTACTTAATCGACTTAAATATTGTGATATATTAATATGATCTAAAACTCCATGTGGTGCCAACCAACGAATACGTATACTGAATGAATCCAAAATACTTAGTTCGTGTAGAATGGGTGGTCCAGGAACTGAATGGAATTAAGAATGAAATATAATAATTTGAAGAGTATAAATTAGTCATTTCTGATTTTTTTTTAAAAACTACTTCCTAAATAATAATCTTATCTTTTAGAAAATGAATGGTATGTTATGGCACTATATGAACTTGAAAAATAATTGTATCATTACAGTTTAACGAATGTCATCAATATTACATCTTTTCCTACTTAAACTAAGAGTTTGACATGAACAAATTCTTCATCGGCAAGCAGAATCGGTTTACAACCATCAATGGGATCCAGGATACAAGTTTCGACTGAATAAACATACAGTCTGGTGTTAGTGATGAATCGATTGGTGTGAACGATAAGGAGTAAAAGTGACCAACGATATCAGGAGTGTAACTGGAAACAAATTATTGATAAATAACATTGAAAAACTGGATATTTAGGGAGCAATAAACAACGCATATCGCCGAGTCACTGGCATCGGTTTTGAACCATGTTATTAAGAATCTCCAACCATCGGTTATGATGAGCTTGTCAACTACAACCGGAATTTATACACTAGTTGACAACACTTGAACCAGCAGTCAACAAATTCGTGAAGTAATATAACTTCTTGGTGTTGGACCTTATGACATTTAGCAGTATACTTTACTATCCATCACAGCATGTACCGTTACTTCCAAGCGTCTTATGGATAACACACATCCCCGCCATATGGATTATAGAAGTATCAGAAATTCTTCACGCAGTTCAATGGGTCCGGATTGTTTAATCGGAGTACGATGTACTTCATAATGCCCCATCTGCTTTTGCAATGTATTTTGACTTTCTCGGACAACTGGTAATTTTCACAGACAACTGTGTCGTCCATAAAGTTCACAATGATTATATGTACTGAGAATTTTTTCCGTAACTGAACATGTACTGAATGAAGCGAGTGTTATTCTAACTTTAGTGACTGCTCTCTGAGAGAAACTCATTTAAAATGAGTCAGCTGAATGATTGACATGTACAAGACATCTTTTAAATGGATAATCACAAATACAATAGCTGAATCCTAGTAATATCAACAACTACTTTCAGATGATTTGTCTGCTTTTCACCAACAGTAATTCTTTTAGAATATGATATTTGTTATATGAGAAAGGATTCGGAAGAAAAAGTGTAAGCAACAAAGCTGTGCATTAGTGCGTTAAAAAAAATACCAAGTAAAGAATTAGTCTAAGGCATTTCTATTCTTCTCATTGTTAAATAGTAATGCACACATTCAAAATATTGGAAAAAGTATCTAGTAGTCATATATTCCGAAACCCTAATCCATATCTATACACGTCTATTATGACTCATAGTAAAATGGTAGGTTCTACAGCTACAGCAAGAACTGTAAAAGAAAGATACTTGATATTGAGCGATTATAGTGAAATTAAATTAGATTATATCCTTAATAAACTACTTTATTTTATCCTTTAGTATGAAAATACTCTCCTAATAGTTCCACCCAATTTAACTACTGAAATAAAACGTTTTGTTCGAAGTTGATATTAGAAACCAATCATATTAAAAGTATTCTATACTTATAAAAAAAACGTATTCAATGTCTTTGTGAAATAATTTCACATTTCTACTTGCGTGGGTTACCAAATCTAAGTATATAAGAAATAGCCATATATAAGTTTCAAGACACATATTTTGGAAATGAACTTAGTTTATTTATTAATAGTCATTCTAACGAATCAATGAAAAGGTTAAATGGAATTTGTTTATGTTAACATTTCATTTTCAATGAAATGTTGTACCTGAATTGAGCGCAATAATTATTTACTGTCTATATCCCCTTCCCCCTCCCTATAACATTGTATGTAGTAATATAATATGTTGAGTAACCTGAGGATGACCTTCACTGTTACTATCATTAAAGAATGTGGAATGTGAATAATACATAATTGTATTCAGATGCTTATTAAACGCATTCATCTACAATATATTTTTATTATTTGGATTAACACTAAAGGTCACTCTAAGGGAAACATCCTGTTTATTGCTTTTTCTTCTAACTTGTGAAAACGTTTCACCTATTTGTTTACGTAATCATAAGTAAGTTTGTAAACAAAAAAAAATATAAGTCGAACTGTGTAGATGTATAGATTGATCATTGAATAATAAGTCGACCATATGTATATATCATGCTTAAAAATCTTCCATGTGAATATAAAATAATTAATGGGCAACAAGCAAACAAAATATATGGTATATATACGGGGGCTGTTAGTAATTGAATCAACATAATTATATATTTCTTTTTTTTAAAATTTGTATCCAATAGTTCAATTTCTATTCCATTGTTGATTAATCGAATGAACTTCATTTCACCTCCATGAATGCTATGAATTGATTATTTGGCAATTGTTTGTGATTTTATAACGTTATTGGAACATGGAAATTTAGATGGCGGTTGGAGGTAGTCGACAGGAAACCCTGGACCCGGGTTTCGTGCTACTTGGCACTCGTCAGCAAGGTGTACCTGTAATCTTGAAGGAACTGGTGCTCCCTCGCGGATTCAATCTCGTGTCACTCAGCTTCACAGTCAGAGACGTTACCACTGAGCTATCCTGTCGACTACCTCCAACCACCATCTAAATCTCAATACATAGTGCCCACAGTGTCGAGTCACTTAGACTGGTGGCCACATTGCAACATGATCGATAGCACTCGATCTGCACTAATAAGGACTAGACAAGCATGACATTGATCACCACCTAGTGATCAATCAGTTGTGAAACATGGAGATTGTTCGTTAAATTTTTTTAAAATTGAGTTATTCACATTTATTGATAAATTTCAATAAATGTTACCGATTATACTATCATTTATTGCATTATAATCAGAAAGGGGTTTTGTGGATAATAGTTGATAGACGAATTCATGAAGCTAGACCACCAAAGAAAACCTGAAAGCACTGGACGGCCTTTGGATACCGGCTGAGTGGTGTAGAGGTTAGGCGTTCGCGCGTGAGACTGATAATCCCTAGGTTCGAATCTCGAGGGGCTGGATCATAGATGCGCACTTCTGAGAAGTCCCACAGCAGAACGAAACGGCCATCCAGTGCTTCCAGGTTTTCCATGTCGGTCCACTTTCAATTGATTCATGAATTCATCTATTAAATTTATTGTATTGTTTCAAGATGGGTATTTTTTATAATCAAACTCCAAATGTAACTTGAGTTGATTATTATACAATGAATAGTTTTCATTCGTTGAAAATAAACGTGTCTTATAGACAGAGTTTATTTTTTTTAAAGTTGTAAATATCACTCTTAACGAGGAAGATATTTTCCCACTTGATATTCTTCTTATTCAATCTCTTTATTACCTTATATGAAATTAATTCTTCCAAAAGTGATGGTCTGTTAAATATTCTTTGTTGGTTCAATAATTCTAAGCGAAAGACTTAAGGTTATGTATTTTGAAAGTTATATGACCAGACAAACATATTTTAAATAGTAATGTTGCTGTTAAATTGTGATTGGTAGTAATGTCCAGTACCTATCACATCAAAAGTCAATGAATAATTCAAAAAGCTGATCAGTCCTAATTGGCAGATATTAATCCTTGCTATTTCGTTTTAGCTATAGTTTCCAGCTAATAGATTCTAAATTGGAGGAAATTCCTGTCTTGGATTTTAAGACACAATCTAACCGATATCAATCACATTCTTTAACATTCTGTAATCGTCATAGTCCAACAGAATAATCATCCCCATAGAGATTCAACGGATAGTTATCTGATTGTAGAGCTTTGTATTTTGTATTTAAATCATTGACGTAGAATCCTTTCCCACAAAACTGCTGATATACCTTGTTGATAAGTAGGAGCTAGCTGGAGAATAAGATCCACACTTTTCTGTCGATTACCATCTAATATCTCATAGTTGACACACACCAATGATTAGTTACCATATTAGAAAGTAACACGATTAACTTTTTTTATAGTTTCTTGAATCTCAAATAATACCAAAAAGCAAATAGTGCATATAATTCTCGATGTTGACTACTTTGACTAATAAACACTAGTAAGTGATTAGGTTTGGCATAACAGTTAAATAAGTCTATTTACTGATTGAAAACCAAGTAATCAATGGCATAAGACTATGCATGACTTGTTGTTAAATAGTAAAAAGATGTTCATTATTATCACAAGTAATCGACGATATGTTATGTGAACGCGAAATCCTTAGATCTTATAAATGATTATGTTTATCAGTTATACTATAGTTATATATTTGACTTACATTTTAATAATCTTCTATCATTGTAGACTTAGACTAAATTTTGAACGTGCTTAACGAATTTTGTGTTCAGAAAATTAAAATAATTGAATAAATCATTTTTATCGTTAGTTAATTAAAAGCATAAAATTTAGTTACTTGTCTGAGTACTTCAATTACATCTATAGTATGTTTATTTATCAAGCTAATACAACACAATAAACTAAACTGAGCCTTAAAGATTTACAGTGAATTCTTTTAATCCTGATTAAAGTTGAGACTGAAAGCTTTAATGTTTAAAGTGTATTTAAAATTTAACTTAATCTGACATAGCTCAATCACTGAATATGCTATGGCAGAATCTCAGTCCCTCCGTAATTCAAATAAACTTTCGAGAGCAATTTGTCTAAACCTAAAAATTTTCATCTCCATGAATTTGTATTCGATAAAGAAACGTTGGTCGTATGATGTTAAAACAAAGGGAAAAATCCAGGTAAATTCAACTGATGAGTCTTAAATTTGACAAAATGTGCATCCTTAATTCCACTGCTGGCCACTATCCAACTAGGCTTTTAATGCTTATAACAACATTGAGGCCATTTGAACGGAATACACATATATAAAACAGATTGATAGATTTCAGTTCTACGCACCAATGAGAAGTTTCAAACGATCAATACAAATCAATTAGAAACAAACGTTTGTTTTGTTCGATTGCACATTCAAAAACAGTTAAGTGTTTTTACTTCCCTTAAAATATCAAATAATTTTGTAAAAATCGCGTTCACAAACAAAACTCAGATAATCTATTTAACATTAGTCGATTAGTCTTACTGATATAATATTGTGGTGTATGCTACTAATGTCAATGGATATAAGTAGTATGTTACACTAATCGAAAGTGAAAACTTTGGCAGCATAAGGCTAAGAAAATCAAATTGAAGAGAAAACAAAAACGAAACTAGGAAACAATTGTGAATCGGAAGAATCATACAGAATATGAAAGACAAATGATGGAAATTCGCAAATGAATTATTCAGTGTATAGTTCGTATATTTTACCAAAATACTCTGTAATTCTGTATGTTAATATGTAATGGTTGTCCACCTCCTGTGTTTTCATTCCTTACTAATATCAGTCGTTGAAATTAAAATTCATAAATAATTTAACACTTACCATTACTATCGGTTTGCACCATAATTTCTGCTGCAATCCCTGTGCCATATTTTGTACGAGCAGCTAAAGAAATGTGATAAGTTGAATTTGGAATTAAATTTTCCATTAAATATTCAGTTAAATCAGCTGACAACTTGACCTCCATCAGTTGTTGTTGATGTTTGCTTTTATCGATATTCATGTCAACAGCTATACGATATTTCAATAAATAATCTTGTAAACTAATCTTTCCAGGTAAATTAGGTGCTATCCAATTAAGATGTATCTCTTTTGGATTAAAGCTTAAACCGGTAAATTCACGAGGTTGAGAAGGAACTGATTTAGCATTAATTTAAAGCAATAATTGCAAAAAAAGGAAAATAATAAACATGTTAACAAGTAACAAATACAATACTATTATTTATTATAAATATTTTACATTCTTGTTATGCTTAGAAACATAATAACCTATTGAATTGAATAGATTTGTATATTCTAAAATGTAGTTTGTACATGTAAACCTTTCTCAATTATTTGTTATTTCTTATTCATTTCAAACAAATTCAATGATTTGATGATGGTTTCATACTTTCTAATCAGTTCATATCATGTGAAATAATCTATTACACAATGTAAGTTTAATTGTTACAAAAAAGATCATTTATGGAATGTGTGGCTGTTAATTCATAGAAAATATAAGGAGAAATAAATGACCAATTGATTATGATTTAAAAGGTTCGATAGGGAAAAATTAGTGGTGTAATAAAAATTTTCCTTAAGTTACAGCGATCAGAGTTATTTTTAAACTATTGCATGCATATCATAAGGAGAACGACTGATCAATATAGAGGTTAGAGATGGGGTATTAAGAAAAAAATTGTGAATCATTGATTGAGTGAACTAGAACTTATTTTACGTGTGTTTAACTATAAACCACCTCAAAATACAATATTGTTTGAAGTAAGAATAGGTTAGGAAATAAGTAGATAATGCTTAACCAATATGTTGCTTCAGTTCATTAAATCATTGACCCTCGAATTGAGCTGTTTTAATAGATAGTGACTGTCCCAAAGATCCTTAAAGTGATCAAAATCAGTTATTTCAAGAGTTGGATGATATATCTTAAAACGTCCCAATTCTTAATCTTAATCTGGATATTAACTTCCACTATTCCTCTGTACGTACCTGTTTTTTTTTATTTCTTCTCAGTTTTCAATGTTTGCAACTGCCTCTGATACTACTATTATTCCGACTGATTTTTTAATAAACTTTGAAATTTTATCTCATTATGCCTAATATGGTGTAAGAAATCAGGTAGATGCACATTTGTGCTAATGCCTTCATTGCTCATCATTTGTTTCAATCATTTATTCTATAAAGATAACTTTACAATTCATTTATTATAGAGCTATGAAAAATATATCAATTCATGAAAGGGTTAGAATGATGTTAGTCATAAGAATAGTTCAAGCAATATCTTATCGCATACAAATAGTTCCCTTTATTATCTTAACCAAAGCAAGAACGAAGATTGCTGCAGAATAATTTAAGTTCATTTTATTTTGTTAGGTTCTCATCAGCTGCTTATAACCTAAAATATTTGAAAATCAACATTATTATAGATATTGCCATACTCATACATATGAGGATGATCAAAGATGAATATATCTATCATGATGTAGTGAAGATTCCAATAGAGTTAATGAAGTCATAAAAATTTTGTTTCGAATAAATAAAGTTTCGGAAGGGAAGTTCCAGAACATTGAAATAGTGATGGTCTAACTTCAATTAACTCAGGATCTCAACTATTGAAATAGTTTATTTCTTCATTTAAGATCGAATTAAAACTGGTTAATGTAAAGTAAATTAAAATAAACAACCAGAAAAATACTAATGATAAAAAGAAATAATTGAAAAAAGAAAAAATCATTTTTATTTTTTCAATTTTTCTTCTTATTTCGTGACTGATCAACTTTCTTTTGTAACTTAAATAAACGAAATGGAGTGAGAAAAAAAAATGAAAAAAAAACTCCATCGAAAATGTTTGTCAAAATCTTTTTTTATAATTTTACTTTTCTCCTTTTTTTTCATAGAAACAAATTGTTTGTTTAAATCTAGAAAAAGTCGACTTGACGTACTTCGATTAGTTTTGTAAATTTTTTTCCCAGAAACTTGATGTTTATAAGGTAAAAAGAAAATAGAAGTAAAAACAATTTAATTAATGATCTTTAACTAATTCCTATACGTTAGTGATGAGAAGCTTTGATGGATAAAGAAAATCTATATTTGTCATTATGATCAAAGAGGATTTGGTTCTTATTGAGATTATGAACCGATTGATGTTAGACCATCTCTGGAAACCTGGAAGCACTGGAAGGCCGTTTCGTCTTATTGTGGGACTCCTCAGCAACGCGCGTCCACGATCCCGCTCGCGGGATTCGAATCCAGGGCCTTCGGTTTTGTCTGCAAACGCTTAACCTACTGGACCACTGAGCCGGCATCCAATAGTGATAGTGTCTAACATCAACCAATCCACAAAGTTGCGCGACCATCTTCCATTGTTCTGAGGTAGATACCTGTCTCTACCCGACACGGATTAGCTCCACTGGTCACGGCGAAACGACGTCCAGTGCTTCCAGGTTTCCAAAGGTGGTCTAACATCAATCAGTTCATGATCTCAATCAAAAACTTAATAATCTCCCCAACTCCTATACTAGTAGGATTTGTTTTTTTTTTGTGATGAGGTCATGGATGCTCACTGCTGATAAATTTCCAACTAAGTGAAAATATATATTAATAAATGCTTGGTTTGAGTAATTCATTAACTGAAATCATTCATTGATGAAAACATTCTCAACAATAAACTAATCACCTCAATTAACAAAATATTTTCTACTGACTAAACTCTAGGTAAACTATCAAATTTATGATAAATCTTGTTTAGACATATCAGGTTTGAGCCATCGTTCTATAAATGGCACTATATCAGAAGTAAATTTAAGTTGTGAGCGTGAAAATCAGAATTTTGACTAAGTACTGATGAGATCATCTCTCAAAATGTCAAAATAATGTATAGTAATCAATAATTCATAAACTGATGTACATAAAGAAACTAACGACCGAAATTGAAGTAATCTTAACTAATCATATAAATACGCTATAAATTCATCTGATGCTTATCATATTGGGTTATTAATATTTTATTCAATAACAGTTGGTTAAAAAGTGTTTATTTCATTGAGTATGGATTAAATTAGAATGATTGAAGACTAGTTCAAAGCATTCTTTACTTTAAACCATGCAGATATTAACTCCAACAGGGATGATTTCTGGTTTTTATTGTTTCTTTTAATAACTTATTACTACTAGAATCGTATCAGACCTTCAATTAAATGATTCATAAATGAAGAGAAAATGATAGTTTTCATATGCATCAACTAAGAATTCATAGATTTAATGTTGAATAACTAAAAATGAAAATGCTACTTTAAAAAAGAGCATTATTATATTATTCTTAAGTGAAACGATTTTCAATAAAGATATCCGAAGTTATCCTTCATTAAAACAAAAGGAAAATACGTTCGTTAAGGGCAATTCAGTTAATATTGACCGATTGCTTACTAATTTCATCATAGAAAAATGACAACTTTTATGGCTTTAAACAGTTGGGATCATGAGCTATACCACTATGGGAAACCTGGAAGCACTGGACGGCCGTTTCGTCCTAGTATGGGACTCCTCAGCAGTGCTCACCCGTGATACCGCCTCGCGGGATCCGAACCCAGGACCTACCAGTCTCGCGCTAGGCGCTTGACCAACTAGACCACTGAGCCGGCATCTAACGGTGTTAATGTCTAACTTCAACTAATCCACGAAATTGAGCGACACATCCACCATTGTATTCAGTGAGTTACTACCTCACAACTGACCCGGTTGAACTATACTGGTCACCGCTTCTTACTAGAACTCCAGGATATACCTCTTGAAACCAGTCACTAGTGAGCATATGTTGATTAGTATCAGAAGGGGTTTTGTGGAGATTGTAGTTATTTAAACAGTTGAGATCATGAGTCAATTGCCATGGTTTTGTTGAGTTCATCAGTGTTATTGATTGATTGTATACAATTTTTTTTAGAAAAAAACTTCTAGCTATACCTCACACGTTTTAGTTACCCTGATTATTTCTTTTCAGTAAGGATAACTAATTTTAGAGTGTTCTATCAGTAGTCTGGTCATATGACGGAATCAACTAACACATGAACTAAATCTTTTGAAGCCGGATGAATATGTTATAGAAATAAATTTTAATTTCAGGCTTCAAATATCAGTTCTTTAGGAAATTTTCATTTTTCTATGTTTATTTATATGATCTCACAAAATGTAAATATATAGCCACAAACTGTTGTAATTCTTTCTTATTGCAACCCAGCTATTCCTATTGCTTAGTAATCTTGGACACTAATTCATTCAACAAGTCCACAAATCAGGACACGGTTGAACAGAAAAGAAATTATATTCCAAATAACAAGGGTAGATGGAATTAAGAAGAGCAATAAGAAAAGCGTTAGCATATTTATAGTTTCTACATGAGGAGATTCAAAAGTGTTCGCCAAGTACTGGCTAGCGGTGATTGGATAAGAATTAGTCAATCAGCTTGCAGCAACGCAATCATGCATGGAGCTTGCTTTAGTCCAATTGATGTCCCGCTAACACAAATTCTTCAGCTGAAACATTTGATCTAGAATTTATTTGAATTGATGATAAGGTGGAATTAATCTTATGGCATCAATTAAAGTTAGTGAAAAGAAGTGAATCTATCAGCTTTCACTACGAGATCATGGTAACCAATCGATTTTCAAAAAAAAATTAGGTATATAATTTACGCTGACTGACAAATGTTATAATTTTTGCCTTTGAGAAATAATCCAATTATGAAACTCACATTGTAATATCACCAAGTTTCGATTTGTACTGAGATCACCATCTTCCCTAGTATTGTAGTTAGGTATTACTAAAGATTACCAACTATCACGAAACGTTAGCTCTTGATCGGCATTAACCCCCTTACATTTAATATTTAACAGCTGAACTATATACTGGATATTAACTATTCCATTTCAAATGCAAGTGTGAAACAAGCTTACAAACGGCAAACTCATAGTATTTCGCAATAAACCTTAGTCAACATGGCAACGGTATCAATCATTTGTTGTGAGATTATTCAATGTGAGTAAAAGAATATCACGTAAGTTCTAGAATGTAGAAAGTCAGTATATTTAAATGATAACTTTTTTATTATTGTTAATTGTATGCAAAAGTTTATGAGATTTCCTATTCTGTAATTTATCATCATCATCATCATCAAATCTTTGAAAACAAGAAATAACATTACATCGTTAACGCTTGAATGAATTACGCAAGGTTACATCAGAAGAAAAGATACAGTTAACGTCCTATTACTCATAGTTTTGAATTCAAAAGTCTGTGAATTTAAATTAATTCATAACTTCTTCCCTGATAAAAATTGTTTTCATAGTAAAAAATGATCATTTACTGTTTACTAAAATATCAAATCTCATCTTTACCAACCTTTTCTATTTTGGAAATAAAATGCATACTACTAATAAGTAACTAATGTGAACTGATAAAAATATCAGGTGTTTATATTTATATTATTTGTAAATTTTATGCACCTAAACAATGAACTTACTTCCAAATTTGACTAATACTTCATATGGATCAGTCAAAGGACCATCACCAGCTGAATTCTGGGCGCCCACACGAATATGATAAGTTTCAGATGTGAACAATTTTTCCAGTTTGACACTTTCAAATTGTGTACCAACTTTTTGCCAGTGATCTAAAGGAGCCTGTGGATTTCTGTTGTAGAAAACATTATAACCCTGTAACAAAAAACCAAGTCATTATACTTACCATTGCATCTTTAAAGTATTCAACGAGTATTGATTAATTCGAGTGAAATGGAAATAAAATTAGCAAGACTTTTTATAGACGAACTGAAAAATGGAACGTTGAAAGACATTCTAGATAATCTAGATTATTACTGTCGATACATAAACGACACACGAATCGTGTGTGACAATCGTGTCGACAAAAACATAAGCTGTTGAAGGGCTTAAATAACGTTTGCTCAGCTACTAAATTTACCAGATCAGAGGAGAACGAAAATAGTATAGCTTTCCTTGATATCTTACTTTCAAGAAGGATAGACGGTTCAATTAAAGGAAATGTATTTAGAAAGAATACATGGATAGGTCAGTGTACCCATTTTCATAGCTTTACACCTTTTCAATACAAAATACATTTGGTTAAATGTTTCACTCACAGAATCAAACTATTATGTCCTGAGGATAACGTAGATAACAAAACAGATAAACTAATGAACATATTATGAAATAACGGCTATCCAGAAAATGTCATCAGAAGATTTCTACTTGAAGGTAGAAGAAGAAAACGCTCTGACACGGTCAGTAAAAAAACTTTCTATCTTAAACTCGATAGAGTGAGTAACATTTCAACACGTCCACGCAAAAGATCTGTTGAAAAGACATGTCACGCCTCCAAGTTGCATGTAGTCTCAACCAAACCAGTACTTACACAAAAAATCAAGGATAGGTTACTGATGATGGGCTCCTCTATGTGTGTAAACCAATTAAACTGCTTCTGCAGAGCTAGTTACATAAGCCGTACTCAGAGAGCTTTATATTTGTTTACTCGTAAACTTGTACCAGCATGGTTTGGAAAAGAAGTCATTAAAACTATTAACAGCGCCATTCTTTCTCACTTGATATATAGTAAACATCATATTAAAATGGATGAAGCTCCCTCTATTTTGTATCAAGTTTCAAACAATCTACCTCAATGTGCTACATTATGGCTCCTCTATGTAGCTGAAGCCACCTGGATCAACTCCAGAAAACCGAACTTATGCATCCAGAAGAGGTATATCCAGCCTATATGTTTATTTTGGCCCACAGATCAATCACCAGATAGCTATACTAGATGTTATAAACCTTTTATCCCTCTTGCCAATTCCTTCTGCGTTTATATCCTTCTTAATCCACACATTCAACTTTACCAAACCATATGATTTTTTTTAAAAACCGTAATTACCCTGACAACACCTGTCTTATTATATATTACTTTCACACATTATTATTATTATTATTATTATTATTATTATTATTATTATTATTATTATTATTATTATTATTAATGTTACCTCAACTAGCAAAATGAATTTCTCCTACTATGTGTTTATGTTGTAACAGATGCAAACGTTCACCATTTTTAACATGCAACACTATCAAATACATGAATGTATGCCTTATTATGGCCTCTGTCAAATATCACAATAATTATGAACTGATAATTGTAGAGCCTGATAATGAAGTTATTCGAAAACAATTGTTAGCTCAAATATCAACTGTTTTTGAAAACTCTATGGGGAGTTTTAAACTGTTCAAATTATGGTTATTAAATCTATTGAACAGTTACCTTGAATATTTAGTATTATTAATTTTTATATTGTGTTCGATATAGCACAGGATAAGTCACAAAATTGCATAGATTATTAGTAGACTTTTATAATAATCATTAGTGATAATGTTTGTGATCATGGAAATAAATAAAAAACAAAAGAGTCTAAAGGAATTTATCAGAAGTTACTTATGAATTTGACAATAATATATAAGAGGGGTGAATTTTCATATAAACTTTCAATCTTCAATTTTACTGAATTCTAATTGCTGACAGTATGAAATTATAGTCATTTTGATAGAATGTAACATTGTTATGTATGTCAAACGTAAATGTTTTTTATCAGAAGGGGTTTTTGTGGATATTATAGTAATTTAATAGTAAGTTCATGAGTCAATTGAAGCTAGACCACCATGTATAACCTGGAAGGACTGGACGGCCGTTTCGTCCTACTGTGGGAATACTCAGCAGTGCACATCCACGATCCGGCCCCGTATGACTCGAACTCAGATATTATCGGTCTCGCACACGAGCGCCTAACCTCTAATCCACTGAGCCGGCATCCAACGATGTTATTGCTTTTCTTAAGAGTCTAAGTGTATTCAGAGTTCAACAAGTTTTTCAGCGATTCGTCTACAGCGCATGATATTTTTTCAAACGATTATAAATAAGATTTTTGTCATGAACATTTAGCTGGAGAGTTATGTAATCAAAACATTTTGGTTTGAAAATGAATCATTAGACGAAATTCAGTAAGAACTTTGTTTGCTACACTTTGGACACCATAAAAATTTTGTTACCAAGTATTACATTTCAAGTCATCAATAAGATATTTTTACTTTCATATACTGTACAACCCCATATATATAATCTTAATAGCATAATGAAACTCAAAACAAACACATCCTATAAATATTGACAGTATGAAAAATTACTTCACACCATAGATTTTTTAGTAACCAAACACTAAGTGAGCAATAGTAATAGATTACATATTGATCGCAAATTTCTTTCTGAAGTCTTCTATTATGGATAAAATCAATCAGTCGTTTTATACATGTCCCAAAAATAAAAAGGATGGATATTTAGGTCGACAACATGACTTATTATGGTTTGATTATATAACCGTTAGCATAATGGTCACTTTACTCTAAAAAGTACCATATGAGTAGGTCGACACGGCCCAGGACATAGTGGGTTGAAGAATGTTGGTCGATGGCCTATACTCCATTGGGAGTAACAGGCGAAAGTAAGCAATGTAATGAGTAGATCGACTAGTTATGTAAACAGAACACATATTGTCATCATAATGCTCTTATTAACACATTCAAATAACCTAAGATACTGTCTTGATAACCCATGTATTCATATTAAAACTTTCAGATTTAAATCAAATCATCAAAACATTTTCATAGGTATTCATCATGAGCAATGTTTTGTTGAATATTTCTGATGTATTATTAACCTACTTACGAGTAGTTACATAGAAGTGTAAAATTATCGAACCCATATTGGAAGAAACCTGATCGTGGCCATCCATCGAGATAAGTATTCTCTCAAGGACAGAACACAGATAATAAAATGAAGCAAAGTGCAAACTTGGTAATAACTCTTCTAATCTGGTATTACATAACTATGACTAAAATGTAGAAAACTAATTTCCTGATGTTAAGATTCAGAAAAGTAAGATAGATCATTTCAATCATTTTGAAAACAGAGTAGTTTTCAAAAATAATATTAGTGAAAGTAACATTCAATAAAGTTTTATTTCTAGGTTATATTATCACTCAATTATAATGACATTGATGATTGTCCTTTTGAATACGACTGAAGACAAATTTTATGACAGGCAATATTGAGTAGTCTAAAATTTGTTAAGAGACAGGTGATTCATCTCATCTAGTGTTCAATTTATAACCAGTGTATATGATTTAACAAGACGCTTTTCCTGATGAAAAATTGCTTAGCTATTTAAGAATTTCAGTGAAAAGTTAGCCAAATTTTTAAGAATTACAAATATTTGTGAATTCGTATCAGTATGGGGATTTGTGGAGTTTCCTGTATTTTCACAGTCGAATTTATGAGTCGATTTGAGCTAAATCACTATTGAAAACCTGGAAGTACTGAACAATGGGTGAAGGGTTGAACATTAACACCGTCAGATACTGGCCCAGTGATCTAGAGGTTGAGCGTTTATGCCCGAGATCGAAGGTCCTGTGTTCATATCTTAAGTGAGGAATCATGGTTGCTCACTGCTGAGGAGTCCTATATTAGGACGAAGCGGCCGTCCAGGTTTCCAACAGTTGTTTAACTAAGATTGATTCGTGAATTCAACTGTGAATCTAGGGATTATTGAAGAAATGTCATAATCAATTAATTCAGTAAAATTATCATCACTTTGGAATTCATGACTCGTCTTTACATTGACAGATCACATTTTCGGATTATCACCTTTAAAGCTAAATGTGTTGGATAAAAATAATGTTTTTTGAGCAGAAACTAATTGTAATAATACCAATGAGAAATAGAAGAATAGAGAGAAACATTTTTCAGTAAGTTGTACTAGTTTTTCTATGCGACCTATAAGTTTACCTACACAATACGATATTTCATTAGTAGTTGTTAGTATTCATTGAAAAAGTATAAAAACTTATTAACTGGTGACTCCAGATTAACTATAATGCATTAGACAGGGGTTAAAATATTCTTAATTTTGTGTGTACTATTCAATCAAATTTTTGACCTTTGAAGTTTCCGATAATGGAAGTAGTTAGCATAAATGTTGTGTGACCAGTGAAGGTAAGATATGAATGTCCGGAGAGCGACAACGAACAAGTACTAAGTTCATAGAGTATCCTTATATCTAAAAGAGAGAGTTCATAATAATCATACCCAAACTTCATACTGCATGAATGTTCTCTATTTTGTTTCAATAAATTGTGGTTCACATCTAATCTCTGCTTCACGATCGTCTGCCGAACGTTATATATATGCGCACAACTTGATCTAGTTTGGTGATCCAATTATTTAGTGTGTCGGTCGATTACGCAGTCATATGTAACCTTGCCATAAAACAGGCAGTAACACTCAAATTATTTTTGCCGTTACAATGATAGTAAATGAGTTTTCCAACTGATAACCCTTTCTGACCCTACTTGCTCGGGAAAAATGGTAAGATCGTTTCTTTGTAGATGCAGCCTAATATTCATAGAATTTTGCCTATCCATGATTAATTCTAGATTCATACATCAACTGACTTAATAATAACAACAGGTCGTCATCCGGTGGTAGACATTTTCAGCTGTTTCTTCTAACAATATTACTCAAGATATTGTTACTTCAATTTTCATACTCTTGGTTTACAAACTGACTTCATTATAAAGGAGTTACGAAAAAGTATAATGAGAACTTAATTTGGCCGTCTCATCACATGAACAGTAATCATGAGGAAGTAGTTGAGTTTACCCATATTTTTCGATAGTGCAATGAGAAGTCGAAGGTTATCATTATTTATTATCATGCACAGATACTGTTTCTCTGAACTTAGATCTTCTGTATAATATTATAGGAAAGCATTTCGCAAGTAGTGAAAAGAAAATTCAAACCATGAAGACCTAAATAAAACATTCAATCAGTATTATTTAGTTATGTGAATACAAGTTCAAGCGTATTGTGTTTATACAATAAGAATTTGGATTAAAAACTCACAATAATTTTCCCATTCGCTTCTTTTGGTGGCTTCCAACTCACTAAAACTGAATCATCTGATATGGTAACTGTTTCAACAGAATATGGAGCCGAACTAGGGGCTACAAAAGGAATAAAAAAGAAAACCCGATAATAATTGGTAATGCCGACTGAGCAATGTAAACATTTAGTACTGACATAGTACTATTTGTGTTAAAAATTGATTTACTAGCAAATGTATTTTGAAATTAAATGTGACTGAAATTACCTCTATGTAGTGGCTTTGCTTCGTTAATCAATCACCTTTGTAACAGCTACTATATAAATTTCAACGATGTTTGAAATCAGAAGGCCATGAGAAGCGGTAATTACAGTTTATTAGAGGATAGCGTAGATCACAAAGTTATAGGCACATCAAGCGTATTTGAAGCGAAGAGGCGAATATGTATATGCGGGCAATTACATATGCAAATTTATAGTCAAACTGCCTAAGGGCTCAGCATGACAAAGCAAAAGCTGACATTAGGTTTTGAGTGCGTACATACATGGGGAGAAAGATGAATCACCGAATGACATTAAAGCAATCAATATTTTAGCTAGAGTCTGTCATGTGATCTAGTGATTGTAACAGTACAAAGAAATAGACGAATTGTTGCTATTCTAATAACATTGTCTGTTATGTAGGCTAATAAAAGGGCTTAGCCAAAGTTAACAATAATCAAAATTGGTCGTAGGATGGTTGCTATATCTAAACCAAATCAAACATTTATTCTGAGGTGGTCAGTATCTAAGTTACATGTGTGATATGACGTTACGAAAGGGCAAAATTACACTTTTAACTGACTGTGATGCATGTTCAATATTACTTCCGTTTTTTAATTCAATATGAAGGTTACTCGATGCAATATTTGTTATATTTTTTTCAGTATGACATGTTATTCAAGAAACGGTATTATTTGTATTAAATTATGGTGAACCATGTTCAGCAACTCCGCCTTGACCTCATCTAGGGCTACTACCGGTCTCAAGCCCGAATAAGGGAGGAGGGATGGGTATGGGATTAGTGACCCCATCTCGTAGAAAACTAACTTGCGAAAAAGAACGCTAACCAGAAAAATTAATAATGTTCAGCATGACATGCAGCATGCAATTTATTATAAGTCTAGACATTTTCCATATACATACTCTCGGCGCCCAATTTTTGTCAAACTATTCCTCCTAATATTGACGAATTTTCATATAAATTTTTCATATACGTTACTTTTTCCTAATTAATAGTCAAAATGGTTGTACAATCAATGTATAAATCAGTGTATTTTTGACTAGGGTCATCATGTATAATTTTAAATCAATAAATGGCCACTTGTACCAGTCTTCTGAGTTCTTACTATATGTCATGAGAATTGCATTGGTTCCTCATTCCATGTATAAGTGCTCAACAATGAGTATTAGTAATAAACGATTGAGATATATTCTTTTGAAAATAATCCAAGTTTTTTAAATGTCATTTAGTATGAGTGTAGTAGCAAAAATTTATAGTTTTAAATATTACAGAATTTATAAAATATAAAAGCTATGATGATGATGACGATGATGATGTAATCAGACACACCATTTTGGTGGTTTACAATTTTGAAGAGGGATGGAATGAAAGTTTTCTGTTCTAATGAAACTTGATCCTACTAATATTTTAATTGATCAGTATTTTTAAGAACTAAAGTAAAATAACTATTGACATAAGTAGCATATGATGTTAGTCGTGAACAGAAGGTCTGGCAGCAGAGAGACAAGAGGATCGAACAATAAAGAATAGAAACGTGATGCAATTTGTATGAAAATGTATAAACACTGAAGTCTGAGTCATTTTGGGACAATTAATGGACATTTTGCAAATTAAGCATTTACTTTATGATTGTTAGATTTTATTAATAAGTCCTGCAATTTTGTGTTAATTACATTCGATTGTTCCCACTGGTGTTCTGTTCACTACAGTACATAGTTTGATATTGATTTTTAATTCAATGTGAGCACTCGAAATAATGAATTGTGAGTTAAAGGTCTAGTTTCTAAAGATAAATGATTACTAGTGAGGAATTATTCATTCAATTTAAACTCTGTTATAATCAATGTCCAAGAAATAAATGGAATTTGTAGACAACGAATATGAATCGTGACTAGATTATTCTTGGTCACTTAAACACTATAGAAACAAACAAATAAACATTTCAATAGTTGAGATCATGATTCAATTGAAGTTAGACTATCATGAAAAACCTGAAAGCATTGGACGGCCGTTTCGTCTTATTGTGGGACTCTTCAGCAAACATTTTATAATAATGTATACATTATGAGTTTGAATTATTATCTGAATTAGTTATGTAAACTGTTTTTTTCATTACAAAATAACTAATCTCAATATTCACTTTCTATGAAAGAGAATATATGTTTCCTATTCATATTCTAAAATTTGAATTGATAAGAAAATGCATAGAATAGCTAGTTTGTATAATCTTTTTTTAAAATACAAAAACAAAAATCCCTATTCAAATGAGTACTGTTTTGCTTATTTGAAAGCAAGAATGGATAGCAATTAGTAAGATTGTTATTTGTTTTGTTTGCTTGTTTTTATTCGTTTAAAATTAATCAAAGTTAATTTAATTTGAAATACAAGGAAACTATATAATTGCTCCTTTTTTGCTAACAAACTATAGCACGACAATTTCATGTTTATCAACACATATTACTGAAGTAATATATATATATAATAGTCTGTTATTATGTAAATACATTGTTATAGTAAGGAAAATAATAAGCACATAATAATACACACCTATACATTTATAAAAACACAATAAAATCATACAATGTCGATTATCACGCTATTTTGATTTAGAGTGAATCCTATTTTGAAAATTACACGTTATTATTTCCGTTCTTTGTAATTTTTATACTTCAATTATAATTTCAATTACAATCACTATTATTATTATTATTGTGTTAATGAAGTTTAATGAGTGATTTTAAGGCTATTTTCCATAATTAAAAATGGTGGAAAATTTCCAGTATTATCATCTTACCTTTCTTTTTTATGTTGTTATTCCAAGTCAATCATACATTAATATATATATATATATATATATATATATATATATATATATATATATATATATATATATATATATATATATAGGGGCATACAAAACCACATTGCTTCTATATTTCTAGCTATCTACATATATTTTCCTTCATTTATTAGTTTGTATTGTCCACATTATATATAAGAATGTATATGTACAGGAGAGGAAGCATGAAATATAAGTTACTATTTAATCCTGTTAAAAATCTATTCATAGTTCCTATATGAACATACCCACAACCACATAGTTCTAATCACGTATCTAATACAAGTTTCTTTGTTTTTCTTTTTGTTTTTTCTTGTCATAATTTACAAGTTCAGACATACTTAAGAGTGAAGTAGTAAATTCCTTTTTTTTATTCTTTTTTTCCTTTCTTTGCCTAAATTTTCTTATCATAACACTGATAGTATATATATTTTGTTTTTAATTTCTATGAGCACTTTTTTAATGAAAAGATACAAGTTTATATAAACCGGTAATAATTAAGTGTTATAATTACAACGATAACCGAGTATTATAGATGGATGTTATGTAAGTAGAAAAAAAACTTAATGTTAATAAGAAGATACAAATAATGAAATGTGTTCATCTCATCACTGACAACCATTAATAATAGTCATGTTTTAACATTAAAATGATTAAAGTTGGAAACATGAACTAATCAATTCTTATTTACTGATTTAGTTGTCAATGATGAATCATAATAATTTGAAGTTTTATTTAGATGTCTGTTGATTGATCAATCGTAAAGATTTTCAAGGTTTCCCAATTTTTAGTGATTTATTAATTGAATATATTCTGAAAATTGAATGTATACTTATAGCTAAGCAACTAAGTTAAAAATGAAATGATTTTATATCATAGATTTTATTCAGGTTTAAATGGTGTTGTTGGGATATTCAGAAAAATATCCCAAAAATTATCCTGTTTAGTTTAATGTTATTCTTAAACTTGAAATGGTATCATTTTCCTATTAGTCAATATTGTACAATGTTATTTTCTATTTTATGGTACACTATGGTCTGATTGATTGGTATATAAACAGAGTATGTTTGAAATGCATGATTCATATCGCAGAGGCTGGGACTTGTGTTCTGAACTTAACTGGCTGGGCTACCAGTACCAATCAGAACTCATACGGGTTTACGCGTCATTGTCCTGATCGATAAGTCACTGCTCTCCAATCGGTGATCAGAAGTTATAACAGGTGTTGACATACAAGTTAAGCATTATGAATTATATTTATACTTTCAGTTGTTTCAATATTGGATTGTAAGAATTGTAGTGTCAGTGATTATGGCAAGCCCATCTACCTTATTCTAACTTGTGGACATCCTATTTAATTCATTTTATTTGAGTCATATTTTGACCTTGTTAATTGTTCGCTTATCAGTCCTGACTGTTTTTATATGAGCGTATATGTGTGTGCCCTTCTTATCGCATTAATCACATGTCTGTAGCTTTATTCTGTCTGCCTATAAATATGAAGTAACTCTTGACTAAAAATGGAGTTGGCTTCCCAGCCATCTTCCACGCGCGTCGTTTTGCTTGGTTCTGTTTCAGTCGCTTTATGTACGAAATATATGTATTGTCAAGTCAATTCTCGTTATTCGACTTATTTAATTCCGTTATTGGATAACGCGATCTAAGTCGACAATGATATACGAGAATAGGTGATAGCAAACATTCATATAATACACTCTGAATGGAGTCAGATCACGGGCCGCCACATTGGTGAGCCCTTCAACGAACATCGTCCGATTTAAGCGACGACAAAACAACGGTCCGTCTCATTGGTAAGCCCGCCGACGACGAACGCAACGCAGCAAGCTACGTCGATGAAGGAACTTCTGCACTCTATACGTTCGGCGAACAAATTCAGCGAAGCCAGGGCAATCTCCAATCCGACGCAATCAGCACAGCCTGTGCAACATGACATGGACATGCTCAAGTCGTATTATCTTATCGATACTTTGTCCTCATGTCAACTATTCTCATTGATCCATTCGTCGGTTTGCTCCATCATGATCCGAAGTATCATTATATGCTTATTATTACATTATTCTCAATATCATAACCGAATGTGGAATTAATAATCATGTTCATGCTGTCATTAAATTATGACATTTTCGCAATCATATTGCTCACCGAACAGATTATCATTTTATGAATACTCCACTTTATGACATTCAAAACTCACTGGAATATTTTTACTATTCAAAACATGAAATTTTCCTGCTTTAAGTGAGTTCGTTCCATTTTTTTTTCTCATGTCATTTGATCTAATATTACATTCATTCACTTAGTCGAGGTCATTATTTTATGCTATCATAACACACATTCTTCATCGCCTCCTATTATGTCTGTGGATGCATCTAACTAGCTGATTAGAAACCATTACGTTCATCTTAACTATTCTTTCACATGCATAACTGCACGCCGCATCATTTATCAACCAAAAACGTTGTTCGAGTACTGCAACTACTATTCTATACCCATCGCACGGTATATCAGAACATAGAGTTTAGAGCTAGTCTCTCAAAGATACACTCTTGTTCGTCACATCCAAGTCAGTCTCATACGTCGCCATCGCTAATCATATGTATTGGTATTTTTGTCATGCCTTGGTACGGTTTTGTAACAAACGAGATCGAGCGCATCTCCCTCAAACCACACAAACCACTCTAGGCTTCATGACCAAAAAGGAATAAGACTCTACGTACTTCGTCTACTCAGTCACTATTCTGTTCCTCTGGTCATTCTACTAATACATATTTAACGATAACTCAATGCATGTCATAACGCAGACGACAACGTTCACTGACTTCACATTTTATGATTATTATCAATTGCAGTACAACAACGAATATCACCCGTCAATGCAGTTATCATTTCACGACTTGACTATTATCATCCTACGAACGGGAACTACGCATTTAAATTCATCACTAGTCGATGCTATTTATTCTGCTGCGGCTCAACAGAACATATATTTAACGTATTTCACTATTTCGTCAGCATCACAGACCAATTTCTGTCATATTCTACTTTACTTATTTTCACGATTTATTTCGCTGTCATACCCACAAACAATTTATTAATATTTTCACGATATTTTGAATTGCTTATACAAACGTGTTATTTTACCGTTCAGACAAACATAGCATTAGTACATGTTAATATTTTGTACGCTCATTAAATTGCTCATATTCGCATGTTAACGTTCCCATTTTTGTCCGCGCCTTTTCTATATTCATGTATTCTTTTACATAAATATGACATTTTCATATAATACACTCACCGCTCATGTGACACTACTGTACTTTATCGAGTGTTGTACAAATTTTTTTCGCTACTTGTTGCTAACGTTAACTTCATACACTTCAGTGTTATTTTCGAAAACAGACATTTTTTAAATGTGCTATTTTCTACAAGGGGGCTATGTAGTGTCAGTTATTATGGCAAGCCCATCTACCTTATTCTAACTTGTGGACATCCTATTTAATTCATTTTATTTGAGTCATATTTTGACCTTGTTAATTGTTCGCTTATCAGTCCTGACTGTTTTTATATGAGCGTATATGTGTGTGCCCTTCTTATCGCATTAATCACATGTCTGTAGCTTTATTCTGTCTGCCTATAAATATGGAGTAACTCTTGACTAAAAATGGAGTTGGCTTCCCAGCCATCTTCCACGCGCGTCGTTTTGCTTGGTTCTGTTTCAGTCGCTTTATGTACGAAATATATGTATTGTCAAGTCAATTCTCGTTATTCGACTTATTTAATTCCGTTATTGGATAACGCGATCTAAGTCGACAATGATATACGAGAATAGGTGATAGCAAACATTCATATAATACACTCTGAATGGAGTCAGATCACGGGCCGCCACAGAATCTTAGAAAATATAAATTAAAATATAAATAATTCACGTATCTGAACAGAATTAAAAGTAATTTATTGAATAGTACATTATAAGATTGAAAATTAATTTAAATAAATTATTCACTTGTAAAAGAAAAAAAAGGAGACATGATATTGATTTTAATACCTTGAGATATACTTCAATTGCAATTCGAATAGTTAGAAAGAAACACATTTATGTTAATCAATGCCTTATATTTAATGTCTAATATGATCAACTAATGTTATTTTTAAGTATTAACATATCACTAATTAACTGTATTTATGTACTTACAATTGATTGACCACTGGGTGGTGATCAATGTCTTGCTTGTCTAGTCCTTCTTAGTGCAGATCGAATGCTATCGATCACGTTGCAATGTGGCCACCAGTCCAGGTGATTCGACACTGTGGGCACTATGTATTGAGATTTAGATGGTGGTTGGAGGTAGTCGACAGGAAACCCTGGACCCAGGTTTCGTAATACCTGGCACTCGTCAGCAAGGTGTACCTGTAATCCTGAGGGAACTGGTGCTCCCTGGCGGGTTCGATCTCGTGTCACCCAGCTTCACAGTCAGAGACGTTACCACTGAGCTATCTGAGCACCAGTTCTCTCAAGATTGCAGGTACACCTTGCTGACGAGTGCCAAGTAGCACGAAACCCAGGTCCAGGGTTTCCTGTCGACTACCTCCATCCACCATCTAAATCTCAATACATAGTGCCCACAGTGTCGAGTCACCTAGACTGGTGGCCACATTGCAACATGATCGATAGCATTCGATCTGCACTAATAAGGACTAGACAAGCAAGACATTGATCACCACCCAGTGATCAATCAATTGTAATTACATCTCAGTCCTACAGGAGGTTAGTCACGGCTCGGATAGCTCAGTTGTATTTATGTACATTACATGATACTTTGTAAAAGTTTTATTCCATGCCGAAACAGTAGGTATTGACATGGTATCAGATATTGATTTTTTTTTAAATATTCGTTGCAATCAGTACTTAAAATAAAAATACACTCTGTTAGATCTAACTCAATCAAAATTTGTACTAAAAGATGCTTTAAACTACTGAGTGATACGATGGATGGTAAACCTAGAAAACTGCTGATTATATTATAAGCAATGATGGATAGTGGCTAGCAGTGGAATCCAGGACGCGTGTTTCGTCCTGTTCGGGACTCGTCAGCTGGATGTACCTGTATTTCAGAGTTGATGTTCACTCTGAGACTCGAACCCAGTACCACTCGCTCCAAACGCCATCGCTTTATCCACTTAGCTACTGAGTCCTGATAGCCACTTGCTTGTGCAATGGAGTGAATCTAAATTCATTTGGTGTTGTTTGGCTTGTATCCTCCCATTGAGGTTTAAGACTGCAATTGATCAGACTGACAATAGTACTCTAAATAGCATTTCGAGAACCAAATATTTGGCTGAATCAACTAGGTACCATATCAATAATATTAATAGTAAGGAATTTTGAGTAAATGTAAAATTGTGGGTGTTTAATCCAAACTTATCCCATTTAATCTTAGCAAGACCAGTATTTACTCTTTGACACATGGGAGATTATTAACTAAACTCAAGAATTTGAGGCACAAATTGTTTCACAATTAAGTTGGAGATAAATAATTATCTAATAATACACTGGTTGAAACTGTTAAACAAACAGTTACCAACGTATCAATGAATCATCACTTTAATAACTCATAGTAATGATGATAGGTCTATGCTCTTTCACAAGGAGTAACAGGAGTAAGTAAGTAATGACCTCTTTTAAAATTTAAATATACAGTGACCAGGTCATATGGAAAAAGTTATCATCCATTTATTATAGTTTGATAGTGGTATTTTATATTGAATACAATCCTATGTTTATATTAAAACTGATTTGTACTTTTTCAATTGTATTTAATTATTATTTAAAAAGAGTTTCATTTCAAACGTGGGAAAATTGAACTAAATACTATTTTATTACTTATTTTAACTAAATTGAACCATTCAATTAATGAAATTATCAAGAAAGTACAAGTATTTATAAATAGCCGGATACCATCAGCAATAGCCTTCTGTGGGAGAGGACAAACCAACTTCCAGCTGAAGAAGAAATTAGGAAAAGACGATGGAAATGGATAGGACATACATTACGCAAATCGTCAAACTGCATCACGAGGCAAGCCCTAACTTGGAATCCTGAAGGGACGCGAAAAAGAGGAAGGCCAAAGAACACATTGCGTCGGATAATAGAAGCAGATATGATCACGATGAATTACAACTGGACGGAGCTAGAAAGGATTGCCCAGGACAGGGTTGGATGGAGAATGCTGGTGAGTGGCCTATGCTTCTTCACGAGGAGTAACAGGCGTAAGTAAGTAAGTAAGTAATTAATGATATTCATTGTACAATTGATTTTCATTATTTATCGGTTCATATTTCAACAATATATTAATTGTATTTTTTCAATGATGTTTTTTTTATCCAATTTTCAGTTTAAAACTCAGTTAAAAACAATGTCTAATGATTAATGAGTGATTTTACACATTTGTTTCTTATTGTTAATTGTATTAATTACATTACTTTTTGTCATCATTAGTGAAAAATACAAAATAATAATAAAACACCCCACAAGTGCTCACACACACACAACTGCATCAAATACTATTCATATAAAACAAAGTATCGATGACTTTCAGTAGTTATAGGTTTGAAAAACACAATGTTTTTAAAATGTAACTTTAATATTTATCAGTTTAGATTATGTGTTAATTGAAGCTAGACCATCATGGAAAACGTGAGAGCACTAGACGACCGTTTTGTTCTATTGTGGGACTTCTCAGCAATTCGCGTACATGACCCCGCCTCGCGGGAATCGAACTCAAGAACTACCAGTCTCGCCTATGAGCACTTAACCACTAGACCATTGAGCTGGCCGGCATCCAATGGTGTTAATGTCTAACTTCAATTAACCTATGAAATTGAGCGTCACCATTGTCTTCAGAGAGTTGCTATCTCACTAGAGGTTAAGCGTTCATGCGCGAGACCAATAGATCCTGGGTTCAAATCTCGCAAGGCGAAATCGTGGATGAGAACAGCTGAGGAGTCCCACAATAGGACGAAACGGCAATCCAGTGCTTCCAGGTTCTCCATGGTGGTCTAGCTTCAAATGATTCATGATTTCAACCATTGAAATTACTATAATATCCACACAAAAAAACCCTTCTGATATTATTATATTCATCCATTATATGGGCATATATATGTAATAAACTTTAAAACAGTTAATCCCTTTGGTAAATTTCGATAATCCAATGAGAAGAAGAAGGTTATCAGAATGATGTGATATATTTGCTTAATACACTTCGAACAATTTTATCACACATATACTTGTTAAGAACATTTTTATATGAACACGAATAGGTCAACTAGACAAGTTAAAGATAAGCCGTAACAAAGAAAAACAAAGTACACAAAAACAATGTGGTAACCATTCTGGATAATAATTCAGTATTACCAGGATAGGTTAAGGATGTTAGGATGTGCAGAAAAATATACCAATAGTTATCATGTTAAGTCAAATGTTGTCCTTGGACGTTAAATGTATATTTCCTATTGGTCGATATTTACTTCACTTGTTTAATATTGTGTAAATGTTGTTTTCTATTTTTATGATACGATGTGGTATGTTTGGTTAGTATATAAATAGAGTATGTCTGAAATACAATGATTCATATCTCAGAGGCTGTGACTTTCGTTTCTGGACTCAATTGGCTGGGTTAGACAGCGAAGCAGGGCCAATCAGGACACTAGGTCGTTCGTACGTGTTTACGTGTCACAGAGGCGATCGATATAAACGCTGTTTATCATAACCTGCAGTCACACGTTACAACAAAGGATAAGTACAAATTGTTTTTGAACACTTAAAAGAGGTTTTCAGTTTCCGTGTAGCCAAGGCTTCCATAAACCTTAGTATAGGTATTTGAGGGATTTTGTACAACACTACAAACGCTGACTTGATATGTGTGATAAATTTTAATTTTTCTTCTCTGTATTCTGCTTTATCACGAAATTGTGTTAAATTGCCTCATTATCAAAAATTTGATTGATCGAAGTCAAAGAACTATGATAATTATAGTGAGTAATTAATCTTTGTGTACTGTATACATAGAAAAGGATTTTTAAATTGAACATACAAAACAATAGAATTCTATTTTTGCCTTCTTCTCGTATTTGCCTATGTCATAACTGTACAGTACATAGATAGAAAATGAAAAGCGATCTTAATATTTTGTTCAATCACAATTTATTATGCATCCATCATGGGTTCCTTAGCAAATCTATACGTATGTATGAGAAGCCTTGGTATATATATACATATATATATATATATATATATATATATATATATATATATATATATATATATATATATATATATATATATATATATCAAGGCTTCTGTCATGAGCATCTATTCAAAAAATGAAACCTTTCGCAAAGTAAATTAAATAAATGGTTAATTGATTATCAGATGAACAGTATTATTTGAAACGATTTCATTGTTTTCTTACTTCTTGGTCACACATACACATAAACACAAACTACCTTGAATAAATGTATAATAGTGAACTACTTACTTGGTTGTCCATTAAAATAAGCAATTAATTAACTAATTAATAAGATAAACAAAAAAATCTGAGTAATAATGACGGTAGTTCGATGAATTTCTTGTTTTCCTTTTTTTGCCTAAAGAAAACTTTTAAGCCTTTCACTCATGTTTTATTGGTCTTCCCCTCTTTCCTTGTCTCCCTATCCCTCTTTGTCTTATCCACTACGTTTTATTGTCATCATCATCATCCTCATCGCTATCATCATTATATTTCTGCTCATCTTATTCTCTACTTCTATCTCTTTATTATTAGTTTTTATGCTGAAATATAATTTCAATTAAACTTATCTTTGTTTTCTTTCTTTTTTCTTATATTTCAATTTAGCTCATGAACTGAAAGGATTTGTTTAATCCTAATCTTTTATTTCATTTATTTCTTGTTTGTAACTCATTGTCTATAATGTGTGTGTTTTTTTTTCAAGTTTCCTTTTACTCAATAATAACTATACACAAATACAAAATCATATACACGTGCTGAATTCTCTCTCTCTCTATATGTATACTAGGCCTTATTTGCCTTAATATTATTGATAGGAGTAGTCAACTAAACGCCATTTTGCTCACCTTTAGTTTCATATTCAGTCTATTTTATTATTATTATTATTATATTCCTATATTTCATTCGGTTTTTTAATTACATATAGAAAGTCTAAAAGGGTTAATATGTATAGAAATATATAGAGTTGATCCTATTATTTAAATTACTCTGATTTCTGTCCTGTTTTATCTATCCATTTACAGGATTCAGTTTACTAATACTACGAGTTTACTGTATATATATATACGGTATAAATATAAAAATATTAAAAAAAACAATGGCTATGCCTATAATGGAAATCGATTTTAATGTTCTATTTGTCCATCAACTCAGTTGATTGAGTATAAGTATAAAATTGTATTGTGTTTTAGTGGAAAGTAAAATGTATTAGAATTGTATGTTGTTTTTTTTCTTCAAATTTATTTATCAATTAGATATAGGAATAGGTTGATTATTAGAGTATAAACGTCAGAGGAAAAAAAAATGTAGTTTAGTAATATGTTTACTTTGTGTTTCCTATTATTGATAATAGAAAAAAAAACAGGACATAAGTTTCTCTTAATTGGTTTTATTATTTGATAATTCTTAATTATCAGAAGGGGTTTGTGGAGATTTTAGAAATTTTCACAGATTTAAATCATGAGTCAGTTGCAGCTAGACCACCGTTGAAAACCTGGAAGCACTGTACGGCTGTTTCGTCCTAGTATGGGATTCCTCAGCAGTGCGCACATAAGATCCCGCCCTTACGAGATTCGAACCCAGGATCTATCAATCTCGTGTGCAAATGCTTAATTGTCTAGACCACTGAGCTGTCCGGCATTCATTGGTGTTAATGTCTATGTACAACTAATCCATGAAATTGAGCCACCGTTCACAATTGTCTTCAGTGAATGATTAACTCAAAACAAAATACCTCATGAAGCCAGTAACTAGTTAGCATACTATTATTATTATTATCAGAACTAGTCCCATACTAGAACAAAATGGCCGTTTAGTGCCTTCAGGTTTTCCATGATGGTCTAGCTTCAGTGGACTCATGAATTCAACTATAAAATTACTAAAAATTTCCACAAAACCCCTTATGATATTAGAAATATGTTTTGAATATATAAATTTATCACTTTAGTGTTATATTTATTATCGTTTAAAAATTCTCATCATATTAAAAGACTAATATTTGAACGAAGACTATTTTTTTGATAAATTTTCTTCAGGTTCTACAATTATATATCCAAATTATTAATCCGGAAAATGACCGGCATTTTGTGCTCGCGAACACCTTCCAGTATGGATAAACAAAGGTCTGGTGAAGAAAGTGAACAGCTGAATTTTAACCCATTTAATACAAACTGGTCATAGTATCAGTATTTACCAGTCCTTATTTATAAGGTCAGTAAATTTTTGCCAAAATATTTCAGACTCAAAGTCCTTCAAACGACTAAAGCAGTAGCCATCCGGATGAAGAAACTGGAGCTATGCATTCAAAAGAAATATCTTTAACCACTCCTCCTCCCATGGTCAATCTCAAGGCCAATTAATCAATAATAATCTTAGCTATGGATGACCTAATTTGACTGTTGTACTTACGAACTTTCTTAGTCAAATGTAATTTTCTCTGTTATCTTTATTTATTGTATCCTTTGTATTATTATTGTTATTGATTAAACATCATTGTTAATCTTGCCAATACATGATTCATTCACTTTGCATTCATTTCTCCTTAGTACATCTGACTAATTTTTCACACAATATAGCCTTCCACTAAACATTTGATGGAATTGTGATTGCATTATTATTTCTTTCACCAGATCTGACCCTTATTTATTTGGATCATGGATCTTAGATTTCACTTAACATACATACAGATTCAAGTTAACATTCTATATGTCATATCAATATTAACAATTTTATTCTAATTTGTTTGACAATCCTAAATTCACATGGTTTGAATGATTCACTTTACCCTTAACCTGGTCATTTTTCGGATTATCGATTTGGATATATAATTGTAGAACCTGAGGAAAATTTCATTGAAAGGAATATTCGTCGTTCATTTATTAGTCTCATAGTTATTAGATTTAGCAAATTTAATTTGAGTGAAAAATAACAATCGATTTCTATGCGATTTCATTTATTATTGTACTAGATATATAAGTTGATATCATTATGGACTTAGGTTTACAAAAGACGATAATTAAGGCATCATTTTAAAAATGTTTCATTTCCTCTATTTTAAAGCTTCTTACAAATTTTAGATAAATTAGTAAAGAAACTAGTTTATTACGATTCATCGGATCATTTCATTTGCAGAGGTGACCTGGTATTTGATGTAACAACTTTACTACTGATCCAACCATTTGTTAAACATTTGCTTGTGAAAAATTTAAGAAAATGGGATAAGTATAAATGTTTTAATAAGCCTATAAGAATGAAAATGAATGCAATGGATAGTAGTCTCAGTACTCACATAAGGACTTTGTAAGTATTAAGAATCACATGTTTACAATCTTGGTATTGTGATTTTTAGGGATCAGAAAAATGACTGAGTAGTCTTTTCTTATTCTAATTTCTTTTAACTATTTACTAAACTTGTTAAAAATACCATGTGTACATATTCTGGTGATCTAAAAGTAAGCATGGTAACACCACACATTATTACAGTCAAAGGTATATTACTGAACATGACCTTGTGAGTGATGAAATTGTTTAAGCTATCATCCAGTGAACCTAACTTGTATGGTACTCCCTAACAAGTAAGTATTTCAGTTCATATAATCTAACTGAATACCGATAATAAGTAAGCTTATTAGGCTATCAGATAAAACTTTGGTTTTATCATGACTTTTCTCATTTTTCTGATATGGATTACAATTACATCTATTATAAAGTCCAACAGTTCATTAGTGAAGTGTATATATAGTTGCTTTCTCATTTTCTCCTTACACTTTCTTTAGTTTTATTTACTTCCGTTGCCAGTTTTTACAATTAACTAGTTTTAAGTAATAAATTTATTGAATTTAGTTTCATATTTATTAAGATTATTTCATCATTTCCTGTTATTCATAAGATTGTATTCTACTATTGAAAAGAAGCCATTGTTTATAACGTTGGTAATAAGAAAAGTTTATTTCCTTCATTTTTATAATCCATTATATTCCTATACATACTTATAATTAACTCCTAGACAAAATGACTGACAGTATAGATGTTTCCATTTATAAAAAAAAGAAGAAGTAATAATAATCATTTTCATCAAGATACTCATAATTAATTAGTAACATTTTGAATACCGAAAATTCCTCTGAGCAATTAATTATTCATATTTGTTAAGGTCAGATATAAATGAAAAACATTGAAAATGTAATGAATGACATTATCTTATCTAAAGTATTTTAAATGGGTCAACGAATATAGAATGATGAATAAGAAGAAGAAGATACACCCCTTTCTTTCTTATTATTTTTTTTAATAATCATTTGACTACAAAATAAAAAAACTAGTGGGGAGAAATGGTTATTGGACAACTTTTTTCCCCATCAGTTATTGTAATTTAAAGCAAATTCGTTGCAAAAATAATCAAATATTAAGTCATGAAAGTAATGATGTAGTTATTTACATCAATTCCAAAAATTTCAGAGGATAGGCATAATGGTATAACGTAGTATATCTCTCAAAAGTAACTATGTATATAAAGTTCTCATAATATCCTAGTAAAAGATCTATAAAATTTAGGTGGATTCAGACACATTTAGATGTGAGATCAACTAGCTTACCACTTGTGTTTAAAGTATAAAACTAATCACAAATACAGGTACGGATCAACCTAACATTATGATTTGTAGTTTTCATACTTTTTATATGAAACTAACTTAAGTCACAAAAAGCATTATCATAGGCCATATACGAAGTTTTTATTGTTATTTTGAACAGCACTATCAGCCCTTGCTTTCACATGGTAGGAATAGTCTATATAGACAACAATTTTCAGGTTAAAACTAATCCTTATTATTATTATTAAATAGACAATACAGTATAATCAGTTAGGAGGTAATGTAATTCATGTTTGGAATTTCGACTTAAAACGAGATTTAAAAAAAAAACAAAGACGAAGTAAAAACAGAAGGAAGACTTACGTAATTCTTTCGTCATAATAGTTACTTTATTGCTTGGGTCAGACATTCCCAATAGATTACTGACGGCACAAACCTCTACCATATACATTGTATATGGTTTTAAATCAGTTAATTTATATTGTAATGCACCATGTAGGTGAAATTGTCTTGCTGGAATATCTGTTAATTGTTTTTTATTTATGATTGTTTGTCCATTCTCCATTTCATATAAAAGTACTGTATATGAATCAACAGTATGTTTAGTAGTCGTAGTGGTTTGTTGAATATCAGCTGATTGTTTAGCTGGTGACCACTGGAGAAAAGCAAATGTCGGCCCTTTTTCTAAACACATTAAATCGATAGGCGGTGGAGGAACTTCTGTAAGTTAAACAGAAAAAAAAAGCATTTGTAATTCTAATGATAAAGATTTATAGAATGATTTGCATTGTTGTTTAACTCATTAATTTACTGAAGTACATATTAAATATGAAAGTGAATTTCAGTTTAAGAACACACAACTTTAGGTGAAGTAAGCTGATTTTACTTTGTTGACAGTTGACCAGTTTTGTAAATATAGTTAATTAAATATCCATTGGAAAGATGAGACACTAATTATTGATTTTGTCCGTATGTTCAGTTTTGATAACTACAGATCAAAAGATAATATCTGATAGTATTGTGATAAAATGATCTACAATGAACTTAAATGTCAATTATTAACTTCTGTGAATGATCATATAACGTTAGTTTAGTCAACAGCTTTTCAATAGACCATTGCTGAAAAATTATATGTGCTTTTAGTGTGAAACTGCTTAATTTCTATGAAAATCTACTTGATCAAAAGTAGAGACAATCGATTACAAAACGAAGTGGAGAAAGAATGAATTACATGCTGAATTTTTTGAGTCAACCGTTTAATAAAGTAAGAGGAACAAGCCAAAAATAGTAAGTATGAACAACAGAAGTAGAAGAATAAAGGAATTCGAAAAAGATCTAACAAATGATAAAACCACTGTTGTTCAATTTAGAATGACATTTTTAAAAAAAAATGATAGTCAACTATGGATGTTTAAAGAAGATTAGTTTTAGAGCGATTTATCATTATATTAACTTATCTAATTCCACGATCCATAATCTTATGGAGAATTGATGTAAACCAGTTGTTTTTAAGAAGTACTTCTGTAGTATACATATCCAGTTTTACAGAGTATTGAACTAAACAACTTCATGTTTTGTAACAATCCCGTTGTATTCAATCCATTACAATCTACTTGGTCATAAAATACTACTTCTTTATGCTATATCCAAATGAAAATTATGAATGGTAACTTTTGAGAAAAATTTATAGATCAATATGATACATGTATTTTATTATGTAACCGTTAAGTAGCTGAACTATGCACATTCATGTTCCTCTTTTTATAAGCTTTATTTTGACTTATATATTATTATTATACGATTTACCATTCTTAAGTTATGCTCAGTCTATTACTTACTACTTCTTACATTCACAGCCACTTTGAGCTAGATCTTGTACATGTTATTTTCTATTTTATAGTGCAATGAAGGCTGTTTGATGTTTATATAAGTCTAGTATGTTTGAAGTACATGATTCATACGTCGGAGGCTAATATCGGTGTTCTGGACTCAGCAGTCAGGGTTAGACAAGAAGAAGGACCGATAAATACTCTAGACTGGTCCTACAGGTTTTTGCGTCATTGCTCTAGTCGATAAGTCACTGTTCTCTAATTGACGATATCATTACATAATATATTAATAGGGTACAAAACCACAAGTTACAACACTTTATTATTAAACTTATTTTACTGAGACTCAAGAAAGTCTTTGTTAAAATCTATCTATTACCTAATCAATAGTGATAATGATAAAACAATTATCAATTAAAGATTTTCTTTTAATCTGAAACAAACTTTTTACTGAACTATATACAATCATGACATTATATTCCGATAGATTTAGTACTCTCAGACGAAATGGTCGTCCAGTGCTTCCAGGTTTTCCATGATGGTCTAGCTTCAATTGACTCATGATTTCAATCAGTGAAATTTCTAAAATCTCCACAAAACCCACTCTGATAATAATCATCTACTCACTAGTGACTGACTTCAAGAGATAATCCTGGAGTTCTAGTGAGAAGCCGTTACCAGTGGAGTTCAACCAGGTCTGTTGTGAGATATTAGCTCTTTGAAGACAATGGTGTACGGTGGTGCAACTTCGTGGATTGGTTGAAGTTAGACATTAACACTGTTGGATTCCGGCCAGCTCAATGGTCTAGTGGTTAAGTGCTCATACGCGAGACTGGTAGGACTTGGGTTCGAATCACGCGAGGTGGGGTCATGAATGCGAACTGCTGAGGAGTCCCACAATAGAACAAAACGGTTGTCTAGTGCTCTCAGGTTTTCCATGATGGTTTAGCTTCAATTGACTCATGATTTCAATCAGTGAAATATATATATCTACACTTCCTAATTTTAATTGGTTCTCCATTTTAGCGTTAATTTCTTGTTGTTGTTGTTGTTGTTTTATCCTTTTTCATTATTGAAATTTAATCAACTAGACTTGAATAGAATAGAAGCTTCAAAATAAATCAATTTAGATTTTATTCTGCTTAGTGAAATCTTATTTGTTTGTTTTTTTTCGTTGTGTTTTTTTAAAAGTTTTAAACAAAACTCTTTTCAATAAAATCTAGTTCATTTAACCATAACTAATCTGTTTATATTAAAATGTTCACTTAGCTAACTATTTAAAAAATTAATAAGAGAATTATATAGAAATAATAGAATTCAATAACAGAAAAAAAATTGGGTTTTTTTTCTATATTCGAAAAAAACAATAACATTTTTGATATTTGACATTATTTTATTAATTGAGATCATGAGTCAATTGAAGCTAGACCATCATGAAAAACCTGGAAGCACTGGACAGCCGTTTCGTCTTATTGTGGGACTCTTCAGTAGTGCGCATCCACGACCCCACCTCGCGGGATTCGAACCCAGGACCTGTCAGTCTTGCGCCAGGCGCTTAACCAATAAAGTTAATGTCTAACTTCAACTAATCCACAAAATGTTTTATTTGTTTATTATTAATCTTTCTTTTCGATGAAACGTTTATCCGATTTTTTTGTTTGTTTGTTTTCGATTGAGATCATGAATCGATTGATGTTAGACCACCATTAAAAACTTGAAAGCACTAGACGGCTGTTTCGTTCTATTGTGGGACTCCTCAGCAGTACGCATCCACCATCCCTCCCAGAGGTATTTGAACTCAGGGTCTTTGGTTGGTTGACTGAATTGAATTATTATTACCTAATTATTTATCATTAACTTATTTGAAGAATTTGTTATTGAACTTTCTAATTAAAGTATTTGATTTAGTATATCAACTAGTTTAGAAATGAATATCAATATTCATTGATCATATGTAAGATATTAATAATATTGGCTGAAAGTCATATGTTATTAAGGAGTAATCAATACTATATTAGATATTAAAAAACCCAGAATATTTCTGTCTAGTTTCATTTCCGTTAGTTCAATACCATTAATGTTCAGTACAGTGATAATTTTTTCTTAAGTTAGTCAATTTGCAGTATAACAAGAAGATCTGTGAGTGTTATCGGTGATAAATGTTTCTTTTTCTAACATTTTTTTTAACTGTCCACAATCATTTCAGGGATTGATCTCGAGTGAACTGTTTTCCACGATTGATCTTTAACATAAAATTTTGAGGAGTCCCATGATACAATGAAACAGCTTTCTAATGCTGAGTTGATCTGAATAGTTTATGAATTGTAGTTAGTCAGCGACAAAAAATACCATTAAATACTTCTTATAAAAATATATCTATTCAATAATTCGCCAATAGTTTTAACAGAGTATCTAAATTAACTTCGTTAGAATTTGTATTCTGCACTCATTTCAAGGTATATCTTACAAATTCATATCAAGATATTTTTGGAATTCTCGATTCGGTTTTATAAAATATGGAGATAGTCCTGTATTAGCGTATTCTAATTTGACTGACACTGAATCATACCATATTATGTGCTCTTAAGGTAGCCATATTAGCACAACTAATGGCATTCACATAATTTGTCAATGTGTATCAAATTTCTTGATCTAAAATATAGTAAAATAATCTCTTCTTTAGATAGACGCTTCTGTAAGGTTCCATTATAGAACGATACAATTGTTCTAGTCGTTCCTAATTTTCAATGGTTTTTAAGTTGAACTCACTCCGTTTGACTTTCCACAAACTGTTCATCATCATAACTTTTTGGGATTTTATTCTGACTTTTGCCGGTAGAGGTTGATTTCTCTCCATTTGATGTCTCGTTAATTGAACATTTTAGTTGATCAATTCTCCTACTATCAATTTATTTGAGAATACTGAAAAACCAGAACACCAGTTGTTGGGGAATTTTATTGTTAATAATTGATAAAATCCACATGCATGAGAGAGAAAAGCACAGTAGAAAGTGAATGAATGTGTGTATGGCTTACCCTATTCATCACATATTTTTTATTTGTTTTTGTGTGGCTATAAATATCAAGTCACGCTTTGTTATAATGAGTCGGCTTGCACACCTTCCTCACTTCTCTTCGCTTTCTCGTTTTCCATTCAAAATGTCTATGCTTGAAGTGACCTCATCCGACACAACCTCTATTTGGCTTCTTATTACTACCATCACACAGACGGGGTTAGCCTAGGTAATATATATGGTTAAATAGAAGATCTATGTTCATAGCATATTCATTCGTTCATATGAAACGGAGTCAGATTAGAGAGCCATAAAAGCCACTCAAAATTCTAAATTGAGGTTACATTCATAAAATCACTTTATTGGTCCCTCATTTATTCATGTTCACGTTTAATGTTTTTTTTTGTTTGAATCAATTTTCTTGTTATATTATATAGTGTTCAGCCTATTTTTACGCTTCCTATATATATATTGGATTTCTTTATTTATAACCGTGGTAAATTGCTGATCAACATTCATTATATTAGTATTACAGGCAGTTCACTTCTGGGCTTTAATTATACATATCTATAGGTACGTATACTTATAAAAATAGACGTTTTAATTAGCATTATTAGCAGAGATGAATCAAGGCTAGCCATAAAATCTAGGACACGCGTTTCTTCTTACTTGGAACTCGTTAGCTGGATGTACCAGCATGTCTAATCATCATTGAGAAAATCCAAACAACCTTTGAATATTATTCGACAATAGGTTGTTAACGATTGCTAAACTTAGTCAGATTAAATATTAAGCTTATGTGTAAGAAGGGAATTTACTTAAAACATTTTTAATAAATGTTTTCTCATTCGTCACGTATAGAAATTATACAGACGTGCCTTAAACATATTTCTAAATTTTAGTTACTGGCTTTTAGGTATGACATCAAAATATGTCTTATCAAACAATAACAAAAGAACATACATTATATACTGGGCTTACTATCAAATGAATTAAGTTAATTACATGATTATTAAGGAATTTAACTCCCATTTTGGTGTTGATCAAAGGGTTAAGAAAATAGAATAGATGGGACTTGATTATAAAAATATAAAAAGTATTTTTTGACACTGTATCCAAATTTATTTGTAAAGGGTATGTTGTAATTTAAATCAACTATGTAACTAGATTAACTGGTCAAACGTTTACATCAAAGTGTTATGGATTTCTCCGAATATAAGGCAGCTGCCGTAATAGATCATTAAATGAATTATTAATTTGAAGAAAGTGGAATGATACCATGTAATAAACAACAAGAGAACTCATAATTTATAATTAAAGATCTTCTGTCTTTAATTATGCTCCCAATCCAACCAACAACAACTTTTGCTTCATATGAAATTGAAATCACTCGAGATTATACAGCAATATAACTTTGTTATTAACAAGTATTTCGAATTTTGAATGTCACCGTTTTGAGAAAGTGATTATCAAAAGTCTATTGTTTTATTATGACTCAAAAATAACGTTTTATCAGAATGGTCATTTAGTGCTGTTAAAATACTATTTTTAATTCATGGTTTCCACATAATCGAGTTTTTTGGAATGATTTGGTTTCCATCTACTGATTATAAGCTGCAATCAAGGGAGTGAAGTGAATATTAAGTTCTCAGACCATTCTAGGTTTTTGAAACAAGTAATACATCCTACCTAACTACACGCAATATACATAACATTTAAAGATTATCAAGTTCCCAGTAATTGTACACATTTTACCTCATCAATTAATAGAAAAGTTCACCGTTCGTTTAAAACATTAAACTACAGAAATCCTTTATTCATTATACAGATGTAGTTTTTGTTCCAAAAAGGTTGATTCAAATGAAATGGATTCTGCAAGTTTACAAATTTAAACTTCAGAATAATACACTTCAATGTTCATTCTGATTATATCATGCAAGTTAATAAGTAAATTTTACTACATATAGCCAATAACAATTTGTAAATGGTGAATTATTTGTGTAAGTTAAGCATTTAAGTTAGCTATCATTTCATTGCAAAAGATAATGCATTCAAATCATAGGGATTTATTCTTCCAATATTTAATGGTCTCAAGTAAAAGAAAAGTCCTTACCTGGAAAATATCTGACAGGTAAACTACTGAAACTGTTGTTATACATTGAAATATTTTGGACTTTTCAACAGAAAATGTATAAGAAATGGTTATATCCACCTATGAGCATTGTTAGTAAAATGTTTTAAAACTTTCATGGTGAATACACAGAACTAATAAATTTAATATACAGTTAAGATAACAGTAATTATTCTTATTGAGATAAATTTGACTTTAAACTAAATTATATAAACATTACTTACCGATTATTTGAATTCTAACAGGATGTTGTACAGTTCCTAAACTATTATTTGCTTCACAAATATATCTTGCAGGTTCTGTAATATCTGCTAGATATAATGTTGAAGTACCTTCAGTAAAATCTGTTATAGGTCGTTCACCATCAGTAAGCCATCTAGTAGTTGTTGTAGGATTTCCTGCTGCACGACAAGTTAAATTTGCATTATGTCCATGACGTACTCCAATTTGATCAATTTTATCAATTATTTTGGGTACAAAATAAGTATCTGTAATAAATAAAATACACACACATAAATACAAACAAAAACAAAAATTATTAAGCAAATATTACTAACCATGTTTGTTTGTTAAATTGTAAGTAGTTTGAATAAATATTCAAAAAAAACTTTAATAAATAACTTATTATATGGGAATAAAGTCCTATCGAAACGTATGACATAATAATGTTATGCAAATATATATGAATAGGTGGATTGATAAATATTATTAAAAAAAACGATTATCTCATTGAATAATAATGATAATGGCTGTATTTTATTAAAGGTGTAGAATGTTTTGTCCATGATAAAACAATAATTTCCATTTTAATGAAAAATAATAATTTTGAAAATTGTATTACCATGTTTGAATATGAATATTTGCAATGAGGATTGGCAAAGGAAGGGTAGTATTCTTACAATTAAAGAACATATGGAACTCAAAACAACTTTCAACCAATATCAAAGTCACAATCTTCAATAAGAACGTCAAGACAGTTAGTTCTACTGTACGGAGCTGAAACTTGGAGAATTACTACAACCATCATCAAGAAGGTATAAGTATTTATAAATGTTTGCCTACACAAGATTCTCAACATCCATTGGCCGGATACCATCAGCAACAGCCTTCTGTGCGGGAGAACAAACCAGCTTCCAGTTAAAGAATAAATTAGGAAACGACGATGGAAATGGATAGGGCATACATTACGCAAATCGTCAAACTGCATCACGGGGCAAGCCCTGACTTGAAATGGTGAAGGGAAGCGGAAAAGAGAAAGCCCGAAGAACACATTACTTTGGAAAATAGAATCAGATACGAAAAGGCTGAATAAAAACTGGAAGGAGCTGTAAAGGTTTGCCCAAGACAGGGTTGGATGGAGAATGCTGGTGAGCGGTCTATGCTCCTTCACGAGAAGTAACAGGCGTAAGTAAGTGAGTAATGATATTTATGATAAATTCACTATATGATTTTCATAGACAGCTACATCTCTGTGTTAATATGGTATGACAACTCGAAATGATGTACGTACGTATGAAGTTCAACATTGTTACTGATTGACTGACTAACTATCTGAGAAGTAAATGTTTTAGACACTTTGTAACTGTTCATTCGATTTATTTTTTGCGGTTCATGTTTGTGATTGGTCAAATTTATTATTAAACTATTGAATTCAGAGAACATAACTCGATGAAAATGATTCATTTGAATTATAAACTTTTTGTAAAGGAACTTAAAATAGTACAGTGAAGACTTTGCTTTTTGAAAAAAACCATACTGAATTGCAATCCAAAGCTTAGAATTGACTTAAAGAAATCGAATTGATGATGCTAAAGTTTAGATTGATTATTATTTATCACTAAAATGTTATTATAACGATCATTGACCCAATACTTGAATGCACTAGCAGACATTTTTAAGCTTTATTTATTTTTATGAATATCATTTGATTTCATCTTCCAAATTAATCATTAATTTTCACTAACGTTCATCATCAAAAGATTTTGTGAAGTTGGTATGTAATCATGATTATTTGGAAGATTATTCTGCGTTTGATTTGGATTCCAAGTAAAATATATCTAAATGTGTTCATTACAACATTTTCCCTGAATTGAATACTTGTCAATTTATGACTAAAATAAACGAGGTCGACAGTCCTAGGGATTACCCATTAGCAAATCAATGCGGCAAGTACAACTTATCACTGATATCCGATATCATTAAATGACGCTTAGTAGCTGAAGTAAAGAGGAATACATTTTTCTTTTACATATAAATTTAAAATGATATACATTATACTACTTTAATAAACTAGAATAAAGTAAATCATCTAATAAATAATATCGTTTAGAATTTCTTCTACGTTTTATTGAAGGTTGATCAAGTCAATGAATGAATAACATCTTAACTAAATACATACGATTAACATTACTATCAACTTGTAAGTTGCACAATTATTATTGATATAAAACTTACTTTTAACTCTTAAATAAGCTTTTGAACTTAATACTGATCCAGCTTGATTAGAAACTAAACATTCATAATGTCCTTCATCTGATAATAATAGATGTTCAAATAATATTGAACCAGTTCCTTCAAAGTAAAAGAAAATTACAAAAAATGCTCTGTAGATAACAGTAAATCAATAATAATAATAATAACGTTTAAAAGAAGAATATTACATAATTCCTTCATCTATTGTCATTCAACATTTGTGAATATCTAAATGATAGACAAATATTAGTGTTCATAGAAGTCAAGCCGAATTGTCAATAATCAAACATTTTGTTGGATAAATATGATTTATTATTAAGTTTACATGTATATTATGAACTTCATTTATACAATATGCATGAAATATACTTCTGTTAATAATATATGTCTAGTAGTTACATTTTACATTATGCATTTTATGAAAGCAAAGTTAAAAAGTTACATCTAATTTAGAATTTGCATAGTTCAACTTATGAAGTATAATGGAAAATAGAAATGATATATTTCTTTCTTCATAAGAATAGGGATACTTCATTAAACTTTATAACTTTTGTAAATCTAAGTTGACTTGTTAACTAGCAGCTTGTATACGCTTTGAATTTAACTTAACCCCTTTAAAATAAGTTTTTTCTTGATGTAACTATTGAATTATTGTAATGTATTAGAGTAACCGTATGATCGATAGTATGACGTTGTAAGTAGATGGTGTCACAATTGTTGAAAATCAACTTGATCAATAAGAAGACATAAACATTGAGAGATTTTAACTTCATTATTCAATATTACTTACAAGAATAAAGAACTCAAAATTAAGTTTACTGAATTTTAAAATCTTGTTTTCTAAAATAAACGAATGCTAGACTCATTTCAAAGTACATTAAACATTATGAAACTTAATACAGATTATTACAAAAATAATCTATGAAAAACACTTACTAATATAGGAGTTGTGGAGATTATTAAGTTTTTGATTGAGATCATGAACCGATTGATGTTAGAACACCACCTTTGGGAACGTGGAAAAGAATTCTCGGAGTTCTAGTGAGAAGCCGTGACCAGTGGAGCTAATCCATGTCGGTTAGAGACAGGTATCTACCTCAGTACAACGAAAGTTGGTTGCTCGATTTCGTGGATTGGTTGATGTTAGACACTATCACCATTAGATGTCGACTCAGTGGTTCAGTAGGTTAAGTGTTCGCGAGCGAGACCGAAGGCCTTGGGTTCGAATCCCGCGAGCAGGATGGTGGATGAGCACTGTTGAGGAGTCTCACAACAAAACGAAACGGTCGTCCAGTGCTTCCAGGTTTCCAAAGGTGTTAGTCTAACATCAATCGCTTCATGATCTCAATGAAAAACAATTCATTACATATGGTGCTTATCTTGATTGCATCACAGGTCAGAATGTACAATTATTTTCTTTCATGAAAAGCCTAGTACGACTCACTTTAAAAAGTAAATAATTACTCAAAGGATGACTTCAACAAACATCTATGTTTCTATATGTTTTTGCATCACGTATGCTCTCAATATTGATTTTTATGCACTGTTTATATGTGTAATGGGCAACAAAAGATTGTGAAGAGTAAGTTTAAATGGTCCAGATTTTTGGTAAAAATGTTAAAAGTAAATAAAGTGTACTTCACGGAAACCATGGAAATTTTTATTGTAATTTCAATATATATATATATAGTAGAGATGAATAGCCTTTGTGAACCTGTTTAATGAACTGGCACCGGAGGCAATAACATTACAACCCTACTTTTAGATACTAGGAAGTTATGAAAATAAAAAGTCAGTCCCACCAAAAAATAACTATTCTGCTTAGATGACTTGTATTACTTATTCTATTTCTTGTAATCATGACTCTTCATCAGACACCACAAATTACAATATTCATGACGCATACATATATATATATAACGTTCAGACGAAATCCGGAAGCCAGACAATTCATAGACCGTATCTATTGTTGCTAATATCTATGTAACAAATCATTAGAACAAGAATGTGACGTATGTCGGCAAAATGCAAAGTTTTGAAACTTTGTTATATATAATTTCTTTCAATAAAAGAAAATATCTCTGTGGTGAAACTTAATCATGTATAGCTAAATATTAAACAGGCTTTTTTGTCATATTTTATTTGCATACATAGACACATTATATATATATATATATATAAATGCTTCCTAAAAGATGGTAAATGTTTTATACACAAAACATATGTAAGAAAACATATGTAAGAAAAAGAGGCTAAATATGAAATTCTTTAGCCGACAAGATTTATAAGTATAACATTAACATAAATCTAAATTATGAAATTAATATAATGATTGTTGTAGTTTTTTTAATTAACCCTTGTGTAATTCTGGTTTTATCATATTATTAGCATGGATGGCTATGTAAGGCTAATTTTCCATGTCTAATCAAATAAGGAGATAATAATGGAATTTTTTTGTGATGTTGAAATCACGTTTATATAAATTTTCATGGTTTTGGTGGAGTTTTGTTCTCTGAGCTGAAGTTTGTGCTGATGATGTCGTTCAGAAGAACGATGAAAGCTCCACGATCAAACCATCCAGCTCAGAGAACAAAACTCCACCAAAATCATCCACCTGAGCTACAAATTTTCTCCACCATCTCATTTTCATGTTTAAATGATTAGATTCATAAAAGACTTAAGAAGAGAAACTAAAGAATAGAATCAGGAGTTAATTTTGATAATGAATTCATTGATAACTTGTTGTTGTTATGCTCGTAATGATCTAAATTATGCATTAAACCTTAAGGGATATTTGAAATTCATCCTGGTTCAATCCATAGAACACCACAGAGATAGGTTTGCCTGTTGGTTTGCAATTTTTAAAGCATGTATCTCCAGTGTTCGAGGAAGTACACTGGTTTCTTTAGGTGTTCAGAAACACCACACTAACGAGCACTGAATGATTTTTGACGTCGGTTCATTACTTCATGCCCATCTCCTACAACGATCTAAAATCCGAAAACAGTGAATGTGATCTACTTAGTCAGGCCAATGAACAGATTTGATCAGCTTTTAGCACTCAATAAACATAACGTTGATTATAACTCAGTAATCAGTTAGTTAAAATGAATTATTATCAATCTCATTTATGCACTCCAATAAATATTCATATCTTATTAGAATATGAGGAAAATCGATATATATTTTGCTCTTTATGAGGTTGTTGTTTCCTGCTCTATTAAAAAAAGACCATAGAGCAACCATAGTTTTTGACTGATCAGCTTTTCAGTAGTGTAAAGCAGAATCATCTCAACACAACTAATTTTTAACTGCTTTTTGATAAACTATCTTCTGTTTCTTCTTAAACAACGATATAAACCCATATAGTAATCTTTATTGAAAAGTATTATAATATTATTTTGACTGATACTGTTAGTTGTTTCGATTTTTAATTTCTCCATTTGTTCGTTATGGTATTGATCTTTGTTTAAAGAAAGTTATTTCTGTAATCACTCTGACTAAGATAAACTGCATCTTTATATGATTATTCAAAAAATTCTATGAAATATAATTTAAGAAGAGAATAAACCAGGGTACGTGAAATGTTTATGGAACACTAATTTAATGAAAACCATTATTAAACGAGTGTGCATCATTGAATATCTTTTCACGGATATTAATCGCTGTTTATTAGGAAAAAACAATGAAATCAAACAAGCAGACTTCTATTACATTTCAAAAAGCCAAAAAACAAATAATTCAATACGAGAGGATAAAAAGCGGATTGCTTTTAGTGAGCTAAGTTATTTTAATTTCTCCGCAAATGATAATAGTTTTTTTTATTTAATGGTAGACTCTAACAAAATCAAACTTGATGAAGAAACTTTGAAAGGGGTGGAAATTTTCACTTATCTGGGTAGCATCATTGATAAAAAAAAGGAGGATCTGATGCAAGGGCAGCATTCTTACAATTAAAGAACATATGGAACTCTAAACAAATTTCAACCAATATCAAAGTCACAATCTTCAATAAGAACGTCAAGACAGTTAGTTCTACTATACGGAGCTGAAACTTGGAGAATTACTACAACCATCATCAAGAAGGTACAAGTATTTATAATTAGTTGTCTACGCAAGATACTCAACATTGATGGGCCAGATACCATCAGCAACAGCCTTCTGTGGGAGGGAACGACCCAGTTTCCAGTTGAAGAACAAATTAGGAAACGACGATGGAAATGGATAGGACATATATTATGCATCACGAGGGAAGCCCTAACTTGAAATCCTGAAGGGAAACAGAAGAGAGGAAGGCCAAGGAACACTTTACGTCGAGAAATAGAAGCGGATATGAAATGGATGAATGACAACTAGAATCAATTGAATAGGATCGCCCAGGACAGAGTTCGATAAAGAGTGGTGGTTAGTAGCCTGTACTTCTCCACGAGGGGTAACAATTCAAACAAACTGTTTTAAATTGTTTTCTGTAAACGTAATAATGAAACTTAGATTTTGTTTCCACTGTTATTGATCAAATGCTATGTTTAATTGTAATATCCCTAATGTGACATTATCAGATGAATGAAAGCTAAATATATATCTCCGCGTTTTTTCACACATCAATTGGTTAAAGTTACAGTTAGTTAACCATAATCACTAAAGTTCATATTTGAATATATTTCTTAATATTCTATGATACCGTACTAGGTAACTTCTTTATAAGTAACTAACTTAAATTCAAGAAGAATGTCTATCAATTATCTCATACAATAAAATTCTGTTAATAGAAAAGCAAAAAAAAAAAACGAAATCACAATGAACTTGACTATAATCTCTATAGTTTATCAATGTTATCTATTATACTGATAATTATAAATATATCAAATGAATAGGTCATTAAACTGTGTTAACGTATAATTTACAATTCAATTATATAAATAGAATAAAACATTCAACTTCCTCTTGACATAATTCAACTATTAATAAAAAAAAAACACAAAAAAAATGGATACAAATGATCAATATTACAGATATTAGTATAACACGCATATTACAGGATATTTAAATAATAAATAAAACCTTTTTTTTTTCCAAATGACCTCTTCATCAATTTGTATATAAAATCCATTAATCTTTCATGAATTCATTTACTTTATAAATTTATTAATATTCAAATCTAATTTCAATGTTTGTTTTATTTAAAAAAAACATTCAATGTGTAAGAAAAGAGCGCGTAAATAAAAAAATTTTAAAAAAAATAAAAAACAAAAAAATTTGAAGAAAAACAATCAAAATTTAAAATCATTAATCTGATGTCTCTAAATGAACTTTTTAAACAAAATAAAAATTACTTTGAAAGTGAGAAGTTGATAAAAAAAGAAGCAAAAAAGAAGAAAAAAGAAAAAAAGAAAAAAATATATATTAACTTCCGCTTTATTCTGCACGTCATTCTTTTTTTTCTGTTTTTCATTTGGATAATTTTTGTTCTCCATACATTTTGAGGTATTTATTTATAAAAAAGGAAAGTTAAAAATATATATATATATATATATATATATATATATATATATATATATATATATATATATATATATAACTATATATATATATATAGATCTGTCTTTAGTGTTGTCAGACGCTGTTAGAGGACCGATGCATGTATATGCTTGGTCTTACGTTGTAACTGACTGACTGACTGATAGATCTGTCTAGGTAACACATTGAAAATATTTGAGAAAGTAGTTTTACTTTAATAAGTTTTTTTTGGAATTACTATTTTCATTTCGAATCCCGCGAGCGGGATTGTGGATGAGCATTGCTGAGGAATCCCACAATAAGATGGAACGGCCGTCCAGGGCTTCCAGGTTTTCAGTGGTGGTCTAACATCAATCGGTTCATGATCCCAATCAATAAATTAACAATCTCCACAACCCTTAAACTGATATTATTATTTTATTTTATTCTTTTTATTTGTTTAAAGAAAAAAGAAAAGCAAGTTATAAAACTATACGATGAATTAGTATCACTTGTCGAAAGTTTTTTATTATTTATTTTATAGATTGGAGATTGATGTCAACGGGGGGTTTGTTTTGAAGAAAATATTACGTACTTGAAATGGATTGTATTTTTTAAAATTATTATTTTACGATGTTGTGTAACATTGATTTATTATGAAAATAGGAGAAATAAATCAATTTGACACTACCTACATTATTTGAAAAGGTTAATTGATTGATCAGTCTTAATAAATACAACGCTGAATATATATAGCATTCGATCTGCACTAATAAGGACTAGACACGCATGACATTGATCGCCACCCAGTGATCAGTCAATTATGATTACATCTCAGTCTTACAGGAGGTCGGTCGCGGCTCGGATAGCTCAGTGGTAACGTCTCTGACTGTGAAGCCGAGTGACACAAGATCGAATCCGTTAGGGTGCGCCAGTTCCCTCAAGATTACAAGTACACCTTGCTGACGAGTGTTAAGAAGCACGAAACCCAGGCTTAAGGTTTCTTGTCGACTACCTCCAACCACCATCTAATCTCACAATAGTGCACGCAGTGTCGAGTCACCTAGACTGGTGGCCACATTGGAACATGATCGAAAGCATTCGAACTGCCCTAATAAGGACTAGACATGCATGACATTGATCGCCATCCAGTGATCAATCAATTGTGGCTATTTATATAAGTTTACCAAATTAGGCAGAATGAAAGCTGATGGAGATAATTCCAGATTTTATTATTAAAATATAATGTGGATGTAAGTTATAGATTTATTCTTAAAGGAATATTAGTGAAAAATGAATCTTAGTATAGAAAATAACATCAATAGTTTACAGAAATATAATACATAGTTAACTTATAATTCTTTAATCGATTCAAACAAAATGATATTATGAAAGTATGAAAGAAGATCTATCCCTGAATATGTGAAAGTAATTAGAACATTGAACTTAGGTTGATTGTTATTAATGTGCAAATATCAAAATGTATGAATAAATACATTTTAAATAATCACAAGACAGGAATATACTAATGAATTTAAAATATTCTCATTTATTTAAGTATAGGTAACTTTTTTTCATAAAAGTTCTAAACCTCCTTCCATTAGAAAATGAAGTCAGTGAGAAGGAATGATAATAAAATAATTTGGAATCAGGATTATTAATAGGTTATTCGAAATTTTATTGTGATATATCTTAACTATTTACGTTAATAAACCCCTTTAATTGAATGTAGTGAAACACTATGGTGAAGTTAGATGATGGTTGGAAGTAGTCGACAGGAAACTCTGAACCTGGGTTTCGTGCTACTTGACACTCGTCAGCAAGGTGTACCTGTAATCTTGAGGGAACTGGCTCTGCCTGGCGGATTCGATCTCGTGTCATCCGGCTCCACAATCAGAGACGTTACCACTGAGCTATCCCAGCCGCGACCGACCTCCTGTAAGACTGACATGTAATCATAATTGACTGATCACTGGGTGGTCATCAATGTCATGCGTGTCTAGTCCTTATTAGTGCAGATCGAATGCTATCGACCATCACCATTACTATGATGAAGTGAAATTTTCAGCATTTACATGATCAATATTTGAATCGTTGAATCTCATTTATGTTAAATGTATGATCCTGTTCAAATTAATCTCCGTAAATGTGATCAGTAATTACACATAAATATTATTTGATGTATGGCTTTAACTTCTTTTAGTTACTTAGTGATTACAGAAACATTTTTTTGAAAAGAATGAAAGCTCTATTATAACCCAGATGAAATTACTAAAATTACTCATAGGAAGATGATCCATATAGGTTATCAATATTACCCGAAGAACAGTTAGAATCTATTTAAATATTCTATATGTAGACTTTCTAAATAATTGAATAATTAATCGCAACAATGAAAATCAAAAGTAATTTTGAATAATGAAAACTACACAAATGACTATTACGATATTTGTGATTGTATTAGAAATGTTGTTCTTAGAAGTCATAGTCACCTGTACAAGATGAAGTTTTATTTATTATAGTTACGAACAGAATTTGGTACAAAAATAGAGTATGAACGAAATGATGTTCACTTCCAATAGTACATTCAAGATGATATGAGATATTTATCAGGTTTATTGTTAATATCTGTCACTTATAGACAAAAACTTTTAACTAGCACCATTTTGCAGAATCAGTTTATTTTACCTTTCTCTTTAGGTTAAACATGTATGAAACCGAAAATCCTCGGTTCGATTACCGCGTGTGTGGTGATAGATCCGCCTTACCATAGTAGTTTCCCACAATAGAGCAAGACAGGCATACAATACTTACAAATTTTTCAGTCATGGTTTAACATAGACCGGATTATGATTTTAGTCAGACTCAACAATCACCACAACCCTATACCTAATATTATACTATTCTGTTGAATTCACCTAATTATTATTGTTAATATTATTTAACATTCTACCTTTTCAATTTCAAAATTCGATACCATGTGATTAATCTTTATTTAATAATAAAATATTCTATGATTTAGTTAAATTTCCAAATAATGAAAGTCTACACCTTAAAAGCATTACCACTTCACTAATTTAGTCTTTTTTCTCTCATTTTAAAATAAGTTTCATATTTTAATATACAAAAAACAACAAAGGCTATTATGATAACGTTTTCCAGTTATATGGAGACATTTTAATAAATATAAATTCATTTTTTGCTCAGTTACATATATTTTTCTTTCAAATAAAAAAAAGAGAATTTAAGGCTTTATTCAATTTTTCATGATCGAATAAAACAGATTGAATATTTATGGTTGCTGACTAAGGTAACTCCGCCTGAAGTCCCTCCGGGGGCTTCTGTTGGTCCCAAGCACTAATAAAAGAGGAGGGTTGAGCATAGTGTTAGCGACCCCACCCCTCAGAAAACTAACTCGAACCTTTTAAACTCTACCCTGGGAGTCAGAAGGTCTTTATTAAGAAGAACTATGACGTTTCATGATGAAAGGAGAGTTCCTTCGGAAGTCACAAGGCCGATGACCCTTCTGACGACCAGAGCAACCATTTATTTAGGTACATGGAATGCTCGTACAATGTGGGAAACCAGTAGAGTCTTCCAGATTGCTTCAGAAATGAGGAGTTGATTAAGTCATTCTCTTACTTTACGAAAATACACAAAAGTACATCAAAGTTAGAATTTTCGATACAAATGTCATGACACTTCTGTTATGTGGGGTGGAAACTTGGAGAACTATAAAATAAATCATCCAAAAGATACAAGTGTTTATTATTAGTTTTCTACACTAAATACTTCAGATCCGTTGACCAGACACTAACAGCAACAACCTATTATGGGAGAGACGAAACCAGATCCCAGTGGAGGAAGAAATCAAGAAGTGCTGGAAGTGGATAGTACATACACCAGTGAAAGCACCCAACTGAGTCACAATGCAAGCCCTCACATGGAACCCTCAAGACCAAAGGTGAAGAGAAAGATCAAAGTATACATTCCGTCGAGAAATGAAGACAGACATGAGAAGAATGAAAAACAATTGAATAGAAATAGAAAGGAAGGCACAGGACAGAGTGAGTTGGAGAATGCTGATCGGCGGTCTATGCTCCATTGGGAGTAACAGGCGTAAGTAAGTAAGTAAGTAAGTAAATATTCTGTTAAGACATTATGTGTTAAGCCTTTTCCTGGTAATTCTTCCAGTCATTAGATTGTTTAGTAGAATTGTTTTAGATAAAACCTAATATATTATGTAGAATTTAGAATTGATAAACATGAATGAATACATTTGCATCAAATGTCTGAGTAACAGCATAACAATTTACTTTATTATTGTGTCCTATACGACATTAGGTTGTGATGTATAATTAGGACACAATTTTTTAGTTTTTTTTTAATATCCTTTCATTAGAAATTTCCTTTCTATTGTCAAATGTTTATGACTGACTGTAAAAACATTTGGTTATGTATAATGTTACATTTAAGTGCTGGTACATCATTGGCATTAAGTACAAAATAAGAAAAATGAGAATACTTGCAACTTTTGTACTTAATTAATGGTGAACAGACCTAGTTATTACTATACATGCTATTCATATGTTTTTAGTTATCTGAATATATTACCTGAATAACTAATCATGATGTTAGGAATGCTCACCTAGGAATAACATGAAACATTTTCTAAAAAATATTATTGCTTTTTGAATATTATATTAATGAATCGAATAACCAAACAAATTAATCACTGTAATTATTATGATTTCATTACATAACATTGATTTAATTTTACTTACCAACATATGTAATACGTTTATCGGTTGTTTGAATAGGAATTTCATTTTTTAACCAAACTACTGTAGGCTGTGGATGACCAGATACTTCACAATCCATTCTAGCCACATCACCAACAGATGCAGAACTAGCTTTTGGTGGTACATGTATAATTGGATAACCATCAGGTATACCTACAATAATCATAAATATATTAAATTAATGTTTCCTTATTTAAAATGCTTTGATAAATTATAAATGGTTCATTAAAAAATAGTAAAAGATTAAGTTATAAATTGTTTAGAAATTTAAAATACTACAAACACGTTGCGTAAACTTCTAAAGATGAATAAAAGTTACCATTTTTAATTATTTCACTAATCATGTAATTGGATTTGTAGATTTATAAGATTTATTCATAAATTCCAAAGTAACATTCTCTCAGTGAAGTTATTACGTCATCAATAATAAATATATTTATGGTTTAGGAGTATTATTTATTGAGTACCCGCGCATTATTACAGCCCACATACAAATCGATTGACATATATAGAGCATATATATTTGGTACCCCATTGTATCAATATTTATGTGTTTAAACAAACAAATAAATAATCTATATCACTTGTTGAAATCATGTGTCAATTGAAGTTAGACCACCATGGAAAATCTGGAATCATCGAACGGCCGTTTCGTCCTAGTATGAGACTCCTCAGCAGTGTGCATCCACGATCTCGCACCCCGCGATATTCAAACCCAGTATCTATCAGTCTCGCGCCAGGCGCTTAACTAACTAGACCACCGAGCCGGCATCCGACAGTTTTAATATCTAACTTCAACCAATCAACGAAGTTGCCATCATACACCATTGTATTCAAAGAGCTGGTATCTCACAACAGACCTGGTTGAACTCCACTGGTAACGACTTCTCACTAGAACTCCAGGAGTATCTCCTGAATTCAGTCATTAGTAAGCATGTGATAATTATTATCAGAATGGGTTTTGTGAAGATTTTTAGAAATTTCACTGATTGAAATCATCAGTCAATCGAAGCTAGACCACCATGGAAAACCTGGAAGCACTGGATGGCTGTTTCACCCTAGTATGAGACTCCTCAGCATCTATCATTTTCAACAGTGATTTACTATTTCCATGGTAGCCTAGCTTCAATTGACTCATGATCTCAACTATAAGAATTTATTATCAACCTGTGCAATCGCATATATAGGAAATCTTTTTGTTAAAGTACTGATTCCATGAGAAAATGTGAACACGAATAACTAAGATGACGTAATAGAAAGATTATGATATTAGATTACGTAATACGAATAATAACAAAAGATTTCGATTTAGTGAATGTAATAAGATAAGTAAAATGTTACAATAATTAAATGTCATTAATGGTCCTAGAGGTGTAAAAATAAATAAGGTGATATGATGAGCACTTATAAATAAAATAATGTGAATATAAGACACAAGTAAAGAGGAATGCACTAATAATAATAAGATTAATTAAGGCCAAGGCAACGATAATGATAGGACGTACTTCTTTTGTATGCATAGTTCTGACTTGATCTCATCGATGGTAAGGGCTTAAGCTATTTTTACAAGTTAAATACGAAGAAATCTAGGTAGATTTGAACGAATCATGAATACAACCTTAAAGTCAAACTGTGATACCGTAGAATGATTACGGTCGATTAGGTGTTCAAGTATAGAATTCCTAATTGCTTCCCTCTAACCCTTGTAGAACCATACTGAGATGTGTTCCCGTATCCATATATTTATGATAGTACAGCTTGATAATAAATTCGTTGAAAAGAGATCCCTTTGCTGAACTTTGTGTTTTTAATTTTTAATGTTTTAATGGGAATTACTTGTCAATAAACTAAGAGTTCATTTTTATGTGGTAAATATAAACATCAGTCACTTTACCAAACTATTTTATACAATCATACATGATTTGGTCAATTAATTAAATATTACACATTTAATAGATAAGTATGTTCTCACAGTGAACCATCTAGATTTTTTTGTTAAAAACAAAAACAATTTTATCTAACATGCACACACATATAAATATGCTCATATAATTTAGTCTTAATCAAAAGATTTTCTAACATCAATCTAAATAATTTTCATCATTTACGTTTAACATTATGATGTTTGATTTTTTTCAAACTTAATAGATGAATTGCTTGAAATAGAATTATACACAATGATGGATAATGGCTTATAGTAGAATTCAAAACGCACATTTTGTCCTATTTGGGACTCATCAGCTGAATGTGCCTACATCCCAGAATTGATGTTCACTCCGAGATGTAGTTACATTCAACTAACGAGTCTCAAATAAGACGAAACGTGCGTCCTAGATCCCACTGTTAGCAACCATCGATCATTGCTTATAACACTTGTAAATTAAAGTAGACAATATCAAGTGAATCTATACTGAATCATTTCAGATATATCGATTAGACAGTATTAAACATCATAATTATATTTTTAGATAATATACTTTAACTGTATAGAGGTTGTGGAGATTATTAGGTTTTTGATTGAGATCATGAGGAGTCCCGCAATAGAACGAAATGGACGTCCACTGCTTCCAGATTTTCAGTAGTGATCTAAAATCAATCGGTTCATGATCTCAATCAAAATATACTTGAAGTTTAATTATCATTATTATTAATTCATTTTCGTGATTTATCCTGAAAAAAATGAATGATGAAACGAGTACTAATCAATAATAACATATAATCACTACTTGTTCATATCACTTAATGTTAAATAAAAGGGACTTGATCTTTGTGATAATGTTTCCTCTTTCACCATCTGTCAGTGTTTTTATATATTTTTTTAGAAAACAAAACCGAAAAGGATTAAGAATAATAATAATAATATGGCTGAATACTTTGATTTTAATGATTATCAAAAATAAAAATTACATTTGTAATACATTCGAAAGTACTTTTTTTCATATAAACACTTCATTTTAACGATTATATTTTATTGATTTAAATTATAACTCTATCTATTCAATATCCAAAAAAGAAAAATAATAAGTTTCAATAGTTGAGATCATGAGTCAATTGAAGCTACACCACCATGGGAAACCTGGAAGCACTCGACAGCCATTTTGATCTATTGTGAGAATTTTCAGAAGTGTGTATCTACGACCCCGCCTCACGAGATTCGAACCCAGGACCTATCGGTCTCGCGCCGGGCTCTAAAATAACTAGACCACTGAGCCGGATGCGCACTGCTAAGAAGTCCCACAACAAGACAAAATGGCTGTCCAGTGCTTCAAGACTTTCCATGGTGGTCTAGCTTTGATTGACTCATAATATTAACTATTGAAATTACTACAATCTCCCCAAAACTCCTTCTGATACTAAAAATAATAAACTTAGTTATTTGACTTTTGAAATTATTTTCATTTACAAATTAGATTTGTAATCATTAAAGTTTTCAGAGAAATTTCACCATTTAATAAATGCTGCATTAAATATATAATGAGTTTGTAATTAGTATAATTTTGGCAAAAAGAAAATAAAAGTAAAATGATCAGTTTTGAAGCAATTATTATCAAACTTTCTACCATTCCAATCAATTATAATTCTGAAATTAGGTAGGATATTGGATTTCAAAGAGAAGAGTTAATAAAACAAGGTATTGATTTAAAACATTTAAAGTAATAAATGATACGTATGTTTATTTATAACACTTACCTACTTACTTACCTACTTACATACCTACTTACTTACCTACCTACCTACTTACTTACTTACGTACTTACTTACTTACTTATGCCTGTTGCTCCTCATGGAGGAACATAGGCCTCTCAACTCTCTCCTGCGTAATTTATAACACAGTAAAATTAATTGATCTTTTGTCATTTACAACAATTGATATGTTTAGACTTTGATTAGAAAAGTGAAAAACATATGTCTCAATGTTTTGTTTTTCCTCACTTTTTTCTTAAAAAAAAATAGCAGTATTGTGTAGAATAAAAAGTGTTTTAATTTGATTTATTTACAATAAATTAACCACTATGAAAATTCAATTATTTAGTGTAATAACATTAAAGCATTTGAAAGTTTCCTGTGTATTTGAAAAATGATTTATGGTTTACAAATACATATGCTTAATCAAATTTAATTTTTAATAAAAGACTTTCATTGCATTGAAATTCATTCTGAACTTAATGAAATCCAATGTTAATAAACAGAATACACCCATTATGACATTAAATAAGAAAGAAAGATTAGTTCAGCGAAGAGTTCTGTTTTCGGCAAATTCATTTTCAAAGCTGTACAATCGCAAATATATATACTTATTTTTACAGGGTGATAATAATACTGATAATAAACTTATGCTATACATGGTGACAGTGATGTTAAATAAACAAATGTATTAGAAAAAAACAGCTCTCAAAACCCATCAATGAGAAAAACAAGACTGAAATTATAGAAAAGCAACTAATTGATGTCCTTAAGAAAATGAAAAAAGAGCAGTTAATCAACGAACAGGTCTTTGAGCACATAAAACCAACAGCATCAATAATACCGCGATTATACAGTTTGCTGAAAATACACAAACCTGGCCTACCTCTTAGACCGATTCTCGATATGTCTGGATCCCCTTACCACCCTATAGCAAAGTGGTTGGCAAATCTCTTAGAACCCGTTAGAAAACTCATTTGTAAACATTCTGTACGTGATACTTTTGAATTTATCGACCACATAAAAGAAGTGAATGTAAGTGACAAAATTATGCTATCTCTGGATGTGGAATCATTATTCACTAATGTTCCACTAACAGAAACCATTAATTTTATCTGTAAGTACATAAACAATACTGAGATAAACATTGGGATACCTGAGGTTTATTTTAAGGAATTATTATTACGTTGTACTTGGAATGTACAGTTCACATTCAACGATGTAATTCATAGACAGAAGGATGGTATAGCAATGGGATCCCCACTTGGTCCATTACTGGCAGATTGCTTCATGGCCAGTTTAGAAAACAACCAACTCAAAAGAATTATAGAAAACCTCCACTTGTATAAAAGGTATGTGGATGATATCTTTATCATTTGTGATAACAAATGCAACTTAAGTGATCTCCTAAAGACATTTAATAATTGTCACCCATCAATAAAATTCACACTTGAAGTTGAAAGCAAACAAAATATTCACTTCCTTGATGTAGATATAACAAGAAAACAAGATGGTACTTTAAAAAGATTTATCTACAGGAAACCCATGTGGAATGGCCAACTATCAAATTTCCACAGTTGGGTTCCCATCAGCCGAAAAAGAAACTTAATAATAACTCTCGCCACAAGAATACGAAGAATCTGTAGCCCCGAGGTCGTAGAGAAAGAATTGAGTTTTTTAAATGAGATACTTATCAAAAACGGATATCCTTCTATATTCATTGATAAGAACATGAAGCCGAAAAGGCCAAAACTACAAACAATTGCAGTAGAACAGAAAATTTTATACATGAACATCGACTTCAAAGGTGATAGAGCCGCATATATCTTAAAGAGGAGAATTTCTGATTTTTTAAAAAGAACATTCTTCGCAGCAACATTGCGAATATTATTTTCCAGAAGATCACTGTTCACCAATAATCTGAAAGACAAATTATCGCATCTGCCCAGCTCAATGTGCATTCACCAATTTACCTGCTCTTGTGGAGCTAGGTATATAGGTCGTTCGATGCGTACTTTATCCAAAAGAATTCAGGAACATTTTTCGGCGTGGCTAAGAAGAGGAGGCAGCGGCTCAATAAGAAGTTCTATAATCGAACACCTTGTGAACACAGGTCACTCAATCAAGACAGACTCTGCGTTCAAAGTCATCTACAAGGTAAGTAGAAGCCTTCCTAAGACAATTAGACTGCATCTTATTTGCATTGGGGAGGCAATAGCCATACATTTTGAAAATCCAGAATTATGTGTACAAAAGAGACTGGTACAACCTCTTTTACCATGGTCTCAATGTATTAAAGATTTTTCTCTTTCTTCATACTCTTGTTCTTTTACAGCCACCTGCTTCACCTTCCATCTTCCCTTCAAATCTTCTACCCCCAACCGGTTTGTTTTTATTTCCACGATCATTCCGATTACATTTCATCTCTGTTTCCACATTTTGTGTTATTTTATCATGCTGAGCTATCCTTACCCGATGAATACCTAAGAACTATCAAACTTTCCTTGTTTTAAAAAAAATTTTTTTTCTAATACTTTTGTTTATCTAACCTCACTGTCGCCATGTATAACATAAGTTTATTATCAGTATTATTATCACCCTGTAAAAATAAGTATATATATTTGCGATTGCACAGCTTTGAAAATGAATTTGCCGAAAAGGGAACTCTTCGCTGAACTAATCTTTTTTTCAAATTTAATGTTGTAAAATTACATCACATCACTTCAGAATGGAAAAATCTATTTTTCATATCATCGTTATGTATTCTTATCAATGAAATCACTCAGTAATTGAGCATTTTTATCATGAAAATTCGTAAATTTAGAAAAATCTCATGTAAGTAGTCATTGAAAGTTTAAAAAATTTCTTCAAAACGTTCGTAACCATTACGTTTGATCGATTATCTTGACGTTTTGCTTTACTATTAGCTTATAGGGTGTTGTTCAGATTGTTGAATGTCACGGTTGTTGTTTATCACAGATTTTAGATAGAAAGCGAGTGAAACCCAGGAGTCAATAGACAGCTGTTTCGTTCTAATATGGGAGTCTCGGGCACTGAGCATCTATGAATTTAGCAGGGGTTGAACCTAGAGCCCTAAACTTTGAATCGCTGAGCCGGCACCCGATGACTTACATTGCTATTTTCAACCAATTTGCTGTATTGAGAATTACCATGCTATAAAAAAATAACACTCAGGTGCTCCTTGTTTTTTACAATAATGACCAGTCACTGACAGACTACTTTTTTTCAATATCAATAATACCATCTTTGTGGATGTGTACATCTTTATTTCTTTTGTTAGTGAAATTCTACAACTTCTAAAGCAAGTAAAAAATATTGTTTTAAAATATCACAAAAGGACTTCTGTTAGAGATTCATTAAATCAACCCTTATTTCTTCATTGTCTTCGCTTATTAATGTCTACTGGGGTTATGGAGAATAAAGATAGCGAATAATGTCAGTTCCAGAAGACATAACACGCCTTTAAACATAAAATCTTCAAACAGGAATGATATCATTGTATATGAACCGAATGGGATTTTTAATATGATGAAACGATCGATCACAATCTGATATCAGGTTTGAAAAGATTGTATGATATAAAATATATCAATTAGCATGATGACATATTCTAACAACAGAGATATGTTGAATCTCACAGAAAATCCCACACTTCTCTGAAAAAGCTGTGTTTAAACGATGGAAATGAGAATGTAACATGTGAAAAGTCTCCCTTTGATTAAATGTCTTACATTTGATATATCTGTAATGTATTGTACTAAATCTGTATGCTGACCTCTAGCTAATATTCAGAAACTAGTTAAAACAAAGTGTATGTTCTAAAAAGCTGTACATACTTAGAAAAGTTCAATCAAGTCACAACAACAGCTGATAGATATTCAAAATATGGACCTTCGGAGTTTAACTCAGTGATCTAAAGGTAACATTGAAGTCTCGAAATCTGAAGTTTTGGGTTTCATTTGCTAGCAAGATAGAGATTGAGCACAGCCAGTGTCCTAACCTGGCGTAAAATATTTGTCCATTGATTAATAGCTTGCATTGAGTTTTCCTTTGACAATAGTTTATCATGAAAACTCTCATTCCATTGAATAAACATGTGACTATAATCCTTTTTATTACGTTTTAAGGCAACTTGGTGAGACTACAATGTAATGGCAACCTTTAAGCGACAATAAAGTCAACTTGAGAATGTCCACCTAATAACTAGGACTAAACGAAGATTATAAAACAGTGGTAGGAATCACAATTATAATTTATAATTAATGATTAAGGAAAACAATTAGATGTACAGTTTTCATCACAAACTGACATCAACTTAAATGTCAAAATTCTATTTATTTAAATGAATGAATCAATTTTTGAGCCAAAATCGATGACCTGTTATGTTATACCTGATTGATTCATCTATAAATTATTGTCTCGCTGGTAAATTTTTAACTGAATATAACGTATATCAAAATGGCATCAGTCAGGGTTTTTTTTTCAAATGTCAGTCAATTGTCAGCACGAATTGTCATAATCTTCCCAAAGATCATTTGTGGTATTTTATCGAAATCTGTTGGTAAACTACAGAGAATAATTTATTATAAGTAGGAAGATATGGATTATGTATTCAAGGATAAAAAAACTAAATGAAAGAAGGTTAAAATCTTCATTAACTTCACTTACGATCATTAGTATCATAAACTGTTAAATAAGCTGAAGCACTATCACCTCCAACATGATTACGTGTTATACATTGAACTTGTAAACCATTTTGTCCTCGATGTACTTTAGTTAAACGCAATAAACTCCCATCTGGAATATTCAAAACGCCACCTACACCAGGTGCTGGTCGGCTTACTTGACGATCAAGAAGAAAATTTACTGTAGGAGTTGGATTTCCATTTACTCGACAGAAGAATAGAGCAGTTTCACCGCTAATTACTTTTACATTACTTGGAGGTTCGATTATTTTTGCCGGACCTGAAATGTATAAACATAAATATGATAAATTATAAGAATGTCAAGAAAAACATAAATTTCTTTAAAATAAACAAAATTATCAGATAAGTTGTGTAATCATCACTCAGATATCATTGAATCACTGAGATTAAAGATTATACATCAGTTAAATAGTGAATGTCTGTCGCATCAATTTCAGCTTATTCATAAATTATAATGACTAACAAAATCACTGTGATCTTTTATTAGATTAGTTCTGTCGAATTTGATCGACTTGTTAATGTTTACCAATGTAACATCGAAAGAATCTGTCTAAAGTGTTATGTTCTCAGAGATGAATAGAAAAAGCAGTCCTTTCATAATATTGATCCTAAGCTACAAGTAATCTCCGTCATCACACATAAATACTTGATTTTAATTTTTACGCTGCCGAAAATTCGGACAATATAACATTTAAATTATCTGTCTATTTGTAGACTAGAATACTTTGCAAAATGTAAGGAAATATGCCGAAATTATTAAACTATTTGTCTGTATGAGTAAAACTGTTTTGCACTTGATAAGGTTTAATGATAGTAACTTGTAGTTTATATTAGAAATCCCATTAACGTTGAGATACCGTAAAAGAAGAGAACGTGATAAATAATATAAAATGTTCTGAAAGGATAATTATGGTAATGTTCTGCCTTGACCAAAAAGATATTCTTTCTGATTGATCATTACGTAATACTCAGTTTATTGGATTATGGGATCATTATCTGTACACACCATAACACTCAGTAGATGCATCCGTAATACATAAGGAGGTTATACAATTTAAAGTCCTGAACCATTAGGAATGAAAAATCATAAATGTTTTGTGATGAGTCTCGTAGTCTTCTGACTTTGTATTTATCTAAATTTCCATTCACTAAAATGTAGATTATATGCAACAAAAAATTGAAAATATCAGTATGGGGTTGTGGAGATTATTAAGTTCTTGATTGAGATCATGAACCGATTGATGTTAGACCATCATTGAAAAACTGGAAAAACTGGACGACCGTTTCGTTCTATTGTGGGAATCCTTAGCAGTGCGTATCGACGATCCCCTACACAGGATTCGAACCCAAGACCTTTGGCCTGGCCCGCGAACGCTTAATCTCTAGGCCACGGAGTCGGTGTTCAACGGTGTTAATGTCTTACCTCAACCGATTCACGATATTGTGCGACCATATTCCGTTGTAATGATGTCGATAACTGTCTCTACCGGATACGGATTAGCTCCACTGGTCAAGGCTTCTCTAATGAGAGGCCAAAGGCCCTGGGTTTGAATCCCACAACCAGGATTGTGAGTGCGCACTGCTTAGGAGTCCCAAAATAGGGCAAAACGACCATCCAGTGCTTCCAGGTTCTCAATAGCGGTCTTACATGATTATCTCAATCAAAATTGAAAATAACTTCCCAGGGTGATCATTAGAAAATATGTCACTGTAGTTTATGTATAGTAATTCACCTAATTTTCGGTCAAGTTTTATATATTGTTGATTCAAATTTGTATGGCTTAAACGGTTACTAGTTATATCAACCATTCACATACTAACAGAGTATTTAAACATTATTATTCATAATTACAATGATGATAATTTGCTTAATATATAGTATATTTGTAATATCCAAATGAGTAGAAAGAAAAATTAAATTTTCTGACGTTTTGTGACTTCGTGTAAGCCACTTCTTCAGAGAATATTTTTCTACTCATTGGGATATTACAAATATATTATTTATTTATAACAATCTATCCAATGGTCAATTTATTCTAAATTATCAATTTGCCTAATAATTGGTATTATTCGAAAACCAGACTATTTTTGAGTTTTCATGTCAACAACTCTTGTTGTTGAGATAAATATTGTAATGCAAGAGCTCAGTTTCATGAATATACCATTGTCATGTGATATTTTTTGACAGTCAACTAATTTCCAGACAGAAATTAATTTATATATATATATATATATATATATATATATATATATATATATATATATATATATATATATATATATATATATATATATATATATACAAGGAAAAGGATAGTGGAATTTGCGTTGCTATTATGGTGAAGAACTATTTTCTCTGAAATAAATTATACTAGAAAACTGACTCCTTTTTTAACTTTATCTTAGCTAACTAATATAAATGAACAATATAACTAATCATTACTAAAAACCGTCATATTAACAACAGTGGTATGTTAAAAGAAGGAAGATAAAAGTATATTTAATCAGACTTATAATAACATAATGATGATAATTACCTCTCCCAATTCTATAATATTCTATTATTTTTTCAACATTTTGAAACTAGTCGCCAATAAGTATGTATCTTTTAAACATGTACACAATATTACTGTAAGTTAATTTGCCAATTAAAACTTAAATCATTGAAAAGTTTCAACAACAATCAAAAAAAAAAATTAGAATTCAAGTGTAAATGAAACATTGTTGGTTAATTATTTTCTAATATTAATGAAATTACTATGATAAATTCTGTTGTAACTCAGATATTACTAAGGAAATATAGAAATCTTTTAACGCCAGAGAACTACGATTAATGTTTTCTATCCGTCCAATATTGATACTGAAGTTAAAAGGAGAATTACCTAGAATAACCACATCATTTTGTATTTATCAGTTCAACTGTTCCCGTGAAGCGAGTTATATTGGTTGAAATTCTAGGCACTTACATTTTCATGCTTGTGAACACCTCCCAGTGTGGCTAAGCAAATGTCTGATGAAGAAAGTGAACGGCTGGATATTGGCCCATTTAGCACAAACTGGTCATAGTATCAGTATTGACCAGTCCTTTTCAATTATTTATAAGGTCAGTAAATTTTTGCCAAAATATTTCAAACTCGAAGTCCTTCAAACGACTAAAGCAGTAGCCATCCGGATGAAGAAACTGGAGCTATGCATACAAAAGAAATATCTTCAACCACTTCCCCTTCCATGGCCAATTTCAAGGCCAATTAATCAATAGTAATCTTAGCTATGGATGACCTAATTTGACTGTTGTACTTATGAACTATCTTAGTCAAATGTAATTTTCTCTGTTGTCTTTATTTATTGTATCCTTTGTATTATTATTGCTGTTGATTAAACATCATCGTTAACCTCTCCAATACATGATTCATTTCGCTTTAGTACATCTGACTAATTTTTCACACAATATAGCCTTCCACTATACATTTGATCGAATTGTGATTGCATTATTATTTCTTTCACCAGATCTGACCCTTATTTATTCTGATCATGGATCTAAGATTTCACTTAACATATATGCAGATTCAAGTTAATATTCCATTTAAGTCATATCAATATTAACAATTTTATTCTGATTTGTTTGACAATCCTAAATTCACATGGTTTAAACGATTCACTTTACCCTTAATCTGGTCATTTTCCGGATTATTAATTTGGATATATAACTGTAGAACCTGATGAGAATTTCATCGAAAAGAATATTCTTCGTTCAAATATTAGTCTTCTAGTAATGATAGGAGTTAGAATGAGTATAATCATTTCAATATTTCTTTGCTAATTAATTAGGTGTTCGGTTTATTAGCGAGTTATGCCAGAAAAAAACTAATATTAATCTAGGCTTTATGTATAATATAGCTAAGCTATTTCATTTCTTTATAAAAAAAGTTTTCTTTTTGTAATAATATTAATTGGCGAAACTATAATTTATGAACGAACCAATCAGATATAAGAAAATAGGTCATTGATTTTGGCTCAAAAATTGACTCATTCATTTGGATAAATAGAATTTTGACATTTTTTGTCGATGTCAGTTTGTGATGAAAACTGTACATCTAATTGTTTCCCTTAATTATTAATTATAAATTATAATTGTGATTCCTACCACTGTTTTATAATCTTCATTTAGTTCTAGTTATTAGGTGGACATTCTCAAGTTGACTTTATTGTTGCTTAAAAATTGTCCTTAAATTATAATCTTACCTGTTTATTCATTCATATAGATTTATATAAAATAAATCTTAGTTAAGTTATTAATTATTGTACATTTCAAGTCATCATTTAACGTTATATGAATGGAATTCACAAAAGTATTCCTTTTTATTTCTTTTTAGACGATTAAGATATAAGCCTAGTTGATAGTCAGTAGTGTAGATACGATATAAATATTTTATTTTGTATTTTTTTTATAAAGTTTAATAGATCAGGATAATCACATAAGTTCGTTAAAGTATGGATGGATATTTAACAAGATGTAATATATTTTTTTTGTTTAAGTCATGAAGATTCTAGTTAATGTATTCAATATATGTATGCATGTTGGAACGACTTTTGAGAAATACAACGAAGTCTCAGGAAGCCCTTGAAGAGCCAGAGAGTTCCATCCAATGGGAACGCAATGGAGCTTTCTAGAATTTTAACATTGCATGCTACTATTGGTCTGTAACATAACATGCCTTTTTACGAATTGCTTGAATTATAATGTTGATTTAATCAATGGTAATATCTATAAATACCTATGATTTTCTTTTTTGGTGGAGTTTTGTTCTCTGAGTTGGATGGTTTGGTCGTGGAGCTTTCATCGTTTTTCTGAACGACATCATCAGCACAAACTTCAGATAGAAGTGAAGTGTTTGAATTTCTCCATATGTGTCTCAAAGCTTGTTCTGTGCACCTCGACGTTGATTTGTTCTTACTGACCTTAAATTTGTCGTTGTTTATTTCTTCGTTTTGGTTGTGTCTCCCACCTGAGCTACAAATCTTCTCCACCACCTATGATTTTCTGTACAATTTCATTCTTGCTCAACAAGTACTTTCTCCGTTCTTCTTCTGTCTATTTATTTGCAAATTGGAGGGTTCTAACGTTCAATTGCTCAAGTTATACATGGTACATTAAGAATCTAAGCTCTAGATATAATAATACCTTAAAAATGTTTGTAAACATTCTCATTTGTATTTTATAAATGTAATGGTTATATGTGTACACTATTATTATCATCATCATCATCATACTGTGGTATGTTTATAAAGATTTCTGAAAATCATGTGTAAAATCATAGAATCACAATATATATATGAAAAAACATCGTTTTATTCATCATTCTTTTTTTTCTCTCTTCTTTAATTAATTAACTTTTTAATTCTTCTTGTGTTTTTTTTATTTCAATATTAATGATTTTAGACAGGCTAATAAATTTCTTGATTGAAATTAACTATAGAAACTAACAAAACAATAGCACTAGATATGTACGTACATAAATATATAGTGGATATTTATGGTTTAAGCATGGATGGATTCACTAAATGATTTTAAAAAAATACAATGGAAAATAATAAATTGACGTAAGTAGGTAGGGAAGTGGAAGCAAGAGGAGGAGTTTATTCCATACAGTAAATTTAACATTGAGGAGAAATTCAATTTTGTGTTTATTTCTTTTTCGAACTGAATAGTTTCAGTTCAGCCCCTACTGTATGGAGCGGAAACCTGGAGAACTACGAAAGCCATCATCCAGAAGATACAGGTGTTTATTAACAGTTGTCTACGCAAAATACTTCGGATCCGTTGGTCAGGCACTACCAGCAACAACGTACTGTGGGAGAGAACAAACAAGATCCCCGCGGAGGAAGAAATCAGGAAGAAGCGCTGGAAGTGGATAGGACACACATTGAGGAAAGCACCCGACTGCGTCACAAGACAAGCCCCCACATGGAACCCTCAAGGTCAAAGGAAAAGAGGAAAACCAAACAACACAATACGCCGAGAAATGGAATTAGACATGAAAAAGACGAACAAGAATTGGATGGAATTAGAAAAGGAGGCCCAGGACAGAGTGGGTTGGAGAATGCTGGTCGGCGGCCTATGCTCCATTGTGAGTAACAGGCGTAAGTAAGTAAGTAAGTCTTTTTCGAACTACTTTTTTTTCTTTTTATGAAGTTAATAGTTACTTATTGCAATACCATTCAGTTTACAATACTTTACCAAACGATAATATTATAAAGTAATTTAATTTTGGCATGAAAACTGAGCAACATGACGATATGTATATGAATTAAATGAACAAATGAATAAAAATAAAAAAAAGTCTCTAAGCCAGTTTTTATGACAGTTAAATCAATCTATTTAGTAAACAAATGAGTTAATCAACTATTTTGAAGGAAAAAAACACTGTCTTTCATTAATATTTCATGATGTACAATTAAAAGATACGTAAGACATTTTATAATAGTATTTATTTCCATTCTTAAAACTGTACGAAATTTTGTCCTCTTTAGTTCAGTTGTGAGGTATTAACTCACTGATGACAATGGTGGATGTGTCGCTCAATTTCGTGGATTAGTTGAAGTTAGACATTAGCACTATTGGATGCCGGCTCAGTGGTCTAGTTGGATAAGCGCCTGGCGCGAAACTGATAGATCCTGGGTTCGAATCCCGCGAGGCAGGGTCGTGGATTCGCACTGCTGAGGAGTCCTATAATAGGACGAAACGGCCATCCAGTGCTTCCAGGTTTTCTATGGTGGTCTAGCTTCAATTGACTCATGATCTCAACTGTTGAAATTATTTGAACATTGTTATCTGAAACTCTGTAATATTCTTATATTCATTTACATTAGTCTTCTATACGTTCAATGAACACTGATTTATGATGTAACTAACTGACAGCTTAGTTGACGGCAATAATGATATCAAATAGGGACATGAATAGTAAAATATGATATTTTTATAATATGCAACTGAATAATGGATGTTTATAATTTAATTATGGTATAAAACGATCTTTTTCATCTACATTAGTAATGTTAACAGACCGACTCATAAGAAATTCCATTGGTTAAATATTATATAAACCCAAAGCTGTGGATTAATTACTTTTTATAAGTCACTCATATGTTTAATTTTCATTTGAAAAGGTTTCCATGATATTGATTACTAGACTACTTGTGATTGAGTGTTATTTTATGATTTACTAGTTAGTATTATTCATTAATGAAAATTTCTTGTATATTTTGTGGATTATTATTCCCTTGAACTTCATTTGTATATATGTTTACTTGATTAACACTATAAAGTTGTGAATTCTGTGTCTTCTATACTGTGACAATTGATAGCTTTCCAGTGACATATTAATCACTATTTCCAGTAGTATTGTATTCAAAGGCAAAAACATCAGATTTTTTTAGTAAAGATTACAATGTAAATTTCTATCTTTTATACACTTGATTTATCGATCAAGGTAATCTATTATTGATTAATTTTTCAAGTAGAATCAAAATTGTAAGTTTTGATCATTTTATAAGACAAACATTTTGAATTTATTGATTTTATTGATTTATCAATATAATAACAGAATCTCAGTATAGTATTGTGTGTTTGCATGTAATATAATGATTGAGCAAATTGTACAAATGAACTAACTATCTTATATAATAAGCAAAGATGGATAGTGGCTAGCAGTGGAATCCAGGACGCGCGTTTCGTTCTGTTTGGGACTCGTCAGCTGGATGTACCTGCATCTCAGAGTTGATGTTCACTCTGGGACTCGAACTCAGTACCGTTCGCTTCAAACGCTATCGCGTTATCCACTTAACTACTGAGTCCTGATAGCCAGTGGCTTGTGTAATCGGGTGAAGTTTAATTCACTTGATAATGTTTTTACTTGAATCTTCCCATTGATGTTTTTGGACTGAGTGAACATCAACTCTGAGATGCAGATACATCCGGCTGACGAGTCCCAAACAGGACGAAACGCGCGTCCTGGATTCCACTGCTAGCCACTATCCATCTTTGCTTATAATACTTGTAAATTAAGGCAATATCGAGGCATACGCACAGTATGCACATATGCCAATAAGAGACTGATCAATTTCAGTCCTAAAACATCAATGGGAAGATTCAAGTAAAAACAATATCAAGTGAATTATCTTATATAATGTTTGGCGTTTTTTTTATTAAAGAAATATGATTTACTAGACTGTGTGGTAGTTGAATTCAAAACGATTTCAACTTCAATATATAAGTCATTATAATTAACGTAAACATGAATTTAGGGGAAAATTCAGTTTGCAACACATACATACATAGATACAGTAATCAATAAAATGCCCCAATATTTATTCAATATTCAAAAGGTAAGCAGAACATTTTGTCTGAAATTGATTATCATTGTGGAAATCACGAATAAAAACATAAATGAAAGAAAATAAATCAATGAATGTTTGTAATATCTCAATGAATAGAAAAATTAAATTTTCTGATGTTTCGTGACTCAGTGTAAGCCGCTTCTTCAGAGAATAAATAACCAAATCAAATTTAATCCAAGTTTAAATGGTACAAAGGAACAACGCAAGAATATTATATGAGATCAATCAAAAAACAGGTCTGGATAAATCAATGTCATGTCATTTCAGTCAAGGTAATTCAGAAGTGACATGTATGTAAATTTAATTGTGTGTATGCGTGCAATGTTGGGAATGAAAAAATTTATGACGTTTGTGGTGAGAAACGATGGAGTTTAATTTGTGTGTACGATAATAGTGTGAAATATGAATAGTATCAGACTAGGTGGTTATGATAGATAGTTCACGTAGGATGCATACCAAGGTCTTCTTTTCTGTTGAGAGCAGTAGAATATAAGCATTATATGGAACGTTTCAACTACTTTCCTTTCTTTGTAATTAGAAAAACTTTTTTGCAATATTTTGAAATTGATTTGGTGGTTGTTGAAAATGTCATGAATTGCTATTACCAATTTAATTTAAAGTCTATCCAGTTCTATGGGATTATTAAGTGATTTCTTTGTGTATCTAATATGTTCTTTGGCTCGAGCCAACGTTTGACGAAACGACTCTCCAATATAGAAAGCATCACAATCGATCCATCTTAATTTTTAGACACAGTTCTGTGTTGACATTAAGAGGATTCTTTCTTCTAAACAAACTAACGCATTTCGAAGTGTGTTCTTTGTTTTGTAATATAAAATTAAAATATTAAGAGTAAACAGAGAACTAACATTTTGGTATATGATTACTTATTGTAGACTAGATTTATAGATAAGTAATGAAATTACTCAGTATTTTTATACTAGAACATTATAATTTTATAATAAATAGTTTTCGATAGAGAGTGGACATAACCTAAACTAATGATTAATTTATATGATAAGAATAGATCAATATATTAAAACAAACTAATACCTTGATTTGTCTACACAATACATTGATCTATTTCATTCATGAATTATTAGATAGTAATCATATGGTTTTGTGGATATTATAGTAATTTAATAGTTGAATTCATAAGTCAATTGAAGCTAGACCACCATGGAAAACCTGGAAGCATTGGACGGCCGTTTCGTTGGATGTCAGGTTAGTGGTTTAGTGGTTGAGCGCTCGCGTGCGAGACCGACAGGTCCTGGGTTCGAATCTCTTGAGGCGGGATCATGGATACCCACTGTTGAGGAGTCCTATACTAGGACGAAATGGCCGTTCAGTGCTTCCAGATTTTCTATGGTGGTCTAGTTTCAACTAACTCATAAATTCAACTATTAAATATTGTTAATTATCAAAGACTTTCCTATTCGTATTCGCCAGAATGTATTTTTAGTTAATAACAATTAATACAAAAACAATACATTCTCCTAAATCAAAAAATCTATGGTGTTACGACAAATATAACCTTATACTAGTTAGTAAGGATAAAAAGTTTTAAAGCTAACTAATAAAATCTCATGTCAGTTGTGGTTTTATCTTCAAAACCAAGTTAGAAGATAATCGAATTGTAAAAAAAACGTTATTTGAAACACAGAAAGAAACTTAAATCATGCTCATTTATTGTGATGTACTAGTAACAATTTTCAGGCATAGGTATGTGGGAATGTTACAAATTACAGATTTATGAATGACTTATTATTTAAGTCTACTTATATTTACTATGATGAAATCAAAAGCAATTTTTAACATTGATGATTCAAAGTCGTAGTAACAAATAGCTTGTTTTTGGTGTATCAAACATTACAAAAGATTATTTCTTATGTTTGTATGTAAGAAAGGTGTGATCAGTAAGAACATGAGAATTTGAAGTAATGATTAAAAGCAATGTGACAGGTAGTTTTAGTGATACAATGTGAACCACTAGATGCATAATAATACGAGTATGAACTATTACAACGGTAAGTGTAAGGCTTTAAATGCAGTAGAATTTATTTTTTTTCACTAAGTGTCTTGACAAACCTTTTGCCCCTGATAGTTATAGGCTGAAACTGCAGTATTTGCTTAACATAGTATCAACTACTCTCACATACCACATGATTACTTACGAAATCTTTGGGACATATTTATCTAGGTTTATAAATATTCGAGATAAAGGAACATTCCTAACAATCCTCACTTTATCAACTAAGAAAGTTGGCTAGTGGCATGTTGTAAACCATTATAATGCACTTTTATGATTGCAGTTCTGCAACTATTATGAAGCTTAAAAGAACAATTCTTTGTGAGACTATAGTAAGAAACATGTTTGATTGTTTGACAAATAAGCCAATTTTGATAGCTTAAACCATACTAAACAAAAATCGTATCCTCAAATTGAATTGGGTAGTTTACCTCATTTCTTCGGTCGTCAATTTTGACTCACATAATCTGAATCATTGTTTGTAATGAAATGTAAAAGCTTGTTACCATCCATTTTTATGAAGGAGAAAATATTTTCAGTAATTTATTGTTACAGAAATCATATAGTCTGATGGTAATGTGTATTTTTATAAAGCCTTGTATTTGAATATTAGAATTTGGTTATTAGTTTAGGGTTCTGAGAATATTAGTTTGGTTTTTCAATGATAACATCATTAAATTCAATATGGAATTGTCATCTAACGATAATAGCTAGTGATATGGATTGAGTTGACTGAACTCAAATGTTAATTTGAATTATGTTTGACAAAAATACAATATTATTATTATTATCATTTTTAGAAGTTAATTCCTCGTCTTACAGTAAGACAATTTTCATCGGGAAAGGTTTAATAGAAAATACAAATGAGATTAATGTGTTCTAAAAACTCGTAACAAGATTTAATAACTAAGCAACTATTAGTAATTTCTATCATTTACAAACACTGAACAAATTTTAATCATGAAACTAACAACTAAGTAACATAAGTTTTTGTGTGAATAAAACATGTGACATTTTAATGTTTATAAATTTCTGATTGTTAAGGGTTGCTAATACGTCGACCAAAAAAAAAAGAATTCAAGTCATTTACAATGTCTAATTTAAAAAAAAATTACATAACATTTTATATCGATTTTGTATATTTTTTGCGGTAAAATTAAAGAAAAAAAATAAACTTCGTTTCTAAGGTTTTCGGCATTATTATTTAATTTTAAATGACTTAAGTAGTTTTATGACAATTAAATTTTTAGAAAAAAAACATTCGGTCTTTATATTTTTTTTAAAAAAACAACAAAAAAAACATATTCATAAGAAGAAACCATATTTTTCCTAAAAAGTTGCTTTCTTAAATAGTCTGACCATAATTAAAAATGACTACTGATACCTATAAGATAACCGTAACGGTTGCCAAGACGACTAATAGATATACGTTTTATTATATTGATATATATATATATATATATATATATATATATATATATATATATATATATATATATATATATATATATATATATATATATATATATATAAAGCTTATTAATCAACCGTAGAGACGATAAATTTCTCAGTAATTCCATGTATTTTTTAAAAATGTAATAATAAATATGACGATTGTAATATACAGAGAAAAAACCGAAATAAATATAACTAAGCTATATAAGTATTTCAATAAATATATTATATTAAGTAGTAGAACAAATAGAGTGACTCATTTGATATTTATGATTTCAATGAACTGTTTATTATTATTATTAGCTTTATTCAATATTATATTTTTGGTACAATATAGAATTCTCAGCGTAAAGTATTTCAACAAGTTTCCGTTTCTTTCTTCTTGGTCGGTCCTGGCGATAAATATTAAGTGATCGCCAGTTAGATGTTAGCAGTTCACTGAATGAACATCTGAATAATGTGCATTCTTTTCGATGTATATTGCCAGCAACCACGCTGTCTCTTATTGAGTTTTTTGTAACTTTGACAACGAAAGGTTGTACACTTTTCAGAAACGCAGCAGAGTAGGTTATGCGATTAATAAACATAATGATATATTAAAACAAACAAAAATAGATAACTTGTTGAAATATCTAGATGGCAGGAACAGGTAGCCCAGATGCTCAAGCAGGCCGCCCATTGATATTTCGCACTAAACATGTTTATTAGTAGTTTGATTAGCAGATTTCTTTAATATTGTATTAAATTTGTTTCTTTTTTAAATAAAGAAGATAGAATAAAGGCAAGAAGAAACATGTATATTGTTGGATGAAGTGATTTCATTTCAGATTTAAGTACTTTATAGATCATTGATATACGTAGTGATTTGGAAATTTTATATAATATACCGCGAGGCGGGGTCTTGGATGCGCATTGTTGAGAAGTTTCACAATAGGAAGAAACGGTCGTCTGGTGCTTTTAGGTTTTCCATGGTGGTCTAGCTTCAATTGACTCACAATTTCAACAATTAAAATATATTTGTGTTTTTGTATAATATATATATGAACTCATTTATTTCAATAATGAATAGTAATTATGCTCACTTTCAATATTCATACTAGTTCATTTTATGGATGCATATAGATTGAGGGATAGTATGAATGACTATGATGTAATCAAATACATGAAATATGTGTAAATTGTTATGACTACGGTAGATGAAGTAATACACTTTGGGAAATATATAATAACAATCGTGATAATAGGTTGAATAGTCAATGAGAGTATGAGAAAATGCAAGTATCTTAATGATTAAATTAATAAAAAGTCCAATATTTTATTGAGTAATTTGAAATAATCATTATTTAGGAACAAATTGTAATTGTAACAGATAATAAAAGTAATATTTTGATTAAATGCAAAGACAAGGAATGTTTATAAGGGTTATACGTTAATGAAAAGAAAATTTTAAATATTTTCATAGTGACAGAAAAAAAAGAAAGAAGTGGGTAGTAACGATTCCATTATTATTTCATTATGGGGGTTGTAGAGATTGTTAAGTTTTTGGTTGAGATCATGAATCAATTGATGTTAGACTACCGTTGGAAACCTGGAAGCACTGGACGGCCGTTTCGTCCTAGTATGGGACTCCTCAGCAGTGCGCATCCACGATCCCATTGGATGCCGGCTGGGTGGTCTAATGGTCAAGTGCTCAGGCGCGAAGCCAGTAGGTCCTGGGTTTGAATCCCGCTCGCGGGATCGTGGATATTATTTCAGTATCAAGTAAACCTTAAAATCTTGTTATGTCAATAAGTTTTAGTTGCAAAGTAGAATAACAACTTATTCTGCCTATAGTAGTATGTAGTTATTTTGACCATTTATAATTTAAAAAGGGATTGTCAAGGTATTTACACAGAATTACATCTCTAAAACATTACTTATTTTGTACAAATCATTGAGTATGTAAACGATATAAAATACACAAAATGAGATAAAATCACTTAATCTCACATTGTTGTTTTTATTCTACGAATGTTTGTAAAACTAATTAATTACATTAAATGTTTTGATGAAATGATTGTTTATTATGTTGAAGTTTGATGAATTAATTTTGTTGTTGAAATGGCATTTGTTAATAAAGTATATAGATATATTCTTTAAAGATGAACTTTTACAAAATCAAAGATCAATGGATAGTTGTTTTACTAGATTTCAATTCCTTCATGTATAATAGTAATATCTATAAGATTAAGGCTTTGAAGTATGTTTAACTTATAGTTTTTTATTTATTATTTATTTGTTATTATGACCTGATACTTTGAATGAAAAATAATTTGGAAAGTCTACTTCGATTTTATAGATTGGTGAATGACCTACAAAGTTCTTGTCTAATAATTATATTCAACTTTCAATGACTTTTAACCATATTTCATTGGCATTACTTATAAAGACTTATTTTATTAATAATTTGTTTTTTATTTACTTTTGATATCCGTTCATTAATAAATCTATTTCCGTGTATTAAATTTATGATCGAGCATCATTGTTATACTAACCTTATAAAATCAAACGATTGAATGTGTTCAATATCGCTAAACAATTATTCGATCCGTTGTTTTGACTAAAATAAGTCTAGCCGTAAGAGTAAAATTATTATTTAAGCTGTGATAATTTATACATAAATAGATAGGAATATAAACAGAGTTGATAGAAAATAGATAGAATGTGATTAGAAATGGAATCTAAGACATGTATATTGTCTTATTTGAGATTCATCAGATAAGTTTACCTACATCCCAAAGTTGATATCACACCTTGACTCGAATTGAATACAATTAATTTCGAATGTCATAGCGTTATCTACTTAGCTACTGTGTTCAGATAGCCACTCATTTGAATTCAATTTGAATTGGATTATCTTGTTGTTGATCTATTGGGCTAAAATTTGAACAGTTTTAGTATTTTGTGCGGGTTGCCTAGATATAGCCTTTATGGCACAAATCAATACATATTCATATAAAATGTTGATTAATGTACAATCCTATAGTTATTTTATAAAATGTAAGTTTAAAAACTTTATTCGAACTATCTTGTGTCATTAAAAAATTTTCACTATGTTGTTAAGCTTTTTTAATATCTGATAAGATGATTGACTTTTCCTGTCTTTCAGTCTTTCCAATGGACACTGTGAAAACGGACTCATATTTATTAAGCTGATTGAATAAATAGAACAATAAAACTATAATCACTTGTTAACATAATATAAACTATTAGTAAACTGTTTCATGATTTTATCAGTTCAAATATACAGTCTTTAAAATCTTGATAAGTTGAACTCTTTCCAGTAGAATTATATGATGTTAAGTGTTGCATTTTATTGTAGACAGTTTCATAAAGAATTTCAGTATTTTCAGAATGGGTTTTAAATAATGAGTTAAACTCATGATTTAAAACCTGTGAAATTTCTTAAATTCTCCACAAAACCCATTCTGATAATAATAATCAACTGCTCACTAGTAACTGACTTCAAGAAAAACTCCTGGAGTTCTAGTGAGAAGCCGTTACCAGTGGAGTTCAACCGGTCTGTTGTGAGATAACAACTCACTGAAGACTATGGTGTACGGTGGCGCAACTTCGTGGATTGGTTGAAGTTAGACATTAACACCGTTGGATGCCGCCTCAGTGGTCTAGTGGTTAAGTGCTCGCGCGCGAAGCCAGTAGGTCCTGGGTTCAAGCCACGCGTGGTGTGGGATCGTGGATGCGCACTGCTGAGGAGTCCCATACCAGGACGAAACGGCCGTCCAGTGCTTCCAGGTTTTCAACGGTGGTCTAGCTTCAACTGACTCATGATTTAAAATTTCAGTATTTGTTTGTTGGTAGGAATATATATGTCTTATAAATAATTCAGTCGACATTTAATCAATCATTTATGAAGATTCTTTTATTTCCTAAAATCCTTCTCATAATTTTAAGTATATATATTAGAGAAATATAAATTTTTACGTTTTATTATCTTTTGAGTCTAAACATGTTAAGCATACTTCATTTCTTATCATAATTCGAAGTAATCAATGAATATGGAATGCTTAAAAAATACATCTGAGTTTTACACTTCAAACAGTAAGGTCAATGTTCATAATTGTAATTACCGATCTCCTACATCCTGAATGGTATATTTTAACAATATTTATGCTGTTCTACAAAATAAACGAAGTTGTATACTTATTCAAACTCATGGACAGATGATAATAAATCAGACAACATGTGGTTATTAAGCTATTTTAACTTTCTTGATAATTCTATATTTTGCATAAAACATTTTGACCGTCCATACAAGTAGTTCTATTATTTCTGTTCATAATAATTATAATAAAGTATGTTATTATGTGTTTTAAGGTACGCATGAATGTTATATATGATTATAATTTACTAACATTTGTGGTTAATCACGAATTATAAGGAATTACTCGAATGTGATATCATAATACAATTTGAAATCGACTAAAATTGCGCTTAATTATATTTTCCACAGATTGAAATCATGAGTCCAATGAAGCTAGAACACCATGAAAAACCTTCAAGCACTGGATGGTCGTTTAGTTCCAGTATGGGACTGTTCAGCAGTGAGCATCCACGATCCCGCACTCCAAAAGATTCAAACCCAAGACCTATCAGTCTTGTGTATGAGCACTTTACCAATTAGACCACTGAGTCCCATACTAAGACGAAACGGGCGTCTAATGCTTCCACGTTTTCCATGATGGTCTAGCTTCAATTGACTCATGATTTCAATCTGTGAAATTTATAAAATCTCCACAAACCTCTTCTGATAATTATATTTTTCTCATTTTCTTTATTAGTCTCTGATGAAACTCATCAGATGTACTTATATTAAGACTGTTTTACATATAGTGATCTATAAACATTACTTATATTACGTAACAGGTATCATTCAATTTATTATTGTTTTCGTAGTTCATAAAGTTTCATATTACAAAGACTAGAAATACCATGAACTATTCTATGAAGAAAACATTGTTTCACAGTACATGATATAGATTTGAGTAGAATGAAAAAAGGAACATTATATCATTAAAGAAAACAATACTATCTCAATATTATCTATAATAATCTATTATACACTAAATAAAGCAAAATATGTATGTGATTTTATGGTCATTTTCAAATGGTTAGTTGATTAAACATTTATAATAACAGAAACCATTGAACAAATTTATTACATTTCAAAATATATTGTGAATCATATTGTTGATTAGAAAAAGAAAAGAAATAATCGATGTATGTGGTGGGTTAGTAGAATAAACTATGATTTTCATACTTTACATTTAAACTAATCTTGCGGAATTAAAATAAAACACTTAACACTCTGTTGTCATGTCAATTATGAGAACGAGAGAGAGAGAGAGAAACAAAACAAGCAAATCTTTTCGTACAATTAAATAAAAATGTTGACTTTTCTTTTTCTTTTTTTTCTTTTTATTCTACCCACATCGAATCAAATTAATAACGTTCATTTGTAATAATTATTTTTCAATCGGTATTGAACTGTGAAATGAAACCACTTTCTTTTTTTTCAAAATTTGTTAGTTATTTATCATTTATTTTCTATTCTATTTCATTAGTATGTCATATTTGTATAAAGCGGCTTACTTGAATATCTGGGCTACTGTGGTGTTTGAATTAACTAATGATTCTTTTGTACTTGTTGAATACTTGATTTCAAATTCTAAATACAGTACATTCGTTTGTGCTTGTGTCGTGCTTCTTGATTCGATTGAGTTAATTCTGGGATTCCTAGTTCATACGATAATTCAAATAATTTGAAACATCCTATCTACTTGTTCCTGCCATTTAAATATTCCAATAAGTTATCTGTTTTCTTGTTTGTTTTAATATATCATTATACCTATTAGTTTTATAACCTATTCAGGTGCGTTTGTGAAATGTTTACGATGTTTCGTTGTATAAGTTAGAAAAAACGGCCAATCAGAGACAGTGTTACTGCTAGCAATATGTATGGAAAAGAGTATACATTATTCACATATTGATTTCTGAACGCAAAATACTCAATATCCGTCGGATGAATACTGTCAGCAACATCATTCTGTGAGAAAGGATGAACCAGCTTACAGATAAAGAGGAAAGTAGGAAAAGACGTTGCAGGTGGATAGGACATGCATTACGAAACATGCGCTAACAAGGAATCGTTAAGGGAAGTGGAAAAAAGGAAGGCCGATGTACACACTATGCTGGAAAATGAAAGCAGATATGAAAAGGAGGAATAGCAACTGGAAAGAACTGGAAAGGATTGCTCAGTATAGGGTTGAATGGAGAGCGCTGGTGGGTGGTCTATGCTCCACCACAAGGACTAACAGGCGTAAATAAGTGAGGAAGTTCAAATTATAGAGATAAAGTAAGGCCATTACATTTCATATCACTGTACATATTCACCGTGGCAACGAGGGATTTCTTATACTTTCTTAATGTGTAAAAATAAGTTAATTTGAAAGGGATCGACGACAATGATTCCTGCAAGAAGAAGTAAAAGCAGTGTTCTCTGGTGGTTAAATATTTAAAACGCATTTGTAACACCTAAAACATATCCAATTTCTATTGTGTTTTGTGTTAGTACTTGACTTCTAAACACTGCTTTATTGGTTTTGTCAATTCTAGTTGAACTTTCATCTGTTGATTATGCAAACCGTAACCACTGATTGTTTGTGCCTTTCTGTAATCATTTCAACTGATTTCACAAAAGATTCCCCCAAACAATCAGTTTTAATAAAACGTTTTTCAATATATGTGACTTGCTTTTGCATATATTGTCAGATAAACCAAGCATTAAAAGGCTTTTCTGAGAGCTCCAACACTTTTTAATATAACATAATGAATAGTCATTAGATCAATCAACAGTGAATCATTGCCATTATGAGATCTCATATCTATGTATGAATTTACATGTGTTTTTGGGAGAAAGTACATAGAAAAGATTAAAAGAAGAGTGTCATCAAGATTTTTGAACATGTTCATCAAAAATCGTGTTTAAAATGGAAGTAAATCCCTCACAATTATCCTCACAAAATACATAATCGATCGGAAATTACGAACATGTGGAAATAATTCAAGTAGATACTACTCAAAAATAAGTAGCTCAGAATGTATTTAATGTTTTGTGACTATTATAAGAATCTTGAAAACAATCACATAATGGATCGCTTAACGTAAATTATGTGCATCTATGAATTTAATATGTCTCAATTTTATAAGTTATCGTTGAGTGGTGAATATTATACTGAATAATTACAGAACCCATATTCTTAGATTTCGATGAATATTTTGTTGATAATTAATTGAATGACAAAGAGTTAACAATAATCTCTGCAATGCTTAAGTATACTGTCGTACTCCAATCAAACATATTTGATTAGATTTCTTTTTAATAACTTGGACCAAATCAACGAGCAAAACGTAGGATTAAATTCAAACTTAATCTCTGAGATTTTACTAATATATTCTTCCTTTTATATCTTACACCAACTCCATGCCTAAATATTGTAAAACTATTCGTCCCTAACCTAAACGAAATTTCTTATAAATTTATGATTATTTCGAATTCTTCTTGATTATTATTTCAATTTGACATTACTCGATATAAACTGCACTAAATCATCAGTTTCCATATCGTAGAATCTAATAATGATCATTTCAATTATTTGATAGACATTTAACGCTTTTCTAGTAAATAGTGTCAAGCCGTTATCAGTGGAATTCAACCGGGTCATTGTGAGATATCAACTCACAAAAGACAATGGTTTACGGTGGCACAATTTTGTGAATTAGTTGAAGTTAGACATTAACAACATTGGATGCCGGCCAGCTAATTGGTTTAGTGCTTAAGCACTCGAGCGCGAGACTGATACATCGTGAGTTCGAATCTCGCGGTGTGCGGGATCGTGGATGCACACTGCTGAGGTGTCCCATACCAGGATGAAACGGCTATCCAGTTCTCCCAAGTTTTCCCTGGTGTTCTAGCTTAAATTGACTGATGATTCCAACTGTTGAAATTACTAAAATCTTCACCAAACCCCTTTTGAAAATGATAAATGAGTTTAATTTTCTTTTTTTTTGAGAAAAAGAAGACACTCTGAAGTTATTCCATAAACAGTAATTATTATCATAAATAATTTTTTTTTCTTTTTCTTTTTTAACAGTATCAATACTGATAATTAACCAGATATTTGTATAGATAGATATCATTAAATCTGTGTGTTTTTATTATCTCCAGACTGAAGTGTTACTACTCTACAAAGTATTTTAATGATTGAGTAATAAAAATAATAATTTAAGAAAAATATTTTATTCCCAAGTTAATTAACTAGTTCAACTTAATTGATTGACAAAATAGTGTCCAGTAAAGATTAATATTCAATTAGTTACATGAGTAAAAAGTAAATATTTTTATGGTAGGTTAAAGAAAAAAAAATTTAAAACTTTTTGAGTAATTTCACAAATTGAAATCATGAGTCAATTGAAGTTAGACCACCATGGAAAAGCTACAAGCATCGGACGGCCGTTTCGTCTTAGTATAGGACTCCTCAGCATTGCTCATCCACGATCCCGCACCCAATGAGATTCGAACCCTGGACCTATCAGTCTCGTGCCAGGAGCTTAACCAACTAAACCACTGAGCCGGCATCCAATGGTGTTAATGTCTAACTTCAACCAATCCACGAGATTGCGCCACCGTACACCATTGTCTTCAGTGAGCTGATATCTCACAATAGACCTGGTTGCACTCCACTGGTAATGGTATCTCACTAGAACTTCAGGAGTATCTCTTGAAGTCAGTCACTAGTGAGTAGATGATTATTATCAGAAGGGGTTTGTGGAGATTTTTGAAAATTGACAGATAATTCCCATTTAAACATTAGAAAATTTAAAACATGAATTTCAGTGAAGGAATCTCTTTTTCTATAAATTTATTATCAAGCTGTACAATCTTATATTTATTAAATTTTTTTTGTTAAAGTACTAATTCCGTGAGAAAATGTGAGCTCAAATAACCAAGATGACGTAATAAATACCGTAATAAATTACGTCATGCAAATCATAAAATAGATTTACTGAATATAATAAGATGATTAAAACGTCTTATTATTTTCGTTACCTTGGCTTTAATTAGTTAATATTATTATTATTCTTATTATTATTAGTAGTAGTAGTATTATTATTATTAGTATTATTAGTAGTAGTAGTAGTACTGCATTCCCCTTCACTTATGTGTTATATTCACATTATTTTGTCCAAAAATAATCACCATACCACCTTACTTATTTCTACACCTCTATGTTCTTTAATTATTGTAACAAAAACATTTTATTCATCTTATTACATTCACTAAATCTAAATCTATTATTATTATTCGTATTACATAATCTTGTATCATAATCTTTCCATGACGTCATCTTAGTTATTTGTGTTCACATTTCCTTTCGGAACTAGTACTTTAACAAAACGATTTCATATATGTATATATATATATATATATGTATATATATATGATTGTACAGCTTGATAATAAATTTGTGGAAAAAGAGATCCCTTCGTTGAACTTTGTGTTTTTAATTTTTGAGTAATGTTCATCTTAAAATAATGCTTAGTTCTATTACCCTTTTATAATATTTGAAAGTATTTGAATTATAGTATGAACAAAGAGTCCCAGGAATAACGCAATTGAATCAAGAATTACGACACAAGCACAAACGAATGTATTGCATTTGGAATTCGAAATCGAGCATTCAACAAGTACAAAGGTATCATTAGTTCGTACAAATACCACACCTTTCCATGAATGTATACATATTGATAGAAGGGAATTGACAAAATCATTACATAAATTTACATAAATAGTACCATTTACTCTTGATTAAACAATCGATTAGAAATCAATTAACATTTAAAATATCTGGGTTTCTTTTCGTCTATTTGTTTGATCTAGCTTAAAAAAACATATTTGTAATTAGTGAACCGGAAGTTATTTTAGACATTTCCTATTAACAGTCTGTATTTGCATTTGTTTTTATTTTCAATCATAAATTGAAAACTGTTGGTAAAATTAGCTAAGAAATCAATGCAATTGAACAGTTGTTTCATCATGGTATGGAAATGCTCAATACTATCAAGGATTGAAATTACGATATTTAGATTAGTTTAAACTTAATTTCAATAAAAGTTATTGGGAACAGTATGATGATAAAAGTTCTTTTTATATCATTGGTATATAAGTAAAGTTGATTGGTTCAATGAACAAAAAGATTTTGAAGATTATTTCAATGATGTATAACTAATGTTTATTGTAATCAAACTGTTACATAACGTTATATTTGCCTATGATCAGCAGTGTAACATAATAAGATGACAACTAATGACACGTGATTAAGGATTCTAAACAAAACGAAATATTTACTATAACTAGTTTTCTCATAGTTTAAGGGTATATTATCCAATAGTATAAATGAGGGCATTAAAGAATGCTGAGCCATCTGCTCTAGTTATTTATTTGAGATAATGTTTACTGTGTGATATTGATCATGAAATAAAGGTGTGAAGTTTCTGCGATATCATAGTTATTTGAAATCTCCAGAATAGTTATACTAATACTTAGTACAAATCATTACATAATTATTAAAGTCTGTCAACGTGGTACTCAGACTCTATACATTTAGAAAAACTTGTTTAAAAATAAAATCATCAAATTTACTTCAAGGAACACTGCACTGTGACAAAGCACGACTGGTGTAACTAGGTAGTTAAATTTATTAACGGTGGTTATATTAGAATCAAAAAAAGATCCAAGAAAATTTGAAAAAATAAAACTGAAACAATATAAATAAGTCAGTAGACCATTCACTAATTATAATAGTGTTATTCAAGATTACCAATGGATCAATATAAGATCACCATTGAAAACCTGAAGGCACTGGACGGCAGACAGGTCCTAGTATTGAACTGCTTAGCAGTGCGCTACCATTATCCCCTCGAGAGATTCAAACCCAGGACATATCGGTCTCATGCAAGAACGCGTAATCTCTAAACCACTGGCTTGGCTGGCATCTACCGGTGTCAATGTCTAACTTCAATCAATCCACGAAATTGAGCCACACATCTTCCACTATCTTCAGTGAGTCACCGTCTTACAGCGGACACGGTTGAACTCCGCTGGTCACAGCTTCTTACTAGAATTCCAGGAAACCCGTCTTGAAGTCAGTCATTCGTGGACATATGATAATTGTCATTACAGTGTTGGGAACATTTGCTTAGTTTGATTGAGAATGATGTTTTCATGTTTTTATCGGTCATCTTACATTATTCTATACATGATCTCAATCAAAACTCAACAATCTCTACAACCTTATTTCACATATTATCTAACATTTCTCAAATAATTATCAAAACAGTGAGATTATCAACTAAACTTTCAACCGATCTTATCTGATAAATCATAAATAAGAATTGAATTGATCTTCATTTTATGTAATTCAAATATAGTGGGTTAATTCATTTATACTACAATCAGTGAAATTTCTAAAATCTCCACAAAACCCCTTCTGATAATCATCAAAATTAACTATTATATAAAAAAAAATCAAATATCTAAATGTACAAATATTTAAAAAAATCAACCCATTATACTGTCGGCAGTCCGTTCTGTTTTACTTTACGACAGCGAAACATGGTCATTAAGAGTAGAAGATACTCGTGAGCTACTAGTATTTGACCACAGATGCCTTAGAAATACTGTTCGCATCTGCTGGGATTACCGGGTTACTAATAGTAAGGTTAGATGCAGGGTATTAGGGAATGATGGTAAATCAGTTGATGAGATTGTGAATCTTCATCGACTGAGATGGTTGGGCCACGTGTTACGTATGCCTGAACACCGATTACCAGGACGTGTAATGCTAACCGGTGTTGAGGATGGTTGGAAGAAAGTTAGGAGTGGCCAAACCAAAACGTGGCATCAGTGATTGAAGTTACTAACTTCTAGTCTGAGCCATGTTGTTAGATGCAGACTACTTGGTTGGGGTCCGCGTGACTATCGTAACCAATGGTTGGAGACTCTTGGTGACATGGCTGAGAATCGATCACAATGGCATGGGTGTATACACACTCTGTCTTTCCTTAAACTAAGAGATTAAAATCGTTTCATATCTTTCTTTCTACCAACTAATTCTTTCCTCCTGTACTATATCCTTATTGCAATCTTTCTTTTATGTATTACTACAACTGAATTAACTACTTTTATGAATGCGGTGTCCATCTTGTTGTGTTAATGTGGTATGGCAACTTGGACTGATGCATATATGTGCCTGGTCTTACGATGTAGCCGACTGACTGACTGATTGAACCCATTATTAAAATATTTAATAATAAGTAAATAAAACAAGATTGACAGTCTCAACTTAATTAAGATACTTTTAATTTAATTTTTTTAGTTTGTTTATAATAAAAATATGAGTCTTTTTATGATCGATTTTTAAAAAAAACTTTATAAGTACAGTAACATTTAATGAATTTCAGGGCGTCAATATAGAAATAAACAATCTCTAATTTATTTATATACATAAATACTCCCTCATCATTGATATGACCCTTTTTATTTATTTATTTATTATACAGACACCAATTATTCTTTTCGATATCATTTTCTCTTCATATTACTACTATTTCTATTCATTTTCATTTTATGTAAGTAAACAGAACTATATGAAACTTCTTAATATTTATTATATTGTTAAGTTTCTCACAATTTGGAGTATTATATTATATGTTCGGTTGGCATAACTCAATCATACTGTAAGCATGAACTATACATACATATATATATTCAAGTATTGTTATTCTATTTTTACGTAACCAGGTAACGTATTATGATGTGCCAAACATGTATATATATATATATATATATATATATATATATATATATATATATATATATATATATATATATATATATATATATATATATATATATATATATATATATATATATATATGATTATCGAATTCGTGCGATGAATCAATTAATATAATATTGTTTCAAAAATAGACTAATAATTACTGATTATTATCGAAAACATTTATAATAATTTCATTTCCATATATTAAAATAAACACACACACAAAATAATAATAATAATTAAGTAGTATTATTCTACAGCTAATTTTTTTTTGTTTCCATATAAACTATGGACAATTTAAAAGAATATTACAAATATTTGTTTATCAAATATGCTATGTTGTTGTTTTTGAATTTTATTAGTCTGATAAATAGTTATGAGATAATAACTCACAGATTACAATGGTGAATGTGTCACACAAATTCGTAGATTAGTTGAAGGTAGACATTAACACTGTTGGATGCCGGTCAGGTCAGTGGTCTAGTGGTAAAGTGCTCGCGTGCGAGACTCATAGGTCCTGGGTTCGAATCCCGAAAGGTGAGGTTGCGGATGCTCATTGCTGAGGAGTTTCACAGCAGGACGAAACGGCCATCCAATGCTCCCAAGTTTACCATGGTGTTCTAGCTTCAATTGACTTATGATCTCAACTATTGAAATTATTTTCTTTAGTTATTTATGAGTATATACAACTTGTGACATAAACTAAGACCGTTTATTTAAAATTTAAATTTGTTTTACTGTTGTGGGATTACATAAATATTTGAATTAACGGAACAGTAAACAATATTTTTCTTTTCATAAGGATATTGATAACTATGATGCATTGATAATCTAATCATTTATTAAGACATTAAATAAGAAAGATTAGTGCAGCAAAGAGTTATATTTTCGACGAATTCATTTTCAAAGCTGTACGATTGCAAATATATATATGTATATATACTTATATTACAGGATGATAATAACCTTCGGTTAGACATGGTGACTGTAAGGTTAAATAAACGTATTAAAAAATGTTTTTTTTAAAAGCAAGGAAAGTTTAATAATCGTTTGATTGTTAATGGCTTGAGTATTCATCAAAAGATAGAAAGGGAAATTATCATTGGGACAGGATGGCTCAGCATGATAAGATAAAATGTTGAAATTGAGATTAAATTTAATCGTAATGATCGTGGAAACAAAAATAAACCAGTTGAGGGTAGAAGATGAAAAGGGAAGCAAAAGGCTATAAAGGAAGAAAAATATGAAGGAAGAGAAGACGAAAAAAATTTATATAACATTAAGACCATGATGCATTTACCAATTTACCTGCTCATGTGGAACTAGGTATATAGGTCGTTCAATGCGTACTTTATCCAAAAGAATTCAAGAATATTGTCCGGCGTGACTAAAAAGAGGAGACAACGGCTCAATAAGAAGTTCAATAATCGAACATCATGTGAACACAGGTCACTCGATCAAGACAGACTCCGTGTTCAAAGTCATCTACAAGGTAAGTAGAAGTCTTTCAAAGACAATTACACTGCCTCTTCTTTACAGTGCCGAAGCATCAGCCATACATCTGGAAACTGGTACAACCTCTTCTTCTACCATGGTCCTAATGTCTTATTTTTTCTCTTTCTCATACTCTTCTTCCTTTACGGACATATGCTTCACCTTCAATCTTCCCTTTAAATCTTCTACCCTCAACTGGTTTATTTTTGTTTCCACGATCATTACGATTAAATTTAATCTCAATTTCAACATTTTATCTTATCATGCTGAGCCATCCTGTCCCAATGATAATTTCCCTATCTATCTTTTGATGAATACTCAAGCCATTACCAATCAAACGATTATTAAACTTTCCTTGCTTTAAAAAAAACATTTTTTAATACGTTTATTTAACCTTACAGTCACCATGTCTAACCGAAGGTTATTATCAATATTATTGTAATTACTATCATCCTGTAACGTAACCGGAATGATTGTCTCTATTTCAACATTTTATCTTATTATGCTGAGCCATCCTTTCTCAATGATAATTTTCCTATTTATCTTTTGATTAAAATATAACTCTTCGCTGAACTAATCTTTCTTATTTAATTTAATCATTACCGTAATCATTACAGTAACACAATTTTGAAAAATGACAATCGAAAACAATTCCAACTAAAATAAATATCAGAAGGGGTTTGTGGAGATTTTAGAAATTTTCACAGATTTAAATCATGAGTCAGTTGAAGCTAGACCACCATTGAAAACCTGGAAGCACTGAAAGCACCGTTGGATGCCGGCTCAGTGGTCTAATGGTTAAGTGCTCGCGCGCGAAGCCAGTAGGTCCTGGGTTCGAGCCCCGCGTGGTGCGGGATCGTGGATACGCACTGCTGAGGAGTCCCATACTAGGATGAAACGGCCGTCCAGTGCTTCCAATTTTTCAATGGTGGTCTAGCTTCAACTGACTCATGATTTAAATCTGTAAAATAAATATAACAGTGTTAGACAATTTGTTGTTTTATGTTATAGAAACATACTGTTTTATTAATACGATGAACAGTGACTTAATCGATTAGTGTGTGAATGATGTAAGAAATTAATTTTTTCTCAATAGTTTGTAACGTAAAATCACATCTTGAAACATGAACAATATTATTCAATTAGTTAGTTATATCTCTTGTTATTGATAAATGCTAAATTGTATGATAAAATCAATGTGTTCACTCAGTAAGTTATTGATTAATTGACATAAATTACTATCCATTTCAAATTATGCAAAACTTGGCTGTTAATCTGATCTGACTGAAAATAAATGAGATAAAAGACAGCATTTTCATATATCATTTTGATTGCTTTTCAGTGTCAAGTAAATCTATATTACCAGTTTTTATGTTATCAATATTTTTTCATGGGATAAGGGGTCATAGTACAAAGCACAATTCAATTAGGCCATTTCACAGACATAATATTTACAATGATTAATAAAAGTCAATACTTACTGATCATTCAACGTAATACCTCATCATTGATAAGTATTAATTGTACACAATTAATATCGAAAAATATTGATCTAAAATTACTATATACATTGAGGGTATTTTAAAAACTCTTAGAGTAACTAATTTTATCGTAACAAGTAATTTTAATTTGTGTCAAGTGTAATATTCAATAAAGCTATTTTCATTCATGTATAAGAATGGGATTCATATAACCAGCTATGAATCTTTATACTACTTAATATTAATTTATCTTTCTATGATTATTATCTATTCAAAAAAAAGATCATATACATCATTTAACTTACTTGTAATATTTAAATATGATTTAATCACATCCAAATTAAACCATTGTGTATTAACAGTGGTAATATTTTCAGAAATATAAATCAATATAATAAAATGTGTAAATATTCTTAATGTTTTATTTATATTCCAAATAGAATTCTGTTTTATTAAATGTTCCAATGGTTGAATTTCATAATATAATAATTTATTTTTATGTTTAACAAATTTTATATAATTTAAACTTTCAAATTTTTGATTTACTCTATGATTATTTATAAAAACCTCCACATTATTACTCATTTGATAACATTCGTATTGAATTCAAATTGTATACCCGTTTGTTTGTTTGTTTTGTAGAGAAAAAAATATATGAATAAATGATTCAATAATGTTTGATGATATAAAATGTTAAAATTAAAGATTTTCTATTCACTATTAACGATAGTATTTAGTTGAAACCAACGAAAAACAAACAAACAAACAAAAAGAACCAAAAACTAATCTCAGATTGTTTGTTTAGAATACATGGATAATTTAGTTTAGTTTCAATGAAAAATGAATGATACATAAAACATTATTGATAGTGTAACGATTGATTACAGTCTGAGATCATCATTGTTTCATTGTTTGTTTTATTTTTATTTATTTTTTTATTTTAATATTTTTAAAAAAAATATTTTTTACCTCCAATGTAGTTAATTTCTTATGTAAATCTAATAATTCATTTTTGTCCAATCAAATTATTAGTTAAGATTAAGATTTTAACCAATCAAATTAAAGTATGGCTAGATTTTTCATGAGACAAAATACAAAAATTTAAAAAAAATATTAATTTAGGTAGGAAATAGAATGTAAAATAATGGTCTAAAAAAAAATTATTTTCATGGTTGTTAACCAAATAAGAAGTTTCTTAAAAAAATTGTTTAAGCTTAAATGGGCAGAAAATTATTATAAATATTAATATGTAGTTCACTTGGTGTTGTTTTATTGGTGTATCTTCCCATCGTTATTTATGAATGCAATTGATCAATCTTATAACTAATATTTAGTTAGTAAATTAAATACTACTTTCACAATTACATGATCACCGGGTGGCGATCAATGTCATGCGTGTCTAGTCCTTATTAGTGCAAATTGAATGCTATTGACCATGTTGCAATGTGGCCGCCAGTCTACGTGACTCGACACTGCATGCACTATTGTGAGATTAGATGGTGGTTGGTGCACAAAATCTGGGTCCAGGGTTTCCTGTCGACTACCTCCAACCACTATCTAAATACTACTTTATATATATATATATCTTAGTCTAGGAAATATTGATAATATTGAGTAAGACAGAATAGTCTATAAACGATATGTATTTTGATTCTTAAATTTTTATATTAGTTGGAGGTACAATAAAAGTTTTATCACGAAAATTCATTGTATAATTGATATTATAGTTTGATTTGCTGAGAATCTTTTGAATTATTTTAAATAATATTAATAGTTTAGATAATTAGAAGAAATCAACAAAAAACTCCGAATATAGGTATTCTATTTGATGAAACTTGTCAGTTTGGAGTATTTATAATATTGAGGGGGTTAATGCTTTCTGTGGGATTCAGTGAGATTCCAGTGGGGGAAGAAACCAGGAAGAAGCACTGGGAGTGGATAGGACACACACTGAGGAAAGCACTGAACTGCGTCACAAGGCAATCCGTCACATGGAATCCTCAAGGCCAAAGAAGGAGAGGAATACCAAAGTATACGTTCCGTTGAGAAACGGAGATAGACATGAGAAGACTGAACAAAAATTGGATAGAACTAGAAAGGAAGGCCTAGGACAGAATGAGTTGGAGAATGCTAATCGGCAGCCCATGCTGCATTGGGAGTAACAGGCATAAGTAATTAAATAAGTTAGCACATTTGGGCCTAATAACAAGATTATAAATAATCTGTATTTTTTCATTAGAATATTTCGCTTATATTATCAAACGGTATCATTATTCTTAAAAGTAGATTGTTAGTTCATTTAAATTTCTATTTAAAAAGGGCATTATTAATTTATTTCAACGACCTAATGTAAAACATTTATATAAGTAACTAACATATAAACAATGAATATTTATTAACATAAAAGAGAATATTTTAATGACAATCGTTGATTTTGCCAAGTAATAGATAATAGAATCAGCTTTTCCTACTGTTAATTATAATGTTTTTCATACATTTTTATTTAATCATTCAAGTTATCCTTTGACTGAAATAGATAGATATATATTTTAATGTTAAGAATTTGTATGACTATATAACAAGAAATGAGGATACATGTCTCTTAAATGTGATATATATATATATATATATATATATATATATATATATATATATATATATATATACATGATGATGACCTCATAGTTTACTGCATTAATGAATGTGTCAATAATGATCATTATTATATTAGGCGGAATATGTCAAAACAAATAAGAAAGACAATAAAATCTTGTTTAAATTAACCTGGATAAATCTTATTTGTTTTAATCTGACATATGAGGTCATATCTATACCTATATCTATCCATCTATCTGTATATATATATATGGTGAAAGTCATTTATTATTTTATAGAGCTTTGGTATTGTCTGGTACATTCTATTTTGTATTTTGAATGTATACACATACAAAAAAATGTAGATAAAGAGAGCCAGTGTGGCAGCAGTTTCTGCATCAGTAGGCCTCAACATACACAAGAAAAAACCAAGGTCTTCAAATTCAAAACGGAGAACAGCAATCCAATAACTCTTGATGGCGAAACTCTGGAAGATATAGAATCCTTCACATACCTGGGAAGCATCATCGATGAGCAAGGAGGTTCAGATGCAGACGTAAAGACGAGGATTGGCAAAGCAAGGACAACATTCCTACAACTGAAGAACATATTGAACTCAAAACAACTTTCAACCAATATCAAAGTCACATTCTTCAATACGAACGTCGAGACAGTTCTACTGTATGGAGCTGAAACTGGGAGAACTACAACAACCATCATCAAGAAAGTACAAGTATTTATAAATGGTTGCCTACACAAGATTCTCAACATCCATTGACCGGATACCATCAGCAACAACCTTCTCTGGGAGAGAACAAATCAGCTTCCAGATGAAGAAGAATTTAGGAAAAAACGATGGAAATGGATAGGACATACATTACGCAAATCATCAAACTGCATCACGAGACAAGCCCTAACTTGGAATCCTGAAGGGAAGCGGAAAAGAGGAAGGCCAAAGAACACATTACTTTGGAAAATAGAATCAGATATGAAAAGGATGAATAACAACTGGAAGGACCTGGAAAGAATTGGCCAGGACAGGGTTTGATGGAGAATGCTGGTGAGCGTCCTATGCACTTTCACGAGAAGTAACAGGCATAAGTAAGTAAGTAAGTAACATTATATTATGATGGAAAAAATCTTGAATTCACTATTAGTTTAAATTTATATTGCTTAAAAGTATTTTTACTTATGAAATCCTTGAGTAATAGTTTCTTAAGGATATGACTAAAAGTAAGTAGTATTGGGAAATTGTTTATTAACGCTTAAAAAAAACGATTCACTTCAAAACAAACTTGAAATTTAGTTATCATATGCAGCATACCATAAAAACATAGTGAGTCACTCTAGTTCAAATGTAATTCATGATTAATTGAGTATAATATTCATAACTAAATTCAATTCTAAGAGCAAAATAAGTAAACATTTAGTTTATTTTACTACAGTTTAGTTTCACAAATATGTCTTAGTAAAGCCTCAGAAACATGGACAGGATAATTACATAGTATAACTATCATAGCGAAAGTATTAATCAACATTATTTAAGGAATCATTTATTGTCTTAGCTGTTTACTATTCCTTGATTAACATGCGTTAGATTGTCTATAGAAAAGAATGGATTTTCACGAAATCTAAGCTAAAGTTTCGTCGTGCATTATATTTTTGGTGTACTACACTTAACAGTGATTGGATATAATCATAACTCTAAACGAAATGATTGTAAACTTGAAATAATTTCAGATGAATAATACAACAAAAAATGTCTCTCTACATTTTAACGAACTTTTATTCTGTTTTAGTATCAGAAGGAGTCTTTGTGGATATTACAGTAAGATCATGACTTAATTGAAGCTAGAATACAATAGAAAACCTGAAAGCACTGGATGGCCATTTCATCCTACTATGGAACTACTCAGCAATGCATATGCACGATCCCGCCCCCACGAGATTCAAACTCAGGACTTATCAGTCTCGCCCAAGAACGCATAGTCTCTAAACACCTGAACTGGCATCCAATGGCGTTAATATCTACCTTCAACTAGTCGACGAAATTGAGTGACACCTCCATCATTGTCTTCAGTGAGTTACTATCTCACAACAGACATGGTTGAACTCCACTTGTCACTGCTTCACACTAGAACTTCAGGATATACCTCTTGAATCTAGTCACTAATGAGCAAATTTTATTCATAAAATATAAATCTAAAGGTAGAATATATATTAAGTAAATCATTTGTTTAAAATGGCACATTAGTTAATGAACTATTAACCTGATTTATTGAATACTACTGATGATTATTTTCAGTTAATGTAGAAATATTTTAACATTCATATTAAACTTATATATTTTCACATGTATTGTTAAATCAAATTTGATCATAATCATCATAAAACATTATTATACATTGAAAACAGTATCTTTAAAGTAGTCAACTATACATATATAATCATTAAAATAATTAATTTCTCCATTTTTCATATATATTGCACGCTTTTAACATTTATCATTAAATAGTTAAAATAAATAAGAAAGAAAAAGAAAAGAAAAGAAAGAAAAAAAGAGAGCTAATGAGATGGTGGAGAAGATTTGTAGCTCAAGTGGATGATTTTGGTGGAGTTTTGTTCTCTGAGCTGTTCTCTGAGCTCAGAGAACAAAACTCCACCAAAAGAGAGCTAATTTTTAAGATAAATCAATTTCAATAAATCATTCAACTATGAAAATAATGAACATTTCGAACAATATTTCCTGTCCTTTTTTATTATCATGAATAGAGAAATATTGTAGTCTATTTTATTGAACATAATCTCACAAAATCCTACACATTGATCATAATCATCATCATCATCATAATATCTATCAATAAATGATTATTCTATGAAATTATCTATGTGTGGTTTTTTTATTATTTTGCATGATTGAATTTTTATGAATAGAAAATACATTGAAGACTTTGTACCGGATATTAAAATTCATAGAGAACATTTATTATTATTATAAAATCAATGTATTTAACAAACTCACACGCACACATAATATTTCTTTTTAGTTATAGAGATATTGTCTATTCTTCAACTATTACTATCATTATTACTATTATCAGTAGTAGTAGTAGTAGTAGTAGTAGTAGTAGTAGTAGTAGTAGTAGTAGTAGTAGTAGTAGTAGTAGTAATAGTAGTAATAGTAGTAATAGTAGTGGTATTAGTATTATCACTATTTAAGTGAACTCACCTTCCTTTCAACAGATATTAACAGTTCAATATTAAAATAAGTTTTATATAAAAGTAATACTCAATTGACTTATTTATATTTAACATGTGTCAACAATAAGATAAATAAATAAATGAAATTGTATGTTGTTGTGTTGCTTTTTTTCTTTGTGATTGGCAGACCTGTTGATTTTCTGCTCTGTTTGTTTTTTTTTAAAAAAGATTTTTATTTACCTTGATTGCTATTTAATTATTAAAAATATTTTTAGTATTTATGTTTGTCAGATTTTTGTTCATTTTACATCAACACAAAAACTGACAAAAATACACCACCACCACCACCACAACAACAACAAGAACAAGAAGAATAGCAACAACGGTAGTAACGACAAGAATCTACTTTAGTTGTCATACTGTGGTGAAGAACATAGATTACAAAGTTACTTGGTAAAATAGAAAAACCATACTATAATACTTAATTTGCAAAATGTTCAATAACTGTCTCGAATTTCATTGTTCTTGCATTTCCATACTAATTACTTTCTATTACCCCTCTTGCTTTCTTGATCTTCCCCATATTCTGCTGCCAGACATTACATTCCTTACTCGGGTTATTTACTATTTATATCAATGTAAGTAGCACGCATCACAATACTACTGCTTTTTCTCTCTACATTTTGCAACAAAATTTCACATTTTATATAAAATCAACTATTGTATAGTGTTTTATTGATTTTATTTTTAAAAGATGATTGAAATGAGCATAAAATAAAGGAATTGGAGTTAGTTACATATAAGTTTATGCTAAATATCCGTTTTATATTAATTGAATTTATATGTGATTAACTTATTCCAGATTTCATGTATACGTTGTTTTGTTGACGATTACTATTAGCTAATCACATAATCTTTTTATTTGTGACATGACTAAATTTTTACATAGAACTGAAATTATTATTATTATTATTATTATTATTATTATTATTATTATTATTATCAGAATGGGTTTTGTGGAGATTTTAGAAATTTCACAGATTGAAATCATGAGTCAGATGAAGCTAGACCACAATTGAAAACCTGGAAGTTCTAGTGAGAAGCCGTCACCAGTGGAGTTCAACCAGGTCTGTTGTGAGATAACAACTCACTGAAGACAATGGTGTACGGTGGCGCAACTTCGTGGATTGGTTCAAGTTAGACATTAAGAGCGTTGGATGCCGGCTCAGTGGTCTAGTGGTTAAGTGCTCGCACGCGAAGTCAGTAGGTCCTGAGTTTGAGCCCCGCGTGGTGCGGGATCGTGGATGCGCACTGCTGAGGAGTCCCATACTAGAATGAAACGGCCGTCCAGTGCTTCCAGGTTTTCAATGGTGGTCTAGCTTCAACTGACTCATGATTTCAATCTGTGAAATTATAATAATAATAATAATAATAATAATAATAATAATTATTATTATTATTATTATTATTATTATTATTATTGAAATTACTATAATATACACAAACAACCCTTCTGATATTTATTAACATATGCTCACTACTGACTGATTTCAAGTGGTCTTTCCTGCAGTCCTAGTGTGAAGCAGTGATCAGTGGAGTTCAACTATGTCTGTTGTAAGATAGTAACTCACTGAAGAGAATGTTGTATGTGTCACTCAATTTCGTGGATTAGTTGTAGGTAAACATTAACACCGTTGGATGCCGACCAGTTCAGTGATATCGAGGTTGAGCGTTCTTGCGCGAGTTTGAATCTCGTGAAGCAGGATCGTGCATATGAATTGCTGAGTAGTCCCAAAATAGGACGAAACGGCCATCCAGTACTTCCAGACTTTCCATGGTGGTTTAGCTTCAACTGACTCATGATCTCAACTATTAAAATGGCTGATTGTTCACTTTTTGCTTCATTCATATTATTCACAAAGTATTGAATACTTTTTGTTTCAAAATAGTATAAAATCAGGCAATTAAAATAGGTCTAATCATAAGTTCATGTAAATTAACTAAGAATTGTCAGAGGAAAATGATTCTACAACCAGATAATAGATGTACCATATAATTTTGTGAATATATATATATATATATATATATATATATATATATATATATATATATATATATATATATATATATATATATATATATATATATATATATTCACTTTACAATAGGACATAATTCACCTACCGTTCTATCACGTGAAGGCAGAAACTTATTCCAATGACAATATACAAACTATAAAATGCTACGTCATGAAAATTTCTTTTTAAATAACCCTCATTTTTATGAATTTAACATAGAAATAGGAAATATATTTTCATTCATTAAATTGAATAAATATTTAGTCTCCATGATTACTTTCTGAAATAAACATAACATAAAGGTAACATTAAAATGATTCATTTTATAAGATAATTAATCACTTCCGTTTTTCTAATGAGAAAAAAAAAGAACATGATGAATTAATTCTATATTTTGCATTTCAATCAAATGTTTAACATACTACTACCAGCATCTTTTACACCTACATATGTGAAGTGAGTGTAAATAAAGTGTGTTTTTTTTAAAGGGGGATAATAATTTATATCATATTCTTTCCTATAGTAGTTTACGGCTTACTGACTTAAGCAGTGCATAATATATGAATCAAGAAAATGAAAACATTTATTTCTTTCAATGGTTAAGATCATGAATCAGTTGAAGCTAGAACACTATGGAAAACCTGGAAGCACTGGACGGACGTTTCGTCCTATTTTGGGAGTGCTCAGCAGTGCACATCCACGATCCTGTCTCACGACATTCGAACTCAGGACTTATCAGTCTCGCGCAAGAACGCTCAACCTCGACATCACTGAGCTGGTCGGCATCCAACGGTGTTAATATCTACCTTCAACTAATCCACGAAATTGAGTGACACATCCACCATTGTCTTCAGTGAGTTACTATCTCACAACAGTCCTGGTCGAACTCCACTGGTCACTACTCCTCACTAGAACTCCAGGATATACCTCGTGAAGCCAGTCACTGGTGAGCATATTTCTTTGTCAAAATTATTTCTCTTATTTTTTTGTGCTGTTGAAATATTTTCAAACATCTTCAACAGATGAAGGTATCTTTTTGTAATATGTTTTGTTCGTTGAAATATGATTTCATAAGATACCATGGGTAATAACACAATGGAATTGAAGTTTATATACTGACTGCATAGAACCGGCATCACACAGTCGTAAATATTAGGAAAGAGCTAAAACGGTTATCACATAGACAATTATTATTCCATATACTGATTGTTGAAGAGTGACGAGTAGTGTTTCAAACCGCTTAGCATCTATACATAATACATGTGATGCCTTCTGGAACATGATGTATGTAATTCGATCACCAGAAAACGTTTAATAAACGCAACATTGATTACTTCGCAGTAATTAATCAGTTTTGTATTGTACACTATAATAATCCGTTTAAAATTGCTTTGAGTTATTTGTCAGATATAAAATAGTTATAAACGAGTGAGAATATTGCTAATTTATCAAATAGTGTGAAGGAACTTTTTACAAAGGTGAATATATACTTTACAAACCATTTAACTAATTCGTTACTTTGACATATTACTTTCTGATTACAGTGCAAACCCTAACTCTGTGTATACACAGTTTTGCAGAAATATCAATTAATGACCATTACTATGGTTATGACATAAATAACATAATATTTACTTCCACTTCGAATTTGTGGAACTAATTGTATTTTATGTTTCACATCACGAAGTGATTTTATTGACACGACCAACTAAACCAGGTGGCAATGAATAATTACTCCGTTATAATATCAGATCCCTTAGTAAAACTCGTCCAAGACCATACCGGAGACCTCTGAGACTACAGTCAAACTCTGAACCTGTAGGCTACTTTTCATGTATCTAACGGCTTACATGTTTGATTTCAATTATCCCATGACATTTCGTAACCGTCTTCCTGTGTTGATGGCAGGTTCGACGTAAATAAAATCGACTGCCTACGGCTTCCCATTGTAACTTTGTGAACTACTCCTTGCATTTAGTTCCCAGTCAATAAGCGATTATACATTAAATCAGGGTTTTGTGAAGATTGTGGACCTACACGGTTTAAACAAAGGGTTGATTTTGATCAACTAGAAGTGAAAAACCAAGTCAAACATAAGACAACAACATATATGGTACGCATTAACACAAATAGCCATTTTAGGAAAAACATTTGTTTGTAGACTACCTTTATTCAGTGAGATAAAACTTAACAAGTAGTTGAAAGTGACATTTTTGAATAAATAATTAAATGAAAGCTTATTCTACTAAAGAAAGGGGGAGAAAGTTGCGACGTTGTAAAGATATTTTTTGTCAAGATCGCATCGCATGACGGTCCCGGATGCACACTGATGAGGAGTTCCATTTTTGGACGAAAAAAACCGTAGTGTTTCCTAGTTTCAAATAGTTGTTAAACTAAAATAACTCTATTATGTACATTTATGAGTAAGTATTTCTGATTTATATGACTGTCAATAAAACCACATATCTTGCTGATTATAAGATTTTTTAATCAGATATAATGTTTTTAAATTCCAAGATACTGACATTGTAAAAGCATAAATTTGTGTATTAGAATATAGTTTTGTTTTCCCATATGTGATAATAAACCATGGTTAGAAGTCTGCTAAAATGCCATTAAAACACAACTAGATAAAATGTTTATAATCAAAGGACAAAAATGACAACCATCAAAATACCTTATTCCGGTAATTATAGAATGTGTTAATAATATCGTAAGAGTCATTTTAGCTGACTATTTATTTACTCATGCTTGCAAAATTTACCGTACTTAATACACTAAAATTTTCACCATGTTTTATTTTTTGTTAACCACCAAGTTACTAACAGGCTGGATTCTGTAAGGAACGGTTGTGCACAGACCAAATCGTAACACTACAGATCATCGTTGAACAATCAATTGAATGGAATTTGACACTATACACTAACTTCCTTGACTATGAGAAAACATTCCACAGTGTGGATAGGAGAACATTGTGGAAACTTCTTCGACACTATGGAGTGAATAGATGAGAAAATCGTCAATATCGTTCGGAATTCATGCGATGGATTACACTTCAAAGTGGTGCATGTAGAACAGCTGACAGACACATTGCAAGTGAAGACCTCCCCTCCTTTCTCTTTACTCTAGTTGTTGACCGGATTATGAAGACCTGGACATCTGATGTCAACCACGGTATGTAAAGGACAGCTTGGATGAGACTAGACGATTTAGACTTGGAAAAAGCAACATTCCCAAATACAACACGAAGAAAACCAAACTAATATCTCTTCATGGAGAAACTCTGGAATACCTGGAATCTTTCACGTACCTGGTCAGCTGCATCATCAATGATCAAGGAGGATTGTATGCAGACGTAAAGAAAGAGTTTGGCAAAGGAAGGACTTTATTTCTACAGTTGAACAACATGCAACTGAAAACGACTTTCAACTAAGATCAATACGAACGTTAAGACAGTTCTACTGTAGTACAACTTTGATTTGTTATTACTTTTAATTTGCATTCCATACCGTTAAAGCAGGGCTACTTAATTTTGAACTATTTATTTAATAGATAAATACTATAAGCAGGAATAGAAGGTAAGTAGCAATCGGAATCAGGACGCGTGCTTCGTCTTATTTTTGACTTGTCAGCTAGATGTACCTGCAGTCCTAAACATCAATGAGTAGATTCAAACAATGAATACAAATGAATTAAACACATACGAAATTGATACTTCTTTCAAAAAATTAGTAATTAACATTATTCAAAAGAAGATTATTCAACTTCTACTCCTTAAAATCAAACAATTCCGATACACCTAATATCATAAAACTAGTACCAACTATTCTTATCATAATTCAATTGATATTGTTTTATTTGAATCTTCCCATTGATGTTTTAGGACTGAAGTTGATCAGTCTCTTATTGGCATATGTGCATACTGTGCGTATGGCTCGATATTGCCTTAATTTACAAGCATTATAAGCAGAGATGGATAGTGGCTATCAGGACTCAGTAGCTAAGTGGATAACGCGATGGCGTTTGAAGCGAACGGTACTGAGTTCGAGTCCCAGAGTGGACATCAACTCTGAGATGCAGATACATCCAGCTGACGAGTCCCAAACAGGACGAAACGCGCGTCCTGGATTCCACTGCTAGTCACTATCCATCTCTGCTTATATTCTTATCATAGTTTCATAACATTCTTGGAATTAAAAAATAATGAGATACTCTATAGAAAAAAAAGAGAATTTCTGAAAGATACTTTTTCTAACAGTTAGATATATAAGTCTGTATTTTAATCTTAGTAAAATCCCTTTAGTTTCTAGATCTATGATAAATATATGAAAAGTTGATTATCAATTAAACTTAAGTCTGTAACATAAAATTTGAACTTAATCAATTTACACATTTAGTGACAATCAACAAAAACAATTTCGTATAATGGAAATTTGAAATTATTTTTAAAGTTTATTATTGAACGTTAGTTGATAAGCAGAAATAACATTGAACATAATGAATGTACATGGTCATTTAATTCACAATAGTTAGATTTAAACAATAAATTCAAATGTGGTCTAGCTTCAATCGACTCATGATCTCATATATTAAAATTATTATAATATTTACAAAACCCCCTTCTGATATTAATCAGAGTATGCTCACTAATGACTGGATTCAAGAGGTATTTCCTACAGTTCTAGTGTGAAGCAGTGACAAGTGCAGTTCAACCATGTCTGTTGTGAGATAGTAACTCACTGAAGACAATGGTGGATGTGTCACTCAATTTCGTGGATTAGTTGAAGGTAGATATTAACACCGTTGGATGCCGACCAGTTCAGTGATGTTGAGCGTTCTTGCGCGAGACTGATAAGTCCTGAGTTTGAATCTCGTGAGGCAGGATCGAGGATGTGCATTGCTGAGTAGTCCCAAAATAGGACGAAACGGCCATCCAGTACTTCCAGACTTTCCATGGTGGTTTAGCTTCAACTGACTCAAGGTCTGAGGTAGTAAAATTCAAATGTATTCGGTAAAACGCATTCTGAATTCAAAGGATTTCTTGTCAGCTAACTGTAATTTTAGTAAAAGTATGTTTAGATGTCTACCTAAAGTGTTGCTAAAACAAATAAAATCAAATGACCCATTAAGAGCAAATAATAAATATCCATCATCCTCTTTTGCCAAAAATATAGTTCAATCAGGTCATAAGACTGATCTTCACTCAGCTTTCGGGGTGTTATACAAAAGTGGTCAAGGGCGTATACTAAAGTTTATTGAAGCCTTAACCATATGAAAATCGACACACCTTGTATGTGTTCAAAAACAGTTTATTATCACGTTTAATCTGCCCTGGTCATAACGTTTTATTATCCAGAGTGGTTAGTGTCTGTTATGTCCCGATAAGCATAATGGATGGCAACTTATGGGATCCATTTATGGACTAATACTATGCGTGCATTTTTATCGTATAATTGTTAAATAACTAAGCTGTTAATATTTATACCCCTCTTATTATGAGCTTTATTTTGACCTATGAACTATTATTTTACGATATACCATTTTTGAATTATTCCCTGTCTATTAATTACTATCATCCACATTCACAGTCACATTTGACTAAATCTCGTACAAATGTTGTTTTCCATTTTATGGTACAATGTGGTCTGTCTGGTTGGTAAATAGACCCAGTTTGCTTGAAATAAATTATTCATTTTGCAGAGGCTGAAATTCGTGTTTTGGACTTAACTGGCTGGACTAGGCAGGAAGTAGGACCAATAAGAACTCTAGACTGCTCGTACCTACTTTATGTGCCTTGGTTCGATCGATAATTCATTGCTCTCTAATTGGCGGTAACATTATGTTATACATTAACAGGGCACATAGGCCACAAGTTATAAAAGTATCACATTATTTCTAAGACTTTTTTCAATTATCTTTATTTCCTCTTAATAATTATTTGTCTAGCTGACCATTGAATATTCTATATATAAACGTTCTTAAGAAGGATGTGTATGCGATCAGATTGTGCAAAATATGTTGCATTATATATATTTCTCATAACCAAAGAGGTATATACATTAGTAACAAGCAGAAATATTAAAAATAAACCCGGGTTGTAAAATTCTCACTCATCAATATATTCTATGACATAATCATAACAGAAAAGTAACATTTAAAAAAAGTACCTATCTCATTTCAACCTCATGACTGTATTGGCAATATTTAGAAAAACATTGTATAGATTATGCATAATTCAGACTTAACAAATAGGCTGTCGACTCATATCTTTATGATAAATTATTCTGTATTCCTAGAAAAAAGAATATAATCAAGAGTTGTTAATGTCTTTTTTCTAATAACTGACATACTACTTCCTGAACTAATGAAATATCAGATTCATCTATCTGATTTTGGTGATTGTAACGACAATGACAGTGACAATCAACAATAACAAAAACAAGTGTATTTTCCACTCATTAATGCTGTTGCCAAAATGAAATATGAAAAATAGTCAATCTATTGTTGTATTCTATAGTTTAAATAATAAAAATATATATTAGGTTTTTAAATAATTGAGGGTTTATGTTTAGCTACTTAATTACTCATAAGTAGCCAACTGCTTTATACATAAATATTTAATAGATTACTTCATCTGAACATTTTTATTTATATATGAGATTACTTTACACTTTATTAGTATGATCAGTAAAACTATTTATAAAGTGAGAACGTATTGATTCTATATAGCGTATATTATGAATGCATGTCTATCGAATAGAATATTCTCGCTGAAACAAATACAGTGATGCTTCAACCTTAACTTGGATTGACTACCTTTATATTTGATGAAATGATCAGTCACATGAAGAACATAATCGAATGAGCAACAACTTTGAATATTGATTATCAAATAAGATGTAAAGAGCTATTACTTAAATCTGATCAATAATTCAGTATATTAGGTATTTACGATATAAATGTAGTGGTATTTCGATGTAATGAGATCTTCTATCTCTGCTTTCTATGATCACAACCAAACAGATACTGCTTATGTTGATTATCCAAAAACAATAAGATTTTTTTCACACAGTGATATATCTATGGGTGTAAGAAATAGAAATATCATTGGAAAGTTTTTGAATTCGTTGTTTGTCGTATAAATGAGAATTTGTTACTATTTATTACAAATCTACTTAACAGTATAAGAATTCCATTTATAAACTGGTAAGCTGTTTGATATTCAGTTTAGGTTTTTTTTTATTAGAAAAACAAGTAACCTTTCTAGAAGATAAGGTTTACGATTATTTCAAGTGAATGGAATGTTGTAGTGTTTGTTTTTTTTCGGAAGAAACTAAATGAAATTGTTTTAATAATTCAAATACTGATCAATTACAGGGTGCAAAATTACTACTGTTTCAGTGTCTGAGATGATTTAATGTAATAATGAATTTTACATGTATGGAAAAAAAGTACTTTTCTTCTTTAATCATTTGAAGTGGAATAACAATTGTTGTAAGTATAAGAATCGGAAATGGTTGATGATGAAAAATAAAATGACTGTTGAATAAAATTATAAGATTCTCGTCAGCTGCTTACTAGCTGTGATATTTAAAAATCATAATTACATAATGGATTGAAATTGTTTACATGAGAGGGTTAGTTTGAAAGGTATATTGAAGACATATTCCTACAGCATATCATGGGTGTAAATAAAATAAATAGACTGAACATTAGGTATATATTTACAATATTCAGTCTATTAATTTCATTTACACCCATGATATATTTTACGAATATGCCTTTAATATAGCTTTCCAACAAACCCTCTCATGTAAGCAATATAAACCCATTATGATTTTTGACTCTCACAGATTGTAAGCAGCTGACGAGAACCTACGAAATCAAAATGAATTCATGCTATTTTGCTAGAATCTTTGTTCGTGCTCTTTTCAAAATGATAAAGGGAACTATGTGTATACAACTATAAGAATCATTTCATTATGATTCTTGTTAAGTAATTCTAATCAATGATTTAACTCACTATAAATCTTTATTGTAATAACAAAATCATATATGTTCGTTCATATTCTTCATCCATTGCATAAAATACTAACATTTAAAACAAAGTTTACAAATATCATCTACATAATACAACATCAAAACTATATATATATATATAATAACAGTACTAATTAACAGAATAAACTAACTTAGTCGAATTTCCTTCTTTGTTCGTATTAAATGTTCTTGATTACATTTGTTTGTATTAAACATTTCAAAAATTCTATTAGATTGATCAAAACACAATGATGTAGTGAAAACTTTTTTCATTTCAATGAATATTATTAAATAAATAATCATAATCATTGATAAATGTTCTTTCAACATTATGTCAAGTAATTTGATACAATTTGTCCATGTAATATTTCATGAATTCATATGAATTATTGATATCTGTTAAAGAATAAATAAATGTGAAATTGTATTATTGTATTTAATTTGTGAATAAAACGAAAACTTTCAGAATGTAAATTAGTGAAGATTATAATAATTTTAATAGTTGAATTCATGAATCGATCTAAGTTAGATCATCATTTGAAAACCTGCAAAATATTGTACGATTGTTTCGCCTTAGTATGGGATTTGTTGATGTTAAACATGTACAGTGTTAGATGTTAGCTCACTGGTCTAGAGAATAGAAGTTCGCACACGAGACTGATGGTCATGAGTTCGAGCCCTGGGTGCAGTACTATGGGTGTACACTTCTGTAGAGTCCCATGTTAGGATTAAATGGTTGCGGTGGTCTAGCTTAGATTGACTCATGAATTCAACTACTAAAATAAATTATTTATTAATCAGTGGCAGTAATAAAATAAATGAATTTGTATAATAATAATTATCAGAATTTTAGAAATTTCACTGGATGAAATCATGAATCGATTGGAGCTAGACCGCCGTGGAAAACCTGGAAGCATTGGACGGCCATTTCATACTAGTATAGGACTTCTCAGCAGTATGCATCCACGATCCCGCACCCCACGAGATTCGAACTGAGGACCTATCAGTCTCGCGCCAGGCGCTTAACCAACTATATAAACGTGTTACTTAAATAGTTTTAAACTCTATTCTGAAATTTTATCTTTATATTTTCTGAATTAATGATTGAGAGATAAAAGTTATAAAGAAGCTGAATGTATTCACTTTATGTAATCTTTCTTTTCTTTCAAAAGGTGAAACAAAAACAACCAGAATAAAGTCGTTAATAAGTAGCTTTCTGTTTTAAAATTACTATAGTTATAATAGTAAGTTGTTTCCTTCAGTAGATTTAGAAAAACAAAACAAACAATGTAGATAGAAGACGAAGATTATCAGAACTATGTGATGATATATGAGCGCAATACATTTCGAACAATCAGATCACGCATATACTTGTTAAGAAGATTTATATATAAAAAATAAAAGGTCAACTAGACTAGAAATGGATGGTAAGAGTAGACAGGGATAATAATAAGAGTAATAATAATAACGTTAATAATAATAATAATAACAGCTTGTCCTATAGCTGTGAACCACATGCGGAGAAATTCGAACACTTTACTTCTATCTGAAGTTTGTCCTGATGATGTCGTTCAGAAGAACGATGAAAGCTCCACGACCAAACCATCCAACTCAGAGAACAAAACTTTATTAAAATCATCCACCTGAACTACAAATTTACTTCACCATATTTATTCTGATAATTGTAATAATGATCTATATTTTTGGAAACTGGAAAATTTTAGCGATATTCTATTGGTGTTAAATTTCATTTTACAATGAATTCAATTTAATACGTTGAAGAAGAATGATTTATTATTAAGGATATTTGAGAAGGTTAAAGCTACTATACATGAACAAAAAAAAAGAATTTAATGGTCTTATATCTGAATTCACTTAGATCGAACAAATGATCGCTGTCAAAATTTACATCCTGCCTACCCTCATATATAATCACAAACTTGAATTGCGTTAGTGAATAACGGAATTAAATAAGTCAAATACGAGAATGGATTTTTAAATACGTATGTTTCGTACAATCGTTAATCAGAACAGACAATCAAAGAAACAGAGCGAAGGAAGCAAAAAGGAGAGAGTGAAGCGAAACGGACTGTGTAAGGCATGATAACCAAATGGATTTAACCAAGCGTGAATGGATGTTTATAATAGAATAAAAATAAGTTATAGACACATAATGAATAGAGTATGTAATTGGCACACATACGATCATATAAAAACAGTCAGGATTAATAAGCAAATAAATGACAGGGTAAAAATGTGACTTGAGAAGAATGAATAGATTGGTCTGTCAAGAGGCTAGAATTACCTGTATGGATTTGACATAGTACCGGCGCCTGCAAGATGTATCGCTTATCTAACTGACGAATTTAAATAGTAATGAATTTACCTATTCACCCTTTTGTTTAATAACTAACAAACATAGACAAAAATGCATAACATTCAATTAATATTCGATCATCCTAGATTTTAACCTTAATAGTTTAAGCTTATAATGCTAACACTGGTTTTTCTTAAGCCCTTACTCAGAAGTTAACATGTAATAATACAATTATCAGAAATCTCCTTATAATGAGATACATGTTTCATATTTTAATTGGACAATCTGTTGTAATTCTTTTTTATTTTGAAAGATGTATATTAAGAAAGAACCTTTCCTCAATTGCCTTTACAATACAGATAGACTTAACACTTTTAAAATATCAAGTCTTTTTAGCAGTATTCAATTGTTCTTGTTTATTTACCTGTTATTTCAAAGATAAAACATTAAATGTGAAAATTATATTTGAAATATTCTCAGCGATTGAGATTTAACTAATTCCAACGTTTCGTCCAGCTAACTTGTCTGGACTTCTTCAGGGTAATAATCAAAATTAGTTAAGTTTCAATCGCTGAGAATATTTCAAATATAAATCTTCACATATAATGACTTCTCTATACTTGGCGCTCAATTACTGTCAAACTATTCGTTCTAATCTTGACGAATATTCGTGTAAAATATCCATAAACAGTTCAAATGAAGTACGTTTACAAGTTTCTTACAATCACTGAAAAGATTATTAAGCTATACAATAAGGATTAACAACATATATTGACATTCTGAATCAAATACTCCTAGATATTTGAATTTAATAATTACTATTATTATTAGCTTTATTCAATGTTATATTTTTTTGTACAATATAGAATTCTTAGCACAAAATATTTCAACAACTTTCCGTTTCTTACTTCTTGGTCAGTACTGACGATAAATATTGAGTGATCATCGGTCAGATGTTAGCAATCCAGTCAATCGATATCTAAATAATGTACATTCTTTTCGCTGAATATTGCCAGCAACCACAATATCTCTGATTGTACAACAAAAGATTGTGCACTTTTAAGAAACGCACCTGAATAGATTATATGGCGAGACTCTAATTTACGGACGAGCCAATCAGAGGCGTTTTACTGATTTCAAAGTTACGGTGCCAACTACAATGCTTAATGCTAATGTACGATCGGTTTACAGGAAATTTTGTACAAAACGTGACAACTGAGCGGCTGAAACAAATAAAACGACGAGACTATAATTTGTGGACGAATCAATCAGGTATAAGATAATTGATCTCGAATTTTAATGCGAAAGCCTTCCATCCATTTGGCTAATTAAATTTCTGGCATTATACCTGATGTCAGTTGGTGATGAAAACCCCATATATAATTCCTAACTAAGCTAAATTATGACAGTTATTACGAACTGGATAATAAAAGCACCAGTAACACTGGCTGCAGCCAGGTACTACAATATATATGGATGTTTGGAGAGCGTACAGACTCCTATATAGGTTTGGTTATGTGCATCGTGTCATTATCCACAAGTAGAATTTTGTGCACTCAACAACCGAAGTGCACATAAACAATACCGAAGCTATGTGGTCGAGGCTGGAAGAGTTTTTGAGACTTTATCATGACTTCAGAGGCCGACTGTTCTGTAGCCATATGGATGATTTCCTCTACTGCATGTATTACGATTTTAGAACCTCTGAACCTCTTTCTAACCTTGACAAGTTTTTGAACCACGTATAAGAAGTGTATCCGCTTTATTTCCTTGGTTTTGTATAACATATTTTTACTCTATACTGACTGTTTGCTGATTGTTATACATTTATTCGAAATTATCAAATCAAACCTTGGTGATGACACCTGTTTGCTGATTGGCTAATATTTCTCAACGTTAGTTAAGATTCGTTCAAAGGTCGTCCATAAATTAGAGTCTCGCCGGTTATGCGATTAATAACCGTAATGATGTATTAAAACAAACAAAATTAGATAACTTATCGAAATATCTAGATGACAGGAGCAGGTATACCAGATGTTTAAAAAGGCTGCCAATTAAAAAAATGTAAGACATTATTAACGATACTCTATTAGCCAGCTTTATTTTATTAGATAATCCGTCACTCCATTGTTCAAAAATCAAACAATAAAACTTATTTCAAATCAGTCAATTTGATCATCTCAATGTGAATCAATGAATACATAGATGTGAAAAAGCAAAGCCTTTATTATTTGAATATATCACAATCATTATATGAAAAACTTAATTGTCATTATTAGATCTATGTTTATAATATAATCAAACATATTTTATGCAGCCCAACTTGTCATTATCGAAAAGACAAGGTCTATGTTTCACCAAAAGCCCAAACAGTACGAAAGCGATTGTGTCACATCCCATTGTGTCTATCAATTTACATGTATGTGTGGAATACGTACATAAGGAGGAGCAATCGTGATTTACAATTAAGGGTGGCTGAACATACACCAAAATGGTTGCAGAATCAGATGAATTCCAATGGTTAAATAATATCACAGGATAAACAGACATCATCATCCATTGTGAAACATTTGATTGAGACGGGTCATAAGGTTGACGTCAAATCAGCATTTGCAGTGTTATACAAAAGCCTTCAAGGACATATACTAAGGTTTTACTGAAGCCTTGGCTATATGGAAATTGAAATCACCTTTATGTGTTCAAAAACAATTTGTCCTTACACTTAACCCTGGTAATACTGATTTATTATCCAGAGTGTTAATCACATTTGTTTTTGTGTACTTTAATATTTTTCCTTTGTTATAACTTACCCTTTACATGTCTAGTTGACCTTTTAATTCTCATATTTAAATGTTCTTAACAAGTATATGTATGATCAGATTGTTCGAAATGCATTGCGCTAATATATCACATAACTGTGATAAACTTCGTCTTCTTATTGCATTATTGAAATATTGATGTATAACAATATCATCAGAAGTGGTTTGTGGAGATTTTAGAAATTTTCACAGATTTAAATCATGAGTCAGTTGAAGCTAGACCACCATTGAAAACCTGGAAGCACTGAACGGCCGTTTCGTCCTAGTATGGTACTCCTCAGCAGTACGCATCCACGATCCCGCACCACGCGGGGCTCGAACTCGGGACCTACTGGCTTCGCGCACCCATACTGGGACGAAACGGCCGTCCAGTGCTTCCAGGTTTTCAATGGTGGTCTAGCTTCTATTGACTCATTATTTAAATCTGTATAACAATATCGCTAATAACTCAGTAATCGTTTATTACATCATTATTATTAAAAAAAAAACGGATTACACAGAAAAAAATTTATTTCACTTGATTTCTTTTCTCTTGAATCTTAAATTCTTATTTTAATTTAGTGAACTGAACAAAAATGTTTTCTGATGAATTTACAGTTTTTCATTTAGTTTACCTACATTCTTTCTCATATATTTTATTTCATAGTTTTATCTCATTTTTATGGTTGTCTTGACAACAGTAAACAGTATGCATTAGTGTAATAAAAAAAAATTAAACAACTTGATTTCTTTACCATTGAGTGAGAAATAATGACATTTTGAAAAAAGAAACAAAAAATAACGAAAACTCTATATATGGAATAACTAAAATATATGCCAAATTATGGGTGTTGAAATATAATGAATAATTTTACACAATATTATGTATATGAACATTTATCATTGGATTTGTACGCTATTTGAGTAAATAGAGTGTATATATATAATTAACTCCACCTGTAGCTCTTCTAGCGCTGCCCATTAAATGCCCTGGTACGACCGAGAGTGAGGACAGTCCGCTCTCCTTTTCGAAATGCTCTCACATGGCCACGCGTATATAGCCTCTGTCAGGGAAGTCCTACTAACTGCCTATTCGTGGCAGGGGTGTTGTTTACGAAATTGAGAGGATGGAAAGCGAATGTCCGGCGCTTTAACTGGGTTGGTGAACATGGAAACTGCAAACCGGTGGAGCACATGGGCTCCAGGATCCTGAAGGAACAAATGACGTATGAACCAAGTATTGGTCACAGGCTAACATGGGACTGCATCTCCATACGATGCTACACTGTCTTGTGGATCAGACCTTCAGGTCGAAGGCTCCGGGTATAGCCCTCTGAAAAACCACCTGCCTCGGTTCGGGCACCTGGGCAGTATCATAGCCCTCACACAAGTCAAATGAGATTTGTGTGGCGCATATGTATTTGTTGCCTCCTTGTACCAATATCTATGTGTTAAAATAAATAAACTACTAGGGTTACTGCCGTTCCAAACCCAAGTAAAGGTTGAGGGTTTGGCATGGGGTCGGCAATCTAATCCTGTAGAAAACAACCTTGCTCAAAGCGCTAACCAGGATATATATATAAATAGATAGATAAAACGTGTGCACATATAGTGGCTATTCTTATAAAGCATTTATACCGGCCTAACTAAAGTTTCCTGTAGATGGAATCAACAACTGAAAAAAATATGATCATGAAAACATATATATTTGTTAAAACTTGACTCGCGTTTATGAGTTAGTAAGGAGGTATACACTAAACGCTGATTTATTTATAATAATAACAATTTAAAATGGTTATTAAATAATAAAAAATGTATTATTACGCCCTACATTGAATTATTATTAAAATAATCAATGAAAGATAACTGTAAGAGCGTCTGTTACAGATCGATTGCTGTTACCATTTCCATCCACTTTGAACAACACGATTATCAAAGTTAGAATCATTGTATTCAAGTTAACTTTACTATTGAATCAAAATGAAATAAAACTTATTGTATGTGAAATTCAGTTTCACATCTCTCAATATTACATTGTAATTAAACTACAATAATCACGCAAAGTTTTATAAAAATGAACTTCATGAATACGCTATGTATATAATTGGTTTGTTTGTTTAGTGAACCACTATACATATTTAAATAAGAACTTTCGTCTAAATTTGGTTGAATAGTTTCACAGTATTTTGGGCGCTGAATTGACGTGAGACATTGAAGAAGAAGAAGAATATATTTGTAAAATCTCAGCGAAAGAATTTGAAGTAAATCCAACGTTTCGCCTGGCAATTTAGTCCAATCTTTTTCAAGGAAATATAACCAAACATCAAAATGATCGAATATAGATAGGTACATGGTTTTCCGGTCCAGTGTATACTGAAATACTATACATATTTATTGTGCTTAATGAATTGCAACTAGACAGTGTCATTCACTGTTTAAATACAATATTAATGTTTGGTAGTTTGACTACGTTTTAAATTTTCTATGTTTAGGGAAAATGCTCTCTAGATATAACTGTGAATTCTGGATTGGTATAATTACTGTTCACCAATAAAATGTATTTGTTCCATAATTATTTCTTACTAAATTTCAAGAGAGTAAAGAGCAAGGTCAAACATTAAGTTTTTGTTTAGTCAGTTTATTTTGTTATACTTAAAATCTAAGAGGCTCTTTAACAGTAAATATTTTATTGTTCTTCAGAGAAATTCATCTTGGAAAGTTGATCACTTCCAAATTTGCTTTCATAACTTATTAATGTCATATACTCAGTTTATTTAACTTATTATTAGTGAGATGATTTAGGTTATAAAACTTTCAAGTCACTTTAAGTCCTAGAAGAATTTGAAAACCCTTTTGTAATTACGTTTATTACTTGTTCTGTTTTATAGACCATATGGTTACATATAATTTTTGTTATATTTAGTGAATTGTAAGATAATAAATAAATTATGCTTTCGATTTTTCGTTAATGTAATAAGAAGACGAAGATTATCAGAAGTATGTAATCGTTTAACTGAACCATCTTCTCGTCTACTCAGAAGTATATCTAGGAAGGGAAGCTGATCGTTCTTCTCCTCTTCACATAAAAGACTGATATGGTTTTGTAGAGTGTTAAATTTATTCAATAAACAGTACATATCCTCATTTCTTTCACAAATAACTAAGATATCGTTCGATATATTGTAAATTTGTAATATATTTTGTTCAGTTTTACCTTTAAACAATATGAATAGATATAAATGAATAAACCTATAAATTTAATTGTCCTTATTATTTAACAATGAATAAGATTATTTCTATAAGATAATACATATTGATATACAACATTTCAATGTAGGGGGGGGTCGGGAAACAGGAGTATATTCACTAAAGAATGCCCCCCCCAAAAAAACGAGAAAATTCGGCCCAATAAGCGTCTGTTATTTAAAACAATACTGTAGTCCATTTCAATAAATAGATAATAACATTACTTATCAATATATTTTATCAATTCTATATGTGTTCTCTTAAATGTTATTTTCCTATTACTTTTCTCTTTCTCTCTCCCTCTCTCTCTATGTTATTCTTTCCTTTTTGTTTTACATAATCAAAATATGAAAATCTGTACTTGAAGTTTTTATCAACAAAAATAAAATCACTCAAAAAGATATTCGTTCTTACACGTACACTTTGACAAATCAGTAACTGTGAGAATATGACTTCGTTTTTTTTTTCATAGTAGAATTACCAACTATAAAAAAGTGTATTGATCAATATACTTTCTAATACTAAATAATGACTAGATCAGTAGTAAATGTTTTTAGTTGAAGAATATTTAAGTGAAATTTTTAAAGGAAAGTTATATATCGGTAGAATAGGAGTTGAAAAAAAAGATTAATTAAATCTTCTTACGTTATAACAAAAAATCTGGAGAAAAATTACCAGGTCAGAAAAGATTTATTAGATACTTCTAATCATTCATTGTTCGTATATGGGTTTTAGTTAATTGAAAAGTTTAACATTTCTTTAGTGATTTTATTTGGTATAATTTTGAATATCATTGAGAAAAAAATCTGATTCTATTAGAATGAATGATAATGCACCATGTAGCATCTTTATTGATTTATTTGAACACATAAACATTAGTACAAGGAGGCATCAAATAGATATGCGTCACATGAATCACTCGATTTATATGAGGGCTGGTATACTGACGGGATGCCAAAATCGAAGCAGGTAGTTTTCTTAGGAGGGCTACACCACGGGTCTGTGACCTAAACGTCTAATCCACAAGGCAGTGGAGCAACGTAAGAAGATGTAGTCTCGTGGTAACCGGTTACCAACAATAGATTCATACACTATTTGTTTTCTTAGGATCCTGGAGCCCATGTACACTATTGGTTTGGAATCAGGGTTTTCCAACTCACCTAGGTTAATCCTCCGTATCTACTTACTATGGCACCTATTATATTTCAATCCTCAAATGTGTGAAATTTTAGTGATTTTTAAAGTTTTCAAAAGACTTTGGGGAATATAACATAAATTGTGCCTTTAAACTGCCATTATCATCAACGTTCTTTTGGATTGTGTAAATTATCTGTTCACTTTTAACAAAGCTCTTACCTTAGTTTTGGTGACTTTGATATGATAAAAATAAGTCAAGTTAAGGACCAAAACAAACGGTTACAAGTCTATAGGTATCAATGCCAAGGTTAAACTTGATATTTTCAAATTAGATGAACATTCGGTAGACAGTTAATAACAAATTAATTTTTGTTATATCCCAATAAATAGAAAAATTGTATTTCTGACGTTTCGTGGTTTAACACAAGCTACTTCTTCAGAATTAAATTAACGCAAGTTGAAATAGTTGAATAGTGAATTTAAATATTTATAGGTCTATTCAATCCAATATAATTTACTAATAATGGCTGCTAACACATAAGCATATTATTACATTATATATATATATATATATATATATATATATATATATATATATATATATATATATATATATATATATATCATTACTTGCAATATTACTAGTATACATACATATGTTTACAAATATATAAACTATCTGAATTAAATTTGCCAAGAATTTTTATTCTTGACAGTGATGGGTGGTTACATTTGAGTACAAGATGGAACAAACCATATAAGACTGGGTGAAAGCTTTTGGTGTGGTTTAGTGCAGAGAAATAGTTAATACTTACTTGATAATACTGCTAGCTGGTGATCTTCAGATAATTTAGGTCTTTTTTTAAAATCGCTTTACTACATTCTCGATTAATGGTTTAACTTAATAAGGATTGTCATTACGTGTTATCATTTCAGTAGTCAATAATAGGAGGTTTGTAATCGTCTTTTTTAGCACAAGAAATATCATTTGACAGAGATCTTTTAGTTTGCTGTTGTATATTTTCATGTAAATGGAACTGGGGTAGATATACTGTCACGCGAGAAAGCTTTAAGTGATAGTTATAAATCGACTGAAATGAACTTCTGTTTTACTGTCAATCTTACATAATTCACAAGTTGTGGAGTGATATTTTAACTAAGTGTCATACATATTACCATTTTAATAGTTTATACTATATATCTCCTTCTCTATAAAACAGACTGAAATTAGTAAAATCATTTTATATTAGAAATAAGCTGATGATATCATCAATGAAATTAAACGTTTACAAACCTAGTTTTAATGATAATGTTATCGACTTGTAATAACAGTGAAACTTCTATCATTAACCACTATTTCCGACAATTGCTTTATGCTATCACATGAAGCAAAGCAATATTATTAGCAACAGTTTAAATTGTGAACCGAATGTGTATCCAAAATCGATAATTAATGTAGCACCATCCGATATAGTATCTGAAAAGCCTATTTCATAGAAACATATCAAAAAGAAATTTGTATATCTTTGATATGCAGCATCAAACAATAGATGACAATAGTCACTTTATTGTTTTGGTGAGTGTCAAGATCAGAATTCAACCCTTAGTAGAGCTTAATAAATTTCCACACAAAGTAAGGATTTGTGTTAATTTGCTATCTTATTTAGCGAAGTGTAATCACGTAAGGAATAACGAGTGCTTGATCATCTTGAAGAATGTGTTGTCACTTACCAAATGTTTTATAAGTTCATCCAACAAACTTCTTTCCAGTAAATTAACATATTGTTTGAAAAAACCCACAATAAGCTATACCAGACTATAGATCTAGAATGTGATTCCAATTACCCGTAACAATATTTCTAAACGAAGTAAATTAACTGAACGATAGATTTAGCTATAAAACACTAATCTTTTTGAAGGTTCTATAACATCCGTTTTTCATGAAAAACTAAATCCTTTTTTAAAAATATAATCTAAGCTTACTGATGAATACACATAAAATGAATCAAGCTAAACGATAGTTATCTTCCCAGTACTTGAATAAAGGATCCTTGAATATGCTAAATAAAAATTAATTAGTAGTAAGTTTGTTCTTAAAGCAAATATAATGCATTTTGAACAATCTGATCACACGTATACTTGTTAAGAATATTTATATATAAAAATAAATGGTCAACTAGACTAGAAACGGAGAGTAAGAGGAAACAAGGATAATAGAGAAAATAATCTGAAAATTATTGATCTGAACCTAAATGATGTCTATAAGGTTTTTAAGTTTGATAATAATTGTCCATTCATTTTTTTCAAATTTTTTTTACTGATTCCAAAATGCTGAGGAAAGTGTTTATAAGAATAATCGGCTGATGTAAACTAATTATTATTTAAGTTTAAAATTGTGTTGTAGAAATTCACTTGGTAATGTTTACGTGTATCTTCCTATGGAAAGATACCATTACATAAGCAGGTGGCTATCAGGACTCAGTAGCTAAGTAATTAACGCGATGGCGTTTGAATTGAACGGCAATGGGTTCGAGTTCCGGAGCAAACATCAACTCTGGAATGCAGGTACATTCAGCTGAAGAGTTCAAAAAAGGACGAAACGCGCGTCCTAGATTGAACTGTTAGTCATCATCCATCTTTGCTTAGAAATATATTGTAGAAAGTTTGAACATTTTGCCTAAGTTGTAGCTGATTCTTAATGTATTCATTTTCTTCAGCCTGACTTTGATCATGAAATCAGAGTGTGCACATCCTACAAAAATTTAGACATGAACCCCGTTTCGTGTAGACAGTTTTAAGGTTTTGTAATAGTTTATAATGAATTAGAAATAACATTACGGTTAATCAAAGACAAAAGACAACCAATTATGTTCATGTCTAGTGATATATTTTAACAAAGCTATTTCAATTTCCGCATTTAAATATTCATTCTGTTGGCGAAAAGACTAAATTTCAGACGACAAGCATAAAACCTGGGAGATTTCATAGATGATTATTCATGTCAGTGGATAATTTGTTTTGAAAATAACTTGATTTTAGACTGTGTGAATGTTAAAATATCTAATCACTATTGTATTATCCATATGTGATATCAAATATTAAGTAAACTACATATTCTAACGTCATTTTATAATATTTCCATGTTCAGAAGATACATTTCCTAAAATTACAAAACATTTCCAAAATGTAAAAAAATAGGACTTTTGATTTTGAGTGAGATCATGAATCGATTGATGTTAGACCGTCACTGAAAACCTGAGTGAACTGGACAGGCGTTTTTTCCTGGTACGGGACTGCCCAGTAGTGAGCACCCACGATCCCAATCGTGGTATTCGAACCCAGAACTTTCGGTCTCGTGAGCCAACGCTTAGCCTACTACAATCATCATCAAGAAAATACAAGTATTTATAATAATTGTCTACGCAAGATACTCAACATCCATTGGCTGGATACCATCAGTAACACCATTCTACGGGAGAGAAAAAGGTAGCATCCAGTTGAAGAGAAAATTAAGAAAACACGTTTGAAGTGGATAGAACATACATTACGGAAATCATCAAACTGCATCACGAGACAAGCCTTAACCTGTAATCTTGAATGAAATGTGTTAACATTACGTCGAGAAATATAAGCAAATATGAAAATGATGAATAACAACTGGAAAGAACTGGAAAGGATTGTCCAAGACAGGGTGGAGAGTGCTGCTTGGTGGTCTATGTTCCTCCACCAGGAGTAACAGGAAAACCTACTTTTTTTATCAATGAATAAAGAAGAGAAACAAACACTGTCATCTGAATTATGTATCCTTTTATCGTTAAGTTTACTATCCGATGTTGTTTTTTCAAATAAAATGATATGATAAATTATTTAGTTCAGTTTTACTGGTTTTATATGATTTGTGAATTAATATAGAAAAGATACAATTTGAATATTTTTGTCACTTTTTTTTGGAAAAGTTTTGTTTCATTGTTCTTATTCTACCTATTCCAACACAAAGGTTTTACAGTCGCTTATGTTCATTAACATAAAAGATAATATTGTCCGATTCAATATTTTATCATGAATTATATATATATAACTTACACGAATACAAACCTTGTTGTCATAGTTTCGATAAATTTCCCGAAGCTTTTAAATAATTCATTCCTTTAGAGATTGATGTCGCGGCAAAAAAAGCCAAAAAAAAACGAAAAAAAAAACAAGTGACTGTAATAAATTAAATTAAAATCAATGCAGATAATCTTGAAAAGTTAGCAATGCCAAAAATAATGGTTATGGAGGTTTAGGTAATTTAAAATTTTCAAGGGGAATTCTGTAACATGTTGCTTTATTTTGATAATATTGTCTGCGTTGTAACGTTTTCAGCGCATAAACATGTTGAATTACATATTTTGTAGTCCAGTTTTTCTTCTGATAGTTTTTAGTTTCGTTTTAAACATTTATCTCAATTTTATTAACGAAAGTATGTTAAACCTTTGTATATAATCGTATTGTACTTTATAATCTTGGACTATTTTCAGCGGTTGAGACGGCGTAAAATAGAATGAGGGTAGTTTATTCCACAAATTTTGTTATTCTTGCTCTATTTATATTTGTTGAAGGGATTAATTTGTAATAAACATTTGTTGGTGAGACTATAATTTATGGATGTGTTAATAGAATTCAGCTCTTGGATTTCGGCACAAATGGCATTCATCCATATAGTTAAATAGAATTTTAGTATAATAGGTGATATAAGTTCGTGATGAGAACTTTAATACTGATTTTTAACCCTAACGTCTAACTCAAAACCCGTATTCCTAATTCTTGACACTTGTTTATTACTCTGTTTTAACCTTAGCAAGTAGCTTAATTTTCCCAAGGTCACATTAGATTAGCTGAAATGTCATTGATAAATTATAGTCTCACTCATTTGATTGAAATATATCTTAAATATCGTTAGAATCCCGAACTAAACAAAGTTAGACAATTATCAAAAAACCTGAAAGGATTAAATATATGTGACTTCTCAACAGTGAACATCCAGAATTCAGTAGATGAGAATCCAGCAGAGGATCTTCATTCTCGCGAGCTGATGCTTAACTTCTAGATCAATGAGCCGGGTTTCAAAAGTGTTCATAAATAAATGAATCTTTAAAAATAACAAACTTTCTCAATAATAATAATCATAATCAATGACCAGAGATTTATCTTTGTCCATTCCAATAGTGGCTTGAAAATTTCACTTTTTAATCAGTCTATATTGTATATTATACAAGATAAACTATGTAGTTTTCAATAACAACAACAACAACATAAAAAAAAATTGTGAATAGAATGAAGGAAAAACAAAGATCATTTAACCCGTAATGTGTGACTTGCAAATCTGACCAGAATATTAAAAAAAAATGAAACATTGAAATTATTAAACGTTAAATAAAACACATTTAAATAAATATATATTCGTCACATTATTTCTCTTTTATTCCTTTTTTTTCCTCACATTCTTTTTTCTCTATTTTCACTGGTTTACATACCAATTTATTCAGTAGCTTGATTGTTTGTGAGTTTACTTTATATGAGTTTGTATGTTGGTGTATAGTTGTGTGCATTTGTTTCATGTTTATTCAGTTAATCATTTCCTCTCTTCATCTATTTCACTTGCTCACCCTCTCGCTCTTGCTCACTCGCTCTCTTACTCACTCGATCTCTTGCTCACTCGCTCACTCGTTCTCTTGCCCACTCGCTCTCTCACTCTCTCTCTCTTTCAATTTCAATTATTTTAACGGTCAAATAAAATAGATTGGGAATTGACTAAAATAAGACCGTTCTGTATTTTTCTCTTTTTAAATTTCTGATTAATTAAACTGTCAGTTACATATGGTTAAGTATGTAAAAAAAATAGAAATGTAAATGATGAATTAAAAAAGAATTATTTAGTCATTGGTTTATTTATTTATTTACTTCAAATTTCTAGTAAAATTTGATTATGTATGATTAAACAATGAAATCATGAAAGTCCTATATCTTCAGACTGTATTGGTTTTTGTTTATCTAGACGATGATAGTCAATAGTTTAATTCAATAAATCATACCATAGGACAAAAAGGCTGTCCAGTGGTTCCAGGTTTCCAAATGGAGGTCTAACATCAATCGGTTCATGATCTCAATCCAAAACTTAATAAATTCATTTTGTATTATTTGTTTGGAACTTTCTGTTGAGGTTTGAAATTGTAATTGATCAATCACTTATTGGTATATGTGTATCCTGTACCGATTGCTTTGAGATACAGATATATCCAGCTGATGAGTTCTAATTAGGACGAGATGCACATCGTAGATTCCATCCATTTCTGTTCATAAGTAAAAGTGTTCTATGATTTGTCATAACTGATGTGGTAATATCCAATCAACTTAAATATATACACTTTATCCTGATCTGTCTTCTCGGTGTTTGAGATGCTATGTGTCACTTACTTTCTTACGCCTGTTACTCCTAATGGAGCATAGGCTGCCGACCACCATTCTCGAACTCACTCTGTCCTAGGCTTGCTTTTCAAGTTCTATCCAATTTTTGTTCATCCTTCTCATGTCTGTCTCCATTTCCTGACGGAATGTGTTTTTTGGTCTTCCTCTACTCATTTGACATTGACCATTCCATGTGGGGGCTTGACTTGTAACGCAGTTGGGTGCTTTCCTCAATGTGTGTCCTATCCATTTCCAGAACTTCTTCCTCATTTCTTTCTCCTCTGGAATCTGGTTTGTTCTCTCCCGTAGTAGGTTATTGCTGATAGTGTCTGGTCAATGGGTTTGAAGTATTTTGCGTAGATAACTGTTAATAAACACTTGTATCTTCTGGATGATGACACTATATATATATAAATACATTTAAATGATGCTTGGTGAAAAATTTAGTTTGTAATACTTTTGATTGGTGATATCGCGATTACAGTTGCATTTACATTTTAATTATGCAACTATTACCCAGCGATCTTAAATACTTTTAATGAATAAATTAATTTCATTAAGCAACATCTACAAGATAACGAGAGAAAAAGCTTTCTCATCATGAAACCTTCAATATGGTTCTCAATGAAGAACTAATGATTACATAATTTGCACAATGTTAAATAAAATTCTATCGAAATCTTATACATTATTCAGTAATAAATTATACAGTGCCTCAGATTTTTTATGAAGTGTATCAGAACAACAGATATCTTTCTAATACAAGTTCAATAATAAGTGGATTAACAAGATATTGAATACGAAGACTTGTTGATGATAATACATTTCCATTAAAACAATTTCATATGACAACAATAGAAAATAGAAAGATTTCGGTAAACCACAATTAATTTGTACTTAAAAGTGAACCGAATATTTAAAGCTGTAAAAATGGTTTCCAAAGTCAATATACACAAAGACCATTTCTAGTAAACTCCATCATATCTAAATCTTTATATCTTTCCTATTCTTCTTAAATATTATTCAAATTGCCTTCAGCTGAATTCTAAAATGCCAACCATAGTTAACTCTTGATCATGAAGTCAATGATAAATTATACTGTGATTATGTCCATTTAAATGATTAGCGCCCATTTGTTTATATAATTCAGCATGATATGACTATCTTTAAATCAATATAAATAACTCATAAGAAGACAAATTCTAATTGGTTAAATGAAATATCAATGAATCTCTATATAGATATTGTGTATCGCGAGGTGACTACTCTAATTTCTACCGATTGACTAGCTTCAGATACCCCAGTTCGACCCCAATACTGTTCCCAATCTCCAATATATCAGAACACGAACCGTAGATGAAAAATTGTTTATGGGGTCAGGAGCCGAATAATGATTTACAAACAAATGCATATTTATACAGTTAGGATTACTATAAATATTGACCAACAGAAAGATAACACGTGAAATAATATTGACCAATGGGGAAATGACACGCGAAATAAATATTGATTAGTAGGGAAACGACCAATAGGGAAATGACACCATTAACGTTCAAGGGTAGCATTAGACTTAACCGGATAATTGTTTTTGGGATATTTTTCTGAATATCCCAACACCTCCCCTTGGAAAAGTTAATAGCGACGTAATCGAGGATTTACTTGAAGTTTCTTTGGGTGTCTTCTTTTGCGATCCGACCTCCGAGGCAACCACACAGAACCAGAAGGATGTTCTACTTGAGTAGATGACTTAGTCGTCTCTGTTGGAGGTATTGGCGGAAGTTGAAACGTGTCCAACAGCACGTCGAGTGGAACGCTTTTTGTAATTGCTTCTTTCTCCTTCGCTTCCCTTGGCCTGACTTGATTGTGGTGTCTGGTCCAGATTTCTTGGTTCACTTTGACATCATACATGACGTTCCCGTGTTTCTTTGTGATTTCACCCTCTACCCATCTATCACATCCGTGTCTATAGTCTCGCGCGTACACTTTTGTACCAACTTCGTAGGGAATTCGAGTATTCTTCATCTGGGGTTTTTGTTGCGCCACTTGCTTAGGTTTCATCGCACAATGAACTGTCCGTAGCTTTCGCCCCATAAGCATCTCAGCAGGGGATTTGGAGTTTGGCAATAAGTCATGCGGGGTCGTCCGGTACGCAACTAGGAATCGTTCTATGATATCTTCTGTGGTCCCCTCCCCTCGTGATTTAAGCATGGCTCGCTTAAATGTATCAACGAACCTTTCAGCTTGTCCATTAGATTGCGGGTGATATGGCGGAGAACGGACATGGTTGATCGAATTTTGCAGGCAAAATTCTCGGAATTGGCTAGATGTGAATTGTGAACCATTGTCTGTTACTATTGTTTCTGGAAGACCATGCTGAGCGAAGATCCGATTAAGGAGTTTGATGGTTCGAGTTGTAGAGGGTGGCGCAATCGGCAATATCTCCGGCCATTTGGAGTAGGAGTCAACCAGTATCAGATATGTGGTACCATCTAGGGGTCCGATGAAGTCAATATGCACTCGCGACCAGGGTTTTTCTGACTTTGGCCAGGGTACTGGAGGCAACTTAGGAGGATTTTTCGCAGCTTTTTGACAATGCGTGCATCTTTTGACGAAGTCGACAATCTGCTTGTCCATATTCGGCCAATATGCATAACTGCGAGCGATGGATTTCATACGGTTTATCCCTGGGTGTCCAGAGTGGAATTGGTGTAGGATCTTGGAACGTAGGGTTGTTGGAATTACTACGCGATCACCGAACATCAGACAATCGTTAACAATACAGAGCGCACTGCGACGATTCGCTAGCTGTTGCATATCACCACTCAGCTGCTTAACTGGCCATCTACTTTGAACATAGGTGATCGCTTTTTGGATAATCGGGTCCTCTCTGGTAGCTTCCCGAACATCTTCAGCGGTAACAGGCATTGCTCGAATGGCATTCGCTAATACAGTAGCACCGGAATCCTCTTCGGTTGATACTATGGCTATGAGTGTGTCCTCATCAGTAGTAGAATGGTTACTGATAAGTCTGGACAGTGCATCCGCTTGACCGAAATCTTCGGAACGTCGATACTGGATGTCGAAGTCGTACCCCAATAACGCCAACGCCCAACGTTGAAGACGATTAGCAGAATGGGCAGGAATGCCTTTCTTTGATCCAAAGATTGATAACAAGGGCTTGTGGTCTGTGAGCAAGGTGAAACGGCGTCCGTAAATGAATTTGTGGAATCGCCGGACAGCAAAAATTAGGGCTAACGCTTCCTTCTCTATCTGACCGTAGCGTTTTTCAGCAGGTGTTAGTGTTCTCGAAGCATGCATCACCGCTTTCTCTGACCCATCGGGAAAGACATGTGAGAGTACGGCACCCAGTCCATGTGTTGAAGCGTCAGCAGCAACCACAATGGGTAGTTTCGGATTGTAGTGGGTTAGCAGAAGATTGGAACTTAACATGGCTTTAAGTTTTGAAAAGGCTGACTCACATTGCGTTGACCAATTCCAAGTAGCATTCTTTTCTAGCAGACGATTCAGTGGATATCGTACGTCATGCAGTGATGGAAGAAATGCTGAATAGTAGCTAATCATTCCCAAAAATGATCGCAGTGAGGAGACATCAGTGGGAGCAGGCATTTGTTGGATTGTGTAAGTATTTTGAGGATCAGGATGTCGTCCGGAAGCATCAAAAATAAACCCCAGGTACTTAACGAAACGTAAGAAGAAATGGCATTTTTCTGGGCGAAGGCGGAAACCATTATCCTGGAGGCGTTTCAGAACTAAGTGAGTTCTGGTATTCAATTCATCAGCAGTTGCGCCGACAATGAGGACATCGTCAAGGTACGTAGCAACACCAGGAACATCTGCTAGAATAGTGTCCATGATCTGCTGAAAGATCGCCGGAGCAGTTTTGATACCAAAGGGTAACCGGGTATACTGAAAAAGTCCTCGATGAGTGTTGATTGTCAACAACTCTCTGGATTCTAGAGCGACTGGAATTTGAAGGTAAGCATCTGCCAGATCCAGCTTAGCAAAATAGGTACCACCATTTAAAATAGTAAATAAGTCATCTGGGATCGGCAGCGGGTAGTGATGCTGTTGTAGAGCCGCGTTGAGTCCTGTGGAAAAGTCTGCACAGATGCGTATGGAACCATTAGATTTTTTTACAACCACAATTGGTGCAGCCCAAGATGAATAAGAAACAGGTACCAGAACACCCTCAGTTTCTAAACGTTGAAGTTCAGCGTCAACCAGAGGTAAAGATGCGTATGGGACTGGACGCTTTGGGCGAAAAACTGGCGTAGCTTCTGGCTGCAGTCTTAAAACAGCTTCAGTTGTGGTACAAAGTCCGAGACCAGGCTGAAATAGTTCAATAAATCGTTTTCGAAGGTCTTCAGCATGCTGTTGTGTCGATGCAGTAGTTTGGACTTGATTGCAGATAGTGTTAATAGGAAGATCAGCGAGACCAAGTTCTTCGAACCAATCTAAACCTAAAAGATTGAGCGGGGAATCGGTGATGTAGCATGTCCCATCGAAGGTTGTACCTCTGAATGAAATGCAGCAACAGAGTTCACCATGAAGGCGGAGATGACCCCCACAGGCACTGACGGCTGTCTGAGAGGATGGTTTGATGGGAGGTTGACCCAAGGTTCGCCATGTCTTTTTCGACAGAATGGTGATATCTGATGCAGTGTCCAACTGCAAACGAACTGGCTGACCATTGATTGAGAGGGTCAGAAACTTGCGTCGAGTCGCGGCATGAGTATGGAAGACTGCTGCTAAACTCCTTGATGAGGTGATCGGCTTTTTGTGAAAACGACGCTGCGTCTGTGCATTTCGACGGTTATTGGATCGGTTGGATTTGCAAAAGCCGCTTTTGTGACCAACTTTCTGACAGCGATCGCACACATGCTGTTTGAATGGACAAAACTTCACATAATGCCAGGCTCCACAATGCCAACATGGAGAGGGGGGCTTCTTCTGAGCCGGTTTAGAGTGATTAGAGACAGAAACAGCACTGGCGTTCGAAAGACTCGAGGTCGTCGATCTCGAAGATTTTTTTTGGTGCTGAACAGCATGAACTTCGGAACCACCCTGGCCACCAGATTGAACCAAAGTGGTGTCACGCTGCAGATTGATGATGCGCTGGTACTCGTCTATGATCGCATTGAGTGTCAGTGTTGGATCTTGTTCAAGGCGGTTAAGCAAACGAGTTCTGATGTCGGAGAATTTGGGTGACTGAAGACTGCATATGAGTATTAGGGACTTGAATTGGTCTTCAGTGAGGGATCTGAGCTTGAATCGTTCGCACTCACGGTTAACAACGCCGACGTGGGTCAGGAAGTCATCGGACTCGTTCATGATCAGTTTTAAGCAGCGATATCGAGTACTGAAGAGTGAGTGATGATCACCAAAAAGTTGGCTAAGGGACTGAATAGTGGCGTCGAATGAACGGTCGCGTGGGTTCTGCGGTAGAATAAAGTTGCAATACTTATCCAGCTCGGATGGACCAAGTTTACGAAGTAGGAGACGCACCTTCCACGCATCATCTCTGTCAGCAAAGTCAACTTTGAAAAGGTCTTCATAACGTCTGAACCAGGTATCAAATGTAATGTTGGCATCAGGATCATAAAGGAATTCTGAAATACCACTGGTAATACCATCAACTGATTCAGGAATTGTCGGTGTAGTTGGAACTCGAGAAGATATGTGCGTGTGAGCAATCATCTCCATCAGCTTCAACTGCTGTTCGAACAATTTTTCTAGTTTGGCTGGATCCATGGTTAATCACCAAATTCTTTGCTGAATCTCCGTCGCCAAATTATTGTGTATCGCGAGGTGACTACTCTAATTTCTACCGATTGACTAGCTTCAGATACCCCAGTTCGACCCCAATACTGTTCCCAATCTCCAATATATCAGAACACGAACCGTAGATGAAAAATTGTTTATGGGGTCAGGAGCCGAATAATGATTTACAAACAAATGCATATTTATACAGTTAGGATTACTATAAATATTGACCAACAGAAAGATAACACGTGAAATAATATTGACCAATGGGGAAATGACACGCGAAATAAATATTGATTAGTAGGGAAACGACCAATAGGGAAATGACACCATTTAACGTTCAAGGGTAGCATTAGACTTAACCGGATAATTGTTTTTGGGATATTTTTCTGAATATCCCAACAATAGAATATATAAATAATATAATCAAATAAACTAATTATCTTCAGGAAAAGCAAACAGTTATAACATCATATACCTATTAACTGATTTCATGTGTTTAAATTATTATCTTTAAGAAATACATCATAATTATGTTATAATGAAAAAAGTGCCAATCAAACAAAGTCACAAACGGATAAGTCATCTATCTCTTTTTTAAAAATAAGAATTCATTTATGAATGTAGATATTCAATAAGTAAACACTGTTAGGTCTCAATATTATAGAAGTCTGTTATGATGTACATGAATATATACAAGTTTTTATTTATTTATTGTAGGGTAGTAAATACAAAAAGATTCCTAGAATTTACAAGGTTCTATCGTCAATAAAAACTTAGCTGAATTTAATCCGGAAAAGATTGTCAACATTATCCGGAACTCATACGATGAACTACAGTGCAAAGTAGTTCATGGAGGACAGCTGACAGATGCATTCCAAGTAAGGACCGGAGTCAGACAAGGCTGTTTACTCTCTCCCTTCCTCTTTCTTCTGGTGGTCGACAGGATTATGAAGACCTCGACATCTGAGGGAAAACACGGAATACAATGGACAGCTCGAAATCAAATAGACTATTTGGACTTTGCAGATGACCTAGCCCTCCTATCACGTACACACGGACAGATGCAGATGAAGACAGTCATTGTAGCAGCAGTCTCTGCATCAGTAGGCCTCAGCATACATAAAGGGAAAACCAAAGTCCTCAAATTCAAAGGGGAAAACAACAATCCAATCACTCTTGATGGCGAAACTCTGGAAAATGTAGAATCCTTCACATACCTAGGAAGCATCATCGATGAACAAGAAGGTTCAGATGCAGATGTACAGGCAAGGATTAGCACAGAAAGGACAGCATTCCTACAGTTGAAGAACATATGAAACTCAAAACAACTTTCAACCAATATCAAAGTGAGAATCTTCAATACCAACGTCAAGACAGTTCTACTGTATGGAGCTGAAACTTGGAGAACTACAACAACTACAATCAAGAAAGTACAAGTATTTATAAATAGCTGTCTACGCAAGATACTCAACATCGATTGGCCGGATACCATCAGCAATAGCCTTCTGTGGGAGAGAACAAACCAACTTCCAGCTGAAGAAGAAATTAGGAAAAGACGATGGAAATGGATAGGACACACATTACGCAAATCATCAAACTGCATCACGAAGCAAGCCTTAACTTGGAATCCTGAAGGGAAGCGGAGACGAGGAAGGCCAAAGAACACATTGCGTCGGATAATAGAAGCAGATATGAAAACGATGAATTACAACTGGAAGGAGCTGGAAAGGATTGCCCAGGACACGGTTGGATGGAGAATGCTGGTGAGCGGCCTATGCTCCTTCATGAGGAGTAACAGGCGTAAGTAAGTAAGAATTTAATCAACAGTAATTAATTTCTTCACAATGAATCTTTAGACAGTAGACTATGGTCAAACATAAAGATTTATGATAAACTAAAAATCATAAATTCTTACTAAGTATTATTTTATCCTGAAATACTGCATTTTATAAGTGGTTTAAAATGTAGATCATTCTACTTATAATGAAATCAAATAGGTAGGGAAATACGTGAGATAAATTTTGAAGTGGTCTTAAGAGTATAAGTATATGTCTAGATTTCACATTTACAAATAAAACATTAAAGCAAATAGAAGGGTAAAAATATATAATCTGTATTTCAAAATTATCCTACCATTTGGTTCAGATGGTATAAACATTTACAATTTATGTTTGAAATGAGATGGTTATAACTGGGTCGTTGTTTATTAAAACTCGATGAATAAAACATTTTTTTAGGGTTACCTTTATTGTATAAATTATAATTGAACTTTGTAGTTTAATTATCTCAATCAAAAACTTAATAATAACCCCTATACTAATAGTTAACATGTGCTCACCAGTGGAGCTAATCCGGGTCAGGCAGAGACAGGTATCTACCTCAGTAAAATGGAAAATGGTCATGCAATTTTGTGGATTGGTTGGTGTTAGACACAATAACACCACTAGATGCCGGTTCAGCGGTCCAGTAGGTTAAGCGTTCGCGCGCGAGACTGAACGCCCTGATTTTGAATCCCGCGAGCGGGATCGTGGATGCCCACTGCTGAGGAGTCTCAAAATAGGACGAAACGGCCATCCAGTACTTCCATTTTTCCAAAGGTGGTCTATCATCAATTGGTTCATGATCTCAATGAAAAAGTCCCATTTACATTGATAAGATTTATATTTATAAAACGATATCGTACACTGGAAGCTTAGAGTGTGTTTTTCTAAAGGTAAATTATAGATTTAAAAAGAAATAATGGAAGCTTTTCACTTTTTCGAAGAAATTTTCAAAAAACTTCATACTACATACTCCATACTACATATATGAGCTTATTCGAACAGTATTAATAGGAGAGATGGAATACAACTAGCTGTCTCATGGCAACTAATAATTAATAAGTAAACCTTAACTCCTTATTCCATTCTATCTATATCATATTAACTAATTAACAGATAATACATTCAACGGTTCATTTCTGATTCATATCTTATATAAAAATTATATGTTTTTCTTAATATTTAATGACTGAAGACAATATGTAATGAATGAAATTTCTTCTTATCACTTAGGTATACACACAATTTGTTATCTTAACACTTTTCATTTTACACCACAATATCTTTTGCACACTAATGTAAATATCTACTTTAAACATTGTTAAAGTTGATTGGACGATTTATTCAGTATACAGTAAATCGGAGAACCATGTACCGATCTATATTCGATAATTTTGATATTTGATTATATTTTCTTTGAAAAAACTTAAACCATATTGCCAGGCGAAACGTTGGATTTACTTCAAATTCTTTCGCTGAGATGTTACAATTACATTCTTCCTCTTCGATGTCTCACATCAACTCGGCGCCCAAATACTGTGAAACTATTCAATCAAATTTAGACGAAAGTTCCTATTTATACTTCATTTTATGTAAGTTCAAACAATCCAAACAACAACAACAAAATATAACCTTTCAAGTTCGACTGATTTTGAATGGAAGTAGTCATAAACAAAGATGGATAGTGGCTAGCAGTTTAATCCTGCATGTACCTGCATTCCAGAGTTGGTGTTCACTCCGGGACTCAAAACCAGTACCGTTCGCTTCAAACTTCATTGTGTTATCCACTTATCTACTGAGTCCTGATAGCCACCTGCTTGTGCAAAGGGGTGAAGTTTGAATTCACTTGGTGTTGTGCAGGCACATCCAGATGACGAGTCCGAAATAGGACGAAACGCGCGTCCTGGATTCCACTGCTAGCCACTGTTCATATTTGCTTAGAAAGCTTGTGACTTAAGGCTATATCGAGGCAATTCGCACTGGATGAACATATGCCAAAATGAGACTGATCAATCGCAGTCTTAAATAACAATGAGAAGATACAAGTAAAACAACACCAAGTGAATTTTAAAGTAGTCATATTTGCATAAGATATTGATGAAATAAAATACAAATGAAAAGTGATTTATTAAAGTCTCAACTATTCTATACTGGTTTACGCCATCGTTTTCCACTAAATAGGTAGATATACTTATCAGATACTTATCACATTTAAAATTCCTATTGCCTATATTAGAATAGTATGTTAAAAGACTAATATTTGAACGAAGAATATTCTTTTCAATAAATTCTCTTCAGATTCTATAATTATATATCGCAATTAATAATCCGAAAAAATGGCCAGGTTAAGGGCAAAGTAAATCGTTTAAGTCATGTGAATTTAGAATTGTGATAAACAAAATTCAATGGTGGTCTAGCTTAAACTGACTCATGATTTCAACCTGTAAAATTTCATGAAAATCTCCACAAAATTCATTCTAATAATCAACTGCTCACTAGTGACTGACTTCAGGAGAACCTCCTGGAGTTCTAGTGAGAAGCCGTCACCAGTGGAGTTCAACCAGGTCTGTTGTGAGATATCAGCTCACTGAAGACAATGGTGTTCTATGGCGCAACTTCGTGGATTGGTTGAAGTTAGACATTAACACCGTTGGATGCCGGCTCAGTGGTCTAATGGTTAAGTGCTCGCACGCGAAGCCAGTAGGTCCTGGGTTCGAGCCCCGCGTGGTGCGGGATCGTGAATGCGCACTGCCGAGGAGTCCCATACTAGGACGAAACGGCCGCCCAGTGCTTCCAGGTTTTCAATGGTGGTCTAGCTTCAACTGACTCATGATTTCAACCTGTGAAATTTCATAAAAATCTCCACAAAACTCATTCTAAAATACAATAAAATTGTCAATGTTAATATGACTCATATAGAATGTTAACTAGAATCTGCGTATACGTTAAGTGAGATTTAAGATCCATGATCAGAATAAATATGGGTCAAATAGGGTGAAAGAGAAATAATAGTGCAACAGTATGTACAATTGAATAATACTGTTTCCAATTAGACCTTCATTACGTTTTATTGTAATCTACAGTAATGTTTTCACTGATGTATACAAAAAAATATTATACCAATGAAGTTTATAAGTTAACATTAACAATACAAATAGATTACATAACTAAATGTAATCAGCATAAACTATAAATTTTAAAAAATAGTGCTCCAAAAGTAAATATTATACTTAAAGTAACTTTAAACATGTAACTTACGAATAACTGAAAATACTACTCTAATCTACTGTGTTTTGGAACGCTATGAACAGGTTAATTAATTTAGTATAAAATTCATTGAAACAAACTTTACACTGTCATGGCAACTGATAAAATTATATTAAACTTAATCGTTTATTAATTAAATAAAAAGAAAATGAATTTTATTTTAATAGTTGAATTCATGAGATGATTTAAGCATTACCAGTAATTGAAAACCTGGAAACACTGGATGGCCGTTTCGTCCTAGCATGAGACTCCTCAGAAATGTGTATTTAAGATCCAGCACACGGAACTCGAACCTAAAACCTTCGTCCTCACACAGGTACACTTAATCTCCAGAGCATTAGACCGGCATTCAACACTGTTTATGTCTGAATTCAATCGATCCCTTCATCCATTATCTAAAGTGAATAACTGCCTCCAATTGACATGCATTAAACTCTACTGGTCATGGCTTCTCACTAGAATTCTAGGAAATCCCACGCGCAGGACCGTGGATGTGCATTGCTGATGAGTCCCATACTGGGACAAAACAGCCAGGTTTTAAATGGTCGTCTAGCTTAAATCGACTCACGTATTCAACTTTCAAAATTATTACAGTCTCTATAAATCTCTATTCTAATAAATTTTATGTTAACAAAATTTTTAAGTGACAATAATTATGGCAAAAATCAATATAGTTAACGTTTTAGAAAAAAAATGCTTTTAAAAATATTAAAGAAATAAATATAGGGTTGTATACAAATGCTGATATAAAATCAAACTATTCCTTTAAATTATTTATCAGTAACCAACGAAACACCTGAATGCATTATATATAACTATATTCATGCTTGAGTAACAAGCTAAACTAAAGCGCATTATATAAAAACAAGGATTTACAAACTGAATCACACAAGAGGTATGCGTTAAACTAGTGTATATAAATTTGTTTTCATCCTATAAAGCTTCAAACTGTTATTAAAGAATTATATTTAAACACAATCTCATGTAGCCATAGTGGAGTTTGTTTTTAAAAAATAGTACACTCGAGATTTGATCAAGTAGTATGAATGAAAGGGAGAAATTTATAATATGGTTCCTCATTCTTTTCATTAGTTATTATTATTATTATCATCAGCTTCATTCAATATTATATTTTTGGTACAATATAGAATTCTCAGCGTAAAGTATTTCAACAAGTTTCCGTTTCTTTCTTCTTGGTCGGTCCTGGCGATAAATATTGAGTGATCGCCAGTTAGATGTTGGCAGTTCAGTAAATGAACATCTGAATAATGTGCATTCTTTTCGATGTATATTGCCAGCAACCACACTGTCTCTTACTGAGCTTTTTGTAACTTTGACAACGAAAGGTTGTACACCTTTCAGAAACGCAACAGAATAGGTCATGCGATTAATAAACATAATGATATTTTAAAACAAACAAGAATATATAACTTGTTGAAATATCTAGATGGCAGGAACAGGTAGCCCAGATGCTCAAGCAGGCCGCCCTTTACAACTAGATAGATTACTATTTTTAAAATCTGATGTTTAAGCACTACTAATAGGAATTGTATGAGAAACGAAATCCGTGTTCACAAACATGGATTCAGTATATCTTAGACAAATTTCCTTGATGTTTTCATATCAAAACTATGTATGATTAGTTAGGTGACAGTGTTTTTTTATGGTAATCAATTTATTGTACTTTCATATTTAATGAATAAAACTCATCAAAATATCCTCTTCTCTCATGAATTCCCGTATATCATATCTCATTTGGACTGAAGTAGTTTCAAATAATAGTTTGCTCTAAAGAAAATATTTTACTAAAACGACCAATTCACCCTCAGTCAGTTAGTTACAACGTAGGATCAGGCACATATATGCATCTGTCCAAGTTGCCACACCTCAGTAGCACAGCAAGACGAACACCGGATTCATAGAAGCAGTTCACTCAATGGCCTGATATATAAAGCAGAGACTTTATGTAAGGATATAGTACAGAAAGGAAGAATTAGTTCGTAGAAAGAAAGATATGAAGCGATTTTAATCTAATGGTTTAAGGGAAGACAGAGTGTGTATACACCCATGACATTGTGATCGATTCTCAACCATGTCACACAGTCTCCAACCATTAGTTACGATAGTCATGCGGACCCCAATCAAATAGTCTGCATCTAACAACATGGCTCAGACTAGAAGTTAGTGACTTCAATCACTGATGCCACGTTTTGGTTTGGCCACACTTAACTTTCTTCCAACCATCTCCAACACCGGTTAGCATTGCATGTCGTGGTAATCGGTGTTCAGGCATACGTAACACGTGGCCCAACCATCTCAGTCGATGAAGATTCACAACCTAATCAACTGATTTACCATCATTCCCTAATACCCTGCGTCTAACCTCACTATTACTTACCGGGTGGTCTTAGCAGACGCTAGCAATATTTCTAAGGCATCTGTGGTCAAATACTAGTAGCTTACGAGTATCTTCTACTCTTAATGACCATGTTTCGCTGCCGTAAATCAAAATTGAACTGACTGCCGCGCACTATACCCGTCCCTTAATTGATAGACGGACATCTCGCCTTTGCCATAGGTGACGTAAGTTGGTAAAAGCCTTTTCGACGAGCTTTTCGAATCCGTGCTGAGATTTCGTCAGACATCAACCCAATAGGGCTGATCAGACATCCAAGATAAGTGAAGTTGTCAACGCATTCGACTACATCACTCTCTATCCAACCTATTCAACCTTGGAATCACGGATTCGTTCTTTTGTAGGAGTTGAGAACTCTCCAGATTAGTAAATAAATAAATAAATTAAATAAATAAATAAATAAATAAATAAATATATATATATATATATATATATATATATATATATATATATATATATATATATATATATATATAGATAGATTAAACCTAGAACTTTTAGAGTTTTCAGTGGATACATTATCTTTGACCTATCTTACACAGTTCAATATTTCTTGTATCCGGTATATCAACGATTTAAACGACCAATATATACCATCCCGTTCAAAGATAATTTACTTCTGTTTAATTTACATGAAAAAAAAACTACGTTGTAATATCTTGTTCTGAATGTACAAAAATATGATATAGATAACTATCTGACAAGTTACATAAGTCAATTCATTTTATTTATTATTCAAATATATATATATATCCTTAGTTTTTATACGATCTGTATTGAAATGTTTTCCATAAAACATTAAGGCCAAATGATAATGAAAAAAAAAAAAAAACAACTTTATCTATTTCCTTTTTGATTATTTTCTTTGTTTCCTTAATGATACACAACAAATCTAACATGATTCTCTATTCATTCATTGACTTACATTTATTATAAACAAAACATCACACAAATGAACCTTATTATAAGATATTTTTTCTTCTATAAGATTCTTTTTAAATTGTTGTTTTTAAAATTAAGCACAGATAAACATACAGATAGTTATGTATAAACTATACCCCCTTTAATAATTAAAGCATAAATTAGTTTTATAAAAATACATTGATATATAACAAAAGTTCAACGGAAACGGGACACATAGAAACTATATATTTTTTTTTACTTGAATAGATTATTGATTGATTATAAAAAAACAAACAAAAATAAAAAAATTTTTTATTAAAGAACAAGATATAAACCGATGATTATTTTATTTTATTGAAGATTAATTTTTAAATAGATAAATAATAATAAGAAAATAAAATTGTAAATTTCATAGTTGAGAATCATGATTTAATGGAATTTAGATCATCGTGGAAAATTTGAAACATTTCAGCAGTGCATACCTATGATCTAATCAGATTTTCCGTAGTAGTCTAGTTTCAATTGATTTTATGATTTCAACTAATAAAATTACTATAATATGCACAATTATTGATTTATTGATATTAATAAATAGATATTGGTACAACGAGGCACCAAATACATATGCGCTATACAAATCTCATTTGATATATGTCAGGGCTGTGATACTGCCCGGGTGCCCAAACCAAAGTAAGCTGTTTAGTTAGGAAACCACAATCGGAGCCTTCGACCTACATATTTGATCCACAAAGCAGTGGAGCATCGTAAGAAGATGCAGTCCCATGGTAGCCGGTGACCAACGATTGGTTCATACGCAAATTTTTCTTTCAGGATCCTGGAGCTCATGTGCACCATTGGCTTGGAATGAGGGTTTTCTAACGCCCCTAGGTAGAGTTTCCATGTTCACCAACCCGATTAAAGCTCTAGGCATTCGGTTTTCGTCCTCTCAATTTCGTAAACAACAATATCCACAAAAACCGTTTTGATATTAAAAAAAATTGTATTGAGTTATAGTAAATTGGAAATTGACTTCTATATAGTATGTGCAGGGAGTCTTCTTTTAAGAAATTTAAAACAATTAGTCCCTTCTGGTCAGTCAAGGAAACATTTGATTTGTCCATAATTTAAAGTTTTGATCTCTGATTGTTTTAATAATAATAATAATAATAATAATAATAATAATAATCAATATGCTGTGTAATTTCAACAAAATCTAATATGATTATTTTTTTAAACAGTTAAAAATCTAGAGTTCACTATCCTTTCAAATTCATGTTGTTCGAAAATAGTCCAGTTTTGTTTTCCTTTTTTTCAATTATTTACTGAAGTGAATGAATATTAAGAAGAGAAAAAATGTCCGAGAGTCAAATTTCACTGTTTAATATGATCAGTTATTCATTGATAAATACGTAAACTAACATTTTAACTGTGATGCCATGATAATAAATAAGTAGTATATTAAATTATTTGATAAAAATAACAAATATAATAAGCGTATAGTCAAAAGTAAAAAAACAAAAGAAAATGTAATTGTGCTATGTGTTACTTATGTCTATCGACATAAATGGTATATAACACCAATCAAAAATGGAATACCTGACAACAAAATATTGAAAAAATTGTACTGAAGAAAACAGAAATGGAAGCATAAAAGAATTGAGAATTGAAAGAATCATAAAGGATGTAAAGATCACCATAGAAAACCTGGAATCACTCATGAATTCAACTATTAAATTACTATCATATCCATAAAACCCCTCTCTGACAATATTTTTATTGGTTACATTTTTCTACATCTAAATAAAAATAAAATAGGAATGATGTGGATTTAAAGTAACCTAAATACTTCAGTAGAAAGTAAATTATCATATAAAAACATATAACTAATTAATTTGTATACATTCATGTGTTAATTTGTCACCCTCTACAAAATAAGAGTCATTAATGCTTCATTAACTTATTATTCAAAGATCATGAAAACAAAGAATGACTCGTATTTATAAGTGAAAGAAAGTGAATTAAATCAGTATATATCGAAATTGATATTTTAATAGATAGCTAATTTTGAAGAGGTATATATATATATTACTGAATCATAAGTAGACATATTCAAATATCTTTGATTGTTTTATAAATCAATCTGTTTACTTGAAAATCTCAACGATATATCAAACCAATTCGCTGCATATATACTACACATTTCATTTGTAATATGTCTGTAATACTTTAAGCATGACGTAAATTTTATTTTTTGAATTGTGGAGATTGTTGAACTTCATTGGAATCATGAACTGATCAATGTAAGATCGCCATTAAAAACCTAGAATCACTGGAAGGCCATTTTGTTCTAGTATGAGATTCCTTAGTAGTTCGAAATCACGATCTAGCACGCGGTATTTGAACCCAGGACTTTAGGTCTCGTGTGCGAACGCTTAGCCTTCAGACCACTGAACCGGCGTGATATTTCAGTGATACTTGAAGATGCTATTAATTGAAAAAAAGTTTTTGATTTAGGCACAACGTAAACTTACATGCTCTAATCTAAATGATCATTTCATATGGTAGTGTTTTGTTTTCTGTTTACTAATATCTTCAGGGGAAAAAAGCAAAACCTAAAACTTGTATGAATTTGAATAATGTCAATAATTCAAAATTAATTTATTTCCTGAGGACATGTCTGCATATATATGCATTTAAGATGACAGACGAAGAAAGAGTTCTATGTACATTAAAAAAATATGAAAATAAGTTACTCAATTTCTTGGTTTAGTTGAAGTTAGACATTAACACCTTTAGATATCTGCCAGCTCAGTGGTCTAGTGGTTGTGTTAGCGCACGAAACCAGTAGGTCCTCTGTTCGAATCCCGCAAGGCAGGGTAGTGGATGCGCACTGCTGAGATGTCTTACAATAAGACGAAACGGTCATCCAGTGCTTCCAGGTTTTTCATGGTGGTCTAGCTTCAATTGACTCATGAACTCAACAATTGAAATCAGATAATTAGTTTATAAATTTTAATAACTACATTTACAGTACAGACAACTTTTCAATGTTGATAATAATTTTGTATGTTCTTCAAATCTTTTGAATTTTTGTTTTATCTATATCCATTAATGGATTCGGATAAACAACATGTGGGACTTTTGTGAAGATTAATGTGAAATAACTTTAGATGAATTATAGGTCTAAACGCTCATAAACTTTAAATGACCAAAATCTCCATTTTTAACATTGTTATTTATTTACAATTAACTTAACTACTAAGAAATTGGTATACAGTAAATACATCAGTCAAGTAACCATTTTAACTTAATATTAAGATTTATATCAATAATTTAGCAACAATATTAAAGATAACCAACGGAACAAATTCCTACACATTGAATGTTGAATTAAAATGAATCTTTTGAGTGAGAAATAATTTATCAAAGAAGGGTTTTGTTAAGATTTTAGTTATTTAATATTTGAATTCATGAATTAATTGAAGCTAGACCACCATAGAAAACCTGAAAACACTAGACAACCGTTCCATGTCAGTATGGAACTCCTCAACAGTGTTCACCTACGATCTTACATCGCGAGATTCGAACCCAGAATCTATCCATTGAAATTCAGTTGCTTACAATGAGATCAGTTTGATTTGATTCAAGTGAAATATTTTAATATTAAAATGTTTCATTTATCCAAGTTCATCATTAAAATGAATCATAGAAAAACGTATAATACAATTACTTTTTTCATATATAAACCGATTATCAAATGATGCAATTAATGTTTTTATTTTTAATTTGCATCTAATCATAATAATCATAAATGGTTGAGGGAGGTTGATTATGAATACAGTGGTCTTGAGTGCTGTTAGAGGTATGAGGGCGGTTATCACTTCCCGGTTGCCCACACCGTGGAAGGGTTGTTCTGAAGGTACCTGCAAAGGAAATCGGATTAAAGGTGGTCTTAGTGATCTGAGAGCGTGACCGCAGTGCCCAAGTGACAACTGCTTGAGGTCGGTCACACACGACCTTTTTATGGGTAATTTTTGTGTTAGCTCCGTACTTATTGAGACCTTACCGCCGGAGACGGATATCCATGGGATAAGGCGAGGTGTGCATTTTTAGGGTCGACCTTTTCTAACCCCACTCCTCCTTGTGGGAAGGCAGCATCGCTGTCATGCTGGTTGTCTGAAGGAAACACCCTATTGCTGTCACACATTTGTACAGTCAGCAGTACGACTTCGCCTTCGGACTTTGGGTTTGTTGCTTTTAGTCTTACCGCTCTTCAACCGACCTGCCTAACATGGTAGGACCTTAAGGAACGATTGTTTCAGCCAGTATAGCTCGGTTGCTTCATCACGATAGGCAAGCCCGACCACCACGTCAAGGTAGCAACAACGGTCGGAACGGTTGGAATATTAAGTCATAAAACGTGATATATACCAACCATTCAAATATTTTATCAACAAAACCAACAAGTGACCCACGTAAATGGAGTATAGAAACGATATGGTAATTAAACTTGCTTTTACTTAGAAAAGAAATTAAGTAGATAATTACTTATCCAAACAATAAATTTATATATATGTATGTTTACATTCATGATAGCCAATATATTGTCTCTTTAAAAAGAAAGAAAACACATATGAGACGTTGAATTGATTTAATAAAACAAAACTCTGCATTTTCATTGTTTTAAACTTAATTAACGATTTAACTTTCTTATTGTTAAGAGTATTTGAGTCAATTGGAGATGTTTTATAAACAACATTTGTCATTGTAAATGGATCATTTCGCACTTTTTCAGTTAAAACATTCGTGTTCTGAATGAATAGACACATACTTTAATTCTGAGTTGTGTCAGATATTTTTTCGATTGGTTTTGACAAATATTTATGTTCACTAATGACTGGATTCAGGATGGATTTCATAGAGTCCTAGTAAGAAGCAGTGACTAGTGGAGTTCAATCAGGTCTGTTGTGAGATACTAACTCACTGATATTAATGGTGAATGTGTCACTCAATTCCGTGGATTGGTTAAAGTTGGATGATAACACTGTTGGTTTAGGGGTCAAACGTTCTTGCGCGAAACCGATAGGTCCTGGGTTCAAATCCCGCAGGGCAAGATCGTAGATATGCTTTGATGGGAGTGTTATAATAGAACGTAAAGGTCATCCAATGCTTCCAGGTTTTCCATGATGTTCTAGCTTCAATCAAATGTTAAATACTGACTCGTTTTGAGTAAAGATGTCAAATTAAGGTCTTCTGATTTCTATGGCTTGTGCAAACTTTCAAAAGTTGGAATTTGACTTCTGTTTGATAACTTTGCACGAGTTCATTACATCATAATGTGTTCCGTATCTAATTCATGACATCCTATCGAAATATATTGGAGGTTATTTCTTCAAAGATGTAGATTATTTGAAATTTTCTCATTAAAACGAGTAGAAGCCCCATTTTTAAAAATGGTCCTAATCCACATATCTTTGCATGTACATGTAAACTGATACATCAAACTGCATGTTATATATGACTGACATTTATCTGTCTTAGTTTATGTTACTAAGGTTAGTGTTATATGTAGTGGTATCAATTTCTCAGCGAATGAAAATCCAATAAAAAAACACTTTTTTTCGGGTTAGCATACTTTTTTTTCTTAATTTGACATATATTACTATATTTCTTTATAAATGTATGAGAGTATGCAGACAATTATTTACTATAGCATACTCCTCCTCAAGTTTATATTAAATACTCTTAAGGAATTTATATGTTCATAATCAATCGTGAAAAAGAATATTAGCCTCAATGTTCTGATGAAATCATGATTAACTATGCTTTATTTTATAGCCTTAAGACTTCAATGTTAACTATAATATATAAACTGAAACTCAAGAGAATGTAACAAATAAGATTCATGTTTAACAGTTTATTTTCATAAAATTTACATGCTCAAGAACATGAAGAATAACAAAAATGTTTAACAGTTTGCATTTTCTCACTGATATTAAGAACTATAATTAATCAATCATCTTTCGAATATATTCAACCTGATCGGATTACCTCGATATTTCCAGATATTCTCAATGTATTTTGATAAAGTTGGTTAGTGACTAGCACTGGATTCTATGACTCTTATTTCTTTCTATTTAGGATCCATATTCATTTAACTAAAATGTTCCATATATAATGGAGGCACTCAATATCTAACTTTATAAAAAATACTAGACGAATTAGTCATTTAAATTTTGTAAGATAAGTATTGTCTACTCTTGGACTTAGAAACAAAATTATTTCTCTAATCTGGTGAATTGAAATGAAATATTTGATAAAAGTGATGCTTCAAATAATTACTTTTACTAAGCTTAAAAAAATTAAGAATATTTGAGTGAACACTTATTTTCAGCAACTTCATCACCAGGCTCTACAGGTATAAATTTATAATTATTGTGTTAACGTACAAAAACTCAAATAAGATATGTTAGATAATCAGAAGGGTTTTGTGGTGATGTTAGTAACCTAATAATTGAATTCATGAGTCGATTGAAGCTAAACTACCATGAAAAACGTGGAAGCACTGGACGGTGATTTCATCCTAGTATGGGACTTTTCAGCAGTGTGCATCCACGATCCCGCCTTGCGAGATTCAAACATAAGATCTATCAGTCTAGTGCGTGAACACTTAACCTCGAGACCACTGAGTTGGCCCGCATCGAACGGTGTTAATGTCTAACTTCAACCAATCCACGAAATTCCATCACCGTCCACCATTGTCTTCCAGGTTTTCTATGATGGTCGAGCTTCAATTGACTTATGAATTTAATTATTAGCTTACTAGATAATTATATAACATCATATGTTAAAACTGATGAACGTTTTTATCTGTTACCACACAAATGCCTCATTTTTAAATTAGCCAGGTCATTTACAATAGATCAGAAAGATTCGTTGTGTCATTTTATAATTAATATGAATTATAACACATAAATCATGTGAATGAAATCCAGCTGCAAATCAAGTGAATTCCTTTGTTATTGTCTTTTCAAAGTGATACATAAAAATCATACTTCGTTAATGTTATATCTAGAAGGTTGTTCTTGATATACCGAGTATGACGTGAGCACTAGAACGTCAGAACCCTTCCACGTCGCAATGAGAAGACAGAAGACGAATGAAAAAAATATTATTCCCATACAGTGTCAGCTATAGTACAAAATTGTCAGGTATTTATAGTTTTTAGTAAGAACGAAATCATCAATAAAGTCCTCCAATCCGCATACAGTGGGATATTAGCATTGTCCAATCAGGAAGTTACTCGTGGGAATTCTAGATATTCGTCTCAAAGGTGATTGGATGAAATATCTTCTGAGCGTCTTACAGCTTCCTCGAGTTCACCCGTGGTCCGTCGTCACAGTCAAGAAAACACATTTCCAAGATTTAATTCCTACTTTTAATTGATCTAATTTTATAAAATCATTATTTGATGTCGATTAAATTTTACAATTGACATTCCAAAATCAGACAGAATTTTACTAAGATATTCAATGTATTAACACTTTCCCATTTGTTTACGGAGTTAAAAAGTTAATAAAATGAAGTTATTATGTGAAATATTTTTCAAATTTAACAAACCATCCCGTTCACTATCACAAAGTTTATCAGTTTGTAGATATTCTCAATGTCATTCATTCATTTCAATCATTCATTTCTGTCTCATACAAAATATTTAATTGATCCATAATTAAAATTTATATATATAATGTGGCAACTCCGCCTGGAATCCCTCCGGGGGCTACTGCCGATCCCAAGCCCGGATAAAAGAGGAAAGTTGGGCATGAGGTTAGCAACCACATCCCGTAGAAAACTAACTCGCTAAATAAACGCTAACCATTTATAATGTGATACGTCAACGCTGACCTTATAAATCTCTAGTTGAAGGAGTAATTTCATTGAACACTTTCAGTATTCAAAGTCTATTCATAGATTTTTCTTGCATCATACATTTATGATCATGATTTCCCGAATTTATTTCATTAGAACAAAATGACTACAATGTACTTTGATACATGATGTTCATCAAGACCAAATAAAGTCAGTATACATATATAAATCAAATAGATTTTATTTGTTACTTTCTAGAATCTGGGCAGCATCATTGATGAACAGGGTGGATCTGATGCAGATGTGAAGGTGCGGATCGGCAAAGCAAGAGCAGCAAATTTACAACTGAGGAACATCTGGAACTCAAAGCAACTGTCAACCAACACCAAGGTCAGGATTTTCAATACAAATGTCAAGACAGTTCTACTGTATGAGGCAGAAACCTGGAGAACTACAAAAGCCATCATCCAGAAAATACAGGTGTTTATTAACAGTTGTCTACGCAAAATACTTCAGATCCGTTGGCCGGACACTATTAGCAACAACGTACTGTGGGAGAGAACAAACCAGATCCCAGCGGAGGAAGAAATCAGGAATAAGCGCTGGAAGTGGATAGGACACACATTGAGGAAAGCACCCAACTGCGTCACAAGACAAGCCCTCACATGGAATCTTCAAGGCCAAAGTAAAAGAGGAAGATCGAAGAACACATTACACAGGGAAATGGAGATAGACATGAGAAGAGTGAACAAGAACTGGATGGAATTAGAAAAGAAGGCCCAGGACAGAGTGGGTTGGAGAATGCCGGTCGGCGGCCTATGCTCCATTAGGAGTAACAGGCGTAAGTAAGTAAGTTACTTTCTGGGAAACAAATGAGAGATATACAAAATTATAAATAAGTAGTAACCATACTAATTTATTTCTACATTTTATTCTTTTCCATTCTTTTTATTAATGAAATACAAACTCGGTAGAAATCAGAAGGGGTTTTATGGAGATTGTAGTAGAGATGTTTTATGAGATAACAAACATATTCACTTTTCTACTTTCTTTTTTATTATCTATTTACTAATCCTTAGATATGGATAAACTAATGACGGTGATTTATTTACTTATCAGTAGTTATACAAAATATACGGAAAAAAGAAATTATGCCAATATTTTTAAGATATGCATAATTAATTTGAACGTATATATATATATATATATATATATATATATATATATATATATATATATATATATATATATATATATATATATATATATATATATATCTGAACATTGATCTAATCTAATTGAATAAATAATTAAGTAATATCCTACAAGGTTATCATGATATACGATTAATTTAAGTAATATGTATATAATTTGGATTAGATAATTCAACATTGTTTTTTGAAGAATAGATTATAATATTGATTAGTAAAACAAATTGATTAATAAAAGAATAATGTGGAAATGACTGCAAAACGACTTCTCAAAATATTTAGTTAGGTATTATAGATGTCAAGCTGTTAACTTTAGCATGAGACACCATCTTAAGATTCTATAATGCTCGTATCATTGGAGTCTCTTTGATAAACACAGTATCGAAGGTCAATTATCTTAGTGTTACTGTTTCCTCGGATCTCTATTGATCTTCTCATGTTTTACTGTTATCAAAGAAAGTGTTCTATCTAACTTACTATATGAAGAGGCTGTATGCTTTTGGGATTACTGATCATTTACTCTTACAATTTGTCGATTCCTGTATATTACCTATTATTTTTTACTGTTTTCCATCATTCTTTCCCGGGCTTTTGAGAAAAGATTTTGCTGTATTGCAAAAAGGACTGAAAGCAGTTAGCAAGGTGTATGGTGAATCATTCGAGGTCATTAATAATATGATTCTGGATAGATATCTAAAGTCTTGCAAACTCCTGGCAGGTGTTATCTTATCAGATACAAACCATCTCCTTGTATATCTTCTGGTAGAACGAAACCTAAATACACTAAAATTCATACACGAAAGCGAAAGTATAGAAGTTCTATGATATCTCACCTGGTAAATGTGTTCTGTAACGAACAGGTAGAGTTAACGTAGTCAATAACCTGTGTTTTTAAACATGTCTCTAATTTAAAAAGTTGTATAGATTTGGATTTCTTTTACCTTTTTTTGTTTATGTAAAAGAAACTTGTTGAAATACTTCGTGCTGAGAATTCTATATTGTACCAAAATATAATACTGAATAAGGCAATTAGTAATATTAATGAACTAGGAATTAATCAATTAAAATTGGTTAAAATAATCAATATTTATCTTTTCATTGTATAGATTCGATGTTCATTAGTTTCATTAATTCTTTTTTAAAAAATAAATTTATAAGTTTAAGCCAATGATTATGATCCATTGTTTGTTAAGGAATTAAAATTAAAATGTATGAAAGTATCCAATAACTACTTCACCTGATAGTTATATCAGATATATCTGAGTTTTCTTTTTGTATACGTTATTGAAGCTGAACCGATTGCATTTAAAAATCTGAAATTCATAGGACAATGAGAACGTAACAATGTTATACTTATGTTATTGCATAAATATCAAGAGAACTATTATGATTATGATGCAGTAAATTCTATAGAATGAAATCACAAAAATATGTATTTACTCTTATAATATCTTCATTAATATACACTTATTAAAGTCATTCGCTTTTGAAATTTTAAAGGAACAGATTTGCTGTTATCCTACAAATTAACATGTTTAGGCGGAAAATTGATCGATACTCTGATATCTATTTACCTTATGATAATTTAATATTTAGATTTACAAAACAATTAACTGGAATTTCATGAATAAGGTAGATTATAGTTACTTTAAAAACAGCTTCAACTTTGTAGCGATTAAGTGGATTACATCAAACGATAGTTTTTGAAACGAAATAACCCATATAGGTGACATTTTATTGTTTATTTTCAAAAAATAATCGTTTAAGGTTTGGAAAAAAAACTTTACCCATGGGAACAGACTTAAATGTTCTGTGTTCCACCTTCAGCAGCGTAGCAGGTGTGTAAGGTCTCACGTTGATACAAAAACTAACCAGTTTTTTTTATTTTTTTCTATGGCACCTGATTTGTTATTAATCTGTGACTGATATCAAGAGAAAATTAAACAAATTTTCGCTAAACTTTTCAAAATACAAAATTTTTTGCTATTTGAACATCTACTTACAACTAATATAAATCATCAGTACTGGAGAAAACATTTCTTGACAGGTATCGTGAGGCATTCAGTTTGAATAATGTAGTTGTATCCAGGTTAGTCCTAAGTAACATCAATGACTGTAATGAAAAGTCCTTAATTTTGATTTTTATTATGTCTGTAAAATGTTTTGTGACTAATTTAATACCTTATTGTCAGGTACTTTTAATCACAAGAATAAAATTAGCCGATTCTTGATAAGATCAATCTGATTTCCTAGAATTTTTTCTGTTACTCAATAGTGTAGACGTATTAAATGGAAGTTTTGTAACTTTGAATTACTCATCATTATCAGAATGGGTTTTGTGGAAATTTTTAGAAATTTCACTAGTTGAAATCATGAGTCAATTGAAGCTAGACCATCATGGAAAACTTGGAAGCACTGGACGGCCGTTTCGTCTTAGTATGGGAATCAAACATTATTTAATAGAACTATTTAGAATAAATGCTTTTTAATTAAACCTTTTAAATGAATTCTTTTATTCTACACAAAATGAACTTAATAGTTTGTCGGATATTTTTTCAACCGACAGAATTGCAACGATGATATAGAATGATTATTATCAAGTCATCATTCATATAAACAAACACTTATACTTGTAAAGTTAAATGATTAAGTAGAATTCAGCTTAACATTTGTCTATACCAAATAATTGCTTTTAACACTGCAGTTAATCCACTTGTAATCAGAATGATCTTCATTCCACGAACTGAAAATACCCTTATCCAATACAGAGAATAATGATGAGGTTTAAAGTAGAACAAACATAATAACTTTTTTAAGTGTAACAAACGTCTGTTTTTCATCAGTCAATACGAAGTGACATTGCTTAATTCATAAAAAAAATAAAGTACTTTGGCGCATAATGGAAGGATTATCTTATATGATTTAACTTTGATTCATGAAAATGAATAGCTTAATGCTTACAAAGAATAACTCTTAAATAATTTAGGGGATTTCGACATTTTGCTTAATATCTGACTGTAAATAATTTTTTTATTATCTTATTTTTATTTATTATTTGAACACATAGATATTGGTACAAGGAGACACCAAATACATACGAGCCACACAAATCTCATTTGATATGTGTGAGGGCTGTGATATTTCCGGGTTCGCAAACCGAAGCAGGTGGTTTTCTTAGAGGGCCACACCCGGAGCCTTCGACCTGAAGATCTAATCCACAAGGCAATGGTGCATCGTAAGAAGATGCAGTCCCATGGTTCATACGCCATTTGTTCTTTCAGGATACTGGAGCTCATGTGCACCGATGGCTAGGAATGAGGGTTTTCCAACTCCCCTAGGTGGAGTTTCCATGTCCACCAGCCCGGTTAGAGCGCCGGACATTCGCTTTTCGTACTCTCAAGTTCGTAAACCACACCCCCTCCACGAGAAGGCAGTGAGTAGGACTTCCCTAGCAGAGGCTATATACGCGTAACCAAATGAGAGCATTTCCAGAGGGAGAGGGGACTCTCTCCACTCTCGATCGTACCAGGGCATTTGGGGGCATACCTTAATAACTAATTAATCCCAGTATCAGAATCCTTGACTGTGTACATCTGTGACTCAACCATGAATATAACTCTGGATCTTCAGATAACCAGGCAAACAATTAACCATTAGAACTTCTGGGTCAAAGTTGAATAGAACACTTTCAATCTTAATCAGTTTAAGATATAGATTAATAATGATCTAATACTATTAGTGATAACTAGTCCATTTCAGATACGTTTAAAATTTACCATTTATGTCCTCTCAATAAAACTCTATAGATATTTCAATATAAATCGATTTCCATTTGTCAATAGCATTCTTAACAAGTTATATATTTAAATTATTAATTGATAACAATCATTAAAATTTAATTCACTTGATGTTGTTTTTACTTGTATCTTCCCAACGTATAGTTCAATGTCTCATATTATTGAATATATTTTAATTAATTCATCAAAATGATTTAAATACATTAAAAGTAAAAGAGTAACATGAAGAGAACAACAATGGTAGTAACATTCACTATCATAGTTTTTGTTACCATTTAATTAACACACTAATACCATAATTGTTGTCTAATTTAAAAGAAAATTATTCAAATGAGTTAAAATGTAAACATCTTCTCCACCATCTCAAAATGTAAACATTATTTCAATGTACACTTTATACAAGATATACAAAAAGAACAAAAAAAGGCATTGTGTTTTGATGATGAAACGTTGTTCTCTTTTTTAATGTTTACTTGTTTATAGTTTGGTTACTTTTGGTACTTAGTTTATTCATTTAATCTTTTTTTCATTTTCTTTAATAAAATATTTAATTATCCTTCATTTGCATTTTCTTCCTTCTTTTTTTTTGTTTTAAATTTTGTTGTTGTTGTTTTTTCTTCATAATTTTGTTGACGATTAAATTTGTCTAATGTAAATGTATTTGCTTTTAATCAATTGAAATAAACAATAACAATAAATGAGTAAGCAAACAATATGACCTTGGAATAATTAATTCATTAATCAGATTCATTTATATCCGTTTTGTTTATTATTTTTATTCATTATATTATCTATTGTAAAATCATTAATTTATTCTAACAAAAATCTAGTTACGTTATTTCTTTTGAATAAACTATTTCATGGTATCAAAAAAAGGGGTTTTATGAAGATTTTAATCATTTCAATAGTTAAGATCATGAGTTAATTGAAGTTAGACCACCATGGATACTATTGAAATTATTACAATCTCCATAAAACCGCTTCAGATATTAATCAATATATGCTCACTAGTAACTGACTCCATGATGTACGTTCTAGTATTCTAGTCAGAAGCAGTGACTAGTGGAGTTTAACCGAGTTAGTTGTGAGATAGTAACTCACTGATGACAGTGGTGGATGTGTCGCTCAATTTCGTGGATTAGTTGAAGTTAAACATTAACACCATTGAATGCTGGCTCAGTAGTCTAGTGTGTAAGCGCTGGAGTGCGAGTCTGACAAGTGCTACTTTTGAATCTCGCGAGGCGAGATCTTGGACGTGCACTGCTGAAAAGTCCCAGTGTAGTGCTTCCACGTTTTTTCATGGTAGTCTAGCGTCAATGGACTCATGATGTCAACTATTGAAATTATTTTATGGTAGTTTATGGATACTGAGTGTTATTAATTTAAACTAACAGTTCCAGATAGAGCTCGGCTTTAATTTAAAGAATTAATTGTAATCGAAACTAATTTAAAAAAACTGCATTTTTAATGTTTCGAAATTGATGATAACTTTTCTTAATATACTATTTTTTAGATGGAAGAACTTTAAAATACGAGATATACTCGTTCAGTGTTCTGGTTTTGAAGGTCTAGGTTGATCATAACAGTGGTCATACATGGGATCAAACGTAAGCCTTCCGAGGTTTTACGTAAGCAAGTTACGTCTCCCGAAATCAATAAACGAAAACCAGGTGTCTCACATTTCGAAGCTTAGTCACTCCTTTATTTAGCTCTATCTATTAGACCGTAGAATATGGTTGACATTATGTTCCCTTTACCTTTGTTTATAGAACTACCAGGTCAATTAATTTTCCGTTCATATACCTTGACAACAAAAATTGTTTTTATTTATTATATTGTGACATCACAGGACTGGTCATAGTGCTCTTTGCTGTAGAATCTAAAAAGTAAACTGAGAACATTCTACAAGTGAGATTGAATTTAACTTTGTTTAGTATTAGATACACATCAACTTGGTTTTGAAATACACTGTTATCAAGTAAACAGAACATATTTACTTAGGAAACCTAAATGTTGCTGATCTTTACATTCAGTATTTCAGTCTTAACAAAACCAATTCTAAAATATTGGTGATGAAATTATCACGTATTTGAGTGAATATCAAGTAAAAAAAATCTATTTCTACAGTTGAAAATGATTACACATGTTTGAATCTTTGCTATAATAATAATGCAGTATAATTGACTAGTAACCAGTAGATAGCGATTCTGAGTATATGACCACAATTCCTGTTGTAAATAAAATTATGCACTAAGATTTTAGGCTTGTGAATAAAAAGCATTCACCAATAGACAAACGGTGCTTTAAAATATGATGCGGTAAAATTATAAAACACGGTCTGCAAAAATATGTGATTACTTCAAATAACTTGAGTATTGGGTAAATTGTTGCAATAAAACACTTTTAATATCCAATGAATGGTAAATTAGATTTTCGATGTTCCTCAACTTAGTGTAAGATGCTTCTTCAGATTAAGTAAACAGCATTGTTGTTGTTCCATTTTGGTCAACAACAACCTAGAACCTCGTACGTATGTACATCAGTTCGAGTTGCCACATCACATTAGTACACAGATATAAATGTCCATTCAAATCCCTTAGTGTTAGTGGTAGTGAAAGTATAAACAGTAATCGGAAAGATTAGGGTTTGAAGATGTTATTGAAGAAGTATAATCCGGTGATATAAATTTTGAAAGAGAAAAAAGGGACATGAAGAATTCAGAAGTTTAGAATTTGGGAGAACACAAAGAATGGATGCACCCGCGCCACTGCAAATGATTTTGAGCCATGTCATCCAAGGTTGCTATCGTCTTGCGGACTCCAATCAGGTAGTCTACACCTACCAACATGGCTCAGTCCACTTATCAGTGACTTCATGGATTTGTGCCATGTTTTGGTCTGGCCTCCTCTAGTTTTCTTCCAACCTACTCCTACACCATAAAACATCGCTCGTGGGGGCAGTCGGTGGTTAGGCATACGTAACACGTATATCAGTCATCTCAACTGATTGATTTGTCACCCTTACCTAGTTCCCATTTCCTAACAATTGCATTACTTACTCGATGGTGCCAGGATATACGAGCAATGCTTCGAAGACATCTATGATCGAATACTAGTAACCTACGTATATCCGCTACTCTTACAGGCCATCAATCAGAAGAAGTATCTTATATGAAGTTGCAACACACTTATTGTAATTTTACTAATATATCAGTTGCTTTTTTAATAATATCCAACTATAATTGCAAAGAAAAACAATCATAATTACTATTTCAGTGTTTCTATGCACGGTTTTTGTTTTACAAAATAGAATCGATCACTGTATTTTTGGAAAATAAAGTTATAAATTTCCTAAAATTATATTCAAAATAGAACTCATGTGAATGACTCAATAAATAACTTATGCCAGTTAGTAATTGAAACCTCTTAAATCAAGTAGGTTATATAAATGTAAATTTGTTCAGGATCAAGTAAAATTCAAATCACAAAAGGTCATTACAAACAATAGTGTTTCGACTAAAATTTGTTTTAAGACTGAAGAAATGAACATACGTTGATTTAGTACCACAAACCACACATTCAAATCTAAGTTCAAATATCCGGACAATTCAATTCGAAGATTTTATCTACGAATTTCATTGTCTAGTAAAAAAAAAACTAAAAAAGGAACGAATTGAGCGAAGAAATTTCTTTTCAATTAGTTTTTCATCATGGCTCTACACTAATATATATACGTTTTAAAATAATAATATAATACTCATCGAGTAGATATGTTACGTAATAATTTCATAATGACATTTAAATTAACATTCAGTAATTGGAAGAGAGAGGATTATTAATATTCAAAGTAATCAAGAAGTTGCTATGTTGCGTAATATAAGAAACAAAAAAGGAACAGAATTTTAACGGATGGTCAATAGGATGGTAGTTACGTAAGAATCGAGAGATGAATGTTGAGAAGTTATTAAGTTAAAAATAAAAAATAAAAATAAAAAAATTAAAAAAAAAAATGGAAGTATGAAAAATAGTTATTTTGAAGGAAATCTTAAACTGATGGCCAGGGCAGGGAAAAAAAAACTTCAGAATTAAAGTACATATATAATGAATACCAGTCAACTATTCATTCAATTCATGGATACAAAACTGAAAAATTAGCATCTAAAAACTAAGGAATATGTGTAAATACTAAAATTTATTCAATAATAACCAAAAACTCTAAAAATATCTCTGCACAAAACACATTAATAATGATTCATAAGAACTTTAAATTAAACAAAACCATGACGTTAGGAAACTTTTCAAACCTGAAACTAAAAAAAAACATATAACTAAAATAACGAATGAACTAATTTAAAAAAAATATTTTAAAATAGTTCTATGATTACATTCAAACGATTTGACAGACTGAAACATTGAGGTAAATATGATATAGATTACATAATGCACATACTATTTTGTCTCATAATTGGATACTTATACAATTCATTATACTCCATGAACCCAATGGATGACATTTATGTAAGTTATGATATACAATGCATTAAAATATATTAATATAGTACCTTAAATTAAGCGAAACTTTTCTAATTGTTTAATCCTGAAATTTATTTGATCTAATTACCCTACAATATAGACTCATTGTTAGGGATGTTAGATCCTTAGAACTCACTTGATAAATACCTTATTTTTATAATTTTATTTCAAAAATTTGAACCTCTCGTCTACGCGCCAAAAAAGCGCTCATTTTCAATTTCATGGGTTCATTGTATCTTTTAGTATGCTATTTTGTAACGCTCCCCAAGGACAATTTTTTGCTGTATATATATGTTTGATTTGTGCTTGTGCTTTTAGATGCTTGCGGAATATATTTCCCCTGTTTCGAAGTTGAACTTCTTTCTCTAGTTAGCAGACCTGAGACACGTCAGAATAGCCAGGTTATTAATCTTTGATCACAGAGTCTTTGTTCCATTCTCAGACAAGCTGAACTCATTATCACTTCAAACATATCACTCATATAGACTTATATCTCTATTCTAACACTTTCATAATGTTAGTATTCATATAGAACAAATGAATTATTTTAAAGGTAATAAGATTCAATCAAAGTACATTAAAAATCTACCAAGTGAAGCGAATGGTACTGGGTTCGAGTCTCAGAGTGAACATCAACTCAAAGATGCAGGTACATCCAGCTGACGAGTTCCAAATAGGACGAAACACGCGTCATAGATTCCACTGCTAGCCACTATCCATCAATGCTTACAAAAAGCTCGTGAATTAAGGCAATATCCAGGCATACGCACAGTATGCACATATGCCAATAACAGACTGATCAATTGCAGTCTTAAATCTCAATAGGAAGATACAAGCCAAACAATACCATGTGAATCTACCAAGTGATTATCAAATTAATCAATAATGAATTCATAATATGTCTAACAATTACTTGTAAACTGTTATACTCATATAGTTTTCTTTTTCTCATAATTTATTCCTTTTAGAAAATTTATTCATAATGATAGATTAGATACATTTGTAAAACGAAATGAATTAAATAAAAAGGGATATACATAAAACATTAACATTTAAATGTCATTTATAATCTAACTTTCTTCTCTTTTGTTCTTTTTTTCTCTTTGAATTTAACGGTTTACTATTAATTTAAAAGAATAAAAAGGAAATATTATTACGAGTTTTGATTTTGTTTTAAGAAAGTGTAGTTGTTTATTGTTTTCTTTTCTTTTTTTTTTTTTGAAAAATAAACAAACAAAAATGGAATTGTATTAAGTATAGTTGATACTGTCAAGTAAATTACAAAAGCATGAATGATATATTTGGTTATTGAAAATCAATTCATGAGCTTTATATAAATATAATGAAATAAATATTGAATTGAATTAAGCATTAAGAGAATCATTACAAATGAAATCAGTTTCATAGTAATTATTTTTCTTTTATTTTCACTATCATTTGCCTACACACACACACACATACCCTTGTAAAAGATACAATAATGTCATTTTATTCTAACCGTAAAGTAATGACTGTTCCCACTTCAATAGTTTAATACATTTTATAAAGCTAAAAGTAACAGTATTTTCAATAGTTGAAATCATAAGTCAATTGAAGCTAGGCCACTATAAAAAACCTTCAAGTACTGAACGGCCGTTTCGTCCTAGTACAGTACTCCTCAGCAGTGCACGTCCATGAACCCATCCCCCGCGAAATTCAAACCCAGGACCTATCAATCGGCTCAATAGTGACTGACTTTAAGAGGAATTTCATGGAGTTTTAGTGGGAAGCCGTTACCAGTGGAATTCAATCAGGTCTGTTGTGAGATAGTAACTTACTCAAGACAATGGTGTAAGGTGGCACAAAATCGTGAATTAGTTGAAGTTAGACATTAACACCGTTGGATACCGGCCAGCTCAGTGGCCTAATGGTTAAACACTTGCGCGCGAGACTGATAGATCCTGAGTTTGAATCACTCGAGGCGGGATGGTGAATAGGAAGTGCTGAGGAGTCCCATACAAGTACGAAACAGTCGTTCAGTGCTTCCACCTTTTCCATGGTGGTCTAACTTCAAATGACTCATGATTTCAACCAAGTCATTTTCATTTAGAAAAGAATACTATCACCGGCTTATATACACAGATACACGCACATCTGTAACCATAGTCACTTTAAAAGTCTAGAGTTCCATTATCTTTATCTGAATCAAATCTTATTTAGAGCTTAAATCGAAAAAAATTTGACATGAGCCTTGGAAATGTCCAGTTTAAAAAGTCGTAAATGTTTTTACAATTAACCATTCAAACTTTATATGTAAGCAGTTTTTTTCTTTAAGCTACTCTAACAATAAGAACTCTTTTAAAGAGAGCAAGAACAAAGATTGGTGCAGAATAATAAGAGTTCATTTTATTTCGTTAGGTTCTCATCAGCTACTTACAACCTAAAATATTAAAAATTCAACATTATTACAGATATTGACATACTTATACATATGAGTGTGATTAACGATGAATAAATGTATCATGGTATAGCGAAGATTCCGATAGAGTTAATGAGATCATAAAATTTTGTCTCGAATAAATAAAGATTGAGAGGGAAATTTCCGGAGCATTGAAATAGTGATTAGAACTCATGAAAATAGATTAATGGTAATAAAGAAAATATGAATTGAAACCAGCCAGTTATGTATGATGTAATTTAAACTTCAGAAAGAGTTGGAATAATGACGTAATAAATAAATAAAGAAATAAATAAATAAAAAGGGGGTGGGTTATTGTTACCAGGGTAAAGAAAGATTTATTACTGTCTCTTTTTGCATAGAAAAAGTGACAGTAATAAAGGGAACTATGTGTATGAAAAAACTCTTTTACACAAACGTAGATCAACAAACTATATACATATATATATATATATATATATATATATATATATATATATATATATATATATATACATATAATTTTAATATCATTTTTTTCTGAGTTAATAATTATAATCTATTACCTTTTCTTTTGTTTAATTGTTATGCATTTCATCATAATCTTTCATAGTTAACTACATGATTGAGATTTATATCGTCTGATAGATTTTCAACCCTACTTATTTTATTATCACATCTTCCCCCCCCCAACCTCATATTCACTAGAAGTACGATCTTGTTCAATAGTAAATAGACTTGTAAATTTGTGTATCTAAATGTATAATCTTTTATTTTGAATGTAACATAATCTACTCACTACTCAGTATTCTATTTATATTAGAGAATATTTTCTTTTTTATATTTATTAATACTAAATATGATCTTATTTTTGATTTACCTACATGGGTCATACAAATGCCAGTAATAAAATAGAATAATAAATAATTAATTTACTCAATTGTCAAAATGAGATTTATTTCTTTTTATTCTAATCAAACATTTGCTTACATATTTGTATTTGATATGGAAATTTGTTGTATTCATATGAGAATATATAATAAAATAGGTTAACTTTATAGTGAAATGGATTGTACGATAAGATGGTTACTATTTAAAGAACAGAAGATTTTCGTAAACATCATCAAATATTGATAAAGTCTTTTTATTAGTTGATAATAAAGAAAAGTTTTCTATTAGAAAGGGGTTTTGTGGAGATTTTTCAGTAATTTTAATAGTTGAAATCATGAGTCAATTAAAGCTAGACCACCATGAAAAACCTGGAAGCAGTGAATGGCTGTTTCGTGTTAGTATGGGACTCCTCAGCTATTGAGAATTTTTGTATTTTGTATTGAACTAATTTTTTATTTTATATTAAACTGAACTGTATCTACTGTTCAATACACATATGCATTCGATTGTTCAGTTTCTATAACTTCTGTTTTCTTCTACAATAATAAATCAGATGAAAAACTGACCTAATGTTTACCAGTTAAGTAATATCGAGAATAAAAACGATATTATTAGTAAATAGCTTGACTATTTATAAATAAATCTATGAATACCAATGTAATTGTTTGACAAATTCCTAACGTTTTCTTACATCAGTGAAGTAGCTATTAAAAAGTAGATTTCAGTCAGCCATGTAATTCCTTTCAACTATGAATCTTAAAGATTAGTCTTAATACAGGTATTAAATTATTTTATAGTGTAGAACATAATTTCTTTGTTTTATAAACTATTTAGTTTTAACTTAACAAACATTTTATAATATGACCGCTTACCTACACTATAATTCAGCAAACAAAACATACCTCCAATGAAAGTTTATCACTTAAACATTGGAACTAAGAGTTGCAAATATTGTAAAGAAGAAAGATTACACAAATGCATCATAATTTATCAAGGTTAATGAACCGGCATGAATTAGTTTGGTTCTAAATACAATTATTATTAGTTCAGTTTTACATAGACCTTTATTATTATTATCAGTATCCTAATACATTTACCGGTTAATATAGTGTATAGGACTAGAAAAAGTAAAGTTTAATATCGATAGCCTACCTCATGAATACATATGTTTAGCACAGAAATAAACCTCTTAAATAGTCTCTGTGTTGAAGGATCAAAATAAATGCTCTCGTGACTTGAATTCCAAAACCGTTTTTTTCTTTCTAGAATCAGTCTCATTTTATATATAAAAATTATCAGGAAAACATCGATATACAAATGACTTCAAAAGTAAATTATTTTAAAAGAATCTTTATAATCTATTTCGCAAAAGCATAATATAAACGTGACTTGTGTTTTAAGCTTAGTCGAACAAGATATTTCTTTAACAATAATCATGAATACAATGTGCTTAAATCAATTTCATATTATGAAAAGTTATGTAACATACAATAAGTAAACTTGTACTGTGGTAAAATGACAACTTATTCTACTGTAAATAATCTATTGATATTATAAAAAGCTGAATGATTGTTTATTATGGTTATAATATTACAATCAGTATTGTTTTATTTCACAACAGGTATCATTATTGAATATGTCTAATAACATTGGCCTACTTCAACAGTACAATTTTAATTTCTTTAGTATTAAAGCTTGTGTTGATTAGTGTTTTCTCTTGCAGTAATATGATAATACTGTTGGATATCAGCTCTGTTTTCAAATTCTAGTTGTTGACAAAATATAAGCTATTTCAATAGATGAAAAGATCTATTTGAAAAGTTCACTCTCAGTTTACGGTTCATTTGACTTTAATTGCTGAAATTATTCATGACATAAAATCAATATAAAAAAAGTTGAGCAATAAAATGTATACCTATATTTGTTAACTAGCTAGACAATTATTGTGTATGTAGATTTATGAGTCAATGTTAGCAACATATAATCTGACAGATATGAGGATTCTTTTCGAATTACCACAATGTACCAGCTAAGTGAAATGAAATTATTGAGACAAACAACATGGTACAAGAAACGGCAATAGCATATGTGATGACAGAAAAGAGTAAAAATAGATCAAATGACTTAAGAATAAATTTTCGAAGTTTACAAAGTAAGATAATTTTCTAGTTCAGGACAATGAGTGACTAAATAGACGGTAATTGGGGATACATAATACTTGTCTAACCAACTCAGTTGAAGATACATTGTTACATCAATTGACTTCTGCGTCAAAACTCAATATTTACTCAGTCGATGATCCAAACATACTTGTGCAATGTTTTGAAGTCATCAGAGTACGAACATTTAGAATCTGTGTTTCACAATTTTAAAGTAGAACAAATCTGCTCAATTATTGTTTTCAGTAAGCCATTTGTTTTCATATATTTAAGTCTTGTAAGTAATTAGTTAAGGTGTGTAAAATAGTTTCGCTAGAATTTCTAACATCAGCAATTATGTTCACTATTAATCCCTCTTTTCTATGGAAAGAACATTTGTATTATATTTTGGTATGAGAAGATATTTTTCCATACAAAGTAAAGGTGAAAATACCACTATGTAATACGATCAGTAAACGTACACAATACATAAAAAATAAATGCTATTGCCTCGCAAAAATCACAATCTGAATCAAGTATTATATGTTTTTTACTCAAATAAAAAACAGATTGAAATGAATGTTCTACAAGAAAGACAAAGTTTCTATGCATGATAAGTGTTCGTTTGTTCTTATTAAAAACCAAGGGATAATTGAACCAAAATGACTCTTTCTTTTAAAAATACTAAAAAACCTAACGTCGTTGTAAGTACCTTTGTATATTTCTTATATATCGCATTGAATGAACTCACATTACATTAGAGTAACTTTATGTACGATACAATTGCCTTTGAAAAACAATTACAAATTATAAGTTTATATATGTCAACAAATAATTTCATAATCATACTTACCAAGATATTCTTGTTTGAAGTATTTATAATTCCGTCATAATCTTATTAAACAAATATAAATGTTTTATAGCATATTAAATTAAATTATAATTGGCCTAATTTTTTTTTTGAATAAGCAGTTATAGAATATAAAAATACTACTTGACAGCTTCAATCAGGTCAATATAATTCAATAATATTCAGCGCAATAATCGTTGACATTATGGATAGTTTGTCTTTTTTTACCAATTTATTAATTCCATGCTTATGTTTACTTATATTAATAGTGATAATAATTTGTATCTATTTGAACTAGTCCTTCGTTTATTATGCTTATTTTATAACTAATATTAACTTCTAATATATATATTTATATATAATATCCTAGATAATCATTTTAATTTTACCCCCAAAAACTAATCTACTCAATTTTGATTGGTTGACTGAATTATAAACAGAGAGAGAGAGAAAGAAAAAGAAGAAAAAAAGAAACAACCACACCCTACTCAATATTACTGAGATTTAGATAGAAATTCTATTTATTGACTAAGCAATTGTTTTAGTGAAATTTTTTTTCGCTCTTCCTTCAGATTCTTAGAATAAAAAAATTATCATCAATTTCTATTGATAAAGCCTGTTATTATTCATGAAAATTGGTGTTTATCAATTTTTTTCGGGGGGGGGAAACATTTCCTATGATGACGTGTATTTTTTTTGAAGATTTGTTTGTTTAAATTATCAAATAAACAACAACAAAAATAGATGAAAACAAAGAAACACAATGGTATTAATATTTGCGAATCTATACAAGAAAAACAATGTTATTCTTATACTTACTGCTTGACGGCATATTTGAATAGTTGAGCTACCTGTTCCTGCCATTCGGATATTTCAATAAATTATCTGATTTCTTGTTTGTTTCAACACATTAGTATGCCCATTAGTTGCATAACCTATTCAGGAGTGTTTGTGACAAGTTTACGACATTTCGCTGTACAACTTACAAAAGAGCCTAATCAGAGACAGCATGGTTGCTGGTAATGTGAATCGAAAAGAATATATATTATTCAGATGTCGATTGCTAAACTGTTAATATATAATAGGCGATCACTCAATATTTATCGTTAGTACCAACCAAGAAGTAAGAGAAGGAAACTCGTTGAAATACTTTGTGCTGAGAATTCTATATTGTCCCAAAAATATAATATTGAATAAAGTCAATAATAATAATCATATATAATAACAAACTAATAGTGATAACTTTATTTTAAATTAAGTTCACTTGTACTCAACTAGATAAACATGAATATAGAATGTAGACACTGGTAAATTGATTAGGTGTACTTCTAAGGGTTAACGGAGAAAAAAAACATGTTATTATACGTTATTATAGATGTAGAAGTAACGTCTAGTGAATAAAAAAAAGAATTCAGCAAAGAAAATTTTCTTCTCGACGAAATCAATTACTGAAGCTGTACATTCGTATATATAGTTAGATGGAAAATGTATGTGTATAGGAGGATAGAAAAAATTGAATCACCAAAATGGATTCGAGAATAAATAACAAATGAGGTTACATACTAATCAAGGAGTAAGTAAGAAAATCGTTTATGGGTCAGATAATAGTCCAATTGATGTCTAGTGTTCAATATTTAAGAAACATAACATTCATAAACATCGTTGAAATTAAAATTCAGTAGTTCAGGAGTATAAAGTTATACTTTGGAATTCTCAGCTTAACTGGCCATAATGTGTGAAACGTTTTTTATCTGTGAATCTACGTAAATAGCACCTATACAAAAACAACAATTTTATTCTTATACTTACAGAATTTCATCATTCCACATACTTCAAAGATGTTTTAGTTCATTAGTTTTAAAAACTATAACGTATAAAATTCAATGTTTGTGGTTAATTTTACTGTAATATTATAGTTTTGCTTAATTGTATATGAATATAATCAACCTGTAATTACCATAGTTTTAAGTGAAATGCCTTGTGTACATGTTGAAATTCAATAAACATTATGATGATTACTGAACAAATATATTTGTAATTTTATAGTTGAATTTATGAATCGATTGAAGCTAAACCACTATGGAAAACCCGAGAACACTGGACGGCCGTTTCGTTCTAATGTGGGACTCCGAGAAGTGCGTATCCACTATCCCACCCCGCAAGATTTAAATCCAGGACCTGTCGGTTTTGCACGCGAACGCTTAACGTCTGAGTCACTGAGCCGACATCCAATGGTGTTAATGTCTAACTTCAACCAATCCATTATATTTAGCCTTCGTCCACCATCGTCTTTTAGTGAGAAGCAGTGACAAGTGGAGTTCAACTGGCTCTGTTATGCGATAGAAACTCATTGAAGACAATGGTGGACGGTGGCGCAATTCCATGGATTGCTCGAAGTTGGATATTAACACCGTTAGAAGCCGGTTCAGTGGTCTAGAAGTTAGGTGTTCACGCACAAGATCGATATGTCCCAGGGTCGAATCCCGCGAACGGGTTAGTGGATACGCACTCATGGAAGTCCCATACTAAAACGAAACGGCCGTCTAGTGTTCCCAGATTTGCCATGGTGGTCTGGCTTCAATTGATTCATCAATTCAACTATAAAATTACTTAAATCTCCACAAAAACCCCTTTCGCAAATATATTTGTATTTAAATGTTTATTTGAGAATAATTAACAGTAGATCTCGATATATAATGTGAGAATCCAATCATACGTAAATAAATAATGGTAACATTCTGAATGAAACTTATTATTATTATTATCACCACTACTACTACTGAATAAGTAACTATTTCTGTCCAATTCTATACCATTTGGTCTAAAAAGATAATATTTATTTAAGTTTCAGTAAATAATAAAACTGTTCGTTCAGGTATGATAATTATTTGTATACCCATTTTGAACCTATTTGTAGACTTATGATAAAGTAATAAACTAGAAAAGCTTTTATGAAGCTATTCAAACTAAGCATTCTGAATAAATAAAAATAATATATTTGTAACAATGAACCCAATGCTCAATTTATTCGAAATGATCAAATCAAACCTTGGTAATGATACCTACAAGCATTCTGAAGTTTATGACATACATTGGTGCACTGACTGTTTAAAATTAAAACCACTCATTGAAATAACCTATACTCCATCGTATCTATTTTTTATCATCTAATTTAGGTAGATGAAATCAATGGATAGTAAATCGAGAAATTTCATGCAATTGGTTCCCTTTATGAATTTGAATAGAGCAAGAACAAACATTGATGCAGAATAGTATGAATTCAGCTGACGAGAAACCTCGAAATAATATGAATTCATACTATTCTGCATCAATGTTTGTTCTTGCTCTATTTAAATCGAGAAAGTTGGTTTTGTGACAGACGGTATTAATCAATAAAGTTTATTTAATGTCCATCGTGAGACTAGAACCTGAGTCACTCAGTATTACTACTAAGCTATCTGAACTACACTCTTACAAACAATCACCATTTGTCTTGGAGCACGAATACATCACTTTCTATTCATCAATACCAACTAAATAACATTAAATTATTGTCGACAAAATGTCAAATCAATTAGATCATTAACTATACTATAACTAGATCAATAAAATTAGAACAATATCAAAGATTATAAAAGTATCATACTAGTTACTATTAATGATTAATTAACCAAATTCTTTTTTCTTATTACATTAATTTAGAATGATTTTCTTGATTTATATTATGAATTCAATCAATTAAAATTATATTTAACAAATGGAATAATTAGTTATTCTCCTGACAGTTATCTTATTTGTTTTAACCTTAATTTATATAACCTTGATATAATATAATTGTTCGTTTCCTTAATATACTCTACTTATTTTCCCATTAAATCAATCTAACTATAACAATTTATGTATGATTTTATTATATTCCATTTAAAAAAAAAACAATCAAAGTATTACTATACTAGCTGAAATACAGGTTAAATAGATTTATAATAAACGATACGATAGAAATAAACGTTTCTCTACCTCTTTTTTTTAGAGGCATAAATCACTTTATTACTAACACGTCAAAATGGTAAAAAAAGAGGAAGTAGTAATGAATAATTTATATGAGTTTTTCGCTTTCTCTCTCTCTCTCTCCCTCTCTAACACACACACACACACACAAAACACAAAAAATGTGTGAGTGTGTGCGTTTATCCAGTTGAAATCAATGAAAATAAACTCAATTTTATGATGAAAATCTAACAATAGTTAACAGGGAAAAAGAGGAGAACGTACATTGAAGTCTACAAGTCAAAAATTTATTAAATTTGAAAGCAAAAACAATAATAATAATATTATTATTATTATTCAGTTATTGTTCAGTAATGCATGCAGCTATAGTGCCAAGGTGAAATATTGTTTTGATTTATATTACTATAACTTATTTCTAAATATTGACTCTAGAAACATACTAAACACTTCTCAAAGTAAGTCATTGACATTATTTGCAAAACAATTGAAAGAAAGAATACAAAAATTGTTTTCGATATGATAAAATGATCTCTTTGTTATCGGTTTGTAATTAAACAGTTAAACCAAATAAAATATATGACGATTGTTAAATAAGTTTGTTAAAATAAATGAAAATCAGTAATCAATTGTAGTTTAAATATGTCACATGTAAATCGATATTAAAATGTTGTCAAGCATTTTGGCAAAGCAAGGGTCGCATTTCTACAATTGAAGAACATATGAAACTCAAAACAACTTTCATCCAATATCAAAGTCACGATCTTCAATATGAACGACAAAACAGTTCTACTTTAGGGAGCTGAAACTTGGAGCACTACTACAACCATCATCAAGAATTTGCAAGTAATTATAAATAGCTGTCTACGCAAGATGCCCAACATCAATTGGCCGGATACCATCAGCAACAGCCATCTGTGTAAGAGAACAAACCAGCTTCCAGCTGAAGAGAAAATTAGAAAAAGATGATGGAAATGGATAGGACGTACACTACACAAATCGTCAAACTGCATCACGAGACAAGCCCTAACTTGGAATCCTGAAAGAAGGCGGAAAAGAGGAAGGCCAAAGAATACATTACGTGGCGAAATAAAAGCAGTCAGTTTCACTGAAAAAAGTCATTGTTTTATTTTAAAAGAAATTTGTTATATCCACAAAGCAAAATAAAACATTTTAGTATCGATGCTTAAATTTGAGATTTGTCAAAGCAACAGAGAGTTTACAATCGATTTGATTTGCGATTTCTTTTTTATTAAATAAGTTTCTTTAAAAATCCAACTTGTATCATTAGAATACTGTTGATTGGTATATTCAATACAACAGTAGAGTAAGAAAATTGTACCAAAAATGTTTCACCTAGTTCATCTTGATCTTCATATAACGTAACATATATCTCGTTGTAAAACTAAGTATGTAAATACGTGTACACAGCCCCAGTAAATGGTAAAATTGGAATAATAACATTTATTTCATGAATTTTTTAAAACATATATATTGTTCTATAATTAACTTAGTGAAACATTCCTTATAATAAATCAGCTTTAGCCATTTGAATCTTAATATTGTTGGTGTTGAGGATTGGAATTGGTCAGTCTCATTCGGATTGCCTCGACATTATTAGCAGTCACATGGAATGTTAAAAAATTTTGGACTCTGTAGCTACATGGATAAAATATCAGTATTTGAAAGAAAAGGCATTTGTGTTTGAGTCTCGAATTGAACGTTAACACTGGGATGCATGTACTTTCAGCTAATGAGACCAAAGTGGGACGAAACATTCATCCTAAATACCCTTGCTAACCACTCTCGAACTCTAAAAATTCTTTATAATAGTTAGTGAAACGCATAAATTTATTTTTGATTAGTTCTAATACTACAACATTTTCATTTCAAATAACCTGTGTCAGATTAGGTTTCATTACTTTCAGAAATAATTACCACGAGTTTTAATATCCATATGTATAGTAGCCTTATCTGAAGCTATACAAACGAAAGTTTATAATGAAACATAGTGTTTTATATTTAAAAAACGTAACACTAGACAGTTGTGAGTGAACATTTTAAATATACTATACACCACATTCTTATACTTCTTATAAGTTATAATAAAAGATGATTACTCTGTATTCTGACATATACGACATCAAGTCACTATTCAATAATCTTCAAAATGTGATTTACATTAAATATAAACTAAAAATGTATAAACAAATTGTTTTAACTTGTAACCGGCGATTAGAGGGTAGTGACTTATCAATCGGATCAAAAACGCGTAAACACGTGCGAGCAGTCTAGAGTACTTATCGGTCCTGCTTCCTGTCTAACCCAGCCATTTAAGTCCAGAACACCAATCCGAGCCTCTGCGATATGAATCATTTATTTCAAACATACTCAGTTTATATATCAACCAGACAGACTGCAACGTACCATAAAACAGGAAATAACATTTATACAAGAATTAGCCAGATGTGGCTGTGAATGAGGGAGGTACCAATTAACAGGTAGGAAATAATTCATGAATGGTAAATGGTACAATAATAGTTCATAGGTGAACATAAAGCTCATAATAAGAGGGGCATGAATATGAAACAGTTTAGTTACATAACAATTATACGATAAAAATATACTCATAGTATTGGTCCATAAATGGATCACAAGAATTACTGTTCATTATTTTTAACGAGATGTAACACAGATCACGAAATATTTATTTTTGTTTGGGAATTTTCAAGAAGAAAAAATTCATCTTGTCAAAACGTACTAACGACCTACCAATCTACTAAATAGAAAAATTCAAATAAATTAGAAATTTTAATGGTTGAGATCTTAAGTCAATTGAAGCTAGACTACCATAAAAAACCTGGAAGCATTGGGTTCGAATCCCACGAGGTGAGATCATGGATGCACACTGCTGAGGTGTCCTACAATACGACGAAATAACTGTCCGTTGTTTCCAGGTTTACCATGGTGGTCTAGCTGCAACTGACTCATGATCTCAACCATTAAAATTACTACGATATTCACAAAACCCCTTCTGAAATTAGAAATTGTTAAATCATCTAAATTAATACTGAATCAGTTCAGAAAAAAAAACGAAAAAAAAAACTTATTCTCTAATCAAATAGTCATTAAAATCAAATCAAAACAAACAAAAAAAACACAAGCTTATTTAGGTAACAAAATTTACAATCAGAATGATTCAACTTTTGACCTGAATTTACTTATCAAAATTAATATTAAATAAATAAATATTGAACAAAGAAATAATTAAGAAAAAAATTTAAACAAACCACAAACTTTCTCTCCTTGTTTTTCTTTCTTTCTTTATTCATATTTTGTTATTTTAATAAGAAACAGATAAATAAAAAAAGAAGTTTACCGGCATTATTTCAACTGAACAATTTCAGTAAAGAAGGAAAAAAAAGGCGAGAAGAAAAACTAATTATCATTTTTAAAAAAAGAAAAAAAAACTGTGATTGAATTAATGAATATTCAGACTGAATAATTTACTAATCAACTACATAAATAATCAGGAAGGGTTTTGTGGAGAATTTAAAAATTTCACTGATTGAAATTATGAGTTAATTGAACAGTCCGGGGATCCCATGCTGGTCTAGCTTCAATAGACTCATGATTTCAATCAGTGAACTACATAAATAATATTATGATCAGTTTTATGTCGTTTCTTTTTACTTTCAATACACTGTGTAAATGATACATTGAAAACTTATCATTTATAATTCATATTATAATTGGATTCATGATGAAGATTATAGTTTTTCTGTGATAATTAATAATGATGAGACTATAATTTATATGGGCGGTCTTTGAGCGATGCTAAACTAACCTTGATAGTGTTCAGTTGATAAATAGGACAGAATGAAAGTTATAAATGAGTGTGAGAAATTCGAGTTATGATTTATATTTGATGGTTAAGGTTAGAAATTATATTTAGGGTTTCTATTACGCACTGATATCAGCTATAATGACATGAATCTATTTAGCCAAATAGATGAGTGAATTTTATACCGAAATTTGAAACCTGTTATCTTATATCTATTCGATTCGTCCATAAATTATAGTCTCACCCTAATAGCATTATAATTATGACTAAGTCATGTGAATTTCATAAATGAAACATATATATCCACAATAGGACGAAACGGCCGTCCAGTGCTTCCAGGTTTCCAAAGATGATCTAGCGTCAATCGGTTCATGATCTCAATCAAAAACTTAATAATCTCCACAACCCCTATACTATTAATCAACATGTGCTCACTAGTGACTAGCTTTGTGCGAGAATTCTTGGAGTTGTAGTGAGAAGCCGTGACCAGTGGAGCTGTTTCATGTCGGGTAGAGACAGGTATCTACCTCAATACAATGGAAGTTGGTCGCGCAATGTCGTGGATTGGTTGATATTAGACACTATCACCATTGGATGCCGGCCCAGTGGTCCAGTAGGTTAAGCGTTTGCGCGTGAGACCGAGGGCCCCGGGTTCGAATCCCGCGAACGGGATCGTGGATGCGCATTGCTGAGGATTCCCACAATAAAACGAAATGTCCGTCCAGTACTTCCAGGTTTCCAAAGGTGGTCTAACATCAATCGGTTCATGATCTCAATCAAAAACATATATATCTATCGACTAGATTTACAAACTACTCATTCTGTTTAATAAATTGTTACCGAAAATTCTATTGTTTCGACGCAAACTATAGTTATGTTATGATTTTTAAACACTGAATGTATTTGATTGATATTAAACTATTTAAAATGATTTTCAAAATGAATATTAATGATACCTATCGATGAACTATATAGATGAACCATTCAAACACTCAGATTCGAATAATAATAATAATAGTTTATGCAGATCAATATCTTCAGACAAAGATCAATCTTCATTGTAATTTCTAAGACATTTTAAACGTTTAATTAAAAAATAATAATAACTGATCGGTGAAATATTCACCAAATAGAAAAGTCAATCGTTCCTGTATGAATATAATGATCACTAATAAATATAAGTAGTAAAACTAATAATCATGTCATAAAAAAAATTTAAAGATTTTCTAGAACGTAATGAACTATAGTATCATTCATTGTTTCCTAACTACATTGAATACTCGAACCTTCATCATTTTATATCTATATGACATTATTCGAGATCTTGATGTTTAGATGAAATATGCTAACCGTTGTCATTATAATAAAACTCATAATTTTAATATATATTTAGCTCTACAATTCACTAACATGTATCTTTTAATGTAATCGAAAGTTAGATAGGTTGAATAGCTTCTTTATCCAACAGAACTTATTCATCACTGACAACCAAAATACTAAAACGGTACAATCTAAGCTAAATTATTTAACACTCCTATTTACAGTTCAGTTATTTGAAGTTAATTATTCATTGTGATTTATATACAAACAGATATACGATACAAAAAATAATTAAATAATATGTCTACTTTAATTAGATTACCTTACGAATAGGGTTATTTATACAATCTTTCGAGTTTGAGTGTGAGATGAATGTCTATTCATAGATATCATACATAGGATTTTGATCAATATGTATGATTATTTATATTTAGCTCTCAGCTTTGTATATAAATGACATTTAGATGAAATGTTTACTTTTGTTATAGATTCCATTCATATCATTCAAGGATAATGTCTTTAACATAACAAATCATTAAAGCTTTAATCAATAAGATTGTATCCTTGATTATCTATCTAAAAAATACACAATACTTTCCTTCAGTCATCGTTATTAAATAGATTAGTTTATTATTTTAATCTGTCATGGTTAATAACAAATCTTTATATCATTAAATGATTGAACATTTGATCATCTACCACTGATTACATAACTAAATCAACTATAGTCTTGTTCAAAACGCATTTAGCCGCGTAAAACTGGTTTAAAAAAAAATAGCTTAAGATGATAATGATTTTGATTCCCTTGATCCTAGAAATCAGAAGACTATCAATAGTAAATAAAAACGTTTGTTTTCACCTTTTTTTTGTCTAATTATCTTGTAAGAAGAAGGTTAGTAAATACGTTGACCAGCTAACCTGTAAAACCGTTCCTTTTGTGAAAAATTTAAATAATAATCTTATCGTTATTGTCACAAAATCTCATGAATTAAAGATGTTAATCATGAAATAGATCAAATAACTTCTGACTAGTTCTTTTTATATATTGTTTTCGATGTTAATAGTTTCCTCTGTCCAGTTATACACCCTTTACTATTTATATTTTTGCGTTAAGTGAGCTGTTTACAGAAAGTTTTACATATCAACAAATGACTTATTCACATTTGGATTAACTTGTTTATTGATTTATATACACATGAAAATACCTGTACATTTAAAGTGCATTGAAATCAGAAATCGATTTATCATTTATTTATCAATCAATATATTTATTAACTTATACAAACCAATAGACAATTTATTTACTGAAACCATTTCCTAATAAAAATTTCCATTTTATTCTACGTAATTAGGAAAATCACTGACCTCAAGAGGTATTTTGCTGGAGTTTGAGTGAGAAGCAATGACCAGTGAAGTTTAGTCGGATCAGTTGTAAGATAGTAACTCATTGAAGACAATGGTGGATGGTAGTTCAATTTCATGGACTAGTTAAAGTTAGACACTAACACCGTTGGATATCGTCTAGATCAGTAGTTTAGAAGTTAAGTGTATGAGCACAAGACCGATAGGTTCTGAGTTCGAGTATATTGAAGTGGGATCGTAGATCAGCAATGCTGAGAAGTCTCACAATAAGACGAAACAATCATCTAATGCTTCCAGGTTTTCCATGATAATATATCTTCAATTAACTCATGATCTTAGCTATAAAAATCAGTTTTATTAACTCATCATTAACATAATTACCTAGATACAAAACTTTTGTTAATACATACCCATATTGACAAATTATCATACAATTTAACAATAGTTTACAGTTTATAATAATTTTATAAATTTCAGTTAACGATTTAATAATTTCTTTATTTCAAAATACATTCTATTTCAATTTATAATATGCTGTACAAAAGAAAAAAAAGAAGAATAAAAAGAATCAGAATGAGTTTTTATGGAGAGTTTAAGAATTTTCACAAGTTGAAATCATGAGTCAGTTGAAGCTAGACCACCATTGAAAACCTTGAAGCACTGGACGGCCGGGGCTCGAACCCAGGTGGCGCGGGGTCGTGGATGCGCACTGCTGAGGAGTCCCATACTAGGACGAAACGGCCGTCCAGTGTGCTTCCAGGTTTTCAATGGTGGTCTAGCTTCAACTGACTCATGATTTCAACTTGTGAAGAATAAAAAGGTAAAAAAGAAAAAGGAAAAATAAAAAGTAAAAAGTAAAAAGTAAAAAAGAAAAAGAAAAAGAAGAATAAAAAAGTAAAAGAGAAAAATAAAAAATAAAATAATAAAAATTTTCAATTGTCTTACATTATTGTAAAATCATTTGTTATCCTTTTATTTATTTGATTTTTGGTTTTCACCTAGTTTAATCACGCAAAATCTTAATCATATTTTATTTAATAAATTTTAGGAATTTAGTTACCATATAAACAATTGAGTAAAATGCATAAAATAAAATCAATGAATAAATATTTAGTTTATGTTGAGAAATATTGGTCTTTACATGATATTTGTAAATCATGTTTTATATGCTATAATATTGAAACTAAGATTTTTACTTTATAGAATGTATTGTGGAATATGCTACTAATGTCAATAGATATAAGTAGTATGTATCATTAATTAAAAGTGAAATATCTATTGTGGAATGTTAAAAAGACCAAAATAAAGAGAACAAGAAAAAGAATGATTAATGTGGAAAGACAAAGGAAAGGAAAGTCTGATATTTGTGAAAAAAGGGGTATAATCAAGTTTGAGACAATTGGTTGACATTTTGCAAATGAAATATTTACTGTATGATTTTCAGATTTTACTAAGAAATTCTGTAGTTTTTTTTTGTTTAAATTCATTCAACTGTTCCCATTTATGTTCTTGTTGACTATGGTATTGTTAAAATTCTATAAAGATAAATAAGACAAAAATGAACATTTCAAATAATGACAAGATTAGGACGGTTGTCATTTTGTTTTATTTCAATGTTAAGAATTATTATGTTAATTTCAATAGTTGTGATCATGAGTCAATTTAAGGTAGACCATCATGGAAAACCTGCAAGCACTGGACGACCGTTTCGTTTTATTGTGGCACTCTTCAGCGGTGTGCGTTCACGACCATGCCACGCGAGATTCGAATCCGAAACCTGTCGATCTTGCGTGCGATTACGTAACCACTAAACCACTGAACTGGCCGCCGTCCAACGGAGTTAATGTCTAAATTTAACTAATCCACGAAATTGAACGACACATTCACCATTGTCTTCAGTGAGCTACTATCTCATAACAGATACGGTTAAACTCCACTAGAACTTCAACATATACTTCTTGAAGCCAGTTACTAGTAAACATAAGTTATTATTATTATATTATTTCGTAAAACTACTAATATAATTTCAACTTCTTCGGATTTTTTGACTTTTATTATCTTAAAATCAGGCAATTCAAAATTTCTCATTTTTCAAGTAAATAATGAATAGATTATAAATTTTCAGTCATGTTTTCTAATTTAACAATTTGACTAAATCTTAAATTTAACTTATACATGACACAATTAACTTGAATACAATATAATTCCAACTCAATCTAATATACATATATTATATGTATATATGACTATATCGCATTTCCTGTTCTGTTTATTTTCTTTCTAATGACAATGAAATTGAAAAAAAAATTAGACAAAAATCAAATGATTTCGGAAATTTGTCTATTTCGTTGTTTTTTTTTTGTTTTACTCTCTGTTGTTTTTGTTTTGTTTTTTTTTCCCATGAAAAGTAAGACGTAAGAAGAAAACGATGAAGGAAATTCTCTAAATTTTGTTGTTGTTTTTGTTTTTCTTGTTGCTGTTGTTGTTTTTGTTTTTGTTGTTGTTGTTGTTGTTGTTGCTTCTATTCTTACTATCATAAACGATTAGAAAAATTCAATAGAATTCAATTAGAAAAACAAAGTTCCTTTTCATAAATTTTTTTTTTAGTTTTTATTCATGTTACCGGTAGAATTGAATTAGATAGATTTTCTTTTTTTTTAAATAAAAGATAATATAACAAGATATTTGAAAATTGTACATTATTTTGTTCATCTTAGTGATTTTATAACAATCTAATTGAATAGGCACTTTGTAGAATAATCAAACTTCACAATTATTTCATTTATTTTTCAATGAATTACATTAATTAATGACAGACGATTTATTTAATGCTTTATTTAAGTATTAAATAACTAAAGATAATCCATTTATTAAAAGAAGAGTTCCATAAGCTAGTTGATAACTATATTTATCAATTCACTTATATAATAACATTTGTTACTTACTTACACTTGTTACTTTCAATGGAGCATAGTCCATCGACCAGCATTCTCCAACCTACTATGTCCTGGGATTTCCTTTTTTGTTCTATCCAATTTCTGTTCATTTTCTTCATATCTGTCTCCATTTCTCAGTGTAATGTGTTCATTTGATCTTCCTCTCCTCCTTTAGCCTTGACAATTCCAAGTGAGGACTTGCTATCTCATCAACAACTAGTATTATTTCTATTCATTTACGTTAAAAATGTAACGTAATTTTCAAATTACAAAAATATATACAAACTACAGTAATCAGAATGGGTTTTGTGGAAATTTTAGAAACTTCACTTCTTGAAATCATGAGTCAATTGAAGCTAGAACACCATAGAAAACCTGGAAGCACTGGATGACCGTTTTGTCCTAGTATGGGACTACTCAGCAGTGCTCATCCACGATCCCACACCCTGGGAGATTCGAACCCAGTCTCGCTCCAGGCGCTTAACCAAATAGACCACTGACCCGGCATCCAACGTAATGTATATTAATTGTAGATATTTTTCATTTAACACAATTAAACTATTCAATATGACCTTCTCTTGGAAAATATCACGAAATTTCAGATTATTATCTATTTATAATTGATTAGAATAAATTGTTAGTTTAAAAACAACTTGGAATAGATTAATTAAATAAGACTTCAGGTTTGTTCTTTAAAAATATGATAAAACGCTTAGAATTAAACGATATATCTAGGAAATATAATTAGTATATCTTCACAATAAAAATAAGTTTTCAATTCAAGGTTCTATATTTCAATTCCTAATGTAGATAAAATAAAAGTTCAGTTAAGATAGTTTATCAATTCAAGGAATTGAACACACTAATATTCTTTAAGGTTATTTAATCACGTGACAGTCCTTAATGAAACAATATGTACTTAATTATGCCTGTTAGCCTCGTAGAGGAGCATAGATCATCCAACAGCACTCTCCATTCAACCCCGTCCTGGGAAATATTTTCCAGCTCTTTCCAGTTGTTATTCATCCTTTGGCCTTCCAATTTTCCGTTTCACTTCACGATTCCAAGTTAGCGATTGGCTCGTATTGCAGTTTGATTATATCCGAAATGTATGTTCTATACATCAACTTCATCGCCTTTCCTAATTTCCTCTTTATCTTGGACCTGATTTGTTATCTCCCATAGTAAGTTGTTACTGATAGTATCCCGTTAACGGATATTCAGTATCTTGTGTAGACAATTGTCGATGAATACTTGTATGTTGTTGTTGATGATGATTGTGGTAGTTGTCAAAGTATCAGCTCCCTGTAGTAGAGCTATCTTGACATGTGCATTGTAGATTGTGACTTGAATATTGGTTGTTTTGTGTTCCATATATTCTTGAATTGTAGGAATTCGGCCCTTGCTTTGTCAATTCTCACCTTTACGTCTGAATCGGATCCTCCTCATTCATTAATGATGTTGTTCAATTGTGTGAATGTTTCCACCTCTTCCAGAGTTTCTCCATCAAGTGTGATTGGTTTAGGTGTTGTAGGGCATACAAATTATTTTTTTCTCGTTAAAAGTAAGTTTATAATAATAATCTTATGAAAGCTTTCTATTTTTGTCATCCACTTTTATTTAATTTTCAAATTATATATTGCTAAGCATTATATACAAAATACGTATTGACGAAACTTTATTATCAATCAGAGTTTGACAAATTATGTTGAATACTTTACACATATGCGAGTATAATCTAACGAGCAGTGGTGGGTATAGATAGGTTGGTACAAAGCCATTTAGGTAGAAAAAAAATAATGTACAGATTAGTAAAAAGAAATGATACCTCAACAAATATAGAAAAACATTTTATCACAGAGACAAAAAGACACATATCATATGTTCATTATAAACTAATTAGCAATCGCATGGTATACATTAGTTTAATAATTTAAATTATTGTGCAGCTATACTAATTCTAATGACAACTGAAGATGTATTTCTGTCTCATTTTTTTTACATTATCTTATTGAATAAACAAAATTTCTTAATTGAATTAATGAATTTCATATGTATTATGTCACTGTCAACCGAGACAATTCAGGACTTTCGAAAAAGTTATCATTCAAACCTCTAAACTCATACTACCAGTACATAATATATGTATAATCTAATATAATTTTAGCTAGATATAGCATAAACACAGAGTGAAACTACTACACGAACAAATATGACATGTGAACATATAAACCTTAAGAACAAATAAAATTCCATGTTGTATTAAGTAATAACACGATACAGTTGTTATGTGAATTCTAAACGCCCTATTACAACTGTTTTATGGAATAAATTCATTGATTAAACAGGCGCCTGAAATGTTTGTAGTTCGGCTTATTTTGATGATTCTAATTTTCGTCTTTCTAAAAAAAGTAACTACTCAAAACTGGGTACTCCATGGTTACTTAATAGTTATTTCAGCAAATTTTTTGGTATGATATTATCTTTAACAGACACTTGACAAAATCATAAAATACGGTTGAAGCAACTTGATATTGTATGTGATCAGGAACTAGATAAGTGTGTCATATTAGTGAGATTTTATAGCTTTCTATAAAATTCTTAACTGATGATTGGTGGCTTATAAAACAGAATTGTTCAACTTATCTGTTAAAAATACAAAAACTGAGTTTACGGAAAGGTAATAACATGGAATATCCAAATGACTATATAAGAAAATGCAGATCAGATGACATTAGTATTCAATGAGTGATAAATATATTAAACTACATATTAACTTTAGCTAGATTCGAATCCATGCCCAAATGAAAGACTGTCAGTTCAATAAATTTTGTCTAACACTGGTTATCATACATACATAACATAATGACTTTACACTTTTGATCCATCTATGTTCGTGAATTATGAAGTCTTTTTGGAACTAACCGGTTTTTACTTCTATCATTTGTCATTTATTTTTGTTATTTAGGTTGTTGACTAATCTGTGTCAAAACCATTGTGTTTTCATCTGTTCAATGAATCATGTTTGAATAAACTAGCATGTTATTTTTATATCAAATACACTTATGACATATTCCTGACACATACAGTATATTCGCTCTATGCTTTAGTAATCGTTCCGCAAAAATAAACGTTCATGGCGTATCACGAATAGCCAAGAATATCCAATTACTGAATCGTTTTTAATGTTAAATATTCTATTTAATGACGGTGAATGAAGTGGTTGATATAAATTTCCCACTTATTCCTTCTCTGTTTGATTTGATGAAGTCAACAAGGGCTTCAGTGTTTGAGTTAAGTATGATTTATACTGTAGATTGTTGATTTGGTATGGCAGACTAGATAATGATCAGTAGAATGACGACATTTTTCCAGTTATTAACTGCTTTCCTACCCCATTTTTGGCTTGAATAAATATATAAATTTCTTGACCTATTTGTTTAACGGAGGAAGATATAATCTATTTATTTATTTATTTCAACACATAGATAATGGTACAAAGAGGCACCAAATACATATGCGCCACACAAATCTCATTCGATATGTGTGTGAGGGCTGTGATACTGCCCGGGTGACCAAACCGAAGCAGGTGGTTTTCTTAGGGGGCGGGGCATGAAAATTTAAAATTCTTTATTCAATGCAGAAATGTCCAGAGATACGCTGATTAACATATTCAAAGATCAAAATCCTTGTGATATAGAAACTACGAAATAACTAAGACATTGTAATGCTTAATATAATCCGATTCATAAGAAATATTTGAAATAAACTTCAATTCAAATGATTGTCATTAAATAATTTTGATTAATATTTGGAAATTCGATAGCTTTTAGACCAAGAGCAACAAATTTCTCATTAGAGAGAAACCAAAGAATATTTAATATGATATCTAATTTCCACGACCCTAAAACTAAATATTTTATCGACAGTCAATATTCAATTCATTTTAAACTTAATATTTGCAATTTTCGAATCACATTTCGCCTTATCTGTGGTTGTTGTGTTATTTGTTTATTTATACGTTTCATACAAATGTTCTTTTGATTCGGTTTATTTTGAGTATATAGAAAAGCAATGCACATTCATGATCCCGCTCGCAGGATTCGAACCCCGAACCTTAACCTCTAGACCACTGAGCTAACATCGAACGGTGTTAATTTCTAACTTCACTTAATACATGGATTTGCTCCACTGCTGAGTAGTCTCAAACTAGGACGAAACGGTCGTCCAATACTTCCAGGTTTTCCATGATGGTCTAACTTTAATTGACTCATGAATTTAACTATTAAATTACTACAATCTCCATAAAACCCTTTCCTAGTATATAAAAACGCTTTAAAAATAATAAGATTTTTTACATAGAAAATTATTTTGATAACAAAAGAGGAAATGGAATTCTAATCAAATATATAATAACTAAATTATTCTATTCATATTGTTTCTTTTCCTAACAGTATTGTGTTACTTTACAACAATGAGACTATGAAATCATATAATCAATGCATTGGCTCAATTTTCTGATAAGTCGGTTTACATTAGATTAATCATATGTGTTGATTGTCTTTTGTATTGAATAATTTTAATAAAAATTTCTACCCTTTTCCCTTATTACTAAGGAGAATAATACTTTCATTATTTATGAAGACGATATGGACCTAAATGAAATTTTGAATAGTTTCAATAATTGCCACCCCTAAATTCAATTCATTTTGGAAGCGAAAGCAAACGAGGAACTTCATTTTCTTGGAATTGTTATTCACATAGAGTCTTCAATAGTAACTTAACACTTAGACATCATCCGGAAAAGGCAGTGATAATACAAAAGAAAACTCTTCTTATGAATATGAAATGTAAAGGACATACGGCTACCGAAGTCTAGAATGAACAGATTTTAAAATCGTTGAATAAAACTTTCTGCTTAGGTAAGCTCCGAATTATCAGTATGGGGGTTGTGGAGATTGTTAAGTTTTTGGTTGAGATCATGAATCAATTGATGTTAGACCACCGTCCAGTGCTTCCAGGTTTCCTACGGTGGTCTAACATCAATTGATTCATGATCTCAACCAAAAACTCCGAATTATTTTCTCAAGCCGGCCTACCATTGACGGATATGTTAAGGATAAGCTTCCGCTTTGGGTCACATCGATGTGCATCTGTAAATTTACTTGCTCGCGTGGGGTAGGTTACATTGGCTGCACGAAGCGATCACTTTCAAAACGTATTACAGAACACTATCAGGCATGGCTTACAAAAGGAGAATGCAAAACAACTATTAATTCAATTCAGGAGCATTGAATCAACTGTGAACACATCGCCCCAGAAGAGTCTTCTTTTACAGTAATCTACGCAGTCAAAGGAACTGAATCGAAGGGGAATCGAATCGAATATCGTATGCATTGATAAGGTATAGGCAATCCACCAACACAAGCCCGAAGTTTGCGTGCAAAAACGATTCGTTCAATCCTTGGCCCTAATTCCCTTTAGTAGTATGTTTTGATTTTTATGTCTTTTATTTGAAGTTAGATACCGGTTCAGTGGTCTAGAGGTTAAGCGCTCGCGGATGAGATTGATAGGTTCTGGTTTCAAATCTCACGAGGCGGGACCGTGGATGCGCACTTTCGAGGAGTCCATCAATAGGTTGAAACAACCATCCAGTGCATCCAGGTTTTCCATGATGGTCTAGCTTCAACAAGCTCATTAATATATATATGATATCTAAAAAAAACCTGATAATAATTTATAATTATTGATTTTTCAAATTATTGTTTTATAATTTTAAACTCTAATCAGTTATTATTATTACTACCCATAAACAAGTTTTCTTGATTATTATTCAGTTTTTATTATTATGACCTTTATGATTGTCGTTTCAATTGGACAATTATTTGACCTGTAAATTGTTTTCATCCTAATATTCCTACCTTATCCCTTGATTATTACGTAACCTCATTTGATAATAAGAATCTCTAATCAATTGATGATGCAATCTTTTCTATCCTTCTATAGACATAGATTTTCCTTATAACGATTGTACAGCTTTAGTAAATGATTTCGTTGAGAAGAAAATTTTTCTTCGCTGAATTCTCTTTATTCAATGAGAATAATATTTGACTGAATACAATCAATCTATAAACAAAATTCACTTTTTATATAGAAACAGCTTCTACACTGATTATAATTTATAGTTTCTCATAAAATAACCTCCAATCAAACAACAAAATAGTTTTTTAAATAAGAATTGGTTAGCAACTAAAAATTAAAAGTATGCACCCTTTATTATCAATTCAGTTGCATAATGATTTAGAACTTTTTAAGAAACCTATTAATATAATATTTTTAGGTGAAATTGTTCATTAAAAAAATGTATAGAACGGACATTTTGTCTTATTTTCACAGATCATCAGCAGTTTAAACAGGAAACGCTCAACTTAGCCGAATTCACTACGTCGTAATTTCAGAGTAAGTCAATAATTTCAATCTAGTGAATTAATATCTAAGGATCCACATTTTCATCCGATGTCGATGTATTAAAAAATTACTTCTAAGATGTAAATATTCATCCCGAATCTTAGTAAACTAGGTAGGTTAATAATAAACCGACAGTGTAGCGAATGATTATCATAGTTCTGACCCTTAATCTGCAATTTTAATGAATCGAGTTTTCGATAAATTTTCATTATTGTTTGATAATATTAGATTGATGAATTCTTCCCTTATTAGAGTCATGAAATGATCTAAATTAAACCATTATTCAACGGTAATTTAACATAGATTGTACAATGAACTCAATGAAATCCAACAATCTCCACAACCTCAAACTGAAAATTTCATATTTTTATATACTTGCCACAAAATAAACTATTGTAAATAATTTTAATAATTGAGATCACGATTCAATTAAATCTAGAGCATTATGAAAAAAACCTTGAAGCACTGGATGACCGTTTCGTCCTACTGTAGGACTCTTCAGCAGTGCGCATCTACGATCTCACCTCTCGACATTTAAAGCAAGGACTTATTAGTCTCACATATGAGCGTTTAACCTTTAGACCATTGAGCTGGTCGGCATCTAATAATGTTAATGTCTAACTTCAAGTAATCCACAAAACTGAGTGACACAAATAAGTTCATAGGTAATCAATAACTTATTCAACTAAGAAAACATTTATATCAATGATAAGCAGATATTTTATTTTTGTAAACAAAAATTAATTGGAAATTAATTTACTAATCACACAAACTGTCAATATATATATATATATATATATATATATATATATATATATATATATATATATATATATATATATATATATATATATATATATATATATATAGATATTAGACGCTATGAATTGGACGCCTGCAATGAAAATGTTACATTATTTAAACAAATATAAAGGTATACCAATGATAGGTAAACTTTAAAGATGAATAATAACAGTATAATCAAGTACTTGTATAAAACTAAATACTATTCAACTAAATCTTCCAGTGATAGTTTTTGATTTATATTAGTCTTCCTGTCTAATTTATATTCGTCAATGAAAATTCTTTTATTATAATATAACTGCTGAAATAGAATTCAAGTGATTAAGTATACTATTCATTCAATGTATCCAACCAGGACATTCAATGAATAATGACATAAAATTAAAAATAAAATAGATTTAATTAATGAATAATAATAATAATAATAATACAAGCCAAATGAGATATAGAATGTGAATATATAAAAAAAATGAAGGGAAAGATAGAGAAATATATAAAATATAACAAAACAATAAATCAGTCAACTGTATCAATCACTTACCTAAGTAAAAATATTTTTTTTCTTTTTCATAAAAAGAATGATGCATAAAATGTTTTTGACAGGCTATTATTAGATGCGTGAAATAAATGAACGTTGAACAAATTAACAAGCAAAAAAAAACAACAACAAAAATTAAATTAGGTCATTTGAGGAATGAGAACAACAAATGGATATGAGGTTTAACTAAATATCAGAAGAGGTTCTGTGGAGTTGAGATCATGAGTCAGTTAAAGCTGGATCATCATGGAAAACCTGGGAGCACATTGTGGGACTCCTCAGCAGTGCGCGTCCACGACGCCACCTCGCGGGATTCGAACACAGGACCTATCAGTCTCGTGACAGGCGCTTAACCAACTGGACCACTGATCCAGCATCGAAACAGTTTAATAATGAAATTCATTCTGTTTGATCAATTTGAGACTATATTCGTAAAGTGTGTAGTTTACTGTGATCTAAACAACTAATCATCTATCATTTTGAAGACTACATAGTGTGTAAATTATATTTTGAGAATTGTCTGTTTTTTAAGAATATATACGAAACATTTTTCTAAATGAGGTTATTAGTGGCCTGAGATCTGACTCCATTTTGATTGTTTCTGATTGCTATTGAGATACACATATTGTCATTCCTCGTATATATTTCATCGACTTAAATTTCGCTAGTCGATAACGGAATTCAATAAGTTAAATACGAGAATGAATTTCAAATGCGTATATTTCATACAGTCTTTGATCTAGACAAAATATCGGAGAAGCGATGAAAAGAGAATGAAGCGATATGACGCGTAGTGGAGAAGGCATAAGAGCCCACTCCATTCATTCAAGTGTTAATCAATACTTATAGTCACATAAAATTAAGCTACAGATATGTGATAAATAGGCTAAGAAGGGTACACACCTATGCACTCATATAAAAGCAGTCAAGATTGATAAGCCAATACTTAACAAGGTCAACATATGACTCAAGTAGAATGAATAGATTGACCTGTCCTAAAGCTAGAATAAGGTATATGGGCTTAACACAATAGTCGACACTACAAGCTCATATGAAAACCAATTTTCACACCAGTCAATCAATCTTCGATGTTCAATAATATCATGAAGTCATTATGTTCAGTGTACTAAGAGTTTTATAATATGCACATTCATCGTTTAAAATATCTTTAAAATTATATGAATTAAGAGATTTTTAAACATTCATCCTTTACATTCGGTTGAATGTTACTTCGTATTTCATTTGACAAACTCTTTTACAAATAGTTTTTCCTCTTAGTTTATACGTATATTCATCTTAGTTAACGACATCGGTAAAAACTGTCGATAATATGTTTATATTTACGAAACTTCGTTCAATAAAATAGTTGTGAATTTACTGAGGCTCATCTAATTTACCAGAATAATGTTATCTTTAACCGAAAAATGTAATCACATGTAAAGTAGAGTTAGATGGTGATTAGAAGTGTAATCTAGAATAAGAATTTCATCCTGTTTGGGACTCCTAAGCTAAATGCACCAGCATCTCTTAGTAAAGATAAATACTGAAATCCAGTGAAATACGGCTGATGAGTCCAAAATACGATGAAACACTAGTCCTGGATTGCTTTGCCACCTATTATTAAATTCTGCTTTATAATCCATATGACTGATTGCAACATCGAAGCAACTCTATCAGAATGCACATATGCCTAAGGAGATTGAAAAATCTTAGTTCTTAACACCGACGACTGGAAGATTCCTGCCTTTATAAATGAACCACTATCATGTGTACTTGTAAAATGAAAGCAATGCAATGAAAACGTTACATATTTAGAAATCATTTAAATGTGTACTTCATGCTTGTAATATACTCATTCAAGATTAACTGAACATATTCATAATAGTTTTTAAGGGTGTTTGTATGTATCTAATATCACTTCTCACTATGTTTTATATTATTCGCACTATTTTTCTTTTCATCTGTAGAATGCAAGATTTTGATGCACAGTAACCTTTTCAGTGATACATTTATTTTAGATAGTACGAGGGCATGTGATGATAGATAAATAAATCTAGTAAGTGTTTTATCTTTCACGGTGAAAAGTTGTAACGTTATAAGTGACAACTATTGACACTACAATGAAAGAGATTTCATTTTCAAGCAAACACCGTGCGAGCCATAAAGAGGAGTGAGTTATTGAGTATTATTATAATATTCATATGTCAACTATTGATAATTTATTGACAACTAAAAATATCATTCTGGTATGCTATAAAAAGTGATCACTTTGAAATTAATCGACATTTTAAAACTCCTAATCCACTTAAGGGATACAATTATCATTTAATCCTTGTTAGAGTGAAGATATCTAAAAGAGTATTTAGATTCTAGGTTAGATCAGAAGTTCATTCTTCAAAATATACTATTCTAGCTGATTATTACTTTAATTCAATGATACACTGTGTATTAAAGTATACCTAGATCATTTCAATATCAAACTTTTATAAATAATAAAATACAGATAGATTCTAAAAGTTCAACTTCAGTTTGATATTCAAAATGAAGCTATAACTTCAGCAATTTTAAACAAGGTTTCTGTATAACTGTAGGCTAGCTACAATTCGGTAGCTTCTGTAAAATGTAATTTATATAATGGTAAAAGGTGTTCTGAATAGACATTATAGACAATTCAAAGACACATACACCATAGAGTTATAGTAAGAAACAGTGAATTAGTAACATTTTCTAAAACATGCAAAACCTGTTTCAAGATTTCATTCAAGCAATTAATAATAATGATCTTCATTTTTATAATGTATATTCAAGTGATTCAAATTCTATGAAATAAGTTAACTATAAACAATTGATATGCAGACGTAAAGGCGAAGATTGGCAAAGCAAGGGCCGCATTCCTACATTTGAAGAACATACGGAACTCAAAACAACTTTCAACCAATATCAAAGTCGCAATCTTCAATACGAACGACAAGACAGTTAGTTTTACTGTATGGAGCTAAAACTTGGAGAACTACTTCAACCATCGTCAAGAATTTTCAAGTAATTATAAATAGCTGTCTATGCAAGATACTCAACATCGATTGGCCGGATACCATCAGCAACAGCCATCTGTGAGAGACCACAAATCAACTTCCAGCTGAAGAGGAAATTAAGAAGAGACGTTGGAAATGAATAGGACATATATTACGCAAATCATCAAAGTACATCACGAGGCAAGCTCTAACTTGGAATCCTGAAGAGAATCGAAAAAAGGAAGGCCTAAGAACACATTACGTCTGGAAATAGAATCTGATATGAAAAGAATGAATAACAACTGGAAGGAGCTGGAAAGAATTGCTCAGGACAGAGTTGGATGGAGAATGCTGTTGAGCGTCATATGCTCCTTCACGAAGAGTAACAAGCGTAAGTAAGTATGTAATAAACAATTGATAATCATTAATAAACACTATTTTGTAATGAAATATCATTCAGTTTTTATTTCTACTAAAATCAATCAACACAGAAATATACAAACAAAAAAAAACAACTTTATATTGAAAGTCTTAATTTTAATAAAATAGACTCATATATTTTCTTGATTTTAAACGCCTTATTTGACATTTATAAATCAGCCTTAAATATTTCTTTCCTACTTTCTTTCTTTCTTTCTTTATTTCATTTGTATAACAAATCAGAAATAAATAAAACTTTATTACAAAATAAACACTATTTGTAATACTTATGAATTTTCTATAAAGTTGTAACTAACTGTTGCTAACGATAGACGACTATTTTAATCATAAATTTGGCGCCATTTTTCAATCAAGTATTTATATTGGCAATAACATTAAAGTAATAAAAATTCCATCTTTTTTTCTTTTTTTTTGAAAAAAGAAAGAAAGAAAGAAAGAGACAACAACAAAAAGTGGAAACAGAGAGAGAGAGAGAGAGAAAAAACTCCTTTCAGTAATTCATTAAATTTAATGTTATTTTTATTTGTTCCATCTCTCTTGAAACAAAACGTTCCATTTTTATACTTCAGCTATTATGACAATTATCTCTTTCTACTTTATTATTATTTTTAAATCTCTATTATTTTGTTAAATAATGAAGAAGTACTATGTATTTATTTGCTTAGAGACACATCATTCAATAGAAATGAATGAGTTCGGACATAAGGATTGTATATAAAGGTATTGATTATTGTGAAGGTAAAATTGTGAATATGATAAATGAATTCAATGAACAAAAAATACAAAAATGTTTTTTTATGACAATATCATCAAACAAAATAAACTAGAGTTATTATTAGTTATCATCTTAATTATCTCTTAGTTACTACTTAGTTACCACTTGATTGCCTTCTTAGTTAAGAAATCTATTACAAATAAATTGTTACGTAACAAATTATTTGATGGAAGAAAAATAGTATTTAGTGAATAAAATTCTTAATTCTATTTATAATGTTTAAAAAATATTAATGAGTAAATTAAGTTTTTCTGAATGTTGCTAGTGTTTTTCCGTTCTCGTAGATGAATGGACACAATGACAAATGAAGACAAAATAGATATCATTTGTGAGATTAATTGTTGCGACGTCAAGAATTTTCCCATATGAAAAAGTAGTTGTCAACCTCATTTCCCTGTGCGTGAACATCAGTTAATTGTTGAACTCCATGATAAAACTCCTTATATTTGTACATGTGAACAACAAATCTTTATGATTCCTACTGGAATAGCTATGAAATACTAAACAGTGAAAATATGAAGAAGGTTAGAAAAAAATTTGAAAACCCGCACTCTGGTCAAGCATTAATTTTTAGATATACCAAAACCGACTTAACTCCGACTGTAGCTCTTATAGGGTTACTGCCGGTCCCAAGCCCGGGTAAAGGAGGAGGGTTGGGCATGGGGTTAGCGTCCCCATCCCGTAGAAAACTAACTCGCTAAAAAAACGCTTACCAGAAAAAAATAATCCAAACCATTTAAACTCTGCCCTGGGAGTTAGAAGGTCTTCATTTAGAAGAATTATGACGCTTCATGGTGAAAGCCGAGTTCCTTTGGAAGCCACGAGGCCGATGCCCCTTCTAACAACCAGAGCAAACATTTTTATAGGTACATGGAACGTTCGAACAATGTGGGAAACCGGGAAGACCAGTCAAATAGCAATGGAAATGAGGAGATACAACTTAGCAGTACTGGGAATCAGCGAAACCCACTGGACCCAAGCTGGACAGAAAAGGCTAGATACGGGAGAGATGCTGCTATACTCCGGTCACGAAGAGGAAAATGCTCCACACACTCAGGGAGTCGCTCTAATGCTGTCCAAAGTAGCACGAAATGCACTTATAGGATGGGAATCTCACGGATCCAGACTCATCAAAGCATCATTCAAAACAAAGAAGGGGGGGATCTTAGTGAATATTATCCAATGTTATGCACCCACAAATGATAGCAACGACGACATTAAAGATCAGTTCTACGAGCGGCTGCAGTCAGTCATTGAGAAATGCCCAAGAAAGGACCTAACTATTCTGATGGGAGATCTAAATGCCAAAGTCGGAATAGACAACACTGGATATGAAGATATTATGGGACGACATGGACTGGGTGAAAGAAACGAAAATGGAGAAAGATTTACAAATCTATGTGCATTCAACAAATTGGTCATAGGAGGCACAATATTTCCACACAAGCGTATACACAAGGCTACATGGATCTCACCGGACCACACTACAGAGAACCAAATAGATCATATTTGCATCAACAAAAAATTCCGAAGGACAATGGAAGATGTGAGAACTAGGAGAGGCGCTGACGTAGCTTCAGATCACCACCTAGTTGTGGCCAATTTAAAAATAAAGCTAAAAAAGAACTGGACAACTGGACAAACAGCAATACAAAGATTCAATACAGCCTTCCTTCGAGATACTGACAGACTCAAGGAATTCAAGATAGCTCTCAACAACAGGTTCCAAGCCTTACAAGATCTACTGAAAGGAGAAACTACTATGGAGGATAACTGGAAAAGTATCAAAAAAGCATTAACTTCAACGTGTCAAGAGGTTCTGGGTCTAAAGAAATACCATCATAAGGAATGGATCTCTATAGAAACACTGGACAAGATCAAAGAAAGGAATAACAAGAAAGCAGCAATAAACAACAGTCGAACACGAGCAGAGAAAGTCCAAGCACAAGCTGAATACATAGAAGCAAACAAACAAGTGAAGAGGAGCATTAGAGCCGACAAGAAGAAATACGTGGAAGAACTAGCAACGACGGCAGAAAAAGCTGCTAGAGAAGGACATATGAAACAGCTTTACGATACAACGTAGAAACTATCAGGGAAATATAGTAAACCAGAGAGACCAGTCAATGACAAAGAAGACAAGCCAATCACAGAAATTCAACAACAGCGGAACAGATGGGTAGAATACTTCGAGGAACTCCTGAATAGGACGGCTCCAATGAATCCACTGGACGTCAGAAAGAGGCACACACAGATCTTCCCATAGACGTCAACCCACCAACGAAGGAAGAAGTCAGAATGGCCGTCAGACAAATCAAGAAGGGGAAAGCAGCGGGTCCGGACAACATACCGGCTGAAGCACTGAAGTCAGACATCGAAGCAACTACAAACATGCTTCACCTTCTATTCAAAAAGATTTGGGAGGAGGAACAAGTGCCGATGGACTGGAAAGAAGGGTACCTCGTCAAGATTCCAAAGAAAGGAGATCTGAGCAAATGTGAAAACTACAGAGGCATTACACTACTGTCAATACCAGGGAAGGTGTTCAACAGAGTGTTGCTGAACCGGATGAAAGATGCAGTAGACGCCCAACTTCGAGATCAACAAGCTGGATTCCGTAAGGATCGGTCGTGCACAGACCAAATTGCAACACTACGGATCATCGTCGAACAATCAGTTGAGTGGAACTCATCACTATACATCAACTTCATTGATTATGAAAAAGAATTCGACAGTGTAGATAGGAGGACATCATGGAAACTTCTTCGACACTACGGTGTTCCTGAGAAGATTGTCAATATTATCCGGAACTCATACGACGGACTACAGTGCAAGGTCGTGCATGGAGAACAGCTGACAGACGCATTCCAAGTAAGGACCGGAGTCAGACAATGCTGTCTATTCTCTCCCTTCCTCTTTCTTCTCGTGGTCGACTGGATTATGAAGACCTCGACATCTGAAGGAAAACACGGAATTCAATGGACAGCTCGAAATCAATTAGACGATTTGAACTTCGCAGATGACCTAGCCCTCCTATCACGTACACACGAACAGATGCAGATAAAGACAGCCAGTGTAGCAGCAGTCTCTGCATCAGTAGGCCTCAGCACACACAAGGGTAAAGCCAAGGTCCTCAAATTCAAAACGAAGAACAGCAATCCAATCACTCTTGATGGCGAAACTCTGGAAGATGTAGAGTCCTTCACATATCTAGGAAGCATAATCGATTAACAAGGAGGTTCAGATGCAGACGTAAAGACAAGGATTGGCAAAGCAAGGACAGCGTTCCTACAATTAAAGAACATATGGAACTCAAAACAACTTTCAACCAATATCAAAGTGAGAATCTCCAATACCAACGTCAAGGCAGTTCTACTGTATGGAGCTGAAACTTGGAGAACTACAACAACCACCATCAAGAAGGTACAAGTATTTATAAATAGCTGTCTATGCAAGATACTCAACATCCATTGGCCGGATACCATCAGCAACAGCCTTCTGTGGGAGAGAACAAACCAGCTTCTAGATGAAGAGGAAATTAGGAAAAGACGATGGAAATGGATAGGACATACATTACGCAAATCATCAAACTGCATCACGAGACAAGCCCTAACTTGGAATCCTGAAGGGAAGCGAAAAAGAGGAAGGCCAAAGAACACATTGCGTCGGTTAATAGAAGCAGATATGAAAACGATGAATTACAACTGGACGGAGCTAGAAAGGATTGCCCAGGATAGGGTTGGATGGAGAATGCTGGTGAGCGGCCTATGCTCCTTCACGAGGAGTAACAGGCGTAAGTCAGTAAGTAAAACCGACTCAATGAATCAGCCAATGAACGAAAGAAATTAAAACGGCGAGGTTAAAAATCAAGTCATGGGAGGAATCATTCATAATAAACGTGAGAATGACGACCATATAGATATGGAAAATATCATATCAAGTTTCAGTTTAACAGAATAAACTGTTAGTCAACTTTGAAGAAATTCTAATAAATCACTTCCCTTTGAAATGAGTAGTGATGCCGTTATTCAGGAGGACAGTAAAATCTTCAAGATTGAACGATACAACTTGAAGAACACAATAACTCTAACATCATCATCACGATCCGTAAATATTCTTCGATGAATCCACATTAGGTCTTGCAATTACATGTTCAAACTTATGATTAAAAAAGCAACTAATTTTCAAGTGATTAATTATTGTAAAATGATATGGAAATATGGTTGTCTGGAAAATGAGCTTGTTGGAATTATTATTATTATTATTATTATTATTATTATTATTATTATTATTAATGGCTTTATTCAATAATATATATTGGTACCATATAGAATTGTTAGCATGTACTTGTGAGTATGAGAATAAGTGGTATGTATTATACATCCGAATTCATTCATTGGTCAACCTAAATTGTGAGACTATTAGTTAGAATAAAAAAGATAACTTACTGTGAGAGAAATAATATTCATATCTAATGTTCCATCAATGATCATGTATTATATAAAAAAGGTTGTGTGACGGTTAAACAAATTATTTGAATGTATAACAAAAACTATAAAATCTCAAATAAATGGATCAAATAAACTGATATTATGAGATTTTGAACTAAGGGGGGGATTTATACTAGACCAACTAGTTCATTTTATAAACAGAGATCAATAGTGTCTAGCAGTGGAATGAAGAACACATGTTTCCTTCATTTTTGCTGATAATGTTGCCGATAGTGATGCAATCCGCACAGGATGCACATATGTCAATAAGAGATTGATCAATTGCAGTCCTCAACATCAATGGGAATATTCAAACAACCAATATAAATATGAATCAGTTCATTTTATATTTAATTTGACTGAAGTGAATAATTACTTCTTTCAACGAAAATCATCACTGTGACTACACATAAATAAGTAGTTTCACATACAAAAGGGTGGCCTGCTTGAGCATTTGGGCTACCTGTTCCTGCCATCTAGATATTTCAACAAGTTATCTATTTTGTCTGTTTTAATGTATCGTTATGTCTGTTATTCGCATAACCTATTCTGCTGCGTTTCTGAAAAGTGTACAACCTATCGTTGTCAAAGTTACAAAAAATTCAATAAGAGGCAATGTGGTTGCTGGCAATCTACAGCGAAAAGAATACACATTATTCAGATGTTCATTTACTGGATTGTTAACATCTAACTAGGGATCACTTAATATTTATCGCCAGGACCGACCAAGAAGAAAGAAACGGAAACTTGTTGAAATACTTTACACTGAGAATTCTATATTGTACCAAAAATGTAATATTGAATAAAGCTACTAATAATAATAATAATAAATATTTATTGTAAATTAACATAGTAACACTGAAATAGAATGTAAAAAGAGGAAATGTCATTTGGTTGAATAGTATAACTGATTGAAAAAGAATGATATAAGTGTAAGTAAAGGGTTAGTAATCAATGAATTGTTTTGTTTTTTAATTATTGCACAAAATAAACATTATTAAGTCTGAAATTCATTGTACTCTCTAATTTAACTTGTCAAATTAGATCAGTATTTATAAATAATAAATAAACATTGTAAAGATCATTATTAGTAAAATTGAATCTATCTGAAAATTAAATATTATCTTACTTTGATTGTTGACAAATTTCTTATTTCAGTGATTTTATAATGATCTAATTGAACATTAATTTATATAGTACATTATTTAATAAGAAGATATATATATATGGAAATGAATAGGACATACATTACGCAAATCATCAAACTGCATCACGAGGCAAGCTTTAACTTGGAATCCTGAAGGGAATCGAATAAGTGGAAGGCTAAAGAACACATTACGTCGAGAAATCGAATCACATATGAAAAGGATGAATAACAACTGGAAAGAACTGGAAAGGATTGCCCAGGACAGGGTTGGATGGAGAATTCTTGTCAGCGGCTTATGTCCTTCACAAGGAGTAACAAGCGTAAGTAAGTAAGTAAAAGATAATATATATATAGATACTAATTATTACATTGAAATTGTTCAATATAAATTCAATTTCACAGTTTAATTTATAATCAAACGTTTAGAATATTATTCTATTCTTATTCTTAAATATAGTAAGAAAATTTACATTTGACATTCTTAGGATCAATTGAAATCCGACATCAAGTAGTATTTATTTCATTAGAAAAGCAGATACAATCTCATATCAATGTACCGACAATAAATAAGAGTTATAATCCATGTCACCGATATATATATATATATATATATATATATATATATATATATATATATATATATATATATATATATATATATATATATATATATATATATATATATATATATATATATATATATAATTGTCAAATTCATAATATTTGATAACTTAATAGCTAAGATCGAACAGGAAATCAAAACAGTTAAGTGAATCAAGATAAAAATTATGCATAAAAATAAAACTAAACTATGATCTATACAAAATTGAATAAAAATTTATTTGATCTCCAGGATACATTTACTTTCTTTTCGATACATTCATTATTATTCTTTTATATCTCATAGTGAATATTACTAAAATCAAATGTAACGAAATAATATTTTGGTCCTGGTTGATTTTATTGTTTATTCTTATATTCTATCATTGACTAAATTATACGTGGCATATATATATACGATCGATAATTATGCTTTATATTCATATCATGAATCATTAACTTTATCCTACATTATCACTGTGGATTTGGTTATGACACGTATAAACACAATCATTTAGGGTGTATTATGTAAGACCAATCAATTTTCTGTTATATACATTGAAAAAAATATACTTAGCATTTTTTTTGGTGAGTTAGTTCTCTACGGAATGGGGTCACTAACTCCATGTCCAACGCTCTTCTTTAATCTAGGCTTGGGACCGACAATAGCATCAGAGGAGCTCCAGCCGCGGAGGTGGGTATAAAGTAACTTAACTCACAGATTTTGATGATTCAAATTAACTGATAATTAAAGAACACGAAAAAAAGACTCGAAAAGTTTTTAATTAAATAACTAGACAAACATTTATGTGACATATTGTGTTCAAATATTTGAAAAGAGCAAGAACAAAGATTCTAGCAGAATAGCATGAATTCATTTTATTTCGTAGGTTCTCGTCAGCTGCTTACAACCTGTGATATTTGAAATTCATAATTACATATTGGGTTTAAATTGCTAACTGAATAACATTGAAATGTTATTCATTATGTAATCGATTGTTTCTAACCCACTTTTGAACTATTGTCACAATTAATGTTGTAGAATATTCTCTCACATTAGGCATATATTTACAATATTCAGTTAGCAATTTAAACCCAATATGTAATTATGAATTTCAAATATCACAGGTTATAAGCAGCTGACGAGAACCTACGAAATAAAATGAATTCATGCTATTTTGCTAGAATCTTTGTTCTTGCTCTTTTCAAAATGATAAAGGGAACTATGTGTGTGAAATTCAAATATTTGCTATCAAAATATTTTAATTTCATATATACAACCAAATGATTTAACGGTAGTGTTAACCACCGTTCTTTGTTTTCCAATAGTATGAAAACTAATGAATTTATATAAGAAAAGAAACTAATAACGATTGTTAAACCTTTCACAATTACCTGTGATAGTATTTTCTATCCAAATGAACAAGAATACTTGCGCATAAGAAAACATATATCATGACAATATATAATAGTTAGATTGAATTTATTGAAATTGCATGCTTCAAACTGAGAATCAGGTTGTTTTATCAACTTCATATAGACTTTTGTCCAATTTCAGGGAGGTCAAAAATAAAGAATTATTCAGAATATTGCCTTCACAAAATATTTGCTTCCAATTCTCCATATGGTGTCTTATTTAGCCTTCCAATTTTTCATTTCCCTTCACGATTCTTAGTTGGCGTTTGCCTTATATTGCAGTTTGATGATATCCGAAATGTATGTTCAATACATCAACTTCATCCCCTCTCCTAATTTCCTCCTCATCTAACACCTGTTTTGTTATCTCCCATAGTAAGTTGTTGCTGATAGTATCCGGCCAACGGATGTTCAGTATCTTGCGTAGACAATTGTCGATGAATACTTGTATGTTGTTGTTGTTGATGGTTGTAGTAGTTGTCAAAGTATCAGCTCTGTGTAGTAGAACCATCTTGACATGTGTAATGGAGATTGTGACCTTGATGTTGGTTTACAAACAGTTGTTTTGGGTTGCATATATCCTTCAGATATAGAAATGCTGTCTTTGCTTTTTCAATCTTCGCCTTTACGTCTGCATCAGTTCGTCCTTGATCATCGATGATGCTGACCAGGTACGTCGAAATGTCCACATCTTCCAGAGTTTCTCTATCAAGTGCGATTGGGTTGATGTTCGCTGCGCCGTGTTTGAGTTTGATGCTTTTTCCCTTATGGATGTTGAGGCCTACTAATCCAGAGGCTGCTGCTACACTAGTTGAGTTCAACTGTGTTTGTTCGTGCGTATGCGATAGAACGACTAAGTCACCTGCGGAGTCCAAATCATCAAAATGTGTCGAAGCTGTCAATTGTATTCCGTGGTTCCTTTCAGATGTGAAAGCCTTCATAATCCAGTCAACAACCGGAAGAACGAGAAAGGTGGAGAGTGAGCAGCATTGTCTAAGAATGATTCTTACTTGGAATGCGTCTATCAGCTGTCCCCCATGCTTCATTTTCAGTGTAATCTGTCGTACGAATTTCGTGTGATGTTGAGGACCTTCCCAGTTATACCATAATGTTTTCCTATCCATATTGTCAAACGCCTTCTCATAATCAACGAGGTTGATGTATAGTGACGAGTTTCGTTCAATTGATTGTGTGGTGATTTGGTCTGTGCACGATCGTCTTTACAGTATCCGACCTGTTGATCTGGAAGTTGAATTTCTATTGAATCTTTCATCCAATTCAGCAACACTTTGTTGAAAACTTTTCCTGGTACTCGCAATAGTGTAATTCCTCCGAATTTCTCACATCTGCGTAGATCTCTTTTCTTCAATATCTTGATGAGTTGTCCTACTTTCCAGTCTATCGACACTTGTTCTTCTTATTTTCGATAGAATATTCAAGTTGATCAAATAGTCAGGGTTCCATTTTAATGGAGTACAGAGAAATTTAAGATTATACGAAATTCATCAGTTAAGAGTCCCTTTTTATAGTTGGTAAAGATATTTAAAGTTAAGGAGATATTATTGATATCAGTTTGAATCCTAAAGCCTAATATGATATTCTTAGCTAATGAACAAGTTTCTGGATTATCAGGTTCTCTAAACCTCTTATAAGAAATTATCGTTTGGTTCAATTGCGGCCACTGGTGAATGTCTAGATTTCGTTCCATACTAATTTGATAGAATAACCTTCTACAATTGATGGAGCCGAATCTTCACCGATTGTTATGTGATGAATTAAGATTCGTTCCATCTTAATTGTGACCTGCAGTATTCTAAGGTATGTTCATCATTCTGTAGAAGTTTTCGTAATTAGAGATATGGTGATTTTCAGTTTTATAAGACTTTTGAATAGTATCCCCTGGATAATTCTTCGATAGCATGAAACTGTATTCATTTATTCTTCTTTGTTTGTTATCATTTTATTTAGTCTATTGAATATCACTCAGTCAAGAAATAAACTAACACTGAATGGATGAATTAATCTGAAGTCTACCAACACACATGAATAGCCTATATTACGTTAAATAGTTAAACGATATGTTCTGATTACACTCTTTTTTGATGGAGTTTTGTTCTCTGAACTGGATGGTTTGGTCGTGGAGTTTTCATCGTTCTTATGAACTGTACCGATGATGTCGTTCAAAAGAACGATGAAAACTCCACGACCAAACCATCCAGTTCAGAGAACAAAACTTCATCAAAATCATCCACCCGAGATACAAATCTTCTCCACCATCTAATTACATTACTTTCAATTAAATTTAAAATGGAATCCATTTGTCAATACATTTGTTAGCTTATTTGAAGTAATCAAGTTAAACTATTGACAGTCTTATTCAGAAAACCCATTACCTAATTCTATACATTTATGATCAATCAAACATGTGTCTTTCTAACAAAACTAAACGTTGTAATAACAAAAGAAACTATATTCAAATAAATGACAAGTATATATAGATGCTTGTCTAATATTATTTAACTTTCTATCCTGCAAATTTCTACAATCTAACTTTTTTCAATATCTCAACCTGTTTTACAACTTGTCATGTCTGACTGAATTCTATCAGAATACAAGAAAAGTATAGTACAAGAAAAAAAGGAAGAGTTAAATACTTTCATATTTTTTATAAACTTAATTTTTCCGTTTCATAACATATATGTTATTAGAAAAATTAAACAGAATATAACTTAGACTTGTGTTACCATAGTTACTTAAAGTCTGTAAAAAGAATGAACAAATTATTATTATTATTATTGGTTGATTAATTCATTAGTTTATTTTTGTTTAGATTTTATTTAATCAATCTGTTTAGTGAGTTTGGCAATTATTGAGTAGTTCATTCAACTTGTTTCATTAGAAGTATATATATATATATATATGAGTAGTTTGTTACGATTTATAGTCATCAGTTGATTTTGGACCAGACCAAAACATGGCGCAAGTCCATAAAGTCACTGATAAGTGGACTGAGCCATGTTGGTAGGGGTAGACTACCATGTTGGGGACCGCGAGATGATAGAAACCGATGGTTAGAGACCCTGAATGACATGGCTCAAAATCGTTTGCAATGGCGCAGGTGCATACACTCTTTGTGTTCTCCCAAATTTTAATCTTCCGATTCTTCCTTGTCTCTTTTTTTCTCCCCAAATTTATTTCACTGTATTATACTCTTTATATAACATCTCCAAACCGTAATATTTCCGATGACTGCTTATAGTCTTACTACCTCCACCACTATGGGATTTGAATCGACAACTGCATCTCTGTGCTAATGTGGTATGGCAACTCGAATTGATATACGTACGTACGAAGTTCTACGTTGTTATTGACTGACTGACTGAGTTGATTTTGGAAAAATTTTGAAATTATAAATTCACTTGGTACTGTTTACTTGTATCGTCTTATTGTTATTTAGGACTGCAATTGTTGTCATATGTGCATCCTGTGCGAACCGCCTCAATGTTGCTTTAAATCATAAGCTTTATAAGCAAAGATGAATAGTGGCTAGTAGTAGAATCTAAGACGCGAGTTTAGTTCCATTTGTCACTCATCAGCTATATCTCAGAAGTAATGTTCACTTTGGGATTCGAACCCAGTTAATCTAGTTATCTTGAAATTACCAATAAGTTATTGTTTATTTTATTACATCATATTTTCTCTGATTTAGTTCTCTATTTAATTAAGTTGTACATATATTTATATTGATTGATACAGAATTAAGGTTTGAATAGCATCAAGTTTACTACGAAAATATTGTCATTTTGATCCACTATTAACTAGCTCTGCTCATCAATATAGACAAATTCTGTTTCACAGATTGAAATCATGAGTCAGTTGAAAATAGACCACCATTGAAAACCTGGAAGCACTGGACGACAGTTTCATCCTAGTATGGGACTCCTTAGAAGTGCGCATCCACGATCCCGCACCACGCGGGGCTCGAACTCAGGACCTACTGGTTTCGCGCGCGATCACTTAACCACTAGACCACTGAGCCGGCATCCAACGGTGTTAATGTCTAACTTCAACCAATCCACGAAGTTGCACCACCGAACACCATTGTCTTCAGTGAGCTGATATCTCACAACAGACCTGGTTGAACTCCACTGGTAACGGCTTCTCACTAGAACTTCGAGAGTTTTTCCTGAAGTCAGTCACTAGTGAGCAGTTGATTATTATCAGAATGGGTTTTGTGGAGATTTTAGAAATTTCATAGATTGAAATCATGTTTATTGGTTATTTCTAATAATTTGTCCCGAAAACATTAAAGATATTACAAAATACTTCGTAATAAATGTAATATGAATTTGAATTTACTTGAATTGGCTTCAATACGAACAGAAAAAAAACATCTTTCTGTAAACTAACATTTCACAAGTTTTAAGAAATATCTTTACAATGCGATAAGAATATCAGATTATTCTATTCATAAAGCATGTTCATCGTTGCATAGTGATTTCTTATATATACTTACTTCATTCTATTGATAATATAAAGTTTTTATGCAGTACAACATGATTTTTGATACTATGTGAAGAATGTTTTTTCAGACTAGACTGAATTGTTTCCATTTGGCAATAATTAGTAAGACACTGTTGGGGAACGTAAGATGCCCAGAACTCACTTAAAAGAAGGTCATAATTTTGTAACTCTATTTTGAAAATTTGAATTTCTTTGTTCTACGCCAAAATCGCTATTTTCACCTTCATGTTGTATTTCCCACTTGGGAGAATCTTAAACTCTATTGATCCATTGTGTCTTTTAGTATGTTATTTTGAAACCCTTCTCATGGACGGTTTTGTTCTGTATATATGCGTTTTGATTTGTGTCTGTTGTTACCGTTCGTGCTTCTAGTTTTTTGCGTAATACACTTCCCCATTCGGACTTCGGCTTCTCTCTCTAGTTAGCGGGGCTGAGACCCAATAGAATAGCTAGTTTATTGGTCTTTAGTTACAAGTCTTTGTTCCATTTACAGACTAAATGAATTTTTAGTCACTCAAACCTAACAGATATTGCAAGTAAACACTTTTTCACTTTCTTGTTTGATTTATTTTATTTTAAAATACATTTCATCATTTTTGTTTCACTAGTGTATGCAACTCAAATCCAACCAAATGTTTTAGGATAAAGCTCATATTTTCATATCAAATCTTATTGAAATGTAATAGATATCAAAGAGGTTTGAATTAATATTTCGATTTGTTTTACGATTCATAAGAAAAAGGTATTTTCCTTATTTAAAAAAATTTACATTACATGATAGGAGATATAAGCGCTTTTAGTAAATAACAAGAATTTACCTTAATTTATTCATTTAAACTATCTTCTAGATCAATTTGAACTGAAACCTTCTTTACATAAGTCAATTATTACAGTTACACAACCGGTATACATAACAGTCGGAATCATATGAAGAAATCTCCTGTTACATATATTACATTAGAAATATATTACAAAAGAAATCAATTGTTTGTCTTCAAAAATTAATGAATGGGTCATTCAAGTCATTTTTGTTTCTACACTTATTTTGTTTTGATTTTTTTTCTCTCTAAACATGATTGAACAAAAGAAACAGAACAAAAACGAACATAACAAAATAATTATCTCAGTTATTGTTTGGTAGTTTATGAATAAATAGTTTCATCATTTGTAGAAACCAAGTTCACTGGACCGCATGTTTTAATTTGTTTACATTACATTATATTAATTTAACTAAAATAATAATGAACGTAATGGTTTATGGCTTTTTTTGAATATTAAGGAAGATTGTAGTGAATGAACAATCAGATGGGAACAACCAATTTATTGATTAGTTCAAAATTACAGAATATATTGGTAAAATATGAGACCCATACACTAAATGCTTCATTTGCAAATCATCCATAAATTGTCTTTTACATTCTGCTGGATTCTTTCAATTTACAATTCCTTTCTATTTTTTTTGTTTTTTTCAATTCAATCTTCGTAACCTTTTACTACTAACCATTCAACTTTTGAATGGTGTTACATACTACTTATATAGACAAACATAAGTAACACACCACTAGACGATTGATAACATACTATTTATTAGAAGCATTTTCGAAATGTTTACCAATTGAGTTCATGATAAGTCATTTTAGATAAATGATTTGGAATTCATTATACAAACGTACTAGATAATCATTTATATTTACATTTAAGAAGCTCTTTCAATGCATTTTAACTCTATACCTTCATATGCTTCCTAAACATCATAATGTGAAAATAGAAGAATCCCAAATTTCTAAAGATTAAAAGGTCTAAATATTCCCCATCTGTTCAGTAGAGTCTTTTTTTATTTTGTGAACGGCATTTTGTGAGAACAGTTTTATTCTCAGCTAAAAATTTGGGATTTTTTTTACCTTATATAACAAGTCAATCATCATGTTAGTAAATAATTACAAATCTCAAAGCTGCCTGCTTGGCTACCGGTTCCTGCCATTTAGATATTCCAACAAGTCATCTGTTTTCTTGTTTGTTTTAAAACATCATTATGCCCACTAGTCTGATAATCTATTCAAGTGCGTTTGTGAAAATTTTATTACATTTCACTCTACAACTTACAAAAGAGCTTAATCAGAGACATCGTAGTTCCTGGCAATATGCATCAAAAAGAATATACATGATTCACATGTCGTTTCTTGAACTGCTAATTTCTAACTGGCGATCACTCAATATTTAACGTCAGGATTGATCAAGAAATAAGGAAACGTAACATGTTGAAATACTTTGTGCTGAGAATTTTATATTTTACTATAAATATAATATTGAAGAACTCCAAAAAGAAACTATAATTTGTAAGAGTTAATATTTTCATTAATCTCTACAGGAGTATATACACCCTAAACAAATTGAATATATTCACGAAATAATACATAGGTGAATAACACTTTAAATGTATAAATTATATTCGCAGATGATCTGGCCCTTCTATCCCAAACGCAACAACAAATGTAGGAGAAGACGAACAGTGTAGCAGCAGCCTCAGCAGCAGTAGGTCTCAATATACACAAAGGGAAGAGCAAGGTTCTCCGATACAACACAGCATGCACCAATCCAATCACAATTGACGGAGAAGATTTGGAAGATGTAAAAACCTTTACATATTTGATGAACATGGCGGATCTGATGCAGATAAGAAGGCGCGAATCGGTAAAGCAAGAGCAGCATATTTACAACTGAAGAACATCCGGAACTCAAAGCAACTATCAACCAACACCAAGGTCAGGATTTTCAATACAAATGTCAAGACAGTACTACTGCATGGGGCGGAAACCTGGAGAACTACAAAAGCCATCATCCAGAAAATAGAGGTGTTTATTAACAGTTGTCTACGCAAAATACTTCAGATCCGTTGGCTGGACACTATTAGCAACAACGTACTGTGGGAGAGAACAAACCAGATCCCAGCGGAGAAAGAAATCAGGAAGAAGCACTGGAAGTGGATAGGACACACATTGAGGAAAGCACCCAACTGCTTCACAAGACAAGCCCTCTAATGGAATCCTCAAGGCCAAAGGAAAAGAGGAAGACCAAAGAACACATTACGCCGAGAAATGGAAATAGACATGAAAAAGATGAACAAGAATTGGATGGAATTAGAAAAGGAGGCCCAGGACAGAGTGGGTGGGAGAATGCTGGTCGGCGGCCTATGCTCCATTGGGAGTAACAGGCGTAAGTAAGTAAGTGTATAAATTATAAGTACTAGATAGATTAACTTAAATATCATAGAATCTTACTGTAAAACATGCTACACAATGATTGTTAATATAAGTTTTGTTTTTATGAGTACATTGTTTCACTTTATTTAGCTTCCCTAAATATAATACTCGGAATAACTCCTCCTTGTTTTGTATTAAAAGTACAAAGTAATCTCTTTTCAATCAATAATCAAGTTATACAAGCCTATATTGATGTATTACTTCCGTTAGAATATATGAACAATTGATAAATATAATGATGTAATAGAAAGATTATAATACTTTATAATATAACATGAATTAATACAATTAAAGACTGTATATATGCAAATAAAAAGTAGTGTAAAATCAAAACAGAAATGTTTGTGATTTCAATAAAATTGATAAGTTAACAATGAATTAATATGTGAATGTTAACTGAAAATATATGCTACATATATATAACTATATATGTAGGTTTATAGACTAACCTCTTGAAAGATCTATTGTTATGTTGTACCTTTAATGCCTAATGCAATTACATTGGTGAAATATATCAAAAAAGTGATGAAATCATAATCCTAAATTACTTACTTACTTACGCTTGTTACTCCTCATGAAGGGACATAGGACGCTCAACAACATTCTCCATCCAACACTATCCTGAGCAATCCTTTCCAGCTCTTTCCAGTTGTTATTCATACTTTTCATATCTGATTCTATTTCCCGACGTAATGTGTCCTTTGGACTTCCTCTTTTTCGCTTCCCTTCAGGATTCCAAGTTAGGACTTGCCTCCTGATGCCCTAAATGAACTGTTACATATTCAAGCTTGATTATATGATAATAAATTAATGACAAAATACATACTTATTTTATCAATATTCAACTCACTGAATATAATTAATAGTAGTGAACAAAATTTAGATAAAGAAAAATTAACACTGGCAAACTACAAAACAATTATGGTTAATAATATTGAGATTAGATGGTGGTTGGAGGTAGTCGACAGGAAAGCCTGGACCCGGGTTTCATGCTACTTGGTACTCGTCAGCAAAGTGTACCTGTAATCTTGAGGGAACTGGTGCTTGCTGGCGGATTCAATCTCGTGTCACCCAGCTTCGCAGTCAGAGACGTTATCACTGAGCTATCTGAGCAGCGACTGCATAATAATATTGACATTATTGTCTAATGCATAAAATTAATAATAACAGAACTAACTATTTGTCTCTCAATCAATTTTCTTATTTTCTACTCCATTTTCTACTTTACAAAAATAAAAAAACAAAAAAATTACAGATTTTTATCATCATTTACATTTCAATAAAACTAGTTAATGCAATTCATTGAATAATCAACTTGGATTATATCAATAATTTAACATTTTATATTTGAATAAGTAATGAAAATAAACACAAAACAAGAAGAAGAAAAAAAAGAAAGAATTTTAGTCAAATATGAAACTATGTAATACTGATTATTTATTACTTTCATTGATAAGTGATATATTTACCATGTTTGAATATATTAAAGTGAATTCAGTTGAAATATAACTTCTGACATGGTTACTAAATTTTAGCCAAAGGTTTCCTGTCGGCTGACATGATATATATATGTAATGTATAAATAATGAGTATATATATATATATATATAGTAATTTAGATCGTTTATACACTTTGTATTTTATCAGGAAGTGAGAGATGTTAACCTAAACATTTATTGCATTGACAACAATTAATCAAAATAAAACGATAAATGACAATTCGTATTGATTTATTTAATTTATTCTGTAAATGTGATTTATTGCTTCTTTGGTTGATATATTAAAATTTATATTCTAATTACAGTATTGAGATTGATGCCAAGAGCTACAGAAAATAAATGTTCACTTTTATGTATTACGATAAGGAACATTCAGGATAAATATTACTTGCTTACTTACACTTGTTATTCCCAATGGTGCATAGGCCGCCGACCACCATTCTCCAACTCCCTATGTCCTGGGCCTGCCTTCCTAGTTCTATCCAATTTTTGTTCAGTATTCTCATGTCTGTCTCCATTTCTCAGCGTAATGTGTTCATTTAGTCTTCAGGAATTTTCAATACAAATGTCAAAACAGTTCTACTGTCTACTGGGATGGAAACCTGCACAACTACGAAAGACATCATCCAGAAGATACAAGTGTTTATTAATAGTTGTCTACGCAGAATACTTCGTATCCGTTGGACGGACACTATCAGCAACAACCTGTTGTGGGAGAGAACAAACCAGATCCCAGTAGATGAAGAAATGAGGAGGAAATGCTTGAAGTGGATAGGACACACATTGAGGAAAGCACCCAACTGCGTCACAAGTCAGTCTCTCACATGGGATCCTCAAGACCAAATGAACACATTACGCCGAGAAATGGAGACAGACATGAGAACAATAAACAAAAATTGGATAGAACTTGGAAAGCAGGCCCAGGTCATAGTGAGATATAGAATGGTCGTCGGCGGCCAATGCTCCATAGGGAGTAACAGGCGTAAGTAATTAAATTCCGAATATTTGCTTATACGTGTTAGATATCAAAAATATTGAAAACTATTAACATCAATAGTGGTAATACTAATGGTCTGTTTATTGATTTGAATTGTATTTAGGTTAATGCACTGCTAAGTTGACATCAATACAAAGAGTAACACTTTAACAGATATTTTGTTAGAACACCTCCCTAGCAACTTTCAGCCATCTAACATTGCACAATGATATAGACGGAAGTTATAAATCTAAACTTCAACAATAAAAATTTGAAAAAACAGTCTATCAGAACTGTAACCTTCAATTTAATTTTTCATTTGATAATTCACTGAATTATTCTAAATGTAATCAATTACTACCTTTCAATAAAACCAAGTGTTTCATGAGAGTCGATTATATTTCTTTAAAGAGAGAGATGTATTTGGTATAAGAAATGAGAAACTTTACTATTTTCAACTGCATCATTTTAAAAAAAATGTAATCCACTGTATACTGGAAATATCTCTAAAAAGATCAAATATTAATTGAATAAAAAAACAATACTAAATCTTTTCCTAGAACTAATTAACATTATAATCTTTTAATCCACATGCAGGAGGTTATTAACATTTGTCCAATAAGAAAGCTAAACGTAGGAATTCTGAAATGTTCTTCGGCTCTTTTTGAGCTTCATAGAGCTTCCGTGAGATCATCTATGGGCCTTCCTCACAATCCCATGCAATCATTGATCTACACATATGATCAAAGAAACGAATTAAAGAAGAAAGCGAAGCAAAATGAATCGGAGAAGGCATGTGAGCTAACTCTATTTAGCAAAACCTTATTTAATATTTATTGTCAGACAAAAATAAGTTATAGACATGTGATGAGCAAGACAAAAAATATACACATATAAACCTAAATTAAAGCAATCAAGGTTAACAAGCAAATAAGTGACAGGGTAAAAATATGGCTTGAGAAGAATGAATAAATTGGTTTGTCTGAAAGCTAGAACAAATTATGTAGGTTTGACTTGACATTAGACACTACATGCCACAGATTCATTCAACATCCAGTCTCTTTTTGACTAGTCTATATTCTAACTCATATTTATTTAGAATATGAATGATTTCGGCATTCATATAACTTGTTCGGTTTATAATAATTTAAAAATTTCTTAGGGTTATGTACTTTGAGCAACGCTAAAGTTTATTTATTCGAATATTGAATAATCATTTACAGATTAGATATAGCTTTCTATGATGTAGCTAACTTTAATCCAACGAATGATTAACCATTGGAAGAATAATGAAGTATGTAAAGGATAAATGGCAGAAGATGTGCAAATAATGTATTTAATATATGCTTTTCATAATCTACAAATGCATTGCTCAATGTAAACTTACTTGAGTTTTCATTCACCACACTACTGTTAATCTACAAATTAAAATAAATAAAAATTAATTTAAGATTTTACACTTATTTTCTTTTTTGATTTAAATAAAATTAATAATATTTCATTATTTAAATTCAAAGTGGATAGTGGCTAGCAATGGGATCCAGGACGCGTGTTTCGTCCTATTTGGAACTCGTCAGCTGGATACACCTTCATCTCAGTGTTGATGTTCACTCTGGGACTCGAACCCAGTACCGTTCGCCATCACATTACTTACTTAGCTACTGAGCTTTGATAGCCACTTGCTTGTGAAATTAAGACAATATCGAGGCAATATACACAATATGCACTTATGCCAATAAGAGACTGATCAATTGCAGATCTAAACATCAATGGAAAGATTCAAGTAAACAATACCAAGTGAATATTATTTAAATTTAATTATTATTAATCCAACTGTAAAGATTTTTTTTAAAGATGACCCATCATTCAAAAACGGTTTCCAATTTTTTTTCTACTTTGATTATATCAATCGAATCTCATTCAACATTTCTGATTTAAAACTTAGTTACTTGATATATATCAATCATTTTGACAATGTTACTGATCATACTTTAGAAAAACAACTTGATATTGTCAGAAAATTTTAAAAGAAACTTCTTACGCTTTTGGACACTTGTTAGTTAATATGAATAATCATAGTTTATTTATTTAAACTTCTGAATGAAAGGCTAAGTAATGTGACAATAAAAAAACAACATTTTCATTAGAATAATACTTATTTTCTCTTAGAGTTATATTTACAGGTAGGCATACATGAATTCTAACTTATTACCATTATCTGATATTATAATCAGATATATTTAGTCTAGTTGATAAATCACTTATCACTTTCTGTATCATATTCATAATAATTTTAACTCATTTGAGAATTCATTGAGCTGAGATAATATCCAACTCATTATGAAGTATATCTGATGAAGAAAAAAACAACAACAACGACAAAAATTCTTTCATGTAAATATGTCTAATACTAATAATTTGCAACTGTATTAAGGTTTTATCTCTACTCTATACTCAATACATGAGAAAATACATATGAGGTTAAATTCATTTAGGTTGAGTATTTTGATCGTGTACAAATAGTGTTTTATAAATTAAATAGTTGTAAATTTGTCATTAAAAACGGGTTTTTTTCAAAAATACAACGTTCATTGATAGTTTCCATATGGAAATGAGTGGGGAAAAATGCATGTAATGGTTCATTTGATCGACCTTCAGTCATATTATTTATTTCTTTTTTGTGGTTGTTAGTAATGCAACAACATTAGCTTAGGCATTATTTAAATACTTAACAAACTGGGTGGAAGACAAATGATCTAACTGTTATGTCTTTTAATTGATTACGATATACAACTAATGGCACTGGATTGCGTAGAACCCCACAGTCTCAAAATCAGAAGACGGAAGAATCAAGAATGTGCAGAAAAACATGGGTATTTAGTAGTTCTTAGTAATGGTTATAGTATCATTTTGATTCAGCCAATCTTTAAGAAGGCAAGTTATGCTAGTGTCCACATTAACATTCTAGAAGTCTCTTCCGGGGTTCTGATTGGTCGAAATCCCTTTAGTTCCTTTAGATCCTCTGTAGGCTTCGTTATGCTTTTCGAAGTCCGCCCAACACTAATCTGCAAGTAAGACCTGTCCAACGAAAACATTGGTTATTTTTTTAAGAATAATGACAGTGATATTTTTCAAACAAAGTGACATGACTCACCTTTAGGAATTGTAATGAATAAAAGTAACAGAGTGTTTTAAAAATCCTGTGAAAATTTATTCATTTATATTATCCTATAAAAATAAAATACTTGAGAAACTTAAACAATGCGAAAAATTTTTTTATAACGACTGTTATGATCTTGTACAACCTACATGAAATAACACACATCATCATTTAGTGTACTTATGATAATAATAATAATCCGATTATATTTTTTTATTTCCGTGGTAACGATTTATAAAAAGTTCAAGTGTGTCAGGTGTGAAGTAGTTACTCACTGAAAACGATGAAAAATGATAGCTCAGTATCATAAATTGATTGAATTTATTCAAATACCACTAAATTTCAGCACAATAATATGAAAATTAAACGCTTGCGTGTGAGATCGAAGGTTTTGAGTTCAACCACTTTAGGAGTCGTGGATGAACACTACAGATGAGTTTCATACAGACACAAACCAGTCTCTTAGTTTTCAATAGATGTCTAACTAATCTTAATCTATGATATCAATAATAAAAGTTGAAAATTTGAAACAAAAATTAAATTTTTAATAGAAGTTTTGGATAAATGATATTTTCCCATCTAGAAATTTACTTATTGTCAGTAATTCTCATTATCAACGTTATATAAATATACTGAATATCAGTCAAATAAAATTCTTATATGAGAACATAATATAAAGGAAAATCAATAATGCTCAGCTATAATTTTTATTATGTTTTGATCATGTTCATTAGATTAACTTATGAAATAGTTTCGTAATCTAAACATCACCAAACTCCTAGGTAGTATGTCATTATTCTTTATGGGTTCTACTGATACTTAGTTAATAGTGTAGTGGCATTGCTTCGTTAATCAATGACTACGATAACCGTTATATTATAAATCTCAACTGTTGTTTAAAGATTCCCGTCATATTAAAAGACTAGTAGTAATCAATCACTACAATAATCGTTATATTATAAATCTCAACTGTTGTTTAAAGATTCCCGTCATATTAAAAGACTAGTAGTTGAACGAAGAATATTCTTTTCGATAAATTCTCTTCAGGTTCTACAATTATATATCCAAATTAATAATCCGAAAAAATGACCAGGTTAAGGGCAAAGTACATTGTTTATCACAATCCTAAATTCACATGCTCTAAACTATGTACTTTGCCCTTAACCTGGTCATTTTTTCGGATTATTAATTTGGATATATAATTGTAGAACCTGAAGAGAATCTCAACTGTGTTTAAAATCAGAAGGCAAAGAGAAGAGGCAACGACAGTTTATTTGCGGATAACACAGATCACAAAGCTACAAGTACATAGAGCGAATTTGAAGAGGAAATTATATGCGACCAATTACATAGACAAATTTATAGTCAAAATGCGTAAATGCACAGAAAGGCAAAGAAAAAGATAACAATAAGATTTGAGTACATATATACATGAAGAGGAGGATGAATCATCGAGTGTTATTTAAGCAATCAACATTTTAGTTAGAGTTCGTCATTTGCTCTAGTGATCATAACGGTACAAAGAAATATGCGAATTGTTACTGCTCAAATAACATTGTCTGTTAAGGAAGTCAATAAAAGGGCTTAACCAAAATTGATCATAATCGAAATTGGTTGTAGGATAGTTGATGTAATGGTAAATAGTCCATATGTTAATATTATCATGCATCCCATGTCAAAATTCAGTTGTTTTTTTCTAGCTTTGAAAATAGTATTATTTAATTAATGTTTACACTGTACATAATAATGTTGAAAGATAAATTAACAGGCTAGATAAATGATTACTACTACAATAGAACGAAACGGCTGTCCAGTGCTCCCAGTTTTTCCATGGTGGTCTAGCTTCAATTGATTCATGTTCTCAACTCTTAGGAAATTATTGACTTTTCTTATACAAAAGTAATTTTATGCATATGGCTAAATACCATGTATCATTGATCGACAATACATGTTTGACTTTAACCCCCCCCCCTCATTGAAACATTCTACATACCTTTTTAGTTTATCCAAAATATATGAAATTATATTTGTTTATGGAACATGAATATGATGAATAATTCCACCTTTTAGTTTTCACAATACAATAAGCGCTAGACATAGTAAGGTTTGTTTAGATTAAACCAGCTTCTATCCAATAATTTTCAAGAGAGAAATTTTCAGGACTACTTTTGATTGTACTCCCAAACTTTTCTCCAAGGAAATATTACAGTTCTTAAAAAATATTTTACGTAAAATTGAATATCTTCAAGGAATATTTTCAAGCATAGAACGATTGTATCAATATACGATACAGTTGAATAATATGGCTTTTTTATTTCATCTTGGTTTCATAATAAATGAAATTATTTGAATTCTTACAATAAAGGTTACTCTGTAGACTATTAATCTAACAGCTTGTCTCTGTAAATGAAATGAACCACTTCTAAAAACAAATAAAAATGTATTAACCCTTTTGTATTTGTGCATTTAACTTTATTTATCAAGTTAATATGTAAGTATTGAAGCATATACATTGGAAGAATAATAAAAAAAGTCATGTTTTAATTCCCTAACAGATCCCAAAACACCTAAAACCAAAATATTTCACAGCTCTAAATAGTTTAGTACAGTGGCAACTACATCTCACTTCCCTGATGCAGTAGGTATCAATAAAGTCAAACCGTACTCATCCTTTAATAAAGAATCGGCTGTTAATGTATGATAGCTATGCTAAACCAATGACTTTTTAGGTTAAATCTGCACTGATCATTATTACTAGCATGTAAACAAAACTGTCTTACAACGTGAAACTTCAAAGTCAACGATCCCTACAATACGTTCTAACAACCATTATCACTAATCTTTGTATTATACCTTGCATTGTTCACCTAAATAAATGTTTCATTCATATTAAAACTACCTTATCATTTATTAAGTGGTTTACGCCTGATTATGTAGAGTTTTTAAATCTTTTACAAATGTTATTGTAAGGGGATCATGGAAATTTCTTAGTCGGATGACGTATTAGATATTGTTGATTTCCAAATTCTCAATACCTATTTTCTCACATCACTTACGTTTATTGCATTCAACTTTAAATGATTTAACGGATGGATGTATATGTAATTTAAACCTACAAACATCTTTCACCAGCCGACTTCATTCCCATTAAAGTCAGAGACAAACGCAGACATTCATTTCCTTTAAGTTTAGCTTGGAAGAAAACGAGATAGTTCTTTACAAAAATCCTTATATAGAAGGTCAACATGAAATGGCAGTCAAATGCATATATGAAGACATGACCAGCATTTAGTGGTGACAGTTTGTCGTTGTTCAATTATTTAATAAGTCATATTCTCTGTTTCATAAAATAATGAAAATGAAAAACATATGGTGTATTTGTATAAATGATAATAAACCATAACAATAAATTGTATTACAGTGAGGAATTTTTAGCTTCAGTTGCACAATATTGTAATAATTTTATCCCTAACCTACATGGAAACTCTAATTATTCAGAAATTGTATCCTGGGAATACATTTTCAACAATCAATATTTTCCACTGATCTTAAATAACATAATTTTACTAACAGTTCATATGCCTTATGTTATATCCGCTTCGCCGATTACTTATACTTGAAAACGAGGAACTATCACAATTCTCACAATACGAAGTAAATGATAATTGACAGAATTAATAATTTTCAATATCTGATTAGTTATTACTTAGTTGCTACTTATTTATGTCTAAAATAATGCATTTAAACGCAATTAAAACCTAAAACAGAACTGTAGGAAGTATCATTGTATGAGACTAGTATTGTGCTGTATGCTGCTTATGCTGACAAATGTAAGTAGTATGTAGCATCAATCCAAAGTGGAATACTTGACAGCAGAAGATTGAAATAAGTAGAAAAGGAAGGAGAATGGATAGGAATTGGAATAACAACTGAATTGAGAGAACTAAGAAATATGTGCAGGAAAGCTGAAGGAGAACTTACAAATAATGTACTTAATGTATAATTTTAATATTTTGCCAAGCCACAGTAATTTTACATTAAAAAGTACATTGGTTTTCTCCATCAAGACTTTATTGACTGTGGTGTTACTATTCATAGTCACATACTGTTTATGGCCGGTAACTATGTACATCCCTTGCCAAACATCCTCAGCCTACATCAGTTTCCTTAAATTAGATGTTAAACATAGTTTTTAAACGGTGAACAGTTTGCAGTCTGTTGATTCAGAGTATTTACTTACTTCTACCTAACGAAGGCAACTTGAGTAAAGCCGCTAACATGATAAAATATGATACTCTGAAATCTGATCCGGTAATCACTGAAAAAAATATACTAGAATCCCTTAGACCGATTTATACACTATGAATAAAAATAGATATCATTGGTGCATTGAAAAAAAGAAACATAATTACAGGACATAATTTTTCAAGACCCCCTACCTACTCGATTGTTTACAATCATCTATTAGCTATTTTAACCATTCTTAAAATAAAATAGAGTTCGTTGTGTTCCCTGTTGAATTAAATTATTAATGTTTTGAAAATAATTATTAATGAATATAAAATAATTTTAATAGTTAAAATCATGAGCCAATTGAAGCTAGACCACCATGGAAAGCCAGAAAGCACCGGATAGTCGTCTCGTCCTAGTATGGAACTCCTCATCAGTGAGCATCCACGATCCCCCCACTCTAGACCACTGAGCTGGTCGGCGTCTAACGGTGTAAACGTCTAACTTCAAACAATCCAGGAAATTTAGTGATACATCCACCATTGTCTTCAGTGAGTTACTATCTCGCAACAAACCCAGTTGAACTCCACTGGTCACAGCTTCTCACTAGAACTTCAAGAAATACCTCTTGATGCCAGTCACTAGTCAATAATATCAGAAGGGGATTGAAACTAGCTTTAACTGACTCATGATCTTAACTATTAAAAATTACTATAATATCTACAAAACCTCTTCTGTATATCAAATAATCCATTACTTGTTTCAGTTATCTGGATTTTCAATACTTTTTTCTCCATTTATTTTTATTGTATATGTTTCACTAAGTTTGATATCATTCTCATTATGGAATCTCATTTTACTTATAAAGAAATTCAACTAGTAATAGATTATTTTCACTACTTACTTATTACTTTGTAAAAAAAACAACTTTTCTTTGGAGTTCGTTTCAATGTTTTATTCTTCTAATATTGATTAACTTATTTGTATATGAATGAATGAATGAAATGATGAAGAAGATTTGTAGTTTAAATGAATGATTTTGATGGAGTTTCATTCTTTGAACTGAATGGTTTAATCGTATATGGTGGTATATGAATGAAATATGTTTGTTTTTTCGCTCAATATAACTTTCATGTTAAATTATTCTTTCTTTTATTTAAACGTTTATTTATTTATTCAGCTGATCTTTTGTTCAATAAATTTTTCCTAAATTGAGATTTGATTAATAAGAAACAATGATGCGTATAGTAAGAATAATATTACTTGGAGCTGGTCGATATTAATTACTAGGGTGTGTCATATTTTCTCACTATGCATAGTATAAATGGTATGTATCACTGTGTTGATAGACATAAATTAACTAATTAGTTAGCATATTTTTTATATGTTTAAGTTAATTCCCTCACTTATTCAGTAGTGTCACTTGAATTTCTTATCTAAGTCAACTAGTTAGTTGCCAAAAACAGTTAAGTTTCAGTATAAATTTGTGAAGATTGTTGAATTTTAATGAAATCATGAGCCAGTCTAATTTAGACAACCACTGAAAGCCTAGAAGCACTGGATGGTCTTTTCGTCCCTGTATGATAGACCTCATCAGTACGAGTCAATGATCCCTCAAATAGAAATCGAATCCAGGAACTTCGGTCGCGCCCCTTATAGAAATATTGTGAATTGACTGCAGTTAGACTTATATATCATTGAGCTCCGGATTAATGGTTTAGAAGTTAGGCGTTCGAGCACGAGGCTGAAGACCCTGGTTTTGATTCCTGTTTTGCGGGGGTCATAAATGAGCAATTCTTAGGAGTCCCATACTAGTATGAAACGATCGTCCAGTACATCCAGGTTTTCAGTGGTTTTATAACTTAGATTGATTCTTGATGTCAACGAAAATTGGATTTTCGATTCCGGAACGTCGGAGCAAACTTACGGATACTATGATGTGGAAAGCTATTGAATCATATCGATTCTCACAGAAATATCAAATAACCTATTTAATGATGTTCATTTTTTGATTTTAAGACATTTGTTTTAGTAACCAGTTAAAGGTGACCTTACAAAAATGTAGATTCTGGCCTGTAAGAATCTCCTATTTACTTCATAAAAGGAATATCTTTAACATGGAGTAATATTACATTTTACACATAAAATGAATGACAATTTGACATTTGAGATAAATAATAATGGTATTTTAGAATAGTTCTCTGTGGTTCCAGCATACAAAGCTGATAAAAACCATTTATTGATTTGGTCTAAAATATTATTTCTCGTTTTTAATAGTAACTATTGAGAAAATATCAAATGCAGGAGAAGACGACCAGTGTGGCAACAGTCTCAGCAGCAGTAGGTCTCAACATACACATAGGAAAAAGAAAGATCCTTCGATACAACACAGCATGCACCAATCCAATCACAATCGACGGAGAAGATTTGGAAGATGTAAAAACCTTCACATATCTGGGCAGCATCATGAACGTGGTGGATCTGATGCATATTTGAAGGTGCGGGTCGGAAAAGCAAGGGCAGCATATTTACAACCGAAGAACATCTGGAACTCAAAACAACTGTCAACCAACCACAATGTCAGAATTTTCAATACAAGTGAAGAAAAAGCGCTGGAAGTGGATAGGACGCACATTGAGGAAAGCACCCAACTGCGTCACAAGTCAATCTCTCATATGGAATCTTAAATGCCAAATGAGGAGAGGAAGACCAAATGAACACATTACGCCGAGAAATGGAGACAGACATGAGAAGAATAAACAAAAATTGGATAGAAGTGGAAAGGCAAGCCCAAGACAGAGTGAGTTGGAGAATGGTGGTCGGCGGCCTATGCTCCATAGGGAGTAACAGGCGTAAGTAATTGAGAAAATATGTTTGGTTATCTTTATTATAAAAATTAATTAATGTCATGCATTCACATATGGTTACAGTCCTAAACGTAACTTTAAAATTCAATGTTATCATTGATTAAAATTCCATAAAGTAAATCGGTTCTCTGAGAGATAGACATTTTGTATAAAATCCTAGTATTACTCCTACGTTTTTGATGAATTATGGCTGAATCATTACAGATTATTAAAGCGTTCTAATTTATGTGGCAAATGAACATGTATACACCCTATAATAGTTTTTGAATAATATAATCAGAAATAAGAAACCTCCACAGGCATCAGAACATTATGCAGACTTTAATAACATATGACATTCCTATCGGTCCTAATGTTACTAAAGTTAAAATGTTTAGTTCCTCACAACATCCAATATAAAGATCACATATAATATGTAAACACACAATTCTACTTTTATTAATTTTTTGAACACATAAACATTGATACAAGTGGGCATCAAATACATATGCGCCACACAACAACAATGAGGCCAGTAGTAGTTATCATTGATTTATGTGAAGACTGTAATATTGCCCGGGTGCTCAGACTGAAGCAGGTGATTTTCTTAGAGAGCTACACCCAGAGCCTTTGACCTGAAAGTCTAATCCACAAGACAGTGGAGCAACATTATGGTATCCGGTGATCAAAAATATGTTCATACGTCTTTTGTTCCCTTAGGGTGCTGTAGCTCATATGCACCATTGGTTTGGAATCAGGGTTTGCCAACTCCCCTAGGTGGATCCCCCATATCCACCAACCCTGTTAAAGTACCGGACATTCGTTCTTCGTTCTCTCAGTTTCGTAAACAACAATTTCACCAAATCTCTTCAAACTAACAAATGGTTATATTAATTTAAAACCTTTTTTTATTAAATATACGAACAGTAACTTTGATATTAAATTCAATATCAGGAACCCGTTTTATGCTTATCCACTATCAACTTGATTGAATACTTGGTAATATTTTTTTCTAATAAACATTTTTTCTTCTACTTTAGATGAGATATCAAACCTCAGTTTCTAGACTTTACTTCCTCTCATTTTCAGTTTTTTTAATATAATCTTTATCAATTTAGTGAAAAAAACTAATTTTTTCGTGGTTTCATAGAATGGACTTCTTTTTTGGGGACTAAATGCCACGAGTATTAAAAATCACTAATAGTTTCAGAGACTTTTGAAATCTCAATTTCAACCGAAATCACAATTTTAAAACTTTTAGTTTAACATAAAAATCTTATTTAATAAACAGATAGACTGACAAAAGTTCAATATTTATTTGTCTTGAAAGTTATTATTCATGTTTAGATCACGTATTATGAATCTGTTAAATAGTGTATAGATTTATCCACAGTCAACTAATTTTCAATATTTGTTTACCGTTTCCATACTTGAAGATTCTTGATGTGATTGAATGAATGGAACGTTTGAAAAACCATTCTTTGGCATGCACATAATTGTTATACCTACGTCATATACACATCATACTAACAAATCTTGCTACTCTTCAAACAAATCCTTATAGGATTGTGACAGGAATTTTTTTTTAAAATGTTACGGTGAAATAGTGAGTCTTACTTTAACTAAACACAACAGAATCCTAGAAAAACAAAATGGTAATAAACACACAGTATAAACGAATAATTTAGACATAATTCATCCCATTTAGTAATATTATACTTCTCAATGTAACATGATACTACTGATTATTGAAATATCTTGAAATGATGAAAATTATTAACTTGCTTGTAGCATTTCGATGATATTGTCATTTTTGTTCTCTAGATGGTGTTGTTGTTGCTCTAGATGACTTTTTATAGAATTCGGCTGTTGACATTTATACACTAATACTACAGAAGTCCGGTTAATAAACTGTTTACGACCGATTGTCTTCACTGTAACCATGTATATTTTCACTAATATAGACTTTATTTATTTAATTCATCTCGTTCACTGTCACTGGAAACACATTCATTTATGAACCAAAATGTTCAAGATGATCAAACTTTCTGAACATTAAATACAATAAAATTATACGCGTAAGCTACTAGTATGTGACCACAGATGCCTTAGAAATATTGCTGGCATCTGTTAGGATTACCGGGTTACTAATAGTAAGGTTAGACGCAGGGTATTAGAGAATGATGATGGTAAATCAGTTGATGAGGTTGTGAATCTTCATCGACTGAGATGGTTGGGCCACGTGTTACGTATGCCTTAACACCGATTACCACGACGTGAAATGCTAACCGGTGTTGAGGATGGTTGGAAGAAAGTTAGGGGCGGCCAAACCAAAACGTGGCATCAATGCTTGAAGTCACTAACTTCTGTTCTGAGACGTGCTGATAGATGTAGACTACTTGGTTGGGGTCCGCGTGACTATCGTAACCAATGGTTGGAGACTCTTGGTGACATGGCTCAGAATCGATCACAATGGCATGGGTGTATACACTCTCTGTCTTCCCTTAAACCAATAGATTAAAATCGCTTCATATCTTTCTTTCTACGAACGAATTCTTCCTTTCTGTACTATATCCTTATTGCAATCTTTTTCATATATATATTACCACCATTGACTTAACTACTCCTATGAATCCAGTGTTCATCATGTTGTGATAATGAGGTATGGCAACTTGGACCGATGCATATATTTGCCTGGTCTTACGTTGTAGTTGACTGACTGACTGAGCTACATGTGACGCCTAAAGGATTTTATTTACTCATCTTGTAAGCTGAATGTATCACCACCATCCACGACTATACGGCCACAATTATATTTTTAAAAAATATATAAACAGTTCTTAAATTTCGACTCGGTGATATTGTTACTGCCAAAATTACTCTCATATGTTTGTTTTCATTGAAGTTTCATTGTACTCTAGTCATCCGAGTGATCTAATCTCTTTCAATTTCCTTCTTTATCAAACGTATCTCTCATTCAGTTCTATATTGAACTAATACAACTCAAAAACATAAATCTTATGACATATTCCCTCTTAAGTGTTTACTGATTACATTTTATTTAGAGCGACATTAATCTAATCTTAACGTTTTACTAAATATTTCATGCATATTTCCACCTTACTTATATAGAAATGGTAAGTTTACATATTGAGTTTTACCTAAGCAAATCCTAACAGACTTTAATAACATAATGAATATCATGAACTTTACTTAAATATATATTCTATCCAAATAACATCTACTTGCTTGTTTTCACCATATATATCAATGTGACACTTATATTAGTCCTTTAGAACAGGCTCTTATTATTGTTTACATCGTAACGGGTCAACAATAATTATTTTCTCTTTGTAACACATTCTATGTGTAACTAATGGTTTCATAAAAAAAGATATAAGGATGTAAGTCGTAATGTTTTATCTAATCTAATTTAATCTAAAGAGATTAATTGTAATATTTTCATGAAGTAATTTATTTTTCTATCTACAGATTGTTTATAACTTATGTAAATATATTATAAGATATAGTTTGTACTATGTATTGACATTAGCTTTAAAAAATCAATGAACGGTTGTTTCGTCATAGTTCCAAATCCATCTGTTAAACCTACTACGATCTATCAAATGATTGAATAACAGAAAACCTATGAACTCTTAATAATTGTTCACCTGGTATTGTTTGACTTGTATCTTCCTATTGAGGTTTAAGACTGCAATTGATTAGTTTGTTATTGGCATATGTGCATACTGTGCGTATGCCACGATATTGCCTTAGTTCACAAGCTTTTCGTAAGCAATCATGGATAGTGGCTAGCAATGGAATCTAGTTTGACGCGCTTTTCGTCCTATTCGGGACTCGTCAGCTGGATGTACTTGCATTTCAGAGTTGACGTTTACTCTGGAACTCGAACCCAGTACCATTCACTTCAAACGCCATCGCGTTATCCACTCAGCTACTGAGTCCGGATAGCCACTTGCTTGTGCAAATGGGGTGAATTTAAATTCATTTGATATTATATGGCTTGTATCTTCCCAGTGAGGCTTAAGAGTGAACATCAACTCTGAGATGTAGGTACATCCAGCTGACGAGTCCCAAATAGGATGAAACGCGCGTCATGGATTTCACTGCTAGCCACTATCCATCTTAATAATTGTGTTAAAAAATAGCTTGTATTGTTTAAAAAAGATAAACCTAGAAGCGATTTAAACTGTAAACGGATACCCCATTACACCTATGAAACCTACAATATTCATTTGTTTTCATTGATTGTTATATTTTTATTCGAGCAAACTTAAGTTTTGATAAATACAACTTTTCAAGACTTTGAGAGATAATAGTCACTAGTTATTTTTTGCTTTGTAAGTTTTAACAAATGGTAAATACATATACCATGTCTAATTTTCTATACTGCTACTCTGTATATAGGCTATCACATATGGAAAATATATTGCTAGAAGGTAATAACACTCCATTTATTGACATTTCATTTCAATACATCATTAATTAGATCATACACTTGAAGATAACAAGCACTTTCAATGTAACTTATTTGAATAACTTGATAAATATCAAAACCATTATAGATTTTCTCCTCTATTTAAATTTTCTTTTAAATTTATTTGCCCATGAGGAATTTTTCACACATTCTTTTAAAAGGAAGAAAGAAAGAAACTAATTTATTTTGTTCCTATGGATTGATCGCAGGAATTGTTACTTTGATGAAGTGGTATTTTATTTTTTGTATGTTAATTAAAAATATGAATCTGCTGATAATATTGATTATTTCAAACAAGCACTACACATTGTGATAACATTATTCATGTAGATTGAACAAAACAACTGGTTATACTACTACTACGACTACTACTACTACTACTACTACTACTACTACTACTACGACTACGACTACGACTACGACTACTACTACTACTACTACTACTATTACTGATAACTTAGCATTATTATCATTCTATCTAAACAGTTATTATTTTTACCTGAATATGATAGTGAGATAGACCGGTACAATGCTAATAAATTCTGGGGGGAAAAATAAACGAATTAATCAATAAATCTCAGTATGATACAATAGATTGAAGAATGATTTACATTGGTAAAATTAAAATGAGAAAATTTTATCATTCCATTATAGAATAATCTTCTTCTGTTTTGGTTGTTCTAGTTGTTGTTATCATTAAAATAATGTTCTGAGTTATTTAGGTCATCTATTCATCAATTGTGATGTTGTAAATTATGATTTATCCATATTTAATTGTAAATAAATGGGGTTAATCAAATATGGTTCACAAATTGTAACCAATTTTACCTATAATGAACATTTAGTAGTTTTTTTTAAAAGGTAGAATTAAGAAAAGATTTTGAAACAATTAGTTAGTTTTCAGTATTGGTATAAGTAACAATTGATGTTTAAATTTTTACCATTTATATGATACAAGGGATAAATCAAAAGTATATACTGAAGAAAATAACTTTTCCATCTGTTAAATTAATGGACTGAGATAATATTAATTATTGAAATCATGAGTCAATTGAAGCTAGACCACTATGGAAAACCTGGAAGCACCGGATGGCCGTTTCAACCAGGCCTGTTGTGAGATATCAACTCATTGAAGACAATGGTGTACGGTGGCGAAATTTTGTGGATTGGTTGAAGTTACACATTAATATCATTGGATACCGGCCAGCTCAGTGGTCTAATGGTTAAGCGCTGGCGCGCGAGACTGATAGGTCTTGGGTTCGAATCTTGCGAGGGGCGGGATCATCAATGCTCACTTCTGAGGAGTCTCACACTAAGAAAAAACGATCGGCCAGTGTTTGAAGGTTTTCCGTGGTGTTCTAGCTTTAATTGACTCATGATTTCAACTATTGATATTTCTAAAACCTCCACAAAACCCCTTGTGATAATAATAATAATTGACAGAAGAAATATTGTGTTTATATGTGATTATTGAATTTGAAAGGAAATCTAAAAGTAATAGATTTGTAATGGATGGTCTTCACCAATATCAAAATTATATTATCATATTTATTCTTGTCTATTAGTAATTTCACTTCATAATAAAGATTTCGTTTGTTTGGTTACATTAAATTAAACTGATATCTAGTTTCAATCATCTATTTATTGATGGTAGTGAAAAACATTGAGCTACTACAGTAACATGTCTAGAAACAAAACAATAACTACTATTGTTTAATGAAAAATCAATATGTAATCTAAATCAGTTTACGCTTGTTGAATGACTGTAGTTTATGTTATTACTGAATGTGATTTTGATTGAGGGTATAGAACTTCATACAATTCTGGTGTTATTTTATATGACATCAGGTGTAAAATTAATGTAACTCTTGCATATAAACGTTTTGAAAGGTTTTTTAAGGACGTTTTGATCAAATTCTGTCACAAATGAAGCGACGGTATCGTTACCTGATAATTTTTCAAATCTTGTCCATTTCTAAGATAGTTCCATAAAAACTATCGACCAGAAAAGATGAAGTTTTGTTTCTTAAATCAATGCAAAATATCGACAGCTTTTTCAAGTAAGTTACATTGTCTATAGTCACTAGTTATCAATGAACTCTGCGATATTGGGAGAAAGGAACTTATTGAAATAATAATATTCATTTAGAAGTAGATTTACAGAATTCACTACAATATTTTTTTATGAAAATTAATTCTAAGGTAAGATCATAGCTGGTAAACATTACAGAATCTAAGCCACTTATTTTAAATTTGACCTTACACGCCATGATCTGGCCATACTTGCGCTACGCTTTGCTAAAGGTTGTACTCCCCAAGTATACACTAACCTAAATGAAAATTAATAAGACGATAGTTATTGTCGGGAGCCGTAATATTTTTGACCATAAACAAGGGTTGGAGAGTACGCGAAATCTAGGCTCTCTACTGATTACTTAGGAGGAGCCGCTCATGTGAACAGTAGTGAGAAACATGACTGGTGATCGACCGTAAGGATTCATATAATTAAGTCTTATAAAACGAGGAATGTCAGAAACAATATTGAATACCAATAGTAATTATTTTATCATTACAACCTAATTATTCCAGAAGTACATTAATTGATTGAGATCACGAATCGATTAATGTAAGACTACGATTAAAACCTGGAAAACTAAAGAAAGCTAAACACTTCTTATATTTTCATTCGGTGAATAATTTTAACATAAAGTGATGGTGTAGATGATGAAATATTTTGAGCTGCCAATTATACCTAAAGTTATGATATTGTATTTTTCCATAAATATCAGGGATTATTACAAAAGCAATCGCTTACACACGTGAACCAGTGTGTGTAATTTTAAATGGAACTGTAGCCTATCATGTAAGGCGAAATAGAAACAAAGAATGTAGATATACGATATATCATTCAGCGTACGTGGATAGAAGATAACTGCATTTCTGAAAGTTTGAGAATGTTGAATCACCAACTATTCTTGATGAAAATTATTTCAATTAGTGAAAATAACGGAAATCTTCAACATAGAAATATCTGCTTAGAATCTGAGCAGCAATATTTTGAAAATATATACAACACATCAGATGGATTATCAGACTGTATTGCCCTATGGGCTAGTAGTGATATTTGTAAATATTTCAACTTCATGCATAAGACGATTTGAATTCAGATCTATATCCTTCCCTTAAAACCTATTCTATTCGTGGCTCTTCATGTTGAAATGTAAGATTCGTTAGACGGTAGGTAAGTTCAAACTGATGAAACCACCAAAATCGATCATAGTTAATATTCAGTAAATATAAAATTTCTACTAACTATGAAGTTGATAGAAATTCACTTTTGTCAACTATCAAACTACATCTTTATCTAAAGCAGTGTTAACATAGGGCACCATTCCATCAAAGTGTAGCGAATTCATCTTTCAGTATTCAGCATAAGTACTGTAACAAGCGTATATGCTTATTTTTCTGTTCATTCTGTGAATGAGCGCTGCATATAACCGTACAATTTTAATTTAGGCCTTCATTTCAGGCTCAAACTTTGTTGCTTTCTACTGACAAGTTTTGGTGCGCTATGATGGCGTGGTCATTTATATATACGGCTTTCAATTACTGAAATTAAATCACCAGTCAAAATTAAGCTCTGACATGCAGACTCGTATACTAAATTAATGTAAAAATATTCGAAAATACATTTTTATTGAACACTGAAAAAAAGATAAGTATGTCAAATCTGAAATATTATTCGTGAATTTTTCAATAAAGGTCTGAAGTGCACTTGAAACTCTACACTGCTACACTCTAGTTTTGTTTACAAGAATGTTTTGATTTCACGTCTTTGTTTTTGGACATTGTTGATGATTATTCTTACTATTAGATGAAAGTACAATACAAGCGCTTACTTAGTTATCGATTTATCATTTTGCTCGCTCTACAGTTTATAGGATTTTCCTGCATATACTGTTCTTCCCACGCGTCTGAATTGCAATCTATTTTCAAGATAGATGCAAAACGAACAAAAGATAAAGACCATTGGTGACTGTATTTTTCATACTTATATCGAGTAAATAATAAGTACAGCAGGACTAAAATATATAAACGAACCAATCAGATATGCAATAACAAGTCTTGAATTTCGGCGCAAAGTTCGTTCATACACTTGACTAAATAGCGTTTCCGTATTATAGCTGATGTCAGTTTGTGATGAAAACCCTAAATCAAATTGTGGTGTTTGAACGAACTAATGATAATTTTGTACTTGTTGATTGCTCGATTTCAAATTCCAAACACAATACATTCGTTTGTGCTTGTGTCTTACTTCTTAGTTCAATTGCGTTAATTCTGGGATTCCTAGTTCATACGATAATTCAAATAATTTCAAATATTATACTGCCGTCGCGATGGAGCCTGCGATGGGAAATTTAGATATTCATTCAACTTCTGAAGCTTTTGAGGATTATTTCGAAAGGTTCGAAATCTGGGCTATGACCAAGGATGAGGTTGTTAATATTGTAGCACATTTCCTCACATTCTTCGGAAAAGAAGCACACAGCTTATTAAGAACTCTGGCTATGCCGGAAAAGCCTATCACGCTTCCTTATACAACTCTCAAGGAACTGCTGCTAGACTATGTTAATTATACAAAGTTCGAATGCGGTAAAGGAGGGAAATCTCGTAAAATGATTTATGAGGATATAAAAAATTCCACTACATTACGTCATCCCGACCCAGTGCATATTCAAAGCTATGCAGATAATTCATTGAGGAGGTGCGATACAGTTCACGAAGATGGGGGCAAGTTTGGTCAATGTTTGTCCTGTGGCAGGTTCCACTGTTTTAATTCATGTAAATTTCGTAATTCTAAATGCTTTAAATGTGGTGATATTGGACATATTCAGTCAGTCTGTAATACTAATGTTCATCTTATTGTAACTAATATTAGGACTTGTAATTCTGATTCTACTGAGTCAAGTATTTATAATGATGATTTATCTTTATCAACGATTGAAATAGACAGTGTACAGTCACACAGCAGTTCAGAGTTAAATGAGACTCAGAATTCTCGCGAGACAACAGTTTCTAACCAATCGATTTATCAGATTTCTCATGTTGTTGTACTAAATATGGCTTTTCCTAATGACTCACTCATTCCTGAAGAAATTCTTTGCAAATCTGAAAAAAATATGTTGAGTGAACATAACTATAATCGAAAACCGGATGTACTTTTGATGGATGTTGATTTTTCTAATGATCCATTACTCTGCAATGACATTCTCAATAAATTTCATGAAAATATTTCAGAAGAATCAAATCCTGATATCATATCATATATTACCTATCCTCATAATGTGTTTGATCCTTGTGAAAAACTTGTTCAATGCGAAGCACGTGTACTAAATGACCTCGATTTTGATTACAATTCGGATGATTTCATATCAGTTGCTATTCATCCTTATCACAAATCCACTTCCAATGTATCAATGTGAGAAATATGTTTTGAATGAAGCCACATTATTCATAACTTGGGGATATAAAGATCCAACATTATTTCGTGGTGGAGGATAGTGTTGAAAAATCTATGGTTCGAATTCTAGATATTATTGATTTCATTACAAAATCGACAAGCTGATTGTATACAATTTCAGGACCCAAGTGAGTCTGTTCCGATTTCAGTTGTAAATTCTAATACTAATGAGTGTATTCTAGATAATACAGAGTTTTTATCCAATACAATGTCGGACAGACTCATGATGAACTTAGGAAGAAGAAGACGTACAACCTATTACAGACAATCATATTCCAATTCAAGCTGTGTCGGATGTGGTGTTTGAATTAACTAGTGATTCTTTAGTACTTGTGGAATTCTCGATTTCGAATTCCAAATACAATACATTCATTTGTGCTTGTGTCTTAATTTTTAATTCAATTGCATGAATTCTAGGATTCATAGTTCATACGGTAATTAAAATACGCGTGAATAACATGCGAATCCCTAAATTATTATTATAATTCATTACACTGGTTTATAACCCTCATTTACTACTAGTTAGCAGGCGGACATTCTAAAGGTCACTATAGCGTCGCTCATAGGTCATCCATAAATTATAGACTCACGACAATCACTTTGTCCACTATTCCTCGTCTGATCTACATTGAAAAACCAGAAACGTCCAAGTGTGTTTCATGTAACAGAGTGGCTGCTCCGAAAAAAACCTACAAAACGTTTTGTATAAGAGTATTAGTTTCTTTGAATAATTTCCCATGTTTTGCATACATTAAACTTTCATATTTCCCAGTCTTCGTCGACTAAATCACTACTATTTAGTTTTGATTGAAGATTGCTTTATTATTTCCTTTTGTTATTTTGTGATCTCGGAGCGCTGACAACCAAGGTTATGATTGAACTAAAAATTAAAGAGAAAAAAATATTGACCACTGTTGCTTTCTGGTTTTCTGCCAGCAACATTTATCAGTTTGTCTGATTCTTGAAGACGTAAATTTGACCCCATTTTGATGGAAAGATTCTTACCTACTATCAAGCGCTAAACAAATTTATTTGTTAGCCACTTTCCTTTATATAGGAAGCTACTTTGCATCAAAGAAACGTTTTCAATATACTGGGTTGACTGCATTGTCGGAACATTTTGCAATTTCCATATATTCTCTTGATAAAATAATAGCATAGGACAAACTACGCACTATGTTTTTTTATGTTGTCAGTGGATGTGGATGACTTGAAGGAGCATTTAGACACTACACAGAAGAACAAAGTAGCTTGTTATATTTCAGTAAATCTTCATTTGGTCAGGTCTTTTTGTACGTCCAGAAAAAATATTAGAATTTTTGCCGGTAAAGCCTTTGCTTTAATTCTGACTTGACTGTTGGTTCATTCGTGACCAACAAATTACGCGTTATGTAGTCAAAGAATTTACTAGTTAGTATACTAAATAAGAAGTAAGAACTTTGTCCATGCTAAAGTTAAACGCTGAAGTAGAAAATACTCCTTCTCCATTCAGCGAACAACCAGGTGTGGAGTTTATGATTTGGTACTATCTTTGAAAGCGAAACAATACGAAGGACTTGCAAGAGTTCACGTTAATGCTTTAAAACTAGTCAAACTATTTCACTATATTTATCTAGTTTCAATATAGCACATTCATTTTAGTAAAACTTTGACAAAGTCATTTTGTGCCCTGTTTAATCTGTTTACGTTTCGTGCATTAATGGGAGATTATCGTTCCAGGAATAATACCACATCTTTGAGTATATAATTTATTAATATTTCTCTTCTCACCGTTAAATATACTTAGGTTTCTATCTGGAGGCATCGGTGATCCACTGCAACTAGATATAGAAGCCGATTAAGCGAAAAATTTTGTCCCGTGCAGAACCATTCGTATCATCCGAATGTTTCTAACAATTTTATACAAACACCTGGTTTTTCTATATGTTTGCGACTTGAAGTTTTTATTGCATTTTTGATTTTAAGTGTGCGAAACATGAGCCTGGTTCTTGAAGATGGAATGCAGTGCAGCGATTATGACACTTGTTATTCAAAAATGCATATTTATATTATGTCTGCACATAGATAATATTCTACGTCATTCTCACAATGAATTTAGGATTGATTTACATAGTGGACATCATGTAGTGCAGTATGAATCAGTTCATTACAAACAATGACTATCAAATTAATGTTTTGAAATTATTATCTCATGAAAATGACAATCAAGTTTTAGAAATATCTGAGGGAAATTACATGGAATTGGACGCTCACAATAGTTGATATCTTTGTCCAAAGAAAGTAGCAGAATCAAAGTGAGCGCCTATTGGTCTTCCTCGCTGTGCACATTTAGAAATAATATTATGATATTGAGGGTGATTGAGCTTACTGTTAAAAAATACACATAAGCCTCGTTAAACGAATACTTGAATAGTTCATCAGTCGACTGTCGGAGACTAAAGTGCAGCGAAGAAAACGTAAGAGATAGGAAAATGTACTACTAAATAGACAATGAGCTCATAGCTAGTGATCAAGGTTTGTCATGCGTATATTCTGTGATTCTCATTTGTGTTAACGAATACAATAGAGGCTGCTGGAGGATTGTGCAACCTGAAGTTTATGTTGATAAGTTATTCATTTTCACTGTAGCAAATACTAAAACAATGATTACTATGTTATCCGTGCACTAATTCATAGGCGAAATCCTTATCTAGAAAATGCCCGAAGCAAATTTGGCTAAAGTGTACGATAAAACTCCAGACACAGGGACCAAACGGTACGTTCTACTGTCTGTTTCTTAGTCAAGAATAAGGTGAACTCATTACTTAAACTAGCATATGCTTGACCGTGGAGTATTTTAGCAGACAACACTTAAAATGAAATACATACCCTTAAGCTCATTTGATGTTCTGGAGCATGGCAACTGAACTTTGGCTTGTGTGAAAGGAATGTTCTTACTCCTGCTCATAGAAACACGGTAGTGACTATTGTTTGACGGGAGGATCATTGGAATGGAATATTGAATCAAAGCAACAAACTGAGATACATCTGTATATCAGTGATGGGATGAAAACAGGCTGTGATAAATCCTATATTTCAGCTTTTAAAGTGGAATCGGAATTACAGACAAGATCACTGAATACCTTGTGAAACTAAACGAAAAGCGAAATTGGGGGAATGGCAGTGATCTACACCAATTCCTTTCTAGGGATTGCTTAAAATGAGGTCTTACATCCGTAAGAACATTCAGCTTCCTGCCCACAACCGAATATGCAGTTGAACTCGTCAAAGACTACACATCACTCATTCGAAATGTATTTCTTACGAGTTCCATTACGTAGTAGCGGATTATTTACAATTTACTTTTGTGGATTGACGTATTTTCCTGTTACTGGATACAATACTTTAAAACCATCTATTTTCTCAATATCTTAATGATCCTAGGGATAAATTTAATTACACTATGTTCTAATTTGTCGAGTCACTCCCCAGTAACGTTACATAAGACACATTGATTCGCAAAGATAAATCATCACATTGGCCATTTCGCGATGAATAAAGACTAGACAGTAATAATTCCCTAACAGATATGATGATTCTCTGAAATGCTTCACAATAAAGTGTTCATTGTTTAGTTTTTCGAATTCCAAGGTCGCAAACAGCAAATTTTCAAAGACTTCAAGAAATCATGTGTGGATTTCGCTTGGTGAAGATTGTGGGTCGCTCGTGCACCAATCTAACTGTTCGTGGATATCAAAAAATGAGTTGTGATACAATCAATCCTCATGTGGTGAAGCTTCAGTATGCTGTCCGTGGACCGATAGTACTTAGGGCTCTAGAATTAGAGAGAGAAATATCCCAAGTTAGATCATTTTAGCTATTAATTATAATCAGGGGTCAAAAAGAAGATTCAACAAAATTATCCGCTGCAATATCGGGGACTGTCATGCGTCTGGTCAAAGGCCCATCTCATTTATTCGTGAAGTTTTGTGTGCCGCGACAAATACGCATATTATGGATACCAACTTAGTTCAGGACGATGCTAAATTAAGAGCCAGGAGATTTTTGGACAGTTGTGGTGGAAGTGTTGGTAAGGCATTTGAATAAACTTGGTTTTTTGACCAAACCATATCAATTATTCTAAGTGTGATTTTACATGACGTATGTTAACGTTATCTCATTCACTTAAAATGTTTAATCGAATGCTGTTGGTTACTAGTCTAGCGGTTCTCATTCCCCTAGTCTCATTAATAACACCCGGGAGTCCCTTGGAAACTAATTTAGTCCATCAACTGTGTGTATATTAATAAAATTAATTCATCTAATATTAGTCCTAATTTGAATCAACTAGCTCGTTCAGCGATTTCATTTTCTATCAAATAGAGTGGGTCTTTCTACGAAGTCCTGACGTATGCTTTCTGTTCAGCATCATTATGTGATTTCGTTTAAATTTTTCGATATAACGCTAGATATACCAAGTTAGTACCGCCATTCATTTTCATTACACTTATATGTCTGGTAATATGCCTTTAATAATTCAAAACACTAAAACTGATGATTAGATTTATCCTAGCAAAAGCGAGCGACACGTTGGTGTCGAACGACAGTGATGTCAAGTTTTCCTAAACATTATGTACAGATAATTTGCGTCAAACCAACAGGTAACTGGCAAGTAAGGGGAAAATATCGAGGAAATACTACTATCGGTTACTCACAAACGTAAACGAGGTTGATTGGCAAGTTGATTATCTATTTTATGGACGGGCATACTAAGAAATATTATGAATAATTACTATTTTAAACTTATTTTTGTGGATTGTTTACCATTGCAACAGTTCCTTTCGGTGATTTCATTGTAATTTTTACTTGAATTGGGAATTCTATAAGTATTCATCAACAAACAAAGTAATACCCCTTCATGTAATATTCAACTAGTTAGAGTTTTTACTTTTTGAGACAACAGATGAAGTTATTCACAAGAGATTTTGAAAATAACTAAATGACATGAGTAAGTAAAAATATTGACCTGGGGCGACAATACATTCAAAACTTAATAGGAGCCCAGTGGATAATTTTTAGGAAGAATTTCAGGTTCGTCAAATGATTGGTCATAAAAAGAAATGTTAACTACTGTATTCAACATCAATATCCTAGCAAGTTAACCAATATCTTCAAACTTGAAGATGTAAGTCTTCATGCTCGTATGTTCCTTTTGCTAAAGATACATAGTATTATAGCTCAGTTTTTTTGTAACGTTTGGTTTTAAGTAGTTCTGCTTAAGTTATTTCGTGATAAATTTCACTTTCAGACAGATTGGTCTATTTTGCTTTGCAATCCCTGTAGGTTTGCTGAATCTACAGACAGGCCACATTCGTTTATTCCCACTTATATTCAGCTAAGGTCAACACGACTTACTATATTGTTGCAGATTACAATTCACTAATGAAGCGTGATAGTGTAAAATACGAAAGGGTTTTAAATAAACGGAATTCAAATACGTAAATACTCTGTCACAGCTGTGACTAATTTAGGATACATTCTCTGATCAACAACTCAAATTATAATTGTTTGGTCGTCTTCAAGTCATATTATGTTCCTACTTCAGTCAGTCTCGGACTCCAGTGGTTTCAACTAACTGAAATTCACCGTCTTATTGGTGCACTTAACTTATGCAGTTGAACTTTGGTATTGTTTTCCTTCACCTAAATTAGAATTGTTGTCTTAATCCCACCCATGAAGATTCCTCTGGACTTTTAATTTACTAATAGTTCACCTTTGAAGTTGAAAATATTATGGTTTCAGTTGTTGACCAAAATAATACTGTTGTGAATGTTTGGTAGTTAAAATTAAAATACCGCTAAGCTTTATGAGTCAGTCAGTAACAACGTAGATCTGTTGTTAACAAAGTGTAGACTAACAGATGCCCAATAACTTTATTACCTATGGACGTATAGTTAATTTTTCATATCATAGGAGTCTACAGCCAGTCTACAGGCGTAGAAGTTGTTCGCGAAGATGTTGCACAATACATAAAACAACGCGATCAGTTACCAGCTAATCCCCAAAATATTTTCTTATCCAATGGGGCAAGTGAAGCCGTTAAGGTAAGTATGATTACTTTTATTGTTTGTTAATTACCGATTTGGTATTCATGTGCACAGGAATTTATATTTCCACTTAGTGAAATCATTGAGTCGTGTGCTTGAGATAGCCGTAAACTTATTACAATATAGTTCGTTCCCTGAAATTGGAACTTGTACTCGAACAAGGAAAACCCAACACAATTTGTAGCTTTAAGGGAACAATATAGTTGTATTTAATAAACTAGAATTTCTCTGGCTTGTTCAAAACCTACTTTGTGAATCGCGAACAAGCTAGTACGTGAAGACAGGAGAAGAATGTAAATACATATGAATTGGCTTTATTAAATTTTGATAAAGAATGTGAAAATGTTTAAAGTATTCATCGATTATGATAAGATATCTAAAGATTAAAATAAAGTCAGGACTTTTGTCTTCCTTTCTGGGTTTTTGTTGTAAGCTCCTTAAACGTATATTCGAATCTATATTGGAGGTATGTTCTGCATTGTCTGGAATTGACTCACTTGTTTCAGAAGTAATAATATGGATGCGACCGAATTCATATGGGTTCTTGAAGCATATTTGATCAAGACGACGATTTAGTATACTCAAATCGTCAGAAACAAAATTCTTAAGATTTTCTTGGTCGTGGGAGCGGAACTTTTAGATGCAATAACTAGTTTAGGCACTTATAAGATACAGTAATCAATTTGTTGAAACTTTCTTTAACTACCATTAAAGGAAGTTCTACTTCAAGTGTTTTAGGGTCAAATATCGATTATCCACTTCCGTTCATCAGAGACTTACAAGTCATGAACTCGAAATTTTCATCATTATTCCGCAACTTTTATCATCTGAAAGCTGGAAGTTTACGTCCAGTAATATTCATGATAAAGACCAAACTTCCAAAGAGAAAAGATACCCAAACAATTGTGTTAGCTGTACAAGAAGACTAAGCTTCAGATATCAGTAATTAGTAAAACTGTACATAACGAAACTTTCCCAGTGGTCCACTTTAAAACAGGATACTCACGCAGCGCAAAGAACAATTTGTACGAAAGAGTTACTGGCATTCAGCTACACACCAGTTACCTTATTTGAATAATTATGTCTAGCCTCTCAGTCTCATCTAAGTTGGAAAGTCCATAACTGTCTTAGACAGAATCAATAACGGAAAACATTGATATTATAATTCCAGCTTTTGAGCGTCATTACTGATTAAACTGACTAGTATCAGTTAGAGATTTGGAGTGGAACGTACTTCCGCCTGGCTTATGTTAATCACTGGTTGTTTCACCTCATGAGGGGAAGCAAAAAATCGTTGTGTTGTTCCGATGACACAATAGATGGGGAACTATCTCAACTTCAACAAATTCTCACTAGAAATGGTTATCCACCAAGATTCGTCGATAGCAACTTAACACTTAGACTTCATCAGGAAAAAGCAACGACAGTACAGAAGAAAACTGTTTATGAACATGGAATTTAAAGGAGATACGGCTGCTAAAATCTTAAACGGATTTCATAATCATTGAATAAAACATTCTACGCAGCTAAGCTCCGAATTATTTTGTCTAACCAACCTACCATTTGGGATGTGTTAAGGATAAACTTCCGCTTTGGGCCACATCAATGTGTATCTATAAGTTTACTTGCTCATGTGGGACACGTTACATAGGTCGAACAAAGCGATCACTTTCCAAACGCATCTCGGAACACCATCCGGCTTGGCTCTTAAAAGGAGAATGTAAAACAATTACCAGTTAGATACAGGAGCATTTAATTAGCTGTGGACACATCACTCCAAAGGAACTGAATCGAAGGGGGGGTCGAATCAATATTTTATGCACTGCCAAGGCATTGGCAATCCATGAACTCAAGCCTGAACTTTGAGTGCAGAAACGATTTGTCCAACTTCTCATCCTTCCTTGGCCCTAATTCTTTTGATGGGTATGTTTCTGGGTTTTTCTCTTCTTTTTCTGCTTGTTCTTCTGCACTTTAATTTGATTATGATTGAATATTTTAAATTACTGTTTTTCATTTTAAACTCTAATGAGTTATTATTACTACCTTATGCATCTCTTCTTGATTATTATTCAGTTTATTATTATGACCTCTGTGTTTGTCGCTTTTCTTTTTATCTGTCAATTGGACCCATAAAATATTTTCTTCCTAACCCCTTGATTAGTACGTAACCTCGTTTGTTATTTATTCTCGAATCCACTTTTGTGATGCAATCTGTTCTATCCTCCTACAGACATATATTTTCCATATAACTATATATACGAATGTACAGCTTAAGCAAATGATTCCGTCGAAAAGAAAATTTTCTTCGCTGAATTCTCTCTATATTGTGTTCCTCTTTTGAAGATTCTTGTGGTGTTGTGTATAATGATTACTACCAGAAGCTTCATGTACCCTTCATCAACTGTTTGTTTAATCAGTCAGTCAGTCAGTCAGCTACAACGTAGGACCAGGCACATATGTACATCGGTCCAGGTTGTCATACCGCATCAACACAACAAGATGAACACCAGATTCATAACAGTGGTTAGGTATAAGGTGGTAATATATAAGAGAAAGATTGCATATAGAGATATAGTACAAGCAGAAAGAATTGGTTCGTAGAAAGAAAGATATGAAGCGATTTTAATCTCATAGTTTAAGTGAAGACAGGGAGTGTATACACCGACGCCATTGTGATCGATTCTGAGCCATGTCACCAAGAGTCTCCAACCATTGGTTACGATAGTCACGCGGACCCCAACCAAGTAGTCTGCATCTACCAACATGGCTCAGACTAGAAGTTAATGACTTCAAGCACTGATGCCACGTTTTGGTTTGGCCGCCCCTAACTTTCTTCCAACCATTTCCAATACCGGATAGCATTGCACGTCGTGGTAATCGGTGTTCAGGCATACGTAACACGTGGCCCAACCATCTCAGTCGATGAAGATTCATAACCTCATCAACTGATTTACCATCCTTTCCTTTGTTTAATAATCGGTTATTCATCTGATAAATATATAGTTGAAGCTAGTTCAAAATATTTTATTGTTTAACACAATAATTTAGGAAGATTATAAACTTACTGTTATTCACATAATGTCTGAGAGTGGGATGAATCTGTCTTATACCATTTCTTAAATTAAAATCTCACTAAAAACATGTGGAAACTGATAGGTTCAATAATTTGCAAATTCTTCAATACAATTTTATTCGTTGCCTAATGTTACAACAAATTTATTTCGCCCTTTTTAAGATTAAAGAAAGTCCAATAATTTTCGTTCGTAGCTTCTCTCACGTGAATATCATACGATCTGTATACTATATAAAGATAGTATAATTCTATTGAAGTTCATATATACAGTGCTGTAAATGTCTTCTGTACCGTCATACGGTTATATGTCATGATTATAAACGATAAAGTTTAAAAAGCAATATGAATTGTTAACAGTTCATTTTTTTCCCAACAAATATCTCATTTGACTTAAAAATCCAATTATATATATATATATATATATATATATATATATATATATATATATATATATATATATATATATATATATATATATATATATATATATATATATATATATATATATATATAATCTTTATATTTCCTTTAGTCGATTCTTCAGTTGATATCCACTGGAGAAGATGGATCCAAACGTTCTGGTATTATGGTCCCCATACCTCAATATCCTCTTTATTCAGCAACAAATGCTGAATATAACGCCTATCAGGTAAACTGATCGATTAATGTATACGTTCACCATTAACAACATTTATATTGAAAAACTAATTTCGAGGTTCTAATCCATATTTATTAGTCTGTTTATAACACATCATTCAGTGTGATAGTTTACTAAATAATATTGCTTTTCAGAGAAAGTTTAGCTTCCAAAACATGATGTGCTGTAATCCCCTTAAATATATCCTGATGACAGTTTTTCAACTATGCTATTATTCTTAAACAGAGTTTTTTTAACCCTAACTCTGTCAATCAATAAGATAGTGTTTCATCATTGTTGTTAGTGAGCATCTAATTCTTACACATAACTAACTATTCACATGAGCGTGTTGTGGCATAGGCTGACCCACATTTACAAATGATCCGTAACAAAAGCGTTGTGGAGCAAACTGAATACAGAAATAAAACCAATCTATGTACCTTGACTTTATCTCATTTTTATAATGAATAAACTTCGATTCATATATCAATAACAATTTTTTTGAAAATGAAGGGTTTTATTCTTAAATTTAATTGACCACTATTGACATTCGTCTTTGATATTGTAGTATGCCTGAATCATATTTTACTCACCCATCAGTGCATGCTCAGCAAACCATGTAAACGTAGTCATAGTAACATTGATGACATAGTTTTATACTCTATTATTCAGATTAAATATTTCACGTATGTCTGTACAAATAGGTAAAACTATCGTTTTCTGACAAACCAATTACATTTGAGATAATGGCTCTTGTATATTTCCACTAAGTTCAAAACGCGATGACAGGATAGCTTGCACCGTAATAGGAGCAAGTAAAGATTACTCCAAAAACTTTTTTCATCCCACTTATCTATATTTTCCTCTCGAATTCCATCTTCTATGTCTAAACTTTACTATCACCACTAATATTGTTACTATCTTTGCTACTCTGGGATTTACTACAACAATTGCATCTTGCTGTGCTATTATGGTATGATAACCCGAATCGATGCGCACATGTAACACATTCTACGTTACGTATAACTGACTTGTTAATAAAAAAGGTTTTTGCTGAGTTACTTTTACCATAACACTAACAATTTTTTGACATTTCCTTCTTCAGTTCCCTCAATGTGATTTCCACCATCCAACTCAGAGAATAAAACTTCCAAAATGATTCTTACTTTCTAAGTAGAGATGGATGGTGGCTAGCAGTGAAATCCAGGGTACGCGTTTCTTGCAGTGCAGAAATGGATTCTTACTTCTTGACTAGATAATATATTTCACATAATCTACAATAAATATTCTTGATATTAGTTCTCCAAGTAAGCGACAATCAATCCGTATGAATTTTTTGACTTGAGAAAAAGTGTTAACGCTCACTAAAAGTGGATTATGTGCTATGACTCACTGATCCATATATACACTGTTCTTATTAGTCCATACTAGATCAATTAGTACTTTGGTCAGATTGAATAGATCCAGATATGAACTCATGGTCTTTTCAGTTGAATATATGTCATTAACCTAAACGCAGCTGTACTTTATTAAAATATAAGTCTATCGAGTCTATCGTCAGAAAGACAGCAATACGTAAGTATAATTTCTCTAGAAATTCCTAGCTGGATTTACTGAACATTTAAACGGAGACTGATTATATTTTTAAATATGTTTTCAATATGACAGAGACTTGTCCATACGAGTCTTAGTCATAATAAATAACAAACTTCATGTTTACTCTTCGACGTTTGTCGTAAAAACCAAAGTCGAATTACTATAAGAATTGTAAAACTTCAATTTATAGCTTCAATGCACTGCTATATAATTACAAAAAAATTCACATACTCTAATCAAATCGTTTTAAAATCTGTTTATTTTTCTCATTAAGATTGATTACTACTTGGATGAATCAAATGGATGGGACCTAAGTATTGAACAGTTGGAAGAAGCTTTAAAAAAATGCAATAATAAATGTGTTCCACGTGCTTTGGTAGTAATCAATCCTGGTAATCCAACAGGTCAATTACTATCAAAAGACACAATTACAAACGTTTTAAAATTCGCTTACAAACATAATTTAGTTGTGTTAGCCGATGAAGTTTATCAACATAATATTTATTCACCAGATACAGGATTTATCTCATTTAAACGCGCTTTATATGATATTGGCGGAAGGATTTCCAGTGAATTACAGTTAGCATCATTTATGTCATGTAGTAAAGGCTATATGGGAGAGTAAGTTGTTTTTAGAGTATATGTAATTAGTTATGACTAGAGTTTTACATCATTTAGTTTCATTGGATGTTAATTGACTACTATATCCTTAATCATCGCTTACTAAATATTATATATAGCTCCTGAACTAACAGCTATAACACAATAATCTCATATTTGATGTGATATGCATTAAGATATTCACGATAAAAATAGTAAGGTCCATGCGTTACTGATAACCAATGACCTCATAAGTCTCAGTTACTATCTGCAAGAAAGTATATATCTATACATAATTGCAGTTACTAGAGTAAGAGACTAGGAATGTTGTCCTCAGTTATCCCCTCGACGACCACTCCAGAACTTGTAAAAGTCATCATCAAATATCTTTTAATCATCATAATAATAAATACAAGTTAATTAGTTATCTGATAGTTTACCTTGTATATCAATATTACTTAGTAAAATATTACCAGTTTTATTGTGTACTATTGTTATTTGAAACTATACGTTATTCCATCTGACTAGTTTCAATCTATAATCGTCCCAGTTTGTAAAAAAATAGGATAAAAATCCTCTTATGATAAGTACTGAGGAATCAGTCTAACTAACATAATTTCTAAATTACTAGCTTGTATAATTATCCGCAGCTTACATGTGACTAAGAAACAGCTAACCTGTAAAAACCAGACTTGTTTCACACCTGGATTTGTATTTATAGATCAAATACGTGGGCTTTGTTAAGTTTTCTTTTCATTTAGACATACTAATCCCCCATCCCTGACTAGTTGTATCCCTTAACCTTTAGTTGGTCAACAGTTTTACAAGTGTCTATTTTTTAAAAAGTTTATCAATCGACTATACCAACTTACTGAAATGTTTTGCTCGAAAATATGATGGGTTGTCAACTGAATTAGCTAGATCGAGTAGTTTTTTTTCTTTGAATCACATTTTCTGTGCTTAGTTTGTTAAGTTTTTCACTGCTACTTGTACCTATAAATCTTTTCTATAAATTCTGTCTCGTTGTACTATGATGTGGTGATAGGATGGTCTCATGTTGTTTATGAATAAGTGGACTGATTTATCATTCGAAACTATTAAATATTATTGATTTGTAGTTTATTATCGATGAAGGTTTTACAAAACAGTAAGCTGGTGTGTATATCAGCAACTCGTCCTTTTATAGTTCAAGAAAACAATAATGACATAATGAAGTATTTGCGCTTGACCACACTTAATATATGTATAAAAACTAGTGAAAATGTCATGTTTATAGAATACAGTGTCTGTTGTGCAATCCACAATCGATGTTGCTCCTTAACTTGAACATGTATCACTATGCCTAGAAGTTGGAGATATTTTAGTGACCCGTGGATCTGACTCCAATTAGATCGTACGAATGTTTGTTATCACCTATTCTCGTATATAATCGTCGACCTAAATCACGTTAGTCAATAACGGAATTAAATAACAGATTGAAATCATGAGTCAGTTGAAGCTAGACCAGCACATCCACGATCGTGCACCACGTGGGGCTCGAACCCAGGACCTACTGGCTTCGCGTGCGAGCACTTAACCACTAGACCACTGAGCCGGCATCCAACGGTGTTAATGTCTAACTTCAACCAATCCACGAAGTTGCGCCACCGTACACCATTTCAATTTGTGAAATTTCTAAAATCTCCACAAAACCCATTCTGGAATTAAATAAGTCAAATAACGAGAATGGGATTTTGAATACATATATTTTGTATATGAAGTGAATGGAGTAGAAGGAAAAGAAAATGACCCAGTGCGGAGATGGCTGGTAAGCCAACTCATTTTTAGTCAAACGTTACTCAACATTTATAGTCAGACCAAATAAACTACAGACATGTGGTGAGTCATGGGATATGATATACGCTCATATAAAAACAATCAAGAATGACAATCGATTAATTGACAAAATATGACTCAAGTAGGATGAATATATTGGTTTGTCCAAAAAATAGAATAAGGTATATGGGCTTAAAATCATGACTGACACTACAATATAAGCGCTTATATATTTAAGCTTCAGTTCACATCTTGGGATATGTGCACTAGTCAGGTTTTGTTAACCGATATCTAGTTTCCACTAACCAATTTTCTAATGAGGACACAAAATTCAATGATTTGATATAAAATTACACTGACGGTTAAAAACAATCTGTTTAATATGCGTCATATGAGGTTGTGGTGAGATTGTAATGTGTAAACAAACCAATGAAAGTAAAGATAGCAATTATTAGTTTCTGGCACGAAATTCATCCATCCATATGGTTAAATAGCATTTTAGCATTATCGTTAGTGTCAACTGATGCTGAAACCCCTAACTGTTATTCCTAATCCTAATTCCATACACTAATTTATAACCGTATCTTGACCCTAGTAAATAGGTGGACTTTCTCAAGGTTACCGTAACGTCGCTCAAAGGTCGTCTATAAATAATAGTCTCACCACGATTATTTATATTGCCATATATTTTAGTAATACAATCAACTAAATCTTTTCATTCATTCTCTGTTATTAAATTTCACATACACGAATAAATATTGAAGCCTATGTTTAAGAATTTGTCTTATTTTAGTAAAAGATTATGAAATATTTAATCACATTATAACCCTGAAGTTACTGGAAAAAAAGTAAACAGACAATGTTTTCTTTGTTTCTGAATTGTAATAAGGAATTCTCCAAAATATTGACAACAAATAATATCTAGCACGATACACAATTCATTTATGACATACAAAAATGTGTGTGTTACAGTTTATCAATCACTGACGGAAGCTTTTCCGTACACATATCAGCTCTAATTGTTAGTAATATCAACCTGCCTATTTGTTTACATATTATAAGGAACTAAGTTTACATTCACGAATACCTATTCCTCCCCCCATATTTTTTTTCGTAAATGTTGTTTATTTTCAAATAATTCAATATACATGATTGTAACCTATTGTTTAGTCACAGTCGAACAATACACATGGATTGAATAAACTGATTTTGTTCTCTAATCTTAACATTCTATTTAAAATAGGCAATATAAAACAATTTTATAGGCTTTTTTATTATATAGACCATCTAAAATGATTGGACAAATTTGATCTTTACATAAAACACTTATTTCTGTATATTATTTAGAAATTATGAAATTCAATTATATCGTTGAAATAAAATCAACTTTGAGGCTATAGAATTCTGTTTCGTACAAGAATTGATTTCTGCCTGACAGTATTGATTTTCATTTTTGTGAAATTTGTATTTTATCAGAAGGGGTTTGTGGAGATTTTAGAAATTTTCACAGATTTAAATCATGACAACCAGGTCTGTTGTGAGATATCAGCTCACTGAAGACAATGGTATATGGTGGCGCAACCTCGTGGATTAGTTGAAGTTAGACATTAACACCGTTGGGTGCCGGCTCAGTGGTCTAATGGTTAAGTGCTCGCGCGCGAAGCCGGTAGGTCCTGGGTTCGATCCCCGCGTGGTACGGGATCGTAGATACGCACTGCTGAGGAGTCCCATACTAGGACGAAACGGCCGTCCAGTGCTTCCAGGTTTTCAGTGGTGGTCTAGCTTCAACTGACTCATGATTTAAATCTGTGAAAATTTGTATTTGTTTTTTTCTCTCCTTACAATTTTATTCTTTATTTTCACTAGTTTGAACCCCACTATATTCTTTTTGGTTTATTTAGTTCTTTTGTATACTATTCGCTTACTGTATTAACACAGAACTAGAGGTTATTTACACACAGATTAGCTGCAGTTCAATTACCCTTTTTATTCATTTTTCCAATGCATTAGGATTTGAGTGGTTTTTAATGGTCAGTTTTTCAATAATTTCCTATATTTCTTAGTTTTTCCGTTTAAATTACCATAAGTAGTACATTTTACACTTCATTTGGTTGTTTATCATCTATAAAATAGTGTATTGATATGCAGTAATTAGGTAACGCTCATAAAACAGGTTTACAACCAATAACATGACTTCTAAAATATGGGGGGAAAGTGTAGACTTAGCTTGAAACATTTTTAACAAAAAATGATTATAAAAATAACCACTAGATTAAAATAACTCTCCTATTAAGCCTACATTTCGAAACAAGGCATCGAAGAAATCGAATAAATACATTCACTTGAACTATACACCATAATAATTAAGTTTTAGTGGCTTATTTTTTGGATAATCTTTCGACGCTGAAAATCATCTGGACGCATAAAGAGAAAAAAATAACTTTTCAAATTGACTGGCATGTCATTCAAAAAAAGTAATGGAATCTAGGATGTGTATTTCGTCTTATTAGGGACTCCTTAGGCGCATGTTTCTGCATCCCAGAGTTAATGTGCACTATAGGACTCGAATCCAATGCTTTTTGCCTAAAACGTGTTATCCACTTAGCTATTGAGTCCAATCAGCCATTCACTAGCACATGACGTATGAATTTTAACTTAATTTAGACTGACGAGTCCGATCAATTGCAGTATTTGATTTTGCAAAATTGAACACCTAGTAATCTAAATTACAAGTCTAGAAGATATTTTTGAAAAAAAACATTCATATTAAGCAATACATAAGTGATTAATTCATCGAGTATCTTTAAAATAATTTCATTTTTATCGAATCAGATGTGGTCTTCGTGGTGGATATTGTGAACTTGTGAATTTTCCTGAAGATGTTCAACAACAATTATATAAATCCCTTTCAGCTCGACTATGTTCTTCATTATTGGGTCAGGTAAGTGATTTTATTTAAAAGTACAAAGATTCAAGAAGAAAATTAACTTTATTCAACGTTTTAGAGTATGACCGGTTTGTGTTTAAATATCCTTGACCTATTTTTGTTTTTATAAATCCACTTTATATTCGGTTATATATATCTAATGTCATTATGAAAGTAACATACTAATTGTTCACTAATGACATTTTTATCGATTGAAGGTAAAGAAAGATAAGCTCTCTATCTATACCTAAAATCTAATTCTATGTGATTTTGGGAAATCTTGTATAATAATCAATCTCTTATAGATCAATGAAGAATATATGATACATATTATTATAAATTGCAACGTTAATGAGAGATCGTTTGTAAACACAACAATGAGCTGCTAACTGTGCTATATTTTAGAGACGAGTGAATCAGATTTTTACTCTGAATTTCACTATCATGTCTAATGAGCAGTAGAAACACCCATGTATACTGCTCAAAACGTTTAAAATGATAACGAAAAAATTATTTTTTGTCATCATAATGTAAAAACAGTGGTGTTGAATACATCAAGAGCTGGATTTTGTATATAACAGAAAAATCAACACTACTCCTAAATCCTAACCCTAGACCCTTCATTTTGAAACAAACCTTAAGCTAGTGGTGTTATATTTTACTGATGAACCAATCAAATAGAGCCTCTAATACTAACACCTAACCAAGAACAATTTGCGGACTCTTAAAAATCTATTTGGTCCTTATAAGATTTCACAAAGTTGGATAGTCTGTATCCATAAGGATGACTTTATGTGTCAGCTTCTATTGCTAATGGAGATCAAAAATTGACGAAACGACGGTATATAGCTAAGTGGTTACATCTTTTATTCTTAATGGTTATTTGAATATTCAGAATGGAGAAACGCATTAAATAATACATTGAGTCGATCAAGCTTTTACTATAAATGCTTATGTAGTCATTGTTCTCAAGTTACTGTAAAACATCGTGCTGTTGAAAGTATTCAGCTGATAGTCTTCTCTTAATCATCTATTTTATGACGGTTGATTTCCTTTGGTTAAGTGGTTTTTACAGGTTGATTCTAAGTAATTTCGTATATCTGTTTGTGGAATAACTTTCTGGTCCCCAAATGCCCTGGTACGGCCGAGGGTGGGGAGAGTCCGCTCTTCCTCTCAAAATGCTCTCACATGACCACGCGTATACAGCCACTACCAGGGAAGTCCCACCCACTGCTTTCTCGCAGCGGGAGTGTTGTTTACGAAATTGAGATGGCAAAAAGCGAATGTTTAGCGCTTTAACCAGGTTGGTAGACATGGCGGATCCACCTAGGGAATTTTGAAAACCCAGATTCCAAACCAATGGTTTACATGGGCTCCAGCATCTTGAGGGGACACATGGCGTATGAACCAATCGTTGATGACCGACTACCATGGTACTGCATCTCCTGACGTTGCCCCACTACCTTGTGGATTAGACCTTCAGGTCGAAGGTTTGGGGAGTGACCCCCTAGGGAAACCACCTGCTTCGGTGTGGACACCCGGACAGTATCACAGCCCACACAGAAATCAAGTGACTTGTGTAGCGCATATGTATTCGGTGCCCATTTATACCAAAAATTATGTGTTCAAATAAATAAATAAATACCCTTCTGCCTACTTATGTAAATATTCTAACATTAATGAAATTTGAATCAGATTTCATAGAAGAACTATTGTATTGAGTATTGATTATATCCTCATAACTTAAATGAAAAGTACACTGATTCACTATTGTGTTATATTATGAAAAATATAGTTTGAATGTTAACATTCCAACTGTATCCATCAATTGTTTAATATATTTATGCACCATGAACTATTTCACTTGTCTTTATTGATTCTTTATCATACAATATAAGTAATGTACACCATATCACACAAAATCGATTCGATTTGACCTTGTCTAGAAAGTATCCCAATGTTTTTTTTCTTCGTATATATGTAGTCTGTCTAATATATTTTGTTCATTGTCTTTTCATATATTACGTAATCTAAGAGTTTAATTTTTACAAATACTTTGATTTGCATAACCATTTTTAAATTGTTCTAAAACACATATCTATCAATATAAAGTTATAATGAAAAATAAATGAAATTTCTTTACTCTATTCATCTTTTTTTACTGAATATTTAAATGGGAATAATAATCATCTGCTCACTAGTGTCTGACTTCAAGAGGCATTTTCTGGAGTTCTAGTGAGAAGCCGTTATCAATGAAGTTCAACCAGGTCTGTTGTGAGATATCAGCTCACTGGTGACAATGGTGTACGGTGGCGCGATTTCGTGGATTGGTTGAAGTTAGGCATTTACACCGTTGGATGCCGGCTCAATGGTCTAATGGTTAAGCGCTCGCGCGCGAGACTGATAGGTCCGGGGTTCAAATCTCGCGGAGGGGTGGGATTGTGGATGCTCATTGCTGAGGGGTCCCATGGTAGGACGAAACGGCCGTCCAATGCTTCCGGGTTTTCCATGGTGTTCTAACTTCAATTGACTCATGATTTCAACTATTTGTAATATTCCAGTGATTAAAAAAATCGATTTTTTTAACTTTCTGACGTTTCGTGACTTAGATATGTAGATGATATTTTTGTTGTTGTAAAAAAAGATTCATCTAAGATCTTTTTTCTAAACTGATCAATACACTTTCATCTCACATTAAATTGATGTACAAGAATGAAAATGAACACAGTGAGCTATCATTTTTAGATGGCTTAGTTAGACGAAATTCAAATGGAACTTTAAATCTGACCGTCTACTGAAAACTAACGCATTCGAATCTTTTTATCAATTTCAATTCAGCACATCCATTCAGTGCAAAAATCTCTGTTACCTTAAGTCTCTTTAAAACAAGATTATTATATCTGAAGAGGATAAACATAAAAGAATGAAAGCACATAAATAATATCTTACAGTTTAATCATTTTTCTGTAAAGATTGTTAAAAGTGCAATAAAACGAGACATGTTGTTGCGAAATAATAATCCGAATGAAACACAATAGATTGGTACTGTACTTTTACCATAGCGCCACAATACAACACAAGAGCTTCACCGAGTCTTAAAAAAACAGATTTAAAGCATACTACAAAACAACTAACGCTTCGAAATTTTTTAGATCGTATACAAGAAAAAATCCCCCCTATGTCAACACAGAACTGGGTCTACAAATTAGGATATGTCAATTGTGATACCTTCTATATTGAAATCTTGACTCGAGTCAAAGAACATCTTGCGTACCTAAAGAAACGATAGAACTGGAAAAACTCCGAATTAAATCGACAATATCACTTCATGACATTTTCAACAACCACCAAGTCTATATTAAAAACATCAAAATAATACAGGAAGGCTATTCCAACTACAAAGAAAGGTGTGTAGTTGAAGCTTTCTATATATTGCTTAATCCTACGGCCTCCAATAGAAAAGAAGTGATCACTATCCATCCGACTTGAACTATCTACCCGAGCTACCATGTCTGATTCTATTCACATCTCACACCATTATAGTAAACACAAATTCTACTCTATCCTTTCACACCACAAATGTCACATTTTTTTCATCCTTTAACATAAGTACACACACAAATATACAAACATCTCCCAAATAAATCACCTTGACCGGAATGACATGACATTGACTTGGTCAGACCTGTTTTTGATTGACCCCATCAAATATTGCTTTGTTCCATTGTACTATCCAAACTTGAGTTAATTTACTTTGTTTATTTACTCTCTTAAGATGTGATTTACACTGAGTCATGAAACGTTCGAAAACTAAAGAAACACTAGTTTTTCTACACATTGGGATATTAGAAATGTATTATTTTTATTAATAACGATCTACCCTATGCTCAGTTTATTTGAAATTATCAAGTCGAACCTTGATAAGGACACCTACAAACTCGTTTTTGCGTTATTTTTTTGTTTTAAGGCCAAAAGTAATGGATTCCAGAGAGATACCACCTAGATGAAATCCACAAAAAGTTAAATGCGTTCCTAATGTCACAGATGCAGTAGTTCAATTATGACAATTTCTATCAGGAAATTCACGTAATACACTAGATCCTAAGTGATCCAAAAAAACAATAAGGATCTATTAATAACTAGATCAAATAAGCAAGGTAAAATAAGTAATAAGTAAGACAGGATTTACTGATTATGATTAGATCTTCCGATCTTCTAGGTCATTTTTTTCAGAAATAGAAGACAAACTAATCACAAATTTGATTATAATGGTACGTTAAGTTAGAATAATGTCTGTGACTTATGCCAAAAAAATACTTTACATACGTATTTAAAAGATGACAAAATGACAACTAAGATAGAGTATAGGGTTCATAAAATGTCACAAAGAAGTAAACAATGATAAATTTAAGGTCCATAAGAACCAATCAACAAAGAGATGTACAGAATAAGCTGTGAAACGCATATGGAGAAATTCGATCGTTTCACTTCTATCTGAAGTTTGTGCTGATGATGTTGTTCAGATGAACGATGAAAGCTCCACGACCAAACGATCCAGTTCAGAGAAGAAAACTCCATGAAAAAGAGCTAGTAAACCATCTTCCATATTACAAATCAATAATTCTTTACTGTCACCCAGGTTTGATAAACCAAGAGAAATAAGATTTTTTTCTGCTAAATAAATCTTTTCATCAACTAGATTTTGTTTCTTGTGTAAGTATCGTCATAATTTATGACGACAGTATAGCTTATTTTCCTTATTCTTGTTTTGGTTAGCGTGGTTGCTTTGTATCATACTTTACATTCGTAAGATTTTCTTTTAAATGTAATACTCCTTTTCAATACATAGATGTACATTGAAAGTATTAATACTGTAACTGTCCGGATTCTCATATTTGTTTTCATATCGGTAAAATTTGGAGCGTCCAAAAGTCTGTATGAAAAGGTGATACAATAGTTAAAGCATTTGCCTTTTAACCATCAGGTTATAAGATTGTATTCAGTCAAACTTTCTTCAGTTTGAAAGTTAATGATATATACCACAGTTTTATACGCCAACTGACACCTTTATTTCTAAAAATTTAATTTTACCAGTGATAACTTGAAGATAATTTCAAGTGATCGAAATTAGAATATTCTGTTTAAAAATATATATATCCGTATTTCTAACTCATTTATATTGGTTATTTGAATATTCTCAATGATGTTTAGAACGGCAAGTAGTCTCTTTTGTCACATGTCCATCCTGTACAGATCATTCCGACATTGTCTTGAGTCACAAGCATCGATGGATGGTGGCTAGCAGTGGAATCTAGGAAGCGCGTTTCGTTTTATATGGGACTCGTGGTTTGAATATACCTTTATCCCAGAGTTTGTGTTCATTTCGGAACTCGAACTCAGTAGCGTTCATCTCAAAGGTCATCGAGATATCCACTTAGTTACTGAGTCCAGATATGCCAGAAGGAACTGATCAATTTCGGTCCTCAATGTCAGTGGGAAGATTCCAAAAGCAAACATATATGAATTCAAAACTTCACCTTGTTGCACAAGTCAGTGGCTATCTAAACTCAGTAGATAAATGGATAACTCAATGGCATCCGAAAAGTAGCACTAGGTTCGAATTCTTAAGTAGATATCAACTCTGGGATACAATTACGTGTAGACGACGAGTCACAAACACAACGAAACATGCATCATGGATTCAATTGTTAGCCACTTACTATCATTCCTTATATTTATATTTTGCTTCAAAAATTCCAATATAAAGTTTGTTTCAATTACTGATTCGTTTGTGGACATATATCTACTTTCTTCAATAAACTCAATAATTATTAAATCAAACGATTTCATCATATCTGTTTTTATTTTCATAATTGTTAGCTAACAATGGATGTGGTTGTAAATCCTCCAAAACCTCATGAACCATCTTACAATTCATTTATGAAAGAAAAATCATCAGTGCTAGAAGAACTTAAACAAAAAGCTGAACTCACTACAAAATCATTAAACTCACTTCAAGGTTTTTCATGTAATCCAATAACTGGAGCAATGTATGCATTCCCACGAATTGATCTACCTAAAAAAGCAATCGAAATAGCAAAGGTGAGTTATTTCGTTAATAAACATACATTGCTTTTTATTATCTGAAAGGGTTTTGTGCAGATCTTAGTAATTTTATAGTTGAATTCATGAGTCAATTGAAGTTCAACAGAATCTGTTATGAGATAGTAACTCACTGAAGACAATGGTGGACGGTGGCTCAATTTCGTGGGTTGGTTGAAGTTAGATATCAACACCGTTGGATGCCGGTCAGCTCAGTGGTGTAGAGGTTAAGCGTTCGCGTGCGAGACTGATAGGTCCTGGGTTCGAATCTCGAGAGGCGGGATCGTGGGTGCGCACTGCTGAGGAGCTTCATACTAGGACGAAACGGCCATCCAGTGTTTGCAGGTTTTCCATGGTGGTCTAGCCTTAATTGCCTCATAAATCCAACTGTAAAATTGTTTTTATCCCATTAGTCCACGACAGTTTCTAGGTATCAATGCCATGGTTGAACTTGATAGTTTGAAGTAAATTGAAGATTGATGCAGCCCTTTTTATAGTTATTTAATAGTTGAATTCATGAGTCAGTTAAAGCTAGACCATCATAAAAAACCTGGAAGCAGTGGACGGAAATACTGATCTCAATCAAAACTCAACAATCTTCACAAACCTGTACTGACAATTATCATGTGCTCACTAGTAACTAACCTAAAACATGGATTTCCTGGAGTTCTAGTGAGAAGCTGTGAGCAGTGGAGTTCAACCGTGTCTGTTGTGAGGCAGTTACTCACTGAAGATAATAGTAGACGGTTGCGCAATATCGTGGATACTACATGTAGAAAAGTTACCTACAAATACAAATGTACAACTTTAGAAAATAATGTCGAAAATAAAATTTTCCTCTGAAAAGTTCTCATTCTTTTCAATGAAAAGATTATAATAAGTTCATATATATTATTATAAGCATACATATTGATTGGATACAGTGTATTAGAGTCGCATTAAGTAAGAGAGGACTGGAGTTGCTAAAGCGTATATTACAACAACGCTTAGATGGAAATAGTTAGAACCTTGTAGCAAGTTTCCAAGCGTATTATTGTAATAAATGATCCTTCATGCAATGATAAGTTTATAGCTAGACTCGAAACTGAACTTCAAAAATCAAACCTATGCATACAAATAAAAGTAATCTAATTAATGTAATGTTTAGGTTCACACAGTTTGGCTTGCAGGAAAAAATATTAGTTAAAAAGATTCATTCTGGATTCTAAACTGTACAGAGACTTCGTTAAATGATTTACACAATATGTCAAACTAAATTAAGTTGGACAGTGATTGAGGAGCGCTAGTTTCGATATTTTCGACGCTTACTCAAGTCTTTCAACTAACAAAATCCACTAAGTAACTAATTCATAAATAAAATATAATATGAGTAACCTACTTTCAGTGAAACATCACTTATTTCATAAGTGTTTTTGAGCTCATTTAGTGCATGATGGAGAGTTACATGGTCTATAATGCAACTGTTTATATGTTTTGACATGTAACTTGCAACCAGATAACATAAATTCTATCAAATTCAAATATTTGTTGTCCAATACAAACTACCTATCAAGATTACCCTAGTTTAAATACTAACTTATACTTTTATTATTAACCAAAGATTACTTTAGAATCATTCTATTTTGTTGAAATCATAACATTTACACTGTGTTTTTTTGTAATCTATTAAATAATATAGTACAGACATGTTTATAAACCATTTAGTATGATCTATCTCCGGTAGAACTGAAGTATGTTGCGGTATTTCAACTTAAATATTGAAGGTGTAATTTAATTTTATTTATATGATGATCAATCACTCGTTTGAAATGGTTACATTTTTAGTCAAGTGATTATAGCATTGAACCTTTAACCATTAAGTTATTGATTCGAACTCCATTTCACCTACTTCAATTTCGACAATTAATTAGTATCAATAGCCCATCAATGCGACTTCGAATGAACCACATGATAATATACTCGATTGCTAAGTCGCCCTTAAATTAAATATTGGTATATTCGTACACTAGCAAAGTATTTAATGCACAGAATATCTTTCATACAGATTACTCATTCCTGTATGAATTTGTTTTCTTATGGTTTACATTCTGAACATTCAGTCGAACAGTTTAATATGCTTGTATTCCATGACTGAAAACATAAGTACTTGTGCATAGTCCTTGTTTTATGATGCTGTTCCTAAAATAAATGATAACTTCAAACCATTCAGCTTACTATATTTTATTTAAAAATTAAAAAAATACAATCGATTATCCCAATATTAATATAAAACTATAACAGATAGGTGACAATTTTGTAAAAGAAAAACTGAAAACATTAATGTAAAACAAGAAATATGGTTCGACTACAAAGATAGCCAAGATAAGTTTCATTATTCTCAAAAGAAAATCACAGATTTTAGCCTATTTGTTTTTAGAGCCATTTTTGGGTTGATCCCCACCTCTATCATTGAATTCGTGATATGTCAATAGATGCTCATTTAACACACCACTCTTATAATTTATGGTGTCATGTTATGTAAATGCAAATTTAATTTAATAATGTTACATAAAGTCTCTAGACATTTAATTTATCTTTCTACTTTAATGACTTCGACTAGTAGATTTTCCGTAATCTTATTTACAACTTCAAGTCATCGATTTCGTAAAATGATGAATGGTTTATCAAATAAAAAATCACTTAATTTTTTTGTCTTTTTTCCAGCTGGTCAGTGTACCTTTACATAACTTGTGAAATTTAATTCTGGTTGTTTATTGATGTTGTCTTAAACAAATTTTTTTCAGTCGAAAGGTATGCAACCAGACTTTATGTACTGTTTGGAATTTTTGGAAGAATATGGCGTTTGTGTAGTACCAGGATCTGGATTCGGTCAAGTACCAGGAACTTGGCATTTTAGGTAAACCAATTTGCAAATATTCATTTACATCCTTCACCCTGAAACTTCGTAGAGCTTGACTATATGGAGTTGGACAGCTAGAATAAACCAAAAGTGTATTAACGTGGTTGACGTTATAAACATAATGCGACGACAGTCTTACTAAGTCATTTAATTTAGTCTGAATGGGACAGGTGACTGAAAGATTTACTTAAGTTCTAGGTACCGAGGTGTCCCAGTCAATCCAACTTTTATCCTAAATCCATATACAGAAGTGGACATAATTAAGTATTTTGACAAGCAGTTCAACTTTTTGATCGTTCGATGGAAAAGTTGGTAGTCAAAATGATACGTATTTGGTTCTTGTCTTGTGCATTGTTTTAGTGCCTTCGTAAATTTTGTGTTCCGAAGATTAAGAAAAAGTGTTATATGCGAGCGAAGATTAAATCACGAGTAACTTGTGAGGCATATCAATTAACTAATATTATCTATACATTCCTATATTTATAACTATTCAATAATTAGATTATGTATTTATATTCCTCTTATTATAAGCTTTATTTTGATCTATAATTTACTATTGTACAATTTACTGTTCGTAAGCTATGTCCAGTTTATTGACTACTGTCTCCCACGTTCACAGCCACTTTTTGGCTTTATTGTGTACAAATGTTATTCCCTATTTTATGGTGCGTTGCGGTCTGTCTGGTTGATATATAAGCCCAGTATGATTCGATTTGATTCGCATAGTGGGAGCTGGTGTTGTGGACTCAAGTGGACGAGCTAGGCGGACATAGGACCAATAAAGATGCTAGGCTGCTCATACCGGTCGAACGTCATTGGTTTGGCACAGTGCTAAGATTGTATAATTCGTATTTTGATTGGTGGATAAATCACGTGATAACTAGCCGGATATAAAGTCACAAGAAAAAGGATGGCATAGCAGATCCAAAGGTATTGTTAAGCTACTCAAAGACTGTAACTGTTACCTCTAGTCTTTCTGTGTGATAAAGAAAGTAGGTTTAGCTTAGCTGATTTTTCGTTATACGGTAGATTTGTGATTTTGGAAATCACCACAGTTGCAGTTCCCTAAATCGTTTTTTTTCTAGATGAGCTGGGTGCTTTTCTTTCTTTTTTAATGTTTACGAGTATGGTTATACAAAGGAAACAGTTCCATTTCAAATTGAAATCCGAATTTGACAGCAGATTTATCTCCTACAAAAGTAAAAAAACAATAATCTAACACATTCAAACTATATATATCAATTGTTTGATATTATGGTTGAATTCACAATACCTACAACCTAATCACCTAGTCATCTATTTATCATTGTAAATCCAATTTAAAATTTGTTCGTTTTCTATTAAGTTATGTGGTTTTATGAAGAATAAATCCTTTCGTAATCAGTTAATAATAGAGTTGTTGAAAACTAACAAAGGCTTTCGAAAATGTTCCAAGTTGAAACTCATTTTACTTAAGTCTTAGGAATTCGGAAATCGTAGAATCCACGTTTCTGTATCGAAAATATATTTGAGATTCGCTTATCTCAAACCACAATGAAATTGTTTTATCAACGTCTCATTTTCGCTGACTTCTTTAAGAATCAGTAATGTTTACCTTCTTTGATTTTCACATTTTTTAAAAATCATAATCCATGTTACTCAGAAACAAGTTATGATTACCATAGTTGAAATACGTTTTATTTTGTTTTACAGAATAACAATACTCCCTAGCATTGAAGAAATGAAATTAGTCATGGATTATTTAAAAGAATTTCATACAGCTTTTTTGACAAAGTATTCTTGAATCGTCTAAACTATATGACAATTCATAGAGTATCTGAAATTTTGATAGTTTTCATGTTATATACATACAACTTTCACATTCTCATTCATCAATGTATACATATAGATATTTTGTTCGTATCCAATCAGTTATCCATCTCTTAATCTACTATATTCAGCTGTTGTACTAATGTTTAATTCTTATTTATTTAAAACTTCAATTATCAAACGAGGTTATGTAGTAATCAGAGGATTCTTATCTAACTCCATGAATATTATGTAACCTCGTCTGATAATTAGAGTCTCAAATCACTTTATGATGTAATCTTTTCTATCCTTTTGTTTATTTATTTATCTATCTACAAACAATCGATTGATCAATAGTTTATATGCAAAAAAAGAATGATGATTTAACTGGTTTAGTAATTTCCAATTAATTAATGTATGTGTCCATCCAAACCTTGTTAAACTGATCACAGTTAATTAACGCTTATTGTTTTTTTTTTCTATTTTTTCTGTTCACCTTCTTGTACTTTTTATCATGTGGAAAAGTATAAATAATTTATCCCATTATGAATTGATATTTAATTATTTCTGTTCTAAACTGATATCACATGAAACTATCACTAGAAACAAAAATATAGTAAATGATTATTTGCTTATCCTTAACCTGTTTACGGAATAAAATCGATCATTCCAACTGATTACTTTATCAATATTTCATTGATTATGTTGACTTCAAAAAAAAAGTTCCATCCGTTTTTGTGAACTTACTCAACAACAACAAAAAAACATTTAAAAAACGTGAAAGTAATTTACTCTTTATTGTAAATGATCAAAATCAGAATGAATATAACGCTAGGACTATTCATTGATTTATTTGAACACATACATATTGGTACAAAAGGGCACCGAATACATATGCGCCATACAAATCAAATGAGATTTGTGTGTGGGGTGTGATACTGCCCGGGTGCCCACACCGAAGCAAGTGATTTTCTTAGGGGATCACACCCTGAGCCTTCGACCTGAAGGTCTGATTCACAAGGCAATGAAGCATCGTAAGGAGATGCAGTCCCATGGTAGCCAGTGACAAACGATTGGTTCATACCCCATATGTCCTCTCAGCGTACTGGAGCCCGTATGCACCAGTGGTTTGGAATCAGGGTTTTCCAACTCCCCTAGGTGGACTTTCCGTGTCCACCAAGCCGGTTAAAGCGCCAGACATTCACTTTTCTTCCTCTCAATTTCGTAAACAAAACCATTGCTGCGAGAAGGCAGTGAGTAGGACTCACCTGGCAGAGGCTACACATGTGTGGCCATGTGAGAGCATTTCTAGAGGGAAAGCGAACTCTTGGCCGTATCAGGGCATCCTAACGCTAGGATAATTTAAGCTGATGCATAAAATATTTCATTACCTAATACTAGTTTAGCTCTGTTAAAGAATGTTTCTACAAATGATCGAATTCCTCAGCTACATTAATGTTCATATTTTAACATCATCACTTATGAATGGGTTGTTGCTTTATTTTATGATAAAAGATATTCATTGTTAGATTCAATTTAATTGGTTAGATTAATTTTTGAGGAGAACAACTAATGCTTTTGAAAATTACGTAGTACAATCTATGACTTGCGTACTGGATTATTTGGAATTCGTCATTTAGACATATTAGTGTTCAGATTAATTCCGCGTAGCTTAAAACATTAGGTTATAATGTACATAATTATTCAAGAAATATATTATTTTTTGCTGTTTTAGTCTGTAATCCATCCATTGTCCTATCATAATCTATAATCAATATGTGAATTCAAAGAAATATTGAAACATCGGTTCAAGAAGCCTATAATCGTACAAAAACTGGTAAATATTTGCGTCTAACTAGCTTATGTAATTCTAGGTTTGTCTCCTCCTTTGAAAACGAAATTACGAAACTTTTATCTTTCGCTTAAGTAATAATCAGTGAATGTAACTGACTGTTAGTTGAGCGAGAAATGGATGTCATTTTCATTCAGTCTTTTAGTTCTGATCGAATTTCAATGTGACTATTTATCGAAGTAACTCACCGCTTGCATTATTTTGAAATTTCAGGTAATAAAAAGCAGCCGACATAAAACTGATATTGGGTGACGCGAGATCGGATCCTCCAGGGCAAATCAGTGCCCTTAGGACTGCACATATGTCTTAGTGACAAGTACCCAATCTCACGAAATCTAGGTCCAGAGTATCCTGTCAACTACTTCCAACCACTTTACATAGCTTTTAAGTATTAACCCCTAAATTTCAAAGGGAATACAAAAATTCACTCTACTATACTTACTTCAACAAAAGTCTGTTAAAGTAAATAATAGACGGGTCATACTTTTAAGTAAGAATCATAATTTAATTTTCCACAAAATTCAGTCATCATCTCTACATTTATGAGTTTCCGTTTTTTTTTTCGTTTAACCTTTCATTATGGAAATTAAATGGTTACCCTCCTACAATCATCACCTAACATCAAATCCATCTCTAAAAATCTTGTCCAAGTTAACATCTCCAAAAGTGTTTTCTAAAAAAATCACTGAAAACAAATTTACCATTCAGTCAATGATAATAAAAACCCTTCAAATGTGGTAAATGTTGTTTATACAGAGAATAAAACAAATCACATATTCAATGTATACATTTATCTTAATGTTGATGTGTACAGTTTAAGCGTGTTCATCATCAGGTATTAGTTACCGAGGAATCAATAAATATCAGGGAGCACTAGGTAGTTTTATAAATCCTCAACGGATACCTAAGCATGACAGTTATTCAAAGACTAATATTGGTTCAAACTTCTATCAATAATTCTTTTTCAAGTAAATAAAAATTATCAATGATAAAATTTCGACAACAAACATTTACTTTATTCTTAACGAACCAATTATCGCATCTACTCTTAGAAAAATTATCCTAACCTAACAGTTACAATAGGATCGTCTTTGAACTGAATGAATCACTAAAAGTATCTTGCACTAATGAGAAACAAGTTATAATATTTTCGATCATTTCAGTAAGCACAAATAATATAAACTGTTTAATACAATAGTGTACATCTTCCTTTGGATGGTGCTACTTTACTTCTTGGCGATTATGTGATCAATATTTATCAAAACATTTGTCCTACTGTTATGAAGGACGTTGAAACTTCGATGATACTAGTTTATGCGTAAACTAATCATGATTTTGATTCGGATAATAATCAACTGCTCACTAGTGACTGACTTCAGGAAAAACTCCTGAAGTTCTAGTGAGAAGCCGTTACCAGTGGAGTTCAACCAGGTCTGTTGTGAGATAGAAACTCACTGAAGACAATGGTGTACGGTGGCGCAACTTCGTGGATTGGTTGAAGTTAGACATTAACACCGTTGGATGCCGGCTCAGTGGTCTAGTGGTTAAGTGCTCTCGCGCGAAGCCAGTAGGTCCTGGGTTCGAGCCCCGCGTGGTGCGGGATCGTGAATGCGCACTGCTGCGGAGTCCCATACTAGGATGAAACGGCCGTCCAGTGCTTCCAGGTTTTCAATGGTGGTCTAGCTTCAACTGACTCATGAGTTCAATCTGTGAAATAATCATGATTTTATTCAAGTACTTACAAATAATTAGTAGTATACATTTTATAACGAAATTCATTCTCAAGCGATTATTTCAGTGGGCTTAGATAAATTCTAAAACACCGCTCTGGTTAGATATGCAGCACTTGATAAAATTACAACCTGCTTTGCCAGTGATAGTGTTAGAAGTACTAACACAACGACCGGCGACTAGGATCTCTTATTATTCCATCAATATAATTTCAAGAAGAAATGAAAATTTAACAGAGAAAATTTCTATTACAACGATATCCTGTAATAAAGATTGGCAGTCTCACTTATGGCGATTTAGCAAACATAGTCTATTACAAAAGCCAAAATAGATTAGGTAGTTGATTGTTTGGAAATTTCAGAATCAAAATGAGGTTGTTTCTAATTCTAAAGATTGAAGAAAAGTAAAAGGATGAAAATAATATATATAACAGAACTATGTGAAACAATCGTCCACATAATAGATGTGCAAGAGAAATAAAACACATGAAATCTACAGGTTATGACTTTGGCTAATTTAATTCCATCAGTTTGAATATTTTGATGACTTTGAAGAATAATTGTGGTGTGGCAAAGTGACCAGAATCTGTGAGATGTTCCAAAATTAGAAGATTATCTGTTTTGAATATTTTTCAGATTCACTTAATAATCCCACCACCATCATAGGAAAAAAATAATTACCCAAACAACTCATATCATACAAGAAAAGCAGAAAGTTACACACATCGTTTTCAAATATTAATCTTATGTCAATTGAAACAACTTCAAGTTATTGTATAGAACAATCGTTGACAACAGCTACAAACAGTAGTTCAAAGTAAAAGATATGAGTTATACAGTATTTCTTCAAAAAACAAAGTGAGATCATTACAGATTTAGAGGAATATTTTAAAAGTTGCTAAACAACTTCCGGAAAATTCAAATCTGAAGTTAATAAAATATTTAACATTGGCGGATTTTGGATTTCCTAAGAACAATTAGAGAGTAGGTAATTGTATCCTAAGTTGTGGCATCTTATTTGTTGAAACTTCTTCAGACGTTCTTCTTGTGTTAACTGTGAATTCTGTGCCCTAAGGTAAAAACATATTAAGGTAGCTCCGTTGGAAGAACAAAATAGAAAAACCATGGGTCATATTCTTTACAAATCTTCCTGTTAGTAAATAGGAAATATGTGATAGTTATTGAAAAAGAAAACCATATTGACATTGTTGAGTTTTCAATTGCGTGAATAAATCATTGAATTTAAATCCTAATGGATGATATTGATTAAAAAGTGGTATGTTTTGGGTTGAGGTTTTCCAACTACTTTGGTCATAAACTTGAGACCTGGATTCACCCCATATTAGCATTATATATGATTAAAATTAGACTTGTAAACCAGTGAATAGCGACTCATTGGTTTAAGAGTTTAACTTTCTCTGTGCGAACTGAAGATCCTGGGTTCTGCCACCATCGGGGTTATGGATGCGCACTTCTGAACAGTCCCATATTATGTTGAAACACCTATCCAGTGCATCCTAATTTTAAATGGTTCTTTAACTTAGGACGGTACGTGATCTGAATTGCACTCAACAATCTTGACAAATCCTCGAACTGATCATGCTATTCACCTGGAAGGTAATAAGTATACTCTTAAACAAATTAACAACAATACCATACAGGGTTGCATGATATAAGTCAAAATAATTATGTAACCTAAACGTGCTATATTCATCTAATTCATTATTTTTTACATGCTTGCATGATTAGTTATTAACTTCTATCTATACACATTTTTATGCACTGTATGTATGTCTATTTATTTACTTACTGTATTAAATTTATGAACTACACATAAACTGATTCGATAATTCAATGAACGATTAATAGCCACATTAACCCAAATACATCACTATTGATTATCAAATCAGTCAGTTTACCAGAACAATCGATGATCTCATCTCTCCACACCACACACATTTCACACTTCTTACCATCTCTATATTCTTATACATTTGATCTGATGATTCAGCTTGTCACCTGAATTTATTAACCAACATAACTAATCTAAGCAACATACTAAATTAATCATAATTTTGAACCATTCAATTCACAAGTCCTAGTAAATGAGGAAAATACTTTGAATAATACTGAACGATAATGATATCATTTCATGAATTAAGGAAAGCAGTTATGTGACACGAATTTATTCACCTATCAATTATGACATATTTAATCACAATGTATCCGTATTTTTCAATTATAGATTTATTAATATCGTTGTTATGTTAAGATGCCTTACATAATCTTTTCATAACATTCATATACATTCCAATACAATTGTTGAAGCATTATTCAATTCTAATATCAAATGAATAATTGACATTACAATACTAATCTTTCTTTTCTAATAATCAAAGATACTAAAATTCGAATTAAATCACATGTTCATGACCCATAAAATAGAACACACATGACTTTGAAAGAACGTACTAATCATCTGTTGAAGATATAATACTTGGAAGGTATTTATAAACTTTACAAAAGGTAGGTAAAATATAATGACATTACTATTTTCTTAAATTATATATATATATATATATACAACATATCAGTATTAATATAAATAGTGTATGCAGTAATTACTCAATCACATATATAGAGATTAAATATAGGTTAATATAAGTAACGTATATAGGTAAAGTATCAAGTGAATTCGATTACTTTGTTTTCTTTATATAATGACTTGAAATGAAAAATAGACTATTTAATATTCTTAAACTTTTCTATATTCTCCATACATCACAATTAATTATGATTATTAATGTCATATGTAATTATTAAAGAAATTAGAGTAACATCTCATGATTGAAATACTATATTACTTATCAGTCAAAAATTCATAACAATAATAATAAATGAATAGAATATAAAAATAATTTTGGTTTATGTTATTGATATTGACAGATATAAGTAGTATGTATCATCAATTGAAAGTGAAATATCTGTCGATAGAAGATTAAGAAAATTGAAGAGAAAAGAATGATTGCTGTGGAAATGAAGGAAAAGTGAAGTGATTTATATTTTGCAAATCAAATATTTATTGTACGGTTCTCAGATTTTACTAGGATATTCTGTAATTTTAGGTTTAAATACATTCGATTGTTCACAGTTGTGTTTTCGTTCACTACAAAACTGGTACATTATCGATTATAATCTAGAATATATGAAAAATATTAATGTTAGGATCCAAATCATTGATGCAGAAATCAGTTGTGGTATACGATTCAAAGTAGGACTGATTCAGGCATCAAACATAGCAAACACTTGTTCCCATAAATTATTCAATTCCTACAGATTTATGCATTTAATTCAGATATATGGTTAGTATTCTTGCTTTCATATATTGTCATAAAAATATGTGATCAATACATTACTACATTATCAACAGTATGTAGATTTATGGAAGCAGAATAGTGGGGAATTTTAATTTATCATTTAAACTGTTGGGACATTCAGGAAAATATCCCAAAAATTATTCTGTTAAGTCTAACGCTATCCTTGGACTTGAAATGGTGTTAGTTTCTTATTGGTCACGTGTCGTTTTCCTACTGGTCAATACTGTACAATGTTATTTTCTATTTTATGGTACGATGTGGTCTGCTTGATTGGTATATAAACAGAGTATGTTTGAAATATAATGATTCATATCTCCGAGGCTGAGACTTGCGTTCTGGACTCAACTGACTGGGCTAGACGGGGAAGCGGGACCAATCAGAACCCTAGACCGTTCTTACGTGTTTCCGCGTCTTTGGTCCCATCGATAATTCGCTGTCCTCTAATCTGCCGCCGTTATAGCATAAACAAACAAGAATTAATTAATTTTTATTATGAAAAATCAAAGCGAGCGATAGGTCCTGGGTTCGAATCTCGCGAGGCGGGATCGTGGATCCGCACCACTGAAGAGTCCCACAATAGGACTAAACGGCCATCCAGTGCTTCCAAAGTGGTCTAGCTGTCAACTATTAAAATTACAATAACATCCACAAAAGTCCCTTCTGATATTGCACACATGTTTAGTCTTGGACGAGGATACTTTTAGCAGTTCATACTCAGTATTGTATATCGAATTGAAATTCAGATGTTCATCATGGTATTATTCATTTTCAAAGTCAGAAATTTAAAATGATTTACGGTATAGTACTATTATGATCGAAAGCTATCAGAGAGTAGATCCTTTATTATTTACAAAAAAAGAGGAATCAAATTTATTACATCAAGTAATTTACGATCAAGTACAAATTCGAAATCTAGTTTTTTAAATGAAGTAGTTCCATTTGTATTGAATATGACTTTTGAAAGGAATCATTCAACTTGAATTCATTTTTTCTAACATATTTGATTTCTACAGAAAAAAACGAGAAAGATATTTTGAATTTAACTATTCATTAACTCATAAGAAAATCAAATCCAGTGTTTTGAAGTTATGAACTGTTTTACAAAAGAGTAACTGAGGTTGTTTCATAGTGGGATATTTAAGGATGAAACCACCTACGATGTAAAACCTTTTCAATTCTATGTGAACTTACTGCTTATTCACTTCACTGGGTATCCAAAAGTTAACAACCAAAGTCACACAGCAAAATGAAGAGCAACTAGATAGAAGTTCTGAAAGCACAGTAGTCTGCTTTTCATTGTAATGTGTTCAAAATAAAAAGAATAACGATGTTAAAAGTACCAAAATGAATGAAGCTCGATTTTGATTACCTTTTTATTCTCTCTCATTGATTAATTTCCAGTGCACTTACTTTTCATTAATTTTCTTGCACTTTTCAATCTTGAATTTGTGAAACTAACATTAAGTTACATTTATCTACATTAACTGACGGTTAACCAACAGTATATGAGATGACTTTGTAATCACACTTCAATGATAATTCTCCGTGATTACTAGAATGGATTTTAAAATCCTACCATGTTATTATTAAATGTGAACAGAGGTTATATAAATGAAGATATAACCGCCTGTAGCTCTTATAGGGTTACTGCCGGTCCCAAGCCCGGGTAAAGGAGGAGAGTTGGGCATGGGGTTAGCGTCCCCATCCCGTAGAAAACTAACTCGCTAAAAAAACGCTTACCAGAAAAAATAATCCAAACCATTTTAACTCTGCCCTGGGAGTTAGAAGGTCTTCATTTAGAAGAATTATGACGCTTCATGGTGAAAGCCGAGTTCCTTCGGAAGCCACGAGGCCGATGCCCCTTCTAACAACCAGAGCAAAAATTTTTATAGGTACATGGAACGTTCGAACAATGTGGGAAACCGGGAAGATCAGTCAAATAGCAATGGAAATGAGGAGATACAACTTAGCAGTACTGGGAATCAGCGAAACCCACTGGACTCAAGCTGGACAGAAAAGACTAGCTACGGGAGAGATGCTGCTATACTCCGGTCACGAAGAGGAAAATGCTCCACACACCCAGGGAGTCGCTCTTATGCTGTCCAAATTAGCACGAAATGCACTTGTAGGATGGGAATCTCACGGATCCAGAATCATCAAAGCATCATTCAAAACAAAGAAGGAGGGGATCTTAATGAATATTATCCAATGTTATGCACCCACAAATGATAGCAACGACGACATTAAAGATCAGTTCTATGAGCGGCTGCAGTCAGTCATTGAGAAATGCCCAAGAAAGGACCTAACTATTCTGATGGGAGATCTAAATGCCAAAGTCGGAATAGACAACACTGGATATGAAGATATTATGGGACGACATGGACTGGGAGAAAGGAACGAAAATGGAGAAAGATTTGCAAATCTATGTGCATTCAACAAATTAGTCATAGGAGGCACAATAATTCCACACAAGCGTATACACAAGGCTACATGGATCTCACCGGACCACACTACAGAGAACCAAATAGATCATATTTGCATCAACAAAAAATTCCGAAGGACAATGGAAGATGTGAGAACCAGGAGAGGCGCTGACGTAGCTTCAGATCACCACCTAGTTGTGGCCAATTTAAAACTGAAGCTAAAAAAGGACTGGACAAGTGGACAAACAGCAATACAAAGGTTCAGTACAGCCTTCCTTCGAGATACTGACAAACTCAATGAATTCAAGATAGCTCTCAACAACAGGTTCCAAGCCTTACAAGATCTACTGAAAGAAGAAGAAACTAGTATGGAGGACAACTGGAAAGGCATCAAGGAAGCACTAACTTCAACGTGTCAAGAGGTTCTGGGTCTAAAGAAGTACCATCATAACGAATGGATCACTACAGAAACACTGGACAAGATCAAAGAAAGGAAAAACAAGAAGGCAGCAATAAACAACAGCCGAACACGAGCAGAGAAAGTCCAAGCACAAGCTGAATACATAGAAGCAAACAAACAAGTCAAGAGGAGCATTAGAGCTGACAAGAAGAAATACGTGGAAGAACTAGCAACGACGGCAGAAAAAGCTGCTAGAGAAGGAAATATGAAACAGCTTTACGATACAACGAAAAAACTATCAGGGAAATACAGTAAACCAGAAAGACCGGTCAAAGACAAAGAAGGCAAGCCAATCACCGAAATTCAACAACAGCGGAACAGATGGGTAGAATACTTCGAGGAACTCCTGAATAGGCCGGCTCCAATGAATCCACCGGACATCGAAGCAGCACACATAGATCTTCCCATAGACGTCAACCCACCAACGAAGGAAGAAATCAGAATGGCCGTCAGACAAATCAGTGTAGATAGGAGGACATTATGGAAACTTCTTCGACACTACGGAGTTCCTGAGAAGATTGTCAACATTATCCGGAACTCATACGACGGACTACAGTGCAAAGTCGTGCATGGAGGACAGCTGACAGATGCATTCCAAGTAAGGACCGGAGTCAGACAAGGCTGTTTACTCTCTCCCTTCCTCTTTCTTCTGGTGGTCGACTGGATTATGAAGACCTCGACATCTGAAGGAAAACACGGAATTCAATGGACAGCTCCAAATCAATTAGACGATTTGGACTTCGCAGATGACCTAGCCCTCCTATCATGTACACAGGAACAGATGCAGATGAAGACAGCCAGTGTAGCAGCAGTCTCTGCATCAGTAGGCCTCAGCATACACAAAGGGAAAACCAAAGTCCTCAAATTCAAAACGAAGAACAACAATCCAATCACTCTCGATGGCGAAACTCTGGAAAATGTAGAGTCCTTCACATACCTAGGAAGCATCATCGATGAACATGGAGGTTCAGATGCAGACGTAAAGGCAAGGATTGGCAAAGCAAGGACAGCATTCCTACAGTTAAAAAACATATGGAACTCAAAACAACTTTCAACCAATATCAAAGTGAAAATCTTCAATACCAACGTCAAGGCAGTTCTACTGTATGGAGCTGAAACTTGGAGAACTACAACAACCACAACCAAGAAGGTACAAGTATTTATAAATAGCTGTCTACGCAAGATACTCAACATCCGTTGGCCGGATACCATCAGCAATAGCCTTCTGTGGGAGAGAACAAACCAACTTCCAGCTGAAGAAGAAATTAGGAAAAGACGATGGAAATGGATAGGACATACATTACGCAAATCGTCAAACTGCATCACGAGGCAAGCGCTAACTTGGAATCCTGAAGGGAAGCGAAAAAGAGGAAGGCCAAAGAACACATTGCGTCGGATAATAGAAGCAGATATGAAAACGATGAATTACGACTGGACGGAGCTAGAAAGGATTGCCCAGGACAGGGTTGGATGGAGAATGCTGGTGAGCGGCCTATGCTCCTTCACGAGGAGTAACAGGCGTAAGTAAGTAAGTAAGTAAGTAAGTAATCGTAAAGAAACAAGTAAATTTCAAGTGAATAATGTCAGCGTTCTACCATATATATTAATTTGTGATACACGATAAACAGATTAGTTTATGTCCTAAATCATATGAAGTGTGCTCATCGTGTAATTTTCGTTGTGGATACGATTTACGTGAGAAGCAAACGCTTTTGTAACTTAAATTTCAATCCATGTTATATCGATTGTATGATTGTAAAACAGATATGTTTATCAATTTTAGTCGTCCACAGAATTAAGTAAGAGAAAGCATTATTGAGCTCTTATTAGGATGCTAGTCAGAGGTCATAGCGTTTCGAATTTCAGACAAAGTCAAAGTTTGGTTTCATCTAAATTTATTTTCATGACTTACCCCAAACTAATGCTTCTTTGACAAACTATTCATTAGAATTAAAGCAAATGGATTAGTGCTGCTGTTACTAAATTTTGAGATGCGCAATCATGTGTAGTTTATACGAGATCGCTTATTTACTTACTTACGCCTCTTGCTTAATTTTATGAACCGCGATCAATTAGTCAGCTAACTTTATTTATTTATTTGAACACATAAATATTGGTACAAGAGGGCACCAAATATATATGCGCCACACTTTTGTGTGTGGGCCGTGATATTGCTCGGGTACCCAGACCGAAACAGGTGGTTTTCTTAGGGGGCCACACCCCGAGCCTTTGACCTTAAGGTCTGGTCCACAAGGCAGTGGAGCATCGTGAGGAGATGCAGTCCCATGGTAGCCGGTGACCAGCGATTATTTCATTCGCCATTTGTCCCCGCAGGATACTGGAGCCAATGTGCACCATTGGTTTGGAATCCGGTTAAACCGCCGGACATTCGCTTTTCGAAATCTCATTTTCGTAAACAACGCCCCCGCCACGAGAAAACAGTGAGTAGGACTTCCCTGGCAGAGGCTGTATACGCGTAACCATGTGAGAGCATTTCGAGAGGGAGGGTGGGCCCACCCCACTCTCGGCCATACCAGGGCATTTGGGGGCTTAAGCTAACTTTAGATTGCTATCATACGGTTCATGTCGGAATAGCAACATTATCCACGTATTACATAAATAAACCGTTAGTACTAGTATTCGCCAAACTAATACTTCACTTGTCGTAATAAAGTATTATCTCAAGGTGTTTGGCTGGAAAATGAATATTATGTTTCCGTGACAAATATTCATTTGAGTGAGCTCCAGCTCAAGGGATTGACTTAACGTAAAGAATTTTGCTGAGATGATGAACCGATCTAAGTTTGACAGCTATTGAGAAGCTGAACGGCTATTTCGTCCTAGTATTGAACTCTTAGGCAGTTATAACCCCGGATGTAGAGTCATGGATCCCCATACTAGAACGAAACGGTTGTCTAGAGCTTCTAGTATTCATCTGACTTAGGTCGGTTTGTGGTTTCAGGAAAATTCAACAATCCCCACAACATCCATACTGACAAATGAATATTTATTGCGATTTAAATTTCTAATAAGAATCCGAATGTCCAAAGTGGAGACTAATCCAATTTAAAACCTTTTAGAAAAAACTTTTAATTTTTAAAATCTTCCCGTACATAAAGTTTCATAAGTTCAAAAAGAAACAATTATTCTTCTGAACGAGCGTATTAAATAATATATGTTGTCATGTTGCAATCTGACATACTAAAGCCGAATAGTACAATGACACATACTGCAACACCTCAGTTTTCTTCGATATCTACACGCTCAGCATGAGATAGCACTCAGTAATACACAGTCTGATAGTTTCGTTATTTAGCTACTAATTAGAAAACTGAACAAACATTAATACTGACCTTGTAGAAATAGTTTGTATTATTATTTACGAGATATCTTACATTTACTATTTTACTTATTGTTGAAAGAAATCTTTTAAGAAGTGATACGAACTGTCGTTTCGGATGTAAATGGGATCGTCTAACTTCAAGACCTTCAATCAAGGTTTAAAATCTACTTTACAAATTATTTGTTAATTACATTTTTATTGGCAACATTTTAGATGGAATAAAGTGACTTAACAATTACTACTTGGAACAAGAAATCCAGAAACAAAACACATTCAAAATGACTATTAAAAGAAAAACAAGAGGATATTTCTATTTCTTAAAAGTTAAATGAACACAGGAAAAATAAGTGAGGTTGATCAATTTCGTACATGAAATTAGGTCAACAACAACAACAACAAAGCCTTGTTTGAAGTTAACTAATTAATGGAAGTTAACCTTATTGTAAAATTGACCACGTCTAATCGGTTATTTACTAATGCCTGTAATTATTTAATTTAATTATAATTTTCTATGCATATATATATAGCCCTATACTATTGGTTTATACAGTTTATTGATTTGCAGTCAGAGAATGTAATTTATCAAAACAAACTAACAAGTCACAATGCTTTGTATCTCTACTCATTGTACACAATCGATTTAATTATTTTGAATGTCAAACTCAAAGACAGAATGAATATTCTATAGTTAGGACATAATAACTTGTGAGCAGTCGGCAACAGATGTTACATATATATATCGCATGAATAATAGACAGCATTACAAGTTCTTTATTCATGAAGGTATTCTATTTTTATTCAAATTAAGTATTGTCCTGTAATAAATTTGATCAAAGTTTATATGACAATGCTATAAAATAGATCAATGACAAGGTTCGGTTTAATGTGTTAATTATAGTAAAGCTAACTAAATAATTTAAACGTCACGTATAGTTTTAGTCAATTTTTAAAAAGAAATAAAACGAATTAAGTTCAATGTGTTCAATTGATTGTCAATGTGGAAATCATATGTGAAATTTAAAATGTTGATATTTCATTTTGCAACTCATTTTATAACGTTTAAAAACAAGAAAGTTTGTTAGATAGACAGCTAACGTTTAGTATATAAAGTGAACATGAATATTGTAGCGGAATATGGAGTATATACAAACAAGAAAAATGTGGTACTGTGTAAAAGAAATGTCTACAAAAACTGAACAATAGACGAAAGCTATCAGCTTCGAAATTTCGATTTGAATGATTCTAAAAGAACAAAATTTAATTACAATTTGCTTGGGCACAGTATGCTTGTTAGTTTACGGGTTTTCGCGCACGTGTAACGTATTGTCGTGGATTTTATGTGTCGTTATTTATCAGCTATTAACAGCCTTTTTTCCGTCATACATGACTTTTCGTAATCTTTGTGATTGGAAGATAGTTTTTGTTTCAATTTATAAGCAGTTTGACGTATTTCGTGCTCACCACCTAAGTAAATATGTAGCTGGCGTAATATGGTTTTTTTTAACAATACTAAGTCAAAGAAGTCAAATCACCATTTTTCTAGTCAAAAATAGATTACAGATTGAGTTTTCATGAAAATAAGCCGTAAAAAGAATTATATATGGTTCACCTCCTTGATTATGGTGACGGCAAACACAGATGTTGGTAGTCGTTTATAAAATGTAATTAGAAAGAAGTAAGCGTTAAAGTAACTATGAATATTATATAAATTGTTTGTATTTAGCCATAAAAGGTTATTTGGACTATAGGTAGCATTGTTTTGTACTGAAGTGACATATTACTGTGTAAGGTATCAGAGAGAAATTATGTGAGTAACAATAGACGTTGATAGTCTTTTTTACCGGTTTTCTGAACTTATACAGAAATAGTGTGTAACACCACATTAAATATGCACGAAATCTTCATAAGTAAATCGATGGGTGTCTCTTCTGAGCATGGTGACGAAACCATGTCTTACTTAATACTGACTTATGATGTGTCTGTTAGAGGGTTGACGAATAATTCTCTGTAAAGGAAATGCACAATCGCAGAAGAAAATGTGAACAAAGTTATGATGCATATTGTCGAGTAATATCTAAATGGTGCTTACCAATTTCTCTTGCTAATACCAGATATATAGACGAAATACTACAAGGGTTAGACACTGAAGAAATTTCCATTGCTTGTTAAGACACAAACTTAAATCAAAAAACAACTATTAATGAGTTAATTCATGAATTCCTACTGCATTACAGACTGACTCGTCTAAAGTAATTCATGCAGACAACGTGACGAAAAGTGAATGAGCAATGGAAGCAGAATCACAAGTTCCTTGTATTCATATCGCCTTTATGCCACATTATTGAATTACATTTTATTCATAAATCCGACCACGCTTCTATGTTGTGACGAACCTGATTTCAGCAATTTTTAAATAACACTGATTTGTGTGTTGTAAAGATTACCTATTAATTTTTATTAAAGGAAATAGAAATCTCTAATGATTAGCGCTGTCTGCAAATAAGAGACTTATAAGTACATTCTGTAACCTGCTATTTGATTGACTTATTAAATGTGATATTGATAACTAGGTCTAATTCTTTATTTTACGACTGATTTGTTTGTTTTTCAGAATTGTATGAATCAAATGAAGTCGTCAAAGCTTTGTGATGATGTTTACGCCGGTCTACAACTTATAGAATTTGTGATTATGGAAGACTATATTAAAATCATTTTTATTCAACAAATGAATTAGTGAAATATAAATATAGCAACTACACTTAGTGTCTTACGTTATAAACCGTGTCAGTATTTATTAATAGTCGATATGACGCTAGAACAAATATAGATAGAGAATAATATGAACTCCTTATAATCCATGGAATGAACAAGTAATAAGAAGGATTATGTAATAATTTATTTCACTTTTAAAATTTAGTTACGCATTTTTTCCATCACCCTGTCACTTAATCCTCTGTAATTACGTGACCTCTGCAAATTGTAATCAATTATGACGTAACTCAAGTTTTCAGTTCTTAAATCCACGGATCATTTACAAGCTATAAGAATTTCACACCACTTATCTGTCTGTGAACTGCAGTCAACTATTATATCACCCATTCTTAATGTGTTATTGACTGTAAAAGCAAATGACCTTTGACCTTACACTGCATATATATATATATATATATATATATATATATATATATATATATATATATATATAGTCACTATTGATAACCTACGTCATTTCATTTATTCATATTCAGGTATGTCAACTGTTTCCCACATCACTGTTAAATCCTATTGCATATTTAGTTGTAATGAATGCATACCACTGTTAATCAACATTTCTCCTGGTTTTATTTTGATTCATAAGCGGAATTAATCACATGAACTTAAAATGTACATAGGTCCTGATACGATTTTAATGATAAACGTAATCCCACGAAGGTGAATATGATATGTGGGTGCCTAATCTGCAAAACTGTACGCGGATGTAGGGTTTCTTAATCAATCTTAATTATTACAAACAGCTACACATGAACATCATTGCTATTCATTCCCATAAAAGTAGGAATAAGATGAAAATTGAAATTATGAAAGTTTATTGAAGAATCATTGCTGCAAAAGCAGAAAATCAAGTTTACAAGTTGGTATTAAGAATTCTTAAGTAATAATTGTCCACTTTCTTCTCAACTTCCGTTGCAAAACGTTCACCATACTTCTCAATGATGCGATGTTTATGGATTCTTTGGCTTCGTTGAATACTTACATACACTTCACTCCGTCGTGGTAATGCAGGTAATGTATAATTTTGGAAGTTCTGGGTATTGTGTAACTTCCATCTGCTACAATACCTAAGAAGTTGATGAGCTATGCAGTTAGTATTTCATAATTGATATAGCTTACCTGTAAGATTTCTTCTTTTACTTTCGATAACTTCGTCTGCTGACTCACAGTGAAGTATTACGGGCTTCGAGTTCTCTTTTTCTTCTGACGATAATCTCCTTGTCCATGGATCACATACCATCCATGAACTACTACATGGATGATTGTGTATCATCTTGTAGGATTTGATTACATATCCTTGCTCTTCTAGTCTTACACGGAATTTAGATTGACAATTACGGAATTTAGACCTTAAACATAAGATATTAGTTAAAGATCTTACGATTTTTGCCTCACTTTCAAACCTTCCGATTTCCGTTTGTGACCAAACGTACAATTAAACGATACAAACAGGTATTTGAACCTGACATCCTTCAGCAATCTGCTTTCTGTGTGGATGTAACGAGTATAAGTAGTCTGAGAAGCGATAAAATTATAGTTCCATACTTTTTGGAACTCTTTTAAGGCGCTTTCAAAATCATCCCACAACACGAAACGCTTGTTCAGTATCATACTTCGAAAGGCATCGGTTAAGTCGACTGAAATGTCACTTGAGGATGAAGCACTAAAAACAGACATTACTAATTATTAAACAGTTATTCCTTGCAACAATAATAACCCAAGGAAATACTACAAATACTTGAGATTTACCTGTGACTTGACATTTCGTTTAGCTTTACTACAATTGTTGGGATCAAAGATCAAATTACAAAGCAACAACAGAGCCAAAGTGCACACTACAAAACAGAGAACGCTAAATTAATGGTTTTGCTATTTATTTCGTGCTTTTTATGTAGCATAGGATGACTTATATATGAAAAAAATTGATACTCATGCAAACCAACCAACCCACGGCAATTGAAATACGGAATGACCGCCTCTAATCAAGCCGTTCAAGGTCGCTGAAACGAAAGGGCGGACACATTTCAGAAGGACCTAACGTTTAAACCGTGCCATTTGCTTGATATTCAATGGTGAAAATGAGTAAAATTATCGTTCGAACGGAATAATGTATGACTATTAACTCTAAATTCTTAACCTTTTAAATAAGTCAAAATCAATAAATGTAGTCAATGAACTAATAATAAGACTATATCTACATTGTTTTAAGTTTCTTTTATAACTACTGATTAAAATGTAATTTGACAATCATGTAAAGATATATAGTAAACTATGTAACGCATCCATTCATTCTAAAGTGAACACTTCTAAGAGAAGCTACTAAAACTAAATTAGCTTGCTTGATCAAGACTGCAAGTAAAAATACACATCCGGTTAGTGAGTTACACATTGATCAATAGACAAAGAAGTACGACCACCCTCCGTTTTGCTGAAGCCATCATGATCAAAAAACTCAAACCTGACTTATGCATCCAAAAAGAGACTTTAATTAACTTATCACTACCCTGGTAACCCCTTTTTATTTTATTATTTATTTATTTATACTCCTCCCCTATTACATAATTCTTAAACCACATTATCATTCACATTTCCGCCACTTGATCCTCTTAAATTATCTTAACTTTGCAAATTCTATTTTATTACTATTATGTAACCTATCTTATAATTATTCAATTCCATTATTACACCACCCAACCCGAATTAATTCCTTTTGACCTCTGACCTGTTCTAGCATATATATATATATATTTATTTATTTACAATTATTATTGTAACCCAGTTATTTACACTCATCTATGTCAATTGTTTTCACTATATCTCAATGTAAAAATTTTATCACAATTTTGGTTTGTAAGCAGCTGACGAGAAACCTCGAAATAATATGAATTCATACTATTCTGCACCATTATTTGTTCTTGCTTTATTTAAATTCATAAAGGGAACCAATTGCATGATAATTTTGTATTGATAATGTTTTAATATATTGAAATTTAGAAGTTCTTATTTTCAAAAAAGAAAATTACTGACATTAGTGATACGTTAAGCATAATCGTGCGAAAATACACGAAGTGATTCTACGTATATAGTATACGACGTAGATAACTGTGATCAACTAAAACATGATCAACCCTCTTTCCACTTGAACTAAGCGTGGTTACTAATCTGTTAACATGAGAGTATATATAATAGACTAGAGAAAAAACCAGCAAGCAAAACAGAAAACCTACTACTCTACTATTGTATCCCAATAAAAATAATAACAATAAACAGTGATAAAAACATTGTATTGTATACCATTTTAGTCATTATCATAACATCTATTAATGTACATTTTACTTATGAATTACTTAGCCTTTCTATTCAAAATGACTGTCATGTTGGATCATTTTCGAATAGGTACAACTCAATTACCATAAATATACATTTTGGAAGAAAAAAATTAACATTTTATCAATAATGGATTGTACAATTGTAGACGAAAAGAAATTTTAAAAAAAAATGATAAGAAATATATTTTAAATAAAGAAACAAGTGATAATAATGATAATGTGAATATGTTTTGGCGGTAAAATGAATTCCGACTTGATAGTTACAGGAAGTAGAAAATAGGTGATAGAAACTAAAGGATTAACTTTAAAAAAAAGAAGGGAGGGCATGAAATATATATGACCAGAAAAAGAGTAAACATTAGAAAAAAAAGACAAACTATACAAGGGATAAGATGAATGACAGAAATAAAATAATGAATATATATTACGCCCGCTTCTTTTCATCAGTTACAATATACGTGTTAGTGCAATAAAACTAATGAATATCATTATATGATGTGATAAATACAGATGAGAATGAAAATAATTTATATGAAAATCACAGTTATCCTCTTATTCGTTAACAAGTGACTTAACTGGTATTATACATACACACACACATACATGTATTAAGTGGAAAATGCCTCCTTGTAGTGTTTTTGAAAAAAAAAGACTGAATAGAACAAACAGATACATGAACAGATAGATAGAGAGAGAGATAGTAAGTACCATAGACTTCAGTATAATGCATTACATAAGATAATTTTACAAAGCAGTAGAAAGAGAACAAAGAGGAGTAGCTGGAACAGAATGAAAGCTGAACGGTAATTGTGAGCACCATGGTTCATGCAAAAAGAGAAAGATTACTTTGTATAAGATTTATCAGAATAAGTAGAATCTTATAAGTGTGATAATTAGAGTATTTCAGTGTTAAAAAAATTTATCTTCTTAGGAGAACACTTCACAAATTGTACAATAATAATGAGATTCTGAGTTAAACGTGGAAAATTGATGAAATGCACCGTTTTTCTTAATCCAAAATAAAGATTATTCACAAATACAATAAGAAACACAGACTTTACATAAATAATATTTCGTTATATAATAGGGGTAAGATGTATAGAAAGATAAAATGAATTGACTTCTTTTCAGTATACTTTACAATATAAATCAATTTCAATGAACAAAGTGTATAGAATTTTCCCGAGATGATTTTTCTGCAGTTGGAAGAGGATCTCTGAAGATAAAGAAGAGAAAAAAAAGGGAACAATAACAATAAATTGTCTAAGATGATCTATTATATAAATTTCCCTCAATAGTAATTTTAATTATCAGTAATCATAATAACATTAAAATATACAAAGTTCAACAACAATAAACAAGAAATTGTCAGTTATATTTAAAAAGGGACAGTGAGTTTCAAGTATTACTAGAATAAAAAATTATATATGAGAGGGATTGAATTTTGATAGTTAAACATTATGATCCAACAATGACCTGTGACAAATCAACAGCTTAACACTATGAACCAGTGATAGTCTAACCAATCGACTACGAATTATTATTTCATGAGTCTATTAGCGATCGGTACTTAATGTACTTTAGGATTCAAAGTAGTAGTAGTAGTACTGAACGTTAAGAAGTTTCGAAATCCATAGTCTATTAGTTAAAACTTCATATATTGTTACACAATTGCACGAGACAAAAATAATACGAACAATGAATGATAAATCAAGTGTAATCAACTATCGAGTAGCACCCAAGAAGGCTCAAAAAAGCAGTGCAAGGTGTGACACGAAGGAAATCTATATAATCATCTAAAATTTCAAAATAGTTAACAAGATCAGTGTCCTACAAATTCCTACATAGTTACAAGTAGATTTACAAACTAGAAACATGTGTACCTGCGATAAAACTGAATTTTCTTATGATCTATGCATATACTTCAAGAAAAGTAAAGTAGATCAACGAGGACAATGAGTCGATAGATTAAAATATCACTACAAACATTTTAATCTAAGAGAGTTCACTAACTCAGTAGCTCACTCACTTTCTTAACTTAATACACTAAAATGAGTCTCGAAATAACCAACTCCTTAGTTCGAATATGTATAAGTAAAACTTTGTAAGGTGGCGATTAGAGGTATTCGACGGGAAACCCTAGTTTTGTGCTATTTGGTACTCGTCAGCAAAGTGTACCTGAATTATTGTGGGAACTGGTTCTCCTTGCCGAATTTGAATCCAACTTTGCAGTTGGATACGTTAGTACCGAGCTATCCGGGCAATGAATGACCTCTTGTGAGACTAATATGTATTTACAATAGATTTGCCACGGAATGGTGATGAATATCACTAAGGAGGACTGAGGAGCACTAAAAAAGACTTGAGATATATGACAGTAGTTACTACTCAGTGATCAATCAATTGTAAGTAATGTATGAATGATCAGAAAATTATTAGGTGTTATACGCAATAACTATAAAGTAATGCAGAGTAAAGTGCCATGTAACATAAATGTTACCAAGTAATCTTTAAATAAACGACCTATCAAGTAGTTAAAGAAAAAAGATATAACCATAGAAGTTTGATGAAAATTCCAGACCTAAATGTACAAATTAAAGATTAACAAACCTAACTAATATGAAATCCTACAATCACTGCTCACAAAATAACAAGCGTCTATAGACTGTATACTGTATATATACTGATCTTTAGCATTGATTTTTAAGGTAAGATGTATTAACTTCTTGAACTGAATAGTTTATGCTGATTATTGTGATGTACATAACCCGCTAGAGTCACATCACAAGTCAACACTTTACTTCGTAAAATAAAATCGATTCGAAAGAAAACACATTCGTTATTTGATTTAATCACAAGACGAGTTATGAAAGTGAATGAAGTAACTGTCAAGCACTTAAATTAAGAAAAAACTACTATAGATAAGCTTATAATGAAATGAATAAAATATTTAATAAGAGTATTCCAGTGAAAAAACCTAATATGACAGCGTACTCTTATCGTCACTTTAAGAAAAACAAGACTTAAGTCTTGAATATGGAAAGTGACGGCATAATTTAGTTTTATCGATTAAGGTAATAGAAATGCTTCTGAATAAGTTTATTTATGTATTCAGAATAATGAGCCAAGTGTAGTTTAATGCAGAAAATACACCTTCATGCAATACTTCAATACATGCCCAGATTTTTGTTTGTAATACGTGGGTTATTAGCGACTTGACAGTCTTTCACATACATACAAGGCTATTTGTAAGATCAAGACTGTAAATTAAAGCAAAATATGGACAAACAAAGTGGAAAAAATCTGGAAACCTTTTTCTATGGTGGTCTAGCTTCACCTGACTCATGATCTTAACCATTTTACACTACTACAATCTCCACGAAACCCATCTGATATTTTATAATGTAAATGAATCATATAACATCTAACCAGTTGTTTATAAGAATAATGTCACCTGTTAGGACAGAATTATAACGATAACAAAAATGTTTGAATGGAATTCAGTTGATTGAAAGCTAGCTTACATGAAAAATGTAAAATATTATACGACGAAAATACCATTTTATCATGTTACGGACGCGTCAAGTGTAGGGCAGTCAGTCGTGATGGGAGAAAAGTTACAATATGGCAACAGTTTTACCTCAAATGAATTTTATAACAAAAATTTTTACAGAATATCTACAACTGAGTGACTAAATAAACGAAAGCATAACCGTAATTACTGATTACGATACATTTAGATAATTTGGCAACGTGGGGGTTACTTCGAGCTGCATTAAGTTATTACACCTCTGAACATAAAGAGAATCGAGAAATATCACAAGTATATTTTTTCTCCAGTCATGACGATAAATCCTGAGAGTATGAACATAAATATTAAACAAATAGGGATTGATTGAACATGCCTATGTTCATGCAATTTTGATCAAATATCTAATGATCTCGCAAGCTGAGCGAAAAATATCTTTGGCTATAATGACATTCGGACTTGAATCCAAAATAGTGATGGCATGACTACTAGAACCCATTGTTGTTGAAACGGTGATCACTACACAAACTATAGGCTTTTATATTCATCTTAAAATAATAACAACTGATCATATCATTTTTAAAATTATTGGGTGACAGATTTGGAGTACAAAGGGTAAAGTATGAAAATGGTTCGTTATTGAGAGGGAGTGAGTCAATAAAAAACTCAAAACATAGTTTCTCAAATATTACATCTTAGATCCGAATGTAATAACCACTTTTATGACACCCCTACATAAATCTATCATTATGTCAACAGATTAAAAAGTGTACAAATTACGGGGCAGATTTATTTTAATCTCATTAGCTAGTTAGTAAGTACCCACAAGGTTAATTATTAACGTTTATCAATGTACCTTTTCCATACATATGTGAATTTTTTATGGGCCTAGTTAGCGTACTAAATGACTCTACAAATAAAGCCACCACACCGCCCATGCCTGATCTGACAGACAAGTCAGAAGCCAAATATCATCGTTTTTTCGCCTTTACCGTTTGGTCTAATGAATCTATATACATGAAATATATTATTCCCAATACATCTCATATGAGCCTTCGTATTTTATGTAATTATCATGTTTGCTACGCAACGATCAAGTTTAAGAATATGTACTGAACTAATCTAGAGATACATTAAAATAAGGTTTAATAAATTACCAAGTAAAATGGGTTAATAACCTATCCTCCAAAAAAAAGCTCCCAGACATTTTACTGAAGACGTTTACCAAGATATCAAGTCCTAAGAGAAAGTAGTAAGAAAAAAAGATTAAACCCTATGGATAGAAACCCTGTCATAGATTACAATGACCTGACTGACACGATAAATTTGATTATCAATATCATATCCGTATTAAATATGATTGTTGCCTGAATATTATTTAAGTATAAGCCTGCAACAGGGTTATTTTATATCTAAAATTAATACTGAAGAAAAGTTTGCACTTTCATTTCATTCAAAAATATAGATGTAAACCCTATAATCAATAATGATACGAAAATTGACTCATGAATTCAACTATTAAAATACGAAAATATGATACAAACAAAAGTATGAAGTTAATAGTGTAAAGAAACACTAAATATTTGTGGTTCATTGAATTATAAAAAGATATTTACAATAAAGACCGAACATTGTAATTTGCTATGAGCATAAGAAGGAAATAAAAATCTAATTATCGGATTGAAGAATAATGTTTAGTGGTTCATCATCAGCTGCTTATAACCATATTTGTATTAAAGTGTAGCATTGAGATATGTTATAATATGAAGTAATCGACATTGATGATGGAAAGAATTACAAAGATCATCCATCATAACTATATATATATATATAAGCAGATGATGCTTTACCGTCAAATAAAATGAATTCATAATATTCTGTATCAAATGTTGTTTTAGCTTTATTCAAACTGGTCAGAGAAACCAATTGAATCAAATAAGAACGTTTTCAACAGAAAGTCATTCGATTACCTCCAGTACATTACTGTGAAAACGTTCGTAACAACAATGAATAATGTAAAATATCTCTCAGTTTGCGTAAACCAACGAAAAAGTAATAATTAAAAATGCATATATTAACCAATCAATGAACATTACTTACAATTTAATAGGACCATTTGTCCAACTTGGATTAGATAATCTTTGTGGTGACTTTAAATTGTATCTTTTCAATTCGAAATCAGTTGGTGGAGAGTGTATATTACCGTTATTACTGCTACTATTACCATTATATACTGGCGCAGGAAGTGGAGGATGACCGTACGTCTTATACAATATAGATAATTTCATTTCTAATTGCTATAGAGAATAAAAAAGAAACGAATATCAAAACAAATCATTAAAATTATCAGTATAGAGGTTTGCAGAGATTACAGAATGTTACTAATAACCACAGACAATAGATGATAGCACAATATCGTGAAATGGTTGAAGTCAGATATAAACACTATTTGATTTCGGCTCAGTAGTCTGAAAGTTAAGCGTTAGAGTGCAAGATTGAAAGTCTTGGGTTTGATCCGCGATGGTGGGGTCATAGATGCACACTGCTGTAGAATAGCATAAACAGGATTAAACAGCTGTTCGGTGCTTTATGGTTATTAAAATCAATTTGTTCCAACAGAATGTAATTTGATAAACAACAACAATATTTATTCTATTTTACTTTTACAACAACAAAATTTAAAGTATATACACCTGTATGTCGGAATCCGTAGCTAAAGAAAGATACGCAGGCACACAAACGAACGTATACACGCAAATAGTGAAATTGTAGATTAATTAATATTGTTGTTGCTTATCGTAGACTTTCAAACTTACTCCTATTCTTTGTAAAGCATTATTCACCATATTTAAAGCAGATAATCTGACAGACGGAGTAAGTATTGAATTGAAAAAGCAACTGTTTTCTGTTTGTACCATGGAATCTATTGTATCGACTAGATGAAACAAGTAATGAGAGAGAAAATATACATCGAAAGAATTGTGATTATGCAGGACAACAATGTAAAAGATTGTCAATTCAAGAATAAACCATTAAGAACTTAGTTAAATATGCTAAAAATAACATTTATGAGCATGCATTATATAATGACTGACTACTGCCTATATATAGTCCTTTAGAGCTAATTGAACTCTATTGACTGAGTTGTGATGTGGCCACTGGTCTCAGTGACCCTATATAAGCGTGCACTACAGGTCAATAGCGGTACGAATAGCTCAGCACTAACGTCTCTGACTGTGTGACTGGGTGATGCAGAATTGAATCATCCAGGTAGCAGCACCAGTTCTTTCGAAATTACAAGTATATCTTGCTGACGAGTGCTAAAGAGCACGAAATCTAAGTCCAGAGTACCTTGTCAACTACCTAACATTAAGGTGAATTAGACATCTATTACAATCAAATTCCGAATTCGCAACTAGTGTTGCACACCTATGATCTGATATGAGATCAAATCTAAGACCTTCAAAGCTTTATGGAAAACAAATAACAATTATAATAAGTAAAAGAGTTTACAGTCCTAACTTAACCTGATTCACAATGCAGTGAAATGCTTAGAAAGAACTTGAAAACTTAATGTAAACAATGTGACTATATTTGCCGGCGATTAAATGCACAACGAGTTAAAAAGTATCGTATTTCATTTTGAGAGAGCTTTAGCATCATGGTCGGATTTATGAATCATATCATTTGGTAAAATAGAACTGTTATTCGATAACTATAATAAACTATCAGATAAATATGATCGACATTTTTTTAAAAACACTGGACTACATATATCTAGTAATGCATCTACAATGACAATGTTAGAGTTCCATGAAAATCACAGTAACTTGAATAATTCTAAGACTGCAGAATAAACTGTTAAATCCAGTCGTTTAGTTATGGAACATTAGAACCTGATATAAGCGTGTTGCTACACCATAATGTAACAATATAATGAAAAGAAATTAACAAGACGAAAATCAAGGTCATAAAATATTATTTATTAAAATAAAGAAATTAGCATATCAAGCAGAGGTAGTAAGGGACTTGAAAATACAAAATAAACAGTAGTGTTATATTCAAACAGATTCAAAAAGAACGAATGAATTTGTCTCAGTGACATCCATGTTAGTTATAATGTTTAAGATCACTAACTACAAATTAGGATTATCTAACAGGCTCAAAGGAGATAGCCTGTATCTTTTTAACATGTCTATGACCAACAGTCAATGGTTTAAAGGGTTGATATCATTTTTTAGTTAACCTGCCTTTGTTTTTATTAGACATTATACTCATACTATCAAGAATGCTATGCCGACGGATCAAAATATGATTCAAACAAAAGTGAAATTATTGTTTGCAGGATATACATTATGAAATTAAATAAAAACGGTAAATTAGATAGACATAAAGGGAATTACTTGAATTAGTCAGTTTCAATAAAAAGCTCCTATGATTAGTCATGAGCACTCAAGGGGTGATTCGAATTTCAAGAACCAAGACTAACAATTAGATCTTCATTAAATAGTGAAAGACTTACCAACTAATTTCCTCCAATCATCTGTGACATAGTATCATATTTATCTTATCTTCATATTTCATATGAGCATGCCATTTCATTTCATAAAAACGTTATTCTTTCGTTACTCTAGCAAGAGAAAACTCATATGCAACTTGGACTTCTCATTTTAGTTAACGGGAGGAAAAAAGAGGATAGAAGTAATCTTGTTGCTCAATATCAAAGAGCCTTAATGGAATTCAATCAACACATTTTACAGTTAAACAAGAAAGTACAACAGAATAAGCAACATAATAATCATAATCATTTCGATAAGATAGCATAACTTATGCTTTACGACATATAAAAGAATGGGATTAGAAAAATGTTACATGTAAATAACTGAATGTTAACAAAAAAGATGATCCAGATTGATTCGAAAATAATAACCATTTGTATGCAAACTCTTTTGTGAATACAATTTAATAGGACTTATATTAGCACGTTAATTAATGCAAATTTATGATTAAAGGTTATCACAATAGTTGTAATAGCAATATTAGTAACAAAATTATTATTATTGTTATTATTATATAAAGTGGGAAAAGGGGAAAACACACTTTTAGATATGAAGAAAAAATACTGCTACTGCAACAGCAACTACAAAGCAGTTCACGAAAGAAATCTCATTTTATTTTTACTTAAAGTATTCAGCATAAATTTTTATTTCAATAAAATCCGTGTAAATATTATCTTATATTGAAATTAGAAAAAAAAACAGGCAATTTACATACAAACAAAATTGAATTTTTCAAGATATACTTATTTTGATCTGAAAGTAGTTAAAGAATTACCATATTAGAATACATTATTGTTACATATTCATTCTATCTGTTAGTTGAGACAGTATAATAAATAGTAAAATTTATGCTGTAAGACTTCATTGATATATTTACTTGGAATATCTAATCATTTATTTGTAACTAATTGAGAAACCTCACCCATTTAGAGTGTTGAACATAAAGGAATTACATTATTTACCAAAACATGTTTGAAACACTGAGTAGCACATGACTAAGCCACATTCCAGTAGTATATTTTTTTTCACATCCCCAATAATTATGTCGTGGAACCATATAGTAATATGAAATGCACTTATGACATAGAAAACAACATGCGAATTCATGTGTAACACTTATTGAATACTATGAAGTACAACAAAGAAATGTTTCTTTTATTGTTTTATTCATCTCCAAATCAGTTTCGATTCACAATCAGATCATTTCTAGATTTACTCTCAACAAAAAAGCTAAAGCATGAAAGAGTGTAATGACAGTAGTAACTGAATATATGTTGTATACGATATTAGGAGTAAATATCAAAATTTAGGTACACTAAGAAGGTAAATGAAATTAACATGTATTTCTATAATAGACAAATCGGTGAAATACGTTTATGAATTAAGCTGTAAACCATGCTTTGGATCACTAAAACAGATAGTATAAACTCTAATATTTTAAGCAATAGTTTCTTATTAAATCTTGAGGAATATGGATTCCTTTACTTGGTTTTCATCTACAATTTAAGTGTGAAGAGCAGTAACACTACCCGATTGTTAAAACTGAAATAGGTGAAGCAAGGTTCGAACCAAAGACTCAGTGTTTGAAGATTGAACGCTTTAACCAATGAGTCACCACTCACCAACTCTAGAATCAGTTAAGAAGAGTCAGTCATTCACATCATTGGAACTAAATACTAACCTCACTCAATGTTTAATTATCAGAAACAAAATCATAGTTACTATAACAAAAAATGTTAACAATAATAATGAGAGCAAACCAATTAATAAATTGAATTACTCTATTACAATTAAAACTATTTAGTATGTATTTAACAAAAATCAGTGAACTATAATGCAATCAATTGAGCACCTACGCACACATACGTACATACTACAAATGTAAATTTATTTATTTATCAATAATTATCATTATAAAAGAAAATATGTAATTTTTTCTATTTAGTTTAACATAGAAATTGTATATATTATAGATACGTAATAAGATGACTATTAGCAACAACCAATTGTGGGAAAGAACAAATCAGATCCCAGTGGAGAAAGAAATTAGGAAGCGCTGGAAGTGGATAGGACACACATTGAGGAAAGCACCCAACTGCATCCCAAGACAAGCCTCTCACATGGAATCCTCAAGACCAAAGGAAAAGAGGAAGACCAAATAACACATTACGCCGGGAAACGGAGATAGACATGAAGAAAATGAACAAGAATTGAATGGAACTAGAAAAGAAGGCCCAGGACAGAGTGGGTTGGAGAATGCTGGTCGGCGGCCTATGCTCCATTAGGAGTAACAGGCGTAAGTAAATAATAAGATGACTTTGATATTGCAATTATTTGAACTCAGTAATTGAAACACTATTTAATTTCAACATAATCTTTCTAAATTTCTTAAGAAATAAGAAATTCTCTCAATCAATCAAATGGGTATGAAATCAAGGGTAAATTGTAAAAATAAGAAAAAAACTTAATATGAATAATGAAATAAACAGACAAATACATATTATATTATACAAATACTTGTTCACGTATATACGCACGTACAATCACTGATCATTTTAAAAAAAAAGCATAGATTAGATCAATTGTCTATGTAATTAAGATGACAGCATGTTTATTAAACAACGTCAGAACTACAATAAACGTTTTACAACAACAAATAGAATAATAGAGACTAAATGGTAATAATAATAATAATAATACTCTTATTATTATTACTAAACAAATATGCAGTGTGAAAACATTTCAAATCATGGATTAATCCAATATACCAATCCATATTTGTAAATATTTTACAAGGATACGCTTAAATTGGGTTTTAATATTATTGAATATAGTTCAAATTCATTGTTAAGATATATCTCTATAATCCTGATGGGGATTTTATTATGTTAGTTGTAGTTACTGAAAACTTATGATTATGACTACTTATTTGTTTAGATTCCACAAGAAGGTTGGAAATGGATCAGATAGGATTTTACTAATATAACTGAAGCTTTACTATGAAATATGAGTACAAAATTTACTTGATCACAAGAAACTATATAATAGGAATAAAATACTTAATGAGTAAAAAAAAAACTAGATTTTCTGTGTGTCAGCGGCTTCATCAGAGAGTACGAATAAATAAACCAATTAACATAAATTTAAATAGTATGATGGAAACAAAACAGAATATTTTTAGTATAAATATATTATTCATATTATTATCAATCTACTCAATGCTCAATGTATTCTAGATTATCATGTCAAACCTTGGTGATGATACTTAGAAAATTTTAATTTAGAGAATCTGTAAAACATATACAAAAGAAATAATAATTGGTGCATCAAACAAAACATATTAATACACCATATATATTCATTGGTTGAAAATATTTTCAGTTTTTAAAGAGGTTTAAATAATATTCATTGACACCTTTAAAGCAGTATCAAAAATCCGCACATATTGATAAACTAATTACGTATTTATATTTGAAAACATTACATTATACGCATTTGAATGAAAATAAACACTATTTATAATCTACTGAATCAATGGTTTATAGTAAGCAATTGATTAGTGTGCCATATTCACTTAACTCATAAAATGTATAGACAATAAGTTGAAACAGTAACCGTAGTGTCTGACTGTCATAAAATAAGACAGAGTGAAATGCTGAAGTTTACACTTGGTCTTTAATAAAGTGATGGATATATCACCTACGCTGCAGGTGAAACAAGTTGACAAAGCCTGACTGACTCTTAGACCAGGACTTATAAAACGTTTGATATAAGAGAAATATTCAAAGCTTCAAACTACATCACATCCTATAATCATTTTAAATGCTAATGTACACCACTTCTGAAGTAACATTTTAGATAAAGAGGGAAGGAAATACTTTTTGATCATTCTTATACTCAAGGAGGTCATAAGAATACGAATTTTGTCGATGTATTCATCAAAAATAATTGGTCTTTGCATAACCTAGTCGATAAGTGAGTTCTCTAAGTGAGATATTCTCCGCACACATTCACATACAAAGACACACGATCACTGAAGAAGAATTGATTACCAAATCTCACAAATTAAGACAGCTATTTCACTACAGAAAATTTACACGAACCTCATACACACAAAAACGTAAACACACTAAACACAAACGTTGATATTCAGAAAGTCACAATCATTACTATTTGCGAAGAAAATATTTGACTTGATCAGGTGGTCATAATCCTGATGACCTTGAATGGTTAGACAGGCATTTAAAAGTGCACAGACTAATCTTGTGGCCTTAGTTTATTGATCGGTCAAGTGTAGACTATAATCACGTGTTTATTACCTGTAGCAATAACGCACATGTGAAATAATTTATGCATGCTCTTTAAGTACATATGAAAATTTACGGATCTCCTGCCTTGACAACATGGGAATCTCAGTGACAAATATTTACAATCACAACCATAAATACTGAATTACTTGGTCAACAGTTAATGTATTATGTATAAAATAAGGATAAAGTTGAACGATACCACCGAGTCAATAGCGAACGTCCAATTCATTTTATGGTCACAGGATAGATAGAAAAGTAAATACCCACTTTAATTTGACTTTTGTAAATAAAATTTTCAAATGTCCCTGCACCAACTCTAACTTATTTACTAAGTAATAAACCTAACAAGAAATTATTTCATAACCGTAATTGTTACCTTTTATCAATCACTTTTACTTCAACTAATAAATTCTAACAAAAATAGAATCAAATAAACTTCTATAGCATAAGATAAATAATATTAAATATTCAACATGTAGTCAAATGAGGATAGTCAGCTCTTGCCATGGATGTATCACTTGAACGCAAACAGGAATTATGTTTATTGATAAAAACTCGATGACATGTTTGATTTCTGTAAAATGAGAATAAAATCAATTGACAATTGTAGTTTTAGTTAAGATGTTAGTTTATGCAATTAAACAGACGTGGTATTTATACAAATAATCAGACTAGCGTATATATAGAAAAATGGATAAACGTCACTTTTTTTTTTACTGAAATCTGGTAGATAAGCGATGAAAACCAACGTTAAAAAGCAAATATCCTAAACACATGTACACAGTAAATTTTGATATATTAAAATGAAATAACTAACTTAATTAGCCTGATAGTGCTAGAACCGTCAAAGTGCATAGACAATGAGGAATTTCCTCACAAATATATTGCGAGGAACATCAAACAACATGACATAATACTGACAAATTGAATTAAAACCAATACCATTGAATTATGTCTAACGAATGACTGTGATATGTTAATGATCTTAGTTAGATAACCATTGAAAACCTGAAAGTAATTAAGCTATGAAAACTTTATTCTGTTTAATATTTTCCAATTTTATTAATGAATAGAAAATAAGGACATGTTCAGGTGACGATTACATTGCAGTTAAATTACACGAAACATTGTCTCATTACAAGCAAATACTAGAAAAACAACAGCTAAGTATATGATGACAGGGAATTGTCACTTCATTGTATTTTCAAATTCCATGCTACTAATTACTCACTACATGGCATGTATACTGACCGTGATCACCTAGGATACACAGATTATAGCGTATGCTACTTATGTTTGCAGATAAAAGTAGCATATAGCACCAGTTTGAAGTGGAATGTCTGCAAGCAGAAGGTTGAGAAAATTGAAATGAAGAGGAGAGAGAAGGAAACTGAAAGCAATCAAGATACGAACAGGAGTAGAGGGACAATAAAGCTTGTAAGAGACAATGTGCAAATTATGTATTAAATGTATGGAATTCACATTTTGTGTAAACACCCTGTAATTATTTATTAAATAATAAACCGGTCTTCTCTATCTAAGTTCTCATTCACTATAAGAATACATTTTAACCTCTGACTTACTAAAATAATCATAATGACTAATATCCTTATCCTCACTAAGCTCACCAAATAACATTGTAACCTTTTTTATAGTCATGATCATTCCAACTATTATCGATCAGTTTGCTGTTATATAGAAACCAAAACTTCACATTGAAACCTGTCATGACTAGATTCCGTCAATTATTTAATGAATATTAAATAACTAGTTTTATAATAAGAAATGACTTATTTTTAACAAAAAGTCTGTACAAAGTGAAAAACAGCATAATAAATTGTACAAAAATAGAAAATATGGTAAGTGATGATGAAAGCACAATGAACAAGCCGTTTAAAAATACATGCACGAAACAAACATTTAACAAAAACATCTAGAAAAAAGAAATAATACAAAGTAGACAAAGATCTTCATTCCTAGTGATTTCACAGGATTAATTGTTACAAATATAACTGGCAACAACAACCACAGAAATAAGGAGGAAATAGTGTGATAATTATAATATTTGTTCATGTTGGAAGACAAATAAGCAAACACACAAGTAATCATTTACACCCAAAGTTAGCGTTTATTATATAACTCCTTTAACACAAATAATTAAATATTATCAATAATCATTTAACGAACTTAAAAAAAGAAGAATATTCTTTTAATGTATTGAGAAAAAAACTTTCGATCTGTCATTTTGAGTTGAAAATAATACGTTTTAATGTCGAAACATAAACAGAACAAAACTATAAAACAAAGGACAAGTCAAAAAGTAAACAACAATACTAATATACATATAAATATATACAGAAGTAAAATAATAAGTAGAAAGTCATAAAAGTAGTATTAGACGAATTTAATTAAAATTGAACAATAATTTATAGATGTCAGATACCTAGTTAAAAATTTATCATTAAGCTATTGAGAACACTACATAGTGAATATAAAAAAATGCATTCTCATTTTGTTGTAGGTTAAAATGATTAATTATTATTATTATTAAGATAAAATGACTGTGAAGAAGAGTCTTTAATGGTATACACACAAGCATGAAAACAACCTATTTATTCTAGGGAAGTTTTGTCCATTTTTAATACGGTCATTGTCAAATGTATATGACTGTTGAATATTTGTTATTAAGATATTTGATTTATACACACACTCACATCAAATAGAACCGTTCAGTAAGTAATATCACCGATTGATCAACAATAAAACATGTAAGCTGCTCAATAAAGATTAATGGTTTAATCAAAAAAAGAACGATGTATACACATGGTTACATGCATTGATTATTAAATTTACATTATCAGTCTATACTTCACCGATTTATGTACCGCTGATAAACAGATGTTAAGAAAACTTTGAATATGTACAAACTAAAATATTTTTTTTCCAAGAAAGAAAACTTTTCTGTAAAAATTGATGTGTAATTTTCTTTGCATATTACAGAAAAGAGAGAATAAATTAATTAACATGTTCAAAAACAATAAAAGATAAAGTGAACTGGAAAAAACCATAAAAATAAACAGTCAAAAAGTGAACGTAGACAAAAATTTCACCCTCTCTGATGTTTTATGTACATTTCTAAAAGTGATATGGTCAAAGAGAATTTTACATTGTTGCCTTAACAAAACAGTTTCGTTTTTTTTTTGACAACAAACAATTGAGCACAGTTATTCACACGCATTATTAACAGATATAAATTTGATGAACTGATGTCTAAATACAAATTGTTGGATCAAATTATTGTTCATTAAAACAAAAGGAAATTAATATACATAGAAAAGTAAGAAGAATATTTTGTGACAAGCACAAGAAATAAAGCACTAACGGTTTTATTTAATGATGAACGCAATATAACTAAGCAAAACATGTTTGCATACAATTATATTAATATTATTTGAAATAAAAACGAGCAAATCAGAATAGTTGACGGATAAAGAAAAGCATTTTTTTTTCATGTACACAAACACACAGGTACATAAGCATACAATAAATTAGGGAAAGAAACTAACATATAAACAACAAAACTGTGCAAATATACATATATATTCTGATAGGAACAAAAACTGTAAGACAAGTGCAAAATATTTACATAAATCGTACATAATGTGAATAATAACATTTTCGAGAGATAGAGAAAAAAGAGACCATGTGATGAAGAGCACATACGGTGTAATGGGAGGCGTGATCAACATGAAACAGTAAATTGTAAAAATTAATTGCATACACATTTAAATCCGTTTTATTTTTGGTATTTTTTTCGATTTTCTCATTTCATTATCCTGTTATCAAAAATTTCCTGACTTAGTGGATTATGCGATTTTGTTTACAAAAATAGAATCTGAGAAAGATCTCTTAAAAATAAGTTTTAGAACAAGTTGTACATCTAGGTGATTTTCAGTTTGATATACAGCGAAGAGGAAAGTGAGATAATTAGTAGCAGAGTTCGAAATTAAGTGTATGAAATTTTCAAAGAAAAAAGGATGAAAACAGTTGACAATAAGTAAATTCATTATGAAACGAAAAAGTAACAGTAAAGAAACTAGTTCGACGACATTGTTAAGAATAGTACAAGTATACAAGGAAAAGAATTATCAATGGGCAACAATAATTAATATACAGATATTATACAGTAGTGCAATAAGAGCAGGAACGTAGGCGCCCTGGAAAGCAAAAGAATGAAAACTAGTTCACAGAATTCAAATCCTTATATATATATATATATATATATATATATATATATATATATATATATATATATATATATATATATATATATATATATATATATATATATATATATATACTTACAGTATACATTTAAAAGACTAATGAAATCCTAACCCATAAAAAAGGGAGGATAAATACCGGTCTGTAACAAGAAAAGTTCAGTTTAAATGAGGCTGGTAAAACTAGTGAACAAAAAGTGCTATCACTTAAAAACTAGTCACAGGTTATACAAGTTTTCAAACAAGTCATAATATAAACGGCCTACTGATGTCATCAGCTGTCTTGAAAATAGATAAGCACAACACAGTAGGATGTACCAATGGAAATCACATAAATCATAAAATGTCTCAAAGTTGCATAGTAAGCGAAGTAAAAATGTAAACTATGTGAATAGGTGGATTCCTCGCTTACCTTACGAATATTAAGAAGATCTGGCTACCTGTAAGATTTATTTATTGAAACACAAATATTTGTGCAAAAGGATATGAGAATATATATGCCCCATACAATAAGAAAATTGGATGGTGAAGAGATAGGGAAAGAAGAGTGAGTACAATAAGAAAAGAACAAAACTGGATAAAAATTAGTCAACGAGAGAAAAACAAAAAATAATGGGGGAAGTAGTTTAGTTAGGAAAAATAGAAACAGAAAGGATTCTTCCAGTCAAAGAAGTTACGTTCAAGCCATTGTCTTGCACTATCTCTGGGACCCTAAATAGGGAGTCTTTAAGAAACAAGAGATTCCCGTCGTTTACAGCTTACTTTCATATCATGACACCATGCCATACACTAACCACCCCTCTGCTTTTCCCAACCAGTCCCATAGTCGGAAAATGATTCATGATTAAGAATTATATAGGACGAGATTTGTAGTACATGTCCAAGTCACCGAAGTCGGTATTTCAAGATGGTGACGCCGACTGAACTACCGACACTGTGCCACTACATACCAGCAATATTTTAAAGACAACGATGACCAAACACAGAAAGTCGCTAAGTATCCTAAATTCGGAGAGGCCAGATTTCACAAGCACAGTTCAAAACTGTTCTCACCGAATGGTTGTCAATTCGACCTCTTACACCCAGTGTTCGTAATTATGGCATGTATTTGGCACCTTCCAAGTGCAAAGCACTAGCAGGACCCCGAACCTGAACTCACTCTGGGTAGTAAGTAGATAGAGGCAGTCGGCAAGTTCGTGTATCTGCGTAGCTGCATAAGTGCTGATAGTGGCGTGGGTTATGAAACCGATTTACGTATAGTGAAAGCCAGACTGGCTTATACGGCGGCCTGCTTGAATATCTGGGCTACCTGTTTCTGCCATCTGATTATTTCAACAAGTTATCTGTTTTTTTATTTGTTTTAATTTATAATTATGTCCATTAATCGCATAACCTATTCAGGCGATTTTATGAAAAGCTTACGACCTTTCGCTGCACAAGTTACGAAAAAGTACTATAAAAGACATCGTGGTGGTTGGCAATATGCGTTAAAGAGAATGAACATTAATCGTATGTCGATTCCCGAGCTTCTTAATTCTAACTGCCGGTCACTAATCAACAAAGTGGACTATCTGCAATTCCTACTTAGTCAAAATACGTATCGTAATTGTGGTGTCATCACAATTCAAGAATCTTGGTTGAATGGTTTACAGGATGACTGCCTTGTATCACTACGTGATTTTAAAATTTATCGTCAGGATCGATCGAACAATAAAAAGAGGTCTGGTGGCGGTGTAGCTACGTTTGTAAACATAAACTGGTGTCGATCTTCGTTTGTGTGTTTTAAGTTTTCAAATGACTTTATCGACTGTCTAACTCTAAGATGTCGTCCAAAACATCTAAATAAATACAAATATGTTTATGTTACCAATATCTACGTTACTCCAGATTGCACATCATCTGCACTATCTGATTTTGCTGATGAATTCACTGAGTTCGTTCTTACTGCCTTCAGTGATTCACTTTCAGTCGTATGTGGTGACTTCAATTCATGTGACTGTAGCTTCCTTACGTCACTGGGTCACCAAAATGTAGTGGATTTTCCTACCCGTTTGGATGCTTATCTAGACTTCGTCTTCATTAATGATGTGGGTATATATGCGACTCGTAAACGTGCTCCATTGTCTAGCTCAGATAACTGTATAATTCGTGTTCTACCTAAAGTATATGGAAAGCATGAGAAGAGTACACTCTTACGTCAAACCAAGAAAGTCAAATATAGGAATTACTCAGAAGAAAATATCCGAAATCTGAAAAGCATGTTTCATACGACTAACTGGGAATTATTTACAGATGACTCACTCGAAAACACTACTGATGTTATCACTTGTTACCTTAAATTCTGTTTTGATATTTGCTGTCCCACTGAAACCATTTTTTTAAGTTTTGATCGATTTACATCTACACAACTAAAACGACTACGAAGGATGAAAGAAAGAATGTACAAGGAGAAGAACTCTAATGAAGTTCGTAAGCTAAATGGTCTGATAAAGCTAGAGATTAGACGTCTCAACTGCATGTTTACTCAAAAGCTCTTATCTTGCAGAAACACTCCAAGTATGTGGAAACTCTTTAAAGAACTTACAGGCGACAGACAGTTTAGAAGCGATAACCAGCTGAATGTTAGTGACTTAAATAAGTCTTTTGTTCGTCAGTCATCTGATGTGATGCTCCCTCTATCCACGGGTTTAAAAAATAGCTGTGTTCCTACTTTCACTGAAACTGATGTACGAGGATGTCTCCGATCGCTTAATTCATCTCGATGTTTGGGACCTGATGGTATCCCAAACATCCTTTTTAAAAAATGTGCTGACGTTCTGTGTCATCCGTTCACAACAATATTTAACAGATCCTTCTCATCTAATCTCATACCGAAAATGTAGAGAAAGATTAAGATAATCCCTGTAACCAAGAAATAATTTGGTAATAAGAATGTAAAATTTAGACCTATTGCAATAACTTCACCCTTCCTCAAAACCATGGAAAAATTATTAATACTTCCACTTCAGCTTGCGATAAAAGAGCATACTGACCCATACCAGTTTGCATACAGGCGCAAAAGAAGCACTTTAGATGCTGTTGCAGTTCTGCACCACAACATAGTGTTCAACTTAGAAAAGGGTAAGAAGTATGTTCGTTGTGCTTTTCTGGACTATACTTCAGCTTTTGACTCTATACCAAGACAACGTTTACTTAACAAGTTAATCAGCGTCAACACTGACAGCTGGATAACCAACTGGCTATGTTCCTACCTCTCTGGAAGGGAACAGTACACTGTGTTTGGAGGAAAGTGTTCGGAGTCTCTACTGTCTCAGGAAGGTGTACCACAAGGAGCTGTTCTTTCACCTCTTCTATTTTCTTTTTTTCTGCATGACCTGCCATCTTCTACAGAAAACACTTTTGTGAAGTATGCGGATGATCTCACTGTATGTATGCCTATATCTTCCTCTTTACATCCCGTAGAAATGAATGAGTTTTTGTCTCATATTGATTGTTGGTCTGTTGGTAATGGTCTCATACTTAATCCGTCTAAATGTCAAGCTGTTAACTTTAGCATGAGACATGAACGGAATATAAACACCATTTTGAGATCCCATAATGCTTGTGCCATCGGAGACTCTTTCATAAACTCAGTGTCGAAGGTCAATTATCTTGGTGTCACCTTTTCCTCTGATCTGTCTTGGTCTTCCCACGTTTTATCGTTATCGAAGAAGGTTTTCCGTCTGACCTACTACATAAAGAGATTGCATGCTCTTGGGATTACTCGTCATTTACTCCTACAATTTGTCAATTCTTGCATTTTACCTATTATTCTTTACTGTTCTCCATTATTCTTTCCCGGGCTTTTGAGAAAAGACTTTGCTGTATTGCGAAGAGTGCTGAAGGCAGTTAGCAAGATGTGTGGTGAATCTTTCGAGGCCATAATTAATATGGTTGTGGATAGACATTTAAAATCATGCAAACTCCTGGCAGGTGTTATTTTATCAGATACTAGCCATCCCCTTCACTCTTATCTTTCTCCTTGTATATCTTCTGGTAGAACGAGACGTAATTACATTAAAATCCATGCACGTAAGGAAAAGTATAAAAGTTCTATAATTCCTTACCTAGCAAATATACTATGTGACGAACAGGTTGTTAGAAATAACCTAGTTAATAATTTACATTCTTAACATGTCTTTAATTTTAAAAAGTTTTGCACAGTTTTTTTTTGGTCTTTTTTTTTTAATTTATTTAAAAAATTTTTTTTTTATTTTTAAAAAATTTCTTTTTTGTATTTGCTACTGCCTATTTGTTCGTTTTTTTTTCAGTAAGTAACTTGTTGAAATACCCTGTGCTGAGAATTCTATATTGTACCAAAACTATAATATTGAATAAAGCCATTAATAATAGTAATAATAATAATGCTAATATGGGTCATCTTTGGAGCCTTCGTGATATTAGTCTGGCTGTAAAAGGTCAGACCTACAACGCGCCGGTGACAGCGGTTTCGCTCTATGCTTGCGAGACCTGACCTCTCCGAGTTGAGGATGTTAGACGACTCTCTGTGTTTGATTATCGTCAAGACTGAAGAACTGCTGACATCCAGTGACAACACCATGTTAGTAACATGGAGGTTCGGGATCATGTGTTCGCGTACAGTGATGATAGTTCAATTGGTGTCGTTATCTCAAAACATCGACTTCGGTGGCTTAGACATGTCTTACGAATGTCGTCCCACAGAATTTCACGTCGTGCATTATTTGCCGATGTTGGAACTGGTTGGAAAAAGTGGACGTGATCAGTGTATGACATGGTGTCATTACTTGAAAGAAAATTGTATAGGATTGGCTTATTTCGGTACTTCAAGATTCCCTAGTTAAGACCCTAGAAATGGTGCAACACAGTGGCTAGAGACATTATCAGACATGGCCCAGAATAGAAGCCAGTAGCAATCCTGCTGTAACTTCCTTTTATTGTCTTCATAAAAGTGAACGTAACTTCTCTAACTAAAAGAATTCTTTCCGGTTATGTTTTTCCTAACTGAACTATTTCTCCCATTATTATTATTATTATTTCACTCTCATACACTAATTTCTGTTCGTTGTTGTTGTTCTTTTTATCATACGCACCTTACATTCTTAATCTCTCAACAACCTCATTGTTATTGTGTGGAGCATATGTATTTGGTGCCCCCGTGTACGAATGTTTTTGTTCAAGTAAATAAATAAACTACACCAACTATCTTGCTCAACGAAGGCCGCATAGAATCACTAAAAACTATGGATTAATTCAAACCGTTATATTGAATAAGATCAAATCAGCGTGAGAACGTGAAAATGACTAAAAAGAACTGTGAAAGTATTTTGACGAAACAGTTGATCCGATAAAAAAGGAGAGATAAAAAATACTCAATCTAAAATTATTTTTAAAAAGTCTTAAACTAAAGGAATTTGTACGTAATAGGGGAAATTATGTTGTAACTCACTAAAGTTGACTACTAATACTACGTATCACGAGGAATTTAGTTAAACACTGCTGGAAAAAACGCTTTACTGAAAAATTATATTGGAAGTAAGTTAAGCTTAATTATTTATACCAATTCTGTTTAACGTGATGACCTAACGTAATGAATTGTAGCAATGGGTAAGTAAATTCTCTTTTCAACAAACCATTTCTATTAATTTTAATACGATGATCTGTTAAGAGACTTGTGCAATTTAAAGATGATTTTCGTCACAAGCTGATATGATAGTCATTGAAGTGTAAAATATAAAGCATAATCAAAGCTAGAAATACATATATTACGAAATAGTCTTCATGATGTATAAACGTACAACACTGGGCACAAACTCTAGCTACAACTTATTACCATTATATTAAATAATATTTTAAATAATTATAGTATAGAACGATATCAAATCATGTATTTAGTAAAGTGGTGATTTATAATAGTCTGAAGTATTCAGCCTTCAACCAGTAGATTAAGTTCGAACCCTGCTCTACCTAACGAGGTTTGGGCAAAGTGGTATGATTAGATTTCATACAGTGCAGCTGAAAATTGAATGTATAAACTTGTGGTTAATAAACAAGTTAATTAAAATATTCAGCCAAATTGTTTCCGAGCACATAATAACGATTAATATGATATCATGACAAATAAATATCAATTGCTCCCAATTTCATCGTTTTGTTTATAAAATCAAATGAACTAGTTAAATAGATACACAATTATTATTAACCATTTCTGTGGGAGTCTTTACCGACAGTGAGCAGTGTGCCAGTTAATTAATGATTTTAAAGTATTTTAGTCTTATGATAAAAACAATTAAAAAATGTGAACATTTAGTGCATCGTAATACACCTCAAAATATATATATATACCGCGAAAGGACTAATATGTTTTAAGTGCCACGTGCCACAATGTCAGTCGTTTTTTAAGACGAGATAAAGCAATAAAAATTATTCATCTAACATTCATTATTGCAAATGATTATTATGAGTACATAAATAACAGAAATTCAGATACACCTAAACAGAAGTAAATGAGCAAATAAAGGAATTCTAATTGTTTAGTAGAGTAAAAGTGTTGGTATCTAATGCCTTCTCAGTTAATATTAGTGACAGAAACTATAACTGTACTGAATTATTATAAATAGATCAATCAAATAAGGAATAATTCTGCAAATGGATTTGAAGTGAGTTTCAGAAGTCCCAGTCAACAGATACGATTATTGGAGCTTAACAATGTCGAGATCGAGACATTTATTGCCAATTTTACCGAATAATCACAGCGTTTTCACCGACTAATTGAAGTCGGAGAAATGTACCATCTAACCCCAACTCGGTAATCTTCTTTGGAACTACATCTGAATATCTTGTACTTGATCCTGTATGGAGACATAGATGTGATTCAGTAAGGAATTACAACTAGGACAAAACATTTACTGGATGCTCGTGCGTGTCCAGTAGTACTTCAGATGATATAGTTCAGTGCAGAAAACTAATTTCACAGAACTTCTACCTATACAACGAGAATATTATTGCATTGGGAAATAAAAAGCCTAACCGCATATAGATATTACAGTACAGCTGGTAAATATGAACGCAGCGATTTCACATAAAGCTCAGAAAAAAAGACAATTCAAAAATGAGAAAAATAAGAAAATTTATAAGGAACGTAGAGTCTGTCTTATTTGCATCAAACACTTAGAACAATTACTATAAAAGTATAATCCAATTTAGAAAACAATAATTATGGGATGGAATCTTATTAAAATCTACCCATATACAGTACAAAACTAACGCAATTACCGAATAAGTTAGTCATTTAGTAGAACTATATTTATAATAGTCTACAGTTTTAGTCAACTATCCTTCACAAAATAACCAGATATTATCTAGACGATGTAATGACTTTTTAGCCTATAGATTACATCTCACCTATGAAAATCTAAATCAGTCAGTAACAACGTAGAACTTCGTACGTACGCACATCAGTTCGAGTTGCTCTAAATAGAACATTATGGTTAAATTCACTGAAAAAGGAATAATATCGTGTATCAATACATTAGCTTGATATGTCATAAATAAGCTAAACCTTTGTTAATGCGTTTTGAGTTTAAAAATCACTGCTTTCAAAGTGTACGGTGAGATAATACCATACCAGACATAATACTACTTTGAAAGATAATTAACATCCCTTAATACAAATTATGTACATATATTGAGATGCTAGTAAGTTATTTCACTTACTTTTATTAAAACTTTTGGTAAGAATGGTATTGCCTCCATTACATACTTCTGGTGGAGTGCCCAATTCAGGTTGACGGCGAGTTATAGCCAACTCTTGATGGAGGTCTGTAACAAAGATTGAAAAAATTTCAGTGAATTGGCTAAGAATAGTATTCAAAACACTCCGGACACTCATCACTACAGAAATATACAGGTGGTAGTATTAACATTCATATATTAAGTGACATATATCTGAACACAAAACGTCGTACGTCGAACTTCACTAGTTTCATCAACTAAATTTCTCAATATTCCGCGCACAATAAGTATGGTTTGTAGCTTAAGACGCAAGATTGTAACGAACTTGATGAACTGTCTTGTCAATTTTCTTTACATCCACCAAATGCATCGAGAATCAACAATGTATTTTCAGTTCACTTGAATTCACTTTTAAAATTTGGTTCCCGAGACATTAGCACTTGCACAGAGCAGATACCTTCAACATTTAAATACCGTGCTACCTAAATTCGTTTTTGGATAAGATTCATAGGCTATTAGAAAGTGGCCTGTCAAAAAATCCATATTGCTTTTTATTGTTTTGACAGCGAAAAAGTAGGTAAAAGTAAAAAGGAACTATCTTCATTAATTCAAGTAGATAGTCGAATATAACGAACAAAATATATGCACACTAATAAATCATACTTAATATGTTTGGTAAAATCTGTATGGTCACTTTTTCCTCAATAGAACTGCAAATCTCCATTTTATGACATCCATGTATCACACATATTGACAAAGGAGAGGTGATTTAGTAATTAAGGAGTTCGACTTTCGGCCTCAGGTTCAAACTCCGATTCACCTACTTTGGTTTGAGCAACATAGTAGTATCACTGACCCCGATACATTGAGTGCGGCACATACCAAAATACTTGATGAATTATTATCTATTTTGACAAAAGCTTCCTTACAACATTTTGATTGCAAACATTTGAATCTATGTATATCTGAATATTTAGGAAGCTACTGCCTTCGACTAAGTTCAGTAAATAATAATAACTATCATACCTAAACCTTTGTGTCTTTAGTATTCGAAAGGCGAGATGTTAACAACTTCATCATATAGAAATCTTGGTCACATTACGTCGCTCAAAAAAAAACTGAACTAAGAGAGCTTATAACAATCATAGATTTCTCATCCAAAAAATGTATAATCACATCAAAGATCTCAGTTGTAAAAATATGAAGAAAGAAAATTTGAGATATATAAGTAGCTAACCAACAAAAAGGATGAGTGATTAGATACCTATAATTGTGAGAAAATAAAGCGGAGACAGTGGATTTTAACGTTAATTTTTAACAGACGTTATAGGAGCTAATTACAACGTAGGTAACTAATATATCCCGTGATGAGATAACGAGACAATACAGAAATATTAGGAAAACTTCCACTTATATATATAACGTATCCAACCTTTACGTTTACTTACAAACCCGTCCGTAATGCAAGACGATAAATAATAAGCTTTGTAAAATAAATTTTGTAAGCTAAGAGATAAAATCAAATTATTTGACCGATTACTAAAGTTTATGACACTAACCTCTAGTTTCATCTTTAAGTCGCTGGACAGTTACCATTAGATCCTCCTTTTCGTCCAATTCGTTCTCCAAAAATGCATTTCTCTCAATAGCCTGTAAAACCAAGCATGTACGAGGAGCATATTCTTACCTGGTTCAGGCGGGATTCAAAATCTTCTAATGTAACAACTGTCGCTCTGTAATAAAAGTACTTGGAGCTTCAAACGTATAAACTACCTTTTAGAACGTTCTAAATCGTCATTTAACTGTTCTAGTTCACGGATATATTTGTGCATTTTCTCTCGATCTAACTTCGACTTCTCTAGTTCATCTTGAAGTCTAATTATTTCGTGGTTAACATATTCTTGACTATTTTCCGCCTTATGCTACAAACAGTAAGAACCGAAGATATCAATCTCTTTATCCAAAACAACTGTCTTAAAACATCACTGTTTTTACACTTACACGGTAGGCATCTTTTTCAACAGTTAGCTTTTCGCACAATACGACTAGCTCTGAATTGCGCTTTTCTAATTGTGCCAATTGAGTTTCAAGCTCTAGTTCTAGTTCTCGTGAACTAATCTGGAAGTCTTCCAGCTCCTCTCGTGCTTCTTTCATGCTATTAATCATCGTAAGAATACAAACACCGCAATAGGAAGCTTACCCGCTACGGTACTCTTCAGCCTTTTGCCGCCAATATTTGGCTTCATTACTAGGATCATCAAAAACAGGGTTCTCCATAAGGACACGTTATTCTAACGAGAAACAAAAATATAAGCTGAGATATTGGTAAGGTTTATCATTATTCTTAGACAAAACGCAAGTATCTGTGACATCGAAAAGTTGTGGTAAAAAATAACAAGACACTAAAGTTCGAGAAAAAATGAAAGGTGTGAAACTGGTAAATATTCGTACAAGAACAGTCTAAGGGGAATTCCTCGGCGAGACTATAATTTATGGACGAACCAATCACGTATGAGATAACAGGTCTCGGATTTCGGTGCGAAACCCACTCACTCATTTGGATAAACAGAGTCTTGGCATTAAAACTGATGTCAGTTTATGGTGAAAACCCTAAATCTAATTTTTAACGTTAATCATCAACTGTAAATCATAATTCTAAATCCTCATACAGATTTATAACCTTTATTTGGGCCTGTTTATTAGGTGGACACTCCCAAGAACCGTCTGGTGTCACTCAAAGGTCGTCCATAAATTATAGTCTCACCGAAAACCGTCTAAACGTAGTAGGGTATTTTACTGAAAAGTTTTCGGCAGATTTGTATATAGTGTAACTTGATATGGCCAATGGCAAATTGCCGCATAGCCATTGCCAGTGCGTTACTGAACCGATTTAGATATAAAACTAGACTGGAAACATATCTTCTGTAACGTGAATAAGTTTAAGGGAACTGACAAGTTTCGGGAATGACTGAATTTTATCAAAACTTGTTCGTTACTGATGTAAATATTACCCTTAAGAGGATTGAGGTGAAGAAGTACGCAGTACAGTCTTACATTCTGTAACAAGTCTGAACCTGGTGGCACTACATCTTACGAACGAACTAACCAAACAGCACCTATGGATTTTGAGCTAAATCTATTGATTCATATTGCTACAGAGTCTTCTTGCATTTAAGGTTGTTATAATTTCAATTTGAAACCCAAAACCCTTAATTTTTACTCTAAATGACCAACCTTGACTTGGGAAAAGATAGTGATTCAAATAGATGATTGGACACTTTTAGGCGTTTTAGTAGACAAACGATAGGTATTCACCGTAAAGATTTCGTATGCCACCATCTTTTTTATTTATAGACAGAGTAACCAGTAAAAGATTCTAGAATCTTTTGATGTAGCTCTAGCTAGAGCCACATCAAATTGTGCAACGTCGTCCTTCCCGTAAAAAGCGCTTTTTTACTGACTGATAACTTCCAAGATACTTTTCATTGTTGCTTAAAGGTTACCCCTTCCCCACAGTAACAATAAAAATAAAGAGCTTAAACTGAGAGAAAATTCAACAATACTCACCAGTTTACAAAACGCGCGCCTTGGAGAATGATTGAAAGCCGCGCAATTATAGTAAAATCCGTAGTTCATGGAAAGCACGATGAAATAATTAAAAACAAATGATTCATATGAACTACAGAATTATCCAATGAGGGAAAAAAAGCTTGTGTGGCCTTTTGCTGAAGCACTCCTATCACGGCTAGGTAAGAAAATCTTGAGAGTAAATATAAATTTGTTCGTTTACTTTTGAATGCATTTGCTATTTTTTCCAAATTTCCGAATATACTCAAAAATCAATCTGAAATAAACCGGACACGAAATCATCAGACCTAGCAGAAAATACGTTTCCCGAATTTCACAGTTAGTAAAATGTGCCAACAAAACGGTCAGGGAAAACATTTAAGTAATATTATTGGGTTGTATCAGAACTTCATACAATGACGTTTGTTCATTTATTTCGTTTGTGTCTGTGACAATTAACGTTGGTTTGATGTCATCCTCTGTAAGAAGCAGGAACACTTGTTATTTATCATAATAAACTGTAAAGCATTTTAGGAGATCATTTACTTTAGACTACCTGTTTATAAGAATCTTTGACTTACGACTGCTATAAACTGTGTCATACGTTATCTGTCGTTTTTTTCTCTTGCCAGATAAACAATTGTAATAGGAATCGTTTACTAAGTGATGTAAAATGACCTTGTACAACCCATTCGTTACAATATACTATAATATACTATAATAATAGGTACTAACCATATTGTATACCGGCTTAGCTCGAATTTAGAGATGACCAACACTAATGCTCTCACATTACCAACCTTTGATGCTTTTATCCACATTTTGATTCATCTAATTCAAGATTTGACTACACTTGGAAAATCGATGATTTTAGATAGACAGAAATAAATAAATAAATGTACTTGTTAAGCCCCACTAAAAACTGTTTCCCAAAGGAACGTTGAGAGGATTACTGTTCGAATTAAACTTTTTTGAATCCACCTAAACTAAGATCAGTCATTCCTGAGGATTTCGCCTCTACAGAATCCTTGTATGTCTAATCTCGTGAACAAATTTTCGGAGGTAAATTAAAGTTACATTTGCAATTTTCTCGCCGAAACAGTACCAAACATTTTAAGAAGGCACTGGGTCTAGAAGGCAGTCGAAATGATATGTTTGGTTTTTGCTCAAAATTTGCTCTCTCCGACTTGAAGATATCACAGATAACGCTTGATAACCGCACATGGTATATAATACAAATGTGTTTAGTGTAAATAAATGTATACTCATTTTCTAACACGATGTCTGATAGACCATGTGACTACAAAATCCATGACTTCGGTTCTGTTGATTAACTTGTATTCAGTAGCCTTACCATTTGGAATGCCTTGTGTGTGAATCCTTTTAAAATCCCTTTGCTTGGTAATAATATTCCATTATTATTACTGATGTATATATACTTTATACACGTTAACTAGCTGGCACCCAGGACAGTTTGAATCAATTTGGAAGTAATGCGGATTAGATCAGTCTAATTCAGTCCAAGATTTATTTTGCTGCGATAAAATTCTTGACTATCCTTACTATTTCAGTAAAATTTCTAGCAACTACAAGTCAAATGAATTTCCGTCAAAGTATTATCAAGAATAACTTCTTTATTCAGAAAATGTTTTAGCATCTGTACTTTAACTGTTTCAATAGTCTTTCTGTTTGTTATGCTTTTTAACTTGCTATGCTATCAGTGCTGCTCGGATACAATGGCTACCAGATGCTATTGCAATGGTAAACGTGGCTGAAAAAACGAAATCGGAACAGACTCACCTGGAATTGTATACAATCAACATATCGGCTTTGTACTGAAATGATTCATATCTCGAATTGGAACCATAGATTTTTCAACGCTATCCCCCCCACGAAATATTGTTGGGTCTTTATATCCCCAAGTTATGAATAATGTGACTTCATTTAAAACATATTTCTCACATTGATTAGAGTAAACATTAGAAGTGTTTTTGTGATAAGGATGAACAACAGTTGATATGAAATCATCAGAACTGTAATCAAAACCGAGCTCATTTAGTATTCATGCTTTGCATTGAACAAGATTTTCACAAGGAACAAATGCATTATGAGGATAGGTAATACACATGACATCAGGATTTGATTCTACTGAAATATTTTCATGAAATTGACTAAGAATGTCATTGCAGAGCAATGGATCATTAGAAAAATGAGCATCTATCATGACTGCCTCAGGTTTCTGATAATGAAAACGTGGCTGAAAATTGTATTAACAAGCCGAACTATGGTGTTTTGAATTATTTGATTTATAGCACGAACTAAGAGTCCAAGAAATAATGCAATTGAATTAAGAAGACACAAGCACAAACGAATGTATTGTATTTGGAATTCGAAATCGAGCATTCAACATCTACAAAGGTATCATTAGTCAATTCGAACAACACATCCGCCACAGCTTAAATAGAAGTATAAGTGTTTGTAATCGGTTGTATTTCTTGTTGTTCATCCTGAGTCTGTCCGACATTGTATTGGATAAAAACTTTGTAGTATCTAGAATGTGCACATTAGTATTGGAATTAACAAACGAAATCGGAACAGACTAACCTGGAATTGTATACAATCAGCATGTCGGTTTTGTACCGAAATCATTAATATCAAGAATTGGAACCATATATTTTTCAACACTATCCTCCCCCACGAAATAATGTTGGATCTTTATATCCCCAAGTTATGAATAATGTGACTTCATTTAAAACATATTTCTCCCATTGACTAGAGTATACATTGGAAGTGGATTTGTGATAAGGATGAATAGCAGTTGATATGAAATCATCAGAATTGTAATCAAAATCGAGGTCATTCAGTACTCGTGCCTCGCATTGAACAAGTTTCTCACATGGATCAAATACATTATAAGGATAGGTAATATATGACATAACATCAGGATTTGATTCTTCTGAAATATTCCATTAAGAATGTCATTGCAGAGTAATGGATCATTACAAAAATCGCCATCTATCAAAGCTGCATCAGGTTTTCGATTATAATTATGTTCACTTAACATATTTTCTTCAGATTTGCAAAAAAAAATTTCTTCAGGAATGAGTGAGTCATTAGGAAAAGTCATATTTAGTACAATAACATGAGAAATCTGATAAATCGATTGGTTAGAAACTGTTGTTTCGCGAGAATTCTGAGTCTCATTTAACTCTGAACTTCTGTGTGACTCTACACCGTCTATTCCAATCGTTGATAAAGATAAATCATCATTATAAATACTTGACTCACTAGAATCAGAATTACAAGTCTTAATATTAGTTGCAGCAAGATGAACAGTAGTATTACAGACTGACTGAATATGTCCAGTATCACCACATTTAAAGCATTTAGAATTACGAAATTTACATGAATTAAAAGCATGGAACATGCCACAGGACAAACATTGACCAAACTTGTGCCAGTCTTCGTGAAACGCACTGCAACTCCGCAATGAATTATCTGCAAAATCTTGAGTATGCATTGGATTGGAATGACGTGATGTAGTAGAATTTTTGACGTCCTGATGAATTATTTTAGGAAATTCCCCTTCTTTACTGCAATCAAAATTTGCATACTTGACATAGTCTAGTAGTAATTCCTTGAGAGTTGTATAAAGAAGCGAAATGGGCTTTTCCGGCATAGCCAGAGTTCTTAACAAGCTGTATGCTTCTTTACCGATGAATGTGGGGAAATATGCCACAAAATTAACATTTTCATCATCTTCCTTGGTCATGACCCAGATTTCGAACCTTTCGAAATAATCCTCAAAAGTTTCAGAAGTTGAATGAATGTCTAACTTTTCCATTGCAGGCTCAATCACGACGCCAGTAAAATGTTTCGAATTATTTTAATTATAGCACGAACTAAGAGTGCAAGAAATAACGTAATTGAATTAAGAAGACACAAGCAAAAACGAATGTACTGTATTTGGAATTCGAAATCGAGCATTCAAAATCTACAAATGTATCATTAGTCAATTCAAACATCACACCAACTCTGCTGACATCATCCAATATGAATCTGTTGATGCTTTTCCTATTCACAAACAAGTCGATATGCAGTCACCTCAAGTAAACGTAAAAATGGCTGTCACACGAATCGAAGGAATAGAAACAGACCACGAGGTGGTCTTTTAAAAATAAGAGACCAAGAAAGCAGATAAAAAATGATTTCTCCTGTTCACCGCCCTCTAAATAGCAGCAAACAGTAAACGCCCAGGAAACGCGATCGTATGAAAAGGTATATTTCTAGCGGGAAGTATAACAAAACGCATAACCTGGTCATCAAAATTTTCCAAAATGTTTCAGGCTATCAAACTGGATGTAACTCAATGTCGAATGCGACATCAGAGAAAAATGATTAATAAGAACAATTTCAAGGTAAAAAAATGTCATACATTCACGAGATAACAGCCAGATTCATTAATCGTAGTTATGAAGTCGAAGGCTGGTCAAAGTCGAAAGTAAGTATTTTCGTAAGATTCAGGTCTGCGCAGGTAACAGTGGATTTGTCTATGCTTCCAGAGTAACAGATTCAACTCAATATTGTGAACTTTCCATGATAAGACTACCTGATTTCTAAAGTCTCAAGTCGAAGCTTAGTCACTGTCTACGCTAACTTGCCCTATCATGACATTCAATAATTTTACTTTCGAAAATAATTGCAGAAAACATTAAAGTTGGTGATAGAATAGTAACTAACTGAAATATACAGGAAACCGGACACAGAGTTCTAAGCAGATTGCCCTGGATGACTACAATTCCACAGAGAAACGAAGTGATAGGTTTTTAAGATTTTGTATATAATCATCAAAACACTTTTCCATATTCTGTACTATGGAATCTGAGAAACTCCTCACTATGGTCCAGTAAGTAGGCTCGTACCCTTCTCCGTAAAAAGGGACAAAAGTATGTAGGATTTAGATTGCTGAGTATAGAGGAAACAAAATCCCACTACAGAAAAGCCCGAAATATTTTGCCTCAACTTTACGCAGGTATATAAGAAAATGTGAAGAAAAACCTGTTAATAAGTATGTAGAATACATAGAACGCTCATTTTCGTATATTATTTGGTACTGTGTCACCAGTAGAGGACAACTTTAGCAGAGCTCAGGTGTTTTTAGACTACTTCGTCAATGTGTATGCTCCAGAACAACCTGTAGAATTATGGTGTAGTTCAATAATAGTACATTTATCTTCGCTATTATAAAAATAGACCCAGCCTCAAAACTGTAGGTTTGTCATGATGTGACTACCTAATTCATAAGACCTTATGTGAAAGTCACATCACAGTCCACAATGACTCACACTATACTGACAACCAGCGATATGACGGTGTGACTATGAAAGCAGTCAATGCTTGGCCTCTTAAATAAACTTGATACAGATAGTTCTATGGAAATTGACGAAGTCCATCCCAGATTGTTAAAATGACGAGGATACTTTATTATCAATCCATTGAGTGTATTTCTTGTTTGCCTGAAACTCCATGTAAGCTACCCAAAGACTGGAAGGACGCTAAAGTAAGTCTTCTTGAAAAGAGGTACGTAATGTAAAACTTAGGACTATTGTCGTGAGGTTTGTGACCGTTTACGGTCTTTACGAAATTCAAGATAACGCCGAAGGGTATTTCAAAACTCTGTTATGTCATTCTGGGTCGTTTGTAGTTTTTCTTTGACTGAAAAAACATCGGCATCAGAAGATTTGGTGATTTATAAGATGCGGTCGGCAGATGCAGCCAGCTCGTCCACGGCGTTGTTTTGAAATGAGACTAGCACAGCTTGCACCTGTTGAGGATGCTTAGATAAGAAGCGTCGACTGAATAGGCCATCATCGAAAGTCCTCTGACCAATCACCTCCCTCATTTTTAGCAACATGTCTGTTATAGAACCGTGTTGCAGGTCGATGCTACTGAGAAGTTGGTCTAACCTTTGTCGATCGGTTAGGTCTCCGCATTTATGGATAGAACGTTTCAGCGCTTCGTAGGGTTTAGAAACATCACTAGTAAACATACTATGTGTTACATACCAGTTGAATTCGCGCGGTAGTGTCTTGACTACTGCAAGGAATTGCGCACGTGTGCCGCTCGCGCCGTGATCGTGGAAGTCGGCCTTTGTGTACCAGGCTTTGATGTTGTCTGGCCAGAAGGATATCAGTTGAAACGAAGGTGGGGACATAGTGTTTAGCTTAAGTACCTTGGGTGTCTGTTCAGTCATAGTGAAATATGAGGTACGAGAATGAGCGAGTGAAAAATATATGTATACATTAACACGGAAAAAATATCAAAATAAAAATAAGGCAGTGATATATAAAATCCCAAAAAAGAACGGACTCACAGTTTGCAATTTGGTGTACCAGATCACATTTGGCTCACCAATGACGATGCCACAGGTATTCGGAGTTTGATAACGCTTTAACCAGTAACACCTAATACGAATCACACCCATCAGGTGAAATCAAAAGACAGAAGCGAGGAGGTTCGTAGATATATTTAGTAGGCTATCGATACATCGAGAGTCGTCTGATCTAATCTGACTAGCGATCGCAATAGATGTTGAGCACGGCGTTCCCACTCGAGATCTGATGCGGATGCATGACCGAGCGACTTCAACTAGGTGAGTCCATTAAAACGAATGTGGTCAGCATCCAATGTCGAAAACTTAGAGAGATATTTATTTTGGGAATTTATTTACCGCTACAGCGCGAAAAGTGGAAAAGACACTTTCCTCTAAAGCTAGCTAATGGACAGACAGATAACAGCATTTACACCGTTACAGATGGCACTGAGCTTTCGGGTTCTTTCGAGACCATACTAACTACAATAATTGCATAGACAGTTATCCTAATAAACCTGTACCACAACACTCTGAATTTTCTATATGATTATGTGATGGCTCTATTCAATGTCGACTGATTAACAAGTTTTCTAGGGTTTCTGAGCCTCTAGTGACTAATCGAGGGATATTTTGGAACTCCTCCAACACCCCTCTCTGATAAAATACATGACTTCTTCCTTGGTTTTACTTTAAACCTAATGGCTGGTCTGTTGCGGTGTTCCCCCCTCTTTCTTCCTCTTTCGTTCTCAATCGAAGCTTTTACTTTGTAATAGTTCGTACGTATATCTAGTGAAAGATTCACTTGACCCTCACTAGTTTTCATCGTCCTTCTATCTTTATGAACTTGGTTCGTATAGCTTATCCATGTTCCGAAGGCTACTCGCATTCTATACAAAAACTTGTCAGTATTTTGTAAAATTATCCATGCCTTCCATAGCTTTCGACTCTGGTATGACTTGATAAATACCCTTTCCACTATGTTATAATTGCAAGTATAACTACTTTTTTGTGACAATCCACTTTTTCAGTAGTAGCGTAGGGTTCAAAAGCGTCCGTATATTTCTCCCAAACATGGTTCCAACTGGTGACTCCTTTTCTGGTATAACAGGATTAAAAGTGATTCCGTAAAAGACTGAAAGCTTGTTGGCTGATTGAATCTTCTGAAGGTGTCCATGTAGCTTTCTCCATGTCCGTTAGACTGAGGATGATAGGGTGAAGAACATTGGTGAGTTAATCCATTTACATCATACAATTGCCTGAATACGTCAAAGGCTAAATGGCAGCCATTATCTGTTATTAAAGTCTCTGGGACCTCGAAACAGTTAAGCAAAGTGAACAACTTTTTGGTAGTCTCTCCAACTATACAGTTCAGCATAATACAGACTTCCGGCTTCTTTGTAAATACGTACATAATAACCAGAAACATGATTCTTATGCGGGATCCACAAAATCTCCATCAAGTCTCCCTCATACATTATCCATGACCAGCATCAAATACTTTTTGTTTCTACATAATAGGGCGCCTGCTGAGTTTTTGTGATTGTCTCCCATAGTCCTGTTATGATGGCAGATTAGGTCTATGGGACTATCTGCCAATCTCAGCATCTCAATCCAATTCAAAACCAATAAATTGAGTGATGAGCGTTTTGTAATATACGATATGACCTCCTCGGTTATGGTAATTGCAATGACTTTAAAATGTATTTCAACAACAATATCTAGCTTTCTACCCGAAGCACTATGGTTTGACTGTTGAGCTGAACAGACTTGGGGGCTTCAAACATCCCACTATGTTCTGGTGTGTTATGTCGAAAGCCGTGTTCAACTGTATTGCACCCATTAGTCTGCAGAGGAACATATTTTTCACGGTTGTACGAGCCGATTAGCTCAAGGGCTTCAAACATACCAGTTCACCCTCAACTTGATACGGATGCTCATTGGGATTTCTTACTGCACACGATCTTATATGCTACAAGGCAATTTATTCCTCAAATGGTTCCCAAAATCTACAAGCAACCTACAGTCATTAAGAACCACACTTTTCGATTGCTAAGCCGCAAAAGACACTGTTTGACAGAATACAAACGAACTGGTAACAACGGCTCATACACGCAATACAAGCATATAAGTAACATATGCACAAATGCAATAAGAGAAGACAGGCTTCAACAACGGATAAAGCTTATCGATAAATGTGTCTTCAATCCGAAAAGCTTAGTCTGTTATGCAGTCTCTTCGATAAACCGAAACTGGAGTTTCCCGACTACTAGGTCCTAATGGCCCGACCAATAACGACGGGGACGCCGCTAGCTTTCTAGCTGAAGAATACTCTCGGACATTTCAACCGACCCACATCAACCATATTGATGAAAGCTTTATCTGCAACTGCATATGACTTTTCGAAGTGAACCTGAACGCTGACTTGGTGTAGCGGAAACTGCAGCACCTAAAAATCAGACACTTCTCCTGGTTCGGATATGGTCCATCCTGATATATTGAGGGAAGCAGCTTCAATCTTGACAACACCGCTTAGCATGATGTTTCCACACTCGTTAAGCCGAGGCACATTACCGGAAATTCGAAATCTAGCTCACATCACATCAATTTTCAAAGGAGGTCGACGCAGCGAACTGTCAAGCTGCCAACCGGTGGCTCTTTTCTTTATACTATGAAGATTTCTCTTTTATGATATCCTCAATATCTGAATAACTAGTCATAGTTCATAAGCGCGTAATTTTGATGTACTTAACAATACAATTAGATTTGATCAACTAAGTGTAATTTAATATCATATGAAACATTCACTAATCAATCGGTATTTAATTAATTGAGATGTTTTATAATAAAAAAAACACAATAAAGTTCATCATTAATCATTGTACTGAATGAAAAACTAATTATCATATGACAACACTATCATAGGACTAACAATCAATTCATAATGGTTTATTCGACAATCGCCGGATATGTCATCAATTATACGATTCATTTGATAAAATCTAATAATTTCTATTATTCATCTTTTATAGTTAACTACTAAACTCTCGATTCTAAAAATTTGGATCAGCTAAATACATATATTTTAGGATGTGTAAAATATAGTATCAATCAGCATAAATTATCAATTGTTTTTACAAAGCGTAACAAAATTACCTCTGCAGAAATATTTTATGCCTACACTATCTCACGTTAATTTAACTGATACCTAATTAAATCATTAGATTATATAACAACTTAACACTCGCATCATGACAAACCTATCATATTAATTTTTCTGACTAGAATTACTTTGTTATAGCACTGGGAATGACTTTCTGTATAACATTAATACACCAATAGAATGTTATGATCTCCCTGATAAGAAGTCATGGTTCCCAACTGTTGCCTTTCATTGTTGTAATCCTCCTAAGACAACTAATGGATCAAGTCATTCCAAAGAATTCGACCCAATATCTCTGCCTATTACCTGTTTTTTTTTATCAACCTGGTAACGTCCGTAAATTGGTATGCACTCAATAATTACATCGAGAATATATTAATTTCTATTTTGTATAGTCTTTTTTTTAATTTGCACTTTGAAACGCATAAGCTCATCAATCACAACTGAACACATATGATAAAGAAAGCCAAGAAATCATCCTGTAGCATGTTATTACATACAGAATTGGTTTATTGATGAAACCAATCACATTTCAACCAGTAGGTTGTACGTCCGAATCCCATTCTACCTACTTCGAATTAGGTAACCAGATAGTAGTTGATGATTCAGTTATTATTATTTAAAGAAACGTTTGATTTCTCACCCAATCACATCATAAATTTGGATGCGATTCCAACGATTTCGCATGCAGGTAGCCAAATAACAAGACAATTTCTTTACAAATAAAAAATATAGTTCAAAATTGAATTAGGTCATAAATATATTTACATGGCAAATCACTTATAATATCAATATTGAGATTATCAGAAGTGTTGATTAACTAATTCCACTTAAATACCTAAATAATTAATTAATTTAACAAGTGGATATAAGCAATAGTAATTTTAATCAATTTATTTATTTAGTTATGATAAAACGTATTAAACAAATGAGAAACATGAACAAATTCTTTTCAATTAAAAAAAAAGACAAGATGAGAAACAATGAAGTATTGTCTAATCATTGTTTTTTTTTCTTAGGAAAAAAACTATTTTTTTTTCATCTTGTACAACTATTACCAAATAGAATGTAATAAACAAATGTATTCTGTATAAATACTGATGGTATCTTGAAAAGAAAATTATTCAATGTGCAGAGTTTGTATGTTGTTTTTTTCCTTACAAATAAGTTCGATCAAATTTATTTATTTATTTGCTTTTTTCTACTAACAAACTCCTAAACCTTCCCGAAAAAAAAACTTACATACAGAGAGGAATTTACACAGAAAAATTTAATGAAAACTAATAGTATTACTTTAAAGACTTTTTAATCCAAACAATATGGAAATATAAAGATAACTTCTTATGTTGGTTGAAAATAATAAAAAAAACCCAGCAGAATTAATTATTTATAATTTCAGAAAGGTGAAGCAAGTAGAAAAAAACAAAAACAATGACAACAGTAAGAATATAAACATAAGCCAAAAAAGAGGAATTCAGATGATTAACATATACGTAAACCTATACAGCGAAGTGAAGAACAGTATAAAATTAAATTATGAGCGATACACACACAAACAAACAAAGAAGAAAATTGAATAATAAATACATTAAATGAAATCAAATACACACATGTACAAACATGCATCTATTATGAATCACTTACATGTTGTGTATGTGAAATCTATCAAATATACGCTAGCAACAGCGACAATATAAGTAGGAGAAATGAATTTGAAAATCAACAAAACATCAAGCTAAAAATTCCTAAACGCAAATCAAAATGAAGACAACACTAAATGGTTTTGTTAATATGTGTGAGAGAATAAATTCAACAATAAATGGACACTATATTTTGTTTTAATAAAAGGAAGAATGGAATTTGAATAGATTAACATGAAATATAATATACAGATCGTTTTTTTGTTGTTGGTGATATTTACTAATCACAATTATGGATCAGAGAGAATAGCAGGTAAAGAGGGAGGAAGAGGAAAGAAACTGATGACCAAATATTAATATGTGATTATGATGATTAACACAAAAGCAATTAATTAATGCATAATATTAATGGGGAATGAATCTTTATTAATTTTTTTGTTTTGTTTCCAAAGGTGTACAAAAGGAACAAAAGCAATTTTATTCTGTATGCGTAGTAATTATTGTGTAAAGGAGTTGAAGGATTGTTATGATTTATAAACCTACTACGACTATTATGATTACCAACACTATACTACTCATAGGCATCATATGGATAAACAGATAATTGTTGATAACGTGAATGGGAATTCCGTGCGCTAGATCCATTGGATTGACTTTTTACTACAAAATGTAATTTGGAAAAAATAAATAAAAAAAGGTCAGCATTTTGCTATTAGCAAGTTAAAAACATTATTATGATTAATAATTGCGTTAAATTAAACAAATAAAACAGCACTTTCGGTTTGAACTTGTTCATGGAAAACGTTTATGATTCCAAGAACTACTGATTTCACAAGAAACTCTGTTCTGGTGTATCTAATGGTTGATATTAGTCATTTCATAGACTCAAAGTTATTCAAAAAGTCTTGTCGAACTTATTCAGAAATCATCCCATACACAAACTAGACTTCAATTAGAATATACACAAATAAACTTAGTTCTATTGTACATAAAAAAATTTGTGCAGCCTTTTTATGTATCCTAGTCTTTCACTTAATTACGCTTTATAAAACTTATTTAACATTATTTTCTAACTGTGTTTTGTTAATCTGACTAACGAATCGTTTGGGACCCGTTTTTAATTATTTCTAAACGTTCCAATAAATACTTATGTTTGTTTAAATTCCAACTTACCGGATTTCTATTCTTATTCTTACGTAGTTATTTGCAATAATTAATCGACTATGTAATCCAGCTTTAGTTTTAATTTCGCGTTTATTGAGATATTACTAAATTAACATTGAGATATAGAGTTAAGTTGGTCAACCAAAATTTATACTTAAATAGAAACGCATATATTTGCGTAGAATTATGAGACGGAATCAAATGAAAAGAAATATATCTTCATTCAAGTTGTATTTTAATTTCATAGCTACCGGTGACAGATATTACGTAATTAATATTATACGGAAATAATGATAATACATTTTCAGCATTTAATCGTATAAAACATGTGTTTTTGTGGATTTGACTACGTTATAGTGAATATGAATATTATAAATACTTGGTATTCATATAAATCATCAAGAAAATTAGTAGTAGATGACATCACATAAAAATGATGTTTTCGTGAATATAACTATTAGCAAGTATGTCAAATTAACTTGGTTAAATTATCAAAATGCTTCATTACTATCAGGTTAAAAAAGACATTACGTTAAAAGGAGTAAGTAAGCACGTATGAAGCAGTTAAAAATATACCCACAAATTTCCTCAAAGTAATATTGATCTACATAAAGATTAGGAAAAGACAAAAGCTAAAGCATTTTAGTGCATTGTGTAGTAAAAACATAAAAACAAAGAACTTTGAAAGAAATTTTAAGAAAATCATTGCTGATGAACGAAGAGAGATATACAAAACTGGACAACTACTAGTGAGGAATAAAAGTTAAATAACATCGATATGGTTGATAAATGATACGTTTATCAAAAGTTAAACGGTTATTAATATTTAACACAAGATTCGACCACATGATTAGCAAACCCAGTAATTAGAATTGTCAACGTTATGGGCTGTTTCTCTTCATTTTGTTTTCTTGATCAGTCCAAGTGAACATGGGTTTAAAACATTGCATTTAGCATAACTAGTTTATATTTGAAAAGCGTAAGAATATTTTTTACCAATTCTATTATTTTTTAGGCAGTGAACATAAACACACCAAGTAATGAATAAATCTGTAAGTGGAAAAGCCGTGCAAAGCTAGTTAGTTAATTTTCATTATTAAAACAATGTATAAAAAAACAGGAAAAATCATTTTAAACTCTACACTGAGAGTTGAAGGGTCTTCATTTAGAACAGTCTTATGCTAAAAGCAGATATAATTCGGAAGTAACCAGGTAGATTCCTCTTTTTGACTAATACAGCAACAATTGATGTAGGTAATAGAATGCCCGCACAATGTGGGAGATCAGGAGGATCACCCAAATAACTGTGGAAATAAGAAGACAAAACCTCTCTCTGATTAAGTTAAGTGAAACCCCAGCCCTACTGAACCCACTGGACATCGAAGCAACACACAAAGACCTTCCTATAGATGGCACTCCACCCACAATCGAAGAAATCATTAAAGATCGATCATGCACAGACCAAATCACAATGTTACAAATCATCGTTGAGCAATCAACGGAATAGAATCCGTCACTATACATCAACTTCCTTGACTATGAGAAAGCATTTGACAGTATGGATAGGAGAATCTTATGGAATCTTCGACCCTGGTGTAGCTGCGATCGTCAACATCAAATGCAATTTCTACGAAGGACTACTGTGCAAGGTCATGCACGCAGGGCAGCTCATAGATGCATTACAAGTGTAGACTAGTGTTAAACGAGGCTGCTTACTCTTGCTTTCTTTCCTCCTTCTGCTGGCTGATCGAATTAGGAAGACCTCTACATCTCAGAGACAACATGGAATACAATAGACAGCTTGGATACAGCTACATAATTTCAAATTAACAGACGACTTAGACCTCCTATCGAATACACGGTAATAAATACAAGTGAAGACAGCCAGAGCAGCAGCAGTAGGCATCAACATTAACGAGGAAAAATCAAAATCCTGAAATATCATGCAGCCTACATCGACCTAATCACACTTAATGGTGAAGCTCTGAAAGAGATAAAAGCCTCTAAATACCACGGGAGTATCATCGATAAGGGAAATTTAATGCAGATATGGAGGGCAGCATTTCTACAAAAAAGAACGCCTGGAAATCAAAACAAGTGTCCGCCAACTTCAAAGTCAGAATTTTCAATAATAATGTTAAAATAGTGCTATAGTAAGGAGCCAAAATGAGGAGAATCATCATCAAAAAAAGTGTACAGGTATTCATAAACAATTGTCTACACAAAATACTCGAGATCTATTGATCAGACACTATCAGCCATAACCTACTATGACGGAGAATAAACCAGCTGAAAATACTTTTGAGGTGGATAAAACACACACTGTGAAAATCATCAAACTTCACCATCAAGGTAAAAACCAAAGGATATATTGCACCGGTAACTGGAGGCAGAAATTAAACAAATAAGTACTATTTGTCAACGAGTGGAAAGAAAACCCCAGGATAGAATTAATTGGTGGTCTCTGGTCCACAGCTTATAGGCCAGGAAAGGTAACAGACGTAAATAAAGTGATACGAATTGTTAGGAGAAAAACACGAAAAAGTGTTTCGAGCTATGTTCAAAATGAGCTACTACATTAAATAAGTGATTATTGCTACCAGTCACCAGATGAAAGTGGAAAGAAACTAAAATCTCATCCATAATTTTGAGACGTTAAATTATATTCGAAATAAAAAGTGGGAAACTGAAAATTTGTGAAGGATTATACGCCGTTAAATTTTACTGGCCCCCAAATACCCTGGTACGGCCGAGAGTGGGGATAGTCCGCTCTCCCTCTCGAAATACTCTCACACGGCCACGCGTATATAGCCTCTGCCAGGGAAGTCCTACTCACTGCCTTCTCGTGGCGGGGGTGTTGTTTACGAAAATGAGAGGACGAAAAGCGAATGTCCGGCGCTTTAACCGGATTCCAAACCAATGGTGCACATGGGCTCCAGTATCCTGCAGGAACAAATGGCGAATGAATCAATTGTTGGTCACCGGCTTCCATGGGACTGCATCTCCTTACGATGCTCCACTGCCTTGTGGATCAGACCTTCAGGTCGAAGGCTCGGGGTGTGGCCCCCTAAGAAAACCACCTGCTTCAGTTTGGGCACCCGGGCAGTATCACAGCCCTCACACTCATATCGAATGAGATTTGTGTGGCGCATATGTATTTGGTGCCTCTTTGTACCATTATCTATGTGTTGAAATAAATAAATAAATTTTACTGACAAACTAATATTACCATTTGTTTCGATATTTATATGGGAGCAGAAAAGTTAAACAACTAGATTCCTATTTTATGACTTAAAAGTATCTAGCCCCTCCCCGGTACGGCCGAGGGTGAGCAAAGTCAGCTCTTCCACTCAAAATGCTCTCACATGGACACGTGCATACAACCACTGCCAGGGAAGTCCTACTCACTACCTTCCCGCGGTGGGGCTGTCTACGGAATTGAGAGGACGAAAAGCGAATGTCCGGCGCTATAACCGGTTCTGTGGATATGGGGAACCCACCAAGGGAAGTTGGAAAACCCTAATTCCAAACCAATGGGCCCCAGTTTAAATTAGTAAGTGATAAACATTCGCTTGAACCATTATTAGAATTTTCAAATGATCATATAATGTAGTTCATGATTAGCGAATCATAGTATTTACATTATATCTGTGAACAATAACATTTTCAATCAACCTTTAGGAATATGAACTATCGTATTTCGTTCACAGATGAAAGATATGTTAGTTTATAGCTTTAAATGAAGTGATGATAATTACTGTGACATTATGAAATAATAATTCCTACATGTTAATAACGTTTGAAAATGAAGCACAGTACTGATGCTCTAAAATCCCATCGGAATACAAAAGGTTCACAATTAATCTAAGATCATCATACAATATGTAAATCATAGTTTGGCGTGCAGACTTTTGCCTGAAAGTTGAGTTGTATCACTCACAATGTATTAACCATTGCATACATATGATTAACCATGCCCGCCATATACTGAGGAAAGTATTAAACTGCTTCGTTTTACTTGTTATCAGTTATTTGACTGTTTTAAGCAAATCATAAATGAACGGTAGCTGGTACATAAATGGATCGTTATGATACATAAGCATACATAGTTGAGCAATAAACGGGAAACGATTTGGAGAACATATGGTAAGCCATTGGTAATTATGTAAACCCACAATACGTAGCAAATATCTGAGCGTTAAATACAGCTGTTTAAGCAAACCAATTAGGCGTATTGTAACAAAAAGAGATTTGCTAACTTCGTAAGAAAAAAACATAAGTTGTTTATAGTTAATTGTTTACATCACCATAAAAAAAAGTAAAGTTAATACACTCGGAAGGTGAGGGTGCATAGCTAATACCACTAGTAACACTACATTTTGTTTTTGCAAAAATATGAACCTCTCGAAACTGTTGTGTACCTTTTATGCCCCTGGATTCGGAACAGCCACATAACCTATACAGATGATAAAAAATGTAAATGACTCTGTGATTATAAAAGTACGGAGAAATTGAATGATCGAAAACGATAGTGATAATATAATGCAGAAGCAACTTGAAGAAAAATAAAAGAGAACACAGGTATGCCAGTGGGTTAGTGTAAAAATACGGAGTGAACAGTTGGTGCGTAAAAGATTGAAATAGGTGAGATGACGAGAACATAGGTAGCAACGTTAGAATTATGTATATGGAGAGAGATAGAAATATTGAAAAATTACAGTACAGAGAAATCAAGTGAGTTGGTAATAAATTAGAAATTCAATGGAAATATTGCCAAAAAACTAAAGCATTCATAAACAAGTAACGTCCGTATTCAACTGTTAAATGCATCCATACACACGCAAACGAAGAAAATTACTGGAAAGTAATGTGAATATAATGCAGCTCATGACGATGGATATTCTTTAAAAAATAAAACAAGGATGAAAAAGTTCTGAAGACTTCCTGTTTATGGGTAGAAATTGATTGCCAATCAAATTCAAATGTTAATTTAGGCTTCTCAAAAACTAACTTAATACACAAAGATACTAACGAGATTGTGTGGAGCCTTTCAAAAATCTGGAAGTTACTACAAGGTGTTCTGGTAAAGCTCTATGAAACCTGTTCCAGTTACTTTGAAGTATTTAGAAAAATATGTTAATTCAAGTAAGAAAGCGAAGATATAAAAAAACTGAGCATATACAATAGTCACAAGTTTGTAAACAGCTACAATTTACTTTTGCGAGTTATGTTATAAAATAGGAATTAGCAAGCACACGATGGTCATAGTTGATAAAATGAGTGAGAAGACTATCGACCGATAGATGAAATGCAGTGATAGCTGCTCACAAAACAGAATTATCAATGTGAACTCCCAATCGATTGATATCAGAAAAAACACTAGCCCGCAGGATAGGTATTCTCTTTGGTGAAATTACATGCTTATATACACGACATTAACAGAAAAGGACTACCGGTTCCTGCCATCTAGATATATCAACAAGTTTTCTATTTTCGTTTGCTTTAATACTGCTATATCCCGACGAGCATCATGGTAACTTTTGACCATTTATGGGCCAATATAATACATATTTTTACTGTATAATTGTTAAGTGGTTAAACTATGCATATTATAAACTTTATTTTAACTCATGGACTATTATTATACAATTTACCGCTCTTGAGTTTTACCTGGTCTGTCAATTACAGTCTCCCACATTTACAGACACTTTTGGCTAGATCTTGTACAAATGTTTTTTCCTATTTTATGGTACGATGTGGTCTGTTTCGTTTTTATATGACCCAGTATGATTGAAATAAATGATTCATATAGCAAAGGCTGAGATTGGTATTCTGAACTTAACAGGCAGGGCTAGGCAGGAAGAAGGATCGATAAAGACTCTGGACTGCTCGTACGGGTTTACGAGTCATTGGTTCGGTCGATAAATTTCTTTTCTCTAATTGGTGGTATCATTAAGTTAGAACTTAATAGAGCACAAGTTATAACAAATACATCATTATGTCTATTATTCGCATAACCCATTCAGGTGCGTTTCTTAAAAGTGTACAATCTTTCGTTGTACAAGTTGAAACCTAACTGGCGATCACTCAATATTTATCGTCAGTATCGACCAAGAAGTTAGAAACAGAAAATTGTTTGAATACTTTGTGCTGAGAATTCTATATTGTACCAAAAATATAATGTTGAATAAAGCTAATAACAACAAACTGCAAATAAAACACATAATTATATGTCAGAGCACACTGACCTCCCCCCGACAAAATGATTTGGAATCCTTTATTCCCAACGCTGGTAAAACGGTGATAGGTTTGTGTTATTTCATGTAATCCTCCACTTTTTACTGAAATTATTTTTCTGCAGCTGCACTATTCACATTAAATTCAAATCATTTGTTAGTCACTCTTTGACTATAGATTGAGCACAAATAAACTATTTCACTTTCTCCTCTTGCTTAAGCACAAAATGTATCACATGATTTAGAGTGTAAAGTAATTTGTACCAAAATTACTTTTGTGCTGCAACTGAGGCTGTCAGTGGTTCTCAAGCTTGTTTGATGCCTTGTTGGGGCTGATCAAATGAACATGCTCTAAACCCGACTGCGGAATTATATTTAAAGTTTTTAGAGATCAAGTCGAGTAATTGTCTAGAAATACAGGTTGCATTGCCTTAGCTGAATTTGAATCAGCACGTACTTCAAGACTTTTTAATGACAAGATGAAACTTATTTTAACGCTGTGAAGTGTTGATTAACCCCACTTAACTAACAACAACGAAGTTGACAGTTAAAAGCCTTCCCATATTCGGCAACCTCGAAGTATTATTAACGCTTAAACAGAATATTATAGCTTGGAGCTAACTAAACAAACAGACACTTGGATACTAAGTTTCGACAGATATTTATACTTTATAAATGAAAAGTTATTGGACAAAGGTGGTAGTAAGACACTAACAGATCGTAAGTCAGAAAAGAAATAACTGATATCACAAAAGATATACCGATTAAGGAGTGAATAAAGTCGTGATAGTGATACATTCTTTTAGTGAGTATTAGTTAAGTGTTACCGAAAAGAGATCAGATTATCTAGTTTTCTATTATTACATGTTAGTTCCTTTTTTAAAGGATAACCACTATGAAATTCGCTAATTGATATGTCCGCAATAAGATTTGTTGCTACCTGATTGATTGTTATCGCGTCTAGTTTGGATTGTTAAGTACCTCAAGATTACTGAATGCCACTGAATAGATAGAGTTGTTCCTTTTTGAATTTCACATATGCACGGAACACAAAAGTATCCTGAAAGTTCCATTTCCTATATAAGCCCATGGGTAATTAATGTTGATATGTTGTTGTGTGACAGACATTCGATTTATTCGAGCAAATATTCTTTGATTCGTATTACAAAAATCCTTAATTATTCATAAACAGAATTTGCTGTATGGCAACCAAAAATGTTGATATTTTATTGACATTAAACATGTGTGCAACTGAAGATGTGTCATTATTAACACTGAAAATACAAGGGTGTTATGGTTGGTATGGAGTGTAAAAGGAAAAAAAATTGTTAGGGTATTAAATACTACTACTAAGACGAAGACTAACTATTGAAAATATTCACATCATTTCCTATTGGCTTCTTAACTATATTTGTTTTTCAAATGTCATTACTACTTTTAATTTATTTTAATATTTCCTACAGAACATAGAACGTTTTATTTCACAAGATGAATTTATTTGATGTAATCCTCTTAAAGTAATATATAATTCAATAGTATATTTTAAGGAAGAATAAGATTTACAACATACGTGATTCAGTATCTAAAATCATGTTATGATGAGAGATTTCTTCATCAACTAAAACAACATATAATCGTATTTAAAACTTCAGATAAATGAAATAAAACCCAAAGATAAATACATAGTGATACGAATTAAATTATGCAACCATATAAAATTTTTTCGATGTATTTTATATTAGTAAATTCAATTACAGAACGAGAAAAAAGCATTATAATAAGTCAGTTGACTAGAATACTATTAGTACACAATTAACACACTTTTACCATAAATATTAGGAACATAATAGTGTTATTAACTTATTTACCAGGTACCATATTAATGTACTTGGCTTTTGTTGCTACAAAATTGAACAAAATGTAGTAGACGAGGAGAGATTTGAACTTGAACCAGAATGACTAGAAAATATTGGATCGATTTTGTGCCTACCGTGTGTGTGTCGATCTACAACTATTAATTAACTTAGCTGGACAGAAATTTGTCTGTTTTCTAGCTTGAAAACACAAATATACGCGTGATTGATACATAGAAATGTTGATATACATAAATACTAACAATTTCAGTCAAAAATTTATAAATAACAATTAAACTGCACTGGATACAAAAATAAAAAAATAAGTAAGTGTGAGCAAGAGTGAAAAGTGAGAAACCAGCACAATCATGGTCGACATTACCAAATGTTTTACTATGTTCAACCCACTCCCCGTCATCCTCTACAAGCATAACGTATATTGAACGAAAATCATATCAGTATAGTTTTGGGAAAAACAACCAAAACAACTAATTGCTTTAAAAACAACCATGTTGGAAAAGTGATAAGATTAAAATGAAAATCAATGACAATGACAGTTAGTTAAAGTAGTAAGATAGTATAACAAGAATAACGAAAAACAACATTCACAGACATGTGTAAATATGTCTACACTGGACACATATATAACATTGATATACATTTATGTAAAGCAAATAAAAGACGGGACATTCCCGAGTTGAATATGACAGCATGCAACAGAAAACAGTGTGTATACTGTAAATCAAAAAACGGGGAAAAATAGAAGACAAATTAATGACTCATTCATACCTTTATGTTTACGAGATTTGTTTCGGGGTTTCCTTTATTGAAAATAGGAATAATAGTGATTAAAATAACGATCGCAATCATAATAACAATAATAATATCGATAAAAAAAATATTGGAGAATTGTCAATTTACAACATGTACACACAAAAATGTGTATTATATATATATATATATATATATATATATATATATATATATATATATATATATATATATATATATATATATATATATATATATATACTGATGATTGAATATGCGTATAAGTATTACCTTATCTTTAATTATATAATGAATACTAAGACAAAGAACAAGTCAAAAATGAGTATAATAATAATAGAAATAATGAATCAAGAAGTTTTTGATTCACTTTATCACTGCATCCATAACACACACATACACACTAAACTCATAATATTGAATAAATTGGTAAATAAAGTATAAACGTCAATAAACAAGTAGCTACGGATAGACAGACAGATGAACAGAGAATACAGATCAATAAATTTTTTATGTTAAAATATTTTCACGTTTAGCTGAAATGTTATTTTCAGGTTATCTGGTAGTAATCACTAACGAGACATATAGACATGTGACGTTACCGTATTAACCAATTTCAACTATAGACGTCAACATAAATTTAAGATACAACAGGTCTATTTATTTATAACACTAAGCTGAATAGCTTAAAGAAACTCGTTGATATATAGAAGTCGTGACGGGCGGACATGTCAATTCTAGTTATTTTACATATCGAGTTCCATGCCACAAAATGGTCATCTATTCACTTTTACCACAATACCCTAATGTGGGTAAATAATTCATAGTAAATATTATATCTGAACGGAGAATAAATGAATGGTAACTGCTAAGGATTATTTAGGGACTATTATTACATATACTCTTGTTGGGTGACTATTAATTAACTAGATTATATGTATACTCATTTTTTTCTTATCACAAACTTTAATATGACCGATTGGCTACTGTTATACAATTTGTCATTCTTAATTGATTCCCAATTTACTAGCTACAGTCTCTTATACTCACAGTTACTTTTGGCTCAATCCTATAAAGTTATTATTTTGCATTTTATGGTGATACGGTCTAGTCTGCTTGTATATAAACCAAGTATGTCTGTAATATACGATTCATACAATGGAGGCTGAGATTGTGTTCTGGATTCAACGGGCAGGGCTAAGCGAGAAACTACTATTTCGAGGACCAACAAGGATTTAGTGCTGGTTGACGTATCGCTGGTTTAGCATAGGGACATACAAGCCGATATTCTGATTGGCGATTTTATCACGTGATAATTGACAGGAGCAAAAGTCATAACAGCAAGAGAACCACTGAGATAAAATTTGCAAAACGTGGTCGAGTGGCATATAGACTGACCGTGTCCACAGTAGAACTACCACTACTTGTGCAGACACATGCACTCCTTGACTATTTTCAACAACTAACCGAATAACGTGGATGTTAGAACCTGGCAGTTTAAGAGAAGTAATTCGCATTTAGATAGTGCTGCATCAAACATATAAACACTGATTAGGAGAAATTCGGGTTCGATTTCACAAAGAAACCATATCATCTTTGTACTCAATGTTGAAATTTTTTGCTCCAAGTAGTAAAGTAGATTTTACCCGGAGATATAATATTTATAGTGCCAAAAGTTCGAATACAAATTCTTCCAAGGGTATCAACAATAAATCAGTACCGTTGATGATGAGATATTAAATAACACTTAACTACTATTATTATATGTTCGTGTTATAAATGTCAGCAAAGAAAACCTATGGACAGAATATATGAACAATATAAAAAGTATAAATTCATAAAGAATAATGTTACACAGCTGTGTTGTTGGCAAAAATTGATTTAAAAAACATTGGAAGAAATAATGACAATGAGAATAACAACAGCAACAAAATAAATGACTACAACTAAATTATTCATTCATTTTTACTAACATATTTGTAGTATTTAATATTAAACCTTTTCACATTGAAATGAAAAGTTTTCCTGAAAAAAAGATTTCAGATAATCAAAAATCCCAACGATGAATAACAAAATCAAGTAAACGTAGTTTTTGAATTTCCTTTCTTTTCTCTGTCACACATTCTCTTTTTCCTTGTCTCTCACTTTTCTGAAAGATGAAAAGTTCATTCCTACTGATAGAAGATATACATATTTTGTCAGTCTGTTTGGTAAGTCAGTGATTAGTAATATGGGATAGATTAAAAAAAGACACAACTATTTGAAAGACATTTAAACAAAATTAATATACAGCGCTGAAGGTAATTATTATGTGAAAGAATAAAACAGAAATATTTGTCAGCACCATATTCAATTTTAGTGACATATATATTCCGTTCGAACCCCTACCCCACCTAACACCGCCTATTATACTGTTAGTTTATTGAAACAGTTGCTTGACAAGGCATCAAAACTTAACGACTAAAGTTTGAAAGGCAAGATAGACCTACTACAAGTGCAGATCGGTGGTTTATGCTGCAATATCATAGTGAAATAAAGAGATAACAGTAAAAAAGTGAAAATATCACGATGATTAGCGAGTTGAAAATCATATGCATCAGAAGAAAAAGAACAAAAGAAATCAAAGGATAAAAATAGGGAACGAGGCTCAAGAGTTAGATTAAGATAAAGGATGAATGAAATCGAGACAGTGTCAGCCTTAAAGCAGATTACTTAACGCAGATGATTCAAATCAAAGTTAACGACAAACTGTGATCTGAATATGAACGTCTCAATAAAGGGCCTTTAGTAGGATGATTTATACCCCGCAGAACGTCTTCAAATAACAGAGTCTAACAGAAAATAATAAATGAATTTAAACTAAGAACAATTATTTTAAATATTGTAAGTCATAAAATTCATCAAAATATTAAAAACTCAAACATCAATTGAAAATATACTGAAATGTCATTTCATTGTAATTCCTCATACATTATAGTTTTAGCGAGGTACAAGTTACTCGACTATGATACAACGTAAATGTAATCGGAAAAGAGCCATATAAATTATCAGTAATCACTTTGGATTTATTAAAAACAAAAACAAAAACACTAACTATCAAATGAACTTGATATGAAGGTATGAGTATTATATGAAAAAGGTAATTTCAAACATTCATGAAATTATATAGTCTATAATGTAGCACAATCAGGAAATATCACTTCTTAAAATGAATGAAATTAGTACACAAATTAATACATTTTTTTATTAGTTATAAATCCCACTTTTATCATTCTGATCATCAATCTCTACCAACAGACATTCATACATATATATACGCGAGTATTTCAATTTGATATAGATAAGATATATTAAATAACTTACTGTGAATTGTCCTGATAATCTGTTGGTGGTCTCATATAGAAGCCATGATATGATATGTAATCCCTGAAAGTAAATAAATAGATAAAAAGACAATGAGAGTAATGTTTATGGTAAATATTTGCAATTACAGAAATAATGATGAAGAAGAAATAAAAATGGGAGTGAATTTCAATTAAATGAAAAATTTAACTATTATTTGCTTTCTTTTTATCTTTAAATTACTGTTTATCTATTAAATGTTTGTTTTAAGAATTTACAGAATAAAACGTTGAAGATATATACATATTTAGACATTTATCAGTATAATTTTTATATTGCAAATTTTAATAGACACGTGTTTAATGAAAACTGATATTAAACAAGTGCATAGTACAAGAAATACACATATGACTAACCTAACTGAAAGACAATGAACTTGTTATAGTACATATGATACATAAATTAAACAAAACGAGCGTTGATAGAGAAATACCACAAATTTATCTAGTAGCTATGCTTAATGCGTAAAACGTTTACAAAAAATAAATCTAAAATACTATTACATATATGAGCTGAAATGATGGTGATTAGCAGTGAAATTCAGGACGTGAGTTTCGTCCTATTTGGGACACGTCAGCTGGATGTACATGCATCTTAGAGTTGATGTTCACTCCAGGACTAAAGGATTCAAGTAATCAATACAAAAAGGAATTATTACATATACGGTTTTCAAAATCTACCTAATTAATACAACTGGTCTCGTTTTCTTACTGATAAAATGAGTTTTTCATTTGACGAATACATCGAAGTAACTTAAAGATAATTATCATCAACTTTTGTCAAGGAAAGCAGAAAACACATAGGGATGCTTTTTATATTCCTTTATTAAGTGAGAAAAAAGATAGATGAATTTACCATAAGCAAATATTACAATGGAGGGTGACTTGTGACATCGATTAGACCCATATGATTAGTTTCAACGGTAACTCATTTTTAACGACTGTTTACTGAGAACATGAAGTTTGTACCTATTAACTATTGTAATCCAAGAATTTAGTGCAAACTAAGCTTCTTTACCAGGTATAGATTAATGCACTCAGTTAAAAACGATACTCCAAATGTAAAGGCTATTTAGCCTAATTAAAATAGATGGAACATGATTCAAACCTAGGATTTAGTATCTAAATAACAAACGCTTCAACTAATGAGACATTGCTCCACTAACAACATCCTGTTTGTTTATTCGTATAATAATCAATAAAACTACGTTGTTAGCGTGAAATTCACACTAGAAACAAGCCTATATAATATAAATGTAGCTAAAAATGTGAAAAGAATGTGAAAGTATCATATAGATTTATTGACATCCTACACTGGTAGCTCGTGTAGATAAAGTATACGTCAAATCAAAATTAATAATTTGGAATCAATACACTTAAATAAAAATCTATACGCTTATATTGACTCACGGTTCTGTCAACCTTAAGGTCAAATAATGAAAGAAATATCTAGTAAGATTTATAAACAACAACAACAACATTACTAATGCAACTATTCATATTGACGAGAAACTAATAGATGAAAAATGAAACGTTGCAACTACATTAAAAATTATTTTAAGTAACATAGATCAACATTTTGGAAAATAACTATTTTTCAGTTGTAAGAGTAAGAGTAAGAACGAAGATTCGTGCAGAATAATATGAGCTCATCTTATTTCGTTAGGTTCTCATCAGTTACTTACAACCTATAATATTTTAAAATCAGATATTTACATACAAGTACGATGGTGATTAGGGATGAACATGTGTATCATGATGTAGCAAGGATTCCAGTGGAGTAAATAAGGTAATGAAATTTTTTTGTTTAGGATAGATAAATAAAGTTAATCTATATTCAGTTACTTCAATAAACAATCATATAATATCTGCTAAATCTATGAGTTATGATCTCTATTTCAATGTTCTGGAATTTTTCCTCTCAAACTTTAACCATCCGAAACCAAAATCTTCATGACATTATTAACTCCATTGGAATTCTCGTAGTACTATGATACACATATTCATCTCTAATCACCTTCATACTTATACGTATGCCAATATCTGTAATAACGTTGTTTTCAAATATCATAGGTTGCGAGTGACTTATGAAAACCTAACGAAATAAGATGAACTCATATTATTCTGAACCAATCTTTGTTTTTGTTGTCTTTAAAACAATAAGGGGAACTATGCGTATGAAGAAAATTAAATCGTAATTTGATAAGAATACAATTTTGTGGTAAGTCACAATGAAAAACAGATCTACAAATAGGTATATACTCACGGTTCTTCGTAATCGCGACTATATTTCTCTGTTTTGCGATATAAACCAGCCAGTTTAACAGCGAAAATAATAGCGGGAATGAAAAGAAGTAGTGTAAATCCTAATCCAGTCCAAAACGCATTCTGAAGAACCAAAGACAAGAAAACAAACATATACTTACTGTAAAAAAAGATCTATACATATAATAGTTACTGTTGAAGGAAATCTGAAAAAAAGTACATTATCAGTATAGTGGTTGTGGAGATTGTTAATTTTTTGATTGAGATCATGGACCAATTGATGTTAGACCACCATTGAAAACCTAGAAGCACTGGATGACCGTTTCGTTGTATTGTGGGACTACTCAGCAGTGCGCATCCACGATCCCGCCCCCCGCGAGGTTCGAACCCAGGGCCTTCAGTCTCACGCCCGAACGCTTAACCTACTGAACCACTAAGCTGGCATCCAATGGTGTTAATGTATAACCTCAACCAATCCACGAAATTGCGCGACCATCTTCCATTGTACTGAGGTAGACACCTGTTTTTACCCGATACGGATTAGCTTCACTGGTCACGGCTTCCCATCAGAACTCCGAGAATTTTCTCACGAAGCTAGTCACTAGTGAGCACATGGTAATTATCAGTATAGTGGTTGTGGAGATTGTTAATTTTTTGATTGAGATCATGAACCGATTGACGTTAGACCACCACTGAAAACCTGGATCGTGGATGCGCACTGCTGAGGAGTCCCACAATAGGACGAAACGGACGTCCAGTGCTTCCAGGTTTTCAATGGTGGTCTAACATCAATCGGTTCATGATCTCAATAAAAAAGTACATTATTGTAATGTTGAATTAATTAGACCAATATGATCGATAGAAATCAACCAGCACTAAGAATTAGACTAATCTGATAGTAGTTAGACAACAATGTGTTTATTTATCAGGATAGCCATATTTATGAACTTAATTATTGTGGATAGTAATAGTTTCAGATATAGTCAAGGCAATATACGTACAAATATCAAGGATAATAAACACTGAAATCTATACAATCATTAGATGAATAAGGTAACAGTACAAACGATCACTATGAAATACACAGATAAATGTACACTTACAAATGGCATTAAAAATGTATAACAAACTGAATCGACTCCACGTTTGGCAGCTAAACGAAGTGACTGACACGGGATATCATGCCAAGTGGCTATAACAGCCAATTGTAATTCTTTAGTTAAAAGTGGATGGAATCTGTTAACTCCACGATTCATAGACTGAAAAAAAAATGTTTTTTTTAATAAAAAAAGTGCATGAACAATTAACGAATTAATAGTAAGCTAAATAATATAAATTAGAATATTAAAACAATGAGAATGATAAAATTATTTCAATACATTTGTTTGTCTTGTTTTCTAGTTCTCTACTATGAAATACAGTTAATCTGTAAATGTTAACATTGACTGGTACCAAATGGGCAAATGTTATAAGAATTATGGTCTTCTATAAATATCATGATTGACGGACCGATATGTACAAAACAAAAACACTGACAAAATGTAATAAACAATTGTAAACCAGTAATTAAATATTATTTGATTGTTAAGATTTATACAAAACAAAAGTAAACAGTTGAGCATCATGATGATGATCATTATCACTGTGTCATTGAAATGCCACAAAAATAATATACAGACAAAATCGACTCATATAATGTAAACTAGTCGCATGAATAATGCATAATGACACGCTAAACATGATCGTGTTTCGTCATAAATATATATTACTAAATTTATTTATTTGAATTACTAGAAAATTCAGAAAACTTTCCAGTACACACCAGTAATTGAACAATGGTTAGCTATTCAGAATTGATTACTTGCTTACATCTAATTTGACCTATATGTGTATAAACATTTTTTATGCTTTATCTCTAACATACTTCGACAACAACAACAATAAATAAAAAAAGTCAAAATAGACTCAGTGACATATTTTCACCAGTAACCGTATCTGAATGACAACGATTATGTATGTAGTAGTGGATAAGTTGATATCTGTCCGTAATAAAAAATCCACCAAAATAGCTTAAATTAAAATGAAAAAAATATCTACCTTTCAAGTGTACATATGAAGAAAATGCAATCGCATGAATCGATGGTTAAAATATGTTAGACACAACTGAGAATAAACTTTTTTTTAAAATCATTCTTCAAAAAATATAGACATTAAAATGTCAGTGTAGGTGGATTATCATTGATTCGATTAAAAAATATGTTATAATAAACTAACAATCACTTTCATAATAACCATCTTCTAAATTTGATTACAGGCAATCCTTTCTATCTTTAATACTAGCTAATTCGCATTGATTGATAATCTACCCCTAACTATTAATGTCCCATCGAGAAAACTTACATAGTGTTAGATTGAGTACATAAACCAATTTTCATGCTTTAAAATATCATTGTAATCTTTTAACATCATAATTCCTAATCAATATAAATATTACCGTGACCACATGATGTGTTCTATAGCATTGAAAATATTATTTGAATAAGTGATTTTCACACTATAGTGCCAAATTTCTTGATGTTAAAATTACACACCCTAATCTTTGACTGAGTTAACCAATAAATCTATGAGACACACTATTCAGTTAGCGTTGCTTGAACATTAAGGGGAATTGTTTTTCTTCAAGTCAATGTGGCTACTAAGTTAAACAAGTATGTTTTTTTCTTAATCTTTATTGGTACGAATATGAACAAGTAAATAAATGAAAATCAAGTGAAAAGTTTTGAGTTTGTGCATAAATTACACTTACAGACTGGACGGAAGTAGATAACGTTTGATTGTATCTATCAAGATTGATAATTGCAAGATTCATTTGATTCGGTAAACGATTGAATCGGACAAACAAGGTGTAAATGTTACCACGAATGGCATCTAATTTCACAGGTCCATTCACAAGAGCTTGAATATGTGGAGCTAAAGAGTCCTTTATATTTTCAACGAAAAAAAAGCAGAGAAGTTTACTAGTAAGACAATAACCGATACATAACATGTAGGCAACAAAATGACTTGAAAGATAACTATGATAAAATAACCGTAACCTACGTAAGAAACCTACATTGAATGTTCAATACGTCATGTGTATTCAGAGTCAATAGATGAATCTCGGGGTAGGAGATCAGCCTCTAAGTCATCACATGAAAATATTATCTCTAAAATAACGTTTATGCAATGTTGACACATCAACAAGAACCTTGTTACATCGAAGCAAAATAATTGGGAAAGTATAACATCAAAGAACTAATAACAAACGTATGTATGAAATCGACGTTACGTATCCTATCATATAGTGGAGGAACTTATATTTAATCATTTAATATGGAATTCTTCAAAATCCATAAAAACAAATTATTTCTTAGAATGTAAACTGTCGGATCTGCAATCACGCAGTAACTGAGGCGAATATAATTTAATTATTTGAGTGTTTTATATTTACTGATGCTGTTGCCCTTGAAGATATTGCAAACCAACAGAATTTGTTAGAATGCATAGAAACAATCTGCAGTATACGCTATAAACAAGTGATGATAGCCAATTATAACACTGTGTTTCTGTGTAATTCTTATCCACAATTGATATTTACGTGTATGTAAAGACATTCTGAAGCAATTATCAACTGCTAACGTAGTGTAAAGTGGACAAAACAATTATCGGTAATTCATTTGTATTGTTTCTTGAATCTTCCCATTGATGTTTGGGATTGCAATTGACCAGTTTTCTATTCTTGAAGAGAACGGTACTGGTTTTGATTCCCGGGGAGAACATCAACTCTGGCATGCAGGTGCATTCAGCTAATGACATAGCTTTGGGGATTAAAATTTCTTTTCTATAATTTCAACTTTAGTGCTTTTCCCATCATAATATGGTTACGTGATGTGCTATTCGCATTTTTCACAGGATTATTGATTTCTAAACTTATTTTCATCTTTTTCAAAGGCATTGTGACCGCATTTGTGTACACCAAATGTGCGTTTAGGCAATCTTGTTGACAAAATTAGAAATCAATCAAAATTGGACTACGTTTTATTGCTTAGGTTAGGACTAAGAATTTTATAAGAACCAAAGCTACAACTGTTTACCTGAATTACCAAGTCATAATACATTCACAGCGTTATATCCTATTGTTATATCGTATTGTGTAGTTACTAAGTTACCAGATGATTATATATCAATATGCATTCCTTTTATCATCAGCTTTCAAATAACCTATAAACCACTGTAGTGTGATTCACTATTCTTATTCTGCTACCAATTTATTATCCTGTATCCCTGATTCACACATCCTTTCTCAATTCATCATGTAAAATTATTATTTCTTATTTGATGATGTGACGTGATTGGGCATCTCCGTACATAAACTAAATACAACTGAAAGATAATATTCATACAGTGGAGGCCGATTATTATGTACTGAACTCGGCGGGAAGGGCAAGGTGGGAAACTACTGTGTGGAGGACCAATAAGGATTTAGAGTTGATCCAAGGTTATTAGTGCTGTAACGAATTCTCAATGGTGTTTTCGTTATATGATATTAGTAAGTGACTATAAGTCATAAGACAGCATCACAATACAAAAAGACAATGTAATTAGAATTTTTTACATAAGTGAAAATATCTAGTTATAAATACCACATTCACATGAAAAATATAAAAGGAATCATACAAATATGAACAAGACTCACCATATTTAAAGCCTTCAATCTTGAGACAAATTCACCGAGATTGTCAATAAAAGTTAGTGGAGTATTGACCTATTATACAAATAAAAACACATATTGTGAAGAAAACCATGATTCTGTTTTGAGTTTTTTCTTAAGGTTTTTCAAATGAAGATAGCAGTTTAAGAGAAAATGATGTGAAAATAATAATCCTAATAATCATAATACACTTAAGTGAAAACATAGTCATAAACAGTGGAAACAAAGTTTTAAATTAACTACTGGAACAATAGAACCAACCATTTATAACTATGAAACTGATGAACAACTCAAGAAGTATGAAAATTATAGCCATTTCAAAGTATTTCACTCATAGCTCATTCGATATTGAAATGAGATCCCTTCTTTATTCGAACCTATTCACTGCTTCCGTTACATGATCACAGCAATTAAAGTTTTCCCACAGCCATCGTAGTTATAAGAGGGAAGCGAAGGCGGTTTTGAGCAAGAAAGTTTCTATGCCCAGAAGTCGAAAATAAATCATATCAATTCATGCGATCGATTGAAAAATGAAAATTCTTCCGTCATAATAAAAGAAATTATGATTGCTTTGAAGGAAAATACCAATGATTGAACTACAGAGGCAATCAAATATTCAGTTTAATGACTGCATTCCGAGTATAAGTTACATTAAGACAACAAACATCCAACCAGCCCTGACAACGTAGGACGAAGCATATATATATATATATATATATATATATATATATATATACATCGATCCAAGTTCCCATATCTCATTAGTACAACAAGATCAACACCAAATTCATAGAACCAGTCACTTCAATAGTAGCGATATATGTAGATAAAAATAGCATATAAGGATATGGTACAGAGAGAAAGAATTAGTTCGTAGAAAGAAAGGTATAAAGTAATCTTAATCTCACGGTTTAGATGAAAACAAAGTGTATACACCTGCATCATTGTGATCGATTCTCAGTCATGTCACCCAGTCTCCAACAATGGCTATGATTTACACAGAAAGTAGAACGGACCAAATCGATGGGCAGTAAACCTATACTTTGGTTGATAGATGTTTATTTTGTTAGTTAAACTCCATACATTATTTACGTTTTCTTACATAAGCATGTTACCCTGTTTAAGAAAAATCATGTTCTGCTGTCTAAATGTTTATTATATACTAGCTCTTTCAATGGACCTGAGTCGATAATCTGGTCTTGCGAGCAGTTACCATACTTGGTTACGTTGCAATCATTGAATTTTAAATTATTTCCACAATCCAGAGACACATTATTATTCATAAACCTCAAGACCCTTTATTATAGAATTGTATATACGCACAAATAGATGAAAATGCATAAAATTTACCGCTGCCACATTGATTAATCTTACTACTGTAATCTTTACGCATTTGTCTACACTAGAAAGCACTTTTTGAAAAGTTCGTTTATAATCTATGTTAGAGCAACAAACATACATTAATGCAAAAAATACTTTAAAAGGAAATAACCATAATATCGCTACGAATCACTTATTTTCACTTTCTTGTTTAAAGTATTATTTATGTTATTCGCTGTAGTTGAATAGTTAGTTTCAAACACCAAAGAACTTAAATGAGATATTAGCTTTTAAATGTCAACAATACGATGAGAATTATAGCTAAAAAATGAGTATTGTCAGTTTATAGTCGTATTTACATTATCGTAAATAAGTATGTATGTTCATCAGTTGTTTGAGACATTAACACACTAAAAAAATAAAATCTATCAACAATCTCTAACTTTCCCTTCCATGCTTATAGGTTGAAAAAAAAACCTTTGTCAACATATTCAGAGGTGTGAATAACGAGTTTTATAAGTACCCCAGTCTGAAAAAGTACAGAAGAGCGAGGGGCATTACATTTACTCGATGATTTTCGTGTCAAATTGTCTATAAGACACTATTTAAGTTTTACTAATACATTGTTTTATAGGAGAGTTAGTAGCTTTGTTGGTCGAAGATAACATCTCCAAGATGTTTGCTTTGTTATCTTGAAAGATAATAAACAGAACTGTGTACGAAATTTCTCAAAAAAACCTTCCTCTACAATTTCTAAGATGCAACGTTAAACGATTTAGTCAGTACTGAATAGGGAAAACTGTAATAGATACATAATTCCCTTATACAGAAATCCTCATTTACTTAAACTGAATGTCGCAAGTGCATGTTTGTTTCTGGAATAGTAATTACAAAAGAAACGAAATGTTTAATTATCAGAATGGGTTTTGTGGAGATTTTCTAGAAATTTCACAAGTTGAAATCATGAGTCAATTGAAGCTAGACCACCATGGAAAACCTGGAAGCATTGGACGGCCGTTTCGTCCTAGCATGGGACTCCTCAGCAGCGCACATCCACGATCCCGCACCCCGTGGGATTTGAACCCGGGACCTACTGGTTTCGCGCGCGAGCACTTAACCACTAGACCACTGAGCCGGCATCCAACGGTGTTAATGCCGTCCAGTGCTTCCAGGTTTTCCATAGTGGTCTAGCTTCAATTGACTCATGATTTCAACTTGTGAAATGTTTAATTGACATAAATATTTATTAACAGGGATGAAACATCCAGAAAAAGTATTTTGCTACATGAAGATTTATATTTTCAACAAATTCCATTAGGCTATAAATATCATGCTGAATAAAAGTAAGTGTCAAAATGATACTGATGATAAGATATCTTTCGTTGTAATGAGTTATTCCAATATAATCTACTCTGGAAAGGTACCAGATATCTAATACAACAGAAGGAACAGAAAAAAGCATGAATAAAAGACAATACCAAAAGTTTTTAAACTAACTTGGTTGATAGCTTCCTTAAAATTAACAGCAGAAAGAAATTTAAGACGTTCAAAAGCTGCTAAACACGACCCGATAGTACGGCGAAATGGAGACTCTATGTCAACTTTCTTAAATGACTCGATGAGACCTTGCAAAATTCCGTCAATTGCCTTAAATATGCAAAAAATTGATATAATAATAATAATATGTAAACACATAATAACTGAATATCATATGAAATCTAAGAATATTTTAATGTACGTTGTAAATTTGAAACAAATAAAAGTTGAAACCAAGATGAGGAATCCCAATGAACCACATAAGTCTGACAAGCTAATTTAGGACTTTACAACATGCTAATTAATTTACAAGTTAAAAAATATGCTCACCCTGTACTCTGAGCTGAATTCTCTTTTTCCTATTCAATGACATTATGGAAATGGAATTCGAAATGATTCTGTTACGTATTTCGTTATTTATTTTTGTAACAGACAAAAAAGTGCACCATGATACACCAAGCTATTTAGAAAGTTGAAATATTTCTCTGTTTCAAACAAAATGACTCTTTACTGTGGTGCATAGATAAAATACAAACGAATAAATCATCGATCTCTCTCGAAGGAACGTGTTTCAAATGACTTATGAGCTGTACATATAAATCTCCACAAAGAAACAAGGAATTTTATGCACGTACGGTTAGATACATCAAAAAGAATCTAATGATCACTTCTCAACGAATTAACTAAAATTATACTGTTGTACATTGAGTCAATTAATTTGATTCTTACTAAACAGAATACAACTGCAAATATACGAAGTATCATACATAAAGTGATTAATCTTGTAAACCGTGGGAATCGATTCTATTATTATTTTGCCCTAAATTTATACATACCTTTTTTCAAATAGACAGCCAGCGATTGTTTCAGTTAGTTAAATAACCGAATGATCGTCGCAGTTATATCAACAGATCACTTGCTACCTTAATTATGGTCGAAGCTGTTCACTGTTTGATACGTATGCGATATCTAGCATTTTCAAGCAATTAACCGCTCATTAAGTGGATTGCTGAATAAAAAAGTGTAATTTCCTCTTTAAACTTCATTTCAAGCATTTGAAGTTCGTTACCAACATCTGTCATCTATGAATACGTTAGTGTAGCGCATTCCAGCATGATGGATGAAAAACACAAATGTAGCGAAAGTTAGAGCTTGGAATGAAGTCGCGAATGAAAATTACATTCCTATACACAAAGATCATAAACTATATGAATAAAAAATGCCCGAAAGTCATGGATACCACCTATTTGTTGAACAATTAAAAGTGGATGAATAACCTTAGCCTTTGTTGAATAAATAATATTTCAACTGCATGCACAGTAATAAACGAAAAAGGAAAGACTGAAAGTACATTTGAATAATTCATTTCTCACACTACGTAAGCAACTGGGTGTTGAAGTTAACTAGTAGATATGAAGATATTGACCTACAGACGTAAAATTACTTTACAGTTGCGAAATGTACAGGAACACTAAACTGATTTTCATATTTTAACTATTACAAATGATTGGGTGACTCAGATAGGGATTTCTCTGTTGTTTTCAAGATTTATAAATATTTACAGATCAATTTTCACAATAAATAAATATATCAGGACTACATGTTAAAAATACAGTATTAATAAAAACCCTGTTCCTTATTAAAAAAAAACTAATAAAAGTTGTAGATATGTCACATAAATAAAAACTAGTCACAATTGTGAATGATGTCAAAAATTGTTTTCAAGTCAAAGAAAAAACCGACTTACATCAGCAAGTATAGGGGAAACGAACTCTCCTGTACTGATTGCTTCTACGAATGGTTCGTTTTCACATCGAGTCAAAATAGCATCTGACAGATTAAAACGAATAATATCCAACGTTGGTCTGATAGCTTCTAGTTCATTTTTATCAACATGAAATGTCCTAGATTTGGACGAGTTCGGTAGTGACCCTTCAATGGTAAGAAAAACCGATTTCAAACTTTGAAAAACGTATTGGTCCATTTTTCGGGGACCATCTGGATAGCGACCAGTCAAATATCGACAGACTTCAGTTTGCAGAGTTCCGCCAAAAAGGAAAGGTACCATGCAAGAGACCATCAAGATAGTTGAGAAAATAAACATGAATCCTACACCTCTGAAAAAAAGTAATGTAGCATTGGGAGTAAATTGCAAGAAGCAATTCAATCAATTCAAAAACAAAGTTTCTATAGACATCCATGAATATTGAAAAGAAAATACCATCTATCACTTGGTTTTTCACACTTACTGAACTTCAGTTTATGAGATTAAAGTTAATAACGTTAACCTGAGTAAAAGTAAAAGTATGTTTCGAAACTGTAATCCAAACAGAAGAAGTGGATATATAGTTACACCTTGAATAAAATCTGAGAACAAGATCAGAAAATTATACCCTAAACTACGGGTAAATATAAGGCTCTCTAAACTAAACAATCAGTGGTAAAAAGATATTTGACGCCCAATATAGTTTCACAACTAAAGATATAGAACACTTGTGGAATTAAATATCATGAAAAGAATAATAGATGGATTTATATGATCGGATTATATTTAACCACGAATAAAAGAGGGAACAATCATCTACATCTCCAAAAAAATCAACATGATTTACATTTTATGTCAAAAATTGTAAGGAAAACTTTCATATTTCCCTATGACCAGTTCCTCATCTTTTATTAACACATTACTTAATTTCTGTATTGAAGAAAGAATCAACTCATCGCTTTAAAATAGTTTACTCTTTTATCTATAGCACCGAACGCAAATGTTACTTAGTATGATAAAATAAAAAGTCAAATTGATTATATATATATAAAGGATAAAATATCAAACTTACGCAAGTAAAAAATTGGCGCCGACACCCCGATTACACAAACCGGCCTCTTCATATGGACGATCACCACAAGTGCCAAAACATAGTCCAAGATATAATATCAGGAAAATTAAAATGGGAATGCACAGCAGAGCCACTCCGCCATATAACACATACTCGACAGCTCTAGAAATTTTCATTGAAGATAGCGTATAACTTTAGAAATTTTCAATAAAAAATAATATAAGAATAAATAAAAATGTCAACTCTGTTTGTTGTTGATTACACAGCAGGTCTACTTCAATGTTCCAACCAGGCTGTTTGGGAATGGTGGGTAGTTGTAAAGTAGCTGAAAGCCAGCTGAACTGCTCCTTAAATTGTTGCACGAGCGGCAGTATTCCATCGAGCCTCTCCAACAATGGCTGACAGCAATATGGCTTATTTGAGTCCATCGTTGGTTTGGTGCACAAGGTTGTCATGTTAGACGATGACACTCCTTATGCTTAAAATTAGTGCTTGTTTGAGCACAATTGCAGCAGACGATCAACATTATCTCCTCGCTGAACCGGAATTCTAAAATACCCACTTGAAGGTCTTTTTGTTTGGTTTAAGCTGCCTACTTCAGCATTAAAGCCAGCTGCTATGAGTACTATGTCTGAGTTTAGCTTTTTGAAGAAGTTCAGAAAGCTTACTGTAAAATGATGAAAGGGCAACAACGTGTGTACCTATCCTTCCAAATTCTTACCAAGCCGTTTAGCCGAACAACACATAGGTAACTGTTAACAGGGATCTATTCTAATAGTGCTTGTTCTACCTTCGTACTTAATGCTATGCTTACACCTGCCAGTCTACGAGAACTAGCCATCGGGTCACCAAATACGCGGAGGGTGTATCTTGTTGGCTCTCCGTTTTGGAATTGTGAGGTCAAGTAAATGAATACACTAGGATCCTGTACGTGTGTTTCGGAGACACAGCATACATCAACCGTACGAGATTCGAGGTATTTAGCCAAGGAGGCCTGCTGGCCGATTTCACACAGGGCTTCAATGTGTAGTTTGGAGCGAGGTTTCAGTAGACTTCTAACAGTGTTTCGCTCACGAATCGTTGGCCATGGTGACACTTGTACGAGAAGCTTAGAGTTGATAGACGAGTTTGATCTTAGTGACCCAAGAGCGTGATCGCAGTGCCCAAGAGACAACTGCCTGAGGTCGGTCACACCAGACATTCTTTGGGATAAGGTGAGGTGTGCATTTTTCGGGTTGACCTTTTCTAGCCCCTCTTTCTTTTTGAGAAGGCAGTATCGACGTTATGCTGGTTGTCTAAAGGAAACAACTTACTGCCACCACACCTCTGTACAGTCAGCAGTACGACTTCGCCCTCGAACCTTAGGTTCGTTGCTTTTAGTCTTACCGTTCTTGAACCGAGCTGTCTCGAGTCGTAGGACCTTGAGGGACGATTCTTTAAGCCAATAAAGCCCAGTCGGTTCATTATGATAAGCAAGCCCAACTACCACGTCACGCGTAGTCTTACAAATTTCTCATACACACAATAAGGAAAATGACGCTATGTAATTTTATAGCGTGAATATCGGTCGATCGAATAGCTGTCAGAAAGACAGCTAGAAATATGAAATCAGCAATGTGTAGTTAGGTGGTTCCTCTTTAAACTAGCATTACCAGAAGAACAGTGTCGACTCCCAGCATATAAGACAAATAAACATGATATAATAAAGTATCGTTAACTTGTTAGTAGTAATGAGTTTATAGTAGCCTAAAAATCTGTTAGAAGCATTTATTGTGTTACTTCGTCAGTTAGAAAAACGTAAATATAGAATTTGACAAAGCATGGCAATCTCTCATTCCATATACAACGTAAGCAGCATGATTTCGATTGTAAATTTTTTAAGAGAAACTTCACCAGAAATACATGTAACTAAGATAAAATTCACACTAACCGTAAATAATGGTCATTTACTTCTTCATTAATCTCCAATGAAATTCGATCACGAATGAATTTTAAAGTGGTGCTTATGTTAACCATAATATGTTCGAATACACTAGCTAGTTTCTCTCGTGTCTTTGGAGAGTGAGCTAAATCGTTCCAGGCACCTATGAAAAACAATGTTATATAAGTATGATAGAAATGTACCCTAACAGAATAATTGAACTCTATAGATGAAAATATTAAACGAAATAAAATACAATACAGGTATATGGGAAAAGTAAAATAGGTCACCTGTCATAATATGTATTACCACTTAAGAAAAAAAACTGGTTGAACAGAACTATGAACTGTATTTCTAGCATAAACACGTAATACACAGATGAAAAAAATCAATCTAATGTGATATATATATAATCTATCCTTTAATATACGATATAAACATATCGACGATCTGAAGTTTGCTATTAGTGTATTTATTTGTCTAAACTATTATTCCTATTAAATTTTGCGCGGTACTACATGAGGAATCTGTATTAATTGTTAATACAGTATTTGAAATGTCAAGTAAACTGTAGTATACAAGAAAAACAAGAACATTTTTAGAACATATTAACGGCAAACTAATGATAGCTTAGTAATGAAAAATCGAACATCAGATGAAAAAAAGTAATGACAATCAACAAAATACAATTTGAAACATTTTACATATAACATTAGGTAGGAAAATAGTTTTCTCTATGGAAGGAAAATGGTGACTTTGGTGATTGCGTACAACACCTGCACAAATTTATGATATGAACCTCATGCAGTAGGACATCGTTACATGTGCTAACGAAAAAAATAATCTTATAAACACAGAAATACAAATTAATTGAGAAACATTGGTGCGGCTAATGTGTAAGGAAATGCCAACAATTCTCGTGACATACAGTCGTAAAAAACTAAAGCTGACTTACCTAAAAAGTCACAATTTAACTGCAACTGATTTTGCTTGAATCAATCAGTCAGCTACAACGTAGGACCAGGCATATATATGCATCGGTCCAAGTTGCCACACCTCATTAGTACAACACTGAATTCATAGAACGAGTCACTTCGATAGTAGTAATACATATAGATAGCGTATAAGGATATGATACAGAAAGATAATCTTTTTACACCCTGCTTACTTTTATGTCAGTATCAAGCATCGGAGTGTAGAGTGTATGTACATGCCTAATCTCTAACAAAAATCCAGTATGCAAAAATACTTTTAGAAAGTATTAAAAAGGTGTTTCATATATTCTCTGTACCATCAGACGGAGACTAGGAGAGTCCTCAACATTTAAGTGGTTTGTAGAAACATCTAGATCGGTACAGAAGCGACCGCTTGATCAAACATATCTTAACGAAAAGCGTTTCAAAGTTTAAGTGTATATGTAAGGATAATTCAGTATTGTAAATTATTCGATACGCGATTCTCGTTATTCTTAACACACAGTCAACGTCTATCATAACGTACGACAATGGCTTAATACTAGTTTATATTCGTCTAGCTATTAGTGGAAGTCAGGGATCATCAGAACGACTGTTTTGTTACATATGACATTTCTATCAGCAAGAACCTATAACCCACTGTAGAACTATTAACAAATCATGATACCTGAATTTAGTAGAATATCAAACTCCAACACATAAGCTGGAAGTGATTCATCAACAATATTATGAACCCATTCATAACTTTCATAGAGAAATAAATAACTTTCTACTAAACGATCAAATATAACACAAACTATTCGCCTTTCAGATAAAACTACACAATAAAAATAAAAGTAGGCTACAAACTAATGAGTGAAGACTTACGATCCAGATCACCACTAATGGAACGCTTCACATTTACGGCCAGATTGTTGATAGTTCCATTAAACTAGATAACATTGAGACAAATTAGGAAAAAGGAATTATTAAAAGAAAACTACCGAATAATTATAAAAGCATATGTTAAAATGAAGATGTCAAAGGACTTTATGATAGTCAAAATATAAAACATTGAATAACACATACTGCAAAATCAGACCAAGTTGATACATTTGAGCAGATGTCAAAATGTCGAAACCCTTCCTATATTTGATTTTCCTGGTCTGATATAAGAGTATACTCTTTCCATGCTTTTCATATACTTTAGGTAGAACATGAATTATACAGCGATTCGAGCTAGACAATGGAGCACGTTTACGAGTCAAATTAATGAAAATGAGGATCCAAACGAGTAGGAAAATCTACTACATTGTGGTGACCTAGTGATGCAAGGAAGCTAGAGTCACGTGGATTGAAATCACCATATAAAATTGAAAGTGAAACACTGAAGGCAGTAACAGCAAATTCATCAGCGAAAACAGATAGCCCAGATGATGTGCAGTCTGTAGTCACGTAGATGTTGGTAACATAAACATAATTGTGCTTAGGACGACATCTTAAAGTTAGACAGTCGATAAAGTCATTTGAAAACTTGAAACATGTAAAAGCAGATCGACACCATTTCATGTTTACACTGCCGCCACACCTCTTTTTATCGCTTGATCGATCCTGACGATAGATATTGAAATCATGTGGTTATGCTAAGCAATCGTCCCGTAAATCAGTTAACCAAGAATACTGAATTGTGATGACAACACAATTACGATACACGTTTTCACTTAGTAGGAATTGAAAATAGTCCACCTCGTTAATTAGTGATCGGTAGTTAGAATTCAGCAGCTCGGGAATCGACATACGATCAGTGGTCATTCTCTTCAATGCGAATTGCCAACCACCACGATGTCTCTTATTGTACTTTTTTCAACTTGCGCAGCGAAAGGTCGTAAGCTTTTCACAAGCGCGCCTGCATAGGTTATGCGATTAAGACATGAGGTTTTAAAACAAAATAAGAAAAACCCAGATAACTTGTTGAAATATTTAGATGGAAGAAATAGGTAGCCCAGATATTCAAGCAGGCCGTCGATGCAGCTACTCAGTTCCAAGTTTAAACCCTGCGGGACTAAAATACATAGACAATAGTATCACTAGGCCTCACACAAATGATGGTTTAAAATGGATTACAAGAACATACGGGCTTGGTTACTGATTTAAAATACATGTCTAGTAAGAGGAAAGTTGATCAATTGGCATGTCATAAATACCACCAATAGACCAAAAGAAATTTATTGTTTAATTTAACTTCATTTATTCGTGATCCCAGTTTTCAGGCTGATCTCGTTTCGCGATCAGATTCAGATGACAAGGCGATATATGATACAATTTAAAATAAATGTTCTGTTGAATTGTTACAAAAATACTGAGATACTAGGAGGGCGATGTAGAAGAAGTGTATATACAAAAATCCAACATCGAAGTTTGTTAAAAAAACATACTAAGTAATTTATTCATGTAAGTAATGTTATCCGAAAACATAATCTTTTAAAATAATTAGTAACAATGAACTGAGATAAAATTAATAATCCTTACTTCATTGAGATAGTCAACATCAGGAAGATGCCGTTGAATTTGGTTAGAAATAGAAATCGCTTCGTCTAGTTGGAACTACAATCAGAAAAATGCATGTAATTTTTTTTAAAAATATCACTACGATTAATAATCGAAATCTACACATATTTCTTAGAAATTAGATAATGTTAGAATTTCAAAAATACACTAATTAATGTATTAGACTTGAATACATTTTAATACTATTCATTTATTTTTCTCTAAGCCTCATTAAATGTTTTTCTATAAAATACTTTATATGATTTTTATATGAATTAAAACAGGTAACAAACAACCAGCTTTCGAAACCTTGGCAACAATGGTAGCAACCAGCAAATTCCCTCATAGAAAGGAGACTGATTAAATGTCAAGTTGAAGGGAGTTTGTATTCAGACTATATTTTTATGTAGATTCAAAATTAATTTTCTACTCAGTCAGTTGAAGGCGATTTTTTAAGCCAAACTGTTTATGTCTGAACTACGGTAAAAAAAAATAGCGATTTTTCAACAATGAGTGAGCAATGATAGATCATTTGAGAACACAACTTGTAACCTAAAACCAAAAATGTAATTCATGAAATCATTACTTACCATACTTGGTGAAACACGAATTTTTAACTGATCGCTGGCCAGTCCCATCAATTCTCGGCATTCAATGATCTTATCAATGGGACAACCTGTATTCAATGTATCAGTTAAACCCTGACGAATGGTAGGTAATTCAGAGATCACTTCGTAAAGTGAATGGTTAAAGTAACTGATTTGTGAGATTGCCTCAGATCCAGGGAGGAAAGCTCGTGCAGCTTGTAAATAAGAAACAGTGAATACGATTAGGAAAAAAATCATGAGTATGAAATAGAAATTTATGAATTGCTTTGTACTGCTAATCATATGCAAAATTAATTTGAAAATAAGTAAATATTAGCATACATTGATAACTGTATAACTAGTGATATCAGCAAACGACCTAGACTAATAGGTGATTTTTCGAACTAACATGTTTACTGGCATCACACCAAAAATATAAAAAACACCCAAAGAGAAACACCAAGTGAACAAGTAAGATGTGAACGCAATGTCCATTTTTCGAAACAGGTTATGTTAGTATGATTCTCGAGGTGATTAATTAACGTCCTCAACAACCAACTGAACTGTTATCCCAAGGACTTGGGACGGAAAGCCTTCACTCGTTTACAAGAACTGCTTTGACAGTAAAAAAACTTCATGGGTCAATGTCTCAATCTTATGCCCAAAAAATTATTTCACACCAAAATGCATCAAACTACATACCCTTAGCATATAAAATCACTCCTTGAACATCCGAAATACAGTTTATAGTTTTATTTCTATTTCTATGTCACAATTTGTTACACTGTTGGGATCGATGTATTTTTAAGTGATAAAGGTAGGAACTTTTTTATCTGCCAAAGTGCTTAACTGCAGCGTTATTCGGGGTTTAATATTGGAGCACTTACCTAGATTCTAAGTGAATATAACTTAGTAATTTGTGAGCATTGGTCGATTTCTGAGCCACTGAGTAATATATTGAAAGATTTAACTATTATTGTCCCCGTCACCTTTATGAACCATAATTTTAATAACTGTAATTAAAGACGTCTGGAGATTTTTAGAAAAATTATGATGTGCAAATATCATAGCCACTTATTAACACAAAAGCATTGTGACAGAGGTTTACATCGTTAATTTCTTTTAGTACCGTTATGATTAAGTTAACACTTATGCCCAAACCTTTGTAATTATCCTTTGAAAAAGTTGAATGTAAAGCTCTATCATTTTCAACTCTAAATACAGAAGGCAAAATATCACATATAAATTATGTCATAATGTATACATAGTAATAAATTAATAAATATACATACTTGTTTGAAATTCTGAAATTGCATCAGATACATTATTCGCTTGAGACAGTTTGGTAAAATCTTCTTGAAAACTGACAAGGCTATCTGGAAGAAAAGTAAGTGAAGTCTTGCTAGTACTTATCTACACAACTTAGATACGCAGACCAAAAACATCATACATAAGATTACAACGGAAATGATTGTAAACAGCTTGACCTTAAAAATAATAACCAAAAAGTAAATTCAATTCCTCAATTTACTCAATGACAAATCGCAAGGTAAAAGAAGAATTCCGTAACATATACATGACGATCTTAAGTTCGGATACCATTGAACTTCGATTTAATGTGTTCATACTTATTAAAACAATCGTTAATCTTTTTCGTGATAACTGATTGATCATATTCGTTTGGCTCTTTAATTCAAAACCAAGACACTATTCTGATAGCCTATCTCAAAACCTCCGAATGTGCTTGAAGATTACCAATCCTTACAGGGAACCTTAACCAAACTTATTTACTTCATTATTATTTGTAATTCATTTACTATCTGCATTTTCAAGTCATGTGAAAAAGCTAATCAAACTATTCAGTTCTCTAAGCCGAGTTACGTTTAGTGAGGTTCAGACTTACGGGTTTTAAGTTGAATGCTTAAATTAATGAGCCTTTTCTATATTAACGTGTTTAATGCTTCCCCCCACGCGACATCCTTGAGAAGATACAAATGAAAAATAAAATGTATAGAAATAATTGTATTTAAATTAAATGGAAAGTAGTGAGGTTGATGTATTGATTGATTTAACCTACCATCTACAATTCGCATGAAGCGTTCTTTTTGTTTACTAAGATCTGTTGAAGAAGTATTCTTTGCCATCTAAAAAAAAAAAAGTAAAAAATACCGTCACATGCTCCTTTCTGATACCATAGGTCACATGCATTACGGATAATCAACATAAAGACTTCATTTTTTTCAAGTGATCAAAGTTTTACATTTTATTTAGAATGACTTTCAGTGTGTATCATTTTTATTAACCGTTGTGTTTGTTTGTCAACTTTTGTCTTTTCTACAAATGGAAATTGTAAAACTATGGGAAATGGGAAGGACCCGATACCACACCTGAACCAGATTACCAACAACTATAATTATGTCAGCTTCCCATTTGGCAACAGAGTTTACAGAGACTAGTACGTTCTCCGAAATGGTTCTGACTATCAAACTATATGTTGACTTGTTTATTTAGCCTTGACTGACCGCACTTAACTAGGTATAAGGACTACATCATTATTCAATTGCCAAATTCAACTTTTAGAGTAGTTTGTCTACAAGGATTGGATACTTTCCCACAAATGAGAACCTGGACCCAAAAAAACATCACGAGAAACGTTAAACAATCGAGTCAAACCACTGTCGAGGAATTCGAGAAACGAAAATAATTTAGGGGATGAGAAAAGTGGAGCGGTTGAAAAAGTCACACCATAAACTGAACTAAGTGAAGGGAAACAAGAAAAAACACTGATAATAGGAGCGAATGTAATGGCAAAAGGAAGTAAATAGTAGAAACAATAAGACAATTCAGAAGTATTTAGCGATACACTTATCCAAGGCAATATGAAACACATCAAGCACCAGCTATCCTGTCTGTCAGATCCAGATCAAGTTTGGAGTCCCTAAGAGAACGGAAAAGCAATTAGTGGTACAGATTGATCTAAATACGTTGGATCAGTAATGAATCTCCAGACACAAAGCATACAGTCAGTTTAACCCAATGCTGCCATAAATCGGTAGATCAACAAAATATGAATTTTAGTCCTCAGATCATTAAGTATTTGAACATTCATTTCAGTATTTTACAAACAGAAGTATGATTGTAAATAATAAACTAGACATGAAGTTAGCTTTAAAATCTCAAGGATAGAAATAAACAGAAAAAACACTAAAGCATCAAATAAAAAATGCCACAACTTGATTACAAATGACAGTAATTTGGAATAGTGTAAAAATGCTCGTGTTGAACGAACCTGTACCATATCTTTTAGAGCCTCTTCAAACTCAATAAGACTAAGGTTAGCTTGACTAAAAGCACCTATGCGCGGGTCTCTGCTGACCAAAGCTTCATGAAATAAGTAGTGATTGATGAAAGCCAAAACAACAGCAGCCCTTCAGAATATAAAAGAGCATACAAAAAATTATGATGAATAAAAGATATTTTGGCTTTTAGGGTAAATACTACGACGAAGGTAAAATCAAATATCCCAATATCAGTTACAACAATTAAATACCCTACAATTTAGTTGGACGAATTTTTACTTTATCGTAATAATTAATCAGGAACCAACGTCTGCCTATACTGTTATAAAAACACAGTCCAAATTCAAATAAGGAATAGACTAACAGACGCGAGTGTTTTAGATACAACTCCATTAGTTAGGCGTGTAATAAGTTGATCACCGATCAGTTACATTAGTAGAATGGAACAAACCGATGTGCAGCAAAACTTGTCTTTTGGTTGGCAGACGGATATCTCTCCTACGCCACAAGTCGGCAATAGCCAGTATAGCTTCCTGAAGTTTTAGCGAGATTTTGCCAAGCACTAGACCATTAGGACTGATGAGACTCCTAAGATAAATCAAGTGGTCGATACAATTAACTACTTCCCTCACTACCATTAATTCAGGCAATGATGCAAGCCAATCTTGAAGTAACATATTACATTTGGAGGATTTTTTTTGTCCTTTCTTATAAACTCGGACGATCAGTGATCGATATCAGACAGATGAGATTACAGCCAGTCCATAGATTTTAACTAAGATCTCAGTTAATTTGACTGCTAAAACTGAACCACAATCCTTAAAAATTTCGGGGATTTGTCCATCAAGTCTTGCTGTTTCCCCTCGAGTTAGATTACTTAGAGTCTTTTCAACCTCACTGAGTTGAAGGACTTAAATCGATTCGCCATTCAGGTTTCTTGAAGATAGTGAATATTTAAAGTGGTTGAAGACTGGTTGAACTGTTCTAAAGTGTTCTGTTCATCAGTTCAATCTTCTGGATTGAGTAAATAATAGACACGTTTTTTTCAAAGACCGTTTCCTCAACAGCCGTGTTTTAATGCCCATTTCATTGATAAGTCTGAACAGTTATCTACTGTTATATATCGCCACTACCTTTTCTATCTCTTTTGCTTCCAGGATCCACCACTGCTTACGATTTCTGAGTGAGCCTTTTATCAGCCCACGTTTAAGTTGGTTTTGCTCGTGTTCAGAGTCAGACGGGATGAGTTTTTAAGCATCCATGGTTTAGTAGACGCCGCTGAAATCCATTGACTTTCCTTAATCTAATGGTTTAAGTAGCTGGTAGACATCACTGCTGTTCAGATATCACCCCAAGCTAACTCAGGGTAGATATCACTTTCACAGTTGACTAACTGCTTCTTTAGTTGTTCCTAAAATATATTCTTGACTTTTTCATTATCAAGTTGAACTCTCAAGTGTTTGCTTGCTGTGGCAAATAGCAGCAAATAAAAATGAGCTGACTAGCACTAAAATATTAGGATCAAATTACTAGTACAGTGGGAAAACAGCTTCTATTATGCGCAGGGGAAACAATAGCCCAACGAGGCTATTTGACCACTCAAACCCTAGGAAGTTCCAAAACTACAAAACGATAGGCGGAAAGTTAAGTAGCTAGACTGACGAGCTCTATACAGGAGCACAACTATGTTACCCAATAGCATACTGTGTACTAGTGACTTAAGGTCACTAAAAAGTGATTGATGACTATGAAACTGTACAGATACGAACTATCTGCATTTATTAAGAGGTTTGAATTCAAAGAAACGGATATGATAGACTTTCAAGCGGTCGAAGTTTTAGTGAGACATCAACAATATTACTAAAAGCGTTCAAATAGTTATTCCTGATTATTGTTAGCCTTAGATAACTTTTGTTAATAACCACTTAGATCGGAAATATTCCAACACTGATAAGATAACTACTCACAGAGCTATTCTTATGGAAATGAGTAAAAAACTAAGTGTTAGTTCATAAAAAGGACTTGAACTAGCAATATTGACCAGGAAACTATATGTTATAAGTGTCATATAAAGTCACACGAATGTGACCTTACAAGTACTTGTTGCACTTAGAATCGCTTATGGAAGGCTTCGAATACTTAAACTTTGATGACGATAATATTCACAATATAGATTTTCTAAGTAATGAATCTTAATGGAGATAAAAACTGAGAATTTAACGTAAATGCACTATCCAAAATATGATAAAGGTTCTTGGGCAAACATCTACGACGTACATAACTTAAAGAAAAACAAGCATAGCAGTAATATTATTATATTGCTTTGAATGGGTTATTCTGACTTACAATTGGAAAGTCACAATTAAGACTAGGCACACTGTGTATACAACTCGTTTGCAGGGATCGTGTTTGGAATCTACAAATTGTACACGTCCACCACATTTTCCACAGCACCGAGCACAGAAGAAAACGATTCCAACAAGGGGCATAAAAATAGCAAATAGAAGACCGACAACAAGACATATGCCATATCCCAAGTATGTCGTTACAACCTGTATAGAAAAGTATGTGGTTACATATAAACATATACAATTGTTTATTTACTAAGTTTCGAAAGTATGATATACTTTTTAACATAAGAAGTATTTGTAGAACCTAGAAAGTACAGTACTACGGAAAATAATTCGGTCAGTCATCCACAATATAGGGCCAGTCATATATATATATATATATATATATATATATATATATATATATATACATATATATATATATATATATATATATATACATACATATATATATATATATATATATATATATATATATATGCATCGGTCCAAGTTCCCATATCTCATTAGTACAACAAGATCAACACCAAATTCATAGAACCAGTCACTTCAATAGCAGCGATATATGTAGATAAAAATAGCATATAAGGTTATGATACACAGAGAGAGAATTAGTTCGTAGAATGAAAGGTATAAAGTAATTTTAATCTCATGGTTTAGATAAAAACAAAGAGTGTATACACCTACGCCATTGTGATCGATTCTCAGCCATGTCACCAACAGTCTCCAACAATTGGTTACGATAGTCGCGCAGACCCCAACCAAGTAGTCTGCATCTACCAACATGGTTAAGACCATACGTCTCCAACACCAGTCAGCATTTCGCGTCGTGGTAATCACTGTTCAGGTATACGTAACACGTGACCCAGCCACCTCAATCGATGAAGATTTACAACCTCATTAACTGATTTACCAGCATTCCCTAATACCCTGCGTCTAACCTCACTATTACTTACCCGGTGATCCCAACAGATGAGAGCAATATTTCTAAGACATCGGTGATCAAATACTAGTAACTTATGAGTATCTTCTACTCTTAATGACCATATTTCGTAGCTGTAAAGTGAAACAAAACGGACTGCCGCGCAGTATACCCGTCCTTCAATCGATAGACGGGCAAAACCTCATTATAAAGCTTGCTACTTTCGAAAGAGATAAATTTAAAAAAGAGCCATATTTACTCTATTCCCAGGTTATTGATAGCATTATAAAAGGAAATACTGAAATTTTGCAAACTTTCAAAAGGATACATTCCCTAAGTAGGCGGAGAAATTTTTGTGAATTAGGAGACTAAAGGATGTGCGTACTCTGAGCCAGTTAGTTATCTTGGTTTTTGCAAGATGTAAAAATTACTCCGACATTACAAGTATTTGATCATATTTTATTTTAGCACAAAGATATTGGTACAAGGAGGCACCAAATACATATGTGCCACACAGATCTCATTTGATATGTGTGAGGGCTGTGATACTGCCCGGGTGCCCAAACCGAAGCAGGTGGTTTTCTTAGGTCGCACCCAAAGCCTTCGACCTGAAAGTTTGATCCACAAGACAGTGGAGCATCGTAAGGAGATGCAGTCCCATGGTAGCCGGTGACCAAATACTGGTTCATACACCATTTGTTTCTTTAGGATACTGGAGCCCATGTGCGCCATTGGTTTGGAATCAGGGTTTTCCAACTCCCCTAGGTGGACCCTCCATGCCCACCAAGCTGGTTAAAGAGCCGGACATTCGCTTTTGTCCTCTCAATTTTGTAAACAACACCCCCGCCACGAGAAGGTAGTGGATGGGACTTCCCTGTCGGAGGCTATATACGCGTGGCCATGGGAGAGCGGACTCTCCCCACTCTCGGCCGCGCCAGGGCATTTGGGGCATCTTTGAAGAGTCCTCCACGTATGTTGGAGCTAACGGGTAAGCTAACTTGACAGATGAGATGGAAGGTACTAGAGGTAGCATGTCATTTGAAAATACAGTGGATTTTTTGGCAACTAAGGCTGGGAAAAGCGCTGAGTACGTACTAACACTCTAACATCAATGCACGACGTTTGCTATTATATAAGCACATTTGACAAAAGCTAGGGACAAATGAAACAATAATATCAGTCCATGAAGTCACTGACAATCGATCTATGTCATATTTGTAGCCCGGACTACCTAACTGACGTCCGCGCTGCCATCGAGACTAGTAATTCTTGCCAATAGATGACGTGGTCAGAAATTTGGTAACAATGGGACAAATGCATTCACTCTTTTCCCTTACATCCTGAGTTATGCAATTATTCTATGCCTTGTATTTCGTGAATCACTTCTATAAAATTATCTCCACACCTAATCATGTTTTACTGTCATCAATACTACTGCGGTAAGTCCGTTTCACTACGGTAACGTTGGGGGATGAACATTTGTACTAAGTCTGACTATTACTTTTCTCGTAAAGTGAAATCTGAAAACTTTGGTTGTGAGCTCCATTTGTTATATAACAGAAGTGCTCTGGATTCTCTTGAAAGCTGTAGCAGTCTATATTTAAGTTTGACAGATGTTTACATATTTTACATTGTTTACTTATAACGCGAGGTTTGGAGACACTTTAAGACTACATTGTGGCAACGCCATTTCAGGGGAGAACAAACGCTCAGACTCTCAATATTTCTTTGAGAGTGAGTAACTGAAGTACTTCCAAGTGGCTGAAAAATCAGATGGTTTATAGCGGGATAGTTGTTAGTCTATTATGAGATGAAATGAACTACTCCTATGGGTAGTTAATTACTTATTTTCTTTCTTAAATAATAGACCCTATAAAGGAAACAGCTTTCAGTAATTATAAACTCAAGTAAAATTTGAATATGTACACAAACAACTAGCAGTTGACAGTATTAATATTCAGATTCTGGTGTGAGTGCAAGAGTTTAAAGACCTAAGTTAGTCACTTTCTATCACGTTTGTGTTTATCCTTCTCGTGGAATATTCAATTGAAGGTGCACACATGGATTCCCTCAGCAGTTAATCACAGGATTCGACCACTCTGCATGAAAACCTGCATGGAGCGAGGAAACTAGTTGCGTCTCAAAAACGGCCCGAACAAGTGGTTAACGGTTGAACATGAGCAAGTTCAAAACGGTAAAGCTGTGACAGAATACGGTGCCTTTTGCAAAAATCAGATCACAACGTAAAACAAAGACAGAAACAGCAACTCACTGGTTCAATGCTTCTATATGCGAGTCTTGAGTGGTGAGAAGCTAAAAGTTGAAGAGAATTAAAAAGTCGATAAAAACGCACTTTGAATATTGACAAAGGTTTCAAAGACGGCTGTTGGTGGTTTCTGACCACGAATAAGATCCAAAAATGAATTTGATATAGAGTAAGAAAACTCCACACTATCACGCAGTTGTAGCGTAGTTCTTGCAGATGAATCATCATCCACTTCTGAGTTACATACGGCAATATCAAGGCTTACACACAAAAACAATATCGTGTTAAAAACGACTCTCATCATTGATACTAACGAATCAGGTCAAGGACTTAAGCATTGCTAGAACAAACGTCCAAAACAATTTGAGCGGAGAACTCATTGTTCAATAAACACACCTTCAAGTTTCAAACTTTGCTAGCAGATATTGCGAACTGTTTCTCCCTTGGTATTTCTGTAATGGAGGAAGGTTCCTTTTTGTTCACTGTCTCTTTTTGTGGCAACCTCACTGATAAGGATATTGCTTAATAACAGATGAGATATCCGCAAAGTAACACTTATAGCGACAGGAATAATCAGTGATTCTTGCAGTAAAAAAATGAAGACGACATTTTTCTACATTATTAGCAATTTGTATGTAATTGCACTTATATTCAATGCCTGCTATGACAGAAATATATATATATATCGTTTCTCTGTATCAATGGTAAAAACGAATATAATTATACGATTCAAAATGGTTGAGGACGGAATGGGAGAAGCTTCCTTTCAACGGGCTTCCGCATCTAGAAGCAGCGGATCATCAATACCTCCACGCAGAAACCTAGGTATATTAACCAAAACAGAGGGAAAAAATTGGTAATGCATAGTAAGATATCCTTAATGTTGTGTTAATACATTTACACACCACATCTTCATTAGAAATAAACGCTATCTCTATCGTCTGTTCTTCTACTTTGTTGGCCACGGCCTGTGGCTGAAGACTATAATAGTGTTATAATATCCCTTTAGGCCATCCTACACTACTTTGGAGTTTTGGCCCGGATTATAATCGAGTAATACTATCAGATTTATCTTTCTCATCACACCGTTGGTGCTATCACGCACATAGGGACCTTCGGTAATATACTGAAATAATGTGTGGTTGTTATCTCAGAAGGAGCTCATACGTGACATTCATCCCCGAAAATTGTCGTCGTCTTGTCTAATATACCATTTTGTTGTGTTGTTTGTTACCGTTTTCCTTTACTCATAAATGGATACTTCAGTTTATCGTGATATTTCTTTCGGCATATCATTCGCAACTATGCATTTTTATATCTTGAATAAGCTCCTTTACTGTGATCCACCACACACCCAATATTATGGAGTTAAATAAATCCCCGAAATGAATAGTTCTGTGAGTTTTCGACATTGATGCTGGCCTCATTAGTTTTGCTGTACACACTAGCCTATAATCCTCGGTCAAGCATCCGCACCAGGTCACGAGTAGGGACACCGTGCCACGTATCACTTGCAACTGCCAGTCAGCTTAGACTAAACGCTTCTCGACATAACGACAGCCTTCTAAATATATCTTCGAACCCCTCCATTTATGACTTCGAATTCGACCGTGTTGGTATACTTCGATTATAAAGGCGTTACGTGTGGACGTGCTGTCAAACTCTGAATGTTAACGTTATTTTCCGTGTCAAATCCTTTCTTAAAGAGGTTGGATTAAGCCACCATCGCTTCGCTCCTTTCAAGGAATCCAATCGCCTACATAATCTAACATCTAAAGTGTTAACATCAATTTCAATGAGATCTCTTTGGTGTCTGACCTAAAGAAGAAGTCTTGCTGGGTTCAGAAACTTATTGGTTGGAGATAATTATATCTCATCACTTTTAGCTTGATGGATTCTAAACCAGCTGGATATGGTTTCTTTTAAAGTCTGGATGCTTTATGAGTTGGCCTTCTTTGAACTCGTACTAAACAAATGGCATCGTCCGTGAGGTAAAAGGTTTGTTAAAGGAGCTGCTCCCAGCTGTTGATTTACGATGACATTTTTAGAGCCAGTAATGTGCCACCGAAGCCAGGCCAAACCATTTCTATGTTATACAGACTATAGAATTTCAAAAGTGACAAACTGGGAGTAGCCCATAAAATACCTTCACAAGCAGTAAAATATGCATATGTAGTGGGTATTTCGTGCCTATAGGTAACCGTCGTGTTATTGATAGAAGAAGCCAGACAAATTCGTGAATACTTCTTTATTTCAATCTTAGCGCAGTCACAGTGGAGCGTGGGATTATCTGTTCAGACAAACAAAAGCTTTCAACATTCAATATAAGATAATAAGGAATATAACGCTTATACAAAATAAGGAAGTGAATGAATATTTGAACAATACTGTTTTGACATATGCTTGGTTGTTTGGGGTCAACTCTTAACCAACCAACCTATGCTGTTACAGGTACACTGAATATTGAAATGACAGCTGAGGTTGGTGACCTTGAGGATGATACAGATATTCAGTGTTTGACAACGCTTCTACCAGTAACACCTTCTAATATGCTTTGTTCCCACCGAGAGAAATAAAAAGACAGAGTCGAGGAGATCGGAAGAGTGTATTTGGCGCTAACCAATATATCGGGAATCTCTGATCTAATCTGGCTCGTGATTGCGGTTGATGCTGAGCACAGCGTTACCGCACGTGATCTGGTGCGGATGCATGACCGAGCGCCTTCAGCTAGATGAGTCCACTAAAACATATGGTCAGCATCCAATGTCGAAAACCTACAGAGCTATTTAGTTTGGGAATTTATTTACCGCTACAACCTCATCGATCAAGTACCAAGTGCATTCTCGAAACATATCCCCACTAGAGCACTTAACATGCTAAATTACTGGTCTTCAATCTCCACAACGTCTCTCGAAAAAATCTTGAATCGTGCTTTACAAGATATGAGTATGACTTAAAATTGTGTACTGTTTGTTCTTATTCTGTTCGACGCACTAAAATTGAAAGGAGTGTCACGTCCAAGTTTTTGCTCGTCCCCATTATTGAAATACGGTATGTCGATCTGTTTGCAAATTACAAACCCAAATTAACAACAGAACCAAACTCCGATTTAGGTACCAAAGTTTACTCGCAATTTACAAATAGTCGACCCAAATGTCGTTCTTCAACAATAATTATAACAATTACAAAACGAACCTTCAGTTTTGTAGCAAAAACTCTCAAATACCAAACCAAAGACAAAGAGAAACCAAAATGTCCGAAATAATGATAGAAAACAAACAAGTTCAGAAGTAAAACGAATACATTCAAAAACGCAGTGAAATTAATATTATTTAACATAAAGGTTTTAATCAGCTAAATGTCTTCAGTTGTCTCGTAACAAGGAGTGCAACGGAATTTCACTCATTGACTACCACTATTGATGTCGTATCTTAAAACTTTAACCCCTCTTAAAAAGAAGACTTGGGCTTAATTTGGTTTCTTGTTTTCAGTTACTCAAGAATAATGCTGACCCCACTTGTAATAGAATCCTTGCCCGGGGCCCGCATATAAACAGCCCACACGACAAAGTATCTACGATCAAAGTTGACGAATTCAAAAGTATGGGAAACCATCCTCGTCCGGCATTTATTATTATACAACAGCCTTCTCACGAAAATACGCATAAATGATGGGCTTCATCTGTCTGCAAGTCTTCTTGAAAATTTTCTCGTTTGCACTAGCCGCCCAGCACGAGTAAAATATATGCACCCTACTGATATATTATCAACCATTTCTGCACATGTTTTGAGTTTCTTTTTCTTTACTTTTCTACCAAGTTGTACTAATTTTTTCTCGGAAGCTTCATAACCACTTTGAATTTTTACTTGATGTAGGCAGATGGGTCAATAAACATGTACAATTTTGGTCTACTATGATACTAATACTTGTAGCGACCGAACAACCACTATTCGGTTGGAACAACGGATTGAAGAACCCAAATTTTATTCGATTAGATCAGACCACGTTCCTCTGTATAGCTCACAACGCGTTTTTGAGATACTCGTATTATATTATATCAAAACACAAACTCTGTGCTCAATACAAACGGTTCTAATTTAGAAAACAGAACAAATTACATCAAAAATACAAAATACCTCAAACGGTACAGCCTGTGCTATACCGTCAGAAGTTTCTCTGACACAAATTAGAAAGCTTAACAATAAAAGAAACAGTTAGTACTAAAGGGTTCGATACCTGAGAATCAATACAAATATTCCCAACAAGGTGGGATCAAATATTTATCTTCAGGGATACCAGCAATCCTCCCAAGCAGACAGTTAGAAGGTTAACAGTCACACACTGAACCACGCCGTGACCTTAAGCTTAATCAAACACAACCTTACTATCAATCGTCCGGCAACATGCAATAGAAAATTAGGTAACAAAAGATAATTTTTTAATCGAAATCACATAATAAAGGCTCAAACGAGGAAGACTGAAGAACAAAAGATGTGGCTAAACGAGATTTGAACAAAGGGTAAAATACACGACAGGGAGAAGGAACAAATAAACGACAATACTGTTCAACAAAGAAGCTGCAGAGGGATTTTCATCGTTCTCTTTCCGTTACAGTACGGCTTTAATAATAGACTTAATCCTAAAATTGTACATTTTTCATGATGCAACCGCTTAATCTATAAGATATTACGTGGATGTCACATAATTATCTACTCTAACTCATTCGTATTGTAACAATCATCAATATATGATGAGGAAAACATTTGGGCTGGAGATAGAACAATTTATTTAATATAGATAAAAGACTGTTACATAAGCAGGGCCATGTCCGCAAGGCGAAGGCATACCACTTGACCAACTCGAACTAAGTGAGTTAATTCTTCCCGCCATCCACATCGTTAAGTTTCTCTGCGCGTTAAATGTTGAATATCTACTTTCCCAGTTGTTTCGTGTTCAGCTTTGAGGATTATGTGGTTACGGCCCAATGCCACTACGAACCTACTGATACTACTCAACCATGGTCCATCACCCTTTCGTCGAATCAAGATACTATGGCTGATTTGGACATAGTATAACCCAATGAACGTTGTTACGAGAATGTATTGGTACGAGTAAGTACAAGAAATTGAGTGAGATCACCATTGTATGGGCCAGTCCATGGCGTTCAATTAATAGATGCTCGTTGGTTGTCATTGGACTTGATGAGGATTAATTCACTTGAAATTGTTTTTACTTGAATCTTCCCATTGATGTTTTAGGACTGAAATTGATCAGTCTCTTATTGGCATATGTGCATACTGTGCGTATGCCTCGATATTGCCTTAATTTACAAGCATTATAAGCAAAGATGGATAGTGGCTAGCAGTGGAATGGAGGACGCGCGTTTCTTTCTGTTTGGGACTCGCCAGCTGGATGTACCTACATCTCACAGTTGATGTTCACTGTCAGACACGGACTCAGTACCGTTCGCTTCAAACGCCATCGCGTTATCCACTTAGCTACTGAGTCCTCATAGCTAAGTGGATAACGCGATGGCGTTTGAAGCGAACGGTACTGAGTTCGAGTGCCAGAGTGAACATCAACGCTGAGATGCAGGTACATCCAGCTGACGAGTCCCAAACAGGACGAAACGCGCGTCCTGGATTCCACTGCTAGCCACTATCCATCTTTGCTTATAATTGATGAGGATTGGTGAAGCGGTCGACATTCAGTGTCCCAACTGCCATATTTTTTGGCTTGGGCCCAGTAAAATTTTATTGATCTTATAAGGCAATTTCCTCCAGCGTTAAGGCCGATTTATTCCATATTTTTGACCAAAACCAATAATATTTGTTGATTAAGAATGAAACATGAGTGAGACCTCCTAAATCTTACAAACTGTTGCGTCGTCAAAATTACGGTACTATAGAACTATCTACGGAGGAAAGTGTTAACAGCACCTTCTACAAAGTTTCTAAAAAGCAAGCCAGAAGTTCACTTTATCTCATAATCACTTCCACTACTTACGAGTTACTTATTTATTCGTTTAGATCAAAAGAATAACTCGGACTATAGCTTAACATTTGAAAATCGTAAACTAAGTGTGAATGTTTGTTTGATATTCCGTTGTTATTGAAACCATTCCTAAATAAATTTTAAAATCCAATGCTTTTGGTTCTGTATACCGGCTATGAAATATATGATTGATTTTGCTTTTATTCATTTCTACCTTGGACACAGTGGAGGTTACTGCTTTTAATTGTGTAGAACGAAGCATTGTCCAGAATTTACTCCTGCTATCCTTTTCTGGTAGAAAATCGAGCGTCGGACATAACGTGATCAAGTCTGTGTATAGCTTACAATTGGAGTACCCAATCTACCTGAAGAGTGAACTCGGTCACCGGTCTTATTATCGTAGTATAGTTATATTTCGTGCAATAGGAGAAAATATTTTCGTTTATTCGTGAGTATTTACTATTTGCGGTAGAAGGAGACATTTGGATTGAACCTACATGTCGTAAAACTGTTGAAAAAGACAGTCAGTTCCAAACAGGTTAACTATTCATCCCATAAAACACGTCACTTGGAGTTTATTTTCCAGGTTGCATTCAATATATCGCGCATTACGGGTAACACTATAATTCCAGACTCATTATCGCACAATAATCTCAGTTACAAGAGGGAAACGAAGTGAAGTACTAGGCGGCAAGTTTGCATATACCTATGAACCAAAAACATTCCCTCTTTCTGAAACCGCGGACGTGTACAAATAGACCCGAACTTTCAATAGCGTTAACCCTAAAAAAACCGACATTCAATACATGGAACTTAGTCTCTTGGAATTCCAGCTTCGATAAAGTTGGTTAGTAAAAATTATATACAGCGTAATCAGACAGTGGATAAGAAACTGTTTACCAAGTCAAAGATCAACATAACACAACATCAAATACGGCATTTTATTAACCAAATAATAGATTCCAATAGTCCAAGTAGGAATTGTTGTATGTTCACCACTACCGAACTAATGTACTCGTATTTTAAAGTGCGTATGTTGATTTACGAGATGGCCAGTTGTTATATCATCAAACATATGTAGTGTAGCGTCGAGTCGCGGTTGTATATGATCACCAATACAGGAAGACTACGTGCCAGTTAACCGATAAGACCCCCCGCAGGCCAAGCGTCAGAAGGCGGTTGATGGCTGCAGTCGAGATGTATTTGTCGGCGATCTCATGGTATCGAAAGAATATCGGGATCGTGTCAGGTTACGAGTGGGGTTATTGAGCATAACCGAATTCGTGCAAGGTCACAATTAACAGAAGAATGTATGTATTTTGGCACGGTTAAACAAACAAGCACAATAAAACAATCCCTGGTAAAATTTGTTATAGTAATAATTGTTTCCATCACACCAATCGCGTTCTCTTGATAAAAGTAGGTCACTACAGATACTTTGGCAATAACCGTTTCTAAAAAAAGATTTCAGAGGTATTGCATATGAACAACTAGTTTTACAGCAACTGGTAGAATTTTCGGGCATTAAAAATATCGGAACCAAAGCATATCACCTCGTCGGAAATTGATTGGTTAGGAGATCCCGAAGTTAGTTAAAATACTCTCTGATGTTAATGCGAAAGGATAAAAAATTGGAAAAATAAACTGCCTACTATTATTATTGGTATCAATTTCACCATGAGTCAAGATTTATGTTGTTGTAATGCGGAATTTGTATGAAATCACGAGGACATTTTCAACTAAAATGAGTAGATTTGAACTACTTATAAGTAGGCTAAATTTAAATGCTAATTACTTATGCCAAAATATTATAAAGGTTTATTTTATTTTTGGCTTGTGAATAATTTGTTTGCTTACCAATGGTGAATTACAAATGTTTATATCACAAATGATATATAAATTATGCTGATTAAGATTGAATTGATCAGTATGCAACTTATTTGCTTTTAATTAGATATGGAGAAAAAGACTTAAACCACTCTTCGAAGAAATAAAGTAAAATGAATGGCATCTTACATGGTGATAAACAATAAAAAGAAATTATATTAATTCGCTCAGAGTAAATCGTTTGAATTATGTATTAATTGTCAACACAACCATGAGCAGAAGTCAATATATCTAAGTACTTACACTGTATCTATTAATCGGTATGATTAATAAATTTCCAACTAAATCTATTCATTTTCAAGGTAGGTCTACACAACTAAATAATAACTAAATTGTTAAAGTTAACATTATACTAATTATTAGTTCAAAATCTCAAGCATTTGTTTTGCTAGGGAATTCCTTGAAATCATTCTTTCGTCAAATAATAGACAACTTCGCTTTTCCATAAATGACATATATGATATCTAAAACAAAGTCGTTCGAAAACGCGAAAAAATGAAGATCTTTTTATGATTCTACGATAACTGTAAATTGGCTATGTGACAATTAATAATAATCATGTTTTTGAGGTCAGAATACATCCTCGCTATTACCTTTCTGCAGAAATTTTTATTTGAAAGGTTAGAATCTTACTTTAAAATACTTCCTATTTACTAAATTTAGAGATTTTTTCAAGACGATTGTTAAGCTATTGAAAGCAAACCAACTTCTGACCTAAAATTTCATGATTTCGGTTATTGTGGCTTTGTATTATCAACTAGAAATCAACTTTTAAATATATGTTAAAATTCTGTTCATTCATTTTAATTTAGATATTTAAGTATCAACCAGACGTTCTGGTTGATTAACTGAAGTTAGTAAATGAACAGAAATCGTTTCCGGTCCATATTTTGCCTTGTATTTATTCATGTTGTGGCAGGTAAATAACTGTCAACAGTATTAACTCTGAAGACGCAATACATTTGTGGAGATAGGCATGAAAAACCTATTTTGTAAATAGTTTTTGATATTATTTGCATTTATTTTGTTAATTTTTACAATCTGTACATTTACTGCAAAATGTCATCTAATTGCGATAATTAGGAGTATTTGAATTATAGTTCTAACTAAGAATCCCAGAAATAACGTGATCGGATCAAGAAGTACTAGATAAGCGCAAACAAATGTACCGTGTTTAGGATTCAAAATCAAGCATTCAACAAGTACAAAGGAATCATTAGCTCATTCAAACACCACATTCGCTTCAGCTTAAATTGGAGTTGAAGTGTCTGTAATCGGTTGTACGTCTTCTTCTTAAGTTCATCCTGTGCTTGTCCAACAGTGTATTGGATAAAGACTTTGTATTATCTAGAATGTACTCATTGATATTAGAATTAACAACCGAAATCGGAACAGACTCACTTGGTTTCTCGGATAGTATACAATCACCGTGTCGGTTGTGTACCGAAACTACTAATATCTAGAATTTGAATCATAGATTTTCCACCACTATCCTCTTCCACGAAATAATGTTGGATCTTTATGTCCCCAAGTTATGAATAATGTGGCTTCATTTAAAACATTTCTCACATTGACTAGAGTATACATTAGAAGTGACTTCATGATAAGGATAAACAACAGTTGATATGAAATCATCCAAATTGTAATCGAAATCGAGCTCATTTAGTACTTGTGCTTCGCATTGAACAAGTTTTCCACAAGAAACAAATGAAATATGAAGACAAATAATATTTGTTAGAACATCAAGATTTGATTCTTCTGAAATACTTTCCTCAAATTTATTAAGAATGTCATTGCAGAGTGAAGGATCATTATAAAAATCAGCATCTATCAAGATTACACTAGGTTTTCGATCATGACCATGTTCATTCAACATATTTTCCTTAGATTTATAAGGGATTTCATCAGAAATATGTGAATCATCAGGAAAAATCATATCTAGTACAATAAGATGAGAAATCTGATAAATTGATTGATTAAAAACTGTTGTCTCGCGAAGATTATGAGTTTCATTTAACTCGGGTCTGCAATGTGACTCTATACCGCTTTTCAAAGTCGTGGATACAGATAAATCATCGTTAGAAGTACTCAACTCAATAGAATGTAATGGATTTGGAATTCGAAATCAAGCATTCAACAAGTACAAAGGAATCACTAGTTTATTCAAACACCACACTAATGTAGTGCATTTTCAAAATGTAATTCACTAATTCGTTATATTTTATATTGGACTAGGTTCTACGTTAGGTTATCGACTGTTCATTATAAAAATAAGGAAGTTGAAGACAAGTAACACTCTTTTGTACCTCTTCTTTAATACATTTATTCATGTTCAATACAATTCAGACGGTTTTTCACTGCCTTTTACCAAACCATTAATTTTTAAATATGGGGATTTTCTTGTATTATTCACTGCTTTTACTATGTGATAAATCATTTAAAAAGTTTGTCTTCATTTATTTCTAGGTATTCTACGGTAATATTTCTGACAGACAGTCTATTAGATTATGTCTTAAGGTGAATTCTGTTGTAGAAAATTGTTATATCCCGATAAGAATAATGAGTGGTAATTTTTGGGATCCATTTATGAACCAAATACTATACGGATATTTTTATAATATAATTGTTAATTAACTACACTATTCATATTCATGTTTCGCTTATCATAACCTTTACTTTGACCCATGAACTGTTATTATGCGATTTTCCATTCTTGAATAATTCCTTATCTATTGATCACTACCTCCCACATTCACAGCCACATTTGGCTGAATCTTGTATAAATGTTGTTTCCTATTTTATGGTACGATGTGTCCTGTTTAATTGGTATATAAACCCCGTATATCTGAAATAAATGGTTCATATCACAGAGGCTCGGATTGGTGTTCTGGACTTAACTGGCTGGGTTAGGCAAGAAGCAGGACCGATAAGTACTCTAGACTACTCGTACAGGTTTACGCGTCATTGATCCGATCGATAAGTCACTGCTCCCTAATTGGCGGTCACAAGATATAACAAAAATATGTGTAATCTAAGAGTTTAATAAATCTATAATGACTATCTAATGCTAAGATACTGAAGTGAGGACAAAAAGAGGAAGCAAACTATTTTATATTTTGATAATTTTTTTCATTTGAAATGATTTTGAAGATAAATAAAACTTGATACTTCATAAAAAAAACGGAACATAATTTACATAATTTTATTGATTATCTATCATTATTGGAAATTACATGCCAGTTTACTGAGTCTTATTTATTTACTTGCTTACTCCTGTTACTCCTTGTGGAGGAGCATAGGCCGCCTACCAGCACTCTCCATCTAACCCTGTCCTAGGCAATCATTTCCAGCTCTTCCCAGTTGTTATTCATCTTTTTCATATCTGCTTCTATTTCCCGACGTATATATATTAGTATACATTTATCAAATAGTTGATTTATGGTAATTTGATGTTATTCTAATTTTAAACTTCCATTTAACTCATTAATTATTGTTATATCTTTTTCTGTTCATAGATTATTATTATTAATTAATTAGATACCAATTACTCAGAGCTTGTATCAAAAAAAGATCCGAATCATTTACATCTAGGGATTTGTTATTAACAATGTGTTTCAGATTATTATTGCATGTAAATGAGCACGTTATAATTAAGCTCCCATTAACTTTCTAGTATTTTGATTGACATATCTGAAATAAGTAGGAAATTTTGTGTGAACAATCAATTCCTTATTGTATATTATAATTGATTTATGCATTTACTTGATTATGATTGTAATTTTGTTTGAATTATTATAGTCACAGTTCTAAGCATTAAAGTGAGTACACTTTTAGCATGGTATAGAAATGAACTTATATAAAAATTATAATCAGACAGGGTCTTTGCAAATATTATGGTAATTTAATAGTTCAATTCATGAGTCAATTGAAGCTAGACCACCATGTAAAACCTGGAAGTCCTGGACGGCCGTTTCGTCCTAGTATAGGACTCCTCGGCAGTATGCATGCACGATCCCGCTTCGCGAGATTCGAGAAGCCGTGACCAGTGGAGTGCAACCGAATCTGTTATGAGATAGTAACTCACTGAAGACAATGGTAGACGGTGGCGGAACTTCATGGATTGGTTGAAGCTAGATATTAACACTATTGGATGTGGCTTGCTCAGTGGTTTAGAGGTTAAACGTTCGAACGTAAAACCGATAGGTTTTGGGTTCGAGTCTTACGTGTGGGATCGCGGATTTATTTTTATTTATTTATTTTAACACATAGATATTGGTAGAAGGAGGCACCAAATACATATGCGCCACATAAATCTCATTCGATATGTGTGAGGGCTGTGATACTGCCCGGGAACCCATGTACGCCATTGGTTTGGGGTCCGGTTAAAGAACCTGACATTCGCTTTTCGTCCTCTCATTTTCGTAAACAACACCCCCACCACGAGAAGGCAGTGAGTAGGAATCCCATGGCAGAGACTATATACGCGTGACCATGTGAGAGCATTTCGAGAGGGAGAGCGGACTCTCCCGACTCTCGCCCTTACATGGGCATTTGGGGGCTAAATAGGAACAATAACGGGGCGGATTTGCATGCATATAGCATACAATTCTCTTTGAACTTAGCACACAACAATAGCATCATGTACTGTCCCATCGCCCTTGTCAGATCAGGCAACCTGAAAATTACGAGAACACCATCAGGAAATACGACAGGCTAGGTAAAATGCTGTAGAATCCCACAATACGACGAAACAGCCGTCCAGTAACTCCAAGTTTTCCATGGTGATCTAGCTTTAACCGACTCATGAATTCAACTATCAAATTATAAATATTCACAAAAATATATCACAGGAACAATTAATTGAATAATTTTATATAAAAACAATGTAAGAGTTTATTGAATCGTTGTGAAACAAGGATTACTTACGCCCGTTACACCCAATGGTGAATAGGCCACTGACCAGCATTCTCCATCCCACCCACCTGGAGTCCCTCCGAGGGCTACTGCCGGTCCCAAGTCCGGATAAAGACGGAGGGTTGGGCATGGGGTTAGCGTCCCCATCCCGTAGAAAACCAAATCGCTAAAAAAACGCTAACCAGAAAAAAAAAGGATGCCTAGTACAAAATGAATTTTTAATTTAAAATAACATAACCAATAAATCAAATGCTGAATTATGTACGGATCAACGTTATTCATCCTATTAACAAATGATGTATGGGAAGGAGTTATTTTAATAAATATTTTATTAGACTTCATATGTAAATTCTTTATAAAGCGTTATTTGTCAAATGTGACATAAATTATGTAATTTTAGCCTTTAAATTTGTAGACATAGTCAAAATGATACTGCATTGTTGCAAAAAAAACAATGTCAAGATAGTCTAATCAATTAATCCTTATGTGGTGTGAGCTAGTTATATCCATATAATGATGTTCAGACATAGAATGTATTTCAGTGGAAGATCGAGAAGGAAAAAACGGGAACGGAGAGCAATTGGTATGAAAATGCATGAACAGTGAAATCTGAGACGATGAACTGAGATTTAAAAAGAAACAGTCAAGATTGATATTTTGTGAATTAACTATTTACTGTATGGTTCTCAGATTATAATGAGATGTTCTGTGCTCGGTTGTCCTCACTTGTGTTCTTGTTCACTACACTTATACTATTGAATAGATGAAAAGAATAAATATTTGAATAATGTCAATCATACTAAGTAATTGTACATCATTGTACTTAAAGAGTAAGACCAGCGCTTTGAATAGTTCTGATTTAATTTATTATTATTGCTATTATTTGCTTTATTTTATATTATATTTTTAGTACCATATAGAACTCTCAACACAAAGCATTTCAACCATTTTCCTTTTCTTATTTCTTTATCAATCCTGACGACAAATATTGAATGGTCGCCAGTTAGGTGTTAGCAGTTCAGCAATCGATATGTTAATAATGTATATTCTTTTCGATGTATATTGCTAGTAACCATGCTGTCTCTGATTAGGCTCTTTTGTAAATTATACAAGGAAATGTAATAAACTTTTCAGAGACGTACCTGAATAGGTTATGAGACTAATAGGCATAATGATGTGTTAAAATAAACACGAAAGCAGATAACTTGTTGAAATAACCAGATGGCAGGAATAGGTAGCCCAGATATCTCTAACCCAGTATATTTCTAAGAAATGCAGTTAACTAACGTCATGAACAATATCTTGATTGACTTTTTAACAAAATCTATGTTGACTGATCATTGAATTTCAAAGTGATTATAAACGAAGAATGTTCTTTAAGTAAACACTATTATACTGTATTGCTTAATGCTTAAAAATTTGATTTTTAATACCCCATCATTATATTCACTAATTATAGTTCATGAATCATATGGTTATTTCATAGCTACATTATGTCATTTACATAACATCTTACAAAATCTAAAATTATGTTTGGTTTACTACAATTTGACGTCGAAATTTCTATCAAACTGGTTTAATGAATAGAGATATATTTCAATTATGGATAAGTAATATTTTCTAACTGGATATTATCAAAATAATTTAAGTTATTTCATGGTAATTAGTCTGGTCTAATTATCTTGTCTACAAACATCATTTCAAAGTATTAGTGAATATTCACCAATAAACCATGCTGCACTGAACAATATATATATATATATCAATAATTATGCTACCTGCTCCCATTAAAATGCCGCCTTTCTTTTCCGTCTTTCAATTAATTAATAACTGATCATCAACTTTTGAAGCCATTTCATTCAGATTTGAATATTTAAACGAAAGAACTAATAAATTATAAATCATTTTTCCTTGTTTACATCTTATTATTCGTTTCTTTTTTGTTTCTATTTGTTACTAAGAGAATGAATAGTTTTTTTCCATTATTATTTAGTTACATTTTGGCGCCAACTTATTCATCATTATAAGTGTTTATTTTTCCGATAGGAATTTCTTTTTAACACTAAACGTAAACTGGAAAGTAAATAATTTGATAATTTATTGATACATTGAGTGGCGATTTGATTCATTTTCTTCTGGGATAATATTTATAAATAAAATTAGATCTTGAAAGACTTGGAATTCAGAATGAGTAGCTCATATTTTTTAAAAAAATACTCGTCAACTAACTGTAATTGTATTTAACCAACCTTGTTCATATTAACACTTGAATTGATTTAAAATTACTTCACATGTAAACACGTCATTCACCGACATACAAAATTGCTATAGACACTAACTCGTTCAACTAGTTTAATGTTAATTATATGTATTAAGGATTTGAATTTTGCAGTTGGTGATATTCCGAGCTCCTTGATGGAATGCCTCGACATATTGTCTTTAGTTGTAAAATTTATTATCTCTACTAAAAACTCGTCCAACAATGATTAATTGCATTCAATCTTAAAGAAGTTTCTTTAGTTTTTCTTTTTTTTTACAAAAGATCAGTAATTAAGTAAAGTGTTTACTGAGTAATCATTGAATTATAAGGTTTGGTAAATGGTTATTGATTAAAAATTACATAATTCACGATTCCGTAAATTGTAATTAATCATTAAACCACAAATTCTGATGATAGTTATTTAGTAAACCTATTTCTTGAGTTAATCTAATTGTAAATGTTAAGAATAAAGACAGTTATCAAAATGTCAGTTGTACCTATAGAGTACAAACATAACCTTTCACAATGTATCCTATGTTAACTTAAGTTAAAGATAACCTTTTTTAAACAAAAGATCAAAGCTTCAGTTGATGCCATTTGTGTGACTTAGATTTTAAGTATACACTTACTGAAATAAGTTGAAGACAAAAATTGATCGACATTAGATAGGGTTATGTAAACCGATTTCATACTTAATTCATTTAATCTCAGCATATGAAGAGAGCACTCATTCATAGACGAACCTGAAGGAATAATAATAATAATAATAATAATAATGTTAGGGATATGGAAATGATTAACATAAACTAGATTGAAGATGAAACTGATAATTCAGTAAACAAATATATAAGGATGATTGAGTAGCTCAATTGACAAATATTACAGAATTTGTTTGTAGATAAAATCCGTCAATTCAAATCTCAATGATGAAACCTTACCTCTGTTTGCTCTAGTTAAAAATTCTTGCATTCAGTGATAACCTGAAAACTGAATCTAACTTTCTTTAGATTTGCGAAACAAATGGTACTCTTTAGTCACCGACTATTCTCTACACCAAGTTAAAGTGAATGGTACTGTACTAAGGTGATACATTCTGCTTGATTCACTTCATTGAATAATGCGAAATCCGATATTTTGGATTCCTGATGGATCATGACCAATCTACCATATATATATATATATATATATATATATATATATATATATATATATATATATATATATATATATATATATATATATATATATATATATATATCAATATTAAGAGAAATAAATTGTTTCACTTTATTAATCATATTAAAGTTTCATCATATCACTCATTGTATGTGGATGCCACAACAAATGAATTTTGTAAGAATAATTTTATAATGAATTTTGATTGTTCTATAAATTTTTTTGTATGGAATATATAACTTAGTTACATGTTTGTTATGTGAACTCCTGGCTTTCTAACTGATTCCCAGTCCCCATGAACTGTCTATACTTGAGTCTGAAGCAGGAAGCAAAAGGCAGGAAGTTTAGAAAGGAACTTTAGTTTCAATATTGGTTTAGGTATACAAAGTAAGAGTAATTGTGGATTTGTGTGTGACCTTGATAATTCTAGAAGGTCATGCTAGAAAAAAAAATGCTAAAAGTGGTAAAAATATCGGTACATATCCAATCAAGACACAATATAGAAGCCATCATTCTTCCATAAATCTATGGGAAATTTCTATTGAACACTGAACGAGTGAAGTGTTTTCAGCCCTGTGGAACCTCTAAAGATATTTCCAAGCAATTCATTAAGATTTCAAACACATAATGAATATATCACGTTATAAATCAAAGTATCTTTAAAAAATGGTTCTGAAAACAAGCAAAAGACATAGTTTTCTTCCTGTTTACACCAAACAGCCAAAATGCATAACTTTTCTATCACATAAGAAAATGTCATTAATTTCACTGTTTAGTTATCATCATTCAATATTGAACAATAGTTTTTAGATTAACACTGACAATCGTTTCAACTTTCACTTTATGCAAATGAATAAAAAACATACACCTTTTCAAATTACTTTTTTTTATATAGTTTCTAATGTCTATTCTTTTCATATTTAAAACCAATAATAACTATGGTCACATAAATTCTACTGTTCATTTGACGTCAGTTAGTTTTAAAATAGGTAAGAAATATACACTAACCTAGATGTTCATATATACTGACTTCTAATTACGTTAATACAATCAAATATAATGAGAAATTTTATTTTATCATTAAAATTTATAAATAAACTGTTATGTAATCATGAACAACTTGTTGTTGTGTTTTTTTAATTTATGAGATTCTTTAATGTAAAATCATTAATAAAACAAACTGATATTAACAATTATTTCCGATCTTACTTACGGTTTGGTCATTTATTTTATGAATATAAATGATAAATGAATAAAGAAGATGGTAAAGAAAAATTCAATTTAATTGCATTTTAATTTAGATAATGACAGTATATAATTTATTCATGTCTTCTGTCACCTGGAGAGTGTCATTGAATATCAAGGAAAATATAATGTTTATTTTTCAAGGAACCAGTTGAAAGCTGATCAAACTATCATAAATCTTAAGATTAGATGGTGGTTGGAGGTAGTCGACAGGAAACCCTGGACCCGGGTTTCGTGCTACTTGGCACTCGTCAGCAAGGTGTACCCGGTTCTAGGGTTTCCTGTCGACTACCTCCAACCACCATCTAATCTCAATATATAGTGTCCGCAGTGTCGAGTCACCTAGACTGATGGTCACATTGCAACATGATCGATAGCATTCGATCTGCACTTAATAAGGACTAGACACGCATAACATTGATCGCTACCCAGTGATCAATCAATTGTGATTATAATAAATCTTATTGAATAAATAAAGTTATAATTTGATAAAGCTGGAAAAAAGAAATGTTACAGGATGTTTGAATAAAACAAATGAAATGATCAACATTCAAATGCTAATTTAATAGTTAAGAGTCAATTGAAGCTAGACCACCATGAAAAACTTGAAAGTACTAGAAGGTCGTTTCGTCTTATTAGGGGATTTTACAGCATTGTACATCTGCGATCACACACACGGGACTCGAACACAACATCTATCGGTTTTACGTTCGAACGTTTAACCTCTAAATCACTGAGCAAGCCACATCCAATAGTGTCAATATCTAGCTTCAACCAATCCATGAAGTTGCGCCACCGTCTACCATTGTCTTCAGTGAGTTACTATCTCATAACAGATTCGGTTGAACTCCACTGGTCACTGCCTCTCACTAGAGTATAATACACAATACTATCCATAAAAATCCCTTTCTGATTTCAATTCTTATTACATAACTTACATTCACCTTGTTCACTTGTCAATAATTACTATATCACTGATTAAAATCGCGAGTAAATTGAAGCTACATCCCCATGGAAAGCCTGGAAGCACTGAACGGCCGTTTCGTCCTAGTATGGGACTCCTCAGCAGTGCGCATCCACGATCCCGCACCCCGCGAGATTCGGACCCAGGACCTACCAGCCCCCTCCAGGCGCTTAACCAACTAGACCACTGAGCCGGCATTCAACGGTGTTAATGTATAACTTCAACCAATCCACGAAGTTGCGCCACCGTACACCATTGTCTTCAGTGAGCTGATATCTCACAACAGACCTGGTTGAACTCCACTGGTAACGGCTTCTCACTAAAACTTTAAGAGTATCTCTTGAAGTTATTCACTATTGAGCAGATGATTTTTATCAGAAGGGGTTTTGTGGAGATTTTACAAATTTCACAGATTGAAATCATGAGTCAATTAAAATTAGATCACCATGGAAAACCTGGAAGCACTGGATGGCCCTTTCGTCCTAGTAGGACGATGGTGATCTAGCTTCAATTGACTCATGATTTCAGTTAGTGAAATTTCTAAAATCTCCACAAAACTCATTTTGATAATAATCATCTGCTCAATAGTGAATAACTTTAAAAGAACCTCCTGGAGTTCTAGTGGGAAGCCGTCACCAGTGGAGTTCAACCAGGTCTGTTGTGAGATATCAGCTCACTGAAGACAATGATATATGGTGGCGCAACTTCGTGGATTGGTTGAAGTTAGACATTAACACCGGGTCCTGAGTCTGAATCTCGCGGGGTTCGGGGTCGTGAATGCACACTGCTAAGGAGTCCCATACTAGAACAAAACGGCCGTCCAGTGCTTTCGGGTTTTTCATGGTGGTCTAGCTCCAATTGAATCATGATTTTAGCCTGCGAAATAATAATTATAGTCAATTAAACGTCATTCTATTAATTAGGTAGTCAGTTAAGTGCTAATCAAATTAGAAAATAATGGAATATATTGAAATTCGATTTTCAGTACCCATTGTATGGTTATACACTGAAATAAAAATCATTATTCGTTATTGACAAATTATTGGTAAATACTTTATAATTTATATTTCCTTATGAAATTCGTACTATTTTTAAAGTTATGATAGATAGATTACTCAATTTTGAAGTATACAGCTTCTTTTACATTAGTGCATAAAGCAAATTAATTAGTACTCATTAGCATCAACTTTATATCAATTAATTGTTAGTTAAAGTGAACAAGCATTTTTTTTCGAATCGTTTATCTTCATTCAATGACTAATTTAATTTCAAACAATACCAAGGGATCCTTACTAAATTAAGTGATTATTCATATAAAATATCTTGACAACTATATGTATGACCAGATTGTTCAAAATGTATAGCGCATATACGTTACATTTTTCAGATCAACTCCTTCTTCTAATTGCTCTTTCAAAATGATCATTTCTAGTCAGTTTCATTCTTGAAACAGAGCAATAACAGTTATACGCCAATGTTCTTTTAAAAATCTTCATATATGTAACTAAATATGTAAATAACGATAATTATAATACAAAACAAGAACATATTTCTGACATTATTCAAAATAACAAGTCATTGATAGAATGAATCAAATCTGAAATAAAATCAAGGTGAATACTAGTTATCCATCAGGTGGACGCTGATAAAATGCGGAGTCTTTTAGTAGAACGGAGCCACAATGCCTGGATGTTTGAGATGCATTTGTCCCTCTCTAAATGCAAGTTGTTGCTTCAGGACTGGCTTACATCATCACCTGAACTAAGGAAAGGGAGTGAAGTGGTCGAACGCGTTGACAACTTCACTTATCTTAGAAGTCTTATATGCCCTAATACGGTTAGTGTCTAGCGAAATCTCTATACGGGATCGAAATGCTCGTTTGGCTTTTGTCAACTTACGTCAACTATGGCTAAAGCGAGATCAATTGAAGGACGAGTATACTGCTGAGCGGTTCATTCTGTCTCACTTTACGGCTACGAAATGTGGTCATTAGGAGTAGAAGATACTCGTATGATTACTAGTATTTGATCACCGATGTCTTAGAAATATTGCTCGCATCTGCTAGAATCACCGGGTAAGTAATAGTGAGGTTAGACACATAGTATTAGGGAACGATGGTGAATCAACTGATGAGGTTGTAAATCTTCATTGATTGAGATGGTTGGGCCACGTGTTACGTATACCAAAACACTGATTACCACAACGCACAATACTGACTAGTGTTGGAGACGGATGGAAGAAAATTAGGGGTGTTCAGACCAAAACGTGGCATCAGTGCTTAAAGTCACTAATTTCTGGTCTAAGACATGTTGGCAGATATAGACTACTTGGTTTCGGTCCTCGTGAATCTGGATGACATGGTTCAGAATCGATCACAATGGTGTAAGTGTATAAACGTTTTGTCTTCCCTTAAACCGTGAGATTAAAATTATTTTATACCTGTCTTTCTACGAACCAATACACACTCTATGCATCATATCTTTGTATGAAGTCTTTTTTTACTCCTATCGAAGTAACTGCTTCTACGAATTTGATGTTGATTTTGTTGTACTAATGAGATATGTGAACTTGGATCGATGCATATATGTGTCTGGTCATATGTTGTATCTGACTGATTGATACATTAAGTATTTGTTTAAATTTGGTCAATTCATTGAGTATTCTCTTTTCCCAGCTGTACTAAGTTTTGTTTTGTAACGAAAATAATATTATCATTCCATGATGAAATGTTCAAAAATGCAGGTACGAACATCTAAAAATAATTACCATTGTAAGATATTAGGTTGAAGCACTGGACGGCCGTCGGTTCATGATCTCAATTAAAAACTTAAAAATCTCCACAACCCCTAAATTGATATCACTAATTGTTATTTCAAGCTGTATAAAGCTGATGAGAAGCCGTTGCATAAAATAAATTCTTTTTATCCTACACATCTTACTGTTCTGGCTCCGTTTAAATAATTGATCTTATTTAAATAATTTGTGGGAATGGGACCACTGTTGTAATAATATTAGCTTATACCAAACTCATGGATCCATTAGTATATCTTTACAATAAATCGGGATAGTATTTTAAACGTTATCTGTTAAACTGTGCACTAGAAGACTGATACACAGTACTTTTCAGGATTTTAATGCAATATCTTAGCTTTGATCTATCATACAGAACAACATCTGACTTGAAATTACAAAAAAAATTATACTCATGTAACGATTTTGCGACCCTATTGTTCATACATTTAACTAATGAATCGCCTATTAGTTAAAACATATTAATTATAACACAGGAGATTTACTGATATCGAGGCCAGTTTTTAAATTAGCCAGGAAGTTTTTCTCAAACATCGGATCGCATATCATATATATATATCGTGTGTATTTTGTTTACCAAATATTCGTATATCTCCAATCCAATTTACTAGCATTTATCTAAATTTCTAATTGAATCACATTTCTTTTGAATACGTTTTGTTTACGTTTGGTCTCCTAAAAAGGTGATTATTTCAAATGAACAAATAAATAAATTTATTTTAAGAAAGTGTTCCGTTTTCTTTTTCTTATTTTAACGATCACCAGATAGAATTAATTTCATTATAAATAGTTTTATGATAACATTTTCCACTATATACATGTTGCATTGCCTCATCAACTGACTATTATATTTCAATTTTATTCGACAAACGCGATGTTGATATGAACCTCATTAAAAAGTTGAACTAGATCATGGATTGACCTCATTTGAAGAACTTTTGGAATCCAGGATACATTCAATGATTGTTTAAACTTATTTTAGGACTTTTCATCAATGTATAACTATAATCTTATCAGTAATTGTTTTAAGAACATTCAGTTTCTAATCAGTCAGAAGCATTTATTTAAAAGCAAATATAGTCTCAAATAAGATAAATCTATCTTATAAATGTGAATGATAATATTAAAATAAAAAGAATTATGAAATTGTTAGTATTACTGATGTATAGTGAACTTTCTGTGCATCTTCAACAACAAAAGTTATAACTAGTTTATTTCTTTCCAGTAGATTTTCCTTCGTTACTTATCTTGTCGCGGTGAATTTCTATCAAAACCTTAATCATTTTAAATGATTTGAGATGTTTAAACAAAACCGATGAATTGATCTAGATACAAATCATAAAAAGTTAAAGCTAAACTGTGACATCAATCCCAGCAAACAAACAAAATTCGACGATGAAAGAAATTCGTATTCAACATTGGTTGTTGTGTAGTTGAAGATGAATAAAAATGAAAAATGTCTTGCATTAATGTTTAAGTGGCTGATTACTCTATCTTTACTATAGATATGAGCTATCACCAAATTGAGATCGGTAGAAGGTGTTTATTATTTCGGTATGGAGAATATGATGTTGGTTATTACTCACTGATCAGTTGGCGCGAATATCACAAATTTACAGGAATTCAACCATAACGGCGAGACTATAGTATATGGACGACCTTTGAACGAACTTTAGGTGACCTTGAGAAATGTTAGCCAATCAGGGAACAGTTACCATAGATGAAGAATATATTATATATTACATGGTTGAAAAACTTGTCATGGTTAGAAAGAGGTTCAGAGGTTCTAAAATCGTAACGCATATAGTAGAGAGACTCATCAATCGGCCTATGGATCCATGATAAGGTCGCTAAAACTCTTTCAGCCTTGACCACATAGCTTCAGTATTGTTTGTATGCACTCCGGTTGTATAAGTTTGTCATTGTTATTACGTATATATTTTGAAAATACTCTAACCACTTAACCATCGAAGCTTCAGTAACATCTGAGAATGTTACAGCCAATGTTATTGATTCCTTTATTATACGATTCGCAACAATTATCATAATTTGCCTTAGTCTCAAAGTGGATCGAACGAAAAAAGTTTCTATTCTAACAGAATTCTTCCTCCAACACATATTACATCGAAAGACAACATCATCACGATAGTCTATACAAGATCCAAAATTATAGATAAAGAAATTTTTAATAGTTCCATTTGCTATAGCCGATCAATAATCATGTCTTCTCTAAAATCATTTATGAGTCAATCGTATGCGAGCATCAGGTACTGAAATTGACGCCATGACCTAGAAATCCCTCAAACGCTTTTGATTGACTCGTCCATAAATTATAGTCTCACCACGAAAGAAACCATTTGTATGTTATTTTATGATTTAAAGGTTTCATTTATAAATATCAATTAATGACCAATACTACTTTTAGTTTTTCTTTTTTTTTTGTTTTAACTAAGATACATTGAATTTTTGTTTCATCCAACTTTCTGTCCAAATATATTTATGTTGATAATATTTACATACATGAATTCTATATGGATTGTAATAAATAAAATTTGCATGATTTAAAACATTCTATTATATATATATACTTTGTTCCCTTCAATATACAACTGTATTATGAAAGCTTTGTATAAAGATTCTCTTATTATGATGATAATGTACATCAATATTTAAGTAACAAAAAGAAAATTTTCATAACTGTCCATAACTATTATTATTATTATTATTATTATTATTATTATTATTATTATTATTATTATTGTTATTATTTACATAATAATGAATAACATTTATCAAATAACAATGAAAACAAAATGATTTAAGATATTTATTGATAATAAATATCGGCAAAAATTTACAAGGTAGTTCTTAACATTTATCTATTTGTTATTATATATATGGTATAGTATATGGTATGTGTTTCGCACCTTCTAAGTGCAAAGTTCTTCTACAAGATTGGCAGGATTATAATCCTGTACTCACTCTGGACGGTGAGCAGATAGAAGTAGTCGAGAAGTTCGTGTATCTAGGTAGCTGCATAAGTGCTGATGATGGCGTGAATGGTGAGATCAATGCATGTATAGTGAAAGTCAGAGTGGCTTATGCCATTCTGGGCCATTTTTGGTGCCTTCGTGATGCTGTAAAAGGTTGGATCTACAACGCGTCGGTGAGAGCAGTTCTGCTCTATGCTTGTGAAACCTGGCCTCTCCGAGTTGAGGATGCTAAACGACTCTCTGTGTTTGATCATCATTGTCTCTGAAGGATTGCTGACATCCAGTGGCAACATCATGTTAGTAATGTAGAAGTTCGGCATCGTGTGTTCAGGCTCAGTGACGATAATTCATTTGGTGTCACCATCTTGAAACATCGACTTCGGTGACTTGGACTTGTTCTAGAAATGTCGTCCCAGAGAATTCCACGTCATGCATTACTTGCCGACTCTGTGACTGGTTGGAAAAAGCGGAGAGATGGTCAGTATATGAAATGGTGTCGTGGTATGAAAGAAAGCTGCAAAGGGCTGGTTTCTGTTGGTCCTTCACGACTCCCTGGTTAAGGTTCGAGAGATGGTTCTACACAGTGGCTAGAGATGTTATCAGATATGGCTCAGAATAAAAGCCAGTGGCGATCCTGCTGTAACTTCCTCTTACTTTCTTCATAAAAAGTGACTGTAACTTCTTTAACTAAAAGAATTCTTCCTGGTTGTACTTTTCTGTTCCCCTATTATTATTATTATTATTATTATTATTATTATTATTATTATTATCAATACAAGACACCGATTTGTGGTTGCCATCGTTCTTTTTTTTCTTTTTACATGCACCTTACATTTATTATCTTTTCCCATTCTCATTGCTATTGTGTGGCGCATATGTATGTTACCCCTTGTACCAATATTTATGTGTTCAAATAAATAAATAAACATTATATATATATATATATATATATATATATATATATATATATATATATATATATATATATATATATATATATATATATATATATAATGTTTATGGCTTAATAAATGTAACCATTGCATCTTCATCCCATATAATCATTGTATAAGTGGATAAAATGATATTTCAACCGAATGGTACTAGGTTTTAGTGCTAGAGTGAACATCAACTCTGGGATCCAGGTATATTTAACTGATAAGTCTTGTATAGCACGAAACGAGCACCCTAGATTCAATTGCTAAACACGGTCAATATCTATTCATGCTTAATCCTAAAATGAAAGCTGATATAGTGTTACTGACATATTTTGCTAAAGTGTAATTAACATCTGTGAGGATTGTATACCAAAAAGCCAAACTTTCAATTTAGTAACTTTGCATAGTTTTAATATTGTTACTAATGTTTTACTTTTGAATGGCAAACAAAACGCTTTTTATTTTAGTACAACTTGTACTTTCTTTCTCTTCTTTTGCTCTTTTACTCCGTTTATCTCACCTACTGACTCCACACCACTGTAAAATTTTCATTAATCGATTCACTCCTAAACAGTTTGTAAATCAGTAAATGTAAAGTATACTATAAAAATATTAAACTCTATTGGAAAAATCACTAAATGTACGAGTTTTATTGGAATAATTCTCTCCTATGTATTTATTATTGTTATGAAAAAAACTGATGCCCGAAATATACAATCGGAGGTGGGATTGTTTGTATTGATTTCTGATTTACATTTTGTTTGTTGTATTCATACAAAAAAAAGATATTGTCTTAAATTCATAGAGAATGTACTGTTGAATAATCTGTTTACATTATAATTTATGTATTTGTATACTTATTTGTAAATTTTAGTTCATCTATTTCATTATAAAATGTACTTACGTATAGTAACAGTCAATGCTTGTTGTAGTTATTATCTCTCAGATATAGAATAAAATAAGTTCGAGTGTAATTACTATTAAAAAGGTAAGAATATAATTTATTGGAGACATTTGAGCGACGCTAGACTGACCTTGAGAGTATCCACGTGATAACGAGTACAGAGTTATAAACCAGTGTGGGGAATTAGAACTATGATTTAAAGTTGATGGTTAAGGTTAGGAATTAGATTCAGCGTTTTCATAGCAAACTGACATCAGCTACAATGCCAAAACTCTATTTAACTAAATGGATGAGTGAATTTGGCGCCCAAATTGGTGACCTGTTATCTTATATCTGATTGGTTCGTCCATAAATTATAGTCTCGCCACTAAAAAATAAATGTTACGTTCATTATATGGATTTAACCATTGCGTCATGATATCTGTTTATTCATTTCACTATTAAATTACGATTCAAACAAGTTGTAATTCTGGTTTTATCGAATCATTCAACCAGTAATGTTCAATAGGCTTGTTTAAATCTCAATAATATTGTTTATCTAAGAGTACCTCATCGATTCCAATACATCAGATAAGAAATATGTCAGATAATCTAGTTGTAACTACATTAACCTTTGAATGACGTACAAAATAATTATCTCCGATTTCCACACGTGCCAGAAGACTTCAAGTTACGTTTATTTGCCTGTACAACAATTGAAACATAAGCTTGTTTTATCAGAATGGGTTTTGCGGAAATTTTAGAAATTTCAACCAGTAAATAAGTTCGTTTATTTATTAGTTAAAAAAACCTATTCTTCAGCATACTAGTCTTGACGTTAATATCAGTTTATTCATATTTTTGTGCTAATGAATTAACTATTGTGACCAATAATCACTCCGACATACCTTACCATTGCATTTTATTTATTTGGGTATTTGCAGGGGCTGGTACTATGTAAGCCCACATAGGTTATTTTAGCCTCTGAACAGATCAATCTGTTCATTCTTCTCAAGCCACATTTTTGCCCTGTCACTTATTCGCTTATCAACCTTGACTGTTTTCTATGTAAGCGTATATGTGTTTGTGTGCAGTTCTTATCTTACTCATCACATGTCTGTAACTTATTTTTGCTCGACTATAAATATCGAACCACGCTTGAATAAATCGAATTGGCTCACTCATCTCCTCCATTGCGCGTCATTTTGTTTTGCTTCGCTTTCCGATCAACGATTGTACGAAATATACGTTTTCAAAAATCCGTTCTGGTACTTGACTTATTTAGTTCCGTTATCCACAACACGATTTAAGTCGGTGATAAATATATGCGAGGATTAGAAACATGTATATTTCGATAACAAACAACAAACGGTGTACCTGGAGTCAAATTTCGTGCCGTTAAAAATTAATAAAGAGGTTAGAATTAAATATTTTGGTAGAACCGTATGTACCACTCCTGTCAGCTGTAGTGTCTGCACTTTCACCAGGCGATTCAGTGACGATACAATTCTTTAATTTCATCAAATAAATTCTTTAGTGAACGGAATAAACCCATTAAGACATTAATTAAGAAAGATTATTTCGGCGAAGAGTTCTCTTTACGGCTAATTCATTTTTAAAGCTGTACAATCGCAAATATATATGCTTATGTTTTCAGGATGATAATAATACTGATAATGAACTTCTGTTAGACATGGCGACAGTAAGGTTAAGTAAACAAAGGTATTAAGAAAAAAATGTTTTATAAAGCAAGGAAAGTTTAATAACCGTTTGATTGTTAATGGCTTAAGTATTCATCAAAAAATAAATAGGATAAATTATCAATGGAGAAGGATGGCTCAGCATGATGAGATAAAATGTTGAAATTGAGATTAAATGTGATCAGAATGATCGTAGAAACAAAATAAACCAGTGGGAGGTAGAAGATTTAGGGGGAAGATGGAAAGTGAAGCAGATGTCTGTAAAGGAAGAGACATTAAGAACATGGTAGAAGAAGAGGTTGTACCAATCTCTTATGCATATACAATTCTGGTTTTTCCAGATGTACGGCTAATGCTTTGGCACTGCAAAAAATGACGCAGTTTAATTGTCTTTAGAAAACTTCTACTTACTTTGTAGATGACTTTAAATGCAGAGTCTGTCTTGCTCAAGTGACCTGTATTCCATTATTGAATTTCTTACTAAGCGGTTGCCTCCTCTTTTCAGCCACACCGGACAATGTTCTTGAATTCCTTTGGATAAATTACGCACCGAACGACCTATATACCTAGCTCCACATGATCAGGTTATTTGGTAAATGCACATTGATTTGGTCAGATGCGATAATTTATCTTTAAGGTTATTAGTGAACAATGGTCGGTTGGAGAGTATTATTCGCAATGTTGCTGCGAAGAATGTTTTTTTAAGGAATCAAATAAATTCTCAAATTGAGTTTCTATGTCGATTCTGTCGGAATGCAGTTATGGGATATGAAATTTAAATCCAAGCGACAAATCTTATGTTTCTATTTGATTTAACTTCACTGTAGATAGATTATGGAGAAATTTTTCAGGGTTTTTCGGGAAACTAAAGTATAATTATTACTTTGACAAAGTAACGTGGAAATTCTTGCATATTTTGCTTTCCAGACCTTGGATATAGTTGATAAATTTTCTGCAACATTCGGTACTTAGATCGTTGACCAATTCATGAAAGGCATTAGTTCCTGCCCTCAAACGTTCAACCAGTAACTTTGTTGATTCTGTGTGAGATTTTGTGGTGCGCCGAAGATTTTTAAGAGAAGGCAGAAGTTTACATGAGCGTAAAGATTTAAGGAATTGACGTGGGAAACGGCATGACTTGAAACATTCATCTACATCCTACCTACTTCCATATTAATCTCAGGCTCACTTTTGGTTATAAACGTCTTATCCATGATTTAAGTAACTCAATTAGCAGAGACTTACATTCTTTCTTAGGAATAATGTACTTAGCCTACTTGTATTCACTTACATGGTTGTATTTTACTTCTTTTTGTAGTGTTGGTTAAACCCATATACCTTATTCTAGCTTTTAGACAGACCAATCTATTCATTCTACTTGAGCCATATTTTGACCTTGTTAATTATTCGCTTATCAATCTTAACTGTTTTATATGAGCGCATATGTGTGTGTACATTTCTTATCCTAGTTATCACATTTTTGTAACTTATTTTTGTGTAACCATAAATATTGATTGACGCTTGGCTAAATGGAGTTGGCTTACCCACCATCTCCACTGCGCGTTGTGTCTCTTCGCTTCTCCGATATTTTGCCTATATCAAAGATTGTATAAAATATACGTATTCGAAATTCATTCTCGTATTTGACTTATTTAATTCCATTATTGACTAACGCGATTTAAGTCGATGATTATATAACAGGATAGACGACATATATATATATTTCAATAACAATCATTCATGTGATCTACTTAGAGTCAGATCCCGGGCCAGTAAAATTTACACATAAGAAATCTCAAACATTCAATATATTAAATCAAAATTATTTTTCTTTAAATTATTTCATTCATATTATAGTGAAATAAAAAGAATTCACCGTAAAATTTATTTTCTAATTAGAATAAACTTTTTGGAATTTTGTTTGAAAAAAGAAAACCTACTTAAACTTGAAAACACTTATTCCCATATTCTCTGTTACTATTCTCTCCAATGAATAAAAATGATCATTAATTTATATTAACATATTAATTTCTCTATCAGATGTGAACAGAGTTTTAGTGTTATATTCTGTAACCAATTATGTGTACGTGAATAGATATTCATAGACAGCAAACTTGTCGACTTAATGAAATTAAGTAATAAATACAATGTTAATAGTCAATTAAGTTGTGTTTTTTTTTTAAGATTTCCATCATTTATCGAAATCTTAAATTCACATTCTACTTTCTATCTTTTATCCATAAGCAAAAAAAATATACACAATACAATGAATTAAAACAAATTAATGAACTAGTGAGAATAATTACTATATATTATAATAGGTTTATGTCATTGTATTTCTCCTATACATCTATATGATGAAGTGAGTGTTTCAATCTATCAAGATTAATTATAGTAGGTAAAGGAATATGAATTTTATTCTGTAAATAATTTGTATTAAGTAGTAATAGGAAAGTTTCTTTTTCAAAGAAGAAATAAATAGAACAACTGTTTTTTAAAAAGATAATTAATCAATGTTACTTATTTACTTAATATTTACTTACGCCTGTTACTCCTAATAGAGCATAGGCTGCCGACCACTATTCTCCAACTCAATCTATCCTCGGCCTTCTTTTCTAGTTCCATCCAATTCTTGTTCATTCTTCTCATGTCTGTTTCCATTTCTCGGCGTAATGTGTTCTTCGGTCTTCCTATCCTCATTTGGCCTTCACGAGTCCATGTGAGGGCTTGTTTTGTGACGCAGTTGGGTGCTTTCCTCAATGTGTGTCCTATCCACTTCCAGCGCTTCTTCCTGATTTCTTCCTCCACTGGGATCTGGTTTGTTCTCTCCCACAGTTTGTTGTTGCTAATAGTGTCTGGCCAACGGATCCGAAGTATTTTGCGTAGACAACTGTTAATAAACACCTGTATCTTCTGGATGATGGCTTTCGTAGTTCTCCAGGTTTCTGCCCCATACAGTAGAACTGTCTCGACATTTGTATTGAAAATCTTGACCTTGATGTTGGTTGACAGTTGTTTTGAGTTCCAGATGTTCCTCAGTTGTAATTATACTGCTCTTGCTTTATCGATCCGCGCTTTCACATCTGCATCAAACCCACCATGGATATCAATGTTGCTGCCCAAATATGTAAAGGATTTTGCATCTTTCAAATCTTCTCTGTCAATTGTGATTGGATTGGTGCATGCTGTGTTGTATCTGAGAATCTTGCTTTTCCCTTTGTGTATATTGAGACCTACTATTGCTGAGGCTGCTGCTACACTGTTCGTCTTCCCCTGCATTTGTTGTTGCGTTTGCGATAGGATATTATTCAATGTGATTTATATGAAATAGAAAACTGCAAACATCAGACAGAAAAAATTTTGTAGATATTTCATAACCGATTTGAAAATTGAATTGTACACTTTAGTTTCAAAAAACATATTTTCATGAATTAGTTAAAGTTAGACAATAACACCTTTGGATGCCTACTCAGTGGTCTAGAGTTTAAACGTTCGTGAGCAAGACTGAATACCCTGGGTTCGAATCCTGCGAGCGGGATCGGCCATCCATGTTTTCAATGGTGATCTAACATCAATCAGTTCATGATCTCAATCAAAAAATATTTTCGTTGAATTATGTTCGTTATCGAAACTTAATAAACAGCACCTTTAGAATATAAATTTATCTCTTTATTTGTCCAGTGAAATTATATTACTTTTGTAAACCATATTCTTTAATCTCCGTAAAATAACCATGCTTTCACTATTCAATAGTTTACTACTGAATAAAAAATGTTTTGATGACTGGTTTAGTACAAACGATTTGAAATTAGGATATTCGCTACTATAGCAACTCTCTTGCAATCGATTCCGATCATGGTTAATTTTGGTTAAGCCCTTTTATTAACTTAACAAACAATATTATTAGAAGAGTAACAACTCGTCTGTTTCTTTGTACTATTTTGATCACTACCATATCTGTATAAACGTTTATTCTTGATCATATGACAGACCCTAGCTAAAACGTTGGTAGCTTAAATATTGCTGAATGATTTATTCTCTTCTCATGTACGCGAATACTATTATTAGCCTTTGCTTTGCCTTGCTGGCCCTTATGTGATCTGACTATAAATTTGACTATGTAATTGCTCGCATACACATATTCGCCTCTCTGCTTTAAATTCACTTAATGTGACTATAGCTTTGTGATCTGTGCTGTGTTAATAAAGTATAGTGGCCGCTTCTTATTGCCCTCTGATTCCAAACACTTAAAATGTATATCATAACGGTTACAAAGGTGATTGTCTGATGAAGCAAAGCCACTACACCACTTATAACATTAGTTGTTGATTCTAAATCAACTGAAGCTAAAATAATGAAATGTTTAGTGATAACTTATAGTCCTAAAGCTAGTGGTTTGACCACTAACTCTAGAGGTCTTATATTCCACTCTAAGACCAAAGTCATTTATCTGATATTCCACGGAATCACATATTACCCTAAAGCAGCTGTTCACTAATACTTTCTTGTTTTTATTGTTTGCCTAGCTGGAATTAGTATGTGATGTGAAATAACTTCTTAAAAGACTAAAGAATAATTATGTAGTTAATTCTTTTTTTAAGGAAGAAAGTGTCAGGGTTCAAATTTTGCTTCAAACTAAGTTCTCATGAATTTTCATTTGTCAACCGTTTATATCAAATTAGATCTGTTAATTAGTGTTATTCCAGACAAAGTAAATCTCAACTAATCCGGTTACTTATCAAGTCTGTTTATCTAATTAAATAACCTTTTAATACTCTAAATAGTCTTTTATCTTCTCATTGACACCATCTAATCTCAATATATAGTGCACGCAGTGTCGAGTCACCTAGACTGGTGGCCACATTACAACTTGGTCGATAGCATTCGATCTGCACTAAATAAGGACTTGACACACGTGACATTGATCACCACCCAGTAATCAATCAATTGTGATTACATCTCAGTCCTACAGGAGGTTAGTCACGGCTCGGATAGCTCAGTGGTAACGTCTCTGACTGTGAAGCTGGGTGACACGAGATCGAATCCGCCAGGGAGCACCAATTCCCTCAAGATTACAGGTACACCTTGCTTACGAGTGCAAGTAGCACGAAACCCTGGTCGAGGGTTTCCTGTTGACTACCTCCAACCACCATATAAGTGATTTTACTAAATTGCTACAATCGTTTCGATAAAATTAGGATAATGTTTAATTTATTCTGATAATTTATGTTCGTATTCTACTGTCAAATGTTAATCATCTTTTTTTTCTCAAAGCAGTTCATCAGTGATTTTCTTTCATGTTTGAATTACGAGAAAACTAAGCGATAACATATTATAGTTCTAATCAACTACTTTATATATACTACTTCGACAAATTATCCACTTTATTATGTATGAACTTTAATTTCTCTCTTGTAACGATAATTCCGAGTATCTTTTTTCTAATTCATTTTTCTGAATAACCTTTACTGTTTTCTGATCGGTTACCATCACTTTTAGCTTACCAATTTTCCTGTGTCGAAAGATCATGTCTTGTTGCTCTACATGTGGAGTTATTCTACTTGAGTTTGTTTACCTTAAATACCAAGTTTTTCTCACAATCCTATCTTCTCACTGGGTTCCATTGTTTACGGATCATTATTAAAGCGTCTTGTCAGTCAATATCTGCACTACCGAGTTCACATTAGTTCCCAATCAATTTGAAAGTATCTTCATCTTTCATAAATAGAAAATTACTAACGACCAACTAGAAAGTTTATCAAGATTTAACATTTACACATAACTATAAAATAAACAAGTTATGCCTATTTAACTATCTGTATTCTAATGTGAATACATAAAACTGTAATCTTATAATCAATTTGCTCATGTCAAGAGTTTTGTCTGCATCACCGATAAAGATTTAAGGAAAGCTTTGATTCCATATCATTTTTTCAGATAAACAATAGCAATAATTAAATTCTAACAGAATTTCATGGAAATCCTGCTTCGGGATAGTAAAATTACGTCACTTCTCTAACTTGCATTCACTACATAATCGTATCAGAATTCTTTTAATTGTCATTTGACACTATTAAATTTGGCAAAGGAAGTATAAGGTAATATTTAAAAAAATCGATTTATGACAGTCACTTCTTAAAGCATACATTATCTTCCTAAGTAAATGTTAAATTTAAAGTGTCACTCATCAAGCTATGAAGATAAATAAGCAGTTGTTTTCCCATTGAAATATTTACTATTTAAAGTTTAAGCATATTAGAAACTTTAAATAATAATTCGGCATGACTAAATCTCTTGTTTGCAATTACACAATCATTTCCGAAATGTTTTAAATTTAATTTCGAATACCTTTGAATTTTGTCTGTTATATTTAGTTTTAGTTACCAGTGTCAAATCATCAGGGTTGAAGATTTTTCGTTTCAGCTGGAGTTGTTTCCACTTGCTTTTAAATTACAAAAACCGTTAGTTTCACTGTATGAAAATAAGAAGAACTACAATTTGTTTCATTATGTTGATTAAAGTTTTGGATATCAAAATACACTATTCACTGCTTTTACATCAACAATATTCCACAATAAATCATTAAGATATTTTCTTTAAAGCAGAGATTTTATAGTCCAGCGGTAAGTATTTAGCTTTAAAGGAGTAATCATTCTTATCTGAGTACACATGTTTCATCTGTTTAAATAAGTATAATGCTTACAATTAAGTTGAACAGAGAATAAGTGTCTTATTAGTGCATATCATGAGGAACAAAAATAAACTTGCTGACTACTTATATATAAGCCATTATCTTCCTTTTCATACCTATCTATCTGAAATCATCATAGTATTTTGTGATGTGTCCCTAAGTTATCATTTATGGATCAATTAGCATTATCGTATGTCAGCAAGATAAGATTCTGAAAACCATATAGAAATCTTCTGACTATTCGATTTTTGATCTATCAATGCTAATGAATATATCGAGAATAGACTACAGTCACAACAATAAACTCTATATAAATCCTTATGTTTTTACAACTAAATATCAAGTGTGACTTCTATTTTCATTTAGCTTTTAAAATGAGAGTTGTGATCTTTGAACTCCAAGATATCAAAAGTGTGAATGCTATCAATGAGATAAATAGCTACAAATATAACCCACTAGCATAATACTTAACTGAAGCAGTTAGTATTGTATAGGATTAATTATTAACATTACTTTATCAAAACATAATAACACTAATAACCACAATGTTCTTTTCAAACAGTAGATTATATTTGCGTTTAGGTAAATTCTGTTTCAAAAGCTTTAAAAATTAACTTTTTCTCACTTCGACATTTCTACTAAAATCGTTCTGTGAAGTTATAAAATCTATGGTTGATTTACTTGGGTTTTCACTATGCCTGTCAAACATTTTTTTTCCAAAACACTCGATGTTTAATGTCATTCGGACGTGAATAATAACAGATATGTTGTCAACATAGTTTTGCGATTCAATGAAAACTGATCACAGCTATCATGCTTCATGGAATATATATGAAAGTTTGGTTGGCAATATTGAGATGAAATGTTTAACAACTTAGCCTGTACTATTTTGTAGTTGAAACATTGAATACTAAAAGTAAATTGTTTCTAAAATGAACGTGTTTATTACTGAATAACATTAAATAGGAAAAAATCATGTAATAAACGTTCAAGTCAAATGAATTCTATGTGTGTGTGTGTATGTGTGCACACTTTGATTGATGTACCTAATTAAGATCATTGATAGTTAGTGATCTATAACCAATTGTGATAAACGATATTTATGAATTTCTAATAAAAATGTGCTATTTTCGATTTTTACTGTAAATAAAAAGTTTGAATAAACTTCAGTGTAAAACAGATGTTCTTATCAACTTTGATTAATGACTAATTAGAAGTTTTATTTTTATTTATTTCTCATATCAATCATCATTAACTAAATTTACTAAGATGTTCTGCAAAGTCTAACTTTTACTTCCACGTTATGTTCCTTGAATAGCAAATGATCATTCTCTTCATGAACAACGCAAGTGGCACAGCAGAGAGTGGAATGACCATGTGAAGATCGGGTTCGTCACTCGCTCAGCAAAGATGGAGATTGGGTTAATTACGCAATTCGTCTTAATTCTAATTACAAGACGAGAGAGACTGACTTCGAATCGAGAGCGTGATTGCGGGGCTGACGAGAAATTCCATTCGGTGCCTGAACTGATTTTGTCTGGATGGGTCCCAAAGGTCTGGCAGGGGCGAGCCAGAACGTAGGCCATCAACTGTGACATTACCAGTGTACAGGAGTCAACATACAACCTGCTTGTGGTATGAACATGGAGTGATCACATCGCCTTTTTACATATTGATTTGAATACTTCGTATTCCTGCAGTGGGAATACTGCTGTGCTACGGCCTGGGGTGATTGCGCTTATACCTATATGTATCCTGTGAAGTGTATGAGCCTCGGTTCATGCGTTCTATGTGTGAACGTAATGTACATTTGCGAGCGGAAACGTCTGTGCCCATACTTACTTATGGGATGGGTGGACGTTTCTACCCATTGTATAATTGCATTTAACGCATACTAGTAACCGTGCCCATCTATGTCTATATGTATATCATCGGAATGTATGTATCTCTGATATCTGTATTTGAATATATGCATATACAACATACTTGGAGAAAGTTCCACCTTTATCGACTAATGAACTCATTGATAATTCATTAATGCTTTCGATTTGTATAAAACCTACCGAAAGTGATGGAAAAATGTAGTATGGGCCAAAATGTGTCCGTCTGCACTACGTAGTGTGAGTTAAGTTAATTCTTCCCATAATACTAACATAATAATCCCTAAATATACGTCATAAAGTGCAAAGAGAACCAAAATGAATATGTTTACTCTACTTTCTCCAGTGCCCGACTGCTTTCTGCATGGCACTTCTCTTTTCTCAACGGGCCAATAGGCTTCTCCCACTATGTTGGTCATGAATAATTAGCTAACTCTTCAAAATGATTCATATAATCTGAGAATAGTTTACATCACTAAAGAAATATCAACCAAAAAGACTTTGAAAACTTGAAAACACTAAAATACTTTTTCATTTTTCAGTAAGCAACCAAAATTTACACGAATTTGAGCTTAGAACTTTCAGGCTACTTGATGAGCACGGTACAGTTTGATCACTATGCCAAAATATAATCAATTCACAATTTCCAACTCTACTCATTTTTCTTTGTACTGATTAAGCTACATTTATTGAAATCAATGACAAATATCAGGATTGTTCGTTTATCTTTATCAAATACGAAAAAATAAGATTAAATAATTTATTTCTTATTCAATTTTGCTGATATCATTTTGTTGATCAAATTAAATGACCATGAAATATCATTTCAATCATTTCTCTTGTTTTAATCGAATCAAATCAATTTAATTGAAAGTAATTGTATTTGAATGACACGTTTGTTTTAAGCTAGTTCAACTTAATGAAAATCGATTTCCATTTTATTTTAAGAGATATTATCCATGAATTATCATATTTCAGCACTTAGACCAAATTATGAACAGATAACTTTTCATTGTTAGTGACGTGTAGTTTGAAGTTATACTTGAAAAACTTTAAAAAATCTAATAAAAACAAGTCAACTGAAATGTTTTCAAATGCGATAATAATATTTTCTCGAGTTTATCAATGTGGAAGGCAGTAAACATATACAAAAATGTCCACAGAGGATTGATTACTGAGTGATAACTAGTGTCGTGTTTCCTTTGCCCCTGTAGTGATAATAAAATACTACAGACTAAATTGTTGTGTGACCACTTACCTAAATGACTCAACCTCACGTGTTGTATGTTGAGATATTAGATAGTGGTTAGAGGTATTTGATGGGAAACCCTGAGACTAGGTTTCATGCTATTTTACACTCGTTGGCAAGTTTTATATGTAATCTTGAAGGAATTGGTTATCTGTGGTGGATTCAAACCCGTGTCGAGTAACTTTACAGCTGGAGACTATTCAGGAAGCTGCTGACCTCCAGTATGACTAAGATATTTACAAATGATTGATCATCAAGTAGGTGATGAGTATTACATAGTAATAAACAAAAGTCCCGTGTTTTTGTTTACAACTTCAATCTGTCGTATGACGTGAAATAGTTCACCTGATGTTGAGTCAATCAAACATGTAGCCACACTGAAACTTGATCGAAAAAAATCAGATTTGCACTAAGGATTTGACAAACAACAGTGTTTATTATATATCTTGTTTATGCTAGAAATAAGTGGCTTCTCAAGTAGTCTCCAACTATGAAGATAGGTGACACGGGATCGAGTACCCCACAGAGGACCAATAACTTCAAGATTGCAGGTACACCTTGCTGATGGGTGCCAAATAGCACGAAATGTAGATCCAGAGTTTACTGTAGACTACCTAAAACCACTTAACATTATAAACTAAAAAAAATATTTAATTATTATTTTCATGATTTACAGACTGATTTAGATGGGTTAAAATAGTTATTTAAATGAACATTACAATGCTTTAAATAATTGTACGAGTGATTTTTTAAAAATCATGGACTAGACATAATTGTAAAAGGTTCCGTGTAGTATCGTTTATCTGTGCTCCATTTTAGATGTTCACAAATTTGAGTAACGTTAAATTTTACTGTTGAGTCAATGATTAGGATTTAGCGTTTTCTATCAGTTAACTTGTATTATTCCCATGGGATAAACTGCTTAAAATAGTTTTTATATTACATCAGTAGTATTGGTTAAGGTTAAAAATTTAGTCTAAACGAACTCAGAACGGTCTAAAAGCATCAGGGAGTTGGTTCCACACTCAATCATGATATTCATTACGAATAAGTATTATTTTTTGGGATCGTTAGAAAACATGACACACTTCTGGATCTACTTAACCTGTTGTTTTCCTATAGGATTCTACAGTAATATATAATTTCTTTAAGTATCACCTCTAAATAATCTTAGAAATTCGCATATATTTGCGCGTACAGTATACCATTTATGAGATAGTTGGTTAACTTGAAACAAGTTCACTGAATTGGACATTTTTCTATTCACTTTTGTAACCGATAAAAACCAATGGTATTAATAATAACATCAATGTCTGTAGTAATCAATAATTAAAATCGATTCTCTGCTTAAGAAAAAGCATCTCAATAATTAAGACTTGATCTATATGGGACGAAAGTAAATGAAATTTGATTTCCTTAAAAATTTGGAAATGACAGGTAGGACATATTTTGATCTCACTCCTTTTCTATCTCTATGTATTAGTACCAAGTGTTATTCGATCAGTTATAATTAACAATAATCAAAATAATTTCCCAAACGATCATATCATGACTATCATTACGAAAAGTTATGTTCGGTATCACAATGGAATAAGAATAATACATTTTAATTAAAGGTAAATATCGTTCCCTTAAGCCCTAGCCGGACAAAAGGGCTGGAAAACAAATATACACGATATTATATAATCAGCATTCTCAGTAGAGTCCACCATCGAAACGGCTTGGGATGTATTCGGAAATTTCTACATAAAAGTCACTTCCCGCGCATCCCTTGGACAACATCAAGGGGTCTGAGAAACTCCCCACCGTGGCTCAGTAAAAAGGTTCGTACCCTTCTCCGTAAGAGGAGAAGAATGTGGGAGATCCAGGTTACTGCGTACTGACTAGACAAAATCTCAATAACCAAAACTCGAACTATTTGTTCCTTGATCCTCCGTCAGTCTAGAAGGTTGTACGAAGAAAACCTTATTAAGGAATCAATAGAATACCCTAAACTCTTATATTTGTACATGAACCAAAGGATTAAGAGAAGAGAAAATATTCAAGCATTATGAGGAAACGATAGTGCTGCATCACTAGTGAAAGACGATTATGGTAAAGCTCAGGTTTTCTTAAACTACTTTAGCAATGTATATACTGTAGGAGATAGCATCCCCTTCAGTTCATACAAACTCCCACACACTTTGGACACTTTGACCATAAAAGCACTAGATGTCTTTAATCTACTAAATAGGCTTGATATGGGCCAATCCATGGGACTCGGTTAAATGCAGCCTAGGTTGCTAAAAAAATTAGCAAATTTTATCGCGAATCCCCTAAGCATATGTTTTAACCTATCTATAACCCAAGGTTGATTGTCAAAAGACTGGATGAACACCACAGTAAGTCCTGTCTTCAAAACGGGTACGAAACACAAACCTGAGAACTATCGAACCGTAAGTTTTACCAGAGTGGTTGTTAAAATTTCAAAAAAGATTATCCGTAAGTTGTTTAAGTATCTAGACAAAACTCGGGTTCTTCCTGAAAAACAGCTTGGCTTTAGAATAAGTTACTCATGTCTCACTCTTAAAGATTAAAATTTACTTATAGCCAACATTGACCTCAGTAAGGCTTTTGAAATGGATCCTCACAACTGTATGTTACCTAAGTTAGGTGATATCCGGATTAGAAGAAATTTATTTATGTAGATAAAGAACTCTCTAGTTCGGCGTCAACAGACAGTACGGGTGAACTCAAAGCTGTCTAGCTGGAAAGCTGTGCTTAGCGGAGTGCCTCAGGACACAGTTTTGGAGCCAGTGTTTTTCATCCTATATTTAAATAATCTTCCTAGTCTCCTATCATCATCGGTTTTGTTATGTGCCGACGATGTAAAGATATGGATAGAGATAAAATGTGAAGGTGATAGTTCAGTGCTTTAAAATAAACTAGGGAAATTATTTGGATGTTCTAGAATTTGGAGTTCGTCTATAAATGCTTCCAAGTGCATTGTGACTCATTTTTGTCATCAAAGTACGGATATATACAAGGTGAATAACATTGAGCTACCTGTTGTCCAGGCACACAACGACCCAGAACTCATTGTTAGCCAAGACTTAAAAACTACTGCACATTGTCGTGCAAAAGCCGCCAAAGGTTTTAGAACCCTATGATTAATACTCGAGACATTTAGCGGTGTCGATACTAAGAATTTTTTGATTTCGCATACATTGTTGGTTCGTTTTAAACTCGAGCACTGCATGCAAACGATCAGCTTTACCTAAAAAGAGACAGTGGGGCATTAGAAAAGGTTCATTTATTCACAACGAAGGTGATTCCCAGGATAGCTAAGCTTCTGTATGATAGACTGGCTAAACTAAATCTATTTCCATTGTCATATAGAAGAACCAGAGGTGACTTGATTACGGTTTGTAAAATTACTTAATGATAAATTTGCGTCCAATATGCCCTCCCTTTTCCTATCTTTGAGAACAGATAATGTGCGAGGATACTTGAAATATTCACAAACCCAGAGTAATTTACTTCCCAGGTGACCATCAACTTTTCCATCGAATAGAGTTCATTATCTTAACACGTGGTTGAATTTCCTTCTGTCGACTCTATGAAAGAAAAGTTGGATCAACTGAGAAACCACCACTATATATATATATAAATCGGTCCCCAGTTCATGACAGGTTACAGTTCATAAAATAATTAACTAAAGCTACTGAACAAAGGTGTATCAATTATTTGTTGATATTCATCATAAATTATGTTTTAAGAAGCAACTTCTCGATACTAAAATCAGGTAAACATTGTTAAAGTCAGTTGTGATGGTTTTTATAAATACCGATGGTGAATCTGGTAAGATATTACCCAAAGTGATAAATTTTAGATAGTCATAATTTTTTTAAGGAATGTTGTGATATGATAGGATAGGCAAAAAGCAGCATTTAAATATTTATGGTTTTAAAACGATGACCTTCAGGGATGAAATATCGATCAACATATACTACATATCATGAATCACTAATTTCGCACGATGTAATAACCGTTAGAGAAAGCAAAACTAGATGAGATAACGTCTCATTGAACCATTCTCTCAATGAATAAGTTCATCTACCGCATACCATGGGTTCAGATCCCGCGAGCGGGATCGTGGATGCACACTTCTGAGGAGTCTAGCAATAGAACGAAACGGCCGTCCAATGCTTGCAAGTTTTCAATGATGGTTTAACGTTAATCACTTCAAGATCTCAATCGATAATTTTATTTTGTCTCACGTAATTTGAACTCAGTCGATACAAGACATTGCTTGATTGAATACTTTTGTTGTTTTTGATACTTTATACTAAGAATTCTATGGAATAATTGTAATGAATTCCTCTGTCGTTTAACCATTGATCTAACATAAAAATAAATCTTAGCATAAAATGATATGTCCCATATCCAAAATATATCACATAATGTAAACAAAACCAAATAATCCACGTAATTATTTATCTTTACAAACTATAAAAAGAAAAAAGTAAACAACACATTAAAAGTGAACTATTTAACAAATTTCTAAAAAGAATAATACACACATTAGAAAGTATCTAATCGACAAGAAAAAAGTTAAGTTTAATTATTTTCAAAACAAAACAAAAGAAATTGAATTTTGTAATTTCTTGACTGAGTTTACATTGTTTGGTTTAACCAATTTGTTTATATTACGTCACTGTGTGTGAGTGTTAGATTGTGGATAAGTCGCATGTGAGTTATTGATAGATGGAAGTTATCGGAATATGATTTCTTTCGGTTAGTGTTTTCTTAAAACAAGTTTCTTTTCCGCCTTCCTCTTTTATACAGGCTTGAGATAGGGAGTAACATGAAAAATGTCCCAGATAGAGTTATTCACGGAGTATATATATATCAATGTTTTTTGTGTACATTTTGAATCGAATAAGCAATACAAATCTCTATTCGTTCTTTGTCTTTTCGCTTGCAGATCAGGTTGGGCGTTGATGAACCTCAGTATAGGGTTTTGGAAATTATTAAGTTTTTGATTGAGATCATGAACCGATTGATGTTAGACCACGATTGAAAAACTGAAAGCACTGGACTGACGTCTCGTTGTATTGTGGGACTCTTCAGAAGTGCGCATCCACGATCAACCTGTCTAATGGTTGTAAGAAATGCGTAGCATGGCGTACCTACAATGACCTAGTGCGAACTCGTGAATGAGCGCCTTAACCTATGTGTGTCCAGTTAAATTAATGAGGTCAGCGTTAATGTCGAAGAATTAAAAGTCTTCTTATTTTAGGGATTTTTTGCCGCTACGCATCTTTACGTCTAGCTAGGCTAAATCTACTAACCCTCATTTTAATCATAATTCATAGATATTTCTACGAAATAGAACTGAGAGTCAGTGGTAGCCTGAACTTCCAATCTAATCTTTTAAATGATACTGCACTTTACAGCCCTAGTTGTATTAAACATTTACTATTATAAAAGACTTTAGAAGGGAGAGATTATTTGATTTTCTTATTAAGAGTATTGAGAATTATGAATGATACATAGCTGTAAAAATTAATTCAAAAAATGAATGATTCGGCCGAGAAAAACAAATAAGTTTCAATCGTTTAACTTTCATTAGTTTTATTAATATATATGACATGGAACAAAGCCATTACATTCCATTTTACTTCTGTTTAATAAATTTTCAATTATAAACTCGGTGACGAATAGCTTTTTTCATTTGATTAGTAGTAGTAACGTATCATTTGATAAGTTCATAAGTGGATTCAATAGTGATACAAAAGTGCTAAATAATTGGATGTTTAGTGATTGAAGTGAATTGATAAGAAATTTGAAACCTGGATTTCGAGCAAGTTGAAAGTTTTCGGTAGTGCATATTTATAAGCTTTATCAAACTAGAATTCACACTACTTGATATTGTTTTATTTGAATCTTCCCATTGATGTTTTAGGACTGAAGTTGATCAGTCTCTTATTGGCATATGTGCATACTGTGCGTATGCCTCGATATTGCCTTAATTTACAAGCATTATAAGCAGAGATGGATAGTGGCTAGCAGTGGAATCCAGGACGCGCGTTTCGTCCTGTTTGGGACTCGTCAGCTGGATGTACCTGCATCTCAGAGTTGATGTTCACTCTGGGACTCGAACTGTAAATCAAGGCAATATCGAGGCCTACGCACAGTATGCACATGTGCCAATAAGAGACTGATCAACTTCAGTCCTAAAACATCAATGGGAAGATTCAAATAAAACAATATCAAGTAAATTAAACTTCACCCCATTGCACAAGCAAGTGGCTATCAAGACTCAGTAGCTAAGTGGATAACGCGATGGCGTTTGAGGCGAATGGTACTGAGTTCGAGTCACAGGGTGAACATCAACTCAGATGCAGGTACATCCAGCTGACGAGTCCCAAACAGGACGAAACGCGCGTCCTGGATTCCACTGCTTATAGAATTCACACTCGTGTTTCCTATTGTTACAGTATGACACGTTGTAATTAAGATATAAGGGATATGATTAAACTTCACGAAGAAATATCTCCTAGTTTAATGATCATATTGTAAAGTAATTGATTGAATCATATTAGAAGCATTGACTAAACGATTTGGTAGGTTATCATAAAAGTAAAATAAAATTCAAAGTAATGAACTTTTAAATCTTATCGGGCGAAAAGGAAATGAAATTTATTTTATTTAAAAACAAGACAAACAGATGTATAATGTAAGGCTCAGAAGTTTGTATCCATACTTTAAGATTTTAACTCCACTTGTAGCTCCTCAGGGGCTACTGCCAGTCCCAAGACCAGATAAAGAAGGAGAGTTGGAAATGGGATTAGCAACTCGATCCCATAGAAAATTAACTCGCCAAAAAAACGCTAATTAGAAAAAATTATTCAAACCATTTAAACTCTGCCCTGGGAGTTAGAACACTTTTGAAGTAATTAAGGCCTAATAACTAGTGTATTTATTTATTATTTATTTGAACACATAAATATTGGTACAAGAGTGCGCCAAATATATATGCGACACACAAAATAATGAGAATTTAACGAGAAGTAAAAAGAAAAATGGTGGGGAGCGTAAAAAAAGAGAGAATGATAACGAAGAGATTGGTGTAATGTAGTGTGATAATAATAACAGTAATAATGAGGGAACGGAAACGTACAATCAGAAGAAATCTTTCAGTTAAGGAAGATACAACCACTTTTTATGAAGAAAGTAAATGAAGGTTACAGCAGGATCACCACTGGCTTCTATTCTGATCCATATCTGATAACGTCTCTAGCCACTGTGTTACACCATCTCTCAGACCCCAACCATGGAGTCGTGAAGGACCAACAGAAACCAGGCCTTTGCAGCTTTCTTTCATACCACGACACCATTTCATATACTGACCACCTTTCCGCTTTTTCCAACCAGTCACAGAGTCGGCAAATAATGCACGACGTGGAAGTCTCTGGGACGACATTCCTAGAACAAGTCCAAGTCACCGAAGTCGATGTTTCAAGATAGTGACACCAATTGAATTATCGTCTCTGTGCCTGAACACACGATGCCAAACCTCTGCATTACTGACATGATGTTGCCACTGGATGTCAGCAATCCTTCAGAGACAACGATGATCAAACACAGAGAGTCGTTTAACATCCTCAACTCGGAGAGGCCAGGTTTCACAAGCATAGAGTAGAACTGCTCTCACCAACTCGTTGTAGATCCAACATTTTACAGCCAGACTGACATCACGAAGGCTCCAAAAATGGCCTAGAATGGCATTAGCCACTCTGGCTTTCACTATACGTGCATTGATTTGTTTACGAACAAGTTATTACAGTATTAATCAACTCTAATAGAAATGTCTTATGTATAATTTTAGCATTACTATTTTATGGAAAATTATCATTGAGACAAAAGTTATCAATGTGAATTATGGTTATTTTGTTGTTTTTTTTCTAAAAACATTCTTTACAGCAAAACTTTGATAAGAAAATTCACTATATTTTTTATGTGAACTTTCAAACCACTACTTTTTAATTTATTTACCTTAATCAATATTTTAAAGAATGTTTTGATGAAGTTCCAATTTTATATCCGATATATATAGAACGTGATTAAATTACAAGCCAAAAAGGGACGTTGAAATGACCTGAAGATTTTAAAGTCACTTTCATTTAATGAACAAGATAATCTTTATTAAATTAAAAATATTTCTCAATGGATTTAATTGAACTAGTTAGAATTTAGTGGTTTTTAAGTGGGTTATTAGCTTTTTTTAAGATTTTTATTCAGTTTCTGATTTCGATGTTATTGAACTATTGTTATATAAAAATTATTAACTTGAATGAGAAAACATTCACATTAAAAGTTTCTTTCGGAATCTTTCTTACAGCCATAAGTATTTTTGTAAAAAAAAATGTTTTCTTTGTTAATAAACTCGTTGAAGACTAATAGATCTAGAGCTTTAAGACCATAATCAATGTTCTCATAGTGACGTGACAAGGTTGTCCATGGTAACCGTCATCTATTTTTACTATACATACCTTACCGACTCGCCTGTTATATCCAAGCGAAGATTAAATCATGAGTAACTTTTGAGACATATTAATTGACTAACATTATCTATATATTCTTATGGTATAACTATTCAACAATTAGATTATGTACATATATATTCCTCTTATTAGAAGTTTTATTTTGACCTATAACTTATTATTGTACGATTTACGGTTCTTAAGCTATGTTCAGTTTATTGACTACTGCCTCCCATGTTCACAGCCACATTTGGCCAAATATTGTACAAATTTTATTTTCTATTTTATGGTACGTTGTGGTCTGTCTGGTTGATATATAAACCGAGTATGTTTGGAATAAATGATTCATATTGCAGAAGCTGGTATTGGTGTTCTGGACTGAAGTGGACGAGCTAGGCGGACATAGGATCAATAAGGAAGCTAGGCTGCTCATACCGCTCGAACGTCATTGGTTCGGCATAGTGCTAAGATTGTATAAGTCATATTTTGATTAGTGGATAGATCACGTGATAAAAGCCGGACATAACATCGCCTATTATTCAGTAATCAGAATGGGTTTTGTGAAGATTTTAGAAATTTCACAGATTGAAATCATGAGTCAGTTGAAGCTAGACCACCAGTGAAAACCTGGAAGCACTGGACGGCCGTTTCGTCCTATCTCAAGACTCCTCAGCAGTGCGCATCTACGATCCCGCACCACGCGGGGCTCGAACCAAGGACCCACTGGCTTCGCGCGCGAGCGCTTAACCACTAGACCACTGAGCCGGCATCCAGAGGGTTCGATCCCCGCGTGGTGCGGGATCGTAGCTGCGCACTGCTGAGGAGTCCCATACTAGGACGAAACGGCCGTCCAGTGCTTCCAGGTTTTCAACGGTGGTCTAACTTCAATTGACTCATGGTTTCAATCTATTATTCAGTAAGCCACTAATGAACTACTTTCTTTATGATTTTAATATTAACGAGGTTAATAGAATGAAAACTATGCGATTAACGTATTATGCATGACCAACATGAAAACAGTAAACATTTAACGTGTTGGACAGTATTATTTTCAATCTGAGACAACTAAAAGAATTTTTCCTTGACATTTCAAATATTTTGAGCATTATACAAAAAAACACATTTCCACTGGGCTAATTTTTTTTGTAATGAAAGATAAAAGTAATACATTTGAAAGTTCATCCCAAAACTAAAATAAAGTTTTCATGATTTTGACTACTTTTCCCTTTTACTATAGGTTAGCTAAATGTGTTTCACATCTTATTTATAAACAATATTTATCTTGTTGAACGATTTAAATGAGTGACTAAAACCCAGTAATTTACAGATAAATACAGAATAGGTGTTTTCATCATGATTGTTCACTGAGTTTTTAATCGTTCCTTGATACATAGGCCGCAGTTTTTAATGATTTCATCAGGTATGAAGTATTTCCAGCTTTCATTCCAGAATACATCAGTAGCACCTCCATTTCACATGTGTCTTGACAACTCAGTTTCACAACAATTAACTTTGAAACATGTGAACGGCGGTACATGGAGACGTTTAATACTTCACTTGGTAGATTTATAATAGGTAACGGTTTACTTTGAAAGAAAGAATTAATTCGGTTAGTCTATCGGCGGCCTGGTTAACATTTCTCTATTTCATACAGCTCATTTTCAACTACTCATTTTAGTAAGTAGTATATATGTTGCTCAATAATGCAGGTGAATAAGAAGTCACGTAGAACTGGAAATCTGTAGGATGACAAATTTTGTTAAATAAAATTCACCCGCTAGTTATACGACTGTTGATATTATTAGTTATATACTCATATATATTATTGACCAAGTAATCCACAGTGTACAATTATGAATTAAATTCAATACTAAAGTTTCCTCTAACTTCATACATCATGCCTGTATATAAGAACTACGGTGTTTAAAACACTTTTTAAAGAATTTTTTGGTTTTTCAGTTAAACAGTAAACATGGTCAATAGGTGCTTAAAATGATTCCAATGCACACAATCTACGTTGATCTCTCAGAATTTTCGAAGATCAGTCTTTTCGTGGTTTGGGTAATCGACAGCCATATAAACACAGTCTTTAAGGCCATAATTAAAACTAAATAATTCGCAAAACAGTTGAGAATGTTTGAAAAATGTTAACACTACTAGAAAACTATTGGTATTTTGATTTATTTATTACGTATTACCGTAAATGGATAATCGTCTAAGTCTTTATATTCACATTAGCATCTCATATAGCATACAGGACGTTTCGTTCTTCATAAGAACGTTGTAATTAAATTTTACTATCAGTGCTGAAGGAACACACATTAGCATAACAACGAAGTCAATTCTTTTGTTTCCTTAACATGATGTATATTTACTGAGCATCAATCAACTATTTTCGCTTATTTATTTCCAATAATGAAGTAGCCACTTTGTTTAACTAAAAACAATTACCATATGGTTCATCCTACTGTTAACTACTTGGATTATTAAATGATCAAAACAAAAGCTTGAATTATATTCAATGGTTTAATTGCCTAAATTCAATTTTTTACGATCAATACTTCATACATATTAATTGCTTGGATCCTTCCATCAATATTTAAGACTTTAATCAATCAAACTTTCGAATAGTAATCTTTTATTGAATCCTGTTAAAACTAATAAATTACACCAAATCCTAATCACATTTCATATAATTCTCCTAATGGACAATGTAAATTATGTATTATAAACAAATATGTATGCACTGAACACTTAATCATATATATAGAATAACAAACTACCTATGATTTACATTATCAAGCTTTACAATCATTATTAATATACATAACAACTATTTTTAATTAAAACTATATTCATGATACAGAACTAATCGACCAGAATAATAAACAAAGAGAAAAATCAATTTGAAACACTATTCTATTCAATCAGTAAAATATTGTAATTCTTTTCTCTTTTCTCCTTTTTTTTTAACAGTTTGCTACTTATTTTGTCGTTTCTTTGTTTTTTCTAACTGTTGTTGTTGTTGTTGTGGTCGATGTGTAGGCAAAGGTCATACATACACATTCATTTGTTGTATGTATATCTGTATACCTTTATTATTTTTTTTATTCTTTTCGTGTATAAAAATAAATGGAAATTATAGATCCATGTACATGGGTATGTATGTATGTATGTTTCAACAGTGAAATAGTCAATTTTTTTCAAAATTTTCTTTTATTCGAATGACCAACAACCTACATTGTTTCCCTTTAGTTATACTCTACAATATGAAAATTACTATTAATCAAATGAACCAATAATCAAAATGTAATTTGAATTATTACAGATAATTTAATAAAATTGTATAATGTAAAAGTGAGAAAAAGGTAGAACAATAATACAGATGTTACAGTTTAAGTGAATAGATTCTTAATAATGTATCTGATATCTTCAATATGAAAATAAGAGATCTATTTTCATTCAGTCAAAACTAATGAATAATTTCAAAAGAAAACAAAAGATTCCCATGGGGATTTACATTAACATGTGCTTTTTTGGCTTGTGAACATTTTTTTTTCTGGTACTTGATTTTGGAACACATTTTGTGTACAGCTGGTTTATATGCTGGATTATGATAAGTTTAATAAAGTTCTTTGATTAAAAATAAAATAAAAACCGTCGATTTCAGTGACACACAGCAATAATATCTCCGTTTCAAGACGACTACTTCTGATGAAAATATCGAAGATAGGCAATCTCAGCAACTACAGCAATAGTCTTCAACAGGGTATTGTTAAACAGGATGAAGGAATTCGTAGACGCCAAACTTCAAGACCAACAGACTAGATTCCGTAAGGATTGATCGTGTACAGGCCAAATCACGACACCACGGATCATTGTGGAACAATCAATTGGATGGAATTCATCACTCTACATCAACTTCATTGACTACGAGAAAGCATTTGACAGCGTGGATAGGACAACGCTATGGAGGCTTCTTCAACAATACAGCGTGCCTAAGAAAATAGTCAATATCATACGGGATTCCGATGATGGATTAAACCGTAAAATCGTGAATTGAGGAAAATTGACAGACTCGTTCGAAGTAAAGACCGACTTCAGACAAGGTTGCTTACTCTCACCCTTTCTCTTTCTCCTGCTGATCGACCGAATCATAAAGACGTCAACATCTGAAGAGAAACACGGGATACAGTGGACATCTAGGATGCAGCTGGACGATCTAGACTTCGCAGATGACCTGGCCCTTCTGTCCCAAACGCAACAACAAATGCAGGAGAAGACGAACAATATTTAAGCAATATTTAAGCTACCAACGTTTTAGCTACAGTCTGTCATATGATCAAGAATAAACGTTTATACAGATATGGTAGTGATCAAAATAGTACAAAGAAACAGACGAGTTGTTACTCTTCTAATAATATTGTTTGTTAAGTTAATAAAAGGGCTTAACCAAAATTAACCATGATCGGAATCGATTGCAAGAGAGTTGCTATAGTAGCGAATATCCTAATTTCAAATCGTTTGTACTAAACCAGTCATCAAAACATTTTTTATTCAGTAGTAAACTATTGAATAGTGAAAGCATGGTTATTTTACGGAGATTAAAGAATATGGTTTACAAAAGTAATATAATTTCACTGGACAAATAAAGAGATAAATTTATATTCTAAAGGTGCTGTTTATTAAGTTTCGATAACGAACATAATTCAACGAAAATATTTTTTGATTGAGATCATGAACTGATTGATGTTAGATCACCACTGAAAACATGGATGGCCGTTTTGTTCTATTGTGGAACTCCTCAACAGTGCGCATCCACGATCCCGCTTGCACGATTCGAACCCAGGGTATTCAGTCTTGCGCACGAACGTTTAAACTCTAGACCACTGAGTAGGCATCCAAAGGTGTTATTGTCTAACTTTAACTAATTCATGAAAATATTTTTTTGAAACTAAAGTGTTCAATTCAATTTTCAAATCGGTTATGAAATATCTACAAAATTTTTTCTATCTGATGTTTGCAGTTTTCTATTTCATATAAATCACATTGAATAATATCCTATCGCAAACGCAACAACAAATGCAGGAGAAGACGAACAGTGTAGCAGCAGCCTCAGCAGCAGTAGGTCTCAATATAAACAAATGAGAAATCAACATTCTCCGACACAACGCGGCATGCACCAATCCAATCACAATTGACAGAGAAGATTTGGAAGATGTAAAATCCTTCAAATATCTGGGAAGCATCATTGATGAACATGGTGGGTCTGATGCAGATGTGAAAGCGCGGATCGATAAAGCAAGAGCAGTATAATTACAACTGAGGAACATCTGGAACTCAAAACAACTGTCAACCAACACCAAGGTCAGGATTTTCAATACAAATGTCAAGACAGTTCTACTGTATGGGGCGGAAACCTGGAGAACTACGAAAGCCATCATCCAGAAGATACAGGTGTTTATTAACAGTTGTCTACGCAAAATACTTCGGATCCGTTGGCCAGACACTATTAGCAACAACAAACTGTGGGAAAGTACAAACGAGATCCCAGTGGAGGAAGAAATCAGGAAGAAGTATTGGAAGTGGATAGGACACACATTGAGGAAAGCATCCAACAGCGTCACAAAACAAGCCCTCACATGGAATCGTGAAGGCCAAATGAGGATAGGAAGACCGAAGAACACATTGCGCCGGGAAATGGAAACAGACATGAGAAGAATAAACAAGAATTGGGTTGGAGAATGGTGGTCGGCGGCCTGTGCTCCATTAGGAGTAACAGGCGTAAAAGATGAAATGGTATTGAAGACGACTGTTGCATCTTAAATTACTTACGCCTTTTACATCTGGTGGATCAAAATTCACTGACCAAGATTTTCTTACTAACTCCGTCCTGAGATCTGCTTGCCAGTTAATGCCATGTGCTATTCATTATTTTGATATCTACCTCCGATTCTCCGCTCAATGTGGTTTTTGGTCTATCTCTTTCCCCTTCACCCTCAAGATTACAAGTAAGAGTTTGCGTTGTGGTGCAGTCTGACGATTTCCACATTGCAAGTTTTATCCACCTCCTGAGTCTTTTCTTAATCTTTTACTCAGCTAGAAGCTGGTTTATTCTCTGCCACATTAGGTTTTTCCTGATGACCTCTCAGTTGATTAGCAGCATCTTTCTTGGACAACTGTTTGCAAATACCTGTACGTTTTCGGTTATGGTTATGGTAGTTCTCCAAGTTACGGCTCTGTACAATGAAACTGTCTTAGCGTTTGTTATTGAAAATTCTAGCTCGGGTCTTGGATGATTGTTTTTTTTAGGTTTCAGATGTTTTTTATCTGTAAAAATCCTGATCCTGCTTTACCAATCCGTAACTTTACATCTGGTTCAAAAACCCTTGTTAATCAATGATGCTGCACAGATACGTATACGTTCCACCTTTCTCAGTGCTTCTCCATCAAGAGTGATTTTGTTGATGCTCGATGTGCTGTATTTGGAGTTTCTTTTTTCTTTTGTGTATATTGAAGTCTGATTCTTAAGAAGCTGCTACCGCGCTGACTACATCCAGAATAGGACAACAATAAAAGGTATCTGATTACTTTACTGTAAGAAGCTATTGTAACCTTTGAAAGAGCACTGAGTTTTTTTAACTTGCCACAACAACTTACCTACATACCTCTTAAACCCTCATATATAAATTCAAATTATAATTATTGACAATTAACTAACTATGTATATAGAAAGTGAAACTTTTTTAAGTTATATGACACAGTTTTGAACCTTGTCTTTTTAAACATCATACTGTATTAAGTAGTAAACTCTTGGAATTGATTCAATAATAATAATTAGCTTGTTCTGTCAACAAACTATCATCTCTAAATATATAGCTTTTCTTGAAACTGATTCGTTACAAACCCGAAAAAATTTGTATAAAATATTTTTTTAATGATAATATCGTAGTAACTGAGACTGTAACAAAAATGACTCATGATCAAATGGGCTATTTTCATCGGTTAATCACTGTATTAAAACAGGTCATCAAAATGATTTCAACTCAAGATGATGAAAGTTTAAACATAATATAAATGATAATAGCTCATTGTGAATGTTCATTGAATACGCTAGGCACATTATCAATACATGGCATTTCTATGACAATAATTTAATAATATTATGTAATAGTTTAATCAGAATATATCGTTAATATATAAACCGAAGCGAAACAGAAACATCAATATAATAAATAAAAAGAAAATTCACAGGTTGAAATCATGAGTCAGTTGAAGCTAGACCACCAATGAAAACCTGGAAGCACTGGACGGCCGTTTCGTTCTGGTATGGTGGTCTAGCTTCAACTGACTCATGATTTCAAGTCCCATACCAGGACGAAACGGCCGTCCAGTGCTTCCAGGTTTTCAATGGTGGTCTAGCTTCAACTGACTCATGATTTCAACCTGTGAAATTTCCTAAACTCTCCACAAAACCCATTCTGATAAAAAGAAAATTGTTGTTGTTATTTACAAAGTAAATTAAAATAGCTAACAGGTGACAAAAAAAAACACAACAGAAAATAACAATTACACAACCATTTTTGTTTTCCTATAAAAATATAATCGTATATTTGTTTCTATCAAGCATTCAACTTTTAACATTTCAAAATGAATATCTGTCTATGTTTATGCGAGTGTCAGTGTAAATTAGCATTCTTCAAAGTGTATATTTATTCTGATCAATAATTGTAACCAATTCTAAGCTAACATACACCATTTTGATATATTGATTGAAATATGAAATTATTCAACTTATCGATGGGGTTTCAAATAATTGAAATGTATTCTTTATTTATCATATTCATAGAGATATAAGCAAAGATGGGAAGTGGTTGAAAGTGGAATCCACAACGCACGTTTCGTCCTATTTGGGACTCGTTAGTTGGATGAGCCTGCATCAATCGCAGTCCTAAATATCAATGGGAAGATTCAAGTAAAACAATATCAAGTGAATTAAACTTCACTCCATCGCACAAGCAGGTGGTTATCAGGACTCAGTGGCTAAGTGGATAACGCGATGGCATTTTAAGTGAACGGTGCTGGGTTCGAGTTCCAGAATGAATATCAACTCCGAGATGCAGGCACATCCGACTGACGAGTCCCAAATAAGACGAAACGCGCGTCCTGGATTCCACTGCTAGCCACTATCCATCTTTGCTTAAAATGTTTGTGACTAAGGGCAATATCGAGGCGATATGCACAGTAGGCACATATGCCAATAAGAGATTGATCAATTTCAGTCCTAAACATCAATGGGAAGATTCAAGTAAAACAATACCAAGTGATCCATAGAGATATTTTCTTTATTTTAACCCTAGATTGTACTTGTTTGCTGCATGAAGTTCTCATTATAAATTCATATTATTCTAATGTTACGTCAGTATTCATCTTTTTGGTTTTTCTAAGGGGTTGTCCACACAATCTTCATTTGTATCATACTCAGAACTGTGACGTTAAAGATTAGAATATATGGACCAGTTTCTTGTATCATATATACAAGACTTTAATTAAGTTATTACGAACTATGACTATACCATAATGTTATGTGAGCTGTTTTAAGACAGTAAGTATGAAATGAAGATACTGAACGATCGTTCATTGCTCAAAACCACTTTAACCCAGTCACAGTCATTTCAGTAGATTGATTAGTTTAATAATGAACTGTGTGTGTATTGATATTGTCATACTTAAGTAAATTATTTTTGATAAAACTTTTGGTGAAATCACAGTTGTGGTTAGTAATGAATATTTAACTGTGCCAAATGTAAGCAAGAATAAAGATCTTTCTGAATTGTAATAATTAACGTTATCAGGATTTAACTGGAATCTATAATTATTAAATTAACCGAAGAATAAATATTCAAAGTAATACTGGAGTGATTTTATTAAAATACGTGCTTTGATTGTTGACTTAGATATCCGCTAGTGTGTTTGTTTGGAGGATCTGATGCCTACGTGAAGACAAGGATTAACAAAGTAAGGACAGTATTCCCACGGTTGAACAATAAATGGAACTCGAATAAAATGTCTGCAAGCCAATATCAAAGTCACAATCTACAACACCAACGTCAACACAGCTCTACTGTACAGAGATGAAACTTCCAGAACAATCACAACAATCATCAAAAATGTACACGTATTCATAAATAATTGTCTACTCAAGATACTCAATATCTGTCAGTCGAATATCATCAGCAACAACCTACTATGGGAGAGAACAAACAAACTTCCAGCTGAGGAGGAAATTAAGAAAACACGTTGGAAGTGGATAGAGCATACATTACGGAAATCACTACACTTCATCACGAAGCAAGCGCTAACTTAGAATCATGAAGAGAAACATAAAAGTGGAAGGCTGAAGAACACACTGCACTGAGTATTGGAAGCAGATATGGAAAGGATGAATAGCAAGTGGAAACAACTTGAAAGTATTGTCGATGATAGAGTTGCATTTAGAATTCTGGTAAACCGTTTATACTCCTTGACGGTGGGGGGGGATGGTAACAGACGTAAGTAATCAAGTAGTGTGTTTGAAATAACAAAAATGGAAAAATGACTGAATACATAGACAAATGAATGAAGAACTGGTGCTATTACTATGTATTAAGGAAAATGGAATCAGGAATGGGTTTTGACACATAAGCTTTACGACTTCAAATCTTAACATATTGTAAAACGTACTTCTATACAAGAGTATTGAATGTCGTATTTCTGTTTAAATGCATAAAACTATCAATATTGTTTATTACATAGTTACGATAAAGGAAGAGGTTGATAATATGGTTCAAACAGATTACAATGAAAACAATGTACATTTTACACTGAAGGCTTTTTTAAGCTTACATTGCCAGTCTTCAAAATAAAGAAACAAAGTCTTAAAGCTGACTTTTTGTTGTATGAAACCGATGAATAATAAATGTATCTGTCAGTCTTAGTGTACGATAAACTTTAACAGTTGTTTGATGAATAATACATTATAGCGAAAACTACTATTACAGTTAAATATGTTTATTTATTTGTTTGTTTGATGGTGTGCATATAAAATACAAAACTAATAATCCTCATATCAGTCATTGAAATTAATTGTAAAAAGGTTATGTTTTAAGGTCAATTATGTTAAAAGTTGAGCGTTATTAAGCCCTTTTCTTTATACTTAATGTTGTATTATCACTTTTACCACTACTACGATATTCATTTCGGTGATACAAACCATCTGTCATGATGTGCTATGGCAAACTAAATACGATCATTTTCGACCACTTCTAAGTTGTTAATAACTGACTCACTGATTGAGAAAATAGCCTAACGTTAAGGAAGAGTTGGCAGCTGATCTATCGTAGTTTTTTACTGTTCAACAGCTCAAAACGTTAAACATTAAAGTTCTAAATTCTAACAAGGTGATTTAGTGATATCATGACAGCTGGAAAATATTAGTGTTATACCCCGACAAGAATAATGATTGGTAATTTTTGGGATCCATTTATGGACCAGTACTATGAGTATATTTTTATCGTGTAATTGTTAGGTAACTAAACTGTTCATATTCATGTCCCTCTTATTATGAGTTTTATTTTGACCTATGAACTATTATTATACGATTTACCATTCTTGAATTATTCCCTGTCTGTTAATCACTACCTCCCTCATTCACAGCCACTTTTGGCCAAATATTGTACAAATGTTATTTTCTATTTAATGGTATGTTGTGGTCTGTTTGATTGATATATATACCCCGTATGTTTGAGATAAATGATTCATATTGCAGAGGCTGAGATTGGTGTTCTGGACTCAACTGGCTGAGCTAGGCGTAAAGCAGGACCAATCAGGACTCTGGGCTTCTCGCACGTGTTTTATGCGTCAGTGCGGTCGATAGTTCTCTGCTCTCTGATTAGCGGTATCGTTGCGTTATACAATAAAGAGGGCATAGAGGTTCACAAGTTATAAGAATTAGAGTCTTAGATTCAATCCTCTATTAGATGGAGGATGTTTTTACTGTCGTTTAATTGGACTGTAAACAGCTATGCAGTCAATACTGGTTTAAAATAAAAAGTATATATTTCGATAACTTTTTTTTACTTTTGTAATCGCGACTAGCAATTTGATGCAAATATCACTATTCACCTTGAATTGAACGTTAAGTCTAACACATAATTACTGAATAGACCCTAATAAAATTACGTGGATCTGATTACCGTTAAATACAACACTAACAGGATAGTTTTAAGTTGTAATAAAATTTATCGTCTTTAGTCATATTTTGAGATAAATTGTTTCTGTTCTATTGATCACCCGAAAGAGTAGAATCTGTGCATAACTAGACTATTGGATGCTAATAATAAAATGTTTAGTTTGACTTCTAAAATCAATAAAATATAAAGTGAAATAGTCTATTAGACCAATACCCTTTATGGTCGGAATTCACTAAGAAAGACGTGTAAAATATTTTAATCAAGAATTGAAGTCATACAGTTTTCTACGAATCTTGTAAGTAACATCTATTAGTTATCAACCCAACTGTAGATTTATTAAACTCACAAGGATTGTTACAGGTTATTCACTGAAATTTATGTATGAATGTAGTCCAAAAGAAAATTGATTTTTTTTTCTTTGTACTAGTAAGCTAGAAAATGACCATATCTAGACAACTAACAACAACAACGACTAGTATTTACGTAACTTATCGTTATTCAATATCTTTGTTATTTTTAGTGGCTTTATTCAATATTATATTTTTCATACAATAAATGATTCTCAGCACAGAGTATTTCAACAAGTTTCCTTTTTTTACTTCTTGGGCGATACTGACGATAAATATCGAATGATTGCCAGTTAGATGTTAACAGTTCAAGAATCGACATCTGAATGATGTATATTATTCTCGATGTATGTTGCCAGCAACCATTCTGTCTCTGATTAGGCTCTTTTATAAATTATACAAGGAAATGTAATAAGCTTTTCAGAGACGTACCTGAATAGGTTATGAGACTAATAGGCATAATGATGTGTTAAAATAAACAAGAAAGCAGATAACTTGTTGAAATAACCAGATGGCAGGAACAGGTAGCCCAGATATTCAAGCATGCCAGACGTAAAGCAACGGATACTATTTAGAGTTTGAATTTAAACAACATTGGTGTTGCAGACACATCTAGCTAGATAAATAGAAAATTACAAGTCTTGTATTCCCCTAACACCTACCATCCTCTATAAGATTCCAATTAATTATATTTCTGACATTCACAAGTAATCAAAATAAAGGATAAATGAAAAATAACTCATAATGTCCTGATATCAATGATACTGAAGATGATATTTTGGCGATAAAATAATCAGTAAATAATGTACAAGAAGATGATGATACTGGAGATAACATTCCCAAAATATGATGGTTTATAGAAGTTATATTTCTTTATTGAGCACAAAATTCTCAGCAAATTGTTCTCTATAACTTTACCTGAATGATTATCATTATACTTTTTAAAGTTTCTAATAGTTTTCTATGACTAAATGTCAATATTTCATTAATTAAAATAAAACCCGTTCAACTTTAATAATATAAAACGCACCCGATGTTTACGTTTCAACATTCCAGTATTAACTAATGATAATAGAAGAATCATTACTTATATGATGACGATGATAATGATGAATACCTGAATAGAAATTAATCTATGCGACATAATTTTAAAAATATCATCTAAATATAACCAGACAAATATGAGATTTGCCAAATACAACACCAGACTAATTAATTCTAAATATTAAAAATAAATAGCCGAAATAGAGCATGTTTACTGAACTGAAAATGTTGAAAATTGATCAATCTACCTAGTTAGAATGATAATATTTTTGGCTGTTCTTTCAACTAACCTCAATGTGTGTATATGTGCGCGTGCACAATAATAAATTATAAGTTTACTATTGAAGAAAAGTAGTTGTTTTGATATTGAAATAGATTACTGTTTACTTTTAAGCATCACAGCAGTTATTTCTTAGTGAATGTTATCTAACTATAACCTTTAGGAATTGATAATCTCTTACATGTGTTCTAATAAATATTTTTTGCGAAGGAATATTGTATTTAGATGAATAGGTTATCGAGAATAGTCTTGGTGTAAACATAGCTTTCTTTGCTACGAAGTCATTGAAAATCATAGAGAACTGAACAACTGTTCCAACTAATTCCGATACACCTCTGAAGCGTGAACGCATCACTTTTACACTAGAAAATTAATAATGTCTCACAAAATCGTAAATGGCGCTGTTCGACAATATTGTGGGTGAAATAGTCAAAGCCTATGGGAATGGATAAATTTTGTATTATGCAACCCATATACTGAAGTTTGACAAGTCGACCGTTAGATGCTAACTCGGGGGCTTAAAATTAATGCGCTGAGCAATCCCCGAATATCCGGAGTTCCACTCGTTGCAGAGTCTTATGCTTGCATTGCCAAGATTTAGCAACTAATTGGAATAAAATATCTCTCCAGTGCTATCTAGTCTACGCTGTTTTTCCAGTTGATCTCAACAAGTGCGAAAAAAACACTGCCACAAAATCGTAATATTTGAGTGCAGTTTATATCGGTTATTCCAAACAAATAAATAAGCAATATTGTTCATTTAATATCGCTATCTATACGACTGCTTTCATAAATTAATTAAAAAATTCAAGGGGTGAATAACCAGTCAAGAAATAAACAACATGTTACGGATTCTTCATAAGAGAGAAGCTTTGGAAGAGGTGAAAATTCTAATGTACCCGAGTAGCACCATCGACGAACGAAGAGAATAGGATGCAGACGTAAAGGCAAGGATTAAAAAAGTAAGGACAGTATTCAGATTTAGATGGTGGTTGGAGGTAGTCAACAGGAAATCCTGGACCCGGGTTTCGTGCTATTTGGCACTCGTCAGCAAGGTGTACCTGTAATCTTGAGGGAACTGGTGCTCCCTGGCGGATTCGATCTCGTGTCACCCAGCTTCACAGTCAGAGACGTTACCACTGAGCTATACGAGCCGTGACTATCCTCCTGTAGGACTGACATGTAATCACAATTGATTGATCACTGGGTGGTGATCAATGTCTATGTCATGCTTGTCTGGGTGACACGAGATCGAATCCGCCAGGGAGCACCAGTTCCCTCAATATTACAGGTACACCTTGCTGACGAGTGCCAAATAGCACGAAACCCGGGTCCAGGATTTCCTGTTGACTACCTCCAACCACCATCTAAATCTCAATACATAGTGCCCGCAGTGTCGAGTCGCCTAGACTGGTGGCCACATTGCAACACGATTGACAGCATTCGATCTGCACTAATAAGGACTAGACAAGCATGACATAGACATTGATCACCACCCAGTGATCAATCAATTGTGAAGGACAGTATTCCCACGGTTGAACAATATATGGAACTCAATAAAAATGTCTGTAACCCATCATTAATGTCACAATCTCAAACATCAACGTCAACACAGCTCTACTGTACAGAGATGAAACTTCCAGAACAAACACAACAATCATCAAAAATGTACACGTATTCATAAATAATTGTCTATTCAAGATACTCAATATCTGTTAGTCGAATATCATCAGCAACAACCTACTATGGGAGAGAACAAACAAACTTCCAGCTGAGGAGGAAATTAAGAAAACACGTTGGAAGTGGATAAGGCATACATTACGGAAATCACCACACTGCATCACGAGGCAAGCGCTAACTTAGAATCATGAAGAGAAACGTAAAAGTGGAAGGCTGAAGAACACACTGCATTGAGTATTGGAAGCAGATATGGAAAATATGAGTAGCAAGTGGAAACAACTTGAAAGTATTGTGGATGATAGAGTTGCATTTAGAATGCTGGTAAGCCGTTTATGGTCCTTGACGGGGTAACAGGCATAAGTAAGTAAGTTGAGGATTCTTAACTTCAAATGACTAGTAGTCGTCATGAAATATCAATAATGCACTTTATGATGTCTACTATATAAAATATATTTTAGACTTTATCTATTACGACCTACTGACTAACATCAAGTGAACAAGATATTTTCTCTAGTTTGAAATTTCGGCATTCTGAATTATCCATAATGAATAAAATCCAAGATAATAAGCTTTTTTGACGTTTAAATTAACATTAAGTTTTTCAGTCACAATACAATGACTGATATTTCACACACACACACACACACACACACACTGAATTTTATTTACAGATTCAACATTAATGGTAAACATTTGTTTTTAAGTTCAATTTACTCGACTCTAACAGCCAAATTTTGTTAATAGAACTTTAAAAGATTCTTATGGAACTAATTCTTTAAAAACCGATTATTCAACCGTAGTTAAATAGTTCAACCTAATGAAAACAGGGGGATTGAATGGTTCAGGCCAAAAATGTTCATCAGTATGTTGGAAATAATTAGCTGATCGTTCATCCAGTTCAAAAAATTTTTCTTTGTTCAGATTTAATTATCCTGATCAGATCGTATAAGTAACTTTTACTGTTCCAAGAATAACATTCATAAGCTGGAGATAATATCATATGATTTGATTACGAAATGTACCAATTAGTGTGAGTGATTTTTGTATAGATTCATTATTTGGCGGGTTTTTTCTTGATTGATGAACTCGTAAATGGGTTTTTTTCGAAAAACAACCGCAAACATAATTTCAGAAAAGTAGAATTTTAAACTCTCCAACAGCTTAGATGAAGTGAACATAAAGTCACTTGTAGCTAATTCCGTTTTGTTAATATAGTTAGTCACATTTACAAACACGAATATACTGGTCAAAATCTACGTACCATATCTACGTATATAATACCGTTGAGGAGGTTAATAAAATAATTTCTCTGGTTAATTTTGTTGATTGTTTGAGTTAATGGACAGAAATATCTCAACTCTGCTGTCAGGTTACTGATTTTCATTCGATGGTCCATTCAGTTGCACAGTCTAGTATTAAAAAAGAAATATTTAAATCCATAACATTTTCGCAACAAAGTTTTTATCTGAGTCTTTTAGAGGCTAAAGATCAAATCTCTTGAAAACCGTTAACTTCTTTAATCTCTTATGCACACAAACTATATGTATGTGCGTATAGAATATTAAATATTATGGATGAACTTAATATAACCAGTATTACCGATCAGTGTTATAAAGGAAATAAATTAAAAGAGATACAACTAATAGAAATCTTACAGCTACTGTTATAGTGTAACAAATAGGGTGTTAACATCCTGTCTTATTTTTAACCACAAGTTTTACATTTCATTTAATCCAAGCGAAATAATCTCCCATAATAATTAACATATATCAATTCATGTCTTATACCATAAAGATTCTATATTATTTCTACATTAATTATACTTATAATGATTTTACTATTGATACACTGTTTCCCCATACATGACCATAATAATAGTTGAACATTTGCATTGTATGAAAGCTGTCCACAATCGTCAACTAAACAGTCTTCTATCTTTATTGATTCGATTATCTTTTTTTCCTGCTACTTATCAAGGGACTGAAACTGATAAATGTTTTCAAATATTTACTTGCCTCAGCAGGAAATTTCTCTCTCTTCTATCACTAACAGTATTTTACAATTAGATTTTATTTACTTGGGTTTTCAGTTTTTTATCATTATCAATTCATTATAAGAATGTCAAATAAACACAAAAACATAATATCCTTTTATTCTGTAATCATTTAATATGATTATCTTTTCATTCATTTCTTATCAAAAAAGAGGTCATTTCTGTGCATTAGCTATATAGGAAGATTTTTTTCTCTTATTAAAAAAGTCATCCAACTTTCGAGATTATTGAATATTTCATGCTCAAGTTCAACTTTATCTGGTGTGTGTGGTATATATATTGTAATGTATCACTGTAATATTTAGTAGCCACCTCCTTGTCTACTACAATAATCAGTAATGAATATTGATTTATGTGAATATCAAAACAGTCATTTTATTATTTTGTCAAAACATCACTTTTAATGCATTAACAGTATTGTCAGTCATTCAGCTACATCGGTCCAGGTTCCCATATCTCATTAGCACAAGAAGATCAAGATCATAGAAGCAGAAACTTCAGTGGCAGTAATATATAAATGAAAGATTGTATATGAAAATAATACAGGAAGAAAGAATTAGTTCGTAAAAGGAAAAGTGTAAAGTAATTGTAGTCTCACGGTTTAGAGGAAGACAGAGAGTGTATACACCTACACCATTGTGATCGATTCTCAGTCATGTCACCAACAGTATCCAACAATTAGTTACGATAGTCGCGCAGAACCCAACAAAGTAGTCTGCATCTACTAACATGTTTCAGACCATCCGTCTCCAACACTAATCAGCATTTCGCGTCGTGGTAATAATTGTTCAGGTATACGTAACACGTAGCCCAGCCACCACAATCGATGAAGATTTACAACCTCATTAACTGATTTACCAGCATTCCCTAATACCCTGTGTCTAACCTCACTATTACTTATCCGGTGATCCCAACAGATGAGAGCAATATTTCTAAGATATCTGTGATCAAATATTAGTAACTTTTGAGTATTTTCTACTCTTAATGACCACATTTCGTAGCCGTAAAGTGAAACAGGACAAAATGTTCAGCAGTATTTTCGTCCTTCAATCGATAGACGGATATCTCGCCTTCGTCATAGTTGACGTAAGTTGACAAAAGTTAAATGAGCTTTCTGAATCTGAGTTCTAAAATCTGACGAATGGTGAATATGTGGTCGATGCAGTTACGACTAGGTCTGATTTTCTCGTGTTTGCAGTTCATGAGTCTTTTTTAGGCGCCCGATAATTATTGTAACTATTTATATATATCTTACAACTTAAAAGTTAGTTTCACATGATAGAAATTATACATATATTCAGCATATTTCAGTCATTGTATTTTAAACTTCAATTAACTAAATCAAATATACATTGATGTCATAATCACATCAACATGGACTTTAAATAGAATGGAATTCAACCATGTCGGAGGAAAGGTAAATATTATCAGTGGTAATCAATAATAACCGGAGAATATATTCAATTGATTGCATTTAGAAATTCAAAGACTTGAATCTTAGCTTAGATTGAAGGTTAAATATTCCCTTCCAAGCATGAAGATTTTGAATCTGATCACTATTAGTGTAGTAGATGGGCACTGCTGAGGATTTTCATGCTAAGAGAAAACATCTGTACAGTGATTTCCGGTTTTCAATAAATCTTCGAATAAAGTCATCCCTTGATGTAAAATGTACACTAGACGACCTCCACGAAGTTGATGTACTATGAAATACGAGTGTTAATATTAACGTGTATGTCTATATATATCATCATTCAACCTCTGTACTAGGATTCTGAACATTTTTAGTTTCCGGAGTTCTTTAGGAAAGCTGACAAAGTACAATGTTTTTATCTTGATTCGTTAATCGAATTTGCGTAAAGTTATTATTGTTTCAGATTACGCTGATGTTTAGAAAATCAATAATCATCGCGATAAAATAAAATCCAGTAAGATCTGACAAGACATAAATCCGCACCAGTTACTCGTTTCCTAAATGTAACCAAATATAATCATGATAACATAGTCACTAGTGATAAGGTATGCGAGAATTATATATCCAAACAAATATTTACCTATTCAATTCTGAAAACATTAAAAGCGAGTCATATTTACATCTGGTAATAAATCACAATCAATATTTTATTTTAGTTGTTAAACTGAATTGTTGAAAGTGTCTACCACCTAATTAAAATAGCATTTTTTTTAATTTGCTCAAAGTTATAGAATATGCTAATCTAGCAGTATATTTTCTCATATAACATTAACATCCGAGTTATAGTATTCATTAGCTAACATAATATGGTTCATTCACTATATTATTCATCATGAACTAACGCTAACTTGAGAACTATAAAAAACCCAGTACGTAGTGGATAGATATTTCATCTTAGTTTACATAATTTTATAACCTATAACCCCAAGCAGGGAGAAGATTGGGAGCTTCATTTCTAGCAGAGAATATGATATTTCAAAACTACTTAATCGAAACTCATTGACTGACAAATAGAATAATGACAATCAGTAAACTCTATAATTCAAGGCTTGAAACTCTACATTATAGGAATACAGCCAATAAAGCCCTTAAAAACCACATAACTATTCCAACTTTGCTTTCCAGCTCCATAGTATCATCAGAATATGCATTTACATAAATAACTCGCTTAACTCTAAGTTTAACATTTAATTCTTTTTTTTAGAGATATAATGTGGAAAAATTCATTGTTTCTGTCTACTTATTTAGGCATTCAAAAACTTCATTCGCATTTCTCAACACTTAAATAGGTGAATATATGTATATTAACTTATTGGTAAGAATCTAATCAGTTAAAAGAAAATCCCTTAACAAGATATCAATAATTCAATCTATATTGAATATGCTGACTAAAAAGAAGTAAAAGCAAGGAGAGTGAGGGTGATTAATTCATTTTTTAAGTTTGAGAGATGGGTTGGAAGAAAGAATGGAGAGAGGAAATAGGTTTTCCAAAAAAATGAATATAGCCTGTTTATATTGTAGGTCACTAAGTCAGATACACTCTAAAATTTAATGATTATAATCATCGTCATCATTATAGGTGACCGTTTGTCCTCAGGTTTAACCCTTGAATCTGTAGGACAAACATCTAGTTCACTAAATATTTATTAACGAGTAAGAAGCAAATAAACATTATCGAAATTAGTAATAATAAATAAGCTGGGAGTATTCAAGCAAAAAACTGTTCAGGTTATCGAATTTTCCATTAATTAACTACTATATGAATTGGTTATTGACCGATGAAGTATAATTCATGATAACTTCAAACAGATTTTGTAAGGTTGAACAAATATTATGGTTTATGCTGTGAAGAGTGTATTTTGTATTATAAATTAGCCTCCCCGGTCTTAAACCTAATAGAAATTCAAGTTACGTGAAGAGATAACTTTATATGAAGACTATAAGCTAAAAGAGACGAATCGATTCGCTTCTAACTACGAACTATCAAAAAATGGGAATTTTAACAACTACTGGTAAATATTGTACTCACGGGATAAGTTGGTGGCTACTATGAAATAGTGGACTAATGGATAAAAATCCTAATCAAATTTCAGTTTTATTGTAAACATCAAAACATCATTTAGAGTATAATCAGCTGAGATTTCTTCCTCAAACTAGATGAAGATAAATAGTTGAATTCTACTAATAACCACGATTCTAATTTTAATTACTGTATAAGTGTGAGCAGTATTGAAGCATGTATTCAAGAAACCTATATGCCTGCAGTGATTAATAACTCCTGCCACAAACATCAATAACTAAAGAATACAAACCTTCACAAAAATTGTTTACATCGTATAAATTGTTGGTTTTCGCGCTTAATATTCTGCGATATTGCGAGTAATCTGTTATAGGGGAACTAATATATGTCGTGAGGCACTTATCAATTAAAGACAGTGGAAGTTGGTCACGCAATATGGTGCATTGGTTGAAATTAAACATCAACACCATTGGTGCCGGCTCGATGGTCTAGAGGTCAAACATCTGAGCACGGGAACGAGGGCTCGCGTCGGAGGTCGTGGATGAGGACTGCCACAGAGGAATCTCAAACTAGGATAAAGAGCCGTCCGGTGCTTTCATATTTCCATTAGTGGTCTAACTTATATAGATTCATAATGTCTATGAAATTCAACAATCTCCACAACCCCTTACTGACAAGAATCTTTAGAAATTTCAGTCTCACTTCCTACGGAATAATTTAAAGTAGGCAAATGAATAGTCGTAATTTTCTAACTGAACTATTCTTTATATTGAAACAACGTAGATAATGAAATATATTCATCTAATCCCCGTTAAATTAAATGATATCTGCCCATCAATATGGTTTTCTATTCAATATATTCAACATTCGGATAGTAGTTGATGTTTCGATTAGAATGATTCGCATTTTTTTTAAAACCGTTCCACAATGCTGTTTCTATATGTTCTACTTACAAAAAAGAAGCCATAAGATTGTAGGAAAATTCGTTTATATAAAAATATCCTAATTGAATGAATAGATAATATATTTCCACAGATTTTTTCGTATCCTCTAAAAAGATTTCTGACCCATTAGTTTACTGTACATTTTTTCAGAAATATTCATTAGAAACAAGAAAAAGAGGAACTTGAATTTCTTCGAATTAATTTTATTGAAAATAGTTGTCTTCTACAACTTATTGAAAGAAATAATATGCACACTGGAAATTCATTCAACACCTTATGAATGTATCAAAAAAAGCATCAGTCAAATTTGGATTATGCGTTGTTTTAATAAATGAAAATGGGGAAATTCTATTGACCTGAAAATTTATAATCTTTTTAAATGATTGTATCAGAATGTTAAATGAGTATCGTGAAATAAAATGACTGGTATGTGAGCACTGGATAATTTATTGCTCACTCTCATCATCTTGTTACTTCTAGAAAATTTATTGCTTTTTAATCCTAATTCAATACATTGTATAGTCTACATATATTTATCCTTTGAACACACTAAACATGAAAACAAATAAGGTAGATCAGAAAAATGAACAGAACACTGAAAAACAAAACTTTCGTCTACAGTTCCATGAATATCATTAAACCCTTAATCAGTAAATGCTATTATCAAAATTCTAGAAGATCAAATAAGTGGACAGTATCCTGGTTGCTAGTGAACTGCTTTATGATGGAATCGCTGATCATTGATGAAAAATATGTGAATTATCGAGTTGATAATGTCAGTAACAAACCTGATGTTCACTAATAAAATTACGAACAATAATTACAATCTAACATATAATGACTGTAAGCCTCGAATAGTATCTGTTATCAAGTTTAATATGTTGAATGCTACTTACTTACGCCTGTTACCCCCACCCTCCCTTCAAGGAGCATAAACGGCTTACCAGCATTCTACATGCAACTCTATAATTGACAATCCTTCCAAGTTGTTTCCACTTGCTACTCATCCTTTCCATATCTGCTTCCAATACCCAATGCAGTGTGTTCTTCGGCCTTCCACTTTTACGTTCCCCTTCATGATTCTGAGTTAGCGCTTACCTCTAGATCCAGTGTGGTGATTTCCGTAATGTATACCTTATCCACTTCCAACGTGTTCCCTAATTTCCTCTTCAGCTTGAAGTTGGTTTGTTCTCTCCCATAGTAGGTTGTTGCTGATGGTATATTCTCAACATGTTCAAATACCAATAAGTTCTGAACAAGAAAAAAAAACAGATGTTCACAACTATCTTATCCACTATACTTCTCAAAATTCATGTCATTTCTAGTTTGTGATCAATCAGTTACTAAAAAAAACATCCAGAAATTACAAGAAGAAATATAAATTATAGAAATGACACTTTAAAATATTTATTTGTATAATTTAAAAAAATTTCATGTATTCTATCTCTATTAATGAATTAAACTATCTAGATCAGATTAATTAAGTCAAAATTTGATTCATTTAATCTCTTGTAATTATCATTTATAATTTATGTATTAAGGTCAATTTATTTTTTGTTCTATTACTCTTACTCAAGAATAAATGTTGATTCAAAGTTTTCAATTTATCTAGATAATATTAATTTTGCATTATGTTTACTTTCAATAATGAAACAATTTTAAGTATCTAGATTCAATAAAATTTACTATTTCCCAATTTTAATTTGTTTAAATTGATTCAATTGTTTATTGAATCTTTTCAAAATTTTGTTCCAATCAAACGTTCATATACCATAGTGATTAAAATAAAATGAATTCAAACATTTAAATAGTCATCATTCGAAATATTTAAATTTTAACTATTCAATATGTCACAATGAATTTAAACAACAACAAAAGCAACAACAAAAAAGGGTGAAAATATTTTTTGCTGTCTTCTATCAATTTAAACAAATTTATTTTTCAGTTCCTAATGGGTTTTTTTGTTTGTTTGAAATCGCACTTCATTATTATCTACTGAAATTCAAACAAAACTATCACTGTCATTGAAAATTTAAAAAAAAAGAAAAAGAAAAACGTTTTTACCGTTTTAGGTAAAATTTTATATGAGACATAGAGATTGTTTCATTGTGTTATTATACTGTACATTCATTCGAAATCATTTAAATCATTAGCTTATCCTATTTATGCTGTCAAAATCAGTAGAAATAGACAAGTTTATGTATTTATGTGTTGGTATATTATTAGTAGTGAACAGACAACTCATTGAGTAAGTTTTCTTGTGAATTAAATCAAATAAGTAATAACCATCACCACCATCATGAAATATAATACAGTCGGTTTTCATAATGTTTATGAATAAAAAGTATCATAGTATACTTTTTTTTTAACAAATGTTTCTAACACTGAATTTTTTCCGAAATTTGATTTACATTGACATCGTAAAAACAATGGAGCAGTGAGAACTTATGTATAGTCAGTGAAATATTATACTCCAAAATTTTACTGATTAACATAGGTTTTTTTTGTTTTTAAAAGTACATTCATATTTTGTGAACGCAAGTATGTTTTTTACATACAACATGAATTGGAAAGTGAATGGTTAAAGTTGTAAAAGTTTTCTAACCGCCATGAAACTGGTGGTCAGCAATCCATGACGAACGATTGATATTATTATTTAATGAAAATATATAGTTTCTAAGTTATACACTCTTGAAATGTTAATAGGCAAAGAAAGTGTGATCCAGTATAGCAACTTTTTTTTTTTTAATTTGTAAACATGAAACCTTATCTTGACTTGTTTATAGGGAAAAGTTTCATCTGTATTAAACAATTAGTCACATTAGAAGATATGCATCACCAAAATATAAACAATTTTCGTATTACCGTGATACACTTCAATTTATGTTTTTCATAAGCTAACAAAACAATCCCAAACATAGAAATATGAAATATATATTAGGTATAAATCATTGGAATTCCCTTGACTACACCAACCACTGTGTATCTGTGATTGACATTCCATGAATGAATTGTGTTTGTTTTTATTCTACTTGAATATTATGACTTTAAATAATAAACAACTGTATGTCAAAAAGAGTGAACAAATGTTTACACTGATTATAGAAGTTGTGCTTTGAATGTGATAACCACGGTCAGTTCCAGTTCAATGTTTATTTTATTTGTAATTTGCTGTTGTTGTTTTGATGATAAAAACTCAAAATGACGAGAAATGTCAATCATACAAACTATAACCGTACATAACATAAAAAAACCTAAGCTTTTTGAAGAAAATCGTGCTTTATTAAGTGTGTATCCACTTTATAGAAAACAGAAGTATGTTTTACATGAATATATCATCAATATTTATGAATGCGCATAGTCAGCCGGTTTTGACAATACACTCTTCAGTACAAAACGATGACTCCTGGTTAGTTGTATTTTGCGTAATGCATCTAGCCTTATGTGTTATTATCCCTATAAACTTTATTTCTGTTCACATACAATTCCTTTAAACATTAACGAACGATTATGCGCACAATATATTTGGCTGTTACAAAATTTACCAGTTAGAAGGATAGAGTAAACTAAATAAGTACCCTATACTATTTTGTAGTATTCTGACTTTGAACTCATATGACTGTATACATAAGATACACGATATGAAACAAATAATAGATTCAAATAGAAACATAACTAGGGTACTTGTAGTATAAAAAAAAAACGGAGTCACAGGTTCTCAGTTAATCCACTGCAATAGTTGAGTCAAATTAAAGCTTACAAATAGTATCATATTAAAATACAACAAAAGGATCGATAAATCAATTCATATTCAAAACTCTGTGTTTTGAAATGTGAAAAACAAAATGGCAGCTAAAGTTTTACATTTTGACTTATTCACATAGTCTTAACACTAGTGAATTAAATTTTTCACGAGTATGTCAATTAAATAAACTATAGAAAGATTTACATTTAAGCTTAAATTTCATGGTAATATATAAACAATACAATGCCAAATAAATAAAGATAAATGATGAAATACATCTTTTAACGATCCTTTCAAGTAGAAATAAATTTCACTGGTTGAACTCATGCGTCAATTGAAGCTAGACCACCATGGAAAACCTGGAATCACTGGATGGCTGTTTCGTCTTAATATGGGACCCCTCAGCAGTGCGCATTCACTATCTTGCTCCCCGAGAGATTTGAACCCAGGACCTATCAGTGTCGCGCCAGGCGCTCAACCAACTAAACCACTGAGCCGGCATCCAATGGTGTTAATGTAAGCTTCAACCAATCCACGAAGTTGCGCCACCGTACACCATTGTCTTCAGTGAGTTCCTATCTCACAACAGACCTGGTTAAACTCAACTGGTAACGACTTCTCAGATTTTCCATGGTGGTCTTGCTTCAATTGACTCATGATTTCAACCAGTGAAATTTCTAAAATCTCCACAAAACCCATTCTGAGAAATAAATTTCCAATACAATCTATGAACTCTCAAAACTTTTGACCCGTTTGACCTTGATCAGTATTACTTTTCTGTTTTAATTTTAAGAATACTGAACTTTCATTTTCTTGATAATTATTTTCTTCGTTTTTTTCTCACTATTATCACAGGTAATTATGCTCTTTACCCAATTATTCTTGTTTATATTTCACAAGTTAAATTCAGTTTTCTGTTTCCATTTCAGGGCCATCACAAAGCAAATGCACTCAACCACAATCTTGTTGTATTGCTCACTTGTTTACTCATTATTCAAAGTAGGTTAGATGTTTGAAAAAATAGACTTTATATATTATCGATATTTTTGTTTTAACTTACATTGTCACCAGTAACGAACGATTTTATTTGTTTATCTATACAATGCCATTAAATGTGAAGATATCATTATCTACAAGTTTTTCTTCAGTACGAATATTACTTATGAATACATAAGAATGGTGAAGCTGAGTAATGATGGTTTTATAGAACTTATTTATGAACCTCACAATGTGCTACAAGGTTCTAAGAGTATCGATTAGTGAATAGAACGCAAAAGGTACTCCATAAAGTCGAAAAAGCGGTTAATGATGGAGAGTTTTAATTTTCATGTACATGGAAAGCATTAAATTCCTCAAAATCTGTGAAAGTATACTATACTGATTACAGTAGACTATTAGATTGCAGTTTGTTCGTCTAGATGTTACGTCTTAGCTTTGAAACCTGAAGGGTCACAGTTCTCAACAATTTAAGCTCATGAATATGTGATGGTGAGTTATTCCTTTACTTGTTTTTCAATGATTCTATTGTTGATAATAGATTGTGGCCAAAACGTCTTCAAACTAATTCAATTACAAGAAATAGACAAGAATCAAATATGACATGAGTAGTCCTAATATATTTTTTTATTAAAAAACACTGAATCATGAAAACAAGTAGGACGAAAATATTATGTTTTAAAGGGAAATACATAGTGAAGTCTAAACTGAAAGCATTTACTTTGGCGCGAAATTCATTCATCCTCATGACTCAATAGAATTTTATCATTAAAGCTGATTGGTTCGTGCAAAAAACCTAGCTGTAGTTTCTAATCCTAACATTCAACTGCAAATTCTAATCCTAATTCCTCATAATAATTTACAACGCTCTTTTGATCCTAGTGAGTAGTGGGCATTTTCAAGGTCGCTTAAACATCGCTCAAGAGTCGTCCATAGGCTATAATCTCACCATTTTGGAGATAAATGTGAGAACTGTTCATTTGAATAATTCAATGTTTATTTAAATCTAAATGGTTTTGTGAGAATTTCATAAACTTTTAAATTAATATTTCACCACTAGCAATTTTTATTCATGTACCATCATAAAACAAGATGAATTGAATGCTTTATTTGTCTTGAGGTAAGACTAACCGAGATACGAATATATATATATATATATATATATATATATCTTAGTATTAGTTGAGGAAGTTATTGACTAATGATCTGAGCCATATTGGTAGTTGTAGACTACCTAGTGTTTATTTTATGCTTGAGAGTGATAAGTCTTGCGGATTGAACGCTATATTCGTTTCCTAAGGTATTCTGTAACCCCCAAGCTAAAACTATACAGCAACCTGAACACGAGAGAGAAGACGCAAAGTATGCGAGAAGTAATTTACTCCAAGGTTCATTTTAATACAGAAAATATAGGGTTTTTATAATATTTTTAAATGTCCTTGGGTTGCTCGAAGATTCTGAAATGCTACTAAACATAGTCGCAGTATAGCGATCAGCTAATCAGAACCTCTACATGTAACGTCTCAATTCCTTGATATTTTTAGCTAAAACTTCAAGTGAACGCTGATTGGATGGAACGCTTTTAAGTGTTTCCTGATCCTTGCTTGTCTTTTGTAAGAAGTTTTCTGGATCACTCCAACAGAGAGGATTATTCGCTTATCAATCTTAACTGTTTTTATATGAGCGCATATGTGTGTGTACACTTCTTATCCTATTCATCACATGTCTGTAACTTATTTTTGTGTGACCATAAATATTGATTAATGCTTGACTAATTGGAGTTGGTTTATCCGCCATCTCCACTGCGCGTCGTTTTGCTCCTCTCTATTCCATTCGCTTTATATACAAAATATATGTATTCAAAAGTTCATTCTGGCATTTGACTTATTTAATTCCGTTATTGACTAACGCGATTTAAGTCGATGAAATAAACGAGGATTGGCGACATATAAATTTCAATAACAATCATTCATATGATCTACTTGAATTTAGAACTCGAGCCACTAAAGTGGAGAGCCTGTCGACAACATCGTCTGTCTAAATGACAACAAAATAAAGGGCCCCACTAAAAACTGATTATTGTAAATTATACAACCATAACACTTGATTAAGTTCTTTCTTTTTTTGTACATAATTTATCCCATCTGAATGTAATCAGATAGATACTAAATATCTTTCTAACTAGTTAATCGCATAAATGTTTGTCTCTGTGCTCAAAAATATTTAATTATATGTATAATCAACCGTTTATCAATTCTTATTTAATATCCATACTTTTTTCAATTATTTCTTATTAATTTAGATACAATACAAGCGTCAAAACAGTTCTTCTATATAGAGCAGAAACGTGGAGAACTACGAAAGCCATCATCTAGAAGATACAAGTATTAATTAACAGCTGTCTACTAAAAGCACTTCGGATCTGTTAGGCAGGCACTAACAGCACTAACCTGTTATGGAAGCAAACAAAGCAGATCTCAGTGGAGGAAGAAATTAGGAAGAAGTGCTGGAAGTGAATAGAACGCACATTGAAGAAAGCACCCAACTGTGTCACAAGGCAAGCCCCCACTTGGAATCCTTAAGGCCAAAGGAGAAGAAGAAGACCAAAGAATACATTACGCCAAGAAATGGAGACAGATATGAGAAAAATGAACATGTATTAGACAGAACTCGAAATAAAGGCTAAGGACAGAGTGGGTTGGAGAATGCTGATCAGCGTCTTATGCTCCATTGGGAGTAACAGGCATAAGTAAGTGAGTACTTTAGATACAATTTACAATCAACCATAAAATGCATTAAACTAATACTTTTTTTTAAATTGTGTGATGAAATTAGTTGACACCAATTTTTTTCTTTTTAAATAAATGAAATTCATAAGTAAATAAATAAAATATTTATTTAGTTAGTTAATTATTTACATTGTTCTAGAAAAGTTGTTTGTACAAACAAGGCAAAACAAAATGAGACTTTCATTAATTAATTAATTAATCAATAAAGTGTAATTTGTTATTTAATTTATTCCTTCTTACAAAAAATGATAATTTCTATTTTGTTAGGAATGAAATCATTCATCATCAGAAATGTGTTTATTATTCTTTTTTGCTTTAAAATATATTTCTTTAAATTATATTCTATTAAATTGTTTATTATTAAATAAAAACTAAATATAAACATTAAAACTTGTAATGTGTCCTTCATGTTTCCTTTTTGATATAAATAAACAAACATTGATCATCTAAGCAATCATGACTATAGATAAAAAGTAAGATTGCAACAATTTGAAAAATAAACATAAAAACATCATTAGAAAAACAGAATGTTTGATTCAATGTATATACGTATGTGAATTTGTGTTTGTATGATAGTGAAAATAGAAGAAAGGCAATTGATCAAAGAGAAGAAAGTCAATGAAAAAATGTTTAATTGTATGTACAGAAACTAGAAGAGTTAATCTTTTACAAATAAAAGGATTTATAAATGGAATGAATAAATAATTTGGTTAATATATATGTACACAAGTATATTTCTATAAGATATGTACGAATATACATATAAGCAATGGTAATTTCTTTATAAAAATGACTAAAAAAAAATAGATTTCCATACAAATCACATCATACTGAAATTGATAATTTACTTTTTATTAAATCGTCTGTAATAATAATAATAATAATAATAATAATATACACCTATAAAAGATTTGATTTAATCTTTTCATGATTTATATTGATAAAATTATTTTATCGCCATAGTAACTAATTTATTTTAAAATTTTAATCGTCAATTTATTCTTACATACAATAACCTCCTTTTTTTTCTCCTCATGTATATGATCTTTTTTTTAAATGATCTCAGATTTGTTTTTGAATATTTATTAAAAATGTAAGTACATTCGTTAAATCCATTACAGCATGTAAATCAGTTAAAAAAAATCTTAACTTTTTCACTGTTAGACTATAATGTGTATTCAATAATTTCCATTCTTTATTATTATTATTATATGGTTGATGTTGAGTTATATTTCTTTGGTTACTATTTACAAAATTTAATGATGATGATGATGATGATGATGAAGTGAATGGATAATAATTAGTATCTTTAATTTGATTTATATATTGTTTTGATGAAAGATCATGATTAATCATATGTTTAGATGTTGTTTCATATTGTTGCGATGGATTTATATATTCCATATAAACAAGAAAAAATATTCCATTTTTTTGACTACCATATGCTATAATATTTTTATATAATATTGATTTTAAACAATAAATTTGATTTGATCCTAATAGATTTATTTGATTTAATATTTCTAAATTTGTTAATTGAAATGTACCACATGTTAATAAATTAATTTTATCATCTTGTGGTACAATCCATATTAATTGATTATTATGTATTGATATTAAATTATGAACACGAGCAATATATGCTGAACATGAAAATCGATAAGGATATAAACGTTTTAAATGTTTTAAATAATTAAAACATGCATAAAATGTAGCTAAATCTATTTGATTTTCATAATCTTGTTTATGATCATTATTATTATCATTTTTATTATTTGTATTGAAATGAAATTTTGAATTGAATGAACATTTGGTTAATTTTGTCCAACGATCTAATATAATTAATTTGATCTGTATAAATGATTGTGAATCAGTTGGATCATTATTATTATTATTATTATTATTATTATTATTACAAGATAGCCAATGAATAGGAAAATAACTTTTTAATAATTCAGTAATTGTTATTTGTTCATGACGTTTTTGTAATTCAGAATAATCATAATAATCAGCACGACATAAATAAACAATTAAATCAATAAAATCAATACCCCGTATTGGTATTTGATAATTATTTGCTAAAATATTTGCATGTAATTGATGTACTATAAAATTTAATAAAAATATATTTGATTTATTTAATATTAAATGACGTAGAATTTTCCATGTAAATGTTTGTACTTTAAATAATAGTTTAATTGAAATTTGATCAATTCTAATTGAATTGATTTGTTGTTGTGGTGGTTGTTTTGATTGATTATTAGTTAATAAATATTCTAATGTAAATTGTTCATATATAGAAATGATATCACATATTTTCCATTGTGGATTTAAATAAATATGTTTTGATTCTATAACTGATTCACCTAAACATAAATATATACCAAATAAAATTGTATGTTTACAACTGATTTCATGAAATCCAAGTTTTTCAATAATTTGCATTTGTAAATCTTGTATTGTAGAACTACCATGAAAGTTGACCACTTCATAATTTGATCCAAATGGTAAGTAAATTGGTAATGAGAAAGGATATACATGAATGTAAGGATTACGAATGGATATAGTGAATACTTCTAAAACTGATGGATATTGATCGCGACCACCATATAGTTTAGTTCGGTTTAATGTATCATGACAAAATGCTGCATAGCCAGCAATTTCTGTGAAATATCTAATTTTCAATTGTACACCTTCTGATTTCCCTTTCTCGTATGGATCAATTTCATTGGATAATCCTGTTGATGAAATTAAACGTATTGGATCCATGTATAACTTGAAAACTTGTTGAAGACATTCTACAACTGGATCGGATGGTAACATAAATGTTAAAAATAAACATAAACATTCCCAGATTGCTATAGAAGGCCACCAATGTTCTGGTTTCCGATTATGATTCAAATTTGTTAATGGTATAATCAACTTAGCTATCGGTGATAATGTTAATTGAGTTATAACTTCAGGTAATGATTGTTTATATCGATTCCCAATTTGAAGATAAAAAGTACTCTCTTCATTCTGTTTAAAATGATTACAATATTTCAAATGACTAGTGATAAAGTTTGATTCATCTGTTAATTCTTGACTTTTAGTACATGTAAGTATTGCAAAAGTACGTTTTATAATTTTATTTTTAAATAAAACTATATATGCATCTTTTGGTATTTGTTTTGTATGTATACCAGCAAAAATTACCTGTTTAATTAATTGTAAATAAAGTTCATCTTTTAATATGGGATATTTTAAACAAAAATATACTATTTGTTTCATAATTAAATATTTTAATGTTAACCATTGTGAACTATTAATTAAACAGTTTAATGGTATTTCTATAGAATGTAAATTTGAATTGTCAATTAAATCAATTTGTGGGTGACAAAGAAATAGTAAATGATTAAATAATCGTAAACTAATCTCGGTGTATTCAATTGATATGGTTTTTGAAATAGGTTCTTTAATTGAAACAATAGAATGATATAAATTATTTATATGTGATGAATTAACTAGTTGTTTCCATATTTCTCGAATATTTTCAAATAATTTACTGGATGGTGATGTTGATGATGATAACGGTGACTTTTGTATGTCATTAGAGTCAATAATTGTAGGAGAATGTAACGTTGCCCGAATTAGACTATCTCTCCACTGTTCACATTCTTCAACTGTAGGACATAATAAATAAATAGGTTCATGATCTGGTGTCCATATTTTAATTGTCTGTTGTCGTTCTTGATTTAATTTTGAACAATTTAAACTAATCAAAAGGGAATCTGAATCTGAACTGGATGTAAGTAATTGACCGAAATCATGAAAATCTGTGGATATATTGCATGGTTTATTTGTTCTTTGTGTTACTCCGCTTTCTAGGCTAGATGTTTGATTGCCAATTAAATGTATGTATGAATTTTTCAAATTTTTACAACCAACTGGAACTATACTCTGTGGACTTAATGAATAAATCAAATAGAAACCGGCTAGACGACACCAAAACCATGCAATCTGACCTTTTCTCACACGTTTCAACCAACCCTCTTTAATAATTTGTGATTTATATTTATTCAATATCTGTTCAGCTTCATTGATTCGAAGCATATTTTTTATCAAACTTAACCACTTTGTTGTTTCCTGGCTAGTTACACCACGTAGTCGATACACTTTCTTATTATGTAATATCAATTCAAAATATTTTTCTACACGAATTTTGGGCATACTTTCAATATGTGTAAATTTACGTGAAACTGGTGCACTAACATTTGGACGTGTTTCTATATTATTACGTGTAGTCGATACTGTCGCTGTTGTTGCTGATCCAGATGATAATAATAATAATGAATCATTCTTAGGTAAACTTGAACACATCAATTGATTTATTGATGTTGACATATTCGTTGGACGACGTACATTATAAATATCAGTATATAGAATAACTTTTTTCGGTTGATTGATTGTTGTAGATTGATTCAATGTAATGATTGGTTGACATTGATGAAGAAATAAACCTTTCAATGTAAGTATACACCAATAATGATGCCATATTTTTAAATGATTATTTAATTTTAATAAAACACCAGAATAATTTTCACAAATTGTTAATTTATTTTCATCATTTGAAATTGATAAATTATTAAATAAATTTGATTGTTTTAATAAATTTATTTGATAAGTTTCAAATGTATTTGATTTTAAATTATATAAATCATTTGATAAATTTTCATATTGTTTTATTGATTTTATTGATAATGAATCAATTGTTTTGTTTAAATTTATTGTTAAATATTGATTTAAATCAATAGTTTGATGTATACTTGATTCAGAATTCGTTTCACTTGATTGATCATAATTGATTGTAGTATAATCATTGGTATGTTTTATTAATATAGGCATTAAATGAATTAAATTTAATTGAATATTTTGTAATAAATAAGCAATACCTGAAATACATGTAAATACTTCAATTGATTTAATACATTTTGAAAGATATTTTAAAGCAAATTGATTTTTTTCATTAGCTAATAAATAATTTAAATCAATACAAAATAATGTTTCTAAATTAGTATTTAAAAAATCATTTATTGATCCTATAGTTAATTGTGTATAGGGTAATTGATTTTCTGATGATAATGATGATGACTTAATCATTATTTGTTTATAAGATAAACTATTAACTGGGACATTATATATTGATTGATTTATATTTGAAGAGATATTATATTTTGTAGATTGTGCATTTTGTTGTATTGATTTTTTTAAATGTGATATTACACTATATTTCATTGATTGATTATCATTTAAACTAGTTGTTTCAATATTTTTAATATGAGATAATGAATTGAATAAATTATCTTCAATTTTTTCAGTTTGATTAATTGAACTACTTGTATCACTGAATCGTATATATTCTTTTGGTTCATATAAGTGTTTTCTTGATATGTGAATTTTTGGTGGACCATTAATCAGGTTATTTTTGTTTACAGAAATCATATTGTTTTTATTCTGTGATTGTGGTGTATTTGAATTAAAAGTAGTTGGATTGAAAACTTCAGAAATATCAGATCCCCTCTTGTTTGAATTATTTAGTTGTTGAATACTTTTACGTATTCCACCTGAATGTAATGTAGAAATAATGGTTGAATCAATTATTTTATTGATTTTTGAAGAGAGTTTTGATGTCGTTGTATAATTTTTTACTGATTTTAAAAAATCACTTTTAGACATCCAATTTTTTGAGGTAACTGGTGAAACTGGTAAGGATGTAGACTGATTATGAATGTTATTATAATAATTTAAGTTAATCACTTGTTCATTATCATGTATTCTGTTGTTGTTGATTATCAAAGAATCACTTGATGAGTTATACGACTCGACAGAGAGTGAACTAGATAATCTTTCGTTACGTGTCACGATAACTCGTTTCATACGAGATGATAATGTTCTTCGTTGAATGCCAGATTTCGGTGATGGACTAGTCGATGATGAGCTAGTATTATAGTAACTTTCACTATTGTTATCATTATCATCATAATGTACTCTTTCATCCGGTCTGTAAATCATTAATTCCTCAGGTGAAAGTGATGAACATTCTTTAGGTTGTTTTATTTCTTTCCCAAATTTCATAAATGATTGCCGATTATCAGCTTCATTTTGATTTGTCATGCTATGTTTTCTATGTGTTGATTGTTCAGTGATTATTTGATTTGCGTTACACTTATTATCATGAGTTACTGTTTTTTGTTCAGTGTAAAATAATTCTGATAAATCTGTATCATTTACATCATTTACAAGATTTTTATTTAAACATATATCATCATAAGCATCGGATAAGCTTGAATATTCACCTAAACTAAATCCACTTAATGATTCAAGTAAACTTCTATCTGTCAAATCATCATAACAAGCGATTGGTGCATGTTTCAATAATGATTTCTCATCATACCGATGAACATAACCTTTCTCTTCAACTAATAATTGTTCATTCTGATTAACACATGAAAATGATTGATTTTGTTGTTGTTCTACACCTTTGTTTTCATTATTTAAATGTTCATTTTTATTAATAGTTTGATCTGTTGTTAACCGTTTAAGAATATGAGTCAATTGATGTTCAAGACTAATTTTCTCTTTTTCTAATCTTTGATTACGTACTTCTAATTGATGAAGATGAGCAACCATTGCAGCATTTAAACTTTTATTCCTATTATGTTCTATTTTAGAAGGAACAATATTATATGTTGTATTAATTCTACCATATTCCATTGTACAACCATTTGTTGTTGCAGTCGTTATATGAATACGTTGTAAATTATGATCCAATGAAGATATAATAGGAGTTGATAAAATTTTCGAATGTAATAAATCATGTTGACAAGTGTCATTATTATTATTATTAGATTGTGAATAATTTGCAGACATTCGTTTTTTGTTCAATGTCAAACTATACTAATTCATTATTATTATCAACTTTTTTTTTAAAATAGAAAATAGAAATGTATTTTTATACATCGGTATCCTTTTTTGTTCATTAGTTTATATGTCATGTATATTTATGTATGTATTATATACATTATATATATATATCTATACATATATATGATAAATATCCACTGATTACTTATATTTAATTAAAAATCCATTTTCCAAGAAGATATTTTCATGGAATCCCTTATAGTCTTCATCATATTTTGTCATTTTATAAAACAGGAGATATTATTATAATTATGTATTGAACTATGATGTTTGTGTGTTTTATGTTTAGTTTTCTTTTTTGATAAAAGAGAAATAATATCCGTTTCATAAAAACTAAGGTCATCAATGAAACGATGAAAATTATATATGCACCTTTATCTGTATGTATCATTATTATTTTACAACATTTACAAAAAAAAAATTACAGACACACATATTGATACATGTGTTTGATGATGTGACATTTCTCTAATAGAAGCAGACAAAGTATAACCAGAGATGGATGAACAAACATACATTTCTATATATACATATATATGCACACTTATAATATATAGGGTTCGCTTTAAACAAACTAGCCAAACATAAATGAAGAAGAGGTAGACAGGTCATATTTAATATTAGATTATACTTCACATTTGTGTAGAGTGACAAACACATTTTTATTTTGGTCATTTGTTGGGGAGCGCCTAATTTCTGTGATTATTATAGACATATTTAACGAAACTATCATCATACAAAAATCTATTGTGATGTAAAAATGTGGCATAGGAAAACATATTTATCTGACAAGAATTGTTTAGCATTAAATTTGACACTTCGTTTACTGAATCAAACGATTTTTTTTAAAGTAATGTTTAAGGATTAATTCATTATTAAATGGTGGTTGAAGGTAGTTGACAGGAAATCCTGGACCTGAGTTTCGTGCTACTTGGTACTCGTCAGCAAAGTGTACCTGTAATCTTGAGGAAACTGGTGCTCCTTGGCGGATTCAATCCTGTGTCACCCAGCTTCACAGTCAGAGACGTTAACACTGAGTTATCCGGGCTGCGACTGACCTCCTGTAGGACTGAGATGTAATCACAATTGATTGTTTACTGTGTGGTGATCAATGTCACGTGTGTCAAGTCCTTATTTAGTGCAGATCGAATACTATCGACCATGTTGCAATGTGGCCACCAGTCTAGGTGACTCAACACTGCGTGCACTATATATTGAGATTAGATGGTGGTTGGAGGTAGTCGACAGGAAACACTGGACCCGGGTTTCGTGCATTCGATCTGCACTAAATAAGTACTTGACACACATGACATTGATCACCACCCAGTGATCAATAAATTGTGATTAATTCATTATACTTATAATAAATCTGTTCTTTATTTGATTCATGAATGGTGTTACATTTGCTTTACCCGTAGCAGGAATATGTTCCATTAGTTGTAAGCTGAAGAGATATTTTCAGTGATAATTTTATCAACTTTGGCAGCTATAATTAAAATTGTGCCTAACTGTTACGACTGACACTGATTTGTTTGTTCGAACTTGAGAGCGACATAAAGATTTTTAATATAACTTTGGATACAAGTTGATTTCTATGCAGTCCTTTATAAAATCAACATTTGTCATCGCCTCACTGAGCCTCGCGCTGTACTTCAGATACTCGTTGAGAACCTTTAACTCAAATGTTTGCTCAGAACGTTTCAATATAGTGAAAATTCCCATTTTGCCATTTGGTAAATAAAGAAGGAACGAATTGAGCGTATTACAGAACATCATCCGTCATGGTTAATCAAAGGACAGGTAAAAGTGATTAAAAGTTATATTCTCTCTCACTTGGTTGACACAGGTCATCAAGTTGAATTGAATAAAACTTTTAAGGTTATCTACAATATCCCATCAAATTTGCTACATGGTTTACGAGTGCGCCTCTTGCACATTGCAGAAGCCATCGCAATCCACGTTCACAAACCTGACCTTTGCATTCAAAAGAGATTCGTACAACCACTTTCTCTGCCCTGGCCATCAATATAATATTTCCTTCAAAAGAACTATTCTTCATACTTCTTCCAGTTTCTTTTTTAACTTGTAATTTTGTTTCTGTTACTTTATAACTTCTAAACATTCATCTCTTGATTCTTACGCAACTACTATCCTATTGACCATCCAGTAAAAAAATATGTTCCTTCTCTTTTCATATATTACGCAACGTAGCAACTTCTTGATTAAATAATTACTTTGAATATTAATAATCCTCTTTCTTCCAACTACTCAAACTTAATTTAAATGTCATTATGTAATTATTACGTAATGTATCCACTCGATGAGTATTATATCATTATCGTAAATTAAATATATATTAGTGTAGAGCCATGATGAAAAACTAGTTGAAAAAATTTCTTCGCTCAATTCGTTCCTTCTTTATTTACCAAATGGCAAAATGGGAATTCTCACTATAATGATTTGTTTGTATTAATGATATAGCCTTCAGACTGATTTGACGTGGCTTAACGGAGATCGAAAAGGCGGATGAAAAGTGATCTGATTTAACATTAAAAAAAGATCAAGACTAATATTTGTACTTCTTATTCATATTGATTCATAGTTACATTTTAAATAAATCCAATTGAGTTGTACTTGACGCTGATTAATCAATAATTCAGTGTATGAATACAACATAAGAATACCATAAGATTTAAACGCTACAACCAACAAATGTAAATAGTTCGCTGTTATGGAAGCTGTTTTTTGTAGTTTGGTTAGATGAAATTATTGATTGTTTAAATCGGTGAAGAGAATGTTAATCAATAGATGAACTCAATGTTACTCATGAAACCATATTGCTAACTAGAGGCCCAGAATGATGAGAAGTCAAGACAAGATCACTGGCCAGATAAGGTTTTTCATGCAGTAAAGTAATATGCTCATGTACAAAAATTTACACAAAATAATCATTATAAAATATCACAGGAGATTTGAGGAAATTAGCTTGTATGAAGCCAGAACAAACATTGATGCAGAATAATGTGAATTCATTATATTTTATGGTTTTTCATCAGCTACTTACAACCATATATGTGTTTAAAATTAGTAATGAGGTAAGATATAATGTGAAACAATTGCCTTTGTCATTCTAAGTCTTTCCGTTCATCGACGTCGATTGTTTCACATTATATCTTACCTCAATATTAATTTTAAACACATATGTGGTAGTAAGCAGCTGATGAAAAACCATGACATATAATGAATTCACATTATTCTGCATCAGTGTTTGTTCTGGCTTTATTCATTTTCATAAAGGGAACCAATTGTATGAAATTAGCTTTCCGGTCAATCATTCTTCAATAATTTAAAATATGACTGTTGAACCTAATCCTTGGACACCATATCACCTCTCCAATGAAAGAAATGATGTGGGATCCCATTGTGGCAACAATGGTGAGATGATACTATTGCTTTCCTTCGTATATTCTTTAATTTCATTGCAAAAAATGTTATATAGATACTACATTCAACAATGGTAATATTTAAAATTACTGTGGTTTGGAGAAATCTGTCCTCGTTCAATGGTTTCCTAGTCGGTACAAAATTTCGAAAAGATACATGTATACACATTTCCGGAAATTACATGTATTCTGTGATGAAGTTTTATATCTGCTATAACTGTGACGGCAGCAGATTAGAGGGTAGCGAATTATCGATCGGACCAAAGACGCGCAAACACGTAGAACGGCCTAGGGTTCTGATTGGTCCCGCACCCCTGCCTAGCCCAGACAGTTGAGTCCAGAACTGTTGTGGATGCAAAAGAATAGACCAATAATTATCATGTTAAGTCTAATGGTGTCCTTGGACTTTAAATGGACATTTCCTACTGGTCGATATCTGTCCACTTGTTGAATATTGTACAAAATGTTGTTTTCTATTTTTATGGTACGATGTGGTATGTTTGCTTAGTATATAAATAGAGTATGTCTGAAATACAATGATTCATATCTCAGAGGCTGAGATTTGTGTTCTGGACTCAACTGGCTGGGATAGACAGGGAATCGTAACTCTAGGTCGTCCATTACGTTCGTACGTGTTTACGTGTCACTGTGACCGATCAATAAAAAGCTGCTTAATAAAACCTGCAGTCTCACCCGTCACAACAATTGGCGACGGGGTGGAGAAAAGAAATATTGAACCCTGTAATTGTTCCGACCAATCAGCATCCAGATTGTCATCAGCGTCCTTGAGCAACATTGGTCATTATCCCTACAGTTAATTTTCATTGCTGGTGTTGAAAAAAAAGACTACCTTTTCCGATCAATTACAGCTTCTACTTGAGCAACAACAGCAGTGCTTCAAAAATAGCCAGTTAAATTTTTTGGAAAATTTACGCACACGGTTGATAAATCTCCCATGTTTCGGAGATGCAACAGAAGTTGGCAAGTTTATTTCTCATCTGCAGACTGAGCTGGAAAACAACTGCAGAACATATGAAGCTGTATATAAAAACCTCTGTGAATCCCGGACAACCAGTGGTGTAAACGAGACAGTTATTCATGACTCGCCCAGTTGTCCAGAAATGTCAGATTCAGAAGCATACCCTGTCGTGGGTTCAAATCTCACTGTACCTGAAACATGTGAGGTATCCAGCTCACAAGAAGAACCCTTCGTACTAGAAAATGAGTCCTATGGATCAAACAATGGTCAAGAATTTAATACAAATTTCGAAGATGCTGTTTATTTTAGTGACCTATTATCCACTGATGGAATCTTGAAGAGGTCTGATGAATGTTTCACAAGAATCAAACCTTAATGACCTCATGTCTGGTGTTGCTAATCCTCATAATCTAGTCAGTTTTAGTGAAGTCTCTACTCAATGCGCGAAATATGCTTTAAATAGAATCAGACTAACTGTTACTTGGGTATATGAGGACCCAACATTATTTCGTGGGGGAGGATGAACCCAGAAAATTTCAAAATCCGGATATCAACTCTGGATCTTCAAAAAAAAGGGAGGTGTTGTGGATGCAAAAGGATAGACCAATAATTATCATGTTAAGTCTAATGGTGTCCTTGGACTTTAAATGGACATTTCCTACTGGTCGATATCTGTCCACTTGTTGAATATTGTACAAAATGTTGTTTTCTATTTTTATGGTACGATGTGGTATGTTTGCTTAGTATATAAATAGAGTATGTCTGAAATACAATGATTCATATCTCAGAGGCTGAGATTTGTGTTCTGGACTCAACTGGCTGGGATAGACAGGGAATCGTAACTCTAGGTCGTCCATTACGTTCGTACGTGTTTACGTGTCACTGTGACCGATCAATAAAAAGCTGCTTAATAAAACCTGCAGTCTCACCCGTCACAACAATTGGCGACGGGGTGGAGAAAAGAAATATTGAACCCTGTAATTGTTCCGACCAATCAGCATCCAGATTGTCATCAGCGTCCTTGAGCAACATTGGTCATTATCCCTACAGTTAATTTTCATTGCTGGTGTTGAAAAAAAAGACTACCTTTTCCGATCAATTACAGCTTCTACTTGAGCAACAACAGCAGTGCTTCAAAAATAGCCAGTTAAATTTTTTGGAAAATTTACGCACACGGTTGATAAATCTTCCATGTTTCGGAGATGCAACAGAAGTTGGCAAGTTTATTTCTCATCTGCAGACTGAGCTGGAAAACAACTGCAGAACATATGAAGCTGTATATAAAAACCTCTGTGAATCCCGGACAACCAGTGGTGTAAACGAGACAGTTATTCATGACTCGCCCAGTTGTCCAGAAATGTCAGATTCAGAAGCATACCCTGTCGTGGGTTCAAATCTCACTGTACCTGAAACATGTGAGGTATCCAGCTCACAAGAAGAACCCTTCGTACTAGAAAATGAGTCCTATGGATCAAACAATGGTCAAGAATTTAATACAAATTTCGAAGATGCTGTTTATTTTAGTGACCTATTATCCACTGATGGAATCTTGAAGAGGTCTGATGAATGTTTCACAAGAATCAAACCTTAATGACCTCATGTCTGGTGTTGCTAATCCTCATAATCTAGTCAGTTTTAGTGAAGTCTCTACTCAATGCGCGAAATATGCTTTAAATAGAATCAGACTAACTGTTACTTGGGTATATGAGGACCCAACATTATTTCGTGGGGGAGGATGAACCCAGAAAATTTCAAAATCCGGATATCAACTCTGGATCTTCAAAAAAAAGGGAGGTGTTGTGGATGCAAAAGGATAGACCAATAATTATCATGTTAAGTCTAATGGTGTCCTTGGACTTTAAATGGACATTTCCTACTGGTCGATATCTGTCCACTTGTTGAATATTGTACAAAATGTTGTTTTCTATTTTTATGGTACGATGTGGTATGTTTGCTTAGTATATAAATAGAGTATGTCTGAAATACAATGATTCATATCTCAGAGGCTGAGATTTGTGTTCTGGACTCAACTGGCTGGGATAGACAGGGAATCGTAACTCTAGGTCGTCCATTACGTTCGTACGTGTTTACGTGTCATTGAATCGATTGATAAATACTCTGCTCTCTAGTTTTTTTCAGTCAAGGACACAACAATTAGCACAGGGTAAAAATCAACCGCAATTTAAAGTCACAACAAGAACACAAGTCTCGGCCTCGGAGATATGAATCATTATATTTCAAACACACTCTGTTTATATACTAATCAAGCAGACCACATCGTACCATAAAATAGAAAATAACATTGTACAATATTGACCAGTAGGAAAATGCCACGTGAAATAAGTACTGACCAATAAGAAAATAATACCATCTCCAAGTCCAAGAATAGCATTAGACTTAATAGAATAATTCTTGGGATATTTTCCTGAATATCCCAACAATATCATTGATTAACTTCCTATTAAGCAACCATTTTAATCCAGGACGGAATGAACATCTGAATCTCTAGGTTATTTTTGTAGTAGTTCAATTTCGATAATATACTAGTTCAATACAAAAGTATGTTAGGATTGTAATCAACTTGTGCTAGAATGAATTATCATCAAGACAGTAAATTCATCTAATTGTTAATCAAATCAGAGCAACCAAATATACTTTATAAGCCATTTATTAAAAGATCGTTGTAATCGAAAACCAACTTGAAAAAAAAGTATTATAGCTCCTTACAGCATCAAGTGTGATGTATTAGCGCTACTGATGCATAAACGTCAAAAACAGTGATATTCATAAAAACCAGGAGAATCTGTGGTTTTGGAAAAGTCGATCAATTAATTTTACAAGATTCCTAAGTTCAATATTTAAATATGGTTGATAATTAACAACATATAAGCTGTATTTTAATATAAAAAACACAATCTTTAATACTCTACATATTTCTTTATATACTATTATATATTAATTAAAAAAATTAAACTGGCCGATGATATTTTTGGTTTATGTGCGTAACATTTAAATCATTCGGTACATTTGTAGTAGATAATACTGACGACCTGTACACCGTCGTACGTTATTATTGAAGGATATTTAAATTAACCTTGCACACAAAACCCGATTCTTAGTTAATGAAAAACTGGGTTTTATGAAAGAATGATTTATAATACGAAGCAAATATAACCCAGAGTATGTACACAGTTTGTAAATCAACTACAAATTTCTTCACGTTCATAAATCGTTCTTCTTATCTTGATGTCAGGTTATTTCATTTATAAGACTGATAACCACTTTCCCTTCATATGGGGCAAAGATAGCTTATTAGCAGACTCCACCTTCTCTCCCTGTTATATTTATGAACTCCCCTAGCAGAGCCTACGAAATATTATTGATGGATAACGACTTTATGATAGTATCCTTTTTTCTTAAGACATCCCTATCGAGATATACTTTTTTATTATAAAAATATATATACAAGTCTTTCCGTTTTTTGACATGCTCAAAACATCTCTTCGAGAAACTTATATTCCATACAACAAAAACCTAATACAGCTAAATAAGGAAATGCATTACACAATCTCATTTCAGTGACTTTTCATATAATCTATACCAAGCGACTTATTTTGATTTGAGTGTATGGTTCAGTGATAACACCATGATGATCTTGAGTATTGAATCTCAAAAATAATTGGTTTCACCATAAATTAAACTTTCTATTACCTTTGATGCGTAAACACTACTAGATTATTGAAATATTAACTAATTTACATAGTTATTAGTTTTAATAACTTTTGGATAGTTTGAATACTTACGTATTTTCAATATCGACTGCTTTTTTTCATTATCGTATTTTGTTGTTCTATTTTGTTTAGATCTGTGTGAATTCTATACTATCTAGATTAGTAAATGATATCACATTTCAACGTGATAAATTCGTGAATTATGTTGAAATTGGTTGTTAATTACACAAGCTTATGTAAATCCTATTATTTCTTAGTAAAATTTTTCAGATTTAATGGTCGATTGTGAAAAAGTCCATTTCTTTATTAAAATAACAATATATTCATAATACTTACTTACTTACTTACGCTTGTTACTCCTAATGGAGCATAGGCCGCCTACCATCATTCTCTAACCCACTCTGTCCTCGGCCTTCTTTTCTAGTTCCATCCAATTCTTATTCATTTTTCTCATGTCCATTTCCATTTCTTGGAGTAATGTGTTCTTTGGTCTTCCTATCCTCATTTGGCCTTCACGATTCCATGTGAGGGCTTGTCTTGTGACGCTGTTGGATGCTTTCCTCAATGTCTGTCCTATCTACTTCCAGCGCTTCTTCCTGATTTCTTCCTCCACTGGGATCTGGTTTGTTCTTTCCCACAGTTTGTTGTTGCTAATAATGTCTGGCCAACGGATCCGAAGTATTTTGCGTGGACAACTGTTAATAAACACTTGCATCTTCTGGATGATGGCTTTCGTAGTTCGCCAGGCTTCTGCCCCATACAGTAGAACTGTCTTGATATTTGTATTGAGAATCTTGACCTTGGTGTTGGTTGGCAGTTGTTTTGAGTTCCAGATGTTCTTCAACTCGCTAAAAAAACGCTAACTAGAAAAATATATTCATATAGATAGCTTTATATTCTGTTAACACTTAACCACAGAACGACTTGTAAGTCAATAAATATCGGTTATGGAACAAAAAAATTAACATCAAACGAAAAGTAAAGTCGATATAATCGATTGGACGAGAGAATTGATAAAAAAATTGTTATTATTTACCTGATATATTCACCTACCTTAAATACACATTCTAGACTGAAAACAATAATACTTTTTTAGTGCTGACAGTAACATTAGATAAAATGAAATGGGATGCTAATTAATAATTCCATGTTCCAGGGAAGACCAGTCTTGTTGAGTGTGGATCATATATAAATTCCTTATTCATATATCAATTAAACTTTTTTTCATTTTGTATCGGAGGAGAGATCTAAGAAACAGGATATTTATGCTTTATTCTGAATAGTCGATACATTTCAATTGTCGTGCTAAATTTATGAATACTATTGGTAGAGTTATGGTAGTTTAACAGTTTTAAATTATTAAAATCTACTTCCAAAAACATTATTCATTCTCCATTAGTTATTAGTAAGTTTACATGTGGTCTTTACAAAATTTGTTGGTGAATAAGAATGAATTTGTTTATACCTTAAGAAACATAAGCCGTACATGAAGTAATATCCAACAGACAGGAGCATAGAGACATTTGGATATGCAGCTACATCATTGGATATCAACACTCACAACTTGCACATTTAAATGCTCAAAATGCTGTAAAATTATTAAAAGCTGGAGTTGACTTTTGTCTAACCAATCAGTTGGATTCACCCCTTTGAAACTCATTTTTGACTTTTACACTTATATAGATTCAGAATCCAAATTTTATCTATTGAAAGTGATATCGACACACATTACCTGGTACTATTAGTTCAGACTAGTTCTCTAGTCATAAATATTTCAAAATCAAATGCAAGAGAGTAAGTGATTGAGTAGTTAGTCAACGAAAATATTGACTAAATTGGGAAATATAATACGATCAAGTAAGATTATAACATAATACCTCCAAATACCACTGAACTGTTTATAAAGATGACTTCCAATACTGTGTAGGATCTTTATTAAGATCACATAACAAAGATCAAAAACTATTTTGATAAAACAATATTCTGTATACTTTATTTGGAGAGGGGACCAAAACAGGTTGAATGAAGTCAAATAACAATGAATCATCAAAGTTGACATTATTGTAAAATCAATGTTTCTAAATTTCTAAGAAATTGAAAGAAAATTCAATGATGTAAATTGAATATACATAAGATTGTACCGGTTAGAAATCGATTCATAACGAAAACAAAGGGAAGTTAATCAGCCAGAAGCGATATAATATTTGAAACAAATATGCATTGAATCAAGCTGTCACATTACATTACATTTAAATCATTAGATGAAATCAATAAGATGAAGTTAGTGAATTTAGTAGCAATATAATGAAAAAATAAAACAACCTTTGGAAAAATCAACTACCAGTGAGATTATAACGTCTAACTTACTTTTAGTATTACATAAATGAACAAGGACAGATTGATGATTATTCAAGAAAATATATAGAATTGCTTAATTATCTAAATGGTATGCACCAAGGTTGTGGACTTATTCAAATATTAACATGTTTCATTTCTTCACATTTTTGCCGAGACTAACTCTACTTTGCTTCTCTACTCCATCATATACTTCGAATTATGAATATAACGGCGATGATTTATTATTATTATTATTATTATTATTATTATTATTATTATTAATGGCTTTATTCAATATTATATTCTGGTACAATATAGAATTCTCAGCACAGTGTATCTCAACAAGTTACTTACGCAAAAAAACAGTAACAAATACAAAAAAAAGTTTAAAAGAAAAAAATCGAAAAACTGTACAACTTTTAAAATTAGAGACATGTTTAAGAATACAGGTTATTGACTAGATTAACTCTAACAACCTGTTCGTCATAGAGTATATTTACTAGGTAAAGTATTATAAAACTTTTAGACCTTTGCTTGCGTGCATGAATTTAAATGTATTTAGGTCTCGTTCTACCAGAAGAAATACAAGGAGAAAGATATGAATGAAGGAGATGGTTAGTATCTGATAAGATAACACCTTCCAGGAGTTTGCAAGACTTTAGATGTCTATCCACAACCATATTAATTATGACCTCGAACGATTCACCACACATATTGCTAACTGCTTTCAGCACTCTCCACAATACAGCAAAGTCTTTTCTCGAAAGCCCGGGAAAGAATAATGGAGAACAGTAAAGAATAATAGGTAATATGCAAGAATTGACAAAATGTAAGAGTAAATATCGAGTAATCCCAAGTGCATGCAGCCTCTTTATGTAGTAAATCAGACGGAAAACCTTCTTCGATAACCATAAATCGTGAGAAGACCAAGAGAGGTCAGAAGAACAGGTAACGCCAAGATAATTGACCTTCGACACTATTTATCAAAGTCACAGGCATTATGGGATCTCAAAATGGTCTTTAGGTGCTGCTCATGTCTCATGCTAAAGTCATCAGTTTGACATTTAGACGGATTAAGTATGAGATCATTAACAACAGACCAACATTCAATACGAGACAAAAACTCATTTATTTCTATGGGATGCAAAGAGATATAAATCGGTATACATACAATGAGATCGTCTGCATACTTCACAAAAGTGTTTTCTGTGGAAGATGGTAGATCATGCAGAAAAAAAGAGAAAAGAAGAGGTGAAAGAACAGCTCCTTGTGACACACCTTGATGAGACAGTAGAGACTCTGAACACTTTCCTCCAAATACAGTGTACTGTTCCCTTCCAGAGAGGTAGGAACATAGCCAGTTGGTTTTCCAGCTGTCAGTATTGACGCTGATTGACTTGTCAAGTAAACGTTGTCTTGGTATAGAATCGAAGGCTGAAAAGGTCAGATAGTCAATTCTTAACTTCAATGGTGGGTGTATTACTTACAATTACATACAATTTCATATGACATAATCATTCTTATTTTTTACTAATATATTATGTGTGTAAATTACTTCCAAAGAGAAAACTATTTGTTTTACTGCTTTTTTTTACATCAGTCCATTAAGGAGCTTTACTTCGATAATTCAGTCTCATAAACACTGATCAATAGACCACAATTTCTTTAATGTACATCATCTATCAAACATTATTTCATTCATGCGTTTTAACAATTCAAACATTTTTATCCCAAATCTAAAATCTTCCGCCAAAATAATAATTTTTTGTAATATAAAACTTCACCAGAGTACATCTTACACTTAATGTAATTAACTGTTCTAATCAAAGGAACTGATTCTGTCAACTACAATATAATCAATTTTAGACTTTGGAAACGATGAAATATTTCGTAGATTTCATAAAAATTCGAATATGTCTGCAACATTTCGTAATTGGACATGTAATGTAATTATCCATGAAGTGGTACAAATAATACTGGTAGAATTTCTTAACACGATTTATTCATTTGTAAATAAACATGACAATGGTCATATAAAAAGCAACTTTTCATATTGTGAATCAGGTACATGTAGATTAGCAGTTAGTGTATCTTCAGGAAATAAATAAATAAATAGCCCGACGAGAATATTCTAAGGAATTAGAGCGAAAAATTGTGTCTGTCTCGATGATTAAATGTTTTAACTAACTCCAATTTTAAGGGAATGACAACTGTTCACTCAGAATCACTTGGTAGCATGAATTCCGAACATTCAATGATATTAAGAGCCAACAAATATAGTAAAGAAAATATGGTTTATCTATTCAGCATCATAAATATGACCTACTGACATACAATGTTACCTTATCGATCGCCTATTTAATTGAGTATTATGTTGCGAGTTAATGTGTTAGTAATCTAAACGACAAATTAAATTAGCTAAGTTGAGTTTTATGAAAAAAACCATATGTTTATTGTGGAATGAATCTAATTTTTGCGAATCGAAGGTTCTTATTAATGTTAAGGTAAACGTAATCTTTGAGTTTGACTATAAATTCCACTAATGACGCATACTTTTCATGCCTGTTAGACCATCACCCTTTATTTTAACTAATGACACGCTTTGACAGATAACAAATAAATTCAAGTGACGACTGAAGGTATCATTATTGTGAATAAACCATAGCGTAGATTCACTCTCGCTTGGTAGGGAACCACAAACCAAGAAACTCGTTGGCTAATATATGTTGGTTATTAGATCACAACGCACCGCAAATAAGAAATTATTGTTTTTACCCAATCAAGTCATAAGTGACAAGGAACAAAGCAAAAAGGGAATAATGCACTGATAATAATTAAAGGGATCTAATATAACATAACAGTTTATATGTTAAACGGAAGCTTGGAATATGATGAATATAAAAATATAATAAACTATTTATCTAATAATCACAACTTGGCTTTCATGATCATTTGTTTGCTAAGCAAATATTTTGTTAGTTCTGCCAATGGTCATCGATTCGTTTGCACTTTGTTCACGTAAAATTTTGGTTGTGCTAATGAATCGATCACTGAATAATGAATATCATCAGTTTTAAACCAATATTAACTGAAGTAATGTAACTTCAAAACACCATTCACTAACCAACTCATCCTAAAGAAATAGTCGATACTGTTTTCATCGTTTCGGCTTACTCTTAGTTAGTACGAGTATGTTGTCAGATATTAAGCAACGGGAAATTATTTTTTTTAAGGTAAACAACTGTAAAAATAAAACCTAGTTATCAATGTGTTACTGTGGGAAAATATAAAAGAGACGATAACTGAGGATTTTTGATGATCGATCAAATGTACCAATGAGAACTAGATAAATGAAGACACGTAAACAGTCATCATAAGTAAAATATCAAAACACTATAAAATTGAACATTAAGTGTATTCGATTAAATGAAGTATTTTTCATGAAGAGATAATAGCATTTTGCCCTGATCCATGACTACCATTTTGATGTGTATAATGTTTATGAAGTCAAACGCTTCTTGAATCGAAGTGTATTTCCTATATCATAATTGGAACCAACTTAGTCCTCAAGCTGAACAGTAATTTTTTTTTCAAAAATGATCAACGAACAACTTTTAAATCCAAATAGAAAGATCGTATTATCAGTAATATAGATATATATTATCAAGCACACATTTGCATTGATTTCGCTATAACTGATCAATGTTTAACAGATGAATTAGAAATTTATAATCTTAACAATGATTTATTTAGATATTTCATTATTTCATTTCATTGACATATATATATTCATTGTATGATTATCTGAATCCTTGACACTAATCATCTATTACACATATCATTTATGTTAATAAAAATTCTTTTCCATAAAAGTATATAAGAACAACACATATAAGCGAACAATGTTGTTTTCAATTAGATCGTCATCAGGCTTTACTCTAATATACAAGAATATTTATACGAAAATGTTAAACCAATCAAGGCAATATGAGTTAATAATCACAATGAAATAAAATAAGTCTCTAGGTAAAAGTACAAGTTGATAGTCGGAAGACAAGTGAACTGATAATAATGAAAATAATAAAATACAATAACAAAACTCTTATCAATAGTTAATCGTTGGAAATAGAAGGTCAAATAAACATGGGTAAATAGACTAGGAATATTAATCACAAAACATCAAAATCATTACGTAATAAGATGTGTGTAAATAATTAAATAGTGAAGAATAAAAAGAGGCGTAAAATTACAAACAAATAATGGATGTGGAAATATAGGTTAATGATAACACAAATAAAATGAGTAATGATAATAGTAAAATACAATAAATAAATAAAAAAGAATTGTTAGTTAAGTTATAACTGGCCATGGAAGGGATAGGGGGGTCACGTATTTCTTCTGTACACATAAATTGGGGTTATATGTACGAATTCCAATGGCTTCAGCTATATATAGGAGACGGGAACGGACTCCGTCGGGAAATGATGGAGGTATACGATAGATAACTCGAAAAGATTTCGATTTATCTACTGCATGACCGCTATCAATAAGATGTGCCAATATAGAACTGCGAATAGATTTTTTCTGGCCCTTTATGTACCAAGTTGGTAGATGTTCACTCATTCGTTGGTTAAGTTGCCTGGTAGTACGCCCTATATAGCTATCTCCACAGAAGCAGTTCATCAAAGAATAAACATATAGATCCTACTTTTTATAACGTTTTAAATATTGAAAATCAATAGGAAACCATTCAACTCAAAGTACAAATCAACCAACATATAATGAACTTATAAATAATAATAAAAAAATGATTACCAATGTTACTCGAATAAAATACAAAACGAAAAAAATGAACCATGAAATTAAAAAAAAAGTGCATTCATGCAAATTCATGATGTAACTAAATAAATTGATAGATGAATGACTGATTAACTATTCATTACATTCATATAATGATTAAGAGTATTTGAATGATAGTACAAACTAAGAATTTCAGAAATAACATAATCGAATCAAAAAGTACTAGATGAACACGAACGAATGTATTGTATTTATAATTCGAAATCAAGCATTCAATAAGTACAGTAGTATTACAAGGTGACTGAATAGGTCCAATATCACTACATTTAAAGCACTCAGAATTACGAAATTTACATTAATTAAAAGTGTGGAACCTGACACAGAACAAACATTGTCCAAATTTGTGCCCATCTTCGTGAACTGCATCGCAACTCCTCCATGAATTATCTGCATAATCTTGAGTATGCACTGGATTGGGATGACGTAACGCAGTGGAATTTTTTAAATCTTCATGAATCGTTTTACGAAATCTTCCTCCTTTACCACATTCGAAATACTTAACATAATCTAGCAGTAGATCCTTGAGAGTTGCATAAGAAAGCGAAATGGACTTTTCCGGTAAAGCCAGAGTTTTTAATAAACTGTGTGCTTCTTTTCCGATGAATATGAGGAAATGTGATAAAATATTAAAATCCTCATCATCTTCCTTGGTCATAGCCTAGATTTCGAACCTTTCAAAGTAATCTTCAAAAGCATCAAAATCTGAATGTATGTCCAACCGTTCCATCACAGGCTCATTCGCGACGCCAATATGATAATTTCGGATATTTGAATTATAGTTCTAACTAAGAATCCCATAAATAACATAATCAGACCAAGAAGTACTAGATAACCACAAACGAATTTACTGTATTCAGAATTTGAAATCAAACATTCAACAAGTACAAAGGAATCATTAGTTGATTCAAACAACACAATTCACTAGTGAACATTTAAGAAGAAAAGAAAAAAGTTTAAAAATACTATGCTTTATTTTTTGTTTTTCACTTTGTTATTGATCAAGTTCCGTAATTCGAATTATTTGAAAATTAGCACATTTTCATAGTTATTGAATAAAACATCTTAAAAATAAGTTTCATTAGTTCAATCAGTTTTCATTATATATTTGAAGTGATATTATAGATTTCAAGCTATTATTTTCAGTACCATATAATAAATTGATTTGGTTCAGAAATCAATCCATAGGATGAATGGATTAGGATGTTTAACTGTCCATATTAAAATATTCAGTCTAAGATTACAGATTGTTTTAAAACTTTATCGTTGATATACAAACAACATTTATCAAAGATGAATTCATAAAACAACTTGGAGTCTTACAAGAAATATTTGAGTAAATTTCCTTTTATGATTTGAATTTGTTTCTGTATATCAATTAGCTCAAAAGATGGAAATGCTTTAATATGTTTTGATTGTTGTGGAATATTCAATTGAAGTTTATTTAGTTTATGAAAATCTCATATAGAATTTTCAATAATAATACTACTGAAAAGAAATGAATTAATTCATTTGTACAAAATTTATAAATATTTCAAGTTGCAAATTACCGTTAAATATTTGTTTGCATCATTACGTCATTCAAATACAGTACATATTTTCTGAAAGTTTGAGAATGAGGATGTAAAATAAAAGAGCGATTCATGTACTTGTCAGGGCTTAATTTTTCTCTTCAGAACTGAATTAAACTCATATACTTATTATTTGAACCTACTAGATATGGCTGTTGGAGTTCGGGAAGTTCAAATATTTCTGTATTTGTGTTTAGCTACTTACAAATATGCAGTAGGTAAATTATTTTAACAAAAGTTTAAGACCTGATATATGGTAATATAAGACTGATCTGATTAATTTTATTACTGAATTACGTACTTTTTTCAACGAAAGTCTTTAAATATCATGGGGCGATGTGTCGACCACTCTACTTATAACTAAAAGGATGATTTACCCATTAAGTTCGTAATGGCATAAACAAAGATGAAATTCAAAGGAATAATAAAGGATTTTCTTGACGAAACGGAAATGTATTACATATATCTTAAGACACTGAGAAAACAAACGAAAAATATAATTAAGCAATAAAAGTTGAAAAGTATTATTTTAATAACGATTTCCTTACATTCTCATTTTTCAACAGGAGATTATTTAAATTGAAATATTGAAGAAGTTGAGCAACAGAATTAGTGGCTTTGAGAAGTTGCAAATAGACTCCATTATGTCTCAACAACAAACATGAGGTTTCATGAAATGGATTCAGTTGTTCCAATCAAGTAATCAATGTTCATAGTTGTGGTAGCGCTATACACTTAAAAGTATTTTATGTGTATCCATTACATTCGTGATTTGACTGAATACACGAGTACATTCCATGTTAGAAATGGATATTCACTTCCCAATTGTAATATTCAGATCAAGTAATCATCTTCTTTTTAATAGATAAGTACTTCAAATAAAAAAGAAGCAGCCTTAAAATGTAAATTTCATAATTATAATTGTGTCAGTAATTCATTGCGTAGGAAATGGTATGTTTTTTTTCATCAAATTGAGATCAAAACATAAAGTAAGAAACATGGGAGTTTTGTAACGTTAATTGGAGTGAGAGGTTAAACATAAGAAATATTAAGTATTCAAGCAATTGACAAATGATAACGAACTAGTGGTTGTGTTGAGTAAACTGAGCTACATGATTTGATAATGGAGCGTTGATTGCTGCTCTTGGCATCACCCTCAGTGTTTACTTCATGTAGAAGTGAGTTTTTAAGCTACTTCCCAAGTATTATATCAATTCACCCAGATGGTATCTTGTTGTTGAGTGTCTGGTAGATTTTGTTTCCCTCACTCACCTTACCATTCACGGTTACTGTTATCTCTTTGTCATTGAAGTTTGGTCTGACAGTCAATAATTTCATGTGTTGATATCATGTCTCGATTTTGCCACGAGCAATCTTTTTCCAAAGTATATCTATACCATCCGGATTTGTGCATGTGGATAAGCGGTGGATAATATGCTTAGCATATGTCCTAGCCATATCAATCAATGAAAGTTTGTAAACTAATCAGTTGATTCGGTACTTAAGTGAGTCATCAAGCTTCTCATCTAGTGTTCCCGGCATACATGTTGATTGGTTCGAAGACAAAAAATAATTATCAATTACACTTGTCTCCCATTTTCATAATTCAGGTATCACAGATACGGAACGACAAAGTGTGGATTTCTGGGTATTCCCCCACCTCTGATGAGTAAATAAGTATCAGCACTTGTCCAGTTTGAAAGTAACTTTTTCCATATGTGGAGACAGAAGTGCATTCTAGAAACTTTTGCACTCAAAACATTTGGAAGACTATAACTCATCTTTTTAGGACAGGATTGGTAACAGTAAACCAACAAGTGAATCCTCATGTGCTATTCATAGTCCTCAGACATACTAATACTGAGAGGCAGATAAGCAATAAAATATTCTACAGTTGTGAAATGTATTGAATTTCGTTCATACAGCGATTCAGAGAACTTAGTTTTTCTAATTCTTGTAAGAAATACAGGATATGGATTGGGGTATATACTACAATTTCATTTAACGTATAAACTGATTCAAGTCTACACTTCATATTAGTCACCCCAACACAAAAGATTTGATCTGTGTTTTATTAATTTCTTACCTGCTTCAGTTTATTCTTATTTCGAATAAACTATATTGCGTATTTTTAATTCATTATACCCTGCTGTATTAAACTATAATCAATTCAACTTAACTCCTCACACTGCGAAGTTATTTACCTTTGCCTCAAATGAAGAATAAGTAACAAACCACACATTCAAAATCAAAACATTGATTTAGTAACTCGTTACCTGATATCATAACAGTTGAATATCAGTTAAAATGTCACCCCCAAACTCCTGGGTATGGCCGAGGGTGGGGAAAGTCCGAACTCCGTTTCGAAATTCTCTCTTAAAAGAACATCCATATACAACCACTTCCACCGAAGTCCTACCTACTCTCTTCTCCCAGAGAGGATGTGTTTACGAAATTGAAAGGACGAAAAAGAAATGTCTGGTGCTTAACTCGGATTGATAGATGTGTAGATACAACTAGAGGAATAGGATAAACCTGATTCCAAACCCATGGTGCACATGAACTATATGATCCTGAAGGAACGATCGGCATATAAACGTGTTCGTGATTACCGGCTAACATGGAACTATATCTCCTAACGTCTCTCTACTGCGTAATGGGTTGTACATGTACGTTGAAGGCTCAGGGAGTAGTCTCCTAAGAAAACCACTTATCTCGATATGTGCTCCCGGACAGTAACCCATCTCACACACAGATTCAGTGATTTTTGTGGCTCATACATATTTTGGTGCCCCTTTGTACTAATGAGTTTGTGTTTAAATCAATAGTAAATAAGTAAACAGTTAAAATGTAAACTTTTATCACGTTCATTAGTCTTCAAACCATTTAATGCGAAATCATATCTAATATTATTTTATTCACAATATACAGTATTGTTTATTAACTCTAGATCTTTAAAGATACTGCTTAGAAGTTCACTTTAAATAACACTAATAACTCTTTAATTCCGAAGTTAAGAGAATATTCTAGGTATCTCAAAATGAAATCTGGTGGTTTATTACCCTATTTATGTAAGTTTATTTTAATACCATAATTGTTTATTCAAAAGACCTGGGGAGTAAGTAAACTATACTACACTACAGAAACCTCCAGGTTTGCAATAGTCATTTTAAAGTTTTAGCATTTAAACACGAAAATTTATACTAAATATCATTTACTCAATAAATAGCTCTATAGAAGATACTTTTTTGAAGGGTCTACGACGTTTATAAATGATGCAAAAGAATGTATCACCCTATCTCAGAACAAAATTGACGCCATATACATCTTAAAACATTTCAAATATAATGTCAATATAATATGGTTATCATTGGTTTCTTTTGGGTATATTCAAATACAATTTGTGTTCTTATTGACCAATAAGATCAATCTTGGTCTCAAAGTCATTTTGAGAGTCAATCAAGCTTAACTGTATGGTATTTAGATCAGTGATGCATTATGGTCATAAGTATCAGGGATCTATTATAGGAGTTCACACTTTAATTTAGATCTTATTTGCGATTTTTTGTAGACTTTCTAAAGTAAATTACCAATATTTGAATTCTTTGGTTTTTATACTAAATAATATTTCCATTTTTATGAAGACGTTTTGAACATGGTGAATTGTTTTATCTGTACTTTATTGTATCATTCTAAAAGAGTTTAAGTATGAATTGAAATTGCAAAAGCACTTTCTACACTTCATATGTTCATCTTGTCTTAATTTGGTTTTGTAATCCAACACACTCGTTTCCTTATAATCATCATTCGTTTAATAAGCATGCGGATATCTTACTTTAAGTTTAAGCTGAGTTGTTTTATATTTTATCTTTTTGGTCAATTGCTTTAACGTTATTCTCATTCTTAATTAACTTACTCAAATAAGAACAACACACATAAGCAAATAATATTGTCTTCAATTAGGTTCAGACTATATGGCAATATACTAGATATTCAAAGACTTGTAAAACTACAGGTAAATTTATGTATGAAACAATAATATGTCTGCATTTTCCAGTAATCTCAAACAATCCTCTGCAACAAATGAGCCTTGACAGATGCCACTTGAATTATCATTCCATCGGTTTTTTGAGGCTAAATTCCATCGATTGTAACTGAGAGAACCTTATCCTATGGTGCATTTTTAGAAGATATTCATCAACAACCATTTATTAACCAAATAATGAATAATACTTGATAGCACTAAATAAATGTATTGTCCGAGCATTAAGATTTTAAAAATAATTACACGACTTGATCAAATTTCAGGACCTCGAAAAAGCATATACATGATGATAAACTACCTACAAATACTTGATAATTAGAACTTTACACCTTAGATGTCAGGACTTTTCTTAGATAAAAATTCATCATCATTCGAATACTTTTGACCTATTAGTTTGAAATAAGATCAGATATCTTCCTTACATTTTTCACTTAATTTCGTTACTAATTGTCTAAATTACAGTCTTCAGTTGACAATACCTAAAAGTAAATTGATGTAATTCCCAAACCAGTTGTCTATTTCACTTTTCACCATGAAGCTGAAATTATATCCAGTTCGAATGAAATCAAGATTTTAATAGTTGAATTCATGAGTCAATCTAAGCTAGGCCATCATTGAAAACCTGGGAGCACTAGACGACCATTTCATCCTAGTATGGTACTCCTAAATAGTGCGCATCCACGATTCTGAATGCGTGACTCGAACTCAGGACCTTCTCTCTTGCGAGCGAACCTCTTAATCGCTAGATCACTAAGCTAGCAACCAATGGTGTTAACGTCCAACTTCAATCTATCCATGATCTTGCTCAATCCTTCATTTATTGTCAAGATTTAACTGAACCGAATTTATATAATTTATCTATTCAATTCATGTAATTAGCATATACTGAGATATTTATTTGAAACACAGTCAGTTATTCATCGATTCGCTGACTATAAAACTTAAGATGAGTTAACTGTGTTGAAATACATTTATTTATACATTCTTTAATATTGGATTAATAGGACTTTCCATCGATTTTTTCAACTGATCAATTGTATATAGACAATTTATTAATACTCATTATGTTAAAATATCACAACCAAACCTGTATTATCACATTTTCGAATTCTTTACTAACGTATGGTTTGTAATTAGTGTATGATTTAATATTACCTCTATCAAAAGATAATCCTTTTAAGTTGATTAGCATTGACAAGTATAGTAACTACATCTACTACTAATTACTTTTAATAATCAAAACTTTTATCTAAATAATACTTACTTATTAATACTATTAAGTTTATACGGATATATGTTTGGCGAATAATTAATTTCTTATTTAATTTGATATCATTCTGTACATGTTTGCCAATGTAATTTATATTGTTTATTTGATAATAAGTAATAAAACATGAAAGTATTTGTAGTGTCAGTTATTATGGCAAGCCCATCTAACTTATTCTAACTTGTGGACATCCTATTTAATTCATTTTACTTGAGTCATAATGTGTGTACACTTTATGTCCCGTGACTCATCACATGTCTGTCGTTTATTTTGTCTGCCTATAAATATTAAGTAATGCCTAGCTTGAAATGGAGTTGGCTTCTCAGTCATCCTCCCTGTGCGTCATTTTGCTTGGCTCTGTTTCATCCGCTTCATGTACGAAATATATGTATTGTCAAGTCAATTCTCGTTATTCGACTTATTTAATTCCGTTATTGGATAACGCGATCTAAGTCGACGATGATATACGAGAATATATGATAGCAAACATTCATATCATACACTCTGAATGGAGTCAGATCATCGGGCCGCCTCATATTCATTCACAATACAATTGACTTTTAACAGGCAACAAAATCTGTTGAAGTTCAAGTGGATGAACATGTGATTAACTAGGAAGTGAGTTATATATGCAGTATATATTAAGAGTTGAAAACTAATCAATAATATCCAAGTAATTCCTTATGACTAACTATGAAATTCATAAATAATTAATGTTGGAAAATGATTCAATTTCATACCATACCATAAAGTATGAACTACTAGTCAACAAGGCATATTTATAATAAAAGATAGGAGAAGAAGGTGTTAATAAACAATTATTTGAAGGGATACTTGACAGAAAACTTACACTTATTAAGTTCGATGAAGTAAGAATTGATGAATTATTACTTTTTTGATAATATATAGACTGAACTCTAATTCTTAAACAAATTCTTTATGAACAGAAATTTACTTTGTTTGTGTTGATTTAATGACAACATTGTAGAATGAATTGAAATGAAAACTTACAGGTTAGTTTAAGATCATTATTTTCATTCTGATAAAGTAATTTTGTTATAACTGAACGGCAGCAGATTTGAGGGTAGCGAATTATCGATCGGACCAAAGACGCGCAAACACGTAGAACGACCTAGGGTTCTGATTGGTCCCGCTTCCCTATCTAGCCCAGCAGTTGAGTCCAGAACGCAAGTCACAGCCTCGGATGTATGAATCATTATATTTCAAACATACTTTGTTTATATACCAGTCAAACAAACCACATCATACCATAAAATAGAAAATAACATTGTACAATATTGACCAGTAGGAAAATGACACGTGAAATAAGTACTGACCAATAAGAAAATAATACCATCTCCAAGTCCAAGAATAGTATTAGACTTAATAGAATAATTTTTGGGATATTTTCCTGAATATCCCAACAAATTTGTATCTGATTAGGTAAATTATTCTGTTTCGGTTGTTTGTACATAAATGACAACTTCAATTATTTTTTACTGTATACAATAGGTTAAACAGTTTTTATGTCTTTTGAAATTCATTACGTTGTAAATTGAAGCTGAGTGACATGAGCAAAATACCAGTTCGGTCACTTTAATCATTAAATCAATACGATTCTGTTTAACTATACTCCTTGTTAAATATCTTACTAAATTTCTGTAGTAAACAATCAACTATTCTAAGACAAACTCAAAATAATAGAAAATGTTTCATACAGTTGTTTCATTGAATTTTAAAATAAATTAGTAACTGAAATTCATGTTTCCAAGAGAATCAAAGTCAAAATTTACTTAAAATCTTATAATATTAAAGATTCCCATCAACTATGTACTTTTACCTATTATGTGTAGAGACTTATTCTATTTCACAGATTGAAATCATGAGTCAGTTGAAGCTAGACCACCATTAAAAACACGGCAGCACTGGACGGCCGTTTAGTTCTAGCATGGGACTTCTCAGCAGTGCGCATCCACGACCCCTCACCACGCGGGGCCCGAACCCAGGACCTACTGGCTTCGCGCGCGAGCACTTAACCACTAGACCACTGAGCTGCCATCCAACAGATGTTAATGTCTAACTTCAACCAATCCACGAAGTTGAGCCACCGTACACCATTGTCTTCAGTGACTTCCTATCTCACAACAGACCTGGTCGAACTCCACTGGTAAAGGCTTCTCACTAGAACTTCAGGAGTTTTTCCTGAAGTCAGTCACTAGTGAGCAGTTGATTATTATCAGATTGGGTTTGGTGGAGATTTTAGAAATTTCACAGATTCAAATCATGAGTCAGTTGAAGCTAGACCACCATTGAAAACCTCCTCAGGAGTCCCATACTAGAACAAAACGGCCGTCCAGTGCTTCCAGGTTTTCAATGGTGTTCTAGCTTCAACTGACTCATGATTTCAATCTGTGAAATTTCTAAAATCTCCACAAAACCCATTTTGATAATTATTCTATTTCATTGTGATTAATGACCCATATTACCTTGATTGGTTTAACATTTTCATATACATATTCATGTATATTAGAGTAAAGCCTGATGACGATCTAATTGAAAACAACATTGTTCACTTATATGTGTTGTTAAAATCTTATGACTTGTATATTGGAATACATTATACATAGTAAAAACTATATTAGTTAGACTGAACATTTGTTCAGTTGTTCACCAACTCATTTGTATTACAATATTTACTTATTTCTGTGATGTATAAATTGTACACATTATTACAAAACAACATTATCTATAAATATCATTGAGAGTATTCAACAGAAGTTATCAGTTCAATCCATACTGATTTGAAAAATAATTTTTTTTATATTCATGAAAAGTGCTTCTTCATCAGGTTCTACAATTATAAATCCAAATTAATAATTCATAAAATTGGCTAGATTTAAGGCAGAGTACATCATTTGGAAATTGTATTATGTGAATCAAGAATTATTGTTTGTCATACAAAATCCCATATAAAGTCCCATAATAGAACGAACCAACAGTCCAATGCTTCCAGGTTTTCACTGGTGATCTAACATCAATCGGTTCAAGATCTCAATCAAATCGTTAGTGTTGGAGGTGACTAATATGAAGTGTTAACTTGAATCAGTTTATAAGTGAAATGAAATTGTGAGATAAATGATCAGAATAAAATTGGTCAACATGGGGTGTGAGGGAGAAAATAATGGAATAAAAATCGGAAATTACGTATTATGTAGAATAATATGAATTAGGTCAGATATAGTAGATAGGGGTGGATGATGAATAAATTTCTCAAAAAGGTTATCAGGTGTAATAATGACAATAATGACAGTGATAATAATAATAATAATAATAATAATAATAATAATAATAATAATAATAATAATAATAATAATAATATAAATTTGAGACATGAAAATGAACATATATCGAATTACGTCACCATAATTGCCCCTGACGTTGTCCAGGGTGAAAGGAGTGGCTGAACATACTTCTTTTGGATGCAAATCTCTGACTTTTTGATCTGAAGAAGAAACTACTAAGGAGGACAACTGGAAAGGTATAAAAGAAGCATTAACTTCAACGTGTCAAGAGGTTCTGAGCCTAAAGAAACACCATCATAAGGAGTGGATCTCTATAGAAACTCTGGACGAGATCAAAGAAAGGAAGAACACGAAAACAGAGTTCCTGAGAAGATTGTCAATACTATCTGGAACTCATATGACGGATTACAGTGCAAAGTCGTGCATAGAGGACAGCTTACAGATACATTCCAAGTAAGGACTGGAGTCAGATAAGGCTGTTTACCCTCTCCCTTCCTTTTTCTCCTGGTGGTCGACTGGATTATGAAGACCTCGACATCTGAGGGGAAACACGGAATACAATGGACAGCTCAGAATCAATTAGACGATTTGGACTTCGCAGATAACCTAGCCCTCCTATCACATACACATGAACAAATGCAGATAAAGACAGCCAGTGTGGCAGCAGTTTCTGCATCAATAGGCCTCAGCATACACAAGTGGAAAACCAAGGTCCTCAAATTCAAAGCGGAGAACACCAATCCAATCACTCTTGATGGTGAAACTCTGGAAGATGTAGAATCCTTCACATACCTGGGAATCATCATCGATGAACAAGGAGGTTCAGATGCAGACGTAAAGAAGAGGATTGGCAAAGCAAGGGTCTCATTTCTACAATTGAAGAACATATAGATTTCAAAACAACTTTCAATCAATATCAAAGTGATAATCTTCAATACGAATGTCAAGACAGTTAGTTCTACTGTACGGAGCTGAAACGTGGAGAACTACAACAACCATCATCAAACATGTACAAGCACTTATAAATAGCTGTCTATGCAAGATACTCAACATCCGTTGACCGGATACCATCAGCAACAGCTTTTTATGGGAGAGAACAAACCAGCTTCCAGCTGAAGAGGAAATTAGGGAATGACGATGGAAATGAATAAAACATATACTACGCAAATCGTCAAACTGCATCACGAGACAAGCCCTAACTTGGAATCCCGAAGAGAAGCGGAAAAGATGAAGGTCAAAGAACACATTATGTCGGATAATAGAAGCAGATATGAAAAAGATGAATAACAACTGGACGGAGCTGGAAAGGATTGCCCAGGACATGGTTAGATGTAGAATGCTGGTGAGCGGCCTATGCTGCTTCACAAGTAGTAACAGGCGTAAGTAAGTAAGTGTTAACACGATATATTATTGCGAAAGATTGTCACAAGTTGGCTGTATGAACTAGATGGTCCCAAATGGAGCTGTTAACCGTTTTAACTGCACCTTTGTTTAACCGCACTAGGAGGGGCTCATGATCCCGAATATATAAATTCCTGAAATATCTGCCAATATAAATTACTCCACAGGAACAATTGAATTGATAGATACAGAAAGAAGTAGCTAATCTAAGCAATTTATCTTTCAACCTCGGAGTGATCAGCGGATGTGTGAAAAACATTAATCGTAGTTTACCTGCATTAAAGGTTCTTTGGTTTGATCTACTTACCTTCAGTCTTAGCATCTCACTAGATGTTCTTCCTCTGAATTGTTTCGTCTGTAGTATGAGACTCATCAGCAATGCGTATCCATGATCCAAGCCACGCGAGGTTCGAACCCAAGACCTGTCAGTCTCGCGTGCCAGCGCATAACCATTAAAACAACTAAGTCGGCGCAAATTCATGGATTGATTGAAGTTAGACATTAACACCGTTGAATGCCAGTTCAGTAGTCAAGTGGTTAAGCGTTCGCATGTGAGACTGATAGGTCTTGGGTTAGAATCGAATCGGGCTGGATCATGGATGCTTACTACTCAGAAGTCCCATACTAGAACGAAATGTTCGTTCAGTACTTCCGGGTTTTCCAATGCTGATCATTTCAACTATTGAACTTACTAAATTCTCCACAAAACCCCTTCTAAGAATAGTGATTTATTTGTAATACATTTACCAAAAGATACAAATTTCCATTGTCTATTATTGTTTAATTTAAATTTTTTTTTTAAATTTATTTGAAATATCATTTAATTACTTATAAATGATAAAATAATCTAAATCCATTTTATATTATTCTGATTAATTTAATAAAACAAAAAAAAAATAGAAAAGAATCATTTATTTTAAAATTATCCATGATAATGTTACAATTTCTGAAAGAAAGAAAGAAAAAAGGGGTATACAAGTCAATTTCATCAATTATCCATTAAATATTAACCAGTTTTATCATTATGTATAGATATTCACATTTATTTTCTTTCTTTTTTTTCTTTTTTTTATCTTTTTAATATTTATAAAATAATGATATCACATGATATACATTACATTAATGATCACAAGTGACCTCAATTGAATAAATAATTGTGTAAAAACAAAATTATTTTTAATATAAAAAAAATCAATAGTTTCGACAACAACAACAACAACAATAACAACACATAAAAAAAAGAGAAGCTTAGTAACTAACTAATCCTTAGATGATCATTTTGGAAAAGTTAAAAAATGAGGAATCAAAAAAAAATGAAAAGAAAAGAAAAAGAATTCAGTGAATAAATGAATAGTTAAGTCTATGTATGATAAACATCAGTTTATTATTATTATCATTATTATTCTTTTTTTTTGTTTTTCTTACTAACAATTAATCTATGCATATTTTAATTGACCTAAATAAATTCAATTGAACAATTTATACATGTTGATTTCTTTGAATAAATTAAAATAAAATAAAAAAAATTAACTTACAACTAATCTAATTAAGAATTTATTTCAACAATGATTTATGAGATCATCTAAATGATTTTTATTATTTATTTATTTCAACACATAGATAATGGTACAAAGAGGCACCAAATACATATGCGCCACACAAATCTCATTCGATATGTGTGAGGGCTGTGATACTGCCCGGGCGCCCAAACCGAAGCAGGAAATGATTTTTATACATTTCTAATAATATGAACACTATCAGGGAAAATAAATCTGTGATTGAATTATCGAAAATCACTTAAATTGTATATAAAGACTATTCATTTGTTAATGTATTGATATAATTTATATTTCATTGAAGTATTGACATTCTAGAATGAAGCGAAAATATTAACATTTGTATAGCGTTATTTTGAGCTATTAATTTACTAAGATTAAGCGAGGCTGTACATTTATTTGATTTGTTATATTTATGGATTGTTAAATGTTTCTTAGCCAGATCTGAATGTCAGAATTCAATAGTGTATCATATATTCAGTCTTTATTTTATTATTACTTAATTATACTTAGTATAAATTAAAAAGCTAAACAATCACTATAGACAAACATTGAAGATAATCTTATAATATTATCATGAATAAGCAATTAGACTAATAATGACATTGATGTACTGTTTTAATTTGACCAAATAAAGATATTAACAAATTGTTGAAATAGTTGATAACAACTGTTTAACGAGTAACGAAGTAGAAGCTGTTAATGTAAAAACGGAATAAACTATTTTAAAAAAAAAGTGGTACAATTCGTAATTTCCAGTCGATAGATTTCTGGTATTACAATCAGCTAATTGGGAAAAAAATGGCAATCGATAGGAAATATTTCAAGTCAAAATTTATTAGCTTATTATGTTATTATCAATTTTATTGGGATCAAGAAGCAATTGATAGCTGCTTCATTTGAGTTTAAGACTTTCAGAAATACTACACACTTCGAACTATTCGGGTTAACAAGTGGAAATATCAGTACCTCTTTTTTTAATTAAAAAAAACGCTTACATAATTAATGATAGATGATAATTTTCACGTCTATTCATTGAAGAATGTGCTACCCCCCCCCCAGTTTCATATCAGTTTGTAGAAAATGTTAAGTAAACGAATCTTTCCGGCGTTCATTAACAAATAAGTAACGGGTTGATCTAATAACCTTCAATAATCATTTAAGATATACCATTCTACAACACAAGCGTGAATGTAATGCAAATCTAATAGTCAATTAAAATAACTATGAAATAATGGTGTTAAAAAGGAGTTATTTAATTAAACATAAGCCACTAAACTTCATATCGATTATGAAAAATATTTTTTAAAATATATAGCTTAAACGGTATGTTATATGAATAGCTACTGTAAACTAGCATATATACACATAGAACTGTCATTCGGTACTAGAAATTACTTACAGTGAGAATTGATATTTTATGATCTATATAAATATGAATAAAAAATCAGTTCATTTCATGCTCTTCATGATGAGATGGATTCATATTCAACTTTTAGTACATTATATCACATATTCTTTTTGTAGAATTCGATATCTAGATTGTAGTGTTAATAACATTTCAATGTTTGACAATTACAAAAAAAAATACATCAGTTCAATCTACTGAATATTCTAACCATTAATCGTTGTTAGTACTCTAATGTAAAGTCCCATGCCAAAACAAAATAAACATTTCACACTAATTGGTCTCTCATCAATTACTTTTTTGAAACAAATATCAGTTTATTATTAAAATTGTTATTGTTTTATATATATATGTATATATAATGTATCCTGATAACAACATAATCACATATAACTTACCACAAAATTAGTTATTAGGAATTAAAACAAAATGGATTATCTTTTATGCATTCAAAATGTGACTGTTTTTTTGTTGTTGGATAAAACATGAAAGAACAATTTATAAATGAATCTCAGCACATATAATAGTGAAATAAATGGGTACATAAATCTGAATATAACGTCTTTATATTATAAATGTATTAGTTTTGTTTAAATCAACAGACATATCGATAATATCTGATCTATTGAATAGTTGAATAATGGTTGAATAGATAAATGCTTTTCATTTATTTACTCACAACAAAAAAATTATCCATTTTTTTCCAACAACAAAAGAATGAAAAGAGAGTAAATTGAGAATTTTTTTTCAATTTGGAGGTTTGATGTACATGTAAGCACGATGATGGAAACGACAATTCTGGAATTATAATAGGCATTTTAATCATATCGAATATTGGAAGTATTGAACTCAATAAATAAATACTATAGAATGAAAAATGTACATAATTATGAAGTTTATGTTGATTTATGAACTTCTTTTCAAGAAAAATACACTTCCGCTGGTGCATTGTCTTCATTCATTTCATGTTGTAATGTACGAAGACGTTTGATAACTTCAAATATTGTTGTACATGAGAAAAGTATTGAATAGATTGGGAAAAGTGAATAAAAGCTTGGTTCACCATATAATGTCATTTTTAACATTAATGGTATAATAACTACTAAAATAAATATTAAAATAGAATAGATTAAATATATATGTTTGTATGAAGAAGATTTTGATGATAAAGATGGTGATAGTAAAACAGTGCAAGAAGGTTCATTGTTCTCTTTAGTTCCATTGGATTCTGGTTGAATGAGTGAATCTGTACGACAAGTCAATTTCATATATTCAGGCATTGAATAGAAAGGGGATAAGTGAAAAGTAAATATCTGTGTTGAAATTATTTAATTGATTGATAATGTAAGAATTTATCTGTACTTCTCATTGAATAATCCTCAGTTTTCCATAATCCATGGTATTACTAATTATTTATGACTATACATAACAACGACTAATTTTTGTAAAATTTAATACTTTTCAGAATGTTTGATCAAGTGACAGTATTGATCGTTTAATTACTTAATATCTCAGTGCACCGATGTATATATGTAGGCGTTTAATTTCTTTGTTAAATCCAATCATGTAAATACACAAGTATATAGATACATCTGTGTATTACTTTGACTTGGTGTATTTGTCTTTAATCATATGACGTAATCACAGTAGATTTTAATCAAGTATTCATTAGAATTATTATAGGTCAATCAAATAAAAGCTTACAAAATTATCTCTATTGAATGAATTGATTACTTAATAGACTTGAAAATGATAAGCATCGACGCTGAATAGCTGGATTACAGATATTTAAGACTTTATAATAAAATTTGCTTAAAAAAAACACAGTCTCATGCTTGAAAGTGGTAAATTATTAATTTCTTCACATTAAATCACTGTCACACTTGTGTCACATCATTACGTCCCTTTTCAAAAACAGTACCTCGTGCAAACAACAACATAATTCTGTCAAAACATTATACAGATATATTGCAGCACTAAATGGACTGAGATTAACAAACACCACAACAATATGACGGACGATAAAGATGACGGATAGCACCATCAGAAAAAAATAGCCAAAGTATGTTATGTGAAGGTCATATAATAGTACGTCTAAAATCTCATAAAGAGTTAACAATAGATGACTGAGTAACAGAATTATCGATTTTGGGTCACATCACATTACTAAATCCTATTTTCACATAGTAAACATAAGAAATTATAGAACAACCTATATAGATTAAAACAACTGTTATCGACCCTGTACTCATCTGTCTGATCCCAAATTTACTTTGCTTGTCTACCAGTTAAAATCATATCCAAAGCTAGATATTGCTTCAGTCTACTTAAAATGAAGTGTAAGCACTCCACTTGGTGTGAAAACTATAACATTATACAAAGATGAGTACTCATTTTCTAAAGTTTTACGCTAGATTTAACCACACTTTATCAAATTATTTCATAAAAATAAAAATGACCTTTGAAAACAGACTGTCGAAAGATCTCACTGTTACATCCGTCATATCTTTATAACCACATGTTCGATGAGTTAATACTAGAAATATTACGCACAAAATGTTTGATTATTATGAAAATCTCCGTGTTATCTGATAGCTATCATGAATACTATACGACAACATGCTTAAACGTTCAAACTGTACTAGTATTGAAATGGACCATAGTTTCAAAAATTTTCAAACTAAATTGTATTGATAATGTTGTTCAGACGAACAGTGAAACCTTCACAACCAAACCTAAATTATCCACCTGAGCTCTGAATATTATACACCATCTCAAGTCCGCGCGAAGTTGTGATAGACGGTCAACGTTGTCTGATCTGCAACCAACAAGTCCACATTAGCAACACAAACGAATCTCCTTTAAACCTAAACACCCGACCTGCACATTCAAATCTCCAGCTAGTACTGCAATATCAATCAAACACACCTCATGGAGGTCATCATTGGTGGAATCTTGGCAGCAAAATGTCAGGGTATAGGCGGAGATAGCCAAAATCATCGTTTACCATACACATTTCTTCTCCCTTTGGTGGAACTTTCTAACCTAACAGTACACAACCGAAGATTAATAGGGATCCAATCGGTCAGTTCTGCTTCAGCTCTTGCGCTCAGTGGGACACCAACGCCAGCAAAACCAGATGGAGATAACACAGAATCTCCAAATAAACGCATACGAAACAAGCGTTCGAAGCGACAAATGGAGAGCGAGCGTGTATCACTTCACTAGAGTCCTGAATACGGACACCAGACAGATAACAGACATCAATGTTGAGACTTTCTTAACACATAGCCAACCCTATCTCTTGTCCAGTCGGTATTCGTGAGCGAACGTTAAGTGAGGTCAGTTTGAATAACATGCGCGGTTTCAGAATAGCCGGTTGAGAATTCGTATTCAGTGGTAGCACTCAACTTCCGAGGTTTCACAAGTATAGAGCAAAACTGCTCTCACCGACGCGTTGTAGATCCAACCTTTTACAGCCAGACTGACATCACGAAGGCGTCAAAGATGGCTCAGATTGGCATAAGCCACTCTGGCTTTCACTATACTTGCATTGATCTTATCACTCACGCCACCACCAGCAATTATGCAGCTACCTATATACACGAACTTCCCAACTAATTCTATCTGCTCACCATCCAGGGTGAGTACAGGATTAAAATCCTGCCAATCTGGTAGAAGTACTTTGCACTTCGAAGGTGCAAAGCACATGCCGTACCTATGAACATTGGAGAGAAACGTATCCCAAACATGATTGTATTGTTGTTTAAAGTGGTCGGAAAACTGTATTTTGTCAGTCTTTACCAAACAGAACTATATCACCTGCGAATCTTAAGCTAACAAGCGAACTTCCCGATACAAGGCCGATTCCTGGTAAGTCGAATAGGGAGAAATGTTCCTAAAAGTTTGCTATCTTAGCAAACAAAACCAATGGCATAAGATTGGCTGAATTCCATCTGCAAGCAGAGTGGATGTAATATGTGAAAAGACGCTTGAGTATTACGTTTAAAACCTTAACAAGATAATTATTATAACTCGGTGTGAACGTGCTATTACCTGGGACAACGATTCGGAAATGGATGAAATAGTACAGGTTTTCCTGTCACATTTATTATTCATGACTTATGTATACCCAGAGAAATACCTAAAAGTAATTGACTTAGATATGGCAGGTCTACGATAGATTATATTTATGTATATAGAAACTGATTAGGTAGTTCTTCAGCACACTCACGAGATACGACATGATACATATTTTATAGGGAAATAAAGAGGATAAATCAATATAATTTATTACTAAAATTGAAGTTTATGTACAGGGAGTGAGGAATCAATTTTTCTTCAAGAGAAAACTGTAAGCTTCTTGGTCAAAAGTGTCTTCTATTTGTTCTTGCAAAGTCAACCTTGATTGAGGAGCGCGTCTAAGAAGACGTTTCTGTCTTTCTTCTGGAGAACAGTCATTTAAATCTGGAGGGATCTGAAGAAGATTGAGTGAAACAAATACTAAATGTTTTACAGTAATGTTAAAAAGGTTTAGGACAATAACTCCAAATTATAAACCACACGTCCACATTAGCGTTATTGATACAGTGACAACCAGAGGGCATGTAATTAAATCTTGACACTAAATCTCTAGTAGTGACTCAATAATAAAGTTCTGGTTTTCGATTGCCAACATGTTAAGATACATAATCACATGTCAGTGGGAAGTACACTGCATCAGAAGACTTTCTTAGGTTAGATCTCAATTTTATTGATTTTCGGCAGCTAGTGCAAGGACCTGTTAGCTATTTAATGAATAAACAATTTTATCATGAGAATTCTGTCAATAATGCTGACTTTCTTTAGTTCATTTAACTTAGATCTATTTGGTCATTTTTCTGAACTGCTGAACGGCAGAACACTTATAAATTTATAAGGTATTACTCAAAAAGTGAAGCTGATGTTTACTCTTTTGTGAGAGTTTCACTATATGGTGTGTTAATATTTACATCACTGCAGCTTGAACTTCAAGTTCTACGCTAATGATTCTTCAGTTTCAACTTTTGGTTATAAATTCATGGTTGGTATTGGTGTAAAGTTTGGGCCATTTACATGTACACAGAACCCGGTGGTAAATAAAAAGTGGGTTGAAAAATAATACTGTGTCTACAATGCTCCATAACAGTCATTTAATACTACAAACTAATGTACTATTCATTTAGGTAAAGAACTGGAAGACACTTGATTGTTAAGACAGTTTGCTTTCCAAACACATAAATGTCACTTGAAATTTCAAGTTAGAATACGAGTAAGTCTGGTAATCTTCAATATTCTTGCGACTATTTAATAGACATACGAAAGGTGAACACAACTAGAATTCTTATAAGCCAGGTTCTTGGTAAAAGATAATTTTATAAGTTAAATAACACACTACTGTACACTTTGAAGATTATCTAAGGTGTTTACGTTCAAAGTTTATGACCACAGACATTGCATTGAAATTGATAGGATCTTATTGATGCATGTTTGGAAACTGTATCAGCTTTAAGTTTAAATTACAGGATATATGAAGTCTGAGATAAGGGGTTACTGCGATGACAGTTACCTCAGGACCTATGGAAAGTAACAGCTTATCGACTATACATCACTGTTTATTTTTTTCAAGTTTAACTTAATTGTACAACGGAAAACGGATTTCAAGATGAAACGCATAAACATACTTTATGACGATTTTAAGAGCACTAACCTGAAGTATTATTCGAGGCTCATGAAATCTAATACGGATCGAACCACCGTTAGGATAAACTAAGCTAACTGGATATGTACGTCCATATATTCGTCGTTTGGTACGGCATAAAATTGCCCGATTGGCGTTACATCTGCAGGGAAATCTACGGCTTTGATATAAAAAGCTTGAATGGAGCTTACGTTAATGGGAAGACGTTACTTTTACCCAGACACTTTGCCCAAACAATCATGAATACAAGAGGTAATGACCCGCCACTTGTTACGGTCGACCATACAAGGTCGTCCAAATCAGTTGATCATATCACTTTACAACAACCTACAACCCTCGGTCTCCATTCATCGTCTAGAATAATCAAGCAACAAAATACTACTCTATTTGTGTATTGAATGCATATATAAACTTACACTATCAATAAACTGATAAGGTTCGATCTTTCACTAGTTTACAGGTTTGAACCACCGTAGAGTGTAACATATCAATGCACTGATGAAAATAGTCATAATAAAATGTGAAAGTGGACTCATATGTTTGATATTTCGTACCGTGAAGACAGACAAAAAACGCACTTACATTCATCCATTTTATCCCGAATTTGGCTGGTATGAAACTTACAGGTTTTAGCAAACCAAGAAGTCTGTAGCGGTAAATTAATCCTCAAAACAAATAGTTCCATGAGTTTTCGACATTGATTATGACCTCGTTAGTTCTACTGGACACATAGATGGAGGAGCTCGGTCACTCATCCGCACTAGATCACGAATGTGTACACGTGCTACGCATCACTTGCAACCGACAGCCAGCTTAGACCAAACGCTTCTCGACAAATCGACAGCCTTTCAAACATATCTTCGGACCTCTTAATTTCTGACATCTGATCTGACTGGGTTGGTATACTTCAATCATAAAAGTGTTGCATGTAAATTCGTTGTCCAACTGCGAATAGCTGTGGCATCTTTGGTGGTGAGCTCAGTGTGATCTGATACACCGAACAGTAAACTGTGCTTCTGTTCCTTGCTGTGAAATTATACATCATTTTTAGTTTTGCATGTAGTAATAATGTTTTACATTTTCGGACATGTTTTCGCCCATATCTTATCGTCATTATGACAGTACAAACAGCAAAGTTATGTAAGATTAAGACTATTTCACCTTCCACCTGTCATACCAGAATGTCATGACAGTACGCAGGCCTCGTTCTATCACGCAGAAGCTGACTTCCGCGAGCACGGCGTGACGGGCCCATGTGCTAGATTCCTCACATTAGTGATGGCATTACCTCGCGATTCTAGCAGGTACGTCACACTCGCTATGTTAATAATTAATGTTTCTGAAACTTACAACACTTTGAAGAAGGCTATCCTTAATCGTTGAGACCTGACTAACCGACAATTTTTAAACCAACTCTTCCACAACATTGAGCTGCAATACGATTCAGCAACAGAAATGTTGCTATGTATGCGAGAGGTCATTGATCAATGGACATTTGATGATGGCCTGTTCGAACAGTTCCTGTGTAAGCAACCGTAGCCGGCGGAAATAGACGTCTATTGTGCACCGCCGATGTGGTGATGTAAGTCCACTATCTCTCTGGCACTGACTCAGAAGTGAACGTTCTTCCAGCAAATTCTAACGACCGTCTGCATGAACCGCTCTTGAACTTATAGGTGGTAAATGGGGATATACGGTTAGCGATATGTTCATTTTGAAGTAGGTTTACGGAAACCCGTCAACTATATTTTCATCGTTGTATATTTCTGTACGCCAACCATTGATATAGACATGCCGCAATGCTATAATCTACTCATCGACACTTGGAAACGGAGGTTAGTGGATAGGATTACTAAATTAACTGTTTGTGGAACTTCATTTTCTGTTGGTAGGTTATCCCCGGTCATTGCTAAGCAAATGATCGATCCATACCTTCAACGGATGCTGGAAAAGTACCCTGAACTGAACCACTCGTAACCAAAATACACTAAAAATCATAAATGCAAGACCACCTGTGTTCTCGAAAGCTCACATGAGTATTGGGAGTTTGACAGCCATTTCAAGTTAGAGTTATCACCCAACAGAGCTTTCGTCACCAGGTGATATCATAGTGCAAAAGGTAAGGAGTCATTTATCAAGAGTAAGACGAGAGTTTTGACTCAGGCTTAAAAATTAGAGCCGAACTTTTCAACACGAACCGGTATTGTGGCAATTACTACTTGTCAAACCAGATATAAGCAGTATGTAGCAGGAATCGGAAGTAGAATCCTTACCAGCAGAAGAGGAAGAAAAACATAGAAATAGGGATGACAATATGAATGGAAAAACGATGAAGATTTGTAGAATTATGGTCTACTTCCTTATTAGTACTGCTCTGATAATAAACGTAATGCTAAAATTGAAGATCTGTTATGTGACTAGCCAATCTATAAGATTGTACGTGGAAGTAACATCATTGACTACACCGACTCGTCCTATCGTAATAGTCATCAATATATGATGGAGAACATATTTAGGCTGGAGAAATAACAATATGTTTATAATAAATAAAAGAGATAATTCACACAAGAATGACTACGCCTGCAAGACTGAGCCATGCCATCGAATGAATTAAAATAATGTCCCCGCGTTCTCCATAGCTAAGCTTCTCTTCGTGTCAGTTGTTGAATATGTCTTTTCAGTAATTATATTCTGAGCTTCAAAAGTCATGTGGTTAGGGTCCAAGGTCACTACAGTTTGTAGAGGAAATCTCAAGAAAGATGTGGGAATGGTGTATTAAAATGTATTGTTTTCATAATTTTACGTAATTTAATTAATTTTCCTCTATCCGGGTCTCTCGTTATAACGTCATCTGTACTGCAATTCCTTGACACTTACCTGTTCACAAATTGGAGAAAGTGTTTGGATTTAGAGTGAGAGTTAGAAAGAAGAACCCTTACGCTGTTTCAATTACCACTTTTGATTACTCAATGAGCGACATAAAGTACCTAAACACAAAATTTGCTTTAGGAGCAGGTGAGTTATAATCTAAAATTCACTTTTTGGTCTTGTAGTAGATATTTTCATTGTTTTCAAACATTTTGGGGCCCTGATTGTGATAAATAACCAATCGACTTATTGTAAAGTCAAATATTTCTGATGTGTTCAAATCTGTCATAGTATTATAATACAGCATTATGCTGCGTACTTCGAATTTAAGTTCTTGTTGAGATTCTAGATTTACTGGGGTTATTCCTATTTCGTTATATATCATTTCATACACGAATTGATAGTACTTGTAAAATAAATAGCTGTAAAATCAAACCTAGCTGCCTAAATCCTAAACCGTCATACCCGAACCTGAAGATCATGGATTTGCTTCTCTGTGCTTTTGTGGCTGTAGGGCACTGAACATTATAAAATCAGAACAAGACAACTGTTTAGTTCCCCATGTATTTAATGGTACGCCAACTTATAACAATTAGGAACAGAAAAACTGCCAGAAAACCATGCCAACTTTTACAAGAACTTGTGAACCAAAATAATGATAATAGCGTATAATAATCTGAAAAATATAAGGCAACATTAGTAAGGATGAATCATCAAATGAGCAATCATTCTTCGAACAGTAAAGTTAACTATGATAAATAATGTTTCGAATTATTTGAATTATAGCACTAACTAAGGGTCCAAGAAATAACGCAATTGAATTAAGAAGACACAAGCACAAACGAACGTACCGTATTTGGAATTCGAAATCGAGCCATCAACATGTACAAAAGTATCATTAGTCAATTCAAACACCACAGATAATCATTATAATATAGAACTAAAAACTTTATCCTATCAATCCGTTATAAAATACAACTATAAAATAATCATAAAATATTTCCATAGCAAAAATGATTCACTAGATTACATTAGATGTGTATTTGTTTGAACGAACTAATTATTCCGTTGTATTTATTGAATGTTTGATTTCGAATTCCAAATACAGCACATTCGTTCATGCATCATTAGGTCTTGATAAGCATTATGAATGGTAATTTTGGGATCCATTTGTGGACCAAATACTATACGTATATTTTTATCGTATAATTGTTAATGAACTAAGCTATCCATATTCATGTCTCTCTTATCATAAGCTTGAAGATGATACAGGTATTCACTGTTTGACAACGCTTCTACCAGTAACACCTAACATAATTTGTTCCCACCGAGAGAAATCAAAAGACAGAGTCGAGGACATCGGAAGTGTGTATTTGGCGATAACCAATGTATCGGAATTCTCTGATCTAATCTGGCTAGCGATTGCGGTAGATGTTGAGCATAGCGTTACCACATGTGATCTGGTGCGGATGCATGACCGAGCACCTTCAGCTAGGTGAGTCCACTAAAACATATGGTCAGCATCCAATGTCGAAAACTTACAGAGCTATTTAGTTTGGGAAATTATTTACCGCTACAAGCTTTATTTCGACCTATGAACCATAATTATACTTCTTACCATTCTTGAATTATGCCTTGTCTATTGATCACTGCCTCTCACATTCACAGCCACATTTGGCCAAATCTTGTACAATTTTTATTTTCAATTTTATGCTACGTTTTGGTCTGTTTGATTAGTATATAAACTCAGTATGTTTGGAATATAAGGATTCATATTGCAGAGTCTGAGATTGATGTTCTGGACTTAACTGTCTGGGCTAGGCGTAAAGCAGGACCAATCAGAACTCAAGACTGCTCTCACGTGTTTTACGCGTCCTTGATCCGATCGATAATTCACTGCTCTCTGATTGACGGTATTATTACGTAATCCATTTACAGGGCACTCACACCACAAGTTATAACATGCTTATGTATTACTTTTTGATCTGATTGCGTTATTTCTGGAATTATTAGTTTGTACTATAATTCAAATGCGCTTAGTTATCATAATATGTTTGTAAGACTTTTCTTCGTCTTCAATTTATCTCATCATCGTTTATTTTTTCTTTAATAATTCTTTTGTATTCACTTGGTATTGTTTGGCTTGTATCTTCCCATTGAGCTTTAAGACTGCAATTAAACAGTCTGTTATTGGCATATTTGCATACTATGAGTATGCCTTGATATTGCCTTAATTCACAAGCTTTTTGTAAGCAATGATGGATAGTGGCTAACAGTCTCAAATAGGACGAAACGCGCGTCCTGGATTCCAGTGCTAGCTACCATCCATCATTGCTTACAAAAATTTTTTTGTATGTTTAACTTCATGATTAATCATTTTGAATAACTAATAATGAATACTATTGACTTAAACATTGAGACATTTAAAATAGATTATAACATAATTATCATTATGATTGATTTGAACATTTCATTTTACCATCAATTGGAATATTGAATAGTTAATATCTATTGATTAATATCTATTTATTTATTTACTTATGCCATTCATAATTTGTAAAACATAACAAACAGAAATAAACTAAAACTAATAAACTATCAGAATATAATCACTGACAATCATCTCACCTTTAATTACAACATTAATTAATACTGAAATCTATTTCTTTTCTTTTCTTTTTTTCTTCTTTTCTTTTTGCATTTTTAAAAAAAGAGAAATTTAATCAAATCAATTATTGTTCACTAATCATTAGATTGATATTTAAATAGATAGTGAAAAGATTTTAATTCTTTTTTTCTTTTCTTGTCTTTTCTCTTTCGTTTTTTTTTCCATTTTTTTTTAAATTATAACTCAAAAGTGTCAATCTCTATACAAGAATTAAAAAAAAAGAACCAACTTATTCTTTGAATATACACATTTACAAAACAAAAATTGCTAAACACTTAATCACGCATAAACATACATTATCATATTCACTAATTCATATGGCTAATCATTAATAATCAAGTTATATTTGTTATTATTTAAAGTGAAGTAATAATTTGGGTCAATCAGATAAAATATAATGGGCTTCTTTAAATAGGGAATAAATATTCTACTTGACTACATATCAGAGAATATATATATTAATAATTTAATTAATTAATTTAATAGACTATAATTTCATCTTTTTCCCATTCACTTCAAATAGGATAACTTAATTAAACTTGCCTAATTTGATTAATTTTTATTTTTATTTTTTTTTATTATTTTAATTAAGTTTTCTTTTCTCTTTATAAAATAAATATTATGTTTAGATGTTTAGTTGACTTATTATCATAGTAACAGTAGAATATTTTATCAATGTGAACATAATATTCTCATGTATATGAAATCTTTTTGTTTTAAGTATTAACAATAGAATAAACTTATTATTATTAAGAAATTAAAAGTAATTCAAGCATGAAGTGATTGCAAGAGATTTTAGTACTGATATGGATGTATAATATTAATTGATACTCAGCATATTTATACTATCAAAATAGGTATTGTGAAAAAATGGAGATTTTAGTAATTTAATAATTGAATTTATGAGTTTAAGATCGAGACCGATAAGTTCTAGGTTCGAATCCCGAGGACGGGATCGTAGATGGGTATTACTGAGGAGTTTTTGGTGAAGTTTTGTTTTCTGAGCTGGATGGTTTGGTCGTGGAGCTTTCATCGTTCTTCTGAAGGACATCAGACTTCTATCTGAAGTTTGTTCTGATGATGTCGTTCAGAAGAACGATGAAAGCTCTACGACCAAACCATCCAGCTCAGAAAACAAAACTCCACCAAAATCATCCACCTGAGCTACAAATCTTCTCCACCATCTCAAATTACTGAGGAGTCCCATACTAGAAAGAAACAGTCGTTCAGTGCTTTCAGGTTTTCCATGGTAGTCTAGCTTTAATTGATTCATGCATTCAACTATTAATCCTTATGTGTCTGAATATGGATATCTAAATTTATTCATTGGATACATTAATAAAAATAAGTTGTGAGCCGCCACAAAACAAATTTGAATTTGCGTAACGTGAATCGGTCTAGGAAGAGCAATAAGCAAATAAAAGTTGCGCAAATTTACTGGACAAAATAAAGATGTCTAGAAATAATGTCTATTATATTCCAATTCAAATGAAAATTATTTATTACAATGATTTAGGATCGTTACGCTGAATCATAGATGAAGTCGATAGTATGCAATCTGATGAATTTTTAAGAAGAGTTGTATTGAATTGTAGTGATCTACAATATTTGAAGATTGTCTAGATGACAGATTCATTTGAACTTACTACATTTTATGTCTGTATAAGGCATATCTATAACTCGAAAGTGTGGCCGAAACAACGTGTTACAACATCTAAAGAGTAGTTTAATCATACAAATATAAACTGTAGAAAGATTGAATAATAAAGTTGTGATTAATTACGTAATGTGGAAATTATGTAGCTTGTAAGATGTTTGTTATATATGTGATAAGTTAGCTCAATCATGTTTCACTTATCTTTGATTATAAACCCATGTTACACGGTCTACTATCCAGCCAATGAAATCTAATATTGAGTTAAGTGTTTGGGTAATACTATATTCAGTACTTTAAGCTGTATATATTGTATGGGACAGGAATCAGACTTATTTTAAATTTGATGCTCCATGACTTTTATCAAAATCCTTAGCTCTTCGGTGAGAAAATGAAATTACTTTTTAAGAAACTTAAAGATGGTTTCTCACGAATCCTGCCACTTAATTTATATTTATGACATGAAGTTATAAGCACAAGGGAAATAACTATATTTTAGAATGTTCTAAAATTCCAGTTTATACCAACCGTTATATATTCTCAAAATTAATAATGCTGTATAACCACCTTGTTTAAAAGATATTTACAAATCGTGATGGTCTACACATCATTTATTAAGTATGTTACAATTATCACTTGTGTTCTATGAAATTTCATAACTTTGAAGATGAAAGACCGTAGAAACAGTTTAACCTTCTCTATGAATAAACGTTAACTGAAAAATCACTGAAAAATAGTGATCATGAAATAGGTTGTTTTTCACCGTGGTTTGCTACTCTTCATTATTGCATAACAGAGATTGCTCACAGTGAACCGAAACCTAAACCTTAAGATTTTACATTGAGCAAAATAGTTTATGACGGCGAGCCAGTTTTTCGTTAACTAAATTCTTAAATTTAATTTATTTGTGATATCATCCAATGCTTTAAATGATGTCTGGTTCACTGTTGGAATGGTTGAACTTGACTAACCATGATTTTTTACTAGAGTTTCCGTAGTTTATTTTTAAGCTAGTTAATAGTGTATACGTGTTTTTTACGGTCATTATGATGTGAATGAATAATTGACTTTTGTTTAAAATTAAAATAAACTTCGATTCTTGATAACAAACAACAAGATAACCTCTGTAAATTCACAAATTCTATAGTAAATCAAAAATATCAGCAAAAAAACAGCTGCTAGCGATAAACAGAGACATAGTGTTACGCAAACTACTCTGAACGTAATTACCAAGAGTTTATTGTTCCACATGAAATACAAGGAGCGAAAATCACCTAATGAAGAAGCAATCATGAAAGTTTACTATAAGTTATCACTAGACTCTGTTTAAATGGTGAACTACCTATACAGTTTATATATTCATTGATTGGTAGAGAACAATGAACAAAACATTCCTAGCTATTAGATAGTCCTCCTCAGTTTCATTAAGGCCAAGTATTACATTCTTCTAGCTAACTCTAAATTCATTTTTGTCATATTAACTTGAATGTAGTGATATGTGTTAATAAAGTGTTTCAAACTCAAATTCATATATGATTTTATTTAAATAACTGATGTCATTATTAATTGTTCTTTTTTTATTGTCATATTTCTTCATATTTAATTTGTTGGTTAAGTAAACCGTGGTACAATGAGACACAGAGTTGACCACAAGCCAAGAGTGGGTATAGATCATGAATGAATGTTTGGGAACAGAATCACTCTCACTTCTATGAAATGTTAATTTATTGGCACTTCTACAAATTTGGTATGTCAATAAATCAAAATATCCATCCTAATATATTATATTTATTATATTATTAGAAGCTTTATTCAACATTATATTTTTGGTACAACATAGAATTCTCAGCATAAAGTATTTCAACAAGTTTCCTTTTCTTATACCTTGATCTATTGTGACGATAAATTTTGAATGATGACCGGTTAGATGTTAGGAGTTCGGTAATCCACATTTGATTAATGTTCGTTCGTTTCAATGCATATTGCCAGCCACCATGATGTCGATGATTGTACCTTTTTGTATCACGTATAGCGAAAGGTTGTAAACTTTTCATAAACGCGCCTGAATAGATTGTGTGCACAAAGGACATAATGATGAACTAAAACAAGCAACAAAACAGATAACTTGATGAAATATGTAGATCGGAGGAACAGGTAGCCCAGATATTCAAGCAGGCCGCCAGTAGTCTTGATAATCGTTCGTTTCTGTTATAATCTCTTTCTTACGGTTATAACCCAGCTATTCCTATTGCTTAGTATTCTCGGACACCGATTCGCTCGACAAGTCCCCAAATCAGAACACGGTTGAACAGGAAAGAGATTATATTCCAAATAACAAGGTTAGATGGAAGTAAGATGCCAGTAAGAAGCCAGTAGGAAGCACAATAGAGAAAACGTCAGTACATTTATAGTTTTTATGTGAGAAGATTCTAGAGTATTCTCCAACTATCGACTAGTGCTGATTGGATAAGAATTAGACAATCAGCGTGCACCAAAGCAATCATGCATTGAGCATGCTTTAATCCATCCTATGTCCCGCTAACAGTTTCCTTCAACCCTTTTACCAATATACTAATTATATGAACACTTACTATTGCGTAACATTAACAACTTTTAATAAATGTTATTCTAGTCTATGTTTTCCCGAGTCTTTAACCTACTTCCGTATTGCGAAACATTATTTTAAGCCTTTATTATTCTTATCACAGCTAGCATATCTATTATCCTACTGTTAGTTGATACTTTATGATCATTTTAAGTTCTTTATTTTATTTTGTTCTTATCATTTACTTATAAACTACCTTGAGTGATTTAATATTTTTATTTATGCTCATAATTATCACTGTATATTATAATGAGAATCTAATTGAAAACAATATTGTTCCTTTACATTTCTTGTTCGTAGTAGAGATGTATTGCCAATTTTCATTTTCAATTTTAGGGATTTGTGTTTATTATAGTATTTTCAATGTTAAATTTATGAGTCAATCTAAGCTAGACAAAACAGCCATCCAGTGCTTCTAGATTTTCAATAATGATTTAGCTTAGATTGACTTGTGTATTCAATTTTCATTTTGTTTAGATAGATCCTTATTTAAATAATCTTAGAGAAGTTTTAAAAATTCCAATAAACAGTATACGGTATGATAGATTGTAATTTACATTTCATTCAATATAATATTCATAAGAGGAGTTTCATAGGTTTATAGTTTATTATTCCTAAGGTTTATTTAAAACTCAGTAGAACATTAGTTCAATGGTTAAGATCATGAGTTAGTTGAAGCTAGACCATCATGAAAAACCTGGAAGCACTGAACGGCCGTTTCGTCCTATTGTGGGGCTCCTCAGTAGTACGCATCCAAAATCTCACCCCCTGCAAGATTTGGACCGAGGACCTACTGGTTTCGCGTGTGACCACTTAACCACTAGGCCAGTGAGCTGGCGTCCAACGAACGAAACGGCCGTCCAGTGCTTCCAGGTTTTCTATGGTGGTCTAGCTTCAACTGACTCATGATCTTAACCATTGAAATAACTATAATATCCACAAAACCCATCTGATATTAGTCAACATATGCTCACTAGTGACTGGCTTCAAGAGGTATTTTCTGGAGTTCTAGTGAGAAGTAGTAACCAGTGGAGTTCAACCAGGTCTATTGTGAGATAGTAATTCACTGAAGATAGTGGTGGATGTGTTGCTCAATTTCGTGAATTAGTCAAAGTTAGACATTAAAACCGTTGGAAGGCAGCCAGCTCAATAGTTAAGTGATTAAGATCGGCAGGTCCCGGGTTCGAATCTCGAGTGCCGTGGTCGTGGATGCGCACTGCTGAGGAGTCCCACAGTAGGACGAAACGGCCATCCAGTGCTTTTAGGTTTTCCATGATGGCCCAGCTTCAATCGACTCATGCTCTTAACCATTGAAATTACTATAATATCCACAAAACCCCATCAGATAGAAAATTATCTATCTACCCAACTGATTATCATCTATCTACATCTGATCAAATTGTATTCTTCTTTTTTTTTTTTCTTTTCATTAAAAAAATTATTTTAACCAATCATATAACAATCCGTTTAAAATTTACTCATCTTATTTAAATATATTCTGTTATCCAATTAAATATCAATAAAATGAGTATGAAAAAGGAAGAGACTATTTACAAAATTCTAATACTATATAGATTAAGATTTAATTTAAGAATAAAATCTAAATTATTTATAATAATTTTTTATTTAAAAAAACAATGTCAGATAAATTTAGTATTAATGAAATATTAAAATCAAATTATAATAAACAAATTACATTTACTAATATACATAAATCGAATGAAATAATATTACCTATGACAACAATTACATCATCAATTTCAATGAATCATAATTATAATTATTTAATGACATCATCAAATCATTCATTGAATTCATCTATATTAAAAGAGTTTTTAATGAATTCTAATATAAAACAAACAATAGAATTATTAATAAATGATAATAATGATAATAAAAATATTCAATATATTTTAAATTCTGAACAATTTAAACAATTTATCAATATATTAAAATCATTTAAATATTCAACTATTAATAATCAATTATTGAATGAAATAAAAACAAAATATCATATAACAAATCCGGTAATTATAAAATATTTAACATATATATTTACTAATAATTCAAATGAATTATCTAAAGATAATATTATTGGTAGGTTCTGAAATTAATTCAATATCAATGTTAAGAATTATAAATTCAATTAATGTTGTTTTAATTGAGTCTTCCTATTGATGTTTAAAACTCAGAACTTAGTTGGTAAGTGGATAATATGATGGCGTTTGAAGTGAATGGTTTTGGGTTCGTATCCCATATTGAATATCCACTCTGATATACAGGTACATCCAACTGACGAGTCTAAAATAAGACGAAAAGCGCGTCCTGGATTCTACTGCTAGCACCTAACCATCTTTGCTTAAAATGCTTGCGACTTAAGGCAATATCGAGGCAATCCGTACAGTATGCACATATGCCAATAAGAGACTGATCAATTGCAGTTTTAAACATCAACAGGAAGATTCAAGTAAACAATATCAAGTGAATTTTATTTCGTATTGAATTTTTTCTAAGTGATGTATAGAAAGTTAAATGTATCATTATTTCCGTTTCATAAAGTGGAAATGCAATGCAGTCAATGAACATTATATGTTATCATGAAAATGAATCTCATCCACAGGTTCAATTACTTACATAAGAGGGTGTTTAAGTCGAATTCAATGTTGTTTACTTTATGGTAGCATATTATCAAAACAAACTTAAGTTCTACTTAATAGTGATAAGCGATAGTAACAGCAGATATTTGTAAATTTTATTATTTTTTTTTTATAAATCACTTACAATTACAATTAATGCCGATTAAATTAATCTTAAGGTTCAAGATCTAATGCAGAAATTCTCAAATTCATCATGATTAAGAAAGTTGTATTTTGTGTTGAACAGCTAAAATTTACAATGTTCAGTTCTAATTAAAGGAATATTTCAATCGAAAGTTTGTTGATAATCTTATAAGTTACAACATAATCACTGATGTGAATCGAATTATTAAAGGCATTTAATTTTACAGTGATATTCCGAATTATCTTTCCATTGTGAGTGATCAAAATCGGGATCTTCAGTCCTCATGACCATCACAATTTAGTCCGAATGATTATCATGCAATTTTGAAGATGAATCAAGGTTGAAAATTTAAACTACTGGATGTCAACCCATTAACTTAAAAGTTACTTTCTCGTCACGAACCCTGAAGATCCTAGGTTTGATCCCTAGTAAGATTTTGGATGAGATCGATGAGGTATCCCATACTAGAACGGAATGACTGTCTAGGAGTACCTGGTTTTAAATGGTTGTCCAACCGAAGTCAGGTAATAATGCAAAAGTACTATATCCAGAATTTCTTCCATGCTTAATAGTTGATTGAACTTATTACTCACTCTCTAGTTCCGAAAAATAAAACATATTCATTACGAGTTAAAATAGACCATATATCAAAATAATCACAATACAAAGAGAATGTACATGTCAAAAATACCCCCCCAAGGATATTGTAAACCCTATGTTGGGGACGATAGATCCTCAGAATTCAGATTTTGTAATTTTGTCTTATCGATTAAATATCTGAATGCCTGTCGATTGATGAACTTACTGATTAATGTCTAAAAACATTTTACTATACAAATATCGATTGTAAATATTTGTATAAATACGCTTGACTTGTGTGCTTGAACTGACTTGGTATCTGCTGTTTGCCTGTAGAATACACTTTTTACGCCTTACCAAGACTTCTTGATCGAGTTAGCTGAGTCGGGGACAACGGACCAGAATAGTCTATCGAGATTCTGAATCCTTTGATCCGATCGATAAGTCACTGCCCTCTAATCGGCGGCCCTTTGAGATATAACACCCTACACCATCGTTCTTGGCAAGACTAACGACTTTGAAAGCACATAACATGTCAGTTGATTTCGGCTTACAGATTAACGATTCCATAACAGTTTATCTTTACCTAATTATGCATGGTTTATGTATGATATTAAACTGCTAAATATCTAAATAACAATATATAGTTAAATAACTGTATCTGAATTTTGGTTAAATTGCTATAGGCTTGTATTTTCATGGGTATTAAGAGAAAGTGAGTTAAATAAATGTAACAGGAAATGTGTAGATTAGACAAATTCCACTACTGTAGCAGTTAAAAAGTCCGATATTTTCAAATTTAAGGAAAATGAACCATGTCTTATTATTCATAGGATAATGTACTAAGTTGTGTATCAAATTTATTATGCACCAACCAATGTTATAAAGTAAATATTAATAAGCATCATTGAAATGTTTAATACAAAATTTAATGGTCACAGTACATCACTGCATTGTGTGTAATCTTGAAACCACATCTGTGGACGCTTATCATTGTAGTTGTTGCATTGTGAGCATATATTTCTTGTTTGTCTCAAACGTTGTAGTCAAGAATATTAAATTTATCTAATAATATTTACGTAGAACCAAGACGAATTGGACATCCTTATCAGAGTAGAATACCTAGAAAACGGAAAAAGCCAAGAGCATCATTCACAAGATATCAAGTAAGTAAAATTTTTATTTTGTTGATAAAATAACTTTTAATTGCCTTGACAATTCATAGAAAATGAAATCATTTTTAGGAAGTTATGCTTTTATAAGTGCATACATAGCCTAAACTTGTGAATTATAATGTTATGCATTCTAGAATACCTACTTTGACAATTCGTCTTAAACACATTTCTGTACACAGTCACATTTGTGAATGTAGTAAACCAATATAATGATAACTTACATTCACTACATAACACATAAGAACTATAACGCGTTAAATTTGTTGAAAGAGTTCCTGAGATTATTTTTCAGTGGAAATACTGACAATTATTGGAATACATATACCTATACATGAAACTGATCAGTAGTTGTTATTAAACCAATATCCTATTTGTTTTTATTTGGACAAGACGGACCAGTTAAGGATGAATTACAACAAGATTTTCTATTTTTGCTTTCAACTTTTTAACAGCTAAACTTGGTTTATTCTTTGTTGAGCCACTTAGATTAGTGACCATATTGGAAATTGGAAAAATTAGATCAATTCACCAACAATTAGACAAGAATGAGAATGATTAATACTCTGACTGGTCAGAGTATTAGTGATATTTAGTAATATTTACTTCAATTCATATCCTCGCAACTAGGACACTTTCTATTTCAATAAATTCATATTAACATCTGTTTGGAAGCATAACTGATAACCGTACTTCACGGATTTTTACAGATGGTTCTTATTATTGCTACTTTGTTAAGGATTTCAATATAACATTTTACAAGACAAGGTGATAAACGTCTTCCCACTACTTTGATTAGTGAAGTTTAACATAGTATACACTTGCTTGATTGCTCAGGACTGGAAACTGATTTCAAAGGTTTCTGTTAGCATATAAAACTTGAAGTATTGAAATAATTGGTCATAGTTTTGCTGGTCGATGAGTCACAGCGAAAGGCGGCTAAAATGGGAGTTTTAAAAAACCTATTTCAAAATATACATAAATGCATTTTAAAATGTGATTTTAATATCCTTAACGTTCGTGTCATTTCACTGACCATATGTTTTTATTATGTGTAAGAACAGCTTTTTAAAGTTTTCATAGTAATTTATGGGGAATTTCGAGGTTTAAGTTTTCTTGTTATGGTTGTGCATACTATTTCTTCCTCTGTTATGAGAAACGTATCTTCTTCTTCTAGAATACGATGTTATCAAATGCTGATAAAGATGTTCTACACATTTCAGTAATATAATTTAGGCTCAATAATTGAATAAAAGCGCTTTCATTATTGTTCTAGACAACCTAATCATTGTAAACTTCCAAAAGGAAGTTGAAATTTAGTGGTGTTTTGTTCAAACTATCTGCTAATAGTATAAATCAATGTTGAAGTGAATTTTTAGTGCCTTTTCAGTTAGATTCGAAAGATGTAAATGTTTTGGTACACTTCGTTTGAAATTCTCACGGGTTATCCGAATAAATAGGAACATCAGTTGAAAGAATGGAGAGAACAATATGGCACAAGGACTGAGTTATATTCTAGACTCAGTAACCCCAGTTGAGTGCTAATTAATTCACATTTCCAGCTCATTTTATAAGCATACTTTGGTGCAACCAACATTATTTAAATAAATTAATTTCAAAAATTTACGTGTATATTAATTATTGTTTATACTTTTCACATTCTTTTCTTAAATCAACTACGTATAATTTAGATAAATACTTTATTTTCGGTTATTTCCTCTGACTTGTTAACAGGTGACAACACTTGAAAGAAAGTTTCGTCAACAAAAGTACTTGGCTTCGACTGAGAGGAATGAGCTAGCAAACTTGTTGAAAATGACTGATGTACAAGTGAAAACATGGTTTCAAAATCGTCGAACGAAATGGAGGTCAGATGATAATCGTAGTATGGTTATAAGTGTTTGTTCATTTAGTATGCTACAAAATAGAGTTCAGTTCAAATCTCATGAGTGGTCAGTTATTTAAGTTTCGGGAGGAAATTTCATTTAGACAATCAGTTTATTCGTAATGTCTTAGATTGTACAGTCAATAATACTTTTTCAAATAGTTTTGTTTACGTTCAAAGTAAAGTTAACTGTAACACACCCAAACAACAGATGATAAATTGTGGGATAGGATAAATGTCGTAGTGCATCTTTCTTTGAATGTTCAATACGTGTGCATTATCTTGTAATTCCCGTTCATTTAGTGAGTAAATACTGAATGTAAGAGCATAATTTTCATTTGTGGATTTTATTTCAAGCTATATTTTTCAATTCATTTGCTTTTTTTATATGGTATGTTGAGATGCGCTACGCTAGCTTATATATACCGAAGACATATGTAGATAACCTTAGATTATTCAAGTTAACACTTAATATTAGTCACTCCAACACTAACGATTTGATTTTAATAGTTGAATTCGTGAGTCGATCTAAGCGAGACTACCATTGAAAACTTGGAGGTACTGAACGGCCATTTCGTCTTATTATGGGACTCTCTAGCAGTGCACATCCACGGTCTACCTTAGATCGACTCATGAATCCAACTTTTAAAACTACTACAATCTCTATAAATCTCAATTCTTATTTTATTCTGTTTTACATTACAGACAATCCTTAAGTTATATACGATAATTTTAAATGATGTAATTTGCCTTAAACCTGACCGATTATTATTAATTTTTATCAATTTGGATATATAATTGTGGAATCTGAAGAGAAATTATCGAGGAGAATATTCTTCGTTCATTAATCTGTGTTTTAGTACAGTATTTATTCCTCATCTATCTGTATATATATTTTTAAATAATTAGCAATACTTCATAATTAAATAAACTGTTTCTTTTCAGGAGACAAACAAATGAGGAACGTGAAACAGAATGGAAGGCCACAGGACGTTTTTTATTAAGTTTACATTCTCAGCTGAATCTACTTAAAGAAAACTTACATATGAGTAATAATCAGACATTTTATTCCACAGTGAGCGGTTAGACATGTTCAAGAATAACTAAAATCAACTGAAATATGTAAACTATTAAGCTTATATTCCTTAAATTGATTTTTTTCTTTATCGTTCGGTCATACACTCATCTAACCTATTGACTTTTTACTTTTTAATTGAGATAAAAGTTTGTACATCTATCTTTGGTGTTAAATCACATTGGATCGCCAAAACGAATATTAACAATTATTCCCCATTAAAAGCATCACTTATTTATCATATCTATAACTTTTTTCTTCTCGCTTAATTATCTTGGATTCATGGTGATTTATCGGAATTGGAAAACCACACTAAAAACAACTTCAATAAAAGACTGTCAAGATAATTATGGACACGGAAAAATCTGTGTGAATGAACAAATGATACACAAAATTGTAATGCGGAAACAAATGGCAGCGAAATTCATCACGAACCAAATTTATCAAGAAAAACATTGGAATATTACGATAGTTCTTAAATCCCTTGGAATGTAATGTTTTGACAGAAGTTGATTTCATTCATTTTCATGTCACAATTCAGCTCGAAAAACAAAAAGAAATTCGAAAATCACTTTCGAGTAATCGTGATGTTCAGTAGTATTCAGACTATTTTACGAACAAGGAATAGCCGAAACAAAGCAATTGAGGTCAGTGTGATAATCAGGAGTATTTGAATTATAGTCCTAACTAAGAATCCCAGAAATAACGTAATAAGATCAAGAAGTACTAGATAAGCGCAAACAAATGTACTGTATTTAGGATTCAAAATCAAGCATTCAACAAGTATAAAGGAATCATTAGCTCATTCAAACACCACATCCGCCTCAGCTTAAATTGGAGTTAAGTGTCTGTAATCGGTTGTACGTTTTCTTCTTAAGTTCATCCTGTGCTTGTCCAACAGTGTATTGGATAAAGACTTTGTATTATGTAGAATGTACTCATTGGTATTAGAATTAACAACAGAAATCGGAACAGACTCACTTGGTTTCTCGGATAGTATACAATCACCGTGTCGGTTGTGTACCGAAATTACTAATATCTAGAATTTGAATCATAGATTTTCTACCACTATCTTCCCCCACTAAATAATGTTGGATCTTTATGTCCCCAAGTTATGAATAATGTGGCTTCATTTAAAACATCTCTCATATTGACTAGAGTATACATTAGAAATGACTTCATGATAAGGATAAAAAACGGTTGATATGAAATCATCCAAATTGTAATCGAAATCGAGCTCATTTAGTACTTGTGCTTCGCATTGAACAAGTTTCCACGAGAAACAAATGAAATATGAGGACAAATAATATTTGTTAGAACATCAAGATTTGATTTTTTATGAAGTACTTTCCTCAAATTTATTAAGAATGTCATTTCAGAGTGAAGGATCATTATAAAAATCAGCATCTATCAAGACTGCATCAGGTTTTCGATCATGACTAGGTTCACTCAACATATTATCCTCAGAGTTGCAATGAATTTCATCAGGAATAATTGAGTCATTAGGAAAACTCATATCTGGTACAATAAGATGAGAAATCTGATAAGTTGATTGATTAGAAACTGTTGTCTTGCAAGAATTCTGAGTTTGGTTTAACTCTGAACTGCTATATGAGTCTGTAGTGACCTACTTTTATCAGCATAACGCGATTGATTTGATGGAAACAATCATTATTATAACCAATTGTACCAGTGATCGTTTAACTGTACCCTTTTGTTTAACTGTGCTAAAGACAGCCATATTATTACTACTTCATTAATTGTAACCTTGCATGGGTTCGGTCAGTCCCGGTAACCACGCTTGTACTTCTTTGGCACGATTTCGGTTTTCTTTCGATACCACGAGATCGCCAACAAATACATCTTGACCACAGCCATTTGGGGATTTTATCGGTTAACTGGCACGTAGACTTCTTGTAGTGGTGTTCATAGTCAACCACGACTCGACTCCACGCTACAAGTCTACATTGTCTTTTGAAATCATTGATAAAGACAAATGATCATCATAAATACTCAACTTAATAGAATCAGTATAACAAGACTTAATATTCGTTGCAGCAAGAAGAACAGTAGTATTACAATCTGACTGAATATGTCCAATATCACCACATTTAAAGTACTTGGAATTACGAAATTTACATGAATTAAAAGCGTGAAACCTGACACAGAACAAACATTGTCCAACCTGTGCCCATCTTCGTGAACTGCATCGAAACTCCTCCATGAATTATCTGCATAATCTTGAGTATGCACTGGGTTGAGATGACGTAATGCAGAGGAATTTTTTTATCCAAATGAATCATTTTACAAAATCTTCCTCCCTACCCGCATTCGAAATTTGTATACTTAACATAGTCTAGCAGTAAAACCTTGAGAGTTGTATGAGAAAGCGAAACGGGCTTTTCCGGTAAAGCCAGAGTTTTTAATAAGCTATATGCTTCTTTTCCGATGAATATGAGGAAATGTGATAAAATATTAAAATCCTCATCATCTTCCTTGGTCATAGCCTAGATTTCGAACCTTTCAAAGTAATCTTCAAAAGCATCAAAATCTGAATGTATGTCCAACCGTTCCATCACAGACTCATTCGAGACGCCAATATGATGATTTCGGATATTTGAATTATAGTTCTTGTAGTGTCAGTTATTATGCCAAGCCCATATACCTTATTCTAGCTTGCGGATATCCCATTTTATTCATTCTACTTGAGTCACATTTTGACCTTGTTAATTATTCGCTTATCAGTCCTGACTGTTTTTATATGAGCGTATGTGTGCGTGCCCTTCTTATCGCATTAATCACATGTCTGTAGCTTTATTTCGTCAACCTATAAATATGGAGTAACTCTTGACTGAAAGGGAGTTGGCTTCCCAGCCATCCTCCCTGTGCGTCATTTTGCTCTGTTCTATTACATTCACTTTACATACGAAATATATGTATTCAACATCCCGTTCTCGTTATTTGACTTATTTAATTCCGTTATTGGATAACGTGATTTAAGTCGGCGATTATATACGAGAATAGGTGATAGCAAACACTCATACACTCTGAATTGGAGTCAGATCACGGGCCACTATATTGGTAAGCCCGCTGACGACGAACGCAACGCAGCAAGCTACGTCGATGAAGGTACTTCTGCACTCTATACGTTCGACGAACACACTCAACTGGTCAAGCTCAATCTCTAATCTGACGCAATCAGCACAGCCTGTGCAACATGACATAGACATGCACAAGTCGCATTATCTCATCGATACTTTGTCCTCATGTCAACTATTCTCATTGATCCATTCGTCGGTTTGCTCTATCATGATCCGAAGTATCATTATATGCTTATTATTACATTATTCTCAATATCATAACCGAATGTGGAATTAATAATCATGTTCATGCTGTCATTAAATTATGACATTTTCGCAATCATATTGCTCACCGAACAGATTATCATTTTATGAATACTCCACTTTCTGACATTCAAAACTCACTGGAATATTTTTACCATTCAAAACATGAAATTTTCCTGCTTTAAGTGAGTTCGTTCCAATTGTTTTCATGTCATTTGCTCTAATATTACATTCATTCACTTAGTCGAGGTCATTATTTTATGTTATCATAACACACATTCTTCATTTCAAAATCGCCTCCTATTATGTCTGTGGATGCATCTAACTAGCTGATTAGTAACCATTATGTTCATCTTATCTATTCTTCCACATGTATAACCACATGCCGCATCATTAATTACCCAAAAACATGCTTCGAGTACTGCAATTACTATTCTATTGCCATTGCACTGAATGTCAGAACATAGAGTTTAGAGCTAGTCTCTCAAAGATACACTCTTGTTCGTCACATCCAAGTCAGTCTCATACGTCGCCATCGCTAATCATATGTATTGGTATTTTTGTCATGCCTTGGTACGGTTTTGTAACAAACGAGATCGAGCGCATCTCCCTCAAACCACACAAACCACTCTAGGCTTCATGACCAAAAAGGAATAAGACTCTACGTACTTCGTCTACTCAGTTACTATTCTGTTCCTCTGGTCATTCTACTAATACATATTTAACGATAACTCAATGCATCTGTCATAACGCAGACGACAACATTCACTGACTTCACATTTTATGATTATTATCAATTGCAGTACAGCAACGAATATCACCCGTCAATGCAGTTATCATTTCACGACTTGCCTATTATCATCCTATGAACAGGAACTACTCATTTAAATTCAAATTCACTCATCGCTAATCGATGCTACCTATTCTACTGCGGCTCAACAGAACATATATTTAACATATTTCGCTATTCTGTCGGCATCACAGACCGATTTCTGTCGTATTCTACTCTACTTATTTTCACGATTTATTTCCCTGTCATACCCACAAACAATTTATTATTATTTTTACGATATTTTGAATCACTCACACAAACTTATTTTATTGTTTAGACATTCATAGCATTAGTACATGTTAATTTTTTGTACGCTCATTAAATTGCTCATATTAGCATGTTAACGTTCCCATTTTTGTCCGCGCCTTTTCTATATTCATGTATTCTTTTACATAAATATGACATTTTCATATAATACACTCACCCTTCATGTGACACTACTGTACTTTATCGAGTGTTGTACAATTTTTTTTCGCTACTTGTTGCTAACGTTAACTTCATATCACTTCAGTGTTATTTTCGAAAACAGACATTTTTTAAATGTACTATTTTCTACAAGGGGGCTATGTAGTGTCAGTTATTATGCCAAGCCCATATACCTTATTCTAGCTTGCGGATATCCCATTTTATTCATTCTACTTGAGTCACATTTTGACCTTGTTAATTATTCGCTTATCAGTCCTGACTGTTTTTATATGAGCGTATGTGTGCGTGCCCTTCTTATCGCATTAATCACATGTCTGTAGCTTTATTTCGTCAACCTATAAATATGGAGTAACTCTTGACTGAAAGGGAGTTGGCTTCCCAGCCATCCTCCCTGTGCGTCATTTTGCTCTGTTCTATTACATTCACTTTACATACGAAATATATGTATTCAACATCCCGTTCTCGTTATTTGACTTATTTAATTCCGTTATTGGATAACGTGATTTAAGTCGGCGATTATATACGAGAATAGGTGATAACAAACATTCATATACTCTGAATGGAGTCAGATACCGGGCCTCCACATTCTAACTAAGAATCCCATAAATAACGTAATCACACCAAGAAGTACTAGATAACCACAAACAAATGTACTGTATCCAGAATTCGAAATCAAGCATTCAACAAGTACAAAGGAATCATTAGTTGATTCAAACACCCCAGTCTGGTAGAAAAAGGTGAGCACAAACTACCTTATTCTACTCGGAAATCAAAATCTAGCATATATTGAATAACTAAAGAATCATTGATTCATGCAAACACCTCAGTAATCTCACACATATATTGATTTCACATAGTGATGACTGAATTTTTAGTTCCTTAACTTCTGAAAAACAGTTTCGACTACTCAGGAATGATGATCATAGTACGTCGGTAAATTGTGTTTGTGAACTTGAGAGGAGGACAAACTCTGGAACCTGACATTAGGTTCATGTCTTCAGCTTTTCTGCTGCTCAGTGTATTTCGGTGCACATTATGCTGTAACTTTACGAACTTGGTACCAACTACAGTATTTTCAGTCATTAATTGATGACCCTGAAGCTCTCAACCGCTAAACATGTTATTTTTGCTTTCAACGTGCTCTCATACATCTGGCTATCCGTCTGATACAACTAACGATCTGCCGATGCTAGATAAACCTGGAAGCTTTTTGGTCGAAAACTTCCCCTTTTTGGTTAACAAACGTTTGGATCTACGTAACTTCTAGTCACAAAATATTCGGACCGCTGAAAAGTGTGAATTTTTAAAGTTCATCCCATCGAATTAGTGAATGGAGTTTCTAGAGAATATTTGATTCATTATCTGGATGTATATCAACCGAAATTGTGAAATGTTGTTTGAATCCTTTTCTATGAATCAGTCTAGTCAGATGATCAACGCGGGTGGTTTGTTTGCTAGTCGTTTAACGTATGGTAATTATATGGGTCATTATTTCACTACAGTAACATGAGAAACCTCTTTGCTGAACCCTTGTGACTCTAGAATATATCGAAAGTTTCACATATAATTATATTGGGTTTGTTCGGTTTTGGGAATTCAGTGTAGTTGGGTCTCCAAGCTCCAGTTAAAAACTGCGAAACTTAGATTTAGTCGTAAAGTCCTACTTATGCATTTTAATGCCATTTGTTATTACCAATACAACTAAATGAGGTTATCAGAATTACACGCTAACATGGATCGAAAGCTGGTGTTAAGATTTTCCACCTAACTCATTGACGACCTGAACTTTTATTATTATTATTGTTATTGTTCAATCCTCTTATTTGTTTACGAGGTGTTCATTACAAATCCGTTTTGCTTTAAGTAATGATGAAATGTGTTGTTGGTGGCTAATATGGGACTCACAAATTAGGCTTTGCTCTTACTACAGATGACGCATTTTTTAGAACCGAGACATCAATGTAACATATTTTCCTTTATTGTGTCCTAAAGGTCAAGTGTTAATCGGTAGTAGTCTGACGAGAAAATCAATTTCGGTAGGTGAATGTAGTTAGTATTTAGTCGAAAGGTAACTATGTATACAGACAAATATGAATTCGTCAGATTTAACATTCTGAGAGGAATTTTACATTTTGTATGCACTTTCGTTAATCACTGATAATTCCTTTCTAATATTTAGAAATGTTATAAAGACTTGTAAATCACAGCCATAATAGAGGTATTACGTAAGCTCAACATTAGTTATCTCAAGATGCTTTAAGTAATCTCTTTTATTGCAAAGTTTTATCTAAACATACCATTGGTCAGTTCTCTTTGTCCGTTTTTTTTTTATGAATAAGATGTTGTGTTGCTCAAATTCGCTTGTGTGTTGTTAACAGTACCAATTGTTCTCAACTCATTTTGCATACAGTTTGATTTATATGGTTAGTTTCGTAATTTTTCAGAACGGAGCAGGAAATATTGATTGCAGAAAATGGGAGGACGTCTACTTGATGCATATTTCAAACCAGTGCCCGGCAGATAGCATTTCAATCAAGGGAACTTTGTTCTTAACAGACCACGTTAGTTTGGGATTCGTGTATAATTACAATTTTTGTTAGGGATCAAAAGTAAGTATTCACTGGGTACCCCATCATGATCAAGGTAAATTTCATTGTCACTCCTATTTGGATTACCTTGCAGATTCGTCATTATCCCAAGAAGATAGAAAAGGTTATGAAATCGATATTAAGGATATGGATTTTCTTGTTATACGAAAGGCCCCATGCTTTCCTTGCCGTGGAGTGTATTTATCCCTAAAATCACAAAAACCTTATGGCCCATTCGAGTTCCGTAAAGGTGGTTCAAGTTCATTTTTGCGAAGTTTGAGTACTTTGGCTGATGTTAAAAGGTAAGTGTATTTGGAATCTCTTACCTATACTGGAATTCACAATACCTTGTTCCGTTATTTGTTAAAGTCTATGGTCTTGATTTGTTTCATACACATCGTTCCCTTTATTATTTTGAAAAGAGTAAGAACATTCTAGCAGAATAGCGTGAATTCATTTTATTTCGTTGGTTCTCGTCAGCTGCTTATAACCTGTGGTATTTAAAATCGTAATTACATAATGGGTTGGAATTACATGAGAGGTTTTAGTTGGAAGTTATATTGAAGGCATATTAGTGTAGTATAGCAAGGGTGTAAATAAATTTAATAGACTGAATATCGTAAATGTATACCCTATGTAAAAGAAAATTCTGCAACACTGATTGTGACAACCGTGCAAACGGTTAGAAACAAGTGATTATATAATGAGTAAACATTGATAGAAATAACTAGTAAGTTCAGTAGATAAAAAAAGTATCAATTTGGAAGAAAGTTGAAATAAAACTCAATGATGTAATAAATGCAAGAAAGAGTTTAAAGAAAAAGGGAGAAATGTTAAGATACAGTGAAGTAGTGTTAGTCACTAAAGCAATGAAAGATTAATAAACATCTCCTTTTGAACACATAAATCAGGTTTTTGGCGTCTGATAACAACGGCTTCAACAAACTTCAGAAGACTGGAGTTTGGTTGCTTACTGATCACCCTGAGTGATTGCAAGGTATTGACCTGATGTCCTGTATCAAGATGTTTGGTGATCTCACTGTTTAGTCTTTCTTTCTCTTGTTCTGAGGCATTTTGGAACACGTTCAAAAAATATAAGGTATGCCCCCCTTTCTGTCTTGATTTGTATGCCACCTTGCTACTAGTCAGTTTCATCGTAAATTTTCAGTCAAGTTGTGTAAAGAAGCACATTTCTAACTGGGTCACGTTGATCGTCCTATCAATTTTGATATTTCTGTCAGTATAAAGCGATGTTTAGTGTATCTTTGTTAGAGGTCAGCTAAGAACCAACCGGCAAAACTCAACAAGTCAGTTGATTTAATTTTATATCCAGGTTTTAGGAGAGGAATAAAGCGTGGCTCGTGCCAAAACAAATTGAATGACAGACAGTCAAACCTTATAATACTTAAAACATTTCAATTCTTACAAAGATACTTTTCGCGTCTTGATTAATAAGTTTTCACACCTTATATCTTTGGTTGCGAGGTTTTGAATACGATTGAACCATGCCCAACATAGCCGATAAAACCTTGTTATACAAACCCTGAAATGATGTTCATCAGGCCCTGAGATTATAAATTTTGCACGGAAACTTGAAAACGTTGTTCACTGGTAAAAGTTTTGTGATTTTATTGTCCAAATACTCGTAATATAGTAGTTTACTCAACTAGCTGTCCAGATAATAGAAGGCTGGCAACCATACAGTTTTTTCTCATCACTAGCTACGTAAGAGTTTTCATGACCAAAAGCTCTCCTATTTCATCTTTAAGATTTTGCTATGTAAACTCTATTGTATGTAAATATGTAAGCATTTCCAGCTAATGCTAACTGCATTTGTCGATGTCTAGTGTTCTGATATTACACCATTCAGCGATTTCCTCCTGAAATCACCAGCAGTTAGCTTGTCCACGATAGCTAAGTATTATCAGTGTTTTTCCTTTAGCTGGTCTTGGGGATTGTGGCTAATCAAGTGAACCTAATTTTCAACTCACAGAGAACTGCTTCCAAGTCTGCTAGGTGGTTTTATTAGCCTGTCAACTTAGAAAATATATATGACGATATTTGTTACTTCTGTACTCCTGTGGGTTTCCTCGAATCGTGTCACTTGTAGCTCGGTCGATGTTTCTGTCTACCTACTAAACAGTCCGTTCACTGCAAGGCGATTTGCTCTGTAGTATTTTGAGAATTCGAAACATGGATTTGTAAGGTAGAAAACATATGTAATATACAGTCATTTGACCATGATTGTCTTCGGGTCATTGTGCGTGCTTGATGAGGACGTTGGGTGATGTTAGATGGTTAATTGCCAAATAGAGATGATAAAGCTGTTGATGAAACTATCAACATATTTTTGTTGACTTGTTTGAGATGTGTATTACGCATGTCCAGCTACCATTGTTTCTGGTTGTAGGAGTGTACAGTTGGTTTGGCCAAGACATATAGCCGTGGTAATAATCATACGACTCAATAAGCACTTTGTAAATTCATGTACTCATCTCTACTGCAAATATTTTGTGTCTAATTTAGTATAACTACCCCTACCTGACTGGCTAGATGGGATTCTAATTCATAATCAAGGCTCTAAAATTTGGATACTTCAACTACTAAAGCACCACACTAATCATTGATGATTAATATGAGATGTGTTGTGAGCCGCTGGCTTGATTAGTTTACCGAATAATCGAAACGCATGGTTGACGATGTTAGGTGACATGGCTAGAAATGTTCCACTTTTTTAGGTGCATTTCTTTATTTTCTTGTAACTTAACTGTTGTATTATCTCATTCTTTTCATTCCCTGTTTGCACTTCCTCCTTTTGACGGTTTATCCTTTTATTTTTGTCCACACTACTGCCAACATCAATATTTTCTTTCTTAGCTTATTATCCTGCTGTTTGTCTCTCGTTCTATGAATATAAAACTAACATACGTGTGTGTTAGTGCGTTAAGTACATTTGTAATGAATAACCTGCAAACTCATTCAGTTGGCTGTAAACCATACATTCTGTCAATATGTTTGGCTGTTTAAATCCCTGTTTACTTGAGGTTTAAATTTCTCTATAATATTTTCTGTACTTCGTTTTGAATTAATCGCTTTATTGTTTGGGCATTTGAATTATTGCTTTGTTTATCGATTGATTGTTATTGTTGTTCATTAATTTAGATGTCATGATGATGAGAATCGGTACATTGTTAGACCTCGTCCACAACATAACTTTACTTCTAATTACCATCTTCCTGATCCGTAAGTGGGATGAAATTGTTGTTATTTGATTTATCAAAAGTTTTCTATACATAATTATTGTGTATGATCCATATTAAAAGTAAAATATAATTACTTTTAATCTGAAATGATTTCAAATTGCATTTCGGAATTAGGTATTGACTTGCAACATTTCTCTGTCTTAATTTAAGAGTTTTTGTCAATGTATACCCTAAATTTCACCCAGATTAATTCAAAAATTTCAGTTTTGAGTTCGACGAATAAGCGGAAAAAATACTGTCAATTATACTATCCATCAAAATCTAAAGATGGACACGGAGATTCCATCTAGGGGAGCTGGAAAGCCCTGATTCCAAACCAATGGTGCACATGGGCCCCAGTATCCTGAGAGAAGAAATGGCATATGAACCAGTCGTTGGTCACCGGACATCATGGGATTACATCTCCGTAAGTAGCTCCACTGCCTTGTGGATCTAACCTTTAGGTCGAAGGCTCTGAGTGTTCCCCCTTAAGAAAACCACCTACTTCGGTTTGGGCACCTGGGCAATATCATTGTCCACACACAAATCAAGTGACTTGTGTGGGGCATTTGTATTCGGTGCCCCTTCGTACCAACATTTATGTGTTCAAATAAATAAATAACTTTGATATTAGGATATAATTTGCACATTCTATATAATCCACGTGGGTATATTTGTTTGTAACATTGTAGCATACAAATGCTGTCTACACCCCTTATTTTTGAGTAGTTATCTAAACAGTATCGATTGCTGATGAATAATATATTTAGTTTTATCAAATCCTGAAAATCGTTAACTTGAGTAAAGTGCCAGAATTTACAAAGATGTTAGACAGTAGTGAATTCTATTTACTTATTTCATGTATGTTTATGTTTTCATTAAACCAAAATATGTCTGTATTATATCACTAGTCTTGTGCAAAACAAACGTCATTTCAGTTCAGCAAGAGTAGAAGCGGAAGGGCTGATTGGGTCCCCTTTTTCTGGCCAATTAGGTGCTTCATTAAGAAATATTGGAATACATGTCAACTCAATTGTTAGCACTATATTATCACCTAATTTAATCGATGAAAATATAGCTCCAAATAACGGCTCATCTGAAGAGTATTTTGCAAAATGTATTGCAGAAGATCTACAGAAAATCGAAGCTGCACGTTTAAGAACTACCGATGATGAAGGAGGATTCGCTGTTGTTGAACGAGTTAGTTTAAGTTTTGTTTTATCGCATTTATATATTTTTTCATTTTTTTTAAAAATTAAATAAAATAAACGTACTCGGTTGTCTTCACCAATGAAATGTTGGAAAAGTGATTTCGAAGAATAATTGCTTCCCATATGTTCAATGTACACTTTTTTCCTCAGCTATTTCATTCATGGTTGTTTTAAAAATTTGATTATTTGCTTACTTATTAATTAAAAATGTTCATCGCTAATTTGTCGTATTAATACTCAATAAATCCCAAGTTTATGGTTGGATTGAGAAATAATCATCCTAATTTTTAAAAAAAATTTTTATTACTGGTGTCAATTATCCGGAATAAACACACTAAAAGTCTGACATCGCATTAATGTATACTTTACTATCTTTGAATAAGTGTTAAAATCATGACATTTATGATTTAAAAATAATTAGTTTGACTAAATAACTATCTATTTGTGATATGATGGAATGAAAAAGTAAAATTGCATTCTTTTACTCATTGTGATTTTTGTTTTAATCCACTGTGATAATTACTCAATGTAGTATTTGTTTTGTTTTTCCAGTATGGTAATTTATTCGGTATAACACTTATTTGTTATAATTCTGAGTATTTTTCATATATATGATTTCATCTTAACTATTTGTCAAAATGAGTTTGCAAATCAACATGTTAATGAGTGTATTTTCGACTAGGGTTGTCATCGTGTTTTGGGAGTAATAAATCTTCACTTGTACCAACCTTTATGTTCTTACTTTCGCGTCGTGGGAATTGCAGTTGTTCCTTGTTTTATAAGCATAAGTGATAAGCGATTCCGACATAACAATTAGCGATGACCTGATATAATAGTTGGAGATGAAGTCATAACAATTTGGTGACGGGTATGGAACGCATCAAAATAGTTAGTTTATCTTGTCATTGTGTCACTGAGTGTTCTTTCTCTTCGCCGATTTAATTCATCTCGTAATCTCTTCAAACATAGTAGCGTGGCAACGAAGTTGCAGCCCACACTTGTTATTCCTGAAAAATAGCTTGACTATTCTAATGTTGATGAAATAAGACAAGAGTCCTCTATCCGGTGGTTGAAAGCCGAATCAATAGACTGATGAACCATAGTGCTACACGCATGTTGCTATTTATACATGGTTAATAATCATATTTTCTGTGTAGTTTATCATACTTTAAGAACGTTCACACATGGTAAAAATACTTATGGAAAGACATGCAATATCACTACGAGAGGTTTTCTGCTAACTGGCCTCAACGGTTTATTATTATTATTATTATCAATTATATTTTTAGCGAAATAGAGAAGTCTTAGTCTACATTTATGAGATTTGATTTTTTAAAATGTTAGACTTTCAAATATCAAACTTGTTAAAGGTTGTTACAAATTACTTTTATTTTACTTGTTTCCGTAGAGACCAAATCCTATTTTTCTTCCACCAATGCCCACTGTTCAGCGTTCCCTTCCACTGAATATGACCCAATGGAAAAAGTCACTAGATCCAGAAGGTCGTGTAAATCGACCTGAAAATTTACGTGAAATAATATTCAATGGTGTAAGTTAGTTATATTTACTGAGGACGTTAAATTCCCTAGAATAACATGTATTTGATTTATTCTGTAAATTCGGATTTCGGTTTCATTTTTGTGGTGAAAATACCCACAGGAACTGTCTTTATTTACTGTGATTAGGGGCAAAACTTTTTTATTGGTTTGTTGCTTACTTAGTAATACCAATTTTCCACCCTATTTTCAATATCTTTGTAAATATTATTCAATCCATATCCAACCGATATTTATACTCACCTTCAGTCTCCATCACTAGATCTTTCCTCTAGGATTTACCTTTCGGATGAACCAGAACTGTGAATTGGAGAAGGAATTGTGCTCGCAGTTAAAGATATGACAATAATTGTTATTGTTTTGTCTTTTACCTTTACAACTACCGCGAATACGATTGTCAAATTTGGATACTCGGATTTATATGACCAACAAATGACACATACACCTGAACGAACAGCCTAGAGGCCCGTTCGATCCTTTTCGCTGCCTGTTAATTCCAGAACACAAACCTTAACCTCCGCAATATACGTCATATATTTCAAACATACTCGGTTTATGTACAAGCCAAACAGGCCACATCATACCAGGACTAGAAATTAACATTTGTACAAGATCAAGCCAAAAAGTGGCTATGATTAAAGGAAACTGTAATTAATAAACTGGATATTACGATAATAAATCGTATAATGATAGTCTATAGGTCAAAATAAGGCCTATAATAAGAGAGGTATGAATATACATAAACTAGTTACTCAATAGTTATGTGTTAGGAAGATACATATAATGTTAGCCCATAAAAAGGTCCCAACAGTTACCATTCGTTATTCTCGTCGGGATATAACAGTTATTAAGTAGGTGTCATTACCAAGGTTTGATTTGATAATTTCGAATAAATTGAGCATTGGGTTCATTGTTATAAATAAAAATAATATATTTGTAATATCCCAATGAGTAGAAAATCCAATTTTCTACTCATTGGGATATTACAAATATATTATTTTTATTTATAACAGTTATTAAGTCCGAAAAAACTTACCAATCAGGACGATCTGAGAAGTACCATAAAATAACCTTAGAAACATAAAAAAGCTAATCGATTAAAATATAAATACCCAAGTTTCAAACATTTCTCTTCCCAATCATTACTAATGATCTTAAAATTGATTTTTATCGAAACTTATTTCATAACTTTCACCATTATGCTGATATTGTTAGTAAGTATACCGCTGTCATTACTAATTTAATGATAGTATTATGTCATATGATTGGTAATTTATGTTCAATGGAATAAAGTATTCTGTTTTCTGTTAATAGTAAAAACGTTTTTAGTTTCGATTAAATGTATTAACTTTCTATGTGATGGAATTAAGTTCATTTTAATTTTTTTTGTTTCAAATAATGAATGAAAATGTATACTTGATTAGTGTTATTATCTATCATCATGATTATTCCCTGGTTGTGGTCTGAGAGACGGTGCTACACAGTGGCTAGAGACGTTATCAGATATGGCTCAGAATAGGAGCCAGTGGCGATCCTGCTGTAACCTTCTTTTACTTTCTTCATAAAAAGTGGTTGTGTCTCCCTTACCTGAAAGATTTCTTCTGATTGTACCTTTCCGTTCCCTCGTTACTACCACACTACTTTACACCAATCTCTTCGTTATCGTTCTCTTTTTTTTTGCGCTCTTTAGTTTTTTTTTCTATCTCCGAATTTTCATTGTTTTGTGTGGCGCATATATATTGGCGCTCTCTTGTACCAATATTTATGTGTTCAAATAAATAAATAATAAATTATTCCTATGAAGAAAATATTAAATCCTATTTGACTGAAATGTTCATGAAAAATTTGACGAATCAAGATGTAACTTGTCATAATTATAAATTTCCATATGGTTCATACTACCTTAACTCTAGATAATTAGGTAGCCAATAAAAATGATTGTTATAGGAAACTAAATGTGTCTCTTTGATACTATAAATCAGTTTATAAAGAGAAATATGTTACAATACCTTGCTTCATAAATATCAATTATTCCACCTTAACTACAATGATGTATATGTTGAAAGCTTAATGTTTTTTTTTCTACTCACATGCTGCACCTTTTCGTACCATGTGCAAACATCCAAATGTAAATCCCTTTCATTTATATTTCTATTTAGATCAATCTTTAGCAACTTTTAATCTCGATATCTTACTGCTTTTAAAAAAAATCTCTCATGATATCTGATTATGCATCTTTCTATACTGGTGTCATATGTAATGATACATGATATTTTATGGCGAAATTGTTAACCACATGTATAAAACGTAGTAATAGTTAGAATTATACTTCCAAAGGTCTTATATTACATTCCTAGAAATTGAACAAGATTCATTATTAAGTAAATGTCTTACTACTACTAATACTACTTACGCCTGTTACTCCCAATGGAGCATAGATCGCAGACCAGCATTCTCCAACCCACTCTGTCCTGAGCTTCCTTTTCTAGCTCCATCCAATTGTTGTTCATCCTTCTCATATCTGTCTCCATTTCTTGGCGTAATGTGTTCTTTGGTCTTCTCCTTTGGCCTTGAGGATTTCAAGTGGGGGCTTTCCTTGTGACGCAGTTGGTTGCTTTCCTCAATGTGTGTCCTATCCACTTCCAGCGCTTCTTTCTAATTTCTTCCTCCACGGGAATCTGGTTTGTTCTCTCCCACAGTAGGTCGTTGTTGACAGTGTCTGGCCAATGGATCCGAAGTATTTTGCGTAGACAACTGTTAATAAACACTTGTATCTTCTGGATGGTGGCTTTCGTAGTTCTCCAGGTTTCTGCCCCATACAGTAAAATGTTTTGACACTTGTATTGAAAATCCTGACCTTGGTGTTGGTTGACAGTTGTTTTGAGTTTCATATGTTCTTCAGTTGTAAATATACTACTCTTGCTTTACCGATCCGCACCCTCATATCTACATCAGATCCACCGTGCTCATCAGTGATGCTGCCCAGATATTTAAAAGTTTTTACATCCTCAAGAGCTTCTCTGTCAAGTGTGATTTGATTGGTGCATGTTGTATTGTATTGGAGAATCTTGCTTTTCCCTTTGTATATATTGAGACCTACTGATACACTGATCGTCTTCTGCTGTGTCTGTTGTTGCGTGTGCAATAGAAGGTCCAGGTCCTCCAGCTGCATTCTAGCTGATAATTCACCGTATTTATTTTCATTTTCGTATGGGAATTCAGTGTGGGGTGAGAGTATAATGATCAGTCTAGAAAACGTTCATAAGAGTCTTTTTCATAACGACAAAAAATTGTCGTCCCCATACCTGAATCGAATTCGTGATCTAATGTCATTGGCCAAAATTTATGATTCTATATGTGACATAAACAGGTTAGCAAGTGTATCCTATTATCACTCTGTTTGTTTGCATAATGTTCCGTTGAAAGTATATATGGCTGAATTTAAGCATAGTTTTAAAGACTACCAGGCGATCTTCCCAGGCTTCTCAACGCACATCACGAATATTTTTACAAGAACGTATTCAAAAATACATTTATCTACTAGAAAAATACCGTGAACGTGCCAAAAACTTGTATAATCTGATAACACTTTTGATTCCTGCTAAATTACAAATCACTAGTTCTTACATTTCATTGTAAGGGAACAAGATTATTTGAATTTGTCGAAATACCAACGAGTCAAAAAATGTGAAAAGATTAGAGAAATACGTGGGAAAAAACTACTCTTAGATCATCAAGACTGGATTATATTGTTGTCAATGTATCCTGATTACTATCATGTTTATAACCGGATCACTTTTGCCGACCATAATGTTTAGTGGGTTGTCTAAAATTGGTTTAGAAGAGAAAAATATTTTAACAGTTAGGAAGTAATATTTAGTAAGAATCATGTTTATGTCTCACTATTGAATTTCTACTGTGTACTGATCGGACAACTAAAATACGGCTCAGCCCAAATAAGTTTTGAAAACAAAAACAAATGTTGTTACATAGTCCAAGATATCATATTAGAACCTATCACTCTATTGTTTAACAATTTTTTTCATTATCAAAACTTTGTAAACTTCGGATGTTCACCATTAGTTCAGTACTGCCATTATGGTTTTACCCACTATGAGTAGTGTAAATTTCATATTGTGGTTCAACTTTTACAAGTCTATCAAGTCCTATAATGTAAATAAAATAATTTGATTTTAATACCTAGTGATTTTACATATTTCTTGACTAGCACTTTGACATTGTTTATGAAACAAAATTATTTCTTATTACAGACTTTGTAGCTCCATATATTGCTTTATAACAGATATGATCCAAAGTATTATTTGTTGTGTTCACAGCGGACTGAATCGCACTCATTTTCAATATAATTTAGTGTCAAAGTATGCCTTTTTTTCAATTACCCCGTCCAATTGACACTTACAGTACAATTTTTTTAGATTCATTTATTGATAGTCATAACGAACAAATTATGTCATTTAGTTAGTCAGTCGTACGTAGCGTAAAGAAACTGGGGCATATACATCAGTTCAAGTTGTCACAGCACATTAGCACAACAAGATGTTAGAGTAGTATAAGTAGTGAAATAGAGATTCATGTTTTCGTACATCTACGTTGATATGTTCAAATTTGTAGACAGACAAACTATCCTAATCTTTCCAATCGTTCTGTCACACAGTTAGTCGTAGTAGAAGATATGATTCGAGCAGAAAATATACATTCGTAGAATAAAAAATTCTTGACGCAGTTAAAAAAACTTAAGGTCCAAGGAAAGATAAAGAGTGAATATATCAACGACCGATTCTGAGTCATGTCACTCAAAGTCTCTAACCATTGGTACAAACCGTCTACTAGCACAATTCACTTCAAAGGCTAATGATCACATGAACTTTTGGTTTTTATACCTTTAGCTTTCTTCCTGCTTACTGTACCAACCATCATCACTGATCAAGGTAGGCAATGGTTGGGCATACTTATTACCTGTCTCAACCACCTTAACTAATTATGTAATACTGTGTTTGACAATAAATGAGTACCAACTAAAGCGACCATGATTATTTTTTCTACTTTATAAAGTATATTTATCGTCATCTTCCTTCTTCTTGTTTCGCATAATTACGATTGTTATTATTATTTCATGCAGGGTATTGAAAATGATTTAAAACCGATAGTATGGAAGTATTTACTCGGTTATTATCAATGGACTTATACAGCGGAAGAAAATGAAAGATTAAAAGTTGAAAAAAGGTTTGCTAGTTTTAAATAATATTAAAAGTATTTTATCATGTAAATTATGTGAGTAATTTCTTGTAGGACTAAAATATATGCACGTATTGACAAGAGATTTATGAATACAAAATTCTGTTTCGTTGCCAAAAGAATATGGTAGGAAAAGGTCAATAATATGAAGATTCGGTCAGCAAACAGGCAATATATATAACCCCACAGTAATGTCTTCATGATATCTTAAGCACCAATCAGTATTTATATACGTACTCATCTTATCTTGTAAATATATCAACGTATAGCCTTCAAATTAAAATTACGTAAAATACAAACAATTAAGAAGATTCAGTTCATAGTGGTGTTCATCTTCCAATTATTGATGTCAATAACCGCAATTGACTACTCTCTCTCTCTCTCTCTCTCTCTCCGTAGCTCAGTGGTAGAGTAAAAAGTAATGGTTTCGAGTCTATGTGATTATTAACAGTTCAATTTAATTATCCGAGTTTCAAATAGAATGAAACATATTTTGTATTCCACTACTAGTCATTGCCACACTTTAATAACCATGAAAATTTATTTACCAAAGTTTCTTCTTTCACTTATATTCTCACTGTAATGCATCGCGTTGAAGGCTTCATCAACTAATAAGCATTTGTTTACGGAATAAAAACTAAATGAGTTTCTAACTGTCCATTATTTGTTAATGATGATGATCAAGTTTCCTGTTCTTTTGCTTTTTTCGTCAATTAATTTTTATCGATTTTATAAAACTAAGTTTATTTATTAATTAATATAATAAATAAATCTTTAAATATATAACTCAAAGCATCTGAAAACTTATTGTTAACATTCAAGTTATATATATATATATATATATATATATATATATATACCTCGTCAACTTACATAAAACAATAACTTTTGTATATTTTTTCCTTAAAGGCCTAGCGTTTTTAAATATGCTTTAATTTATTTATCTCAGATGCTAATATTTTCCATTGGTTATAAGCAAAGATAGATAGTGGCTAGCGCTGGAAACCAAGACACTTTTTCCCTTGCTTAAAATGCATTTGACTTGATGGTAATGCTGATGCAATCCTCACAGGATCCACATATGCCGAAAAGTGGCTAGTTAATTGCATCCCTAGATGACGGTGGAAATATTCAAACAACTAATACAAAATGAATTGAACTTCACTCCATTGCGCAAGCTAGTGGCTATCTGAACTTAGTTACTACGTGGATAACGTGAAGGCGTTTGAAGCGGATGGTACTGAATTTGTTATTTTATGTTGTCATGATGGACGTTGGTTATTTTAATCAGCGGTAGCCGGTAGTTGGAGAAGACTCTAGAATCCTTTTATGTAGAAGTTAAAAATATGCTAACATTTTTGTATCGCGGCTCCTACTGTTGGTCCTTCTCGACTCCCTGGCTGGGGTCCTAGAGATGGTGCAACATAGTGGCTAGAGGTGTTATCAGATATGGCTCAGAATAGAAGCCAGTGACGATTTTGCTGTAACCTTCTTTTACTTCATAAAAATTGGTTGTTTCTTCCTTAACTGAAAGAATCCTTCTGGTTGTACCTTTCCGTTTTCCCCATTATTATTATTATTATTATTATTATTATTATTATTATTATTATTATTATTATTATTATTATTATTATTACATTCAGTCAGTCAGCTAGAACGTAGGACCAGGCACATATATGCATCGGTTCACGTTGCCATACCGCATCAACACAACAAGATGAACACCGGAATCATAACAGTGGTTAGGTAAAAGGTGGTAATATATGAAAGAAAGATTGCATATAAGGATATAGTACAGGAAGAAAGAATTAGTTCGTAGAAAGAAAGATATAAAGTGATTTTAATCTCTTAGTTTAAGGGAAGACAGACAGTGTATACACCCGCGCCATTGTGATCGATTCTGAGCCATGTCACCAAGAGTCTCCAAACATTGGTTACGATAGTCACACGGACTCCAACCAAGTAGACTGCATCTACCAACATGGCTCAGACTAGAAGTTAGTGTCTTCAAGCACTGATGCCACATTTTGGTTTGGCCGCCCCTAACTTTCTTCCAACCATCTCCAACACCGGTTAGCATTGCACGTTGTGGTAATCGGTGTTCAGGCATACGCAACACGTGACCCAACCATCTCAGTCGATGAAGATGCCAACACATTCGGGCAGTATTTCTAAGACATCTGTGATCAAATATTAGTAGCTTACGAGTATTTTCTACTCTTAATGGCCATGTTTCGCTGCCGTAAATTAAAACAGAACGGACTGCCGCGCAGTATACTCGTCCTTATTATTGATAGACAGGTATTTAGCCTTCGCCATAGGTGACGAAAGTTGACAAAAGCCAAACGAGCTTTTCGAATCCGTGCTGAGATTTCGTCAGACACCAACCCATTAGGGCTGATTAGACTTTCAAGATAAGTGAAGTTGTCAACGCGTTCGACTACTTCACTCCCTATCGTTAGTTCAGGTGTTGACGCAGACCAGTCCTGAAGCAACAACTTGCATTTAGAGGGAGAGAAGCGTATTCCAAACATTCTGGCATTATTGTTCAGTGCTACCAAATGATTCTGTGTTTTATCAGCGTCTTCACCAAACAGGACTATATCATCTGTGTATTCTAAGTTGATAAGTGGTAGGAGATCAATACCCGAGAATTCAGTCGAGGAGAATGTTATTTCCGTCAGTAGGTCTATGATGAAGTTAAACAGAAATGGAGAAAGTGGACAGCCTTGACGGACACCACTTGAGGTTGCAAAAGTAGATGATAGTTCGCCATAAGCTCTGACTGGACTGGTAGTGTTCGAGTAAAGAGCCTTTACAAGGTTTATGTACTTCTGGGGTATGCCTTTCAATGACAGACACTGCCACAGAGTCTCGCGGTCTACAGAGTCAAATGCTGCTTTTAAGTCAAGAAAGACCACCATCGTCGGACGCCGATACGTATGCCTGTGTTCTAGAACCTGACGAATGGTGAATATGTGGTCGATGCAGCCACGACCAGGTCTGAAGCTAGCTGGATTCTCTCATGTTTGCAGTTCACGAGTCTTAGTTAGGCGTCTGATAATTATCGAGGCTAGTATTTTAGATACTATATTAGTCAAACTAATCCCTCTGTGGTTGTCACAGGATGATTTTGACCCTTTCTTATATATTGGGACGATAAGTGATTGCGACCCGTCAGATGGGATAACGTCTAATTCCCAGATCTTAGCTAAAATATTAGTCAACCTAACCGCTAAAATTGGACCACTATCCTTTAAGACTTCTGGAGCCAATCCATCTGGACCAACTGCCCTTCCTCGTTTCAGATTAACTATAGCCTTTTGAACTTCAGCAAGAGTTGGGGGACCTACTTCAATGTTCCATTCACATTGTCTGGGAATGGAGGGTAGTTGTAGAGTAGCTGAAGGCCAGCTTAACTGCTCCTTAAAATGTTCCGCCCATCGTTTTAAACGTCTGGACTGGGAGCATATGAGAGCCTCGTCTTTTTCCAAGGTAGTCTCACTTAAAATTGACTTATTAATTACAGTCTCTTTTATTAGCCTGTAGAGCTTTCTTGTGTTCCCTATAGCCGCCGCCTTTTCCATCTCTTTTGCTTTCGTTACGCACCACTACTCACGGTCGTTCCTTAGTCTTTTGCTTAACCTAGATCTGATTTGTTGTCGCTCTTCATCGTGTTCAGAGCCTGATGGGATGAGTTTACGATAATCCATCAGTACAATAGACCTTGAAGAAATTCATTGGTTCTTTGTAACTCTGTGGTTTAAATCACTATTAGATGTCACTGCTGTTTCCACAGCTGTTTGTATGCCTTTCCAAGCAACATCTGGGTCAGCCTCATTTTCAGAACTGCCTAATTGTGACCTCAGTTGTTCCTGGAACCTACTTTTGCTTTTGTCGTTCAGTCAGTCAGTCAGTAGCAACGTAGAACTTAGTACGTACGTACATCAGTTCGAGTTGCCATACCACCTTAACACAGAGATGCAGTGGTCGATTCAAATCCCGTAGTGGTAGAGGTAGCAAGAGTATAAGCAGTAATCGGGAAGATTAGGGTTTGGAGATGTTATTTAACGAGTATAATCCAGTGAAATAAATTTGGAAAGAGGAAAAAAGGGACATGAAGAATTCAGATAATTAGAATTTGGGAGAACATAGAGAGTGGATGCACTTGCGCCATTGCAAACGATTTTGAGCCATGTCATTCAGGGTCTCTAACCATCGGTTGCTATTATCTCGCGGTCCCCAACCAGGTAGTCTACACCTACCAACATGACTCAGTCCACTTGTCAGTGACTTCATGGATTTGTGCCATGTTTTGGTCTGGCCGCCCCTAGCTTTCTTCCAACCTACTCCTATACCACTGAATATAGCACGTCGAGGTAGTCGGTGGTTGGGCATACGTAACACGTGTCCCAGCCATCTCAACTGATGAAGTTTCACTACTTCATCAATTGATTTGCCATCCTTACCTAGTACACGTTTCCTAACAGCTGCATTACTTACTCGGTGGTCCCAGGATATACGAGCAATACTTCGGAGACACCTATGATCAAATACTAGTAACCTACGAATATCCTCTACTCTTACCGGCCATGTTTCACTACCATAAAGTAGGACGGAACGAACTGCTGCGCAGTAAACACGTCCTTTGGTTGATAGACGGATATCTCGCCTACGCCATAAATGACGCAAGTTGGCAAAAGCTAGTCGAGCCTTCTGTATCCGTGCTGAGATTTCGTCACACACCAGACCACAAGGGTCGTTACCCAATTCAGTTCTAATGGGTCTTTTTACTGTGGCTTTTTCGCATCCAGTGAGGTGCAAGCAGATGCGTGCTCGTATTAGGGCATGGTCGAAGTCCAAGCAGGTACACTGGAATGAGCGACAATGTTGTACCGACCCTCTCCAACGATGACTGATGGCAATATGGTCTATTTGAGTTCATCGTTGGTTTGGTGTAGGGGGTCGCCATGTTAGACGATGTCTCTCCTTGTGTTTAAAATGTGTGTTTGCTAAAAATAAACGATTGTCTGAGCACGGTTGCAGCAGACGATCACCATTATCTGTTCGCTGTGTCGGAATACTAGAATATCCACCTAAATGCCTTTCTGTGTGGTTTAAGCTACCTATCTGAGCATTAAAGTCACGTGCTACGAGTACTATGTCTGAGCGTTTAGCTTTCTGAAGAAGTTCAGAGAGCTTTCTGTAAAATTCATCTTTCACATCATCTGAGCTGCAGTCAGTGGGAGCGTAGGCAGAAACGACAAAAAGGCAACGACGTGTGTCCCTATCCTTCCGAGTTCTTACGGAGCCGTTTAGCCGAACAGCACATAGACGACTGTTGACGGGGATCCACTCTAGCAGTGCTTGTTCCGCCCTCATGCTTAGTGCTATGCCTACACCTGCCAGTCCACGAGAACTGGCCATTGGGTCACCAGATACACGGTGGGTGTATCTTGTTGGCTATCCGTTTTGGCGAGGTGAGATCAAGTGAATAACTACACTAGGATCTTGTATGCGTGTTTCGGTGACACAGGATACATCAATCGTACGAGATTCTAGGGTTTTAGCCAAGGAAGCCTGCTGACTGATTTGATACAGGGTGCGTACGTTGAAGGCGAGGTTTCAGTAGACCTGGGACAGTGTTTTGCGCACTAGAATCGTTGGCTATGGTAAAACTTGAGGGGGAAGCCGACAGAGGAAGTTTAGCGTCGAAAGTCGATTTGGGAGGAATTATAGGAATTGAAGAGGGAGTTTGATTATGAATACAGTGGTCTTGAGTGCTGTTGAAAGTATGAGGGCGGTTATCACTTCCCGGTTGCTCACACCGTGGAAGGGTTTTTCTGGAGGTACCTGTAAAGGAAATCGGATTAGAGGTGGTCTTATTGACATGAGAGCTTGACCGCAGTGCACAAGGGACAACTGCTTGAGGTCGGTCACACACGACGTTTTTGTGAGTAATTCTTGTGTTAGCTGCGTGCTTGTCGAGACCTTACCGCCGAAGACGGATATCTGTGGGTTATGGTGAGGTGTGTATTTTTAGGGTTGACCATTTCTAACCCCACCTCTTCTTGTGGGAAGGCAGCATCGCTGTTATGCTGGTTGTTCGAAGGAAACACCTTACTGTCATCACACCTCTGTACAGTCAGCAGTACGACTTCGCCTTCAGACCTTGGGTTTGTTGCATTTAGTCTTACCGCTCTTCGACCAACCTGTCTGACATGGTAGGACCTTGAGGAACGGTTGTTCCAGCCAGCATAACTCGGTTGCTTCATCACGATAGGCAAATTCGACCACCACGTCAAGGTAGCAACAACTCTCCTTACCTTCTTTTTTCTCTTTCAATTCTCATTGTTTTGTGTGACGCATATATATTTGGCGCCCCCTTGTACCTTTATTTATGTGTTCAAATAAATAAGCACATATGGCATAACAAACGTGGATATTAATAATTGAAAAATGCTAACCCCTTCAATCAATATTGACATATTTTCAATATCCTAATGTTTGGGAAATTGAATAACTGACGTTTCACTGCTCAGTGTAAGTTGCTTCTCCATAGAATAAATAAATAACTGAGTCAAGACAAGTTTTGGATAATACCCACTAATGAATACACCAGCATGTTTCACATCATCCTGGCCACAATGACTCGACACTAACTTTACCAGATCTGTGTTTCAGCTATGCCAAATATTCTGCTTTGCTACTTCGTACTATTTATTCAGTTATTCGTGTAATCTCTGAAGAAGCGACTTACACTGCCCCATAAAACGTCAGAAACTCAATTTTTGCTCGTTTGGATATCATAGCTGTCATTATTTTATTACTAACAGTACCCTATGACAGGTTTATTTGAAATCATCAGGTCAAACTTTCATCTCAAATTATATAGAAAATTCCTTAAATACACAATGATTTGCATCGCCTAACGGATGACGCTCTGTCATTGTCATTTGGATAATAGTGGTGATTATAATACTCAAAGCCTATTTCGTTGTGCTTGTAGCTTGTCATGCAAGTGAAACTGTATTTTAGAAGCAAAATTGTTCCCTATGTGACCTAAATGGAAACCATGACGATCAGAAGACTTAAACTTGATCTTTATACCTAGAAAGCGTCATTGATTAACCTTCATCTGGCTTCGTAATCAAAAGAGACAAGTGCTGATAACTTATTTCCTTATTTTTTGTCTTGTAATTGTGGTTATTACTCAATGAGTTTATCTCTAAATGTTTCTTTCGTCTAGCTTTATTCTTCATGAATCCTTACTTCATTATACAATAAACCACACCCTCCAGCGTTTTACTTTTTTTTCAGTCGTGAATACCACATCTTGAAGACATTTTGGAAGTCAATGTCCCCTGATCGAGAAGCTAGGTTTGCATTGTTTCGTGATCGTAAATGTTTTATTGGTAAGTCCCTTATTGTTATTTTCTTTCGTTCATCTAAATAACGTAACGAAGATTACTAATAACTTCATTTTCCGATTGTAATGTTTATCAAGTAAGCAAATGTTTCGCTTCCCTTGGAGAAAATTAATTATTTTTAGATGTCACTTGATCTATCCTGTGCATTTGACTTCCCCTTACATTACTCAATACTCAAAAGTAACCATTCATCATAAATTATGTGTGTATTTTCGGAATAGAAGTAGCAAAAATTTGGCATTTCAATACTGTTCATTTCTTTTTCTAACAGTTACCGTTGTTTCATGCTGTTTACTTTGAATGTTATCAAAAAGTATGGGTCTGTGATCAGAAATATTATTCTTTTCTAATTAATATCTTTATTATAATGATAAAAATATGAATTTACAAAGATTAAATCTTTGAAATCAGTTGATCGCTAGTGAATATATTGCCTTGGATTGATACCTTTTCAGTAAACAAAACTGCCTACACAAAATTCTTTGTTGGTTGTTGAACGAATCGAATACGTCACTTCACTTCAACTGCCGATTCAATTCTTAATCATTATAATAATGGAGTCTTAACAGGCATGCGAATAAATGTGATGTAGTTGATCCGTTATCTGGCAAAAAAATCTAAGACCATTTGCAAGGATTCAGGTTGAGATTTTGATCATCTATCAACTATTTTAAATTAAAACAGGGATGGTATCTCGTTGACACTGGGTAGTTGAAAGCAACTGGAAGCCAATTCATCAAAACCTGATTCGATCGCCATCGATAGGACGATATTCCTCAGACGTCTGTGCGTCCGAATAGTTCTTGTGAATTTCATAAACTGTCACAATGTATTTTCATTATTATAAAATAACAAATATATGCTTTAGTTAAGTTCAAACGCGCTTAGCAATAATCCAAGTATAATTAGGGTATGTTTCACACCTGAATGCAAAATGTTATCTCAGGATTACTCTGTTTTAAAGCCTAAACTGATCATAGGGAATGAAGTGGTTTAGTGCGATGAGTGATACACTGACCTTTGGAGTCGTACCAGCCCTGGTTAGTTAATGTCTGGTGAAATATATGTATGGATTTAGAAATCTCATTAAGCTTTTAACAACGTAAGTCACATTTGGCAATATGTTCAACCTCTCATTTTACTATGATCTCGACATGCATTCTTTTCTTCTTTACTTTCTTTCATAAGTGTATCTCAGTCAGTCAATCAGTAATAACGTGTAACTTCGTACGTACGTACGTACATCAGTTCGAGTTGCCACACCACATTAGCACAGAGCTGCAGTTGTCAATTCAAATACATAGCGGTAGAGGCGGTAAGAGTATAAGCAGTAATCGGAAAGACTAGGGTTTGAAGATATTATTTAAAAAATATAATCCAGTGAAATAAATTTGGAAAGAGGAAAAAAGGGACATGAAGAATTCAGAAAATTAGAATTTGGGAGAGCACAAAGATTGGATGCACCTGCGCAATTGCAAACGATTTTAAGCCATGCCATTCAAGGTCTCTAACTATCGGTTGCTATGATCTCGCGGTCCCCAACCAGGTAATCTACACTTACCAACATGACTCAGTCCACCTGCCAGTGACTTCATGGATTTGTGCCATGTTTTGGTTTGGCTGCCTCTAGCTTTCTTCCAACCTACTCCTACACCGTGAAACATAACACGTAGAGGCAGTCGGTGGTTGGGCATACGTAACACGTGTCCCAGCCATCTCAACTAATGAAGTTTCACTACTTCATCAATTGATTTACCATCCTTACCTAGTACCCATTTCCTAACAACTGAGTTACTTACTCGATGGTCCCAGGATATACGAGTAATATTTTGAAGACACCTATGATCAAATACTAGCAACCTACAAATATCGTCTACTCTTGACGGCCATGTTTCACCACCATAAAGTAAGACGGAACGAACTGATGCGCAGTAAACCCGTCCTTTGGTTGATAGACGGATATCTCTCCTACGCTATAAATGACGCAAGTTGGCAAAAGCTAGTCGAGCCTTCTGTATCCGTGCTGAGACTTCGTCACACACCAGACCACAAGGGCTGACGAGACTTCCAAGATAAGTGAAGCGGTCGACATGCTCAACTACTTCACTCCCTATCATTAGTTCAGGTGTCGATGCAACGCAATCCTGAAGCAACATTTTACATTTCGAAGGAGAGAATCGCATCCCGAACATGCTTGCATTGTTGCTTAGAGTGGTCAGAAGACTGCATTTTGTCAGCGTCTTCACCAAATAGAACTATGTCATCGGCATATTCCAAGTCAACAAGTGAGTCTCCTGGTAGAAGTTCAACCCCTGTAAATTTAGATGACGAAAGTGTCATCTCTAAAAGTACATCAATGGCGAAGTTTAACGAGAATGGAGAGAGTGGACAGTCCTGACGAACACCACTTGAGGTAATAAATCCTGATGACAGTTCGCCATAAGCTCTCACTCTACCAGTTGTGTTCGAGTAGAGAGCCTGTATAAGGTTAATGTACTTCTTTGGTACTCCTTTCAGTGATAAACACTGCCATAGAACCTCACGATCAACAGGGTCAAATGCCGCCTTAAGGTCGAGAAATACTACGATAATGGGGCATCTGAATGTGTGTCTGTGTTCTAGAACCTGACGTCGTGCGAATATCTGGTCTATACAACCACGTCCAGGTCGAAAACCAGCCTGATTTTTTCTAGTCTGCTTTTCACGAGCGTTAGTTAAACGTCGAGGTATTATTGAAGCTAATATTTTAGTCACTAATAGTCAAACTAACCCCATTGTGATTGTCACAAGAGAACTTTTGTCCTTTCTTATAGATTGGCACAATTAGTGATTGAGACCAGTCAGATGGGATTTCGTCTAATTCCCAAATTCTACCTAAGACCTCAGTTAATCTCACTGCTAATGCTGGACCACCATCCTTGAAAATCTCAGGAGTAAACCTGTCAGGGCCTGCTGCTCTCCCTCGCTTCAGATTTCCTATGGCTTTTTCAACTTCGTAAAGAGACGGAGGACCTACATTAACTTGCCATTCAGGTTGACTGGGGATCGTGGGAAACCGAAATGTGGCTGAAGGCCAGTTGAACTGATCCCTGAAGCGTTCTGCCCATCGATCCAATCTACTGGATTGGGAATGAATAATATGTCCATCTTTCTCTGAGATTGTTTCGCTAACGGTCGGGTTCCTAATTCCGGTTTCCTTAGCGAGTCTGAACAATTGTCTGCTATTACCTATTGCCGCTGCCTTTTCCATCTCTCTTGCTTTTGCTACCCACCACTGTTCTTGTCAGCTTGCGCTTAAGCTGACTCCGCTCTTCACTATGTTTAGAGCCAGGTGGAATGAATTTCCGAGCATCTATCAGTGTGATAGATGCTGCTGAGATCCAGTGTTGCTATCTAACCTTCTGGTTTACCTTACTAGCAGATATCACTGCTGTTTCCACAGCTTTTCGGATATCATTCCATGCTGCCTCGGGGTGGGCATCACATACATGGCTGCCTAACTGTTTTCCTAGTTGTTCCTGAAATATACTCTTAGCTTGACTATCATTAAGTAGGCCCCTAAGAGGTTTCCTTGCAGCGTCTTTCCTACGTCCAGTAAGACGCAAGCAAATACGCGCTCGTACTAGAGCATGATCTAAATCTAAGTATGTGCTCCATAATGAGCGACAGTCTTCTATCGAGCCCCTCCATCGGTGGCTGATAGCGATGTGATCTATTTGGGTCCAACTTTAGGATGAATTAGAGAGTCGCCATGATGAAAGATGTTTTTCCTTATGCCTAAAGTTAGTATTTACAAGAAAGAGGCGGTTATCCGAGCATAGCTGCAACAGACGATCGTTATTATCCGTCCTTTGAGCCACGATGCTATAAGATCCATCCAGGTGTCTTTCCCTATCGCTTAGTTTACCTACTTGAGCATTAAAGTCACCGGCCACTATTACTACATCCGAGCGCCTAACTTTTCGGGGAAGGTCGGAAAGCTTTCTGTAAAACTCATCATCTGCGCTGCAGTCAGTGGGAGAATAGGCAGAGACGACGAAGAGGTAACGACGAGTGTCCCTATCTTCTCGGATCCTTACTGTTCCGTTTAGTCGGACATCGCACAAGGGACTGTCTACTGAGATCCACTCTAGGAGAGCTGGTTCTGCCCTAGGACTCAATGCTATACCTACGCCAGCGAGTCCACGAGAAGCAGCATCTGGGCTTCCAGATACACGAAGTGTGAATCGAGTCGGTTCTTTATTTTGGCATGGTGAGGTCAGATGAATGACTCTACTTGGATCCTGTATGTGCGTTTCGGAGACGCAGCACACCTCAATGGCTCGGGATTCTAAAGTCCTAGCTAAGGAAGCCTGTTTTCCTATTTGGCACAGTGTTCGGACGTTAAAAGCTCCTACATGTAGTTTAGAGCGTGGTTTCAGGAGACCAGGACTAACGTTCCACGTACTCGAATCGTTTGTCCTAGCGGTGCGAGGTGATAAAAGAACGTGAGAAGGGTTAGTCATGGAGGTAAGATAGGTATTAGGAAGTGTATGAGGGATTTGAATGTGACCAACTTGGTCTCTTGTGCTGTTGCGGATGTGAAAGCTGATGTCACTTCCCGGCTGCCCACACCGTGGAGGGGTATTTTTTGAGGGACCTGAAAATGAAGTTGGATTAATGTTGGCCTTAACAACTTGGGAGCGTGACCGCAGAGCTCAAGGGACAACTGCTTGAGGCCGGTCGCGCACGGCCTTTTCGTGGGAAGTTTTTAATATGTTAGCTCCGTTTTTCAAAGGGTCTTACCGCCGGAGACGGAAATCCGTGAGGTAAGGTGAGGTGTGGCATTTTTAGGGTCAAGCTTTTTTTAACCCCTTCCTTGTGAGAAGGCAGCATCGCTGCATATGCTGTTTGTCCGAGAGAAACACCTTACTGCTGTCCTCTACAGTCAGCAGTACGACATCGCCTTCAGACTTTGAGTTGCTGCTTTTAGTCCTACCGTTCTCCAATCGACCTGCCTGGCAAGGTAGAACCTACAGGAACATATGTCCCAGCCAATATAGCTCGGTCGGGTCATCACGATAGGTAAGCCCGACCACCGCGTCGGGTACTTTTGGGTAGAAATGACTGAGAGGGTTTAATTTGAATTCCATTAACCATTAAACAATAATAGTAATAACCATGTGTGATTGTATGCATATTGTATAATGGTCAATAATACTAACCAATAAATCCGAATAAAAAGGCGAGTTCACGTTTTTTCTAACTCGATATAACATTTTATGACATTAGTTTTATTTGCATTGTAATATCCTAGCCATCTTTTCCAGTGCAGCATTATTTCTGGTTAACATGTTTGTATTACCGTCAGTTAACTTTTTCTGTGTTTTGTAGTAACTTTGTATCGTTTCATTCATCGACTAATCAACAAGCGAATGGTAAAATCAGTATGTAAATGAGTGTATTTGGTTTAACGACAACAGTTTCGGACAACCTGTTTAAGGGTCTCGTTTTAGAGAGTCCATAAGCCTTCATCTGTATCAGTTTTTGTGTTTTTGCTCCACATTATAGAAATTACAGTGGTTCCCGATTGTCAAGTATAAGCAGGAAGACCCCAGACACATCAGAAACTATACAAACATAACACTAATCGCCAATAACCAAATTAAATGTAGCTTTGATGAACGGTTTATTGACTAAAAATTACGTATCAGTATAGGGTTGTGGAGATTATTAAGTTTTGGATTTAAATGTTGAACCGATTGATGTTCGACTACTATTGAAAAGCTGGAAGCACTGGACGGTCTCTTCGTCCTATTGTGGGACTCCTCAGAAGTGCGCATCTTGATATTTTTCACTAACCGTTATATCATTACGCAATTTCCTTTTGTTCCTTAATATTTCCGAATAATTTAAAACACTGTTGGGCATGATTCTGCTATCGTAACGTGATCTATGCCCACTACGATATTGTTAGGGAGTCCCAGAAAACTCGAGAAATGCCAAAAAAGTCTGAAAACATTGAGAAGCATCTTATCTAATCAGCATTCACTAGACATTTTGCCAGAAACATCTAGAAAGTGAAAAGTCACATTTCGAGTTTCTGATTAGATGGTTACCTATACTTCTACTAGTAGTGGTCCAGAATTTCCCGGGAACCATAGGCCATCTAAAATACTATAAAAACCCTAGATCTTCTGTACATAAACGAACCTTTAGAATAAAGCGTTTATTCCATACTTCGCGCATTTTCTTTCGTGTTCAAGTCGCTATATTGATCTAGTCTGGGGGGTTACTAGAAGAGCTTAGGAACCTAATTCAGCGTTCCATTAGAGGAATTATCAGATATTTCAAATAAGTCGAAGGAAAGATCATTGTAGTCTTTTGTCAATTAGAGTATATATTATGTCAGAATTAGATTCAGTATACTTTCTGCAAACAAAGCTTTTATCGATTAATTTCATGCTTGACTCTTCACATGTCATCTCATAGATATCTGACCTTTATCGTGTTGATTTCCCTCTAAGAGTTTGGACAGAGTTTTTAATTGTGTGTTTAACTGGGCTTAGACTTCTGATATTTTCTTCCTATTCAATTGAATTAATTTCAAAATATTTAATTTACGGTCAACAATATCTTTCAAATTTTCTTTAATTTTTCCCTCCACCTTTACTCGAGTGGTTTTGTTGAATTTCACTTTTGTTTACGTGGTGCCTATTTGTATACAGTTTATTACATGTATATTGTCAGTTTACTTATTGAAATGTTGTGAAACCACTTCAAGTGACTATTAAGAACAATTCTTCTTTTAAATGTGTTTTGGTATTTATTGTTGACTGCATTTGTTCTTGTTTCTTTTGTTTGTGTGTATAATACACTTCATTTTTCTCGACACTTAATTGATAAATATTCTTTTTGTTTTGTTATACACCAACATAATTAGATAAAGACGTTCCACGTACTGATCGAAAAACTGATTTCTACTCAGATGATAGTCATGGAAATTTGACACGTCTTTCAGATATACTTATCACGTATACTATATATAATATGGATTTCGGTGAGAGCTAATTACATAACTTGAAATTGACTGTTTATATTCACTGATTTATTATTCTGTGATTAATTGTATTAAATGCAGATTTTATCTAGTTTGTAACTGATCATGTCAAAGTTACTAACTGATTGAGAAAAGTATCGATTTTACGTTGATTTGAGATCGTTTATTAGGACTTATGGATATATCGAAGTCTCCGGGATATTAGAATAAATATTTGAAGTCATCAATATCAAACTTCCAATCATTATTTTTTTAAGTAAAGTATATTTGCACTTCATTAAACATTTAAATAATATGAAATCCTGCCATTTATAAATGTTGCGATTTTACAAGAGAACATTCTGAACAGTTATTGTTTCTCTACTCTTTAAGTTTTTGTCCACAAATCATTCACCATCGGTATTAAGTGAATCAACAAAGCTTCCAGTAGTGATCGGTGCGTAAATTTGGCATTCAGTTATTCTTAATTCGAGCTCCACTCCTAAGACAAAAGGAAATATAGTCATCCACTTTAGAATGATAAACAAGTGTGCAAAAAACAACACAATGTAATTTAACAAATCATATTTTCACAAAATAATATTTGCTCATTTTAATCTATGGTCTTGCTAATTATGCCAAATTCTGTACACCTCCACAGACTGTTTTTACTTGTTTTCCATCTATATCAATGGTAGCTTAATGGATTAATTGTCTTAAACATTTATTTTACTATTATCGACATTGCTTTCCTTAAAACTGCACATATCCAATTCAGTTGTAGAGATAATGTACAAACCTTTAAAGTCATTAAATGACACAACTGAACTACTGCATATATTGTCTAGGTCTATATTAATCAGCCATTAACTAATGCATTATTGTCCAGTATTTGATATTGATTAAATTTTATCTCGAAAAACTTTTAAAACTAAATTAACCGACTTTAGTTCACTGTTCATCTTTATTGGAAGTTGAATGAGCAAAGTGAATTAGCAGTTGGGAATTATTAGTTAAACAGTTTGAACGAACTTTATAAACATTGAATTAGACAACTACTACTCAATGTCTGATTGATGTAAATATTTTGATCTTACCGTTTGTCAATCACAACCAGAATATTTCAATGGTAACGCCATTGATTATGACACCAGAAAATGATGCGAGTTCATATCCTCAAACAACATTAATTATCTTGTGATTGCAAATAAATCTTCCTAATGAAACAATGGACTTCCTACCGATTGCATTCAGTCATCAACCAATATGTAGACTTTTCATTGATTAATTGTTTATTTGCATGATTACTTTGTTTTTTTCTAAATAGTTGGTTTTATTCTAATGACCTACTACTTTGGTCACACTTCCCTAATCTCTTGATTTACATCAACCAAACAAAAGTGAAAATAGAATCAAGCGAATTATCAATGAGATGGAACAGATTATAGTTTCGAGAAAATCGCTCTGACAATTCATTTTGTGTTCTGATTAATAATAATTTTTAAAATATCACTTCAAACTTATATGCTGATGAAATACTGACTAAAATGAAAAGGGAGAATAATTATAAATATCCTCAATTCTTTTAAAGATGCATTCTTACAATTAAAAATTGTGAACATTGATGATGAAAATGTAGACAGTTTTATTTCTTGGATATGTCTAAGAGATGCCGTTTTAACAGTAATCTAAAACACTTCTTGATTCTTGTTAAACATTTTGAATCTGTTCTCATAACCACCTAATTCAATCATATTTGTTTTTTGTATTTATGTTTGTGCTTCAGGTTACTTTCAAGGAATGAATGATTTACTCGCATTAATACTTTATGTTATTAAAGATGAAGAAGATTCTTTTTGGTGTTTTGTTGGTTTAATGAATAGACTAGTAAGTTTTTCATATATAAATGATCCAGAATTATAAACGTACATCAATGTTTGTATATATTAGAAAATTTTCTGTTTCTTTATTATAGGAGTCTAATTTCAATGGTGAACTCAATGCAGTCAGAGAACAATTTAATCAATTATTTTCACTGATTGAAATAGTTGATCCAACTTTCAGTGAATATCTTGGTAATTTTTATTACATTAATGACAAGTTTATTAACATCAAGATAAAATATTCCAGGAAATATAACTTATGAAAAAATATTTACAACCGAAATTTTAAAAAGCAACTTGTATCTATCTTTAGATTGTAATTATCTACTGACTGTATGCCCTCACATACCCATCGCATTTTGATACGTATATGTAATTCTACCAGTAATTCGTAAACCTACCTGAAATATCTATAGAATAATGTTTCGTATGATTCTCTTCTATTATAAGACTTATTAACAACTGGGTGTTTTTTTGTTTTATTATCTAAGAATATCGAAAATCCTAAACAGTCAGTGAGTCATGTGTAACGTGAAAGCTGGCATGCATATACATCAGTTCAAGTTGCCACACTCCAATAACGCAACCGCAATCTAGAGCAGTAACAGTATTGGCGGTAATTGAGAAGATTAAGCATAAAAAATACGGTTCTGGAAAATGAGAATTCGTGTAATAGGAAAATTTAAAATAAAGAAAAACTTTGTATCTGAGGAAAAACACAGTAAATAAAACTCCACCATTGAGATCACTTCAAAGGCTTACCATCTAACACTTTTAACCACTAAATAAAACTACCGTGCTGACTTTGACCACGTTATTTGCATCTACCAAAACACCCCAGTTTAACAGCTAATGGCTTCATGGACTTACGTTATTTTGTAGTTTAGCCACCCCTAGCTTTTTTCCAACCTACTCCCACAATAGCTATCATCAATAGTGTAGGTAAGCAGTGATTAAATATGCATAATACTTCTCCCAACCACCTCAGTCGACAAAAAGGTCATCAAATGATATAGCATATTTACCCAGTATCCTAATCTCCGAATTCCTTAGTTTTTGGTTTCAATAAACACTAGCAATGCCTCAAAGGCACATATGCTAAACATTAGTCATCCAGATTTCCTTAATTATAAGTATTCTCTATAAACTGTTTGCTCTCTTTCTTTCTAAATGTTAGGTCTACGGAATTGACCACATCTGTTAATCTTCAGTTTTGGTGTGTACCAACTTACACCTGTTACTCATCAAGGAACATAGGCCACCCACCAGAATTCTCCATCAAACTCTGTCCTGGAAAATCATTTCCACTTGTTATTCATCCTTTTCACGTTTGCTTCTGGTTCCCGATACAGTGTGTTCTTCGGCTTTCCTCTTTTCTATTTCCCTTCAGGATACCAAGTTAACGCTTTTCCCGTGATGCAGTTTGTTGATTTGCGTGGTGTGTCCTATCCATTGCCAACGTCTTTTCCTCTTCAGTTGGAAGTTGGTTTATTCTCCCCCTTGGTAGCTTGTTGATGATGATATCCGACCGACGGACATTAAGTATCTTATGTAGACCAGTGCTTGTAAATTCTTCTACCTTTTTGATGATGGTTGTGATAGTTCTCCAATTTTCAGCTCCATACAGTAGAACTGTCTTGACGTTTGTATTGAAGATTCTGACTTTGATGTTGGTTGACATACGTTCTTCAGTTGTAGGAATGCCACCCTTACTTTACCGATCCTTGTGTCTACAACTTCATCGGATATTCCTTGTTCATCGATGATGCTGCCCAGATACGTGGCAGTTTCCACCTCTTTCCATCAAGTGTGATTGCGTTCGTGTTGTATTTGATGATGTTGATTTATCCATTGTGTATGTTGAGGCCGACTGATGCAGAGGCTTCTGCTACACTAATTGTTTTCCACTGCGTTTGTTCGTGTGTATGGGACAGAACGATTAAGTCACCTACGAAGTCCAAATCATCTAGGTGTGTCGAAGCTGTCAATTATATTCCATGCTTCCCTTCAGGTGTGAAGGTCTTCATCGTCCAGTTGACCACCAGATGAAAGAAATGGGAGAGTAAGCAGCCTTGTCTGACTTCGATCCTCACTTGGAATGCATGTCAGCTGTCCTCTACACGAGACGTTTCACAATATTCCGTCATATGAATTCAGATGATTTTGACGAAGAATTTTTCATAAAATTCTTCTATGCACACTGTCAAATGCTTTCTCATATTCAAGGAAGTTGATGTATAGTGACGAGTTTCGCTTAACTGCTCGTTCAACAAATATCCGTAGCACCTCGATTTGGTCTGTGTACAACCAATCCTTACGGGATCCTAACTGTTGATATCGAATTTGTGCTTCTACTGAGTCTTTCATCCGGTTCATCAACACTGTTGAAATCCTTTCCTGGTACTGATAGTAGTGTGATGCCTCTGTAGTTCTCAAACTTGCTCCTTTCTTTGGTATCTTGATGAGGTGCCGTTTTATTCAGTCTGTAGTTGGCACTTGCTCTTCTTCCCAAATCTTCCTGAATAGAATGTGGAGCATGTTTGTAGTTACTTCTATGTCTGACTTCAGTGCTTTTGTTTGTATATTGTCAGGTCTCTCTCTTGATTTATGTGGTGGTCATCCTGATTTCTTCGATCTTTGGTGGAGTAACATCTGTTCGACGGTCTGTGTGCGCTGCTCCGATGTTCAGTGGATTCAATGGAGTTGGTATATTCAAGAGTTCCTCAAAGTGTTAGTTTGAGACTGGGAATTTTTAAATTTGGTTGAAACCATGAACTGACCAATGTTAGACCAGGTTTTCGATGGTGATCAAATCTATCGGTCCATTACTTTAATTCTTTATTATCTATCAATAACTTTATAGACTAATAGACTTTATAGACTAATCAATAATAGACTTTTCTAACAATAAATAACAGTTTGTCGTATATTCGTTTATTACTTAAAATAGATGGCTAAATACTTTTGTTGAAACTGCTATATATGTAAAACAAAACTGGATGGTTTCCCTGTTTTTATTACTTTTAAAAACATACCCTATATATATATATATATATATATATATATATATATATATATATATATATATATATATATATATATATATATATATATATAGTTTCGATAACTATTTTAAAACAGAATAACTTTAAATATTAAAGAAATGAAAAAGACGATTATGTAGAGTATTTGTGTTGGATAATACGGTGTTTTAGGATTTTAAAAAGTGTTCATCTGGTTCAGTATGTTTATTTTTATGTCACACTTGTGTTACCAAAAAAGTGTAGTTTTCTTTCTTGTGGATCTTCAAGAAATCTAACTCACAGTTGATAGTTTAATGCTCTATCACTTTTATTCTGCAAACTTGAGTTTATTCACTATATCTAAATCTTTGAGATTATTGTAAATCTATTTAGCTGTTAGCATAACATACGTATAATTATCTTAGTTAATATAAACCCGTAACCACATTTAATCTAAATGAATTTCAATACTTGATTTCACCAATATAAGTAAGCCTTTGAAGATTAATTTTTTACTTGTAATAAAATGTAGTAGAACATTAATACCTGATCTTATTGTCAGTGCGTGTCTAGAAATCGTTATGATTATACATTGTAGCGCTAGCTAACAATTTGCAACTGACTTGAATGTATTATAGATGGCATTCCATGAATCATTAACATAACAAAGTTAATACAATTTTATAAGCAGATGGCTTCCTCGATGTAATCTACTTCTAGTTGGTAAATTAAATCTCATTTTAAATAATTCTAAACTTACGAATTTTCATCTAGTACATAGAAACTCTACTTTGAATATGTTTGGAAGGATACTATCATTTAATATCACATAAAATTTTGTATTGTTTTTATACTTTGATTTTGTTCATTTACGTAAACTGGTAATCAATTAACATCTTATAAATCTTATTTTTATTAAAATTTCTACAATAAATGTTTACAGAATCAAAAAGTGCCAAAGAAATGCCGTTTTGCTTTCGCTGGTTGTTAATTCATTTCAAACGAGAATTCTCATACAAAGATACTATGACTTTATGGGAGGTATGTTAAATTAATCATATGTTAATAATTGTTTTAATTTTTTAATTCAATAGTTTCTACGAATTCATGTATAAGTTGTTCGTTTATTTTTTGTTAATTTTCTAAACTGGTTATTTTCCTTGTAATTACATAAGTTATACACTAATAATTTCGAAAACGTTTCGCTATTTTTCTAACTCTTCATTTGTTATTGATGATTATATTATTTACTAAAACATGTTTATTTACTTCACTCAGCGTTTTGAAATCTATTTTAATTGGTATACAACCACCTGCAATCTGGTTAGCGCTTTTTAACAAGGTTTTTTTCTACGGGGTAGGGTTGCCGACCCCGTGCCCAACCCTCCTTTACCCGACCTCGGGACTGGCAGTAGCCCTAGATGAGCTACAGGTAGAGTATACCATCTACGACCACTTATTAGTTATTTGTTATTTCTCTATATCCTCACATAATTGTAATTATATTAGGCTCTTTTCATTTAATCTGACATGCTAAATGTCGTAAGATTTTAAGGAAATTTTGCGTTGGCTTGTCTTGCCCATACTCTATATCAACACAGAGGAGATGAACTGAAACATCTGAAAATGTAAACCCATCAATGGCTATGGAGAACCGAAGAACAAAATAAAATGAAACCAATAAAATATTAAAATATAGAAAACCTTGAAGATATTTTGGCATAACGGAAAAAACAAGCAAGTGGATGGTTGAGTTCTATTGAGGTCTCGTGTGACCAAGTTTTAATAACAACAGAGCAGTTTTATCCTCTCTCTCTTCCTCTCTAGTTCGACTACCGATTATTTAGCTTATATTGCCAGCAGGATCGGCGAACTATTTACCAATTAAGAACAACCGAGACCTTAAAGCTTACTACTCTTCGAGATCCTTCTAACCTAGTGTCCAATCAAAAGACGTAGGTAGGAAGCAGATCAGTCCTTTATTGTAATTCATTCTGTCATGACTCAGAATCTATACAATATACCTGACTACACAGCAACACAATTAGGTAATTACACTGTTTGCTTATAAATCGGAGTAATAAGAAAATAATTAATTAATGGTAAATTTGGAACGATAACGTATATGACAGCGATATATGGGTAAAACGAAATTTAAAAAATAGGAGAATTAAAAAAATTTTTACAGTTCAAACCTTTATTAATTGTACAATAAAAGTGTAAAAATTGTCCTTCGTACGATAGTTCCAAGGACTATATTTCCATACTACCCTCTCCATTAGCCCAGTTTTATTTTTGCGTCTAGTATACTATCCTAGATACTCATATTTTCATTCTCTCAGTTGATGTACACAGAGTAGTTTAATCAGGTTTTCATTATGAAGGCGATTTCGATATCAGGTACTTGACATAAAACTGTGAGCTTATGTTTCGCGCTAGTTGATACTTGTTAACAAGTAGTACCTGAAATCCGGAACTTGTGTCCTGTGTGAAATTCAAGTTTGGATCATCAAGTTTCATAATATTCGGGCTTCGACTGATATCCTGTAAAACTGAGATATTTACGCTGGGTGGTCAATGATTTATAGCAATTCCCGTGTCAGTTCCCTCAAGATTGCTATCAATTTACGCCGACTAGTTTTAACTTTGAATAAAACCTAGGTTTATGGTTTCCTGACCATTCATGAAGACTAGTAGTTAGAATTCAACTTGATTAATAGGATTCGATCAGCGTTATGAGTTAGATAAGCATAACATTGGCTACTACTTTGTAACCAGTTAATTTGAAATTAAATTGAAGTCTCACGTTTCCTTGATATGCTTATATTTACAAGTGAGTTTTGTTAATGACAAGTGTCAAACCCGTTCATGACTTTCCATTCTGTATTAATAGTGTTATCATTTTTGGTGTAATGCTTTCTCTAGGCGTTTTGGACAGATTATCGGACTAAGAATTTCCATATCTTTTTCGCTGCCGCCATACTTTTGACTCAAAGAGATAATATCATGAATAGAAAATATGATGCAAACAGTATATTAAAGGTTAGTTTATTTTATAAAAATAAATCACCAAAAATTGTATTACACGGTAAAAGAGTTGACGTAATTAGAAAAACGTTCGACATGTTGATTTCGTAATGATATTTAAATGCAGCATAGAAGTATGAAGTATTACGTTGTATACAATGCTCAAATTACGTATATATATATATATGAAATTCAGTCAGCCTTTGTAGCCTCACAAACTATTATCGTCCATATGAAGTGATGCCATTTTTATAAGCAATTCATTTATAATTACATTTAATGTACTAGTTTATGGAACATGTTGGTTTTCTTTTTATTATCAAGCAGTTAATATTACGTAAATGTTTTTGTGACAAATTTAGCATGTGAATGAACTATCCATGAAGATTCCACTGGAAGACTCTATAATTCGTGCTACAGCCTTGTTAGGCCAGCTGGAACAAGTGTCTGATTCTTTACCACATTCTGTGCAGGATATTATTCATGGACAGTCTTTAGCAACGTCTAGACATGTTAATGTCTACAAAGAAGAAAATACCAGTTGTACAGAGCATTCATCATCTATTTATGATTATTCACCAACTTTGTTAAATGAGCAACTAGAAGTATTAATGGATAATGAAATGTTTGATCCAAATAAAGATATAACTAATCAGTCAATTTTAATGATCCCATCTAATAGTAGTAGACAATTCTTCTAGTGACTATATATATATATATATATATATATATATATATATATATATATATATATATATATATATATATATATATATATAATGCTTGATACATACACCAGGTTTCAAACTCCTTAACTAGTGTGCTTTATAATCTCTTAAATCGGACCTGTTAAATAACTGGTGTGTTATGAAAAATGTGCATATTCAACGTAAACCAGGACCATCCATCATTTAAAGAACTTAGTATGGTTCTCCCTTTTGTTCATGTATACATTTATCTACTTATCCTTAAGTTTATTCGACTATATATTTTTTATCCTTGTAATTTTTCCTCTATCAGCACTGTGATTGTACTTTTAATAATGATTTTTCTTCTATCTATTGAAAAGAAACCAAAATATTTCTCTGAATAAAAGTAATTTACTGAATCTTCATTTCGTTCAAATGTTTTTCTTAAAGATAATTAATTGGTCTCCAGAAAACTCAGGAACACTGTGACAGTGTTATACTACTGACGAAAACAACACACCGTCTGATGGATTAATTAACCGGCACGGATTCCTAATTAGTAAATTTTGATTATATTGTAGTTCTGTAGAATCAGTTCCAATGTAATGTAGTCTTACGTTTCTCAGATATTAAATGCTCACGAAGTACTTAAAAGGTTAATTTAAATTGTGCATACATGTAAAAACTTTTAAAAGAAAGTTAAATCTCAATATGTCAGTGAAAATCACTGTTGTGCTCTGTTTTGTGATAACTTGATTGGTCATGTTCGTGTGTTATTACTTTCTAAAAGTTCATGTAGAGTGCTGCAAGAAGGAATAGGTTACAGACTTATAAACAGGGCAACATAGGATTAACATAAACCGACTACCTAATAAGTCACAGAGCGGAAATGGAGATAATTGTTTTAGGTTTCACAAAGTCCTCTATAACTTCTACTTAGCATTCTTAATTAGACATCTCGAGCAACAGTTGGTTTGCTTTACTGTTTCTGTCAAGCCATCCAATAGGACAATCAGCCTTATCTATATGAATGGGTGTTGGTTTCGGTGTGATGAATCTGAAGTTAAAATTCTTGGTCAATTTTCACTTTGTCAAACGACTACTCAAGCTTCGCTATACATAATAATTTCTCTCTAATCTCATGTAGTCGGCAGGACAGCAGAGTTTTACACTGGTTGGTTGCTTTCGGTGTAAAGCTGAAGGTCTCGATGGTCGTGTCTTGATTTCATTGTTTGCGTTCGGTAAGATTATCCTAACTATACCACTACTTATAGTACTAATTGAGTTGGACTTTTCACTGAGGACAGATCTTTTGGATGTCATTAGGTGTGACCTGCCCTATAGTAGCTGGGATAATAACTTGTAGTAACACTTGACTGCTTATTTTAGAAATTGTGGAGTTTAAATTACTTTTTGAGGAAAATAACCGAATAGATACTAAAGACAAGAGGGAAAACATGCGAGTGAAAAGAGAGGGATTATAAATTGTTATGGTGTGAGTACGGTTAATAACCGCGGCAATCTTTCTCAATGTATGCATTTGATCGACCGCTTTTATTGGGAGGGACAATCCATAACTAACCTCATGTACATTTTTCGAAGGAACGGTCATCACATTGCTCTGGGTTAGTTTAAAGAAGATATGTTAGTAACCTTTCAAGTTTAATCAGCAAGTAGTAATGCAAAGGGCTAGAAAAGAGATGGACAAAAGGGAAGGTGAGATGGTGGTCCAGCAAGCCCACACAATAGACTAACATTTGATGATGAGAGCAACAACAGAAGCTCCAGACTTAGATAATCTTAGAATCAGAACTAGAAGCAGATAGTTCGGCCCTCAATGGTATCATTGTTCCTGTGTATAGTCTTCAACAGATTATTTCAAAAGGGTTGTCCTCCATGTCCATTCTAATGTATTCGAGAAAAATAACTTGATCAATGTAGTTGGTTTTGCTCAAGTTGGTCGAGGTTTTCTCCCTTATGAATGTCGTCAGATGACATAGATATATTCGATATGATAGCAAGATAGCTACCTGCAACACACTCCAATTCCTACAAGATCTCTTAGAAAAGGTCAAAACTGGTGAGAAGAACAATTTGAAACGGACAAAGAAGATAATGATCCCAGTATGACACGAGGTGCTGGACTGCTATACGCACTGACCAAAAATGAATCTCTGTACACAGTTTGAGAAGGGTATAGAAAGAAATAGCAGCTCAAACAAGCACGAAAAGATGAGATACAAACAAAATATGCAAGAGAAAACGAGTAAGTAAAGAAGACAATTTAGGCCTAAAACGACAACATAGATCAAGCGAAAGCCACAGAAAAAAGACAAGTTCAAAGAATATTCCATGTATATAATCCCTTGTATTACCCTTAAGAAAGCAAGAACGAATAACTGAGCTCAACTTGTTCGTGATCGCAGAAAGCAATATAACAGAACTAAATAGTGTAACTGACGTGCTAACAGAAAATATGACAGATAGTCAAGAACAAATTATATAAACTTTTAATCAGTATCAAGAGCATCATATCGTCTATTCCATACACACGAACAAACGCAGTGGAAAACAATTAGTGTAGCAGAAGCCTCTGCATCAGTCGGCCTCAACATACACAATAGATAAATCAACATCATCAAATACAACACGAAGAACACTAACTCAATCACACTTGATGGAAAGAGGTGGAAACTGCCACGTATCTGGGCAGCATCATCGATGAACAAGGAAGATCCGATGAAGTTGTAGACACAAGGATTGGTAAAGTAAGGACGGCATTCCTACAACTGAGGAATGCATGGAACTCAAAACAACTGTCAACCAACATCAAAGTCAGAATCTTCAATACAAACTTCAAGACAGTTCTACTGTATGGAGCTGAAAATTGGAGAACTACCACAACCATCATTAAAATGGTACAAGAATTTACAAGCACTGGTCTACATAAGATACTTAATGTCCGTCGGTCGGATATCATCATCAACAAGCTACCGAGGGGTAGAATAAACCAACTTCCAACTGAAGAGGAAAAGATGTTGGGAGTGGATAGGACACACACCACGCAAATCAACAAACTGCATCACGAGACAAGCGTTAGCTTGGTATCCTGAAGGGAAATAGAAAAGAGGAAAGCCGAAGAACACACTGTGTCGGGAACCAGAAGCAAACGTGAAAAGGATGAATAACAAGTGGAAATGATTTTCCAGGACAGAGTTTGATGGAGAATTCTGGTGGGTGGCCTATGTTCCTTGATGAGTAACAGGTGTAAGTAAGTACGAGCAGCTGAATAAGTGGACATGACACACCGAAAAACGTTTAAGTAGAATATAGCCACTTGTTTTTAGAACAGCACTCGTACCTTCCATCAGTGTTCGTCAAATAAACAATAAAAGAAATCAGGCAAAGTAGAAGGTGCACAGACGCTGGATTATACAGCCCCGCATATTTAGGACAAGCGTCAGAGATTTAGGTCACTGAAAAGATAGTCGATGGTCTCTTTGGAAATATTTGGAACTAAGATTATTTGATATAACGCTGATAATAATGAAGTCTGAGCAAGATACTGGGAAGAAAACATTAGTAGAACTTGGGACTGCAGAGGTATCGCACTACTATCATAGCTTCATTTAAAATTTTAATCTGGTCTACTCTTGAATGACAGTAGATTGAAACACTTACATCCCACAAGCAAACAAGGAGGAAAACCATATTCAAATTACGAGTAGCCTAAAAATATTCGTCAATTTTCAGTTTTCAATAAATGGTTAAGATAGTTTTTATAAGTTTCCTTCACGAAACTTCTACTTCTGTTTTTCGCCTTATACGGTTTACTGTTTTTCGATTTTTATTCCGGGAACATAAATGTTCATGGTCAAAACACTAAAAACGGCATTTCTGACGCTTGAGCACAACTAATTTGCCGAAAATCAGTGAAAAATAGGATATCACTAATGGTAAACTACAGTCGACGGAATCGTTTATTTTCTGCTGCAAAGGTTTTTTACAATAAGGACTTCCTCATCACAGGAAAACACGTAGTGCAGTTGATACCTTGGACTCAGTTGACGACATAAAGTTCTATGATGACTGTTTCATTACGTACACAGCAGAAAAACGTAGATCAGTGTGGTGTTTGAACGAACTAATGATACTATTGTACTGGTTGATGGTACGATTTCGAATTCCAAATACAGTACATTCGTTTGTGCCTGTGTCTTCTTAATTCAATTGCGTTATTTCTTGGACTCTTAGTTCGTGCTATAATTAAAATAATTCGAAACATTATACTGGCGTCGTGATGGAACCTGCAATGGAAAAGTTGGATATTCATTCAACTTCGGAAGCATCTGAGGATTATTTGGAAAGTTTTGAAATCTGGAGCATGACTAAGAAAGATGTCAAAGGTGATAAAATCGTGGCACATTTCCTGGCATTCATTGGGAGAGAAGCTTACAGCTTATTAAAAACTTTGGCATAATCAGAAAAACCTATCTCACTTCCTTATGCAACTCTTAAAGAGCTATTATTAAATCATGTAAAATGCACCAGTTTTGAATGCCGTGAAAGGGAGAAATTTCATAAGATGATTCGTCAAAATGATCAAAAAGTTCGGGAATTCATCCTTGAATTGCAGAAACAAGCAGCCAAGTGTAATTTCGGAGATCAACTTCATGTACAACTGAGAGATCGTTTAATTGCAGGAATTAACATACCGAGTTTGGAAAGAGAGCTGTTAAGAATGCCGAACTGTTCCTTTCAAGATGCTAGAACTGCATGTATTAACTATGAAGCAGTGAATGAACTAGACATCCAGTCGATGAAGATTTCTAATACTTTGCTTAGTCGTCCTGATGAACTACAATCTCAGGGTCAATCGAACTTGCGTTCATTTAACGGTGAATCCTATTGTCGTGTAAATATGAAAGGCGTTTCAACAAGGGATTACAAAGCAAATCACAAAGGTGAGATGAAGTTTGGTAAGTGTTTATCATGTGGAAAGTTTCATCCTCGTAATTCATGTGCATTTCGTAATGCTAAATGTTTTAAATGTCGTAAGATGGGACATATTCAGTCAGTATGCAAAGCTACTGTCCATTTTGCCTCAAGTAGTACTAAATCTTGTCATTTAAATCTCAATAATTCGGATGTTTCTAGCGATCATTTATCTTTGTCTACTATTTCGAAAGGTAATGTTCATATTCAAAAGCATTTCATGACTTTATTGTGGACACAGGCAGTATAGAGTCCATTATTTCATTCAAGAACTTGAAATTCTTAGATCCTAACGTTGTGGTACGACCCACTGAAGTATCAATATTGTGGATTACTAGACACAGACTGCCCATACGAAGATGCTGTGAATTGTTAAATAAGAGATGATAATTCTTCATACATACCTTGTGAATTTTTAGTTAGCGAAACAGGACCGTCAATATTAGGTTTAAAGAATTTGAAAAGGCTTAAAGTGGAGTTGTCCTTCCTAGTTTCTAAGGAGAATTCCGATACTTTACTTGAAGATTTGATAGCTAGGTGTGCTAAGTGCAATGGAGGTATGAAAATTCAGCCTATAAAACTTCAAGTACAGGGTGATCCAGTTTTTCTTAGAAGACGAATTATTCCTTATGGTCTTTGAGATGCAGTACATAAGACATTAAACTATTTGTGTGCGAAAGGCATAATTGAACCAATTCAGTCTTCAGCATGGAGTACTCCTATCGTTACGCCACTGAAGTCGGACGGCAAGACCCCTAGAATTTGTGGTGACTATAGATTAACTCTGAATTCCCGTTTGTTGAAGCAAACGTGCACGACGGTGGAGGCTGAAGATATTCTAAATCGACTTCATGGTTCTAAAGTGTTCTCGAAAGTTGACCTAAAAGATGCTTATCTTCAAATTCCTTTGGATCAATCTTCATCTATTTTGACGACAATTAACACTCCATTTGGTCTGTTCAAATACAATTTTCTTCCATTTGGTCTTAGTTGTTCTCCAGCCATATTTCAGGAAGTTATGAATAAAGTAGTTAGTGATCTTGAAGGTGTTGAAGTTTATCAAGATGACCTCATTGTTCATGGTTCTAATGAGGTAGTTCATGACCAGAGACTTATTGCTTTATTGCGTCGTTTAATTGAGAAAAGTATCACAGTGAATCCAAATAAGTGTTCATTTTGTGTATCTAGTTTTGAATGCCTTGGATACCTAGTTGATGGTAATGGTTTTCGACCAGATATGAAACGACTAGCTCCACTGACAAATGCCCCGTCTTTAAAAAATCTTACGGAATTACATTCACTAGTGGGTGCTCTTCAATACTATTCCCGTTTTATTCCTAATTTTTCTTGTCGTGCAAATTGTTTATTTAATATTTTGACAACAAATTCATTCAAACGGAGTGAGGAACCAGAGTCATGCCTACGTAATCTACTAAAGTTTCTTCAAAGTGATGCCGTTCTTCCAACGTACTCCCCTAGTGTACATTCTGTGCTTATTACTGATGCATCACCTGTGGGAATTGGTGCAGTTTTGGAACAGGAAGGTAGACCAGTTATTTGTGTTTCACGCAAACTCACTGTTACTGAACAAGGTTATTCACAGACTCAGCGAGAAGCATTAGCTGTGTTTTGGGCTGTTAAAAGACTTCATTAATATTTATTCGGAAAGAAATTCACTATTGTTACTGATCATGAAGCTTTAAAGTTTATTTATCATCCTGAAAAATCCTTAGCAAGTTCCTTAGCTGCTATGGTTCAACGATGGAGTATTGCTTTGAGTGCATATGACTATACGGTTCATCACAGAGGTGCCAAACAAATTCAACATGTTGACTACATTTCTCTACAGTCATTACAAGATAGACCTATTAATACTTCGGACTGTTTGTTAGTGCAACCTTTACCAGTGAGACGTCCAGATCTCATTAGAGAAACTCGCAGATATTTTGGATGTATAGTCCTATACGAAAAGGCTGGACTGCTAATTTGAAACGTAGATTTCCTATCTATTTTTCAAAGAGGGATGAGCTATCTACTACTCCTGATGGTATTCTGTGTTTAAATGATCGTGTTGTCATTCCTCCTTCATTGCGTAAATCTGTTCTTGCGAATTCTAGATATCAATGACTTTAGTACACACAGTCGACATGTTGATCAATTACAATTTCAGGAACTAGGTGAGTGTGTTCCAGTTTCCGTTGTTAATTCTAATGCTAATGAGCAAATTCTAGATAATACAGAATTCTTTTCGAATACATTGGCAGACAGACCCAGGATGAATTTGAGAAGAAGACGTACGATTGATTACAAACACCTAGACTCCAATTTAAGCTGTGGCGGATGTGGTGTTTGAACGAACTAATGATACTATTGTACTGGTTAATGGTACGATTTTGAATTCCAAATACAGTACATTTGTTTGTGTCTGTGTCTTCTTATTTCAAATGCGTTATTTCTTGGACTCTTAGTTCGTGCTTTAATCCAAATAATTCGAAACATTATAATCAGGTATACCGGTATGGCTGTTTCTTGTTCTACAATGAGCTTGAAGATACACAGGGGAGTGCGAAATCTTGTGAATCTATGACCAACGACTGAATCACATAGACTGAGTAATAATTAGACGGCGGAAGAGTTTCCAAATACTTCAACAACAGCACTGGCAAACAAGAAGATACTGGCGAATATTTGTGGGCTCGAATTAGAAAAGCAGTCAAAGAAACGACGAATATCTGCAATTTAAAGGACTGTCTGAGAACAAGAAAAAGTCATATGTTTTTAGGTGTTAGAATCAAGTTGGTGGAGTTCAGAGACAGATAATATAAATTGTGTAATAATCGTAGAGGTAATAAAATATATGTCAACATAAAAACTGATAAGATGGGTTACGAAATGAAGTATGATAAAGTGGAAAGTAAAACTTCGTTTCTTATACTTACGCTTCACAGGAAATAAAAATTACTGGGATAAATAATCACAGAATAAATTACGCGATGAAAGTATCCTAACCAGCAGCAAAACTGACGACGGTATGAAAAACGAACTGCTCACTCAAGCAAACTAAAATCGATAAGTCCTCTTTTTCTTAGTAGCTCCAACTGCATTTACCAATTTACATGTGCGTGCCAAAGCACATGCTTTGGAAAAACCGAGAGAAGAATACATGTTCGCATTTCTGAGCATGTTCCAAAAAATTGAAGAAGCGAGGGACTAGGGCTATCAACAGTGCAATAGCTCGGCATTTACTTGACACCGGGCATACCAATGATATCTCTCATGCTTTTAAAACTATTAACGCACAACGAAGTACGGCTGCACTCCGTTTTTCCGAAGCGATCGCGATGAAGAGACTTAAACCGGATTTATTTATTCAAAAAGAGACAGTAATAAACTTATTACTACCCTGATAATCCAAATTTGTTTGTATTTATTGTTTTATTTGTTTTTGGTTATTAGTTTTGTTTTTTCTTAATATTATGTTTTGTGTTATATTCCATTCTGATTACCGAATTCCTAAACTACCCTTTCACTCACACATTTCCGCTCACTTGATTCTTTTAAATTATGTGAACTTTTTAATTTTTTTCAATTATCACGTAACTCATCTTATCAGTTTTTAATTTCATAAATATTTTATTACCTCTACAATTATCACACAGTTTATATTATCTGTCTCTGAACTCCATCACCTTAATTCTAACACCTAAAAACATCTGACTTGTTCTCGCATATATATATATATATATATATATATATATATATATATATATATATATATATTCATCATTGATTATCTTTGTCATTCCAATCCTTTACATTCAATTATGTCAACTGTTTCATAGTATTTCTTATCTCTATGTAAAATTCTAATACATATTTGGTTGTAAGCAGCTGACGAGAAACCACGAACTATAATGCATTCATATTATTCTGCATCAATATTTGTTTTGGCTTTATTTAAACTCATAAATGGAACTAAATGCATGAAATATTTTCCTACCTGTTTTCGGAGCTCTATAAATGATTTGTCGACATTCCCAAATATTACAATGATCAGACCCTACAGTTACCATGATTTGCTGTATCGTGAAATATATGAGGAAAGACGTTAGCAAATGTCTTCACATTTTTTCATGGCAGCAAGCTGTGAACAATATATTTCTCGATCAGCTAATGCAGTTACTATTGTACTAGTCGTCCGCTCAACAATAATGTTAAGAAAGTTTTGGGGAACTGTCCTCACGTACCAGGGAAATATTCGAAATGGAGTCGTCAACACGATTTTCTCCAAAATGCAACACTGCCTAAACTTCAAACCCATAATCTTCGTGCCACAAACAGTTTTTTAACCCTCTTATAAGTTTGGGAAATTCATATGAGTATGTTTTCTTCCACGAAGGACACATTGGTCAAGTATTCGTTGTGGAATAGTTTGGTTAATCGAAAAGTGAAAGTCGCAAACCTGATTGTCATGAATACAGCTGATTGTGGTGATTGAGTCTTCGGACGACAGACCTCTTTGTATTAAAAAGTTTGGTTTGATTAACTTCATTCAAAAGTCACCAAGAAGATGAATAATGTGACGATATGCAGTGGGACGTACTGCTCTCTTCATAACATATGAATAACCTCAGAAATGTGCTTATGATTTGAATTTAGCCTGTACAAAATTGATGGAGTGAGCATGCATCTCAGAACAAATTGCCTCAACAACTGGTTTTCATGAGTTCTAAATGCACTGAGACGGTAGAAGCGAATGTCTTGAATTACCCTTTAATAATGCATACTTCATCAATCTGATAAGCGTAGATCTACTTAATCACTGAAAAACAGTAAGTCACATCTTGTTTATACGATCCTATGAACCCAATATTTGATAAACCTCGTTGTTCTATTTTGCTGCTTTTATTCAACCTTTTCAGGGTTACGTTAGGTCATTCGGAAGCGGTGTCATTGAAATGAAAAATGGCAACTATTATCTTAACTTCCACTGATCAAGCAATGATTCAAGAGATAATACGCATTAAAAACAGACATACGGAATATATTCTGTGAACTTAACTTATTTTCGAATGGAACACCAGTACCGATCATTCGGTGTCGAGTCATCTAGCTTTTTGGAAGACCTAAACGACCCAGGATCTTGCTCATATACAGTCCACCAAAACGTCCAGAGCAATCCAAACTTTACCACTAATTTTCAGCAACAGGCACCCGGATATTACGGTTACGAGTCGAGATTTAACATTCCACAACAGCAGCAGATTCGTTATGACCCTAAATTGTATACAAGTACCCCTTTAGGCTTTCCGAATCCTGAACATCAATATGATTGCAGTAACAATCGACAACGATTAGTCGCCCCAAGGTGTGGTTCCCCATATGACCGTCCGGAGTACACATGGGACCAAAATTCACCTTACACCTCACCGAATTACAGTGTACGACCAGGTGATGCACGTTTTTCACGACCCCATTCACGAACTTCTGAAGTAAATCCTCAAACTATGAATCAGTTTGCCTGCCGTGTTTCCACTAATCAAACTTTTACATCCAATTCGTCAAGTTGTGCGGCGAGTTATTTAAATGGAAGTAAAGACTCAGGTTTTCATCAAGCCATTCAGACCCAGTCTAGTATTCAACCTCATTGCTTACAAAATGATGCAACTGGGTCATATGTCAGCACTTTAGATTGTAAGTCTCAAAAAGTCAGTTTATACAAGGAGGAATCAACTCGGATTTGTGATCGTTTGTCTCAACTTTATCGTTTGTCATCCACTTCCCCAACTGTTCAACAAGAAATCAACTTTTTACAGGGGCAGTTGAGAACTTTAGAATCGTCTGCCCCAATATCTGAAAAGCAGTCTGTTCAAACGTTTTATTCTTCTCAAAACTGTAGTGATAAAACACTTCAGAACGTACCTCTCCCTGTTTCTCAGTCGGCCCCTAATCCGTCCTCACCATCATCATATGCAATCCAGCGATATTCTGTAGATTTAAAACCAACTGGGACTAACTGTAGTACTTCCAATCCGCGAATTGTTTGCTGTCAGAATGATACATTAAAAGTTTCACAGGAAATTACTAGTACAAACGATTGCACAACGTCGTCCATTTCGTCCAGCTGTATTTCTGTCGCGAATACTTCCTACCCATATGTTGTCACACCCCATTTACAGGAGGGTTCTTCAGTTGTGAGCGGCCATCTGTCTGTCAATACAGTTAATAGTTACTCAACTGTTCAACCCACCTCCAATAATCAGACTACTCTGTCAAGCACTATTTCAAATTGTTTCGTAGACAGAAATATATCTTCTGGGTCCAGTTTACTGACTGTATGTTCTCAGTCAGGTAATGTGTGTGGTCCTTCACTTATCATATCCCCAAGTAATAATATAAACCCTTGCATCACCTCTTCATGTTTATCAAGTTTTTGCCAGTCAGCTGGTGTATCTAATGGATTTTTGGAAAGTTCTATCAACCAGCAGAGTCGGGAGTCACTTGCGCCTGCAAGCGCCGTATTACCTCAGAATAATCTAACCCTTCAAAGTTCGTTAGTCGTTTCTAGAAATCAACAGGTTATTAATGATGCGAAATCAAATCCAAGAAAAATTCCTGAGTCGTTAAGTTGTACTTCTGTAAACACTGAATTGGACTACAGCAAAATGAATATATGCACTAGTCAAAGTAATCTCATAGGACCACTTAACTCCAGTTCATTTACACTCAATTCAGATACAGTTCAGCAATCGATTCATGGATCTACAATACATTATCGCCAAGCTGAAAATTCTTCTGATATTTCTTATAATCCTCTGTGTAAAAATATGTCAGAATCTTCTTGTGGGAGTGTTTCATCTGTCACTTCTGGCAATTTTTCTCAGGTATATCAAAGTTATGGACAGTACGTTCCATTTACACAAGAAAGTCGACTAAACATAAATACTGGAAGCTACTGGAACCCACAGTACCAGGTAAATGCGCTTTTTCTTGTTTTGAGTAAGGATTAGCTTCGTAGTCGTTTCCTTTACACATACAACAAACTTGTGCATTCAGAGACCAGGGAAGCTGCATTTTAAAACATTCTAGGATCTAACTTTTTAAGTTTCGCAATGATAATTAAAACTACAATATTTTGGAGTTGGACGCTAAGTGCTTGGCAAATATGCTATGTCAGTTGATGTGGCTTTAAACTATCATCAAATGATGGGGTTGAAACACATTGCTTATGTACAACCAGTATCTACCTCAACGCGTGTTGACAACTGGTATAGTAGTAGGTTGAAAGTTACGTGTGACTGAATAAAAACGTGGCTGGTTTATGAAATAGTCGATTGTTAAACTAAGGTGTATTGGTAGGCAGATAACCTTTTTGGTGTCTATGACGTGATTGCAATAAATGGTTCGGGGTTTCACGTGGCATACCTCAAAACCGATTATAAAGATGTGATTCTTTGTATCTCGAGTTTTACCAATCATTCGTTCTTACATTTTCATCTTCCCAAATTGTATGCGTAACATCTAGTTTTTCTCACCATTGTTTATACTATTATTATTTGGAATTCACTATTCACATTGCTAATTTAATTAGGTATCGGGAACAGAGAGCCATAGAAATTTAGGACCTCACCGTAGATATATTCATTTGTTGCGGTAATGCTCCTGTTTTTTAAAGCTTTGTAGCTCGGTTGTACATTATAATTGCAATCCGAGATCGGAGACGAAGTTACATGATCCGAAATTGATCATTTCGCTGTAGATGCACAGTTTATCTTACTCCTTATCTTGCTCTTATGATTCATACTTTTCATTTCTGGATTTTGTCCTGTTCTGTCTGGCAATGAAAAGCTTGCTCACTACATGTAACATAGTGTTGTTACGCTAGCAATTGATATCTGCTATACGTGCTGCTATCAAGGTTAGAGATTTTAGAATAATTAACCTTCAATATCGTCTCAAATCAGCCATTTTAGACAGTTCTCTTTGGTTGGTATGTGACTGAATGTCTCCAAATGATTTTACAGTACTTAAGAATATACGTTTGTCAAAACACAGTCACTACTTCTACCACTCTGGAACCTGCTCCGACGAAATTACTAGTTGGATATGGCAACTCGAACTAATATCTCGTGTGAGACTCTACGTTACGTTTGATTGACTGAGTTACTTCTCACTGTTCTTAACTTGATCAATGTCTTGTACATATTATTTAATACTACATAGAATTAGAATCCTTAATGTGATTTGCAAAACCAGTTGAATAGACACAAGTGCGTTCTCGTTACTGTGATAAAACACTAAAATGAGATTTTGAGCTTCTGTAATAAAAATGAACGTAATTGATGGTAATCATTGTAGCCTTGAAACGCTTAATACCTGCTAAAAGTGATTCTAATCAGTCATTTATTTATAACTTTAACGGTAAATAGCTATTCTATATTTCATACGAATAGGTTCATATTTTTTTGACGTAAAATAATTTCATTCTAATTAACTCCCTTATTCTAACTTGAAAATCTGTGAATATTAATCAGGGGACTTCGAGCGAATTAATTGGACAGCACTTACAACCTATAGCACCAGCACCTGTACATTCCATCGTAGGACCCGGAACTCAATGTATTGAAATGAATAAATTCAATAGTCTAGGCTGCAGTGATATCTCTTACGCTTCCATTCTACCGAAGACTACATCTACTGAATCACAACCAGTGAAAAAGACCAGAGGACGTAAGCCTCGAAATCACGAGAATGATACAGATAAACATCCGCGAAAACCAAGAAAGAGTCGGGCAGTTGGGGTTCCGACAAACGAAGCGCAATCTGACAACACTCCTGACAGACCTGTTTTTATAGCTCCGCTAACAAAGCGTCCGCGTGGTCGTGCACCGAAAAAACCTAAAACAGATGTTGAGAGTGTTAACAACATCGACTCAAATCCTTATGCCATTGAAAGTATTAATGAAAATATCGATGCCAGGGGTGACGAGTCTCTTTTGGAATCCAGAAAGCGTCGGGCTTCTATTCGTCCTGTTGAGGTTCGGAAAAAGCGAAAGTACAGAAAGTCACTTAAATCCACATCTATGTTAGGGAATGATTCTTTGAATATTTCACAGTCTTCAGAAACAGCATCACCTAATGATGCCACAGAGTTATCTGAAACAATAACGAAACAAGTTAAAGTTGTACGAGCTCGACCTCGTCCAAAGAAAAGAAGGTGCGTTTATTCAATTTGATTTTCTCACAATTTGCAACATATTTTTATGTACACTTCCTAAACTCATTTTACTATTGTATGTATTACGAAACATAAAATTAAGTCTGGTTTTTCTTAAACGTTTTGTGTTAATTATGTTAATTAGAAATAAAATTACTGTGCAGGTCTTTTACTCGTATAACGTGCAACCACTTGAAACAAGTATAAATTTGTACTAGGTATTGTCTGTACGTTTGTGAATTCACGCATTTGGTTTTATTTCTGATGTATCTCGCAATTAGCTTCGCAAAATACCAAAGACCATGTCTTGTTATAATCCCTTTTTTCCAAAACATAACTACATGTTTGTCGAATTTCATTCATGTTTTTTTGTTATCGGTAATTTGTTACTCTATTATCCATGCCCAAAGATTGGTAATGAAAATCCACATTTAATTGCTAGTACTCTTCTTTTCGTTTCCACTTTTGGTGATGTTTCGTAAGTTTGTGCTCGGTTTAGTTGATCGAGAGGCTCTATGACGTTTGTTATTAAAAAGCATACCAAAGTACATCAACCTTGTATAGGCTCTCTACTTGGACAGTATTGGTCAAGTTCGAGTTTTAACCAAACTCACCAGAACTCTCAACCTCAAGTGGTTTGATTATGGCTGTTCACTTTCTCTACCGTGATTTAACTTCGTCATAGACATCCTTTCTGAGCTTACGCTCTCATAGACTGACTTTTCAGAGGTTGATTTCCTACTAGGATATTCACTTTTTGACCTATAATAAACATATGTCACAACCCTGTTCGTCGAAGATGGTGATAAAATAGTTTTCTGACCGCTTTACTCAACAATACAACCATGTTTGAGATGCGTTCCTATCTATCTAAATATATAACTCTTCAGAAGTGGTCTGCATCAGCTTGGACTATTGGTAAGTAGTGAAGTATCTGACTGTGTTGACTACTTCACTTGTTTTGGAAGCCTCATCAACCCTGTTACTTTGGTGTCTGACAAAATCTCAACACGGACTCTGAAAATTCACTTGATCTTTGTCATCTTGCGTCACTTGCGGGATAATTGTCCAATTCCCTACCAATGGGAAACTAAATGGTTATAAAAATAATCAATTTTATTCGATTTTTCATCAACAATCAAATGAAGAATAAAACCGCTTGTCATTTTAATTTTATTTCGTTTGCAGAAGGATAGTCTATCCTCTTCACTCATTTCTTAAGATGTGTTAATTCTCTGGTAAAAAAACATTTTATAATTATGTGATACTAGTTAGTAAGTGATGCATACATTAGCATTATCACACTGTTTGCAGTGTTTACTGGTTAACGTAAAAAGTAAACTTTGTTTTAGACCTTTGCCTACGTTGATCAAACGAAAAAGACGCTCAGCATTTTATGGAGATGACTCAGGATCCGAACCGGATGTGTCAGGTCGCCTAGGAAGCCGTACTTCTGAAATTCGAGTAGAATCCGAGGGTGCTAATAACTCAAGAAATGTAAGTTCTTATATTGATTTCCGGCAATCTTTACCCATTTTTCAAAACTGTAAGCGGCGAACTAAGCGAACAGTTAGAATATCATAAGAACCGATTTTCGGGTTGCCAAAATTTGTTTTCAATTATGGACTTGTCTGAACAAAACTGTTTGATTAAATTTCACAAGTTTTGTCACAGTTGTGAAAAAACGAAGAACTCGGATAGATTTTCCAAGTTCTCTTTTTCACTTCTACAAGGTGTTTTAAGGCAGATTATCTTACTCATAGATATAAAACATTATAGTTGTGGTCAAACAATATATGTAGTTGAAGGTATCGAACTATCATTCTAATTAGATCACTAGTATTTCACAACACCGCTTGATTATACTTTTGTTTCCGGAGAAAAAGTGTAGTTTTTTATTATTGCATTAATCTATAAGCTTTCAGCTTTTCTCTTTACTTTAACATGAGTAGTGTCAAATGAATTCCAAACTTTGACTCTGAAGAGGGTCAGATAAAGATAAAACAAAGTATATATTATCTGAATGATAGTTATCGTTCGGTTTCTTTCGTCAGGTTTTTATCTTAAGGTTTCCTAATTTTTTTCTGCAGCCACGTTCTCATTTAATAATCTGGCTAACCTCGACTGTCTAATTTGACCTCACTGTCATTACATGGCACTTAATAGATTAATACTTCCCCAGTACAAAGATTAATTGCAGTATTTTAATTATGAATAAAATATTATATCAAAAGTAATATTCGGTGAACGATAGTGTCACACTATAAAGCATATGATTAAAAATGAAACTGTCATGTCATTAAACACAGTATAATATTCAGTTTCCATATTTCTATTATTGTTACATCCTACATGGTGTCAAATAATTATTAAATTTCTTTTACAAAGTTTGTACTACTTAGATCAGCGCATTGGTGGAGTCGATGGCTTAGTGGTTAGGGCGTCTAACTCTTGGCCACCTAGTCTCAGGTTTGAACCTTCCTCCGTCTACTTTGGTTTTGGTAACCTAATGTAGTTCATGTCTAAGTACGTGGTATGAGTTTAAAAAAGTCATTGTATTAATGTCTTAATTATCTCAATTTTTCGGCCAAATTATGGTATTGTCAGAACTTTTCTTCTCTGATAAAAATGTCAGGTATCTAAATTCTAGCTAAAGTACTTTGATAGATAAAATATGATATAGATAAAATATAAAGTTTTCTTACCTTAATATTTTATTATTATAGAAACGTCGTTCCGAACGAAATACTGGCGATCGTAAAAGTTATACTGACGATTTACAGCTTAACCTTAGTGATGATGATATCGATGGCCAAGATGGTGAAGTGATTACGCTCAATGATTCTGCTGTAAGCAATTTCACGAAGAATAATATAATCTTAACCATACTTTTCCTACTAAATCCTTAGTTGAACTTTAAACTCTCAGTTAAACACTAACGTATTTATGTGCTATTTCGATACATGTCTAAATTACTAACTTAATTAAGATTAAGTAATTTAACACATTTTATCAATGTACTAAAAACCGATAGAAGAAACAAAAGTTAGAGGGAAAAGTGAGGACGTGTAAATAATATCGTACTTGTAATACGACTAGAAGTTTATGATGAGCGTAAGCATTTTTTGTTGAAGTAAACTTTTGTAGGAAAACGAATGTATCTGGCCTGCGAAATGTAGTATAAGCTGTTAAATACTAGTCAATTTTCTTTTATATCCACGATTCTTCCATTTAAGAAGTTAGTCTATTTTCACAAGTTTCTTTGTAGTATGACTAATACAATCTTGAGATATTGATTACCAAGTATACTGTAAAATGTGCCACAAGAAATTACATATGTTTGAATACCCATACATCATATCAGTACATCCAGTAGGATTTACCAGTAAGAAGAGCAGAGGAATTATTAATGTAATATATTGGATATCTCTAGAAACCTTGTTGTAATTAACTCGTTTTTAATTGTAGAAGCAGCATATTAATTACATATTTTCAAGCTTATAAAACTTTCAGCGCAACACTTTTAAGTGAGTTACTTTTCATTTGAGAAAACTTTAATACATAACCGCTCAAATAACGATGTGATGTGCTACTTTCAAACTTTTTTAAATTAGTAAGTGTCTGTATGTTACAAAATCTTGATAGGAATGAGAAAAACAGCATATTTTTGAGGTTTGTTATTCTCGAAAAGTAGTTGTGCTATCGAATCAGCCTAACAGCTCTCTACTTTTCGTATGTAAATATTTCTGGTTCTTGGTTCTTAGGATAATAAAAGCGAATAATTTTATTCTGCACAAAGTAACCTAAAATAAGGATGCAATAACTATAGAGCCACATTTATATTAAATGCGTTGTACTCATGATCACTGTATTAGAAGAATCATTGGCCTAGTTATTTGTATGGCTTAACTAGTTAATGTCTCTTTTTTGTATTCAATAATCCATGAACACTATAAAACTCAAAGCTTATTATTTAGTTTTCCTAGAATCCTCTAATGTATCGCATTTTCTTTTAGATATTATACCGGTTTTCGTATTTTATTGTTTAGGATTTTGCCGAAGATGTTGATAACAAGATTGTTGAGTCTGTGCTTGGTCGACGAATTACTAAGAGATTGATCAAAAAAATTACTCAAACTGAGATAAGATCTACTGACGATGTTATTGGCAAAAATAGTAAAGTTGACATGCAAAGTTCAACAAATAATTCAGGGGAGAAGTCTCAAATCACAGTTACAGAAGAAGAGGAAGAGGAAGAAGTTGAAGAATTCTATTTGAAATATAAATCTTAGTAAGTTTTCTAGTAATTATCCTTTTAACGTTCTCTACTCGCCTTGTTCCTATTTTATGGTGATATTGCGAAATTTCACTGATAGTTCGTGAATTCATGGGAAATTGTTCTGAACATATATTTGTTAAGGCAAATTTTTATCACCTGTATTTAATCATACTTCTTCCTCAGAATACAATAATTTACGTAAATTAAACACAACTATATACACATTTACCTCTGTCTGACCATTAAAGCATACATTGTATTGTGATACTCAACTCTTAGTGAGTTTCGCATTTGAAACCACAAGTCCATCTGCTGTAGACCAACAGTGAAAACCTGTGCGGCCGTTTCGTCCCGGTATGGGACTCCTCAGCGGTGGTCATCCACAATTTCGCACACGGACTCGAACCCAATACTTCCGATCTCGCGTGCGAACGCTCAACTTCTAGACCAATGAGCCGGCATTCTACAATGTTAATGTCTAGCTTCGATCAGTCCACAATGTTGCGCGACCATCTTCCCATTGTCTTCGGATGGTAACTTTCTCACACCCGACACAATTGAATTCCACTGTTCATGGCTTCGTACTAGAACTCCAGGAGTTACACCTCGAAGCTGGTCACTAGTAAGCATATGATTGTTATTAGTTTAGGGGGTTTGTAGAGATTGTGATATCTCCACAGACAAGAGTTCGCGTGCGAGGCCGAAGGTCTTGGGTTCGAATTCACCCGTGTGGGATCATAGATGCACACTGCTAATCAGCCTAATACTATGGATAGTTGGCCGTTTCGTGCTTGAAGATTCTGAATAGTGGTCTAGCTTATGTAGGCTCGTAATTTCAACTATGAAAATACTTCTATTTCCAAAAATCTCCCATCTTAATTATCTCACTGTTTCATACGGCTTGAGCATTTCGTTAGAAAAATTGTACAAATAAAGACAATATTTCTTAGGCTACATTACTGAAGTGAACCGTAATTAGAAGTCATCGAATACAGTGGTCTTGAGTGCTGTTAGAGGTATGAGGGCGGTTATCACTTCCCGGTTGCCCACACCGTGGAAGGGTTCTTCTGGAGGTGCCTGAAAAGGAAATTGGATTAGAGGTGGTCTCAGCGACCTGAGAGCGTGACCGCAGTGCCCAAGGGACAACTGCTTGAGGCCGGTCGCGCACGGCCTTTTCGTGGAAGGTTTTTGACATGTTAGCTCCGTTCTTCAAAGGGCCTTACCGCCGGAGACGGAAATCCGTGAGGTAAGGTGAGGTGTGCATTTTTAGGGTCGACCTTTTCTAACCCCACCCCTCCTTGTGGGAAGGCAGCATCGCTGTCATGCTGGTTGTTTGAAGGAAACACCTTACTGCTGTCACACCTCTGTACAGTCAGCAGTACGACTTCGCCTTCGGACCTTCGGTTTGTTGCTTTTAGTCTTACCGCTCTTCAACCGACCTGTCTGACATGGTAGGACCTTGAGGAACGGTTGTTCCAGCCAGTATAGCTCGGTTGCTTCATCACGATAGGCAAGCCCGACCACCACGTCAAGGTAGCAACAACTGATGGTAAATCAGTTGATGAGGTTATGAATCTTCATCGACTGAGATGATTGGGCCACGTGTTACGTATGCCTGAACACCGATTACCACGACGTGCAATGCTATCCGGTATTGGAAATGGTTGGAAGAAAGTTAGGGGCGGCGAAACCAAAACGTGGCATCAGTGCTTGAAGTCACTAACTTCTAGTCTGAGCCATGTTGGTAGATGCAGACTACTTGGTTGGGGTCCGCGTGACTATCGTAACCAATGGTTGGAGACTCTTGGTGACATGGCTCAGAATCGATCACAATGGCGTCGGTGTATACACTCCCTGTCTTCCCTTAAACTAAGAGATTAAAAGCGCTTCATATCTTTCTTTCTACTAACCAATTCTTTCTTCTTGTACTATATCTCTATATGCAATCTTTCTCTTATATATTACCACCTTTTACCTAACCACTGTTATGAATCCGGTGTTCATCTTGTTGTGCTGATGCGGTATGGCAACCTGGACCGATGCACACATGTGCCTGGTCCTACGTTGTAGCTGACTGACTGAGAAGTCATCGATTCACTGTCTGATGAATTGTCACTATAAAAAGTCACATCGATTGCAATAAACTCAGTCTCTGCCAATACCCTGAATAATTTCAAATAATAATAAGTAATTTCAAAGCCTATAATAAACCACATAGACGTGTAACAATACCAACTCCTATACCATATTATTTAGAATGTAGAAAAGGTTTTGAAAACGTAATCTGAAAATCTTATCAGTTAATTGAAATTTAGTTTTAGCATTGGTAAATTAGCGTAGGTTTGAGTTATCAGTACATGGTACATATCCAGCTATTGTGTAATCTCTCTGTTTCTCAACTATAAAAAATTATTTGCTCCTTTCTCTTTGATAAGAATGATCTGTTCATCAGTAAAGCATTTATTCGGTGTCGTTTTTAAAAATATTTTTGCAGTTCATACCTTCATTGTGAGTGGCGTGCTTTAGATGAAATCACTGATCCGCGTATCCTTCCGAAAATAAGACGATTTGAGATGAAACAGGCCAATTCGATACGCACCGAAGTAAGTCTATTTAACTAATTAAATGGTTAGAGAATTTTATTTTTACAATTGAGCGTAATGCTAGCGTATTATTGATTGTCTAACTGTTTATTTAATATGTGCAAATGTCACATCACCAGCATCACCTGGACACATTCATCATGAAATCATTTCTGGTTTTTATAGTGTTGGTGGTCAGCAGTGGGTTCCATATTATGTAGTTCTTCTTATTTAAAACTCATAAAAGGGCTTCACACACCCTAATTATTATACTTTTGCTAACAATCAAATGTTATCATCTATCACTCGAGACGACAGTGTTATCCGGCGGAGTACCAAATTACCTTCACCATCCAGTTAGTTCAATCACAAAATTATTGACAAGAAACATTACCGTAAATGTAACTTACGTATATGTTTCAGAAAAGACATAATAAGCTGAACAATGTAAAATCTCACATCATAATTCATCCGCTTAAATAATTAACCGAAGTAGAATAAATACACAATGAACAAATATTATGTTAATGCATTATTAGTATATCTTGGGTCATAATTTCCAGTTTTTTATGACCGTCGCTTTATAAGCACTTAGACCTTAATATAAAAGCTTATAGTGCCGCATATAATACACGCCGATGGACACAACGTACAAGCGTTTATATCATTCTATTCTACTCACTTGTTTCTCATCTGTCTGCCTGTAACAAGGTAGGTAGCATAAAAAATGTATATCACCCATCTTAGCTGTTGGGTTTTCGCAAAATCATATCAGCATGTTAAACCTTAGGAATTCGAAGTTGGTAAATGGCGTGAAAACATTAGAAATAAAATTTTGGTTTGCTTATTTGTTTTATCTTGGGTAATCACAGGATTACTTGATAAGTTATTAGGTAACTTATTCACATCACAAGTGAAATTTTAAATCACACTTTTAGTTGGTAAATTATTTTGATGATATTGAAAATTGGTCTCGTGTTGTAAAAGTAGTGTGGAAACTACTACATCATTGTTTGAGTAGACTTAGTGTTTCCTTGCTGTGCTTTTAGCCTTGGTAACCGTTTTGAACTTATTGGTTAAAATACTTCTTTAGATTGCAAATTTAAATCCTGCTCCACCTATTTGGTTTTAGGCAACGGGATAATATCATTATCCTATACACGTAGTGTATTTCGAAGCTTATAGCACGAAGCTCTTGTTTGTAAGAAAAATAAATTTATTGGTTGTTCATTATAGTGTTAGTGTAGATTATACTTCGACTTTAATTCTTATTAAGTCTTGATTACACAAGGAAATGCCATAACGTTAAATAACTGATTCACATATTATTTTTCAAATATATTTGCTCTTAATATATTATGATTCTTACTTTTAGGATGATGATGTCGTATTGTTTAACCCAGATTATGTAGAAGTTGAACGCGTACTAGACGTTAAAGTTTATAGTAATGGTCAACTAGTACCTACGGAGAAGTTAGAACGTGAGTCTGGTAGAGAAAGCTTCAGTGGTGATCCGGCGGATTTAAAAAGGTATATTAGACGACACAAAGAGCGCAATAAAGTCCGTAATGTTCATGAAACAAAATGCAAAATAAAAAGTGAGGCTCCATCTGAGGAGTCGACTATCATGTTAACAATGAATACTTCAGAATCTGTTTCAGAAAATCATTCAACAACTCCACTTACTGAAGATTTTCTTGAAGCTGATAACAACACAAATTGTCCTCCTCCTAGTAGTTCCAATGCAGGCGATACATCTTCACATATCTCTCAAACCACACTTGTTGAGTTAGATATAAAATCTACAGACACTATTTGTCCTAGCCCTGCTGATCTAATGTCGTCTCATAATGAAGAGAAAGATAGGCTTAATGACATCAGCAATGGAAATACATCGTCAGCAGCCAAGCAATCCGAATTAGAGAGCGTTCAATTAGAAGCAACTTTACCAACAAATAAAACTGGAAAATATGATGATATCGATGATAAGGATGATAATGGTGATGATGATGATGATGACGATTGCAATGGCACCTGTTCACCTGTTAATGTAACTTACTACCTGGTTAAATGGCGTTCATTAGCTTATGAAGATGCCACATGGGAATTATCTCAGGATGTTGACCCAACAAAGGTAAAAGAATTCTACAAACGTCGTTACCCACCAAGGAATCCTTTTATTCCTAGGGATAATAATTACAAGGTAATATTGTTTTCTATTTTCCTGTCTTGGTAATATATATATATATATATATATATTTATTATATTATTTATTTGAGCACATAAATATTGGTACAAGAGAGCGCCAATATATATGCGCCACACAAAACAATGAAAATTCGAAGAGAGAAAAGAAAAAAAAAAAACTAAAGAGCACAAAAGAAAAAGAGAACGATAACAAAGAGATTGGTGAAAGGTAGTGCGGTCGTAACGATGGAACGGAAAGGTACAATCGGAAGAAATCTTTCAAGTAAGGGAGACACAACCACTTTTTATGAAGAAAGTAAAAGAAGGTTACAGCAGGATCGCCACTGGCTTCTATTCTGAGCCATATCTGATAACGTCTCTAGCCACTGTGTAGCACCATCTCTCAGACCCCAACCAGGGAGTCGTGAAGGACCGACAGAAGCCAGTCCTTTGCAGCTTTCTTTCATACCACGACACCATGTCATGCACTGACCACCTCTCCGCTTTTTCCAACCAGTCCCAGAGTCGGCAAACAATGCACGACGTGGAATTCTCTGGGACGACATTCGTAGAACATGTCCAAGCCACCGAAGTCGGTGTTTCAAGATGGTGACACCAATTGAATTATCATCTCTGTGCCCAAACACACGATGCCGAACCTCTGCATTACTAACATGGTGTTGCCACTGAATGTCAGCGATCCTTCGGAGACAGCGATGATCGAACACAGAGAGTCGTCTAACATCCTCAACTCGGAGAGGCCAGGTTTCACAAGCATAGAGCAAAACTGCTCTCACCGACGCGTTGTAGATCCGACCTTTTACAGCCAGACTAACATCACGAAGGCGCCAAAGGTGGCACAGATTGGCATAAGCCGCTCTGGCTTTCACTATACGTGCATTGATCTCATCACTCACACCCCCACCAGCACTTATGCAGCTACCCAGATACACGAACTTCTCGACTACTTCTATCTGCTCACCATCCAGGGTGAGTACAGGATTGGAATCCTGCCAGTCTTGTAGAAGTACTTTGCACTTCGAAGGTGCAAAACACATACCATACCTACGGACACTGATTGCCAACTGATTAAGTGCGGATTGCATGCCTTGGGCATTATCGCACAGTAAGACAATATCGTCCGCATACTCAAGGTCGAGAAGTCTTTCTCCAGGCAACAGATCCACACCACCATTACTTACATTCATCAGAGCTGTTTCCAGAATGTCATCGATGGCAAAGTTGAAGAGGAATGGTGAGATTGGGCAACCCTGCCTAACCCCACTACTCGTATAGAACAATGGAGAGAGGTGGTTGTATGCCCTCACTCTGCCTGAGGTGTTTTTATATAGGGCTTTTAGGATGTTAATAAACTTCTCAGGCACACCCTTCTTCAATAGACAATCCCAGAGAACAGTCCTGTCCAACGAATCGAAGGCAGCCCTGATGTCAAGAAACACTACGATTGTTGGCCTTTGATAAGTATGGCGATGTTCTAACATTTGGCGGAGGGTGAAGATATGATCAATACAACCTCGACCAGAACGAAACCCAGCCTGCTCCTCGCGAGTCAATCTTTCTCGGGTTTTGAACAACCTACGAAGTATGACGGAAGCCAATAGCTTGGACGCGATCGGAAGTAGACTTATCCCCCGATAGTTGTTGCAGGAACGACGTGAACCCTTTTTAAAGATAGGGACAACTATCGACTCATTCCATGACGTTGGTACACTCTCTAATTCCCAAACCTTTGTAAACAACGTCGTCAATTCCTTAGTCAAAAAGTCACCACCATCTTTAAAAAGAGCCGGAGGTAAGTCATCTGGGCCAGGTGATTTGTAACGCTTCAAGAGTTGGAGTTCCTTGCGGACTTCCTCCTCGTTCGGTGGATCAGTCGTCACCGGCCATGGAGGGCAGGACAGTCTGACCGATGTTGCCGGAGCAGCAGGCCAGTTGAACTGCCCTTCGAAAAATTCTGCCCATCGTCCAAGACGTCGATGGATGTTAGTGATTGGCATCCCATCATCCTCGCAGATTGTTTCACTCACACCAGACTTCTTGCTGCCAGTGGCTCGGATGAGCTGGAAGAGCTTCCGGTAGTTACCAGATGCAGCTGCTGCTTCCATCTCATTAGCACGCTCCGACCACCAGGCTTCTCGGTCCTTACGCAAGCTTTGCCCAATTTCCCTACGTAACATCCTTCGTTTATGGTCAAACTCACGGTCACCCGGAGTCGACCGACGGGCTTCAATAAGTTGTAAGGAACCAGAAGAAACCCAGTGCTTATAAGCGGGACGTTTCGCAAACCCACAACTGACTGTTCCCGCCATTTTCATGGCGTCATGCAATTGCAACCAATGCTCATCTATACTTTTCGGTGGAGTGGTAGCTAGCCTAGAAGCTAGCTCGGTTCGATACTTATTTGCAACAGAGGTTGCAACCAGCTTGCTAATATCAATCCTTTGGTGGTGGTCACTTCGTTGTCCACTGAAAAGTAAGGCAAGATTGGCGCAGACCAAGGCATGGTCAGAGTCCAGATAGGTACTCCAAAAGGAGCGGCAGTCTTTTACACAACCACGCCAGCGGAAGCTGATCGCGATGTGATCAATCTGAGTCCAGGCTTGGGATGCAGAGGGAGGACGCCAGGTGGCACATCGGCGATGACTGTGCCGAAAGTTAGTGCTAGCCAGAAACAGGTTGTGAACTGTGCAAAGTTGCAGTAGACGGTCCCCGTTATCTGACCTGCGACCAACGAGTCCCCATCGGCCACCTAAACGACTCTCTTCTGTGCCTAGACGCCCGACCTGCGCATTCAAGTCTCCGGCTAGTACTACAATATCTGTCGAACGCACTTTCTGGAGAAGAACAGACAGCTGGTGGTAAAACTCATCCTTGATTGCATCCGGGCTGCAATCTGTCGGGGCATAGGCGGAGATGACGAAAAGACATCGTTTCTCACGCCGATTTCTTCTCACTTTGATGGAACTTTCTAATCTAACAGCACATAACCGACTGTTAATGGGGATCCAATCGACTAGTGCTGCCTCAGCTCTAGCGCTTAGTGCGACACCAACGCCAGCAAGACCAGACGAAGATGCCACAGGGTCCCCGGATAAGCGCACGTGAAACAAGCTTTTCGAAGCGACAGATGGAGATCGAATTTGTAGTACTTCGCCAGAGTCTTGAATACGGGTCTCGGATAGACAACAAACATCAATATTGAGACTTTCCAAAGACATAGCCAGCCCTATCTGTTGTCCGACCTGCATTAGTGTGCGAACGTTGAAGGCAGCCAGTTTGAATGGTGCACGTGGTTTCAGAAAAACTGCTTCAGTTCTCGTATTCGGTGGTAACATACATAATATATATATATATATATATATATATATATATATATATATATAATTATTAACTAATATTTATCAAAACTGCTATACTATATAGTATAGATGAGTGTTTTTACGGTCTTAGATACTCCTATAATATATGTCAGTCATTTTCAAAGTATTTTTGTGGGTATATTATTCAATGTATCTACTTTTATCTATACGTTTATAGACCAACTCTTTGCAGATAGTAAAGAATGATTTTGGTATTCTACATAATTTTGATGCTTCATTTGCCATAAATTATTTTTATGCAAATTTCTACCTCTTTTTCTTCATAATTTGTACTATGGAAATTTCCAAAGCTCACTCATATTAGAGGTCATTTCATTCATTTTTTAAAAGAAAATTCAAACACATAGGTACACAAAGTTTTACTTTGATCCTTTATTTTCATCAAAATATGTTTGCTGTTTGATTACTATTTTATGCTTAATTCTAATGCATTTAATTTCTAATAGTTAATGATATTTTTTGTGAAATGTTTTACTTCCTTATAGATTATTCGACCTGATCCTTCTACTTGGAAACCGATTGATTCTAACACAATTTATAAAAACAATAATAAACTACGTGACTATCAAGTTGAAGGGGTGAATTGGCTTACATTCTGTTGGTATCATCATCGTAATTGTATACTTGCCGATGAGATGGGTTTAGGCAAAACAGTGCAAAGTGTTACATTTCTTTTAGAAATATTTAAAGCTAATGTCCAAGGTCCATTTCTAATTATTGTTCCTTTATCTACTGTTGGTAACTGGCAACGAGAATTTGAAAATTGGTCAGATTTTAATGTGATTATTTATCATGGAAGTTCTGTTAGCCGAAGTATGATTCAAGAATATGAAATGTTCTATCGTAAGCGTACATCCGGTGCACCTAGACACGATATTTATAAATTTCATGTGATAGTTACAACTTTTGAAGTTCTTATGAACGATATTGAATTTTTTGGTCAAATTCATTGGGCAGCTGCTGTGATAGATGAGGCGCATCGATTAAAAAATAAAAAGTGTAAACTTGGTGAAGGCTTAAGATATTTAGATTTGGCAAGTCAAATATTTGTCTTTTTTTCATTGTTTGTTTTTTATTCAAATAGAATGTCTTTGTTATGTAACATGTATAATAATAATTTGTTTTTACTGAAATTGATGGGGATAGGAAACCGTTTTCGTAGACTAACGTCGTCGATTCGTTGTTGTAGGATTTTTCTCTTACTCATACACACTATTCACTTTGATTAGATTTGTAATGATGTTCATGATTAAACTGATGTCCAAACACTGATTTTATTATTTTCCATGTTTTTACAAAATGTTCATCAAATAAATAAGTGAAAGAAGTGTTATGTAATATTTATATTTGTAGTATTTCTTCGTTACATATATGAAATGTTACAACAACCGATTACCTAAGTAATTTAATGCTATGTTTGAAGAGTTTACTAGTTCACCTAATCTGAGCACGAAACGAAGACTGTGACACAATGATTTAAGCTAGCTATTTCCGACGCGTCCCAGCCCGGCTAACTAGAGAAAGAAGTCCAAGTTCGGAGAGAGAAATATATTCCACTAGAAGCCAGAAGCACGAACAACATCAAGCACAAATCAAGCCTATATATACAGCATAAAAATGTCCTTGGGAAGCGTTATAAAATAGCATACTAAAAGATACAACGAACCAATGGCGTTTAAGACCCTCCCAAGTGGGAAATACGACATGAAGGTAAAAATGCGCGCCTTTGGCTCAAAAACAAGAAATGCAAGTTTTTGAAATATAATTACAATAATAAGGTATTTAAGAAAATGAGTTCTGGGGATCTAACATCCCCAACATCTAATGAGCATGTATTTCTGGGGTGTTACTTCGACTGGAAATTGATTACTATTCTTAATAGACGACATTAGCCAATCAGTATCTTACAATTTTATTTGTGCATTGAAAATAAGTAAAATAAAAGTTTCACTTTAGTGATTTTACTAATTACTTGTTTATATATTTTATCTAGCGTGATGTCTACCCATATTACCATTGTATACTTTGAATTAAACTGCTGGTACTTTTTATAAGCTCAATTATACCGAATATAGCTCTCATAGGTAAAGCTGAAATATGAGAGCGAGCTTGATCAAATCTGTGAATGACTTTGACAATCTGTTGACGCAGCAAATATGAATGAGCGATTTATGATTCCGGCTTAGTTTTTAGGTTGAAGATGTGTAGTTATTTCTGTAAGGTTAGGATTAGAGTCCAGTATCTATTTCAAAGCTAAAATTAGGTTCTAAGGCTTATAATAGGCTTTTGGTTTGGGATTAATTTTCAACCTTAATCCCACATGTAAACAAATTTCAATACAGCATTATAGAGGATAATGATATACATTTTAGTCTAAATAAAAGAAGTGCAGCCTGAAGTCAATATGGCTACCGAGTTAAATTTTTTCCTTTTACCGTATAACTTTCAGGATCACCGTGTTCTTCTTACTGGGACTCCATTGCAAAATAATGTAGAAGAGTTGTTTGGTTTATTGAATTTTTTGGAACCTGAAAAATTCAATTGTTCAGCCACTTTTGTTGCTGAGTATGGTGAATTGAAAACAGAAGAGCAAGTTGAACGTTTAAAAACAGTGCTAAAACCTATGATGTTACGTCGACTAAAAGAAGATGTTGAAAAGAGTTTAGCTCCAAAAGAAGAAACTGTCGTTGAGGTAATTCAGTAAATTGCTTAATTAATATACGTAATACTATTAATTTTGTTTTTATCTTGTCACTTATCCAATTTTTTCTCTTTAAATAGGTGGAATTGACTAATATACAGAAGAAATACTATCGCGCAATCATGGAACGTAATTTTTCGTTTCTATGCAAGGGTTCCAGTACAAATGCACCTAATTTAATGAATATAATGATGGAGTTGAGAAAATGCTGTAATCATCCATTTTTAATTAAAGGCGCTGAAGATGCTATACTCTCAGAATTTCAGGTAATAATTAACTTTTAAAACCTTTGTTTTTTCTCGACATTTAAAATGTATAAATATAATCTATTTCTCCCTGTAAACTTCATTTTATATCATTTAAATAAAAATAGCGGTTCAATGTTTATTATATATATCATTGATTTGATGAAACTGCACATTAACACAGAATAACCAGTTCGAGAAATTCATTTTTAAAACAAAATATTTTAGAAAATAATAAAGTCTCCTAGCTTTATATATATATCATTACTTGGCCTAAGTTTGGTATTTGAAATTTCTGCAAACTGTTGATGTAATCTCACTATACTTTACAATCGACTATGTTAGATCATTATACATACCGTTGTACGGCTTTATTGAATAGTCTTCATTTTTAACCTGAGGAAAACGTTTTGTAAACTTAAGATTACGGATGACTAAATTTACTGTAAAGTACTTTTGTAAGCGTAAATTTTTCGAAGTGTTTAACTGGATTCCATAAACGATGCCAATCTGTTGTATAAATGATGGCAATACAGTTATTTTTAGAAATAAAGAGTGGATGTAAAGATTGAAATAATTTTGTCGGCATGAAATCGCTTCGCTGAATTCCGTGTTTTTAGTCCATAATAAGCATAAAATACGAGTTTTACTGAAGACAACTGAATGGATGACAAAATCAATATTCTTTTCATATAATTCTGTCATGTGGCTTACTCAGTTTAGTAAAATACATATTTTTGATAGTTTTACTACGGAAAATTAATGATTTTTCAATTTTATTCAAGGCAAACGATAATACTTTGAGCGAAGATGATCTGACCTTTCGAACAATGGTCTATGCCTCAGGAAAGCTTGTGTTAATTCATAAGTTGTTGCCGAAATTACGTGCTGATGGTCACAAAGTTCTCATATTTTCTCAAATGATTCGTGTACTCGATATTCTTGAAGACTATCTTGTTCACCAAGGGTAAGTTGCTACTTTTTCAGATGTCATGTTGTATTCTTTTCCTTAATTTTAAAGTTACTTTATAAACAATTGCAATTATTCTTTGACATTCTAAAAATTAACAGTACCCAGTTATTTGACTAAACCCTGTTTCTATCCGCGTACCCGGGCAGTAACACAGCCCATAGACAAATCAAGTAGCGCATATGTATTCGGTGCCTCATGTACTAATATTTTTCTGTTCAAATTAATGAGTATTTCAGTAAAACGTTCGTACTATTTATTATTATTATTTGAACATATAAACATTGGTACAACGAGGCACAAAATACATATGCATCACACAATAATAATGAGGTTGTGAAGAGATAAACAATGTACATTGATTGTGATAAGAGAACAACAACAATAATGAACAGAAATTAATGTGTGAGAATGAAATGATAATAAAATAATGGGAGAAACAGTTCGATTAGAAAAAATACAACCAGAAAGAATTCTTTCAAATACACGAACTTCCCGATTACTTTACCCATGGTGAGTGCAGGATTAGGGTCCTGTCAGTCTTGTAGAAGTACTTTGCACTTCGAAAGTGCAAAGCACATGTCATACCTACAGACACTGGTTCCCAACTGATGAAGTGCGGATTGGATGATTGTGTGTTGTCGCTCAGTGAGACAATACTCAAGATTGAAAGGTACTTTTCCGGGCAACAGATCCACGCCAGCATAATGTACATCTATCACGGCTGTTTCTAGAACCTCATCAATGGCAACGTTGGAGAGAAATGTTGAGATGGGCGACCCTGCTTAACCCCACTGCTTGGATTGAACAGGGGAGAGAGGCGGTTGTATGCTCTCTCTGCCTCAAGTGTTTTATATAGGGATTTCAAGAAGTTAATAAACTCCTCAGGCACACTGTTCTTCAGCAGGCAATGCTAGAGAACAGTTCTGTTCAACGAATCGAAGGCAGTCCCAATGTCAAGTACCATTATGTTTGTTGGCGTGTGATAAGTATGACGGTGTTCTAAAATTTGGTTCAGGGTGAAGTTATGACTAATACGTCCTCGACCAGAACGAAAATGAGCGAGTCAGTGTTTCTCGGGTTTTAAATAATCTACGAATTATAATGGGAGCCAATAGTTTGGTCGCGATCGCCAGTAGACTTGTCCCACAATAGTTGTTGCATAATTGACGTAAATCCATTTAAAGATACGGACGTCTATCGCTTCATTTCATGATGTTGTAACACTCGAATTCCAAAACGTTTGCAAACAACTCAATCAGTTCCTTAACCAGAAAGACTCCACCATCTTTAAGAAGAGCTGGAGGTAAGTCATCTGTGCCTGTTGATTTGTGGTGCCTCAGGAGTTGGAGTTCCTTGCGGACTTCTGCCTCGTTAGGTAGACAGTTTGATCGATGTCTCTGGGACAGCAGACCAGTTGAACTGCTTCTCGATAAACTTTGCTCATTGTTTAGGACGTCGATGGATGCTAGTTTGTTAGCTTCAATTTAGTTTACCTGATCTCCTTATAAATCAGATGCAACTTATGTATACTGTGTTTAGGTTTCAATTTGAACGTATCGATGGACGAATTCATGGACCATTACGTCAAGAGGCAATAGACAGATTCAGTATTGGTGAGTTTTAAGAAATCCTTTTATAAAGTAATTTATCAACCAATTTCGGCAAATTTAATTCTATTAGTCATAACAATTAACAGATTATGAGGCATTGTCTTTACTGTAAACATTAATAGAAACGTAAATATCTTTATTTTATAATTATGAATGAGAAATATTTTTGGACATCTTTAAATGTTGTTAACTGTAAAAAACAAAAGAACCTATTGGATTTTTTTTGTGAAGAAAATAGTTTTGATCAATAATGTGACTAAACCAACTATATTTTTCTTTCAGTTGATACTACACTATCACAGTAATAAGGTGGAAATAATCACGTATTGTTCATTCACCTTATGACACTACTTATTTTACTTTTACAACTGTAAAAAGAACAATTAATTAAATAAAATAATCAATAAATAAATATTAAGTTTAATAAATCATATAATTTACATAGCAGTTCATAGTATGATTAGTAGTACACACCTCAAAGTCGATTGTAAGCTGTATGATATGAACTTATAAATCAATTTATTTCTTGAAATATATAATTTGCTAGATAATTATCAATATGATTTCACATTGATATCATATAACATCAGGTTTCTTTCCTTTCATAAGTATTGTAAATTTTAACGTTTTTTTTCTCATACATCTAGAGTATCTTATGCGTGATACACTATTTGTGTCATCAAACATGTACTCTCTGTGCTTCATTATATAAGTTGATTAGAGGAAACTGATATTTAATAACTTTTTGAACCAACTAATTATGTTTACTATTATATAAACTGGAAATTTTTGTTTTACTGTACATAGAGTATATTGTCATGTTCAGGGGATTAAATCATTTTTCACAGTTGTAATTCTTTGTTTCCCTATTTCATCAATTGAACAAAAGAAAAATGAAAGTTCCTACTTCAATAATTTTCTTTTTAAAACTAGACTAAGATTTTTTTCGTTCCACTAGGTATCGAATGTGTGTTAGTATGTCCTTTTTTTCTTTTCTATTAAACTATGTAACATGTACATCGTTCAATAGTTTCCTCCTCTTTTTTTTCTTTATATTTTACTAAACTATATTTGGTTTTCAGTACACACACACACACATACGTACACTCGCATACAAATAATAACAAGTAATTCTATAGTCATTAAACTAAACTATTTATTTCTACACGAAACATCTATACGTATCAATTGATCCTTTCTATTTTTTTGTTAAAAATATAAAAAGAATTATCAGTATGAAATATTTGTCTAAATTGTTAACAATTTCATACATTTATCAACTAATGGTCATGAATGGTAATAATGATATTGCTAATAATCATATAAATTATTTGGTGACATTTAATATTAAGAGAAGAAGAAGAAATGTGCCTTGTTTATTACTTTTTTCACCATTCAGATAATCGTTTTGTTTAATTAACAGTAATGATAATGATGATAATGATAATGTTATTAGTTTGTATAATAGGATGTTAATAACTTTTATTGATCGTAAACGAAGTAAGCAAAAGTTTTCATGATTTGATTTTTAATTCTTCTTGTTACCCATATAACACAAACTGATTAATGGTTTTGGCAGCATTGTGTGTATGAATTCGTCTTAGATCCTTTTTTATGTTTAAATATGAATCTATAGAGGAATATCATAATCCTGATTTTGAATTTTTGTATTATTGATGATAATTTTTTGACGGTATATTGTTTTCTTCTTTAAAATTAAATAAATAACTCTATAACTAATATTGTATAGTGAAAATCTTGATCTTTCAATAAGTTTTAAAGTAGGAATAAACGTACCGATTCCCATCTGTATTAAAACTTCTTGATGTATAAACAACACTCGACACTTCTTGAACATTAACCTAGTACTTTTTTAAAACACCAATGATCAAATTTGTTCTTATTTCGAACCTGCCTTAAAATTAACAGTTTGAAGTAATGTTTTTTGAAGACTTTCTAATAATTACCGTTAACAAGTTAACCTATCATCGCTTACATACTTGTATATTTGTTGAGTGTGAAAAGCTAACTTTCAAATTTTTAGCACCAATTAAAATTATCTTCAAAAATCAAAGTAATCCTAAAATATTTTCACGAATATTCGCTTATACTATAATTAACATAAAGCAGAATACAATTTTCAGTCTGTGAATAGGTTAACTCAAACACATAGTGGTCAAGATTGTAGTTGTTGAAACTACCATTTTCTACATATAGGATATAAGATCTATCTACCGTTAATTGAGTTAAACTGTACACAAAATGAATAAGTTTTGTTTTGACAAAATTATTTTCGGATGTATGTTCACATGACATTGCATTTGTATAAAATATTTTATCGTTTTGATTTTTCGGATATTTTGACGTTTGGTTTATTATTATTTATCTACATTGACTCAGTTCATCACTTATATTAACATGTTATATTATTATTCTGTGTGTTCCTCATGGTTTTCATCGATAATATAATGCCTGTTAATGATTATTTTTCTTTTTGTTTATTTATCTTTCTCTTAATTTAGATCCAGATAAATTTGTCTTTTTGTTGTGTACCAAAGCTGGTGGTTTGGGAATTAATTTAACTGCTGCCGATGTGGTAATTATTTACGATTCTGACTGGAATCCTCAAAATGATCTTCAAGCCCAAGCACGTTGTCATCGTATTGGTCAACAAAAAATGGTTAAAGTCTATCGTTTAATTACTCGTAATACATATGAACGTGAAATGTTTGATCGAGCATCTCTTAAACTAGGTCTAGATCGAGCAGTTCTTCAGTCTATGGGCAGTAAAGAAGCTAGACAAGTATGTGTACTAATGTAGTGATGGTTATGTTGATGGTATTTTCTGTCAATAATTAGAATCTAAATCAATGGTATGATAATTATTTTGTCGAGTAACTAAGTGTAATGTAATTTTCCAACTACAAGTATTATCGATTATATTCACACTTGATGATGTGTATTAATTTCTGATTTCTCTATATTTATTGATTCAGTTTTACATCAAAACTCTTTTAACACGTAGTAATGCTCATCGTAAGTATACGTTTTTTTCGAGAAAAGTCATTTCAAGTTAAAATGGTGCTAAAAATTTTAAGAAAAATAAGTTCAAATAAATTATGGTTACATAATTTTTACATATTCATACATGTACGTCAAATGATCTTTGCTTTGTGTATCAAGTAATTACTGAATTTACGCGCTAGAAGTAGAAGGGTTTTGATCATTTATAATCATTTAAACGTTGGCAGAAATAAATCTTTTTCTCTATTTCAAACTTCAGACCAACCTCTTGTAAGGCTAGATGAAGTGGATATGACTATAATGATTACATTTGACTGACTCAAACCTATATTGTAACAAAATTGAAGATGAAAATAAAACATTTCCTTTGAATATCACTTCGCTTGCTTCACTCACAATTACATCCGTTATTTAGTCTTCATCTGAATTCAGTATATTTTCTCGATTTTTATTTCTCATAGGCTCAAATGACAAAGAAAGAAATTGAAGATCTTTTGAAGAAAGGTGCATATGGAGCATTAATGGATGATGATAAAGCTGGTGAAGATTTTTGTGAAGAAGATATTGATCAGATACTTCAATCAAGAGCACGTGTTGTTCAATTAGAACAAGGAAAAGAAAACTCTACTTTTTCTAAAGTAATGCTACTTTATGAAAGTTTCATTTTGATTTTTTATGTTGACTTACTGATGTTGATCATTGGTTTGTCTTTTCAATGAAATAATGATTATCAATTTTTCTCATTTATTTCATACACTGCTATGTCAATCCCTGCATATTCATTTTTTATTCTAACTAGTATTAAGCAAATTAAGTTATCTTGTGATTTTATCATGTTCGAATTCGCAGAATAATCTGTTTTCTGTATTTTATATTCCTACAGTTAAAATAGTCTAAATGTGCTGTTTACTATTTATATAAATAACCTTTTTAGAAGTTTCCACAATGGAAATATATATCCTAGACATTACATATGAGGATGTGTGACAGACTAACTTGACTACGTGTTATTCTCAATATTATATCTGTGTTTGTGTTGTTTGCTTTTGTCGTGCTTAAGTTTTTGTAATAATTATTCAATATGCTAATACAAATCTTTAGTCCAGTAGTTTGTATGCTTAACTGCCAACTGATAATTCCGTTTAGTTATTTAGGTAATTTGTCTAGCTTTCATATAATTATTTTCACTCAACGCCTCACCATATAGACCGTTATATGTATATTGAATCATAATAGGTAGTGTATTCGATAAGTTGCCCCCAAATGCCCTGGTACGGTCGCCGGTGGGGAGAGTCCGCTCGTCCTATCGAAATGCTCTCATATGGCCACGCTTATACAGCTAATTCCAGGGAAGTCCTACTCATTGCCTTCTCACGGGGCGTCTGTTGTTAACGAAATTGAGAGAACGAAAATCGAATGTCCGGTGCATTAACCGGGATGATGGATATGGAGGAGCCGGAAAACCCTGATTCCAAACCAGTTGTTCACTTGGGCTCCGAGATCCTGAGGGAACTAATGGAGTATGAATTACTTGTTGGTTACCGGCTACCATGGGACTGTATTTCTTTACGTTGTTCCAGTGTCTTGTTGATTAGAAATATAGGTCAAGAGTTCGGGGAGTTGCCCTCTACGAAAACTGCCTGCTTCGGTTTGGCCCCCTGGCAAGTATCCAAACTCTCACACAAATCGAATGAAATGTGACGCATATGTATTCGATGTCTCCAAACCCATGGTGCACATGGGCTCCAGTATCTTGAGTGAACAAATGGCTCATGAACCAATCGTTGGTCACCGGCTACCATGGGACTGCATTTCCTCACGATGCTCCACTGCCTTGTGGATCAGACCTGTAGGTCGAAGGTTCCGGGTGTGGCCCCCTAAGGAAACCACCTACTTCGGTTTGCGCACCTGGGCAATATCCCAGCCCACACACCAATCAAATGAGATTTGTGTGGCGCATATGTATCTGGTGCCTCATTGTACCAATATCTATGTGTTCAAATAATAATAATCTCCATCTACCAGTATTTTTGTTTTAATAAATACGAAAAGTAATGGCTAAAATGCTGAACCTTTTGTCTGTTCTTAAAGACTAATCGAATAATTAGAGCCTATTCTTCTTGTTCATTGTCTACTAATTTTTTTCAATTTGCAATCTTATTTCAGGCGACATTTTCAATGTCAGATAACAGGAGCGACATTGCATTAGATGATCCCAATTTCTGGCAGAAATGGGCTAAAAAAGCTGGGGTCGATGAAACAGCACTAGCCATGAAAGTAGGTTTCGTTTTTTTTAGGTGGGATATAGTAATAGTTGTCTTTTCTTAATTTAGTTTAGTTCTAAGAATATATAGTCTTTGTAGTATTTCAGCGTCAGTTCGGAAACCAATTTTAACTTTATGTTCTGATTTCTTGTAGGATCTGATAGTCCAAACTCCACGTCAACGCCGTCAAACTAATCGTTATTCGTCAATGATGGTTAATGAACCTTCTAACATTCCAAGTCCAGCTAGCTTTAACATGTCTGATTTCGATGATAATGCAAACTCAAACAGTTCTGGTGATGAAACTGTTATTCAATGTTCATCAGGTCGAATTCGATCCCGTCGGAATCGACGAGCTGCTCGCAATTCACGAAAGTCAATACCAACTTCAAACATCAAGCAGGAAAAATCCCTTGTTTCAAAAGAACCTGATGGATGCATAGAAAGTAATCAAAATGTAATTGAACCGCTTGATCGAGCTGATCTTTTTCGAGTTGAGCGTTGTTTACTCACATGGTCCTGGGGTCAGTGGGAGCAAGCAATTTCGTCTGTCACTTTTAAACGAACTATGCTGCCATCTGAATTGGCATATTTTTCATGTGCGTTATTGGACTATACTTTACAGTGTTTACCACCAAATTCAGATGTTCGCACACGTGCTATCTGTGAAACTCTTGCTCGTCCTGGTACCTGGAAACTTGATATTCATCAGGTGAATACTGTTGTTTCAGAAGCCACCGCTAAAATTAAATGTATGGCCCCTTCTATATCGCTTAATATCGATGTTGAAAACTTTGAAGGTCAAACACCAATGCTAGAACAAAAAGTGAACAAGAAAGATGACATGTCATCTTCCGAGTTGTTAACTGATAATAAACGTTGTTTAGACTCTCCCATTCCTAGTGATTATAATGCGGTTGGCAGTCCAATAGTAGATGATGTTTCATCAACTGATCCATTAAATACTGCAACAGTGAAACTAACCGCAGACGATACAGATATTGTGCATAATATGGTTAAATGCAATACCCAATTGGAATCATATGAACCAATTGAAAGAAATGAAATTCCTGAGAAAGATGAAGATGATATTGATGATGAGAATCCTATCAAAATAGAAGAAACCCAAATATCTCCTAGACGTAAGTTTAACGTCAATAAACTGTTGTTGTTTTATTCCTCACTTCATTAAAAATATAGCAATTACATGATTCAGATTGTATGATTGCTGAAGTCTATAGAAGCTTTGGTATATCTGTTTCATAGTAATAAATATGCATTAAGGTCAAAAGTGACTATAACCTAGTTTTCTCAATATCTACTAATTGTTTTTTGCTTGAGTACAATTTCAATAAATGATTTCTTTATTCAATATCTTCATACTATTTTTATTCGTAATCAATATAACCATAAAACTCGACTGTTCTATTGTTGTTGCGTGTTTTTTCTATTCCATTTCAAGTTGCGGCATTCAAACCCGAACTTCTACTACCATCTGAAAATTTCAAAAAGCATGTTCAAAGAGCTGGGGCTAGGCTTTTGAATCGTGTCGCTCTTCTATTCTTTTTACAATGTGATATTATCGGCATAAATCCTGCTCAAGATTTGATTTCGTCCAAATTAAGTCACACTGATTTCAATGAGTTAGCATCAAGTTTACCTCCGTTAGAAGGTATTTTGTAGACCGTTTTTTATTATCTTTTGCATAAATTATTTTCAGGGAATTGTTTACGTTTTGACATTTTTAGTAGCTTATCCTATCCATCCATATTCTTATTTTTATGTGCGTTAGTTTTCTGCTTGTTACTGAATTATTATCATACATAATTTTCTCTGAAAATGACATTCGATTTTCACGACTCCTGGCAGTTTTTCGACACATAGCATCTTTATATAAGGTATTCATTTTTACAGGCTCATTATTGATTTTGGGATTTTGAATTCACATTATGCATCCGGTACATAAACCTGTTTATATGACTTGATATCAGTTACTGTTTGAATTGTTAATAGAGGCTGTTAAATACTTTTATTAAAGCATTGAAAATGCTTCTACGTATTTTTTCTGGGCATACGTTTTTGAATAAGTTTACGAAACATTACTGAAACGCGATAATTTGATGATCGACTTAGACATTTACTTCGATATCTGAACATCATAAGATTGTATTCATATATATATATATATATATATATATATATATATATATATATATATATATATATATATATATATATATATATATATATACCGATCGCTCAAATGGTCTCATAGTCATTGTTAATATTTTATCTTATCATACTTTTTTAACACAGCATTAGTAGCTGTGTAAGTGCTGATGGTGGCGTGAGTGATGAGATCAGTTCAGATATTGTGAAACCAGATCGGCTTTTACCAATCTGGGTTGTCTTTGACGCCTTCGTGATGTTATTCTGATTGTAAAATGTCGGATCTACAACGCTTGTGAGACTTGACCTCTCCGAGTTGAAGGTGTTGGACGACTCTCTGTGTTTGATCATCATTGTCTCCGAAGGACTAATGACATTCAGTGGTAACACCATGTTAGTAACGAGAGTTCAGCAACGTGTGTTCGGGTACATCGACGATCACCATCTCGAGAAACCGATTTCGGTGGCTTGAACATGTCCCACGAATGTCATCCCACAGAATCCCACGTCGTGCATTATTTGCCGACGTTGGGACTGGTTGGAAAACTTTCAGAAGTTATCAATGTCTAACATGCTGTCGTGGTATGAAAGGAAACTATACAGGACTCGTTTCTGTTGGTCCTTCACGACTCCTTGATTGGGGTCCTAGAGATGGTGCAACACAGCGGCTTGAGACGTTATCAGATATGGCTCAGAATAGAAGCCAGTAGCGATCCTACATTGACTTTCTTCATAAAAAACGGATGTAACTTCATTAATTGAGAGAATTCTTTCTGGTTGTATTTTTTCTAACTAAACGTCCTAGAAACAGCTCTGATGGATGTAGATTATGCTGGCGTGGATCTGTTGCCCGGAAAAGTACCTTTCGATCTTTAGTATTGTCTCACTGAGCGACAACACCCAATCATCCAATCCGCACTTCATCAGTTGGGAACCAGTGTCTGTAGGTATGACATGTGCTTTGCACTTTCGAAGTGCAAAGTACTTCTACAAGACTGACAGGACCCTGATCCTGCACTCACCATGGGTAGTGAGAAGATAAAAGTAGTCGGGAAGTTCGTGTAATTGGAAGAATTCTTTCTGGTTGTATTTTTTCTAACCGAACTGTTTCTCCCATTATTTTATTATCATTTCATTCTCACACATTAATTTCTGTTCATTACTGTTGTTGTTCTCTTATCACAATCACTGTACATTGTTTATCTCTTCACAACCTCATTATTATTGTGTGATGCATATGTATTTTGTACCTTGTTGTACCAATGGTAAAGTGTTCAAATAAATAAATATTCTATGGTTCACTTTACCTACGTTAATCTGTCATTTTTCTAATCCTCTTCGTCAGTATTTCTTATTTTATTCTCCATGATTTTCCCTCGTGTTGCTGATGTCTTGTTGCAACCTTATCCACTGTACGATCTTAGCTTCTGGAATTTATGCTATATTTATTGATATTTTATCGTGTCAACTTGTACCTGAAATTTCTGATATTCAACGTTAACAATCTAATACGTCTAAGTGCTGGGATTCAGTGATAATTCGTTTTAACTGGATATCCGGATGATGATCACTCCATCGATAATCTGACTATCATTAAAAAATGTCAGTTTATTCAGATTTAAGCGGTTAGGATGTATACTTTCAACTCTTTAATCGCATATTTATTGTTTAGTCATTCAAGGTGACTTTCTTTTCTTTAACTGGGTTGTTTCATTATTCAATTTAATGTTATTATGACAATTAGCATTATAGAAGTTTCATTTACTATATTCATGAATAGTTTATTAATTCTCATCTTTTTATGAATTCCTGTCACTTCGCTGATATCAGATGTAGCAACGTGGTCTAATGCTCATTTCTGCTAAGTTTATTCATTTTTCTTTTATAAGTGAATTTTGCGCATAAATAAGATCACATTTTCTAATTTATCGTTTATTTTATTTCCAGTATGAAGAGTAATGCTTAAACTATCGCTGTGTAATATTACGCCCTCTTCATTCCCAATCATTATATTATTTTAATCCGTCTGTAATTACTTATTACACTCAATTTATAAAGGTTTACAATCGTTGTCATTTTTTTCTCTTAGCTCTCGATTCAGATTTACCTGCTCCATGGTGGGATGCCTGTTGTGACAAATGTTTACTACTTGGTATTATGAAACATGGATGGGAAAAATATACAGCAATTCGTTTAGACCCTAAGCTATGCTTCCGTTCTCGTGCTGTTGAAATTGTTCAATCTCAATCTCCAACTGTATTAGAAGGTTTAATGAAAAAGTTAGTTCGTTTTATTATATTACATAGATATTATCCATGATCATTATCTTGTAGTTTCTAGTTTATAATTTACAGTCGTTAACACTTACCATAATAACTATGACATAACCGGCTCGCCTATTATGCGTAACATTACTACAAGTTTTTATAATTTTTTTGTATACGGTTATACGTTTTCTGTGAAATACCTCAGTCAATATTTTGACTATATCCTCAATCTATGTCCATAATAATACTGAAAGACACTTAAAAATCTATTGGCTGTATTTAGCTAATAAAGGTTCATAAAGTTTAATAGTAGCTTACTTTTGTCCATATATGGTAATGCCTCTAGTCCTGTAGAAATAGTACATCTTTCCGGAAAATCGACGGTGGAACCCACCATTCTAATTCATAGTATTTATCGAACTGTCGTGATCATGAAAAGGTTTTAAAACCACAAAGTCAAGTTACATGCTATTGTGGTAAATATAACTGAACCTAAATACCTTTGAGGTATATTATCTGAATTGTATTAGGATTGTATGATATCCATAAACTTTTACATAGACTACGTATTAATCTTTCTGATATATAAACAGACAAGTGATTTTATGGAATTCCTCTAAATGTGCTTTTACGTGTATGTGTTTTCCATGCTATTATTACGATGCCAAAGGATATTCGATCATTTGTTATTACTGTTCAGCAACTCCTTATGATTGCTAAAAACTGGTTGCACTTATCTACTCTTTTATTTCTGTCATTTCTAGTAATCTTGGTGAATCAGGGGTGGTTGCAAAAAGTTCAAGCGGTGACTACGAGACTGAAGTGGATTTAATTAAAACTGATGATACAACTGAATGTAAACCAGAAGAAAATGTTCTATCACTCTGTGATCCTCTCACCTTAGTTGTTCCTGAAGCAACTTCAGAGAATGTTGACACAGCTATGGATGATGTGAAAGTTTCAGAGGTGGATGATAATAAATTGCATAACCTAGAAGAAGACAATATTTATAAGCCGCTTGAAAAAGATGTATCATCTGTTCCACTAATGGATACCTCGAATAATGATAACAATATTTCAGATGATATTCTACTTGCTGCTCTCCCATTTCCTCAACTTGCAGATTTAAACTCTCGAGCTAGAAAACTTGTTGGTTTTTTCCAACGCATCAAAAGTCAACTAGAATCTGATTCGTCTCGAGTTAGTTCAATAACTTAATTTTATATCATTTGCTTAGTTTTAAATAAATCTAAACATTGTGACAATAAACGATTCTATTTCAGTGTCAACTTTATTACTTACTGGAACCACAACTGATAGCCATAACTTTTCTACTTTAAATTATATGAATCTCATTTAAAAAAAACATTTTCAGGTTTTATTTTATTTATTTTAGTGTATTCTGTTATTTTTATTTTATTTCAACACAAATATTGGTACAAGAGGGCACCAAATATATATGCGCCACACCATATTTGTGTGTGTGGGCTGTGATACTGCCCAGGTGCCCAGACCGAAGCAGGTGGTTATCTTAGGGGGTCACACCACGAGCCTTTGACCTAAAGGTCTAACCCACAAGGATGTGGAGCATCGTAAGAAGATGCAGTTCCATGGTAGCCAGTGACCAACGATTGGTTCATCTGCCGTTTGTTTCCTCAGGATAATGGAGCCCATGTACACCATTGGTTTGAGATCTGGTTAAAGCGCCGGACATTCGCTTTTCGTCCTCTCGTTTTCGTAAACAACACCCCGGCCACGAGAAGGCAATGAGTAGGACTTGCCTGACAGAGGCTGTATACGCGTGGCCGTGTGAGAGTATTTCGAGAGGGAGAGCGGACTCTCCCCAGTCTCGGCCAAACCAGGGCATTTGGGGCATTTTTTAATAAAAATCAGCGTATTTGTTTTACACATAGTGATATATTGGAATTTTTATTGATTCATATCCTGGTTGATTGTCGTGAATAAGTATATCCAAATAAATATATTGTTCATTTATTCATTTAATTATGACACTACAACTGTTTATATACCATTCATCACAGGAAAAATGAAATGTTATAGTCGCAATGAAGTATAAGTAAGAAAGCTATTGCCAAAAATAATTGTGTTTTTTTAAAAAAAAAATAGAACTACTAATAACATGATTAAAATAGATTTCATCAGTTTTACTGACAATCAGTTGTATGATTTATTGAGGATGTATTAAGAAACAACTGTTAGGTTTACCATGAATTTCCGTTCTAAGCCGTTTTCGATGATGCTTGAAACTACTTATTCATACTGTTTTGACTGGATTCCAACATAGTAATAATAACTACTCAATCGATGCTAACCATACAGATCTCTATAATTCTCCATTAAATAATTATTTATTTGTAATTTTTACTAAAAAATTTGAATCCTGTGGATAATCACATCTCTCAGAAAATGATTTCATAAAGCTACTTTTTAGATAGTCAAAGTGACCGTCATCCATTGAGTGGCATTGAACAATACATAAGTTATCTTTTATGATAATAAATTCAAAATTCAATGAGATTATCCAGATAACTAATTAAAAGTCTCCTAATCATTGGGCCTTTTTATACATTTTATACACTATTACTGTTAGTAAAACTTTTTGAACAATATTAATAATCAGCAGTATATTACAATGTAATCTTTCTGTACTGATTCATTTAATATATATGTGTTTTATTTCAGCATATCCCTAAAGTTGAAGTTGAAGAGTCTGTAACATGTTCACCTGTTGTAAAACTTTCAGAACCAAAAATTTTGTAAGTCAATTATTTTATTTTCTTCTTTTATGTTAACTTCGATTGTTTGTAGGTATTAACGGAGCAAATAATTCGATCTTACGATTAATACTTTTAAACAGAACAATCCATAATGTCTATTTAAACATTTCAGTTCATAAACTCAAATTTAAGTTGCTAGCAATGCCAGATAGGGAAATATAGATCTAGGTTATTTTGATAACTGCTACGTATATATATAGGTGTATCTGTAATTCTGACTGAAGTTTTATTTCATATTATTTTTATTAATAACGACTGGGGGTTTTTGTGTTATAAAGTTGAGATGGAAACATTGTTTTTTTTGGATGAATATTTTTTATCAATTAATTTAACTTAAGAATCGAACCTCATATCCAGATTTGGATTTATGATGTGTGGTGTATTTACGTTTACAAAGCTATTTAAGTTTACTGGCTTAGTTTTTATTATTGAAATATCTTGAATTTACTAGTTGATTTCTCAGGTTGGTAAACACCATGTGATGTTATAATTTTTCCCCTCCGAATTCATTTTTGCTATCATCGAATAATACTCGTGATTTCGATATATTATCACTTCTTTATCCTTGTCTAAAGATAAATGGAGAAAAAATACACTATTTCAAACTCCAATCTACATAAACCTGCCATCTGATAACAAAAACTTATTCATTCAGTTATTCCTTTTGTAGGACAAATAAGTTGATTTCAAATATTTGAGATACTGATTCAAAACAATACAGCTAGGAAATTAGTACATCTGCGTATTTGATTTACTTGAAGAAAATATTTTAATAATCATAGATACAGCTAACCATGGAGAACAAAATTTTCCTATTTAGAAATTCCACAGTGTGGCGTGAATCGAAACCGCTAAATATGTATAAGCCACTTTTTTTTCTGTTTTATATCTGCCAAACAAACAGACGTGTTCAGTTTGTCACAGTAGATTATGAATGACGCAAAGCTGAGAACATGATATAACTTGACACTAATATGTATCGTTGTAAGTTGTCATATTTTACATTACTACCTAAAAAGAGCAAAATTAATAATGCTAACTGAAGTGAATAACTGGAAATCAGAACCGAGTTAGAAACAACGAGTCAAAGATCTGATACTCATAATAAGATAAGGAATAAGTGTGTATATGTAGCTATAATTGATTATAAGCAGTATCACTTAAAGTTTGCATACAAGGATTTTGGTTATTTTGCAGATCACTATCTCATAGACTGCGATGTTATGTAAAGCCTTATCATAAGACCATATCCGAGCTGTTTTTAGCTTTTTGTTTTTCTGTGAATGGTATATTATAATAGTCAGTGTACTGTAACTCTTGTTTCACTCTTAACTTTATGTTATGCTATCATTTATTCAAAGACTTGCACATATCCTTTACTTTCAGTAGATATCTTGCGCATACATGAAGTAATATAAATAAAAGCTGTAGAACATTATACTTTTCTTGTAACAACCATTTAGATATATGGAAGATTTTAGCATTGCTTTGTTGCTTAAATGTAAACGATTTATAGTTTAAACTCTTCTATTAATAATGAGTTTAGCGCCTAAACTATTGACCTATGTCTATCAAACAGATACACCATATAAAAGCGTTCCCCTCGATAATACTTGATGAAATAAATACAAATAAAATCGGTTCATATCGTTAGTTAACATAAAGTATTAAACATTTGAGACTAGATCAATATCACCTTTGATAAGTACGTAAACTTACTAGTGTTTACCGCACATTTAAGCATTTTAAAACATTATGCCCAGCGTATATATATAAGTCTACTGCTAAATCTCTTTTTTTGTGTCATTTCACTAAATTTTTCCGCTGTGATTTAGAAAATGGACGCGCAGAGAAGAAGCTGACTTCTATCGTGTAGTATCAAGCTTTGGTGTGGAATTTACTGAAATTCCCCCAACAACAGATACTGATGAAGTGTCGAAATCAAACACTACTGATGTTATCGATGAAGAGTCAAAGCCGTCATCGAAACCACCAATCCCAAGAATATATAGTTGGATTAATTTCCGACAACTTGGTAATCTAGGTCGGAAATCTGATCAAGCGCTAGTTGAGTACTTTCAAGCTTTTTATCGAATGTGTCAACGGGTCTGCAAAAAAGAACTTACTGGTACGTTTATGTTATTCTGTCCACAAAAACTGAATATTTTCTGGTACTAAACGTTTCTTTTTTTATTTCCCTATAAATGCAGATCAAACTGTGCTTTATTGTTTCATCATTCACATAGTGAATAATACTTAGCTTTCACTTCAAATGTTGCGTCATTCCTCATAACCTAGTTAGTCATTATTCAAATGTCAAACCTATTTTCTCGATATTGGCCATAAATATTTTGTTCACTAATTTTGGCGTATTGCAATAGCAGAGCGTGTCTTAATGTTAGGTTTCTACCAGGAATTAACATTTTTCAATATTGCTATATATAAATAACGTTTTCAGAATCCTCTCATCTACTCAAATAGAGTATTTGTGCCTGAGTAAGTCCTCCGTTTAGAGGTTGACCGTTTTTCCCAATAATTATAATTTATTTGTTAGCTCCTTCAGTTTTGTTCTATTATTTCATTTAAATACCTTAAGTTATATTTTATTAAAATCATTGTCATTATAAATTTTCACAGTCTTTGCAGAACCTGCTTCCACTATCGCTACTACAACAACATCGGGATCAAGCGATTTAGGCTGTGAACTTGTGATTGATCCTATTTCTGAAGAACGTGCTAGTCGTTGTTTGTCACGTATAGATTTGTTAGTACATATTCGGAATAATATTCTACAACATCCTGATTTGGAGGAAAGGCTTAAACTATGTCAGTCTAGTTCTGATCTCCCAAGTTGGTGGATACCTGGAAAGCACGACAAAGAATTGTTGTTCGCTGCAGCAAAGTAAGTTTAAAACTTGATAAAATAAAGGAGGTAGATGTTATCCTTTCTTAACTACATTTGATAGTTTGAATTCTGTCAGTCAGTTACTAAGTAGAACCTAGTACGTATGTGCATCGGTTCAGGGTGCCATACCCCACTACCTAAGAGAGATGAAATTGTCAGGCCCAATCTCAGAATAGTAGAGAATAGTAACAGTATGAGTGGTAGTTGAAAAGTTTAGACATGTAAGATACGATTAGAGGAAATATAAATAAGTGAAATAAGAATAAAAAATGTTATGAGGAATTTAGAATGTTAGAATTTGGGCGAAGACAAAGAATTCATGCACCTGTAAACGATTTTGAACCATGTCGTGCAAGTATCCAACCATTGGTCATGATAATCACACGGACCCCAAACAGCTAGTTTACACCTATTAACATGGCTAAGTCCAATTGTCGGTGACTTCGTGAACTGATGCCATGTTTAGGTTTGCCCGCTCCCAGTTTTCTTACATCAGAAAACAATGTACGTCTTGGTAGGCGTTGTTGGGCATGCATAACACATCTCAAGTACCTCAATTGAAGAGGATATACTACTCCATCAACCGATTTCCCATATTTACCCAGTACTCTTTTCCTAATTCAAGCATTACTTACTTCGTGGTTTGAATTCATGTATTTAGTTTCAAAAATTACTTTTTATAATTCATAACTTTAATTCAATTCAATAATTCAAGTGAGTTTATTAAGGTGAATACACGTTAATCTATAAAAATTAGTTTGTAAACTTTAAGGTAATCACACGAAATTCTATGTGATTGTTCTTTAGGACTGTTACACTTCCCTTCTATCTATTTCACCTCTTAAGGGATAATTTTTTATGCCCATCAGTACCAATTTATTAAAGATACACTTCGTATATAATAAGACTGGATTTTATCGTTAAGTTGTGAACACTATTCGGACTTTAATGTATTTCTCTATTGGTTATCAAATTATTAGTAGTGAGTATATCATCGGTAATTAAGCCAGTCTAGAAGATGTTTTTTGTACGAACTCCTTGCTTTTATGTGAAGATAATTATTGAAGTTGAGCAATAAACATAAACTTAGTCGGATGCAATTCGATGATTGATTTGATTACATAGTTCAGATATTAACTAGGTTTAACTTTTTCTTCAGTTATCGAGTGATATTATGTAAGTGTATCCAGAGAGAAGAGAATTATCGTTATGAAAAATTACTTTCTAGTGTTTGTATTTTGGGACATAATATTGAAGTTTTATTTATTTTTGGTAATAGGCATGGATTAGCTCGTACTGATCTAAATATTCTTCAAGATTCGAATTCGAGTTTTGCACGAATAGTTCAGTTAATTCGTGACAAACTAGCTCATGATCCAGCTGTTACAGATTATCCTGGCGATTTGAATGCTAATCAATCAAGTAGATCAAGTATAGCTGCAGCTGCTGTGTCAGCAGCTCGTTCAGCTGCAGCTCAGCTATTGAAAGAAGAAAAAGAAGAAGAACAAGAAAGTCCTGATCTCTCTGAAATACCGTCATCTGAACTAAATATAGAAAAAGTTGATGTAGCAGATAAATTAGAATACAATCAATTAGAAAATTATTCTCCGATGATTTCTACAAATTGTCAAGATCCTGTCACTATTAAAGATGACAATGAAGCAGATTCTGTTACTTCTGAAATTGTTGTCGCACATGATGTTACAACTCTATCTGGTGTGACTAACACTGAGAATGATCTATCATCAGATATGAATCATATTGTCAATGAGAAAAATAATGTCAAAGTCACTATCAAGGAAGATCATTCAGGTATTTAATTTCGTTTGTTTTATATATCTATGTTTAGCTGTTTGTTTATTAATTTCATATTTTTTGTAGTCATTTGTAAAAAAATATTTCACTGAACGTCTAGTACATCGCATATCTCTATATTTACTCATTGAGTTTGTAACCCAAGATGTGTAAAGCATGTACTCTCAGTGTTCCACCTTATTTAAAGGAAATTAGACTACTCTACCTATATTATATTAAGTATAAATTAAACTTTAAATAATTAAGTATTCGTATACCCGAAATATTTTCAAAGGTAATTGTTTATTATTATTAGTATTATTAATTAATTGTTATAGCCTATTAAGATGTCATTGTAATTCTACTGTTATTAAATTAATCGATTTCGCAAAACAAAGCTAATTACTCCCGATGTGGAATATAGCCATTAACAAATTTCTCTTTGTAATCATCACTGCGATGGTTATTGCATATCAAAATAATAATTCTTTATTATTAATTATTACAAAACAAATAATAATTACCATGTCTATGTAGAGAAATGAACAGTTTGTTTTGTGATCAACAGAATGTTTTACGTTAACTTCCGAATTCACAACAAATTTCCGATTTTTATCTTTGTAGTGTTTTTATTATGTTTGATTTATCTTAAGAATTTTACATTCTTTCAAATTCTACTTCCTTAGTTGATGGTGCGAACAACACTGATATCATTAAAGTCGGGTCTGACTCGACCGTTGCTGAATGGTCTATCAAATTTGCTACTAATCTGGCGATCTCATGGCCTAAAGACAGGACTATTCAACATCGCTTAGAACTCATTTGTCAAACTGTTGAAGTAAGATGCTGTTATATTCAATTGTTTTGTAGGAATTCTTGATATTGTACCTGCTCTTTTGATATTGTGTTCTCAACAACCACGCGTTCTTACATACCTATCCGCCTTTCCTAATTTACGTAACTAAAGGGCTGTCACACTCAGTTCCTTATTCGTCTTCAACCGTTTTGTTTATGAACATAAGTATAAAATCTTGTTAAATTTTGTTTTTATGAAACAAAGTTTTTTCTATCTTGGTCATGTACTTCAAGTTTTCAACTAACCACGAAACATAAAGATATTGATTCCTTTAACAACTGTCGAAATGTTGCGAATCATGTGTTACACTTTTGTGGATACTTATGAAATCGTGTCTAGTCGGTTTCAACAACTTGCTTAGAGTGGACCTTTGATAGATCTGAAGCTTTTAAGTTGCTTAATCCAGTCAGTCAGTCACAAAGTAGAACCTAGTACGTATGTGCATCGGTTCAGTGTGCCATACCCCACTACCTAAGAGAGATGAAATTGTCAGGCCCAATCTCAGAATAGTAGAGAATAGTAACAGTATGGGTGGTAGTTGAAAAGCTTAGACATGTAAGAGACGATTAGAGAAAATATAAATAAGTGAAATAAGAATAAAAAATATTATGAGGAATTTAGAATGTTAGAATTTGGGCGATGACAAATAATGCATGTACAATTCAATGTAACCTTATCTATCTCAGTTGTTTCTTGTCCATAAAGAACTGGATACTATATTCTAAATGACTTGAAAGTAATTATCTGTTAATGATAAAAATTTGAAATTGTATCAGGATTTATAGCTTTAGATGTGTCACAATTATTGTTGTCTCTAGTGTTAGTTGACTAATTTAATTAGAAGTCAGTTATTAAATATTCTTCATTTAAATTACAAAATGATTATCTTAATGAATATTTTTATTCAGGAATGTGTCATTTCATGTAATATTCTAACTAAAAAAAACTTCACCAGAATTTTTAATGTGTTGTTTTTAGACTAACGAATGGCCGAATCCTCGTCGTTTCATTACACCAATTACCACTGCAATTTCAGTTTCATCATCTATGGCAAATTCTACTCGCTCACATACTGAGTCAAAAGTTACAGGTTTGAATAGTGTATTCCCTCAAAATTATCGAAGTTCATCATCGTTATCCCGTGACAGTTATTCCTTGTCATCTAGTAATTCTAGAAGAATTCCAATGAATTCCTCTCATGTTTCATTACCTCGAAAACAGTATGGTCTACCCGTTTTTTCTTCTGAAATGACCTCTAATTCACTTGATTCAACATGTGACTTGAAGTTATCCAATTTAACAGATATATCATCTGTGGTTACGAATAATGAATTTGATGATTCACCACAATTCGATTTCTCTATGAGTGAGAGGCATATTAATTCATCACACTGTAAGTCAGCGTCGTTGCAATCCTATTCTACTGAGACACAGTCTGCAGCCACCATACTGACGGATTCTGATGAGAGTATTTCTACGTCTGCCAACATTCCATTAAATCTAAATGACAATCAGTTACCCTTTATTTCTAATCCCACGAACGAGAATACTTTGGTTGATCGAAACCGTGGTCGAATTCGCAATCGAAGTAATCGATCTAATTCACTTGGCAAAAATTTGTTTACCAGTCGTGATAAATGTCAAACCAATTCTGATTCTGATCAAGAAACCTTATCATTTCGTGATACAACTTCAAATTCAGAACACTTTTCACAAAGTTCCAAATCGTTGTCGATTTCTGCCAGTAATCCAGTGTCTGATGACAATGACTTTTCAATGCCACCACCCAGTATGACATCTGCACCACGCTCTATTTCTGGAACGAATAATCGCGGACGTAAACGAAAAAGTGATGCTTCTAAACTTCCATCGGATTCGAATTCAACATTTGCAAAAGTTCCTTACAGTTCTAAACGTGAACGTCTCAGTTCATCTAAAATTGAGTCGAATAATAATGATTTACAGAAAGCTTCTCAGAATGTTAGTTCTGACATTTGGGATGTACGTGTCCCAGTAATTAGTTTAGTTGATGGTTCTTTAATTTATGGTGATAAAGCTCCTGAACGAAGATCACTAGAATCTTGGTTGGATGCAAATCCAAATTACATGCCATATTCAGTAGAGGTGGTAAGCGGTTCTGTTTATAATAATTTTATAACCGTTCTTAAATTATTTATCAGTCAATTGTTGTATTATTTCTTGTAATAGAGTGAGAAAATCTTTTGTTCATAATTGGTATTTACTATGTTTAGTGAAGAGTAAAATTGTTCTCTTTATCTTAAACTTTACTCACTGATATGATCTCACAGTGTATATAGTTAACAAATTTATTTTTAGATTTTTACATGTTTCAGTTATTAAGATGAAGATGAGTAACAATTTTGTATTTGAACTTTGTACTGTATCAACTAATAATCTTATTATTAAGTCATAATCAAGTTATTGCTATTAAAGGAAAGGAGGACTATTTTTATTATTTATTTTATTTGAACACATAAATATTGGTACAAGAGAGCTCCAATATATATGCGCCACACAAAACAATGAGAATTCGAAGAGGAAAAAAAGGTAAGGAGCGTGGAAAAAAAGAGAACGATAACGAAGAGGTTGGTGTAAGGTAGTGTAGTAATAATAATAGTAATAATGAGGGAACGGAGAGGTACAATCAGAAGAAATCTTTCAGTTAAGGAAGACACAATCACTTTTTATGAAGAAAGTAAAAGAAGGTTACATCAGGATCGCCACTGGCTTCTATTCTGAGCCATATCTAATAACACCTCTAGCCACTGTGTTGCACCATCTCTCGGACCTCAACCAGGGAGTCATGAAGGACCGACAGAAACCAGTCCTGTGCAACTTTCTTTCATACCCCGACACCATGGCATGCACCTCTCCGCTCCTTCCAACCAGTCCCAGAGTCGGCAAATAATGCACGACATGGAATTCTCTGGGACGACATTCGTAGAACATGTTCAAGCCACCGAAGTCGGTGTTTCAAGATGGTGACATCGATTGCATTATCATCTCTGTGCCCGAACAAACGATGCCGAACCTCTGCATTACTAACATGGTGTTGCCACTGGATGTCAGCAATCCTTCGGAGACAGCGATGATCGAACACAGAGTCTTCTGACGTCCTCAACTCGGAGAGGCCAGGATTCACAAGCATAGAGCAAAACTGCTCTCACCGACGCGTTGTAGATCCGACCTTTTACAGCCAGACTAACATCACGAAGGCGCCAAAGGTGGCCCAGATTGGCATAAGCCGTTCTGGCTTTCACTATATTGATCTCATCACTCACACCCCCATCAGCACTTATGTAGCTACTCAGATACACGAACGTCTCGACTACTTCTATCTGCTCACCATCCAGAGTGAGTGCAGGATTAGAATCCTACCAGTCTTGTAGAAGTACTTTGCACTTCGAAGGTGCAAAGCACATACCATACCTACGGACACTGATTGCCAACTGATTAAGCGCGAATTGCATGTCTTGAGGATTATCGCACAGTAAGACAATATCATCCGCATACTCAAGGTCGAGAAGTCTTTCTCCAGGCAGCAGATCCACACCAGTCCCAAACGTCGAATTTCCACCAAAGACCAGCCACTGTATGAGTATAAAAGAGGGTGAATATTGTGGCAAATAATAATAATAATCATTTGAATCATTTGATTGTTATTCGAAGCGAGAAAAGTAGTTTCCAAAGATATAGAGAATTCATCATTTGCGTGTGGGCTGCGCTACTGCACGGGTGTCCAGACCGAAGCAGGTAGTTATCTTAGGGGGCCACACCACGAGCCTTTGACCTAAAGGTCTAACCCACAAGGCAGTGGAGCATCGTAAGGAGATGCAGTTCCATGGTAGCCAGTGACCAACGATTGGTCCATCTGCCGTTTGTTTCCTCAGGATAATGGAGCCCATGTGCTCCATTGGTTTGAGATCTGGTTAAAGCGCCGGACATTCGCTTTTCGTCCTCTCGTTTTCGTAAACAACATCCCGGCCACGAGAAGGCAATGAGTAGGACTTCCCTGACAGAGGCTATATACGCGTGGCCGTGTGAGAGTATTTCGAGAGGGAGAGTGGACTCTCCCCAGTCTCGGCCATTTTGGGACTGAAAGTTCTTAACTATTAATGGATAAAAGGATACTTTTAATAGTATTTTTCAGCTTTGGAGATTCTTTTAAAATATGAGAAAAGTTTTTCATCATCTTTTATACTGAATATATTTTAAGATGTGATATTCGCTTCTCTTAACTAGAGGTTATTGTTAAAAGATTGTTTCTGTCAGTGACAACTTGAACATATTCATTTTTGTCACTTGCAACTGATTGAGGGATTTTTTTATCTGAAACATATTTGTTAATGTGAACATTATGCTGTGCGTTTAGCACATCAAGATCAAAGTGTGAAGAAATAAAAATTATGCCGAACATAAGTGGTTTACCACTTAACTGCTACTGATTTCGACCACTCACTATCAAGGAATTCTAAAGTAAGCTTTTAAAGATATAATTCCTGGTTACTTATCATTCTTTGTAGTGTATTGGTTTACAAATAGTCTTCTAACTAGATGTGGTAATCAATCATTTTTACATTTTTAACCTTGTTTTTCAGTATAACTGGTTTTAGGTGTCTGTCCTATATTCCTACACAAACCAATTAGCTTACGCTAATTTATATCCTAAATTTTCTAAGTATTGTAGTGTCTATTTTTCACTGCTTATATTTTTGAATATTCCAGGAGGATCGTGCAATCTATAATCGTGTTGCAAGTGCTAGGGGTCAAGATACAAGTAATATGGAGGCATTAGCCTATAAGCATTATCTAAATAGTTTACTGGCTAGTGCAGCAACCAGCGGTTGTGTCGGCAATAACAATGTAACAACATCCAATTCTCCATCGTCTGTTGTTGCCTCTCAGGTTAATAATTTCAATACACAACAATATTTACAACAACAACAGTTATTAAATACATTTGGTGCCTACGCTCGTCATCCAGCATACGCTAATTTGATCGCTTCTGCTTTAAGTAATTGGCAATCCATTTCCTCCGTACCATCATCATCCACTGCTACCTCTGGTACTGGAGCTGTCTCTGATACTACCACTTCCAAATCACGAGTTCCCGTCTCCACGAGCTGTGCACCGACAACATCTCGTTCTTCGAAATCCCGTTCCACTGGTAAAAATATTTTATCAAATTGTTATCCTGTCTGTAAAGTATCCTGTTAAGTGGTTTAGCTGTATAAGATTGGACAAGAAAACTTAAATAATCAAATAATTAAAAATAACATAGTATTCTGGTTAAATTAGATTGATCACTTACCAGGAGTTTGTAGGTTAACATTACATGAAGGGGCGGCTTATACATGGTATTTTAGTAAACGTCTAAACATTTTTTTAAATGGATCTTTAAAGAAAATAATTAATACTAGTGGCAACGTTCTTAGTGAAATAATTTATGTTGGTTACAAAGCAACAAAGCTTACTTTAATGCTCATGCCATTAAACACCAATCGACAGTCTGTGATTTATATCATTTTATAACTGTGTTGATGGGTTTGTCGAGCTTTGCTTATACTAATACTTCACAGAATTATTTATTGATTCTAGATTAAGGTAAGAATAAAAAGATGAATGCAAATAAACTAAAATATAAGTAATCCGCAATAAACCGTTTCAACTTTTCATCAGTTTGATCTCAAAATATATTATGACTAACAGTGAAATTGCAATTTTACTTCAACTTTCTTCGCTATCATATAAATAAAGTATTTACAGTATGTCATGTTGAGTCCTCAGTCAAATCTATTCTCAGCATAAACCACTTACAAATTGATAAAATAAACCACAGATGAATCGTTGATTACAGTATGTAAAATTATTATGCCTATATTATTTATTAGTAATCAGTGTTAGTCCCTTTTTCTTGTATCTCATTGGTTAAACTAATTATCGAATAACTGGCTATGGTTGGAATGAATTTTGCTTGGACAGCCATTTTGAACCTTTCATTTATTTTACGTTCGATTGCTTTGTGATTAACTGTTGTTGTCGTCTTATCTACTTTGAATGTAAGCTTAAATTTAACGAATCATGATTTATTGTAGAAACACATATATTATCCATATATATTCATATATAAATATTTCCGAGTGACCAAGATAGTCTTTAACTCAAATGGATCTCAGGTGTGTTATTCAAGTGAATTCAGCCGCTATTCTAATAAATCTGACATAGCATCTAGGTTTTATTTCGGATAATAAAATAGTATTAGTTTATATCCATCAGTAAAATAGGAGACTTAAATTCATTTTGTTTCCTCCACTTAAATTTGTGGCTATTTTTTGAAATATAACCTATATTGTGTAATTATTTTAAATCTTATTTCGCCATGCAGAAATTGTCTCTTCTATTTCATATTCTTTGTGATTCATAGCTTTCTTTTACTTTATTTTTCATTATTACAACAGGAAATCGTTCGGAAAGTTCTAATCGCCGACGTGATCCTGTCGAAGTGACAGATACCCCCCTCAATTGTCAAGCATATCCATTTGTTCCTGAGAGGAATTCCGGTGGTGGTACTCCAACAATACAAGATCCATTCCAATTAAACACTGGTAACCAACGGATGGATTCAATGTTAAATGCTGTATATCAGCAGGCTGCTGCAATGAATCTGGCTTATATGTGCAATCCTGTAACTGCAGCAGCTCTATATAGTCAACTTATGTTAGCATGTTCTGGGTCAGTCATTCCACCTGATATCGGATCATCTAATGTTAATTTAACATCTAACGCTTTTGCTTCACAACAAGCCACTCTGGCTTCTTTGTATGCCAACTACTTGTTGTCAGCTAAACAAATGCAACAAAGACAGGCGACCCAAACAACTAATCACTGGGATTCTCAACAACTCCTCGCATCTTTAGCTTCAACTTTAATGTCTGCTTGTGGAAATTCCGGAGAAATAGATACTACAGCTCTTTTGTCAATGTTTAGTGGAGCGGCAAATTCTTCACTTGGAATCGGAACAACGTCTACCCCTGTTAAACATTCAAGCTCTCAACAACAATCATGCACTCAACCAGATAATAGAATTCATCCACTCCCAACATCTCCTATCCCTGCTTCTGAAATAGCTAGCTCTGTTTGTTCAGAGCGAGAAACTCAGGATTCCGGAGATACCAGACAAACTGTATCTTGTAGACATGCTGATCAATCTCAGGATAAATATGATAGTACTAAAGAGTATGAAGAGAGTCAAGCTATTTTAGATCTCAGTAAATAATGATTTTACTTTCTTCTCCAGGCTTTTGTGTATCTATAGTATGGTAATCAGTATATATATATAAGTTGCGTGTGTTTTTATTTGATAATCGCCTTTACAAATTATTTCTACTTCAACTCGGTGCGTTATCCAATCTTCTGTTTGCTTTCTGGGCATTTCACATTATTATTATTATTCGCTTTTCCTATTATTCTTTTCTCTACTCCAAGTATCTAAAACTTCACAAATATTGCTTTTAAAATTTACTTGTTTAATAAATGGTGTTTCAAGCGGTTTTAATGTGTATTTATTGTGTGCTTAACTCAGTCCAAAATATGTATGATAATAATGCGTTTATATTCTTCCTCATGTGTACGTTTCTGAATTATAACTCATGAAAACGTATGCCCTGTTCATATCGTATGTTGTCCTCTTTTTCCAGCTATCGATTAAACTATTTAGAATTTTTTTTGAAAAAAACTAACACAGTCCCAGCGTTTTCAACAAATTATTTTCAATTCTTTCCCTATTTCAATTTTCCTGACTTTTTCCACGTTTTCCTCCTCTTACATATACACGTTTGTATATGTGTGTTTGTGTTCACGGATTTATCTTAGTTGTTATACGTTAAAACTATACGTTACTGTCTAAGAACACTTTGTATCTGATGCATTTCTCTTCCGTTTTCTTTTCCAACAAAACTCATTATGCATACGCATGTATGCATAGATATACATATACATAGATATATTGCTTCTCTAGGTATTTAAAATAATGAATTTCTCAAGTGTTCAGCGTATTGTCTCTTTTTTTTAATTCTGTTTAATTGTTATTAAGCAGAATGTTTTGGTGATTTGTAACATGAACCTAGTTTAAAATATTTATGATGTTCATTATTATCTATTGGCAGTGTATTTAAAGCAAGTTGAAAGTAACATGGGATTTTCTAATCATTAGTATTTACTTAGAATTTGATAGCTCTACACTTCTACATGTGTACTACTGCATAGGAATTCCGCCTGCAAAATTTATATATACTTAAAGCGATAAAAAAAAGCGAGCAGTATTATTAGATATGCCTCATAAGTCACTCACGGATGTGTGTGTGGATTTTGTACGTTAATTAGTAAAATCGTTAGCAATAAGCTGTGAAGTCAATGTGGATATGCAAAACCCAGTTTTTTATCACATAAACACTTATTTAAATCTTTTTGTAGCAAATTGATGCGTGAAACAGTGGAATGATAATACTATAATAATGGTGATTCCTTGATAAATATCAACTTGAATCTGTTGTTTACACGATGGTTTCTTTAAATTTCCTGATACGTTAAGGCTGACGTGAATCACTTTGAGTAGCGAAATTCCCTATGAATGTGTTGCGACAATTTTATCTCTTAACCTGATCCTTAGAATAGTGATGAAGACAATTGTTTGTAATATTGGTTACAATACTAGGAACTGGTATTACGTTTGGAAATCCATCTTTTCTTGATTCAGCATAGCTCTAAGGAAAAAGGCTGGTAGATCTGTTGACATAAGTCAGTGCTTGTATAAAGTCAGTGTAGTATTTGCTCAGACAGACTGAAATCTAATTTTCATGTGCCTAAATGACATTGACTTGAAAATATCCACACTTTATCAAATCAGTGTCATTATACGATAATGTAATAAGTAAACTGTATCTCTTCCGATTAAAATACTGAAATTGTAAATGGATTAGTAGTTTACATCTCTACATTGTTCCTGCCTTCCAGAGCAGTAAAAGTACAAGAAAATAAGATTTTCACATTACTCCTAACCAACTGATGAGACAGGGGTTTTGTAGTAATTTAATAATTGAATTCATGAGTCAATTGACCAACATGACTGTTGTAGAACTTTTTCATTGCGATCCGAGTTAGGTTCCAGACTAGGATGTGCAAGTTCGGGGATCTTCTCAGAGGGTAAACCATGAATGCAATTACTCCTTTGTTGTGGATTATTCTCATATTTCATCTATGCACGTGTAAAATGCATCTCACTTCACTAGATATCTCTGTCGACAACTAAGTGAAGCCACGCGGTTGTTTGTGTAGCTTACAAGGGCTGTCACATCCTCATTATGAGCCGAAGCCCACATCTACCCACGGAATAGCCAATTTCTTGTCAGATAGATCGAGAACAGTCTATCTACTGCAATCACTCGTAAATTATGGCTGAAACTACAAAATAAGCCTTACAGTTCAACGTTTTTAGTTTGCAGTAGTTGGCTAGTATACGCCTTGACCTAGTAGGAAGTCAGAATATCTATGAGAGTATTAAGGAAGTGAATTTATCCGTTCTTTATTTTTATTACATGTCGATTCAGTGAACATCACATCAGAATACATTCCACACGATTGGATATGTCATTGAGTCGCAAAATAAGTCGGGTCAGAATATCATCTGGATAAAACCCGCTAAACACCACATTCTGACGAAACGGAGGACGTAGCTTTAAAGTTGCAATCAAAATTCACACTGGGTTAGTTGTTTCAATATACATTTACATATGTGGAGAGTATCTTTCACGAAGAAACCGCCATTAGTGACGTAATATACCTGAAATCCAAGCTCAACAAAAGTTATTAAATATTTATAAGCTGGCTACTCTTGAGTTAAACGATGATGCGAAAGGAAAATTTAATAGATTTGCTAGCAATATATGAGGTACTTCCCCCACACGAACTTTTGTCATAGACTAAGCTGAAACTATTACCGTCAGCACCACACATTGGACATGGCAAAACAATGCTGTGCTCTTTTCATATATACAGCTCTTCCTGAGAGAAGACAAATGATCAATACAAAGTCTAAAATGACCATTAAGTCTTCAGTAGTGAGGGTAGGGTTCAAACGACCCATATTCATCCTTGCGATTCGTAATACTGTGGAGATCTAATCTCGCTCTAAATGTTTCAACAGAAGGTGCAAATATTATGTGCTCTGGCAGATAATCCCAGTAATCACTACTCGATGCGAAAAATGGAATTTCAAACGCAAACGATCTGAACTCGGTTCTTGAATGTCCCTCTCAGATGATCAGTCCTAGATGGAAGGATGAGACATTGACACCAAAATCATTCAATGTGATGTAAGCCTATATTAAATCACCCCATAACCTGTGACAAGGTGACAAAAATAGGTCAATGCATCTCAGTTTGTGTCCTGAGGTTTGCCAACGAGGCCTTTAAGCATTTTCATCTCTCGGCGTTGAATTCGTTCTGTCACATCCGCATCATACTTGAAACAATTTTCCATATTCGTTATTATGACTATTAGATCTTAACAGGTAAAACATCACATATTGTGTTGTAATATGAGTTGTCTGAAAAATTGAGCGCGGTTCAGTAGATTAGGCGGTGGTCATTTAAAAGTTGTTATATCGATGGTAAAAGCTGAAACTGATTCTGAGCAGACCGTTGAGTATTTCAAAAAAAATTTTGAAAAGAGAATTAATGTTCACTGTGTAAAAATTTGGAATATAAAGTCGTCGAACGTAAGCTATTTTAAACCTATAGTATACTATTTGTTGGAGTTTCAACTATGTGTTTTCAGTCTTACGTATTACTGAGAAAGTGTTTGAGTGCTATTATAGGGATGCTGATGAAAATTTGTGGACGTTTATCAAAAGTGATTTGATTAGAAGAAAAACGAGAGCATTAAATTAAATTCAGTAATTAATTACGTATTTACTATAATGGGTGTTGTGACTTGTATAACGGGATCTTTTTTTATGTTTGATAAGGAGATAAGTGATCGTGTAGGTCAGTTCACTGTACCATATAGGGTGATTTTGTGTTGCTGGAATTATATCAGGTATATTCAAGTTGTTCCTCGGGTGCTATAAAATATTCGATTAAGTAACTGGGAAATTCAACTCCCAGTACTCCGCAAAAATTGCATCTTCACCGACGGAGATATTTAGGATATTTATTACGCATGTTCACTCATCAACTACCGTGACTCGCCATTATGAACGATAAATGTTGTAAAAAAGCTAGAGGCACACCTTTATATTTCGGAGCCAGAGATGTGGGTTCTTCACGAAATGGAAAAACGTGTTCTGTACTACCTAAGACCTTCACTTATTACAAGTTATCTGGATACCAATAAACACGTATTGCACAGACTTCTTACCACAGTTAGATTTATAAATCCAAACAGAATCAACAATAAATCTATTTTTATTAGATCTTGTTGAGTAGATAAATTGCGTTTCTAAAGTTCCCTGACTTCATGCAAACCACGTATTTAGGGTGAATAAATAAACAAATTAAAGTAACACTACTTTAAGTAGTACCAGGAAACAAAACAGAATATTTTTGGTACAATCGAAATCATAATAGGCCTGAATATGTCAATGTTAAGCTGTCTTTAATCAAGGTGGATTTGTGTAACTTGTCACTGTATTTTAATTTATGATTTAGAAGGTGGGTATGAAAGACGTATAAATTTGCAATATGATGTAGTGGGGTTGAAATCGAGTGTGTGTTTGTAGATTAAGTGGAAAATGAACATGATAAAATGTGGTTGTTTGGACAAACAGTGCAAGTTGGATGAATATTCAGACATTCTTTCCTATTGATGCCACAGTTTAAGCATTATGTGAAACACTTCAACTACTCGCCCATCTTTGCATTTGAATAGCCCTTCTAAACAATCTTGATATTGTAGAGCCAGTGAAGTGTCATTGGGCCTTGGTCAGATCATTCCAAGGGTTGGGCTAACAAATATCTAACACTTCACCGGTCGACGAGCATCGGTAAATTTCATGTCATGGACTGACCAACGCAGAAGTGGTCGCACTCTGTTCCTTGTGCCTACGTCATAACGTCGTTTGTGTTGTGGGGTCATCGAAGCAACCAAAGAACCTGGATACAGCCAAAAGATAACCTTTGCTCGGCACTAACTCTGAGGTATGAGTTCGTAGCTAGCTAGTTCATGTCTAACTTAGTAGGCCCTCAATCATTCGAAACAGATCACCTACGTCGAATAACACAACCTACGATTAGAATCTCTATTATTGCATTCTACACTTTCTTTTCATTTCGATCGTCCCTTAAGTTCATCGATTGTCGGGAATATTCGCTGCTTTATATCAATGTTGATAAGCACTTAAACTTTATTAATTAGTTCAAACGATAAGACTAAGCAACCGACTACGATTGTAACCAGCTATCATGGTTCTTCAACAAGCATTAGAAACACACAAATGTGTGTGATGTGTCTGTTAAATATTAATCTCTCGCATTTATAGCCACAAGGCAACACTAACGCATATATTTGCAACACATCCGCCTGCATAAACAAAACGATATCAACAATCGATTATAAACTCATCTTCCTGCCTAATCACTATACACTGTCATCAGTCAAAAACTGTTTGCTAGAGTGTTTTACTTTCTTTACCACTGATTGTCTAGTTGCTATTGTTGAATTCCACGATTAATCGAAAAATACAAATGCCGGAAATTTACTTAAATTTCAAACTACAAATTTCCTTCAGTCATAGATTTTGCTTAGATTGTTCGTTCAAGTTAAGCCACCTATCTGACCTAAGTTTTTGTGGACCCACATTAATCCGGTTCACAAAGTAATTGTAAACCAACAATCAAATTAACAATACCTCGCATTAAATCCAAATGCAAACTACTGTCTACTTTAAATGCTCTTTCCTTGGAGGCGCGAGTAACCCGGGAGATTTTAATAATTGCATTAGACTATTTCTTACTATGTTTGTGACGGTAGTACTCTCCCATCAAAGCTGCACGGGATAAACCACCTTATATTTCGTATGTGTTTTGAAGTGACTTGGGCTGAATGCTTTTACAGTGGTGCCACTAGGATCTGTAATCCAAAAATATCTTGTGCAGCTTGGCTGTGAATTGTCCTAATATTTGTAGAATAGTCTTGATGCTTAAGCTCGTGGCTTGAGTTACAGCTATTTGCATTTGTGTGGGCTTGGGAAAGGTCTTCTGTATGTAACTGGAAGTAGCTATTACTGTTTTTTGTACATGAAGGCCATTCAATAAGGTGGGTTAGCGCTGCAGAATGTGAGTTCTCCTTCCGTGAGTAAATACGGTTGTGATCCTCGGGAATAGTGATAAGGTTTGAAGTGAGAAACCTATTATTATCATAACTTGCGCTTCGACTCTCCACAGGTTTGAAGGATTATATGGATGAAAGTTTCATAAGAAGTCTATAGAAACCCTTAAAGGCTTATACTCATACGTCAATCAAAGGACTAAGATAAGAGGAAATATTCCAGCGTTATGGGACGGAAGTACTGCATCAGTAGCCGCGGACAATTATGGTGAAGCACAGGCATTCAGAAATACCTTTAGCAATCTATATACCGTAGAGATGCCTTTCCTTTAATGTCATAAAAATCGACACATACACTCTGGAAACTGTGACCATTAAAAGGCTATATTTCCTTGGATCGCTCAATGAGCTTGATATAGGCAAACTATAATGTTTTGAACGTAATCGGATCGAGAAGTACTGGACAAGCACGTACAAATGTACTGTATTCAGAATTCGAAATCAAGCATTGAACAAGTACTAAAGAATCATTAGTTCATTCAAACACCACATCCAACACAGCTTAAATTAGAATCTAAGTGTCTGTAATCGATTGAACGTCTTCTTCTTAAGTTCATGCTGTGTCTGTCCGGCATTGTATTGGATAGAAACTATTATCTAGATTGCACTCATTAATATTAAAATTGACAACCGAAATCGGAACAGACTCATCTGCTTCCTGAGATTGTGTAATCAGCATGTCGGTTGTCTACTGAAACCTCTGCTACCTAGAATTTGAATCATAGTCATTTAGACTATCCTCTCTCACGAAATAATGTTGGATCTTTATATCCTCAAGTTATGAATAATGTGGCTTCATTCGAAACATATTTCTCACATTGTTTAGAGTAAGCATTAGAAGTGACTTTGTGATAAGGATAAACAACAGTTGATATGAAATCATCCGAATCGTAATCAAAATCGAGGTCATTTAGTACTTGTGCTTCGCATTGAACAAGTTTCCCACAAAGAATAAATACATTATGAGGACAAATAATATTTGTTAGAACATCAAGATCTGATTCTCCTGAAATAGTTTCCTCAGATTTACTAAGAATGTCATTGCAGAGTAAAGGATCTCTAGGAAAATCAGCATCCATCAAAACTACATCAAATTTTTCATCACGACTAGGTTCACTCAACATATTTTCCTCAGATTCATAGGGGATTTCATCAGAAATATGTGAATTATCAGAAAAAACCATATCTGATACAGTAAGATGAGAAATCTGATTAGCTGATTGATTAGAAACTGTTGTCTCACAAAGATTATGAGTTTTACTGAACTCTGAACTGTTGTATCAGTCTACACTGTCTTTTGAAATCGTTGATAAAGATAAATGATCATTATTAAAACTGGACTTCATAGAATCAGAATGAAAAGATTTAATAAAATGAACAGTAGTATTACAAAATGACTGAATATGTCCAATATCGTCACATTTAAAGCACTTAGAATAACGAAATTTACGTGAATTGAAAGGGTGGAACCTGTCAATGGACAAAAATTGACCGAACTTGTGCCCGTCTTCGTGAACTGCATTGCAACTCCTCAATGAATTATCTGTATAGCCTTGAGTATGCACTGGCCTGGGATGACGCAATGCAGTGGAATTTTTTATATCCTCATGAATCACTTTACGAAATCTCCTTCCTTTATCACATTCGAAGTTTGTGTAATTAACATATTCTAGCAGTAGATCCTTGAGAGTTGTATAAGAAAGTGAAATGGGCTTTTACGGCATAGCCAGAGTTTTTAATAAGCTATATGCTTCTTTTCCGATGAATGTGAAGAAATGTGCCACAATATTAACATCATCATCATCTTCCTTGGTCATATCCCAAATTTCGTGTCCTTAAAAGCATCAAAATCTGACTGTATGTCAAACCGTTCCATCACAGGCTCAATCGCGACGCCAATATGATGACTAGGAGTAAATGAATTATGGTACGAACTAATTATCCCATAAATAAAGTAATCGGATCAAGAAGTACTAGATAAGCACTAACGAATGTACTGTATTTGGAATTCGAAATCAAGCATTCAACAAGTTTAAAGGTATCATTAGTTCATTCAAATACCACAGAAACCCATCGATCCTGATGAAATGAGCCTATGTTACCAAAGGAATTAGAGAATTTTATGGCGAACCTTCTTAGCATGAGTTTCAATCAATCTGTAACCCAGGTTCGATTACAAAGAAACTGGAAGAATCCCATAGTAAGTCATGTTTTCAAAACATTTAGAACAACATTGAATGCTTGCAAGTGCATTGTTATGCATATTGATCGCCTAGGTACAGACACATACATGACGAATAACATTGAGTTGCCTGTTGTCCAAACACAATAAACTAGGAGTTATCGCTAGCAGTGACTTAAAAACTATCACACACAGCCGTACGATAGCCACCAAAGGTTTGCAAACCCCATAGTCAATGAGTAGAGACTTGAGCTATATCAATGCTAAAACGTCTTGACTTTGTATACAGTCTTCGCTCATTCTAAACTCTAGTATTACATACAAGCGGCTAGCCAGCGTTTAAACAGGCGTTGGAATGTTGGAAAAGGTTCAAAAAACCACAACTAAGCTGATCTCCAGAATATCTAAGTCTATGTATGATCGGCTGGCTAAACTAAACCTACACCCATTGTCACAAAGAAGAACCAGAGGTGTGTTGGCCAGCTTTCAAGTTACTTAACAATATACTTGCATCTACCAAGCCTTTATTTTTATTGTTATCCGAAATAGAGGATTTACGACTACACCCTAAAAACGTTCACAGACCCAGAACAAATTACTTGTCAACTGACTATCGACTTTCTCATCTAATCGCCAACGACTGGAATTCATTACCTTAACAGGTAATTGAAGCCCCATCTGCTGACGCTTTTGAAGGGAATGTAGATGAATTGAGATACCACAGTTGTCAGGGCTTATACAGATCACTCAGCCTCTTATTCTCGCCAAAATAAAACGAATTGTCGATAAAAAGTTTGTGGTGATGCCTAAAAGCTGACAAAGTAAGATTGGTCTTCAGCATGGCTCTGTAGATCTTTTCACGGAACCATTCATTTTTTATGACGTTGTAATAGTTATGTCCTAAATATTTTTCAACGAGCATATGCATTGAACAATGTCAATAAGCAAATAAAAATTGCGCGAAAAACACTTATAACAAAATCTTGTTTACCGAACAACGAAACTACAGTGAATCCTACGTCGTGAGTGTTATTTGAAAGTTCTTTTAGGGTAAGCTCTGTAGCGTGGCGTCGAGTCGGGATTGACTATGTACACCGCTACCAAGAAGCTCGTTCCAAATGACTCCATAAAAACCCCGAGAAGCCAAATATCAGAAGGCAGAAAATGGACCAAGTCAAAATTTATTCACTGGCGATCTCGTGGTATCGAAAGGATACCGAGATCGTGCCAGGATACAAGCTTGGTTACAGAAGGTAACCGAATTCGCGCGGAATTACAATCGAAGTGTGTGGACAAGAATGGAAGCCCAATATAGCTGTCATTAGCACAGTCAAACAAAAGCACATTAAAATAAACACTGGTACAACTGTTTATAATAATAATTGTTTTTATTGAACCAGTCGTGTTCTCGTAATAAACGTGAGTCACTACAGGAGCCCCCCGCTAGAAAGGGTTTACACTTTCGATAAATAGCGGTTTAAATCGTGGGACTGATCGGCTGACAAGCGATTGTAGGACGAACGGATTGGCGAACAGGAAAGCGATCGTTGATCGTCGAGTTGCCAACGAAGGTCGTTTTCGGAGAACGGTACCAGGAGCGATGTGCTGTACTTGTTGCTTGAGTTGGCATGCTACACGAGTGGTTTGTATCCAGAATCTGAAGATGGCGTTCGTAGGGAATGCGGACCAGAAACGCTGCAGACGTAGGACGAAACCACGTTGAGCCAAAAAACCAAAAGCGACCGCAACGACCAGGTTCGAGACCAAGCGTGTGCCAAACATTCAAACCAATATATCGACTGAGTGCGTTGACAAGAGCGTGGGTGATCAGGCCAGCTTTCGCCAAGGTTGACTGAAGTCGACGGAACCAAACTGAGGTGGTCGAAGGCGTGGGCTCAGGAAACAAAAAGAAATCAAAAAAAAGAAGAGTGTAGCATGCGTGTAGTATAGGAATAATCCTACACCGTATCGGTTGTTGACTGTGCGGCTAGTCACGAAAGCGTACGGGCAACCGTACTCGGCGACCGGAACGTGAGACGGTAGTCTCGTTCGCGTCGCGTGAGCCTGCAATCTCATCCGAAGTCAAAGGCGGCGTGGTCTGCTGATCTGGACGTGAGACTGTTGTCTCGTCCGTAGACGGTGCAGATGACGCGTTCTGTTGACTGGGACGTGAGAATGAGGTCTCAGGTGTATCTAGCGTGGGACCTGAAGATGGTTTGAGGATCCCGCTAGTAGGTTTGATAGGTCAAACATTGAATCTCAGGTTATCAGATAGGGCACTGTCATCGACGTGTGCTGGTTTGAGACGATCAATGCTGACGATTTCGACGCGTCCATATCGATCAACCTTGAAGGTCTTTTCGTGACGAGCGATCACATGAAAAGAGCCTTCGTAAGGTTGTTGCCAAGGTTTGCGTACCGAATCTACTCGTAAGAAAACATGTGAACAGGCAGATAACTCTCGAGGGAGAGCGACCTGTCGATGTTGTATTCGAGTTGACACCGGAGACAGCGTTCGCATAAATGCAGACAGTCGATGGACGTAGTCTGATTTACCGAAATCAGGTCTGCTCCGTGGTGTGAAGGATTCTCCGGGCAGACGCAATGTCGTGCCGTATACAAGTTCAGCGGCGGAACATTGGATATCTGCCTTTAACCTCGTTCCGATCCCTAAAATAACGAGCGGTAAGGTTTCGTGCCAGTTGCCGTTTTCGTGTGCTCGTAGAGCACTTTTAAGTTGGCAGTGAAACCGTTCAACTTAACCATTTGGTGCTGGGTGGTAGACGGATATGCTTATGCGTATGCATTCCGTACCAAGCAGCCGGGTCAGCGAGGAGAATCGAATAAAGCGTGGGATTTACCGTCACGCGAATAAAAAGTGACAAGGATTCGGTACACATACGTGGGAGTCTATTATATTAATACTATTCTTAGCGATATCCGTCATGTCGAGTATATTATGTATTAAAAGATAATATGAAAATATACGACAGACGTGGATAGATAAATAACAGACTCACCAAATTGGCTTCTTTGGTAGATTTTACCAGAGGTTGCGGCGTGTTCCAAACTTTGGGATCACCAATTGTAGCGTGGCGTCGAGTCGGGATTGACTATGTACACCGCTACCAAGAAGCTCGTTCCAAATGACTCCATAAAAACCCCGAGAAGCCAAATATCAGAAGGCAGAAAATGGACCAAGTCAAAATTTATTCACTGGCGATCTCGTGGTATCGAAAGGATACCGAGATCGTGCCAGGATACAAGCTTGGTTACAGAAGGTAACCGAATTCGCGCGGAATTACAATCGAAGTGTGTGGACAAGAATGGAAGCCCAATATAGCTGTCATTAGCACAGTCAAACAAAAGCACATTAAAATAAACACTGGTACAACTGTTTATAATAATAATTGTTTTTATTGAACCAGTCGTGTTCTCGTAATAAACGTGAGTCACTACAGCTCCATGAGTCAATTTCGTGCAATTATTAAATATTTTTCTGTGTTCTCAGCCCCAACAGCGCTATAAGAAACTTAAATACAAAGGCGAATTTCACTTCAGTTCAAACCAATAAATACACGTGATAGATTGTGACACAAAACATTACACAACAGTATTGTACTTTTATAACAAAGACAATGGCTGATACAACTCAACAACTAATGACGTAGGTAGGTTTATCTTTACTTCTCGTGAAGGTGGCTTATTTGATTTATACATGAAGCTTGTTCAAGTTTATGATAGATAATAAATACACAATGATTTGAACTATTATTGCGTATACAACATTATACAACATAGTAGAAGTGTGGCATTATATAGTTGGAAAAATTTCGAAGTTTACGTGCAGTCACAACGTAACTGAAGAGTTTGAGTGAAATTTTTACTACATTTATAAAAATGCGATAAACTCCAATCCTCTTCACTAAAATTTTGAGAAAGATAATGTTAACAATTGCTCATTGAATAAACGCTGCACAACCTTGAGACTGAGATTGGTTACGTCTCAATTTAGTCATTGTCGCTACGTATGCTGGTCTTTTCAAAAACCATTCTTGATAATGTTTACACTTGTAGTATTAATCTGTAGTTTCATTACAAGTAAGTATTAATATTAAAATCTTACATTCAGGATGTTTTGTGCAGCAAACACTTTGAATTTAAGGATGGGTTAACTCATTTTGAATTTCTTTATAAACAATCTAGAGCAAAGCCTTGAAAACTAAATAAATAATGAGGTAACACCTAAGGACTGTAAATATATCTGAGTTATCAACCATTTGGCACAGCTGTTGACTAGTAAGTGGAGGTTTATATATATAAATCTTCACTTAATATATATATATATATATATATATATATATATATATATATATCTTCAGTCTTCAGTAATGGAGATAGTAGATCGGTAAATATGTCTTAATCCTGACAGATTGCCTTCCAGTGAAGGTCCAGCTTCTCCTTGGAAATATTCAATGATGGGGCTAATACCACTTGTTCGGGTAAGGCGTTCCAATCATCGACTACTCGATGAATAAACCGGGACAACACTTCAAGTTTATTAAATCTCGGTTTATGAACCTCGGAGATTACTAGTGCTGCATGGAGCTGGGCCCGGTACCTTACAAATTCTGGGGTTAGTTATCAATGAAAAAAGTTTTTTCAGTCACCTGTACAGATTCAACGGCTGGTATCTTAGTGTGAGTGTGACAAATATTTGTTACAATAAACGTAGAATAGACTTCGCTAAAATAGTTTGAAAAAGTCTGCTTTTGCCCGATCTGACTCAGCTAGTAAATCTGAATTTTCGTGTAGCAGTAACGGGGGAATACCATCACTACGTTTTATTCGGCGTTTAACATACGAAAACAGTCTTTTTGGACAAGTACGGCTATCATATGCCAATTGTCATTCGTAAGTAGTACGGGATGTAGCTATGGTTTTCTTACAAGTATTCCGGGATTTTCGGTACTCACGCTTAAATGATGCGTAACCTGTCAGCAAGAATAAGTCCCAGAAGTGTTTCTTACGCTATATATATATATTGCAGGGATTTAGCATCGCCGTAAGATCCTATAAACTCTTGAAATAATACTCACAACTCATTTTTGTGCTTACAAAAATCCTATTCTTAAGCGGGCGTACTATATAGTTATGCGACTTAGGGCTTTTTATGTGCGTATATTTGATTTTCCAATGAATATTGACTGCTCGTTTTCCACCACGTTCTTTAACAGTATCTCACGGCTAAAATTGTCACTGTGAATTTAGAAAGCCTTTGCACATCACATTTTGAGGTCGTGTTTGTCTGAAGACTGGTTTAAATTATTCTTACCCATCCAACACAAAAATGGAGAGATAAAGGTGATACACCTGACTATTTAATTTCCTCCCTATTTTACACTCAATTTCGTTCTTGATGAACATTTTAATTTTAAAAACAATTGATTTGGTACTTAAAATGTTATAGTTCCCTTTCACGAAAACGATAATATGTAGTCTTCCAAACACCGCTGTCACAAAAGACGTGAGTCTGATCAAACTTTGAAATTATGAACCCATTGTATGTTTACAAACAATCGATCATATGTTTTCCGGCTTCCCAGACATTCAGTAGGTAACAACGTAGAACTCCGTACGTACGTACATCAGTTCGAGTTGCCATACCACATTAGTACGGAGATGCAGTTGTCGATTCAAATACATAGCGGTAGAGGCGGTAAGAGTATAAGCATTAATCGGAAAGACTAGGGTTTGAAGATGTTATTCAAAGAGTATAATCCAGTGAAATAAATTCGGAAAGAGAAAAAAAATGAGACAAGGAGGATTCAGGAGATTAGAATTTGGGAGAACACAAAGAGTGTCTGCACCTGAGCCATTGCAAACGATTTTGAGCTATGCCATTCAGGGCCTCTAACCATCGGTTGCTATCATCTCGCGGTCTCCAACCAGGTAGTCTACACTTATCAACATGACTCAGTCCACCTGCCAGTGACTTCATGGATTTGTGCCATGTTTTGGTTTGGCTGCCTCTAGCTTTCTTCCAACCTACTCCTACACCGTAAAACATAACACGTCGAGGCAGTCGGTGGTTGGGCATACGTAACACGTGTCCCAGCCATCTCAACTAATGAAGTTTCACTACTTCATCAATTGATTTGCCATCCTTACCTAGTACCCATTTCCTAACAACTGAGTTACTTACTCGATGGTCCCAGGATATACGAGTAATATTTTGAAGACACCTATGATCAAATACTAGCAACCTACAAATATCGTCTACTCTTGACGGCCATGTTTCACTACCATAAAGTAAGACGGAACGAACTGATGCGCAGTAAACCCGTCCTTTGGTTGATAGACGGATATCTCTCCTACGCTATAAATGACGCAAGTTGGCAAAAGCTAGTCGAGCCTTCTGTATTTGTGCTGAGACTTCGTTACACACCAGACCACAAGGGCTGACGAGACTTCCAAGATAAGTGAAGCGGTCGACATGCTCAACTACTTCACTCCCTATCATTAGTTCAGGTGTCGATGCAACGCAATCCTGAAGTAACATTTTACATTTCGAAGGAGAGAATCGCATCCCGAACATGCTTGCATTGTTGCTTAGAGTGGTCAGAAGACTGCATTTTGTCAGCGTCTTCACCAAATAGAACTATGTCATCGGCATATTCCAAGTCAACTAGTGAGTCTCCTGGTAGAAGTTCAACCCCTGCAAAAATTTAGATGACGAAAGTGTCATCTCTAAAAGTACATCAATGGCAAAGTTTAACGAGAATGGAGAGAGTGGACAGTCCTAACGAACACCACTTGAGGTAATAAATCCTGATGACAGTTCGCCATAAGCTCTCACTCTACCAGTTGTGTTCGAGTAGAGAGCCTGTATAAGGTTAATGTACTTCTTTGGTACTCCTTTCAGTGACAAACACTGCCATAGAACCTCACGATCAACAGGGTCAAATGCCGCCTTAAGGTCGAGAAATACTATCATTGTGGGGTGTCTGTGTTCTAGAACCTGACGTAGTGTGAATATCTGATCTATACAACCACGTCCAGGTTGAAAACCGGCCTGGTTTTCTCTAATCGGCTCTTCATGAGCTTTGGTTAGGCGTCGAAGTATTATTGAGGCTAAAATTTTAGACACTATATTAGTCAAACTGACTCCTCTGTGATTGTCACAAGAGGACTTTTGTCCTTTCTTATAGACTGGCACAATCAGTGATTGAGACCAGTCAGACGGGATTACGTCCAGTTCCCTAAATTAACTTGCCATTCAGGTTGACTGGAGATCGTGGTGAAACCGAAGTGTGGCTGAAGGCCATTTTAACTGATCCTTAAAGTGTTCTGCCTATCGATCGATCCAATCTCCTGTATTGAGAATGTATAATATGTCCATCTTTTTCTGAGATAGTTTCGCTAACAGTTGGGTTCCTAATACCGTTTTCCTTAACAAGTCCGAACAATTGTCTGCTATTGCCTATTGCCGCTGCCTTTTCCATCTCTCTTGCTTTCGCTACCCACCACTGTTCGCGATCATTGCGTAGGCTTCTTGTCAGCTTGCGCTTAAGCTAACTCTGCTCTTCGTCATGTCCAGAGCCAGATGGGATGGGTTTTCGAACATCTATCAGTGAGGTAGATGCTGCTGAGATACATTGTTTCTCCCTTACCTTGTGGTTTACCTTACTAGTAGATATCACTGCTGTGTACACATCTTTTCGGATATCATTCCATGCTGCTTCGTGGTGGGCATCACCTACATGGCTGCCTAACTGTTTTTCTAGTTGTTTCTGAAATATACTCTTGGCTTGACTATCATTAAGTAGGTCCCTAAGAGGTTTACTTGCACCATTTTTCCTACGTCCAGTAAGACGGCTTTTAGTCATTTTTCTTATCTTGTACTACTGTATACAGGAAATTTCTTCATTTCACGGAGAACAACAATACGACCATGATTATGTTCTCTAGTACTCAAATATGAAGCTTTTATTGAATGTAATAAGTCCGTAAATTCAATTCGCTTAGTATCTATAACTCGGATGTGTCATACCATTCTGCATTACCAGTTAGATAGTGCTAAAATCGAAACACTGATATATCTAATGACGTAGTTTTTGCATATGTTAAGTATAATGTTTATGCTTCATTCTTAACATCAACTTTGATGTCAGGGAGTGAAGTAATTATACTCAATTTTTCGTTTATTCGGAGTTGTATTGGCAACTAGTAAGTAGTGACTTTTTTGCTTAATAACACTGATGTGAATCATTTTTTATGTATATAAGGTTATCTCTTGGCTGTAAATAGTTATCTTGGCTGATGGCTTTGCTCTGAATCTACAGATAGTTATTTATTCGACAATTTTGTACTATGTTACAATGATGTGATATATATCATTACAAATGTATTCTCTTTGATTACAGATCTACTTCATCCCTGTTTCTAACCAACGAATAATTATCAATTAATTTCATCGTCATCTAAGCTAATCTACATGTCTGTAATTACATGGGACCACGTTGACAATCAGCAAACGTTACTAACAGAAAAACAACTAGAGTCAGTATTTCTGCTGAATTCACTGAATTCAATACACGGAGAAGTAGGGAACAACCTTGTTAATCTAAAATCACTATAGACTACAGTAAGCAGTACTACTAGTCATACCACCTTCAATGCTAATCAGACTGACAAATACGAGTATCAAACTACCCAACATGATGTGTCTATACAATCAGCCTCACATTTCTATTCATGGCTGTGGTCTGTTGAACAAAAACTTAGTGCTGAAATACCTGAAGTACCAAGGTATAAATGAATTAAATAAAAAGTTACATAAAAAGCGAATTTTTGACTTTTTTATCTCGTAAAAAATTGGAATGTTCAAAAGTTTTAAGCATCGTTGAAGAAATTTTGTCTAAATTATCGATTTTGGAAAATAATTACTTAAGCATATCGCAGAGCACAAATGAATTACATGAGTTGTGCGAACATCTATTAAGGCAACAAGTGAGTGTTACAAGCACTACTAATACATATGTCATATTATTTGTAAACAGAATGAAATGATTGAATATGCTAGTTCAATTGAAGAATGTCTAGCCAATTTTGTTCAAGTGGATATGTTACAAGCTGTAAGTTGAGCGTATATCTATTTTTTGAACTAAAGGAACTTGGAGTTTCCAATTTCGTCGTATCTCGTGAGAAGTTGCTGCCAATTCTAAATAAACTTGATTCAAGTTTACTTTATTTCCTAGAACATGTAAGAATGCTCTTTCGAATCATTTGATGAGTTTATTTATTTATTTAGCCAAATTTCAAAGAATCTCCAAACTATTTAATCAAGGTGAAATCCTCGCTTAAAATAGCTCTTGAATACATTAAAAGTAATGTAACTAATGTCATAGAAAGAACCATAAATGAGCTTCTGGAATTGCATGTAAGTTTGATCTAAATTGCGTTCTATACGTTTCGTGGATTTACTTTCTGTAATAATAGTACAATGAATTTCGTTTACTCACAATATGTTTGCACTTCCAAATATGAGTCACACTACTTTGTATACATAGAGACTAATAGTATTATCCGGTCCTCTAAACCCTAGTTAGTCGGGCAGGATTTGTACATGCTGTTCAATAATTGTCAGTTACATCCAGGAGATTGGATCGATGGGCAGAACATTTTAGTGATCAGTTCAACTGGCCTTCAGCCACACTTCGGTTTCCCCACGATCTTTAGTCAACCTGAATAGCAAGTTAATGTAGGTCCTCCGTCCCTTTACGAAGTTGAAACAGCCATAGGAAATCTGAAACGAGGGAGAGCAGCAGGCCCTGACAGGTTTACTCCTGAGATTTTTAAGGATGGTGGTCCAGTATTAGCAATGCGATTAACCGAGGTCTTAGGTAGCATTTGGGAACTGGACGTAATCCCATCTGACTGGTCTCAATCACTGATTGTGCCAGTCTATAAGAAAGGACAAAAGTCCTCTTGTGACAATCACAGAGGAGTCAGTTTGACTAATATAGTGTCTAAAATTTTAGCCTCAATAATACTTCGACGCCTAACCAAAGCTCATGAAGAGCAGATTAGAGAAAACCAGGCCGGTTTTCAACCTGAACGTGGTTGTATAGATCAGATATTCACACTACGTCAGGTTCTAGAACACAGACACACACTCAGACACCCCACAATGATAGTATTTCTCGACCTTAAGGCGGCATTTGACCCTGTTGATCGTGAGGTTCTATGGCAGTGTTTGTCACTGAAAGGAGTACCAAAGAAGTACATTAACCTTATACAGGCTCTCTACTCGAACACAACTGGTAGAGTGAGAGCTTATGGCGAACTGTCATCAAGATTTATTACCTCAAGTGGTGTTCGTCAGGACTGTCCACTCTCTCCATTCTCGTTAAACTTTGCCATTGATGTACTTTTAGAGATGACACTTTCGTCATCTAAATTTTTGCAGGGGTTGAACTTCTACCAGGAGACTCACTAGTTGACTTGGAATATGCCGATGACATAGTTCTATTTGGTGAAGACGCTGACAAAATGCAGTCTTCTGACCACTCTAAGCAACAATGCAAGCATGTTCGGGATGCGATTCTCTCCTTCGAAATGTAAAATGTTACTTCAGGATTGCGTTGCATCGACACCTGAACTAATGATAGGGAGTGAAGTAGTTGAGCATGTCGACCGCTTCACTTATCTTGGAAGTCTCGTCAGCCCTTGTGGTCTGGTGTGTGACGAAGTCTCAGCACGGACACAGAAGGCTCGACTAGCTTTTGCCAACTTGCGTCATTTATAGCGTAGGAGAGATATCCGTCTATCAACCAAAGGACGGGTTTACTGCGCATCAGTTCGTTCCGTCTTACTTTATGGTAGTGAAACATGGCCGTCAAGAGTAGACGATATTTGTAGGTTGCTAGTATTTGATCATAGGTGTCTTCAAAATATTACTCGTATATCCTGGGACCATCGAGTAAGTAACTCAGTTGTTAGGAAATGGGTACTAGGTAAGGATGGCAAATCAATTGATGAAGTAGTGAAACTTCATTAGTTGAGATGGCTGGGACACGTGTTACGTATGCCCAACCACCGACTGCCTCTACGTGTTATGTTTCACGGTGTAGGAGTAGGTTGGAAGAAAGCTAGAGGCAGCCAAACCAAAACATGGCACAAATCCATGAAGTCACTGGCAGGTGGACTGAGTTATGTTGGTAAGTGTAGACTACCTGGTTGGGGACCGCGAGATGATAGCAACCGATGGTTAGAGGCCCTGAATGACATAGCTCAAAATCGTTTGCAATGGCTCAGGTGCAGACACTCTTTGTGTTCTCCCAAATTCTAATCTCCTGAATCCTCCTTGTCTCATTTTTTTTCTCTTTCCGAATTTATTTCACTGGATTATACTCTTTGAATAACATCTTCAAACCCTAGTCTTTCCGATTAATGCTTATACTCTTACCGCCTCTACCGCTATGTATTTGAATCGACAACTGCATCTCCGTACTAATGTGGTATGGCAACTCGAACTGATGTACGTACGTACGAAGTTTTACGTTGTTACAGACTGACTGAGTTGCATGTTGTAACCACCAAATAAATGCCTAATTTAGACTACGCAGTTAAAAGAATTTTGTTAAGTGGAATGAATAGATTTACTTTACTAAGCTTTTACCAGCTCTTTACTGTACAGAGGACAAGCACACTGCAAGTCTTCTGTTTTGACGTGTTGATTCCTATTTCTATAAAAAAAAACTAAAATGTAGAATATTACAAGTAGTTGGAAACAACAACATACTATCTTAGATAGAAGATAAAGAAGTTACTGTTCTCGGGTGAATAAAAAACCCGAAATAAATAAAGATTATAAAGCAATCATGCGGAATTTTAAATATACTTAAATAATAGCTGAATAAAAGAACACTGGTAATTGCCTGATAAGTAGTAATTTACTGAAAACCAATACTTATTTACGAAATTTTATTCGCAGTTATGAGCTATATTGTTCTTTGGGACATCCAGTGATTCTACCTAACCATGTGAACTAAATAAGTGGAGTTACCTTTAAGTTTGCAATTCCGTTGTTAAGATTGTAAACACTAATCTCTAATCCATCACTCCATTAATATTATTTGGTCGATAAGTTAGTGTTAAGGTTGACAAACGTTTGGATAACGGATTAGAAAAATATGTGGAATATACGTTTGAGAGAAGTTGAAAGTATTTTGTCCTAATATTGTCATAGAAGACAGAGGTTATCAACTGCCTTTTTTCTAGTCACCTTTGTTCAATGTCATTCACCACATTGGCTCCAAAAGTTGGAATATAGCTAGAGTCTTTTGTCTATTGATTTTTGTACGGCCACCTAAAAGTCAATTTGACATTCTATGATTTATTGTACCATTTAGAAGAGATTAACTACTTGAATGTAAACTTGTTGGCACCTGCATTGAAATGCGTAAAAGTAATCGTCCACTCTTCGTGAATTTGATGCCTCGAATGTGCAACAGGCAATAAATTCAGTTCAATACAACAGGACTAAACACCTTACTTAGTTTTTGCATCGTGACTAGGCACATTTCGATGTGCTAATTTAACTCCTTGACAGACCCTAGTGTTCTGTTTATATAATGTCATTAATGTTACTCTTAAGTATGGATTATTTTATCACGTTTTTTCCGTTTTCGTCTTGTATCAGTGGATGAGAAATCTACTGCTTTATTTTATGTCGTAGTTTATATTCGTTCGAACACTTCCAACTGACCGTTTCTCACCAACCGTAACTTTAATGTTTAGTGTTTATCACTGCTTTAATAGTTTTCATTGTATGTTTTGCAACTTGAACCGATACATGATTAACATCAAGTCATACACTTATGTACACAGATTTACGGAAATTCAAGTCTTCTTATTTTATTTAACCTCAGTTATTTTGCTTCAAGTGAAAGTGACATTTGGATACTGTGCTTTTAATCCAACTGTAATTCATTTTATGTTCTGACTGAATTTTCCAGTTAACTTTGTAACACACCATTTATTTATATATGTTATAGGATGTTATCAGCCCTGATAACTCATTTATTTTACTTTACGGACGATTTCGTTCACAAGGACCGAAAATACGCTCGTTGATGACACTTTTAGAAGAAAGAATACACGTTACTGATGAGTAGGTTTTATAGATAACATTGTATTTATCAACATTTCTAATAATTGTCCATTTTTATCCCAGTTAAAATTATTTCTCTTTGTTTTTGTTATTACTGTTGAAAAAGCTGTGTTTAACTTTATAAATTACTAGTATCGATAAATCGTTATATTTATGGTATAGATTCATCAGACCAGCATAATAAAGCCTCTGCTGATATGTTGATGACTACTCAGGAGTAGATTTTTACAGCATTTTATTGGTGAGAAACATGCATAAACTATTGTTTGTTGCTCTACAGGTGTGAAACTTGGACAATAAAATGGAAAACAAGAATAAACTCCAAGGATTTGATCTAACGTTTTCTCTTGGCATTACTCGCATATAGTAGAACCTCCGAGTGAGCAATGCTAAAATCAGAAGCCGGGTTCTTTTTTGAGTGCGGAACTTCATTGATGAGACTATGAACTTTCGTCAATTGAGGTGGTTCCGATATTCATTTTAGATCCTCCGTCTACCGCTATGTACAATGCTGTTTGATATTGGAGGAAGTTGTAATAAAGCTAGTGGTCAGTAGATCAAAACATGGAGTCAATTAACTAAGTCATCAACTGCTGTCATACTGTAAAGTGAATTTGTTATCTGAAACCCACGCAGCAATCTTAATCTATGGTTAGCGATGTTAGGTGATATGGCTTAGAATCAGTTGTATTCATTCTACGTACTTTATATGTATCATTACTTTTACTTATTATGAAATTTCTAAATTAATAACAACTACCCGTGTTAGTTAACTGAAAAAATGTAAATTTATGGGTACTAGTTTTCATGCGTTCTTGAAATCCCACCACATTCGAGCATATAAAAAGTCCATATACCATCCGACAAATTAATGCAGATGTGTATTATGTGATAACCTATGAATTATGGCCATTTTACAGATGTTCAAGTTCATAAAAATTATTATCTCTAACTAGGATCTTTTATTTTCACTGTCCTCTGTTAATAACCTTTCGCTTTCAGTTGGTTTTTGCTTACCATTTAATGCTTCACTTATTTACTTCAATCCTAAGGACACTATATATGTTTTGCAAAATGGTTCTATATCTGTACCAGTTTCTCAATATGATGAATCCCAATTAGCCACGGCTGCTTTAAGGGAAGGAGTTATGAATGGATCATCAGCTACAATACCCAGTTATTTCATAAAATATTCACGGTCGGGTATCAAGATGAATTAAACCAGGATGTTTTTGAATTTTATGATAACCGAAGTCCTTGAATTCTGATTTATCAATAAGTCATTAACGCTGATCATTATGTACATTTTTTTAAAACTTTGTAATTTATTTCTTAAGGATAAACTACACTGGTGAGCAAAGACCTAATTGAGTAGGGTTCTAGTGACATACACAACTAACCTTTTCCAATCACTAATGACATGTAGCCGGATTTTAAGGAGTAATTTAATAATTTAATAGATTATTTAGATCTCTTGGTTGCTGGTGGTTAACTCTATGATATTGTAAATTTATGTTCATACAGTAAGTTGTTGATTAGCTAATGTCTGACTGTTAATTATTCCAAATAAGTCATATTAGAGTAAACATTTTCAGGTTTCATTTTTACTTTTTTGGCGTTTAATAAATCCTCACCTGTCGTCTTTGTGTTTTTGCGTCGTGCGATTCATGGTTTCAGGTATAAGTACTAGTGTTTTACAATAAACCATATACAATTTCAGTGATCTGCATTTAACAGTTTGTTAGTGAGATTTTATTTTCTTAATCGGATCACGAAAACTCATATTTTATCATAAAATAATTTTAACTTTGGTTACCCGACGGAAACACTTGACTAGAATGTATCGATCGTTACTAGAGTGTCAAGACCAGTGATCTTTCATAGAGTTCTTCTAAACGTTTATTCAGATTGGTATTTTTTTGTTAAGACTAGTTGAATAAATTGTGGTAGTATTAAAATTATAAAATTATTTGGTGGTTTACCGTCAGTTGTACCAATTAGTTTGAAATTACCATTTCAGGTATGCTCAGGTAATTCAAGAGTGTCATAAATTTTACTTACATCATCGAGAAGAGTTATTGACACCTGTTGCACAAAATGGAGTTTCAGATCTACTTCAAAAATATACTGGTGATCATTGTACACTACTTCGCACTGCTGGAACATTCATATTACATATGTGTGAAGATGAAATGCGTTTGTTTAATCAATTCTTTTCATCAAACTTTTCACAATCAATTAAGTAAGCTTTATATACCTATGTTTTTATCATCTGAATTTCATGAATTAATTTGGTTCTATCTTGGATAATTAGTGGTAAAGATTTTCGAAATTATAAAATATTTTCACATAGATTAAAACTTGATTAATAGGTGGTGATAACGTATGTAAACGTCTTGGGTTTTAGGATGTAAACAATCGTTAATTTTTGGTATCAATAACGAATACTTGTGTTCCCAATAGTTTAGCATATCAAGACAAAATATCGCTTTTTAACATCATCGACTGAAAATAAAAATCTATAAAAAGGGCTTTTGGTATGTTAATCCTCGTCGTGCAGTATTACTTCTATATTAGCAAAACCACTTTTCTCTTTCTTAATGTCGACACCTCTCGATAGACAAATGTAAACATTTGTTAATTCAGTCCTGTGGAAGAGTTATAATTAACGTGACATCTAATGAAATAGTTATTGAATTACTAAAGGTCTCGCCTAATTTATTGATGATTTCGTTTATTCATTTAGTTCTGTAAACAAAGTTCATTAATAAAAAAACTATATATATAGAATTAGATCTTTTGTCCATAGGTTTTGATGTCGATGTCAAAAACAGATGAAGTTTAAGCTTTTTTGACGTATTCTTCTTTATCCATGATTACTGTGGTGCGTCCTTTGACATAGGACAGATGAAGTTTCAATGAGGCCCAAAAATCTACCAGTACGATTAGACTTTGGATGATTGTATTGATGTATTTACAATAGTTAATCTATGTCAGTCTTAGAAACTCAATTAATTGAAAGTATATAGCTCATACACCATGACTTAACCATTCTTCTATGCTAAACAATGTTTATCATTGGACAATTTTGATTGTTAGATATCAACAGCTATTAATGACATCATACTTAGTTAGATATAAGTATTGCGTTCTGTAATATTGGAAAGTGGTGAGATGTGCTTAATTTTATACACTAATAACAATTATACTGAATTTAGTTCCCACTTTTTACCAACATAATCTTACATTTTATTTTATTTTCTCTCAAAAAATTTTAATTCCTAGTCAAATGTTGTCTAAATTATGTCGATGTTTGTATGATGCTGTTAGACCTTTAATAATTCATATCAATCACGTTGAAATATTATCTGAACTTTGTGATATATTGAAAGATGAATTACTTCAACAAGATGATCCTAAAAAGACAACTAATTGTAAGCATATTTAAAATAATTAAGACATTTCTTGATATCATTCTATATTTTTATACTTAACGTTGTAGTCTATTGCCTTAAATTATGTGTTCATCATGATATAACTAGTTTTCAATGTCCTAAGTTTGACACCTCCATATTGACGTGATATTTTAATATTTTCACTTCGATTAACCTGAATCCTTTTATAATAAATACATATGAACGTTCCAGTGAAGAAAACGTTTTCCCAATGATATCATTTTCCAGAGCTGTACAGTCGTATTTATGGTTATTTTTTACATTTAATGGCCTGTAATGAAAATGGATAGTCATTACGTCATTAACAGACGTACTGAAAGTTAATCACAATTTCAAGTTACGTAGTAAGTATGAAATACCATATAGAAACAAGGCATGAAAGATTATTTACTTAACAGTTGTAAGGAAGATTGAAATATTGGACGAACAAGTGTCAAAGTAAGATACAGGACAGATATATGGAAAATAATTGTCCACTTGAAATATATATTAAGACGAAGAAACTAAACTAAACAGTTCTCAAGAAATAATTGACAAAATACGAAGGTATTAGGACCATGATGAACTAAGGCGATGAATACACTGCTTCATCACACAGAGATCAGGCTTAAATTGATGAATCTCCGAAGCATCCATCATGTACAAGTTTCTTATCCGGTCTTCCTTTAAATCAGTTCGTCTTACTTTGTGAATAATTTCTAATGAATATTCAGGTAGAAATAAAGTGCTAGAATTGACTAGATGTTCAGCAGTTAAGCTATTGACTCACCTTTCGATAACTGTGATGGATACTGTTGGAAAGATCCCGCTTTGTGTGGTCAACATAGTAAGCTGCACAAGAGAAAGTGAACTGGTAGATGTACACTGAAGTAGTTAAAAGTGATAGTCTACCTTTGAAACACCCTCGTTTTAGGCATCTGCTGAAAAACACTATTCTAACTTCAGTTGGATATTAATCCTTTATTTTTATTATTGACCATTATATTTTAAAATTCGCTATAAATACGATTGTACAAGTCTAGAAAATAATATTGTCGAAAAGAAAATTTTCTTCATTGCAACATCTTCATTTCGCTTAATAACTTAGTGGACGAAATCGCGTGTGAAGCAACGTTTTTCTACACTAATTCATGAGAAGTAATAGTAATTACTCAAAATTCATATTTATAACGGATTCACCTAACTATTGGATATTATTTTTCAAAGAATAAAATTTATCCACTAGCTGGTATGCTTTTATCTAAAGTCTTTTTCAATCTTTTAACACTAAAATCGTAATCTTTATGAGTATAACAATGTCGTTTCAGAGTCTGTGGTAATATTCTAACCCAAAAACAAAGTTACCTTTAAAAATCCCATCACCAAAAAAATTTACCCAAAGTTGAAAGACTATTGTAACAAATAAAAAAAACAGTGAAAACTTACATAGCTGCAATGGTGACGTGGTCCGAGACCGTCGAAAATTTAATCGACAAAGCGCTTCTTCAAAATAACTGAATTCAAATAAAACTACAATAAGTACCATGAGTCAGAAAATATTACGCTGTTGTGTTAAACATTAACTACAGCAGGTAATGGGAAATCAATGTAGTATCCAGGACAATCATAATATCGCATACATTTGAATTAAAGCAGAATAGGAAAGTAAAACTTTATTACAGACGGAAAGGCTAACTGAAATATATAAATAATCATATGAACTGATAGGATCATTGATCTGTTACTTGAAATTAATACGAACCATCAATTTGTACAATGGAATATTGCTGAGACTACTTTCGATTGACAAGTAGTATAGTTTAACACATGGAAATCAAAATGCATTGGAGCTTGAAAAGATATTGTCAGATTCCACGTTAACTATGGTTTAAACAATAGTAATCCAATCTCTGAAGGTAGAAAAGTGATCTAATGTAAGGTGTTGGCATTTTGAAAATCAAATATATTCGTGTATGACTACTTTTGTAACTTTATGCTTAGTGCTACTTAACATCTGTTAACGTCTAACAGTTTAGTTATTTTAACCTACAGTAATATTTCCATACTGTTCATCTTATGTATATAGATGGAAATTTTTAGTAATTCTTTCGTCATAACCGAGTACATAAGCCTTCACTGGAAAAAAATGATTTAAAGTTAATCAAATCTTGTTGGCAACAAATTCGTTATCAATTACATTCAAATGATCTTATAGTTATGCTTTTTATTTGTTATGGATCAAATATATTTATTCATTTCGTACTTTTAACTTAAAGCACCAGATATGATGGCATTTACTGACCTCTGTGGAATGTTGTTGGCTGATATTCAAGAAAGATTAATATTTCGTGCATATATATATATTAAATCACAAATTTTTGGTTTTGTTCCAAGTCCTGGAGATCTTTCTTACCCTGAAAAATTGGAAATGATGAACGTAAGGAAACTATATCTGATTATATATATATATATATATATATATATATATATATATATATATATATATATATATATATATATATATAATCCAGCTGATGTTTTATATAGTCTTTTTTAAGTGTTTTCAAACGTTCAACGAGTCATTTAAACTGAGTATACTTAGGACATAAATAAAGTCATTGATAAATTTGCTATAACATTGTATGTTTGAAGGTAGTTGATGGAAACCCTCAAAACCTTATTTTTATGCTCTTTAGGCTCGCCAGTAACGTATATGTGTTTCTTGTCTTAGATAGTTTTATTTAATGTAGAATACTAAATTTTATCTCATTTATCAGTGCTTCGAAAAGAGATCTATGCTAAAAATCACTTTCTTCCATCTCAGCTTATTTATATCTGCCAAATATAAACCACGGTAACTAAGTAAATCATAGACATAATTTGTATTTTTCCACTAAAGTATACTGGATGATCAAAATTACATATCTGATGGTAATACGTTTTATTATACCTTATAATATCACTTAGGAGTTAAAATCCATTCATTTAAACTCTCCACATTTATTATCGTTCAGTTAGGTACTCATTAACATTTAATTAATCTCACTAATGATCTGTCTGAATATATGTCTATAACTTGACTGGATCGTATAACACCATTTTTCTTTCTTTGAGTTGATTTGTATTATTATTCTTTCTTATTTATCCATTGAGGTATTGTCCCATCTACTTGTTACATACGTCATTTGTCCATTGGATTCGTATATTTAGCTGATCTAAAACTAATGCTCAAATAATCGTAACAGTGATTCTGTGGAATAACTTTATAGCTCTATCCATTCCTATCTATTGTAATATTTAGTAATTATTATCCATTGTCAAGCATCCTATTTCCATTTTTTTATTTATCGGATTTGTAGGACATAGCAAAAAGTATCTCGATGCCTATTGATTCAAACAATTCACCGGATAAAGAAAAGGAGCATGAAAACTCTGAGGAAATTGTCGCAGAAAGTGATTCTTCCGAGTCCAATTTACAGAATAAATCTACTACTTCTGATTTGGCAATTCAACCTGGACCTAATATGTCTTTAGCTCCAGCAGATTTACATGGTATGTGGTATCCAACAGTACGTCGTACTTTGGTATGTCTCTCAAAACTCAATCGTTGCCTAGATGTAAGTTTATACTTTTTCTCAAGCAACTACTCGAAATATATTATGGAAATAGAAACCAATATATTTATCATATAAAAATTAACAATGCCTGTCGATACGCATTAGAATGTAAGTCCACTGGATGAATTCATCAGGGCAACTGATATCATTGATTGGAGGTGCAAATTTCAATGATCTAAGGCTGGTTCGGGAAGTTGATGTAGCGGTTTAGAGTTTAAATTTAATCAATTATTCAGTCATAAACAACGTGTAACCCGATATATTTATTCATCGGTTAGTTTTGCCACACCACATTAGAAAAGCGAAATAAAATTATCAATATAAATCCCATAGTAGTAGGAGTAGTAACAGTATCAGTAATAGTTGAAAAGGAAAGAAAAAAGGTATAAGGATATTTTGGAACTTTGGTTCTAAATTGAAACAAAGAGTAAATGCACCTGCACTGTTGCAAATGGTTCTGAACCATGTCACATAAAGTCTCTAACCAATGGCTGTGATAATCATTTCCCCGACCCTATTAATATGGCTCAGTCTAGTTTGTAATGACTTCAAGAACTAGCGCCTGACAGCTAAGCTTAACTATTCAGCGCTTAAATTCATTGTCCAGACCATGATTTTTACGCGTTTGAGAGCCTAATATTCTGAAAGCAAACTCAAAACTATATATGTACTGAATGCTACTTGTGCTGCTAGATATAAGCATTACGTAGCAGCGATCGGAAGTAGTATGCCTGCCAGCAGAAGATTGAAGAGAAGAGAACAGAAAAGGAAATAGAGCGCAATTAAAATAACAGAGTTGGAAGAATGTATCAACTGATGAAAGATTTCCAAATAATGTATCTTATGTGTTTTCGTACTTTATAAAGGCACTTTGTCATTTTTCGTTAAACTCAATGTATCAAGAAATCCTTAAAACATTTTTGTTTCTATAATTATGACAATGATATGTCAGGTTGTCATAGAACACTCAAATTTTAAACAATCTAGACCAATGGATTACCGAACTTTGTCTCCATTTTAGTTATCTCTCAGTTTTTCTATGTATGGCAATTTTGATATTACCAGGTAGTGAGGTTCAAGCCCAAAACCTACTGCTTGATAACCGAATAATTTAATCACTAAGGCATTTTCTCACTGTTTGCTTTTGTGTTGTCGTGTTCAATCATGTATACTTTCATACACACATGTATGTTGTCTTATTTATTGTGGCATACACATATTCACTTTCAGGCTGATTCGTTTCGTGGTTTAGCCCAAGAATGTGTATCCATGTGCGTTCAGTCATTAGTTAAAGCAAGTGATTCAATTAGTCTCCGTCGGACAACCATTGATGGTCAATTATTTCTTATCAAACATTTGTTAATACTTCGTGAACAAATGTTACCATTTGGCATTGAATTTTTAGTTAAAGAAACTAGCCTAGATTTTTCTCCATATAAAAGTAAGCTATCCTGTGTAATTATATTTTATGTATTTTGTTTTTACGTTGTATTATACTTTATCGCGATTATTGTGTTCTACTCTTAGGATGATGAACCAATTTTTTTTTTAATTGCGAGCCAATATTTTGAACAGATTGCTTAAAATCCCGTCTCGTACATATACCAGAATCTATAGGAATCCGAATCTATAACCATAGTATATGCGTTCAGATGAAATTCGTGACACCTCTGTTCTCCCCAGGCCGTATATGACTTAATAAACAACTTTATTAATGTTTTCACATCCCTTATTCGTTTGGCATTTTCCAAATTTCTCCGTTCATGTTCTTCACTCCCGAACTATTTACACACTTATTAGGTAATTTTAATAATATTTTTTGATTATTATTCTAAGAATATTTGTCTAATTTTGACTTACTTCCTATGCTGAACTATTAACTATTACACTCGGTATTGTTTGTTTGTATCTTCCCATCGTTGTTTAGGACTGAAATTGATCAGTCTCGTATCGGTATATGTGCGTCCTATGCGGACTGCCTCGATACTGCCACAATTTTTATAAGCGAAGATGGATGGTGGCTAACAGTGGAATCCAGAACTCTTGTTCCGTCCTATTTGAGACTCGTCATCTGGATTTACCTGCATCCTAGAGTTGATCTTCACTCCGGTACTCAAACCCAGTACCATCCGATTCAAACGCCTTTGTGTTATCCACTTAACTACTGAGCCCTGATAGCCACCTGCTTGTGCAATGGAGTGAAGTTTAAATTCACTTGATATTGTTTGCCTGTATCTTTCGATTGATGTTTAGGACTCCTAGCCACCATCCATCGTTGCTTATAAAGCTTATTGATTAGTACTTTTATTTTTTTATATTCTTATCAGTTCTAGTACACCCGTCCTCCTACCATCATTTTGCACTTTTTACCTATCGTGTGTGATCGTTGACTCATAAATTACATTGATTGGTTTAATATTATCATATAAATATTCATGTAATTCAGAGTAAGACCTGATGACAATGTTGTTCGTTTATATGTGTTGTTCCAATCTCAATTTAGTTAAACATAGCAATTCATCATCTGACAATATGATTGAATGTTTCCTAATATTATTTAGTGATCCGTAGGCCATTAGTGGGTGATATAGCTCGGAAGCAGTTTCAATGTTGCCGATCCACGTATGCATAAACTTTTGTCTGTCGTTAATTTATGTTGTCATGATGGACGTTGGTTATCTCAATCAGCGGTAGCCGGTATTTGAAGAAGAATCTAGAATCTTCTTATGTAAAAGTTAAAAATATACTAACTTTTTTGTGTTGCGATTCCTACTGTTGGTCCTTCTCGACTCCGTGGCTGGGGTCCGAGAGATGGTGCAACACAGTGGCTAGAGACATTATCAGATATGGCTCAGAATAGAAGCCAGTAGTGATTCTGCTGTAACCTCCTTTTACTTTCTTCATAAAAAGTGGTTATATCTTCCTTAACTGAAAGATTTCTTCTGGTTGTACCTTTCCGTTTCCCCCATTATTATTATTATTATTATTATTATTATTATTATTATTATTATTATTATTATTATTATTATTATTATTATTATTATTATTATTACACTGCCTTACACTAATCCGTGGTCGTTATTGTTCTCCTTTTTTCTTTTACGCTCCTTATCTTCTTTTTTTCTCTTCTCATTCTCATTGTTTTATGTGGCGCATATGTATTTGGTGCCCCCTTGTACCAATATTTATGTGTACAAATGAATAATAAATAATAATAAACTTCCATCTAACCTTGTTTATTTGGAATATAATTACATTACTGTTCAACCATGTTCTAATTTGGGGACTTGTTGAGTGAAGTAGTTTTCAAGAATACTAAGCAATAAGAGTAGTTGGGTCGTAATTAGAGAATCTATAATAGTCGATAAAGTTGCAATGTAGCCATTAAATTAAGTGAATCTACGTCCCATCCACTTTGCCTTAATATCACTTGGTTCGAAGTAGTCGAGAGGATATACTGGACACATGTTTCGTGCTTGTTGACACTTGTCAGTAAGATATTTCTGGAAATCTAGAGCAATCTAATGCTTCTTGTTGGAATTGAGAGAGATCTTACTCATGTAAAATTGTATATCTATCAAATAATCCAACGAATCGTATAATTTATTTAAGTTTATATATATTTTTGTTGTATATTGTTTTACAGATGTAGCACGTAGTATTTGGGAGCAAAAAGGAACTGGGTTATTCTCATTAAATAAAGAAAATGCATTATTACGATTTCTATTAGAAACTCCAAACGCTATTGATATTGAATTGGATTCTAGACGTCAGTTAGATAGTCAATTAAAATATACTTGTGAACTACTTATTGAACAACAAGTTTTACAATTAACCGGCGAAATGTCAAATTTTCTTAAGCGGGTCTGTAATATTAGATTATTATTATTATTATTACTAATTTTGTATTACTGTGACGTCACGTTAATTTTTTTTCAATTTCGGGAAAAACACCTCACATACACATCAGTAATTTCATACAACTTGATCTTTTGATAAATTCAAAGCACGAATAATAAAATTTGCAGAATAAAATGAATCCATTCCATTTCACTGCTTCTCATCAGATAAAAACAGTTTAAGGTTACAAGAATTAGAATTAAAGGGTTAGTATACTTTGATTAGTGAAATTGATACCTGGTTCTTTGAAATAGATCCGAAATCGTGATAAATATATAAAACAATGCAATATACAGTATTCAACAACGATGTCATCCAACTTGAAATGGTTTGAATTATCCCATTGTTGATGATATTTTTGATTGAAATTCAATCAGTCTTGCTTGGCATATCTGCATCCTGTCCAGATTACTTAAATAGACCTATTACGACACAAGTTGATATAAATTAGATGGAATATAGCTAGAAGTGGAATCCTGGACGCACGTTTTGTCCTGGAATATAGGCACATTCAACCGACTATTCCCAAATAGGACGAAACACTTGTCATGGATAACACTGATGAGTATTTATATGTCGCAAAAAAAGATAACTAATCAAGTAATAAAGTAGGCATAGTTACGAAAAATAACAATAGAATGTAATCAGGGATTATATAGTCATAATAGAAATAATAGGCAATAACATAATTGATTAGCATAGTAAAAGTCAAGGTTAAGTTAATTTAGTAGCATCAATAAGATTGTGTAATAAGTAAAATTATTTGATTACAGTTCTCTGTATCATGATAACAAGAGGTTTATCATAATTTCTTTCTGTACGTTGAGGTTAGATTTCGAAATCTTTCATGAAGATTACATATACGTATACATGTAAATTCAGAAACTCAACTGAAAGCGATGTTACATAGTTTACTTTTGAATGGTTTAGTGAGGATTTAGTTTTGTGTATTGAAATCAATTAAGCCTTAGAAAAGCTCTGTTTTATAGCTGCATCAATTTCGGCTGGAACCTCACCCCCCCCTAATGCAAGACGGACAAATATAGGCTATTTGGTAACTATAATTGTTTACAATCGTTAAGCATATAATTTCCTATATTTCATAACAAATTTCCGAAGGTATATATTTTCTATTAAACTTTTTAAAATGCTTATCGTATTCATGTTTTATTGCAAACTTTATGTTTTCATAAGGATTGTTGAAATTACAGACCATATTATCACAGCTAATAAAAATATTATCGACATACCTGGAATTGGGTTCTGACCCAACAACCAGTTATACAAACAAACCTATGAAACGGTTATAGGATAATCACTATGAACTGTCTTGACCGAGTTCTGTTTAATCAAGATTTTTCTATTGTTATATGTTGTAATGTATGGATAAGTGATGTAACTTCTCTTTTTTGAAGAACCCCAGAAATATGTTTTTCAGTGTATTTGCTTGAAATATATCAAATAAATGACTAAATAGTTTAAAAATTATCCAGCGCATTATGCTATTTCATGGTTTCGATTGACTCCTACTAAACAAATGGTCTAATAGATGAATAACTTAAATCGAGAGATAGGATTTAACTTAAACTTAAACCTATATATTGTGACTTATGTCACTGCTACTATCCACCGACTGACTTGTCTGCGCTCTAGTTGGTTCAAACATGCTGTAGTTACTTTTTTTATTGGGTCACCAAATTCTGTAAAATCATTTCCTCATCTCATAGAACATTCTGTGAATAATTTCCGAATTTTTTCTATGACAATTTTTAGGCTCATTCAATTCTAGCCGCTCCAGGTGCACGTCTTGCTGACCAACCGTTCGCAAATCCATCATACATAAAGGAAATAGTTTCGAATGCGCACCGATCACTCTGTATAGCACTTGGTCGTAGTTCTAGTTCAAATCGTCCTGATACAGTAAAACACCATACTGTGCCAAATTTACGAAACTGTCTACATATTTATCTAGCTAATCCAGATACAGAAAATATCTTATTACGTCGTATTCAGTCAGGTATTATATCACAATGGAGATCTATGTATCAATTGGTAACTGATCATTATAATGATGAAGATCGTATAATAATCGGTTGTCCAACAGAAAGTCAAGTAAATCATTCTTTTATTTAAATTTCTAGCGAACTAACATGCCAGTTGTATAGGAAAAATAGCATTATTATTGAATCGATCTACATATTTGTACTGTTTAGCTGAATTTTATGTGAGTTAGACTTTCTCAATATACCATCTAAATGTTCTGTTCTAATATAACGTCCTCCTTTCGAAACTCAGTAACCTGACTCAAAGTCTACATTAAACTGAAAGTTCCTAGTCACAGTAGCTTGTCTATCCATCACAAATCTAGGTAAAAATCCATTAGAATGAGGGTTAGTACGATGTGATTTGGATACTGAAAATAAAGCCTCAACATTGTAACCTAGCGGTTCAAAGTTGGATCTTCTAAAAATTAAGCCACTATTTAACTTTATTTCATTTTGTTTATTTGAATAAACTGAAAAGTTAACAGATGTGGGCTAGTTTACATTCTTGTGAACAGATGAAGCTTAATGATTGTTGAATAATATCTAGATCGGTAATTTGATTTTTTAGAAAACCTACTGAAAACAGTGGCATTACTCGCAGCTATTTACAATTATGTTTTTTCTGTGAACACGAAGGTACTTAAATTGTCAATACCCTTAACTGTGCAGTTTATAATTCTTAGCGAGTGCACTAAAAAAGTTAAGGATTAATTGTACACTTCAATGTAACGTTTTGTCATCTTGTGCAACCTTCACTACACACAACACACTTATGCACTTTTAGTAATGATAACATGAAATACTACTTATTTTCAGCATAGAGTTGTGGAGATTGTTGAGTTTTAATTGAGATCATGAACCTCCTCAGCAGGTTGAAACGGTCGTCTAGTGATTCCATGTTTTTAATGGTGGTCTAATATTAATTAATTCATAATCTCAACTACTATTTGTTTGTGTTCATGAATAAAAAATACCCTCTTAATGTAATGAATCACATTATTATCGTCTTAAAGGAATGTAGTTATCCAATTTACCGCATATTGATAATCCTATTTATTTATTAAACTCAATTACTTTCGTAGTTTTAATTAATTATTGATGTAATTTCATATACAAGTCTCTTGAAGTCACTTACTAGTGAGCAGATGATTATTATCAGAAGGGGTTTGTGGAGATTTTAGAAATTTCACAAGTTGAAATCATGAGTCATTTGAAGCTAGACCACCATGTAAAACCTGGACGCACTGGACGGCCGTTTCGTCCTAGTATTGGACTCTTCAGCAGTGCGCATCTACGATCCCGCACCCAGCGAAATTTGAACCCAGCACCTATCAGTCTCACGCCAGGCGCTTATATATAGACGTATGACAAGGTCTTCCGTTTATTTAGATTTCAAACGTTACTGAGTTTAATGTAATTAATAACACATCTGTGAATGAGATTTAGCTATTCAATCTTCGTTCGTTTGTAATTGTAGTGTTATCAAAGATGTTGTAGACAGACAGCATCTGACTAAGCGCTTGGCGCGAGACTGATAGGTCCTGGGTTCGAATCTTTCGGGGTGCGGGATCGTGGATGCGCACTGCTGAGGAGTCCCATACTAGGACGAAACGGCCGTCCAGTGCGTCCAGGTTTTACATTGTGGTCTAGCTTCAATTGACTCATGATTTCAACTTGTGAAATTTCTAAAATCTCCACAAACCCCTTCTGATAATTATTTTTATGACGAGCTGCATTATTACCTTTTATTCATCAGATCAAATTAGATTGTGCAGGTTCTCAATGTACCATTTAATGATTCACTTTCAAATGTTTTAACTACTGAATAGAATCATATATATATATATATATATATATATATATATATATATATATATATATATATATTTAAAAATATGAAAAAAGGGTAATAATTTTCTTTCAACAATTCTCTTATTCTCTTTTATAGATTCGACTTATATTTCAAGATATTTGGAATCGTCCAGTTCTTTCATCATAAATTAACTTTTTTTTTCATGTATGTATACAGTTTAATTTTTTTTTAAATTTCACTTGGTAGTTGATTATTTTTCTTTTATAAAAAATGTAAAATAAATAAAAAAAATTTATAATTCAATCATTTTATTTCTGAACGATAACAATTATATTAAAAATACATGTCGATAGAAATAAGAATAATTTTATGTTATAGAGTGATGTGAATAGAATAAATCAATTACTATTATTACTGATATTGATTTGAGAATGGAAAATGCTGGTCAGCAGCCTATGCTCCATTGGGAGTAACAGGTGTACGTAAGTGATTTGAAAAAGATGTGATGGTATCTATGATCACATTTTTCTGTTTGTTTTGCTCTCTCTCTCTCTCTGCCTCACTTGCTCACTATTTTTCAAAATAAATTTCATCAGAACCATTATCAATAGACTGAAGTTGATCTTCTATCATATATTGTCATTATAATGAGTTTATATGTAGATAAAATAAAAATAGATTACTCGTCAACGTTTATGATAATTAGGTAATTTACTTAAAGAATAATTTTTTCTTTAATTGATTAATGAAACACAATATATAATATTGACTATTGTTGAAAGTAAAAAGGTAAAAAAAACAAACAATTTCTTAACTTTTAATTTTAAGACAAAAGTTACTTTTTATGTCAATGAAATAAATAAAATATGTATTTGTTAACATTATGATTCGTTAGTTGTATCCATTTGTCTTCTACTATCATTATACATAATAGTAGTAATAGTATTACCCATTTTAATATTGAAACATTTTTTTTAAAGAATGAAATAGTGAATTTTGTATAAAATAATAAAGATATTGTCTAACTGAATAATATAAAGTCATATTGAAAAATAAACTTTTTGTTTTATCAAGAAAACAATAGAACTATTAAAATTGTTCATTAAATTTATGTCACTTTGTCATCTATCTACATTAGAACAATATAAACAACAATGATAAACATCTAGATTTGGTTGGGTTTTTTTTTAAAGAATTTCCATTATTTTCTTCAATCAATCTGTTTGTTTGTTTTACAGAAAGAGAAATAAATAATAATTAAATTATTTATTGATGATTAAAAATATATTTTTGATTAAAATAATCAATTTTATATATTTATAACTTTCTGATTAGTATAATTTAAAGTGTCAAAAGGAAGCATTTGTCTTGCAACTTTCTATCATAAGTTTTCATCTTTATTCATTAAAAATACTCCATCAGCTATTTTATCATATTAAATATTCAGAAAAATTCAAGTTACTTATGCTATATCTAACCATAGATTTATTCATTTATCACAAAGAAGTCCTTATTTCTATTAACCTATTCTACAAACTGGTTGACGTGCTGAAAAGATATCTCATACTATTGTGAAGATCACTTGTTATTAGCTATAAATCATTTATCTTCCTATTTTCCCCCGTTAAACTTCGCTTAACGCTTATTTTTTCTAGGTATTCTTGTGGATCCTACTCTTTCTTGGTTGAATCTTTTTGTTATCTAATTGATATATATGATTTTCTTGGATAAAGGATTTCAGAAAATAAGGTATACTACGAACTTTGAACAGAAGTTATGAAACCGTTGTATTATCTTGGCTCGATCAACTAGTGAACTGTTGGTATAAGTCAGGATTGCATCTACAATTTTCTTTATTATAAAAACTATCAGTTACTTGTTAAAAATGGCTTGCTGATTTAGAAAACCACAACATAGGGTTATCTAAATGCTACTCGTGTAAATATTTATAACAAATAATTTATGGTTGATAGCAAAGATTATATTCAACAAAAGTATATTTTTAAAGTTCAGACCCAATTATTCAATTACTTTGTCACAGATTAACACATGTAACAAAAAGTTGTCCCCAACGTATCATAGGTTAGCGGCAAATGATAATTAAATAGAAAACACGTATACCTACACAAATAAAACATTTATGTATAACAAGTTATAGATGGTTTATTTTTTTATAAAATAATGGTACTTTAACAAGGTCAGGATTCGTAAAAGTATTTTACGATTCATTAAAATGCTTTTATCATTGATAAATTACCCACCGTAATAAAGCTATATATGAGTGGAAAGGATAAAAGATTTCACAAACTTGAAGCGGTCAATAAACCAGTTCCTCAAAAAGTTATTAGCGGAAACAGTGTTATTTAAAAAAGTTGAGACTGAAAAGATGTGCTTGAAATAATTGTAACTGTTTGCACACAAACTGAACAGAAAGGGCTAACTCCAGGAAAGATTTTATATTCTACTCATGAAGAAAATGACCCCCACACAAGAAGTTACACTGATGCTGTACAAAGTGTCACAGAAAGCACTTATAAGATGGAAAACGGACAGTTCTGAATAATCAAAATATCCTTCAAAACAAAGAAGGAAAGGATTATAATGAATTTCATCCTTGCTCTATACACCCACCAGTGATGGCAACGAAGATTATAAAGACTCGCCTATGAGAGTCTAGTTTTGTTTTCTATCTTCCTGCTTGTCGCTGAATGGATTACGAAGACCACCACATCCCAGGAGAAACATTAAGTATTGGAATTAGCGGGTAAACAACCTCTTCACATAACAATTAATCAGGTCGAAAAGTCAGTTAACCAGTAGCCTCCGCATCAGTGGGCCTTAATACACACAAGAGAAAGATCAAGATCCCCAAATCCAACTTGTTAAGCGCAAGCCATATTAAAATTGGTAACTGCTCTGGAAGAGGTGGAAGTCTTAGGTTACTTAGAAAGTATCACTGACAACCAACGAATATCTAATGCAAATATAACGGCACGAATTGGCAAAGCAAATGCAGCATTCCTACAATTGAACATCTGGAACTAAAAAATTGTCACTCGAGAGCAAGGTCAGAATTTTTAGCACTTATGTTAAAACAACTCTAATTTAAAAAGATGAAATTTCCAGAACTACCATCACCAGAAGTGCACAATTTTTATAAACAGCTGTCTGCACGTGATACACTACAAGTATTAGCTAAGCATCATCAACAAAAACCTGTGGCAAAGAAAAATCTCTCTTCCAGTTGATAAAATTAGGGATAGATTCTGTAGGTGGATAGGACACGCATTACGAAAATCGTCAAACTGAATCACAAGGCAAGTCCTAACTTAGGATAACTAAGCAAAAAGAATCAGAACACCAAATGCATGGTGCTGGGGATGGGAGACAAACATCAAGAGCATAAATAGTACTTGGGAACAGACGGAAAGGAAAGAGAAGCTTGGAGATACCTGATCGTTGGCTTGTGCTGCAAGATCGGTTGTAGGTTTAACTAAGTAGTATTTCACCGATCTATTTCAGTAGACCCCATACGTACAAATTAAACGCTAAGATAAATAGCCTTTTTTATATCCTGATGAATTTTACGAATACGTTTTTAGGGTTACGATAAATGCGCCGAATTTACCTTAAAAATTTTAATAAATGACTTCCTGTCGTAATGATTTTTAAGATATTTTATTTGTGATTCGACTAAGGATCCATTTGAGAGTCTTCGTAAAATATCTTAGAAGCTATTACTTTTCATTCAAAAGTTAGTAATATATCTCTGAATCATTATTTTTACTAACTTTCATCGCTCGATTTTAAGTTATCTATGTTTAAGTGATCAGTAATGCTACATAATAACGTAGTTTTTAATATCCGAGTTTAAAACCACGGCAAACACCATTTGAGAATAAACATATCTTTCGTCCTATTCTATCATTATTATGATCCATTAATTGTCTAACTGTCCTGTTAATAAATTATTAGTCTGCTCAAAATAGTAAACTTCGTTCTGACGCAGAGAGAAAACCAAATAATATACAAAAGTGAAACAAATAAATAGTGTAGAAAATACTGGTGAACATATGCTTACTATTACAATTGATTATAAGCTATATCATATCGTCTCATTGACCTAAGCCATTGAAGTTAAAACTATGACCGATGACTTGGTATAGCTAATGATTATGCGTTATAATATGTACTTCTACTGTGGTTAAACAATATACTGTTTTCAGTATCATCTCATAATCATGAATGATCTATTCTGTCGACCTTTTTGAATGATGTTATCCATGCCACAATTAACAACTGACCCTCAAATGTTAGACAGATCCTAAAGACATGATACCTTATCTGTGTGGAATTGTCCTCTGTTATCAACCTTCTGTTTATTTTTCACGCCAATAAAATGATTGTAAACTGAATTCCTACGTAGTATAACAAACGATTGTTTAATGCAATGAAATATCACGTATGTCACAAACGATATAAATTAACAGAGATATCTACTCCGGCACTTTATTGTGATTATACTTTCAGAAATATATATGACTCCAAATAAAACATTTTAATTCAACCTACCTTTTATGTGCATGAAAATCAATATTTTCTTCAAAATTTCCATATTTATTCCATACACGATTGTGCTCAAACGATGGTAAAAGTTCTGCATTTGATTCATAACCCATCAAACATAAGTCATTATTTCTATTTATTAGATTCGCTTTAACTGATGGATCATGATGAAATAATGAAAACGATTGCGATGGGCTTGATGAAGCACTTGTTGAAAATGATGTTTTGTATTTTAATGCTATCTCTTCTCTATCTAGTTTATTGTCTTCTTTGTCACCAAGTATTTTTCCTCTGAATTAATTTATTACAATGAAATATACATGTAACATACGCTTTATGTTTTTTTGTTCATTGTAAGTAATAATAAGATGAGAATGTGGAAGACTAACGACCTTAGATTTTTTAGTTTGAAGTTATGATTTTCATTGTTGTTTCACACTATTTGGTGAAGCAACGAAAGCCATGGTGTGCTAGAGATTGTGCTTGCCGAATCCAATTCAAGTATTGCAGTGTGTGTTTTTAATCAATCGAATTATAATTCACTAACTAATTCGAAATATCCCATAATTATCATTAGCGATATCTATTTCACTATTGATTTAGCCAAATTGCACTGGCGTGGGTTTCTAGTGATTATTTTCAAGACAAGGCAAGACTATTATTTGATGATACATAGCTTTCCGTCTGACTTTCTGTGAAGGGAAGAAACTTTTCAGAAGTGAAGTTCCTGTGTTACACTTATACATATGAAAGAGTAATCGTGGTATGCAAAAAAGGACAGTAAAACACATAGTCAAATAAGTACGATCTCATATAGAAATTCCGCTAATCTGACAAGAGTATGTGGTTAAAATCCATCTCCGTCCATTGCTAAATTAAATATAGAAACTTTTCACAAAGGACTTTTGTGTCAGCATATAACAATTGCCAAAAAATTGGTGAAACCCTAATCATACGACATTTTAAACTAGACTTATATTTTCGAAAGCAGTTCATGATTACATGATTTCTATCTTGGTAATACTAATTTTAATTTTCAATATTAGAAAGGCATTCGATAATTGGTTCAATCTTCTTATTTTTGTTTCCTATATAAATATTCTGGCAAATTAATTTGTGATAAGATTATCGATAATCAATTTAAACTATTGTAATTGGAATGCTGAAAACGATTGTGTTTATCTTCAGGAAACGTATACTGTTTTGAAGTACATAAAAGAACTATAGATTGTGGAGTTTCAATTGTCCATCTTATGAAATCTTAACGGTCTGCTTTTCTTAGTTTTGTTTAGCTTAGACCTATTTGTTAATTGTTTTCAGTTGCTATTTTATCTAAACTGTTTATAATTGAAATGAAGTTAAATTTTTTGGAAATAAATGAAATAAGTTCTTATGATGAATGATGATGAAAAGTAATAACGAAACATACTTATTTGTAGAAGATAGAATTTTTGTAGATTCCTCATTTAGTTTATGATCGTCCGGCCATAACCTTTGCGTTTGAATATTGTAAATTGATGAGTTTAAACAACTAGAATTATTGATTTTACGGATAGTGTTTTTTGCTAGATAAAACAAAAAATGTACAAATGTTTGTAATTCAAACACCGAGAAATTGAATGATAATTCAAAGTTGCGGTTTCTGTCGCTAATTTGGGCAAATACTTTCACACAAGTTCAGTCACATTAAAATAGTTTAATAACAAATTTTCTTGACGGACATAACCACCACATCATTTACAGCTGCCAAAGCTCACATAATACCCTTAGGACACAAACTCTGTACCCGATAGAACAAGCATCCTCTAATGTTGGTGTTTATTTAATTGCCATAGTGGAGGCAATACCGACTGGAATGAGTTCTTACTAGAAGTAATTTGCGAACTCAGGCTAGAACATTTAAATAAATCTCGAAAACTTTTACTGAAAAAAACTATTCTAAATGGCCCATAATGACAAATCACTTGACTGGAATTACTTACCAATTCTATGTAAACTATAATTTGTTTCTGGACGGTATAACAATTCGGCATAAAGTTATGAAAAAACGACAAATAGATCTATTAGAGGTTTATTTGATTAGCTAGGATTTCAAGTTGTCTCTATAGCCTTTCGATCACTGTCAATCTGTTACATGAAGACTCAATTTAAGTGTGTCGGTTCCCTACTTTAAACTTCTTACGTAGTTTACACAAAGACAACAAAACATAGATACTTTTACTTATATGAAAGTTTTAGTTGCTTTCGGTCATTATAACTTATACCACCACTGACAAGCAAAATCTTGGAGTTAGTAGGCGACATCCAAGGTTTGAAATGAACTTATTACCAGTATTTATATTTACCGAGAATGTTGTAAAAGTACTTTAAGATGAACATCAGTCAGTTTACTGCTCCAGCCATTCAGACTACTCTATCCTGTGTTCTATGTCAGACAAGTTTCGATTCATCTGATTACGTGAATATCAAGGTTTGAATTAAGATGCTACTACTTTATTCTCAGATTCTGGAAAGATTCGGTTGAATATTAATGACGGAGTAACTTGAATTGTTCAAACGTTAGACACACTGAGTGTCTGATCTCGTAATACATCCATCTCCAAAAGATCTGTACAATAAATGTAATACTTTTTGAAATTTAAGATTGCGACTATTGGAGCAGAAAATATTATATATTATGATCACACTATCTCTCTAATGTTAAAAGTCTGAAAGTGGATTTTCAAGCTATGTAAATATTTATTATATCAACCATCATTAGACCTGTCATCGTTTTATTTCCTGACACCAGAGATGCTTTGTATTTTTAGACTAAATTGTGCTAAAAAACCGTCTATCTGGAAAATTTATTTGAACCTTAAAAATAGGTTACATATGTGCCTCAAAACAGTAATGACATTCGGTTGTCTCTCTTTAGTGTGTGATTTTAACCATAAGGTTGTCGGTTTAAAATCATTCACTTATTGGTAAGAAATATTTGTCTTCTCTATACGTAACAAAGTAAAGTAGAGTAAGAACTTCCATTGAATCCTACGTGGACTGAAAACTATCGACTAAAATCTCTAACTAATGACGAATGCCACTTTTACAAAACATCCTGACGGGAAATGTCAAAAGGTAAGAGCTTTGATTGTTAATAAAGCAAATACATTTTTAGAATGAATTAAATATACTTCATATACGCATGAATCTGGAAACTGTAACTAAGAATGTATTTGTATTCCTAGAACATATTACCAGATACTCTAATTATTTATATGAAGCTAGAATTAATCACAGAATAAATTATGATGTAATTTAAAGTGTTGCGTTTAAATTAATGATTATATTTCCTTTCTTTATTATCAATCAGTAGGAAATAGAGTAATTATTAAAATTTCATGGATAATGGTGTACTATCGTTATGATTCATTAGTAGAAAACATATTACTGAATAAAAAATGGATTAAATTTTCAGGTGTATAATAATGATAATAAACTTACTAAATTGGAATAGCAACTCTTGTATCAATTCCCACATTATATAAAGTGAACGAATATTTTTCTCTTTCGTCTTGATTACAACAGACTAAAATTATGAATCATAAACATTGAAATATCAACATTCACATTGAAAAATTCGATAATAAATGACTCAGTCATCTTAAACATACACTTTTGAATGACTCAGTCGTCTTAAACATACACTTTTTCACTTCTGAATGTTGTATGTTATGTTCTCAAACTTCCGTTAATTTAAAGAACTCAGTCAGAACAATATTGACAGGATAAAGTGATGAATTTATTTTGTTTCTTTTACTTACACTAATTACATACATTAAAATGTAATGAATAAAGTGTAAAAAAACACTCTAAAGTTGTTTACCAACTAGTTTGACACTTCCTATCAGTTCAAACACACGATTAACTCGGTATTAAATGAAAAACATGGTATTTTCGAGCTACTAGAATAGCATAGAATGTTTCCTTTAGTCAGCTTATAATATAACACTAACCTAATTCCATATCAAATCTAAAACATTAAAAGTTTGTAACTGTAATAGTTACAGTAGAACATGACCACCATGATAGATATTTAACTGATTGTTATCTTTTGTGTCGACGTATTATCAAATCAGTACTGTTCTTTTTTAGTCTATATTTCTATCAATTTAATAGTTTAACTTAGTGATCTCACCTTTATCGTTCTAATTCACCTTATTCTTTTGATTTTTTCTAACATTTGTACCAGATATGATTGGCTCAACAATGATTATATATATATAAATATATATATATATATATATATATATATATATATATATATATATATATATATATGTCAGTTATGAAATACAGGTTTGTTCACCCGTTTGTGTGAGTAGTAGCCATGCTATCATGAAGCTCAAACCAAATTAGTTAGTGGGAATCGCATCTGTGACTTACTGCTTGACATCCAAATGTATTAATCACTAAGCCATCATTTTAGAAAAGATATTTTTTCATTGTTTCGGTAGGATTTAAATCTATTGTTCGTTAGTTGCAACATAACAAAAAATTTTAACTGTAGATTTTCAGGGACATGGAATAAAATCAATCCAAGTGATTTGTCTGTGGCATGTTGATGAATAAAGATTATATTTATCGAATAATGTGAAATAAAAGTTTGGATTTTTGTTTACATTCATGTGTATCGTGAAGTGATTATTAGGCAAGTTGATAATCATCTTCAGCACATAGATTAAAATGAAGTTATAAATTTTTGCCGTTTCCATTGTGGTAAAATTGGTATATAATAATAATAATAATAATAATAATAATAATAATAATAATAATAATAATAATAATAATGGTAGTTTAATAAAACAGTTCAAGTTTTAAAAATGTAGTCACAATTTACCTTGACTAAATCTTTTGGTTTATTTCGAATAGTTAAATTCACTTCATAATATTTGCATAAATTAGTAAGATTGAAATTTTCAAGCCATTCACCTTGTAATATATCCACATCGAATATTAATACAACAGGTAATAAATTCTATGAATGGCAAAATATGATATTCATACATTTATAAATATATATCATTTTGCAAAATGAAGGATTAAAAAATATTTGTTAGGTGATCCATGGGTAAAATTATTCAAATGTATATCTATCCAAAGAACAGAAATCTCTCATAGCTGCTGATTATCATTTACATCATTTGTTTAACAATATAGTGTTAGTATTCAGATAGTAAACTTTACTTGGAATCCTGAATGGACACAGAAAAGAGGAAGGCCGAATAACACACTATGTCGGTAATCGCATGTAGATGTGAGAAGGATCGGTAGAAACTGGAAAGGATTGTCTATGAAAGAGTTAGATGGTGAATACTGGTGGGTGGCCTATGCTTCTCCACGAGGCGTAACAGGAGTAAGTAAGTACGTAATTTATATTGCACCCCTTCTGCTTAATACAATGTGGTAATAGCATTAAATTATGTAAATAACTTGTTTTTCTCTTTTCATAGTCCATTACAATTCTGTCATTTTTAAATTATACCTTTAAGAAAGATTATTTTATTGTTCTGAATGATAAAACTATGGTCTTGGTTATTATATGTAACTATCAATTCAATTATTCAAATAAATAGTCTCAAAACTTTATTAGTTCAAAAATACTTGAGAAGTCGAGTTCATGTTTTCTCCAATTCAATGAAATTAGTTTAATTTTCAGTGTGAAATTTTGACATTCGTTTTGATACTTTGCGTAACATTTTAGTTGGTAATTTGTTTATTTTATATACTTCAGCTTGACATTATTTCAGGTTAATATATGATAATTTTTACAATCTCATATTTGAGACGCATGACCCGGAGACTTCAAATAATTATCTTTTTCAAACTAATAAACATTCAAAAGAATCATACCGACAATTAGTAACCCGTTGTAACTAATTTGTTTACTTTACCGACTAACACCGAAATTGTTATGTCCTAAATTTATACAGTTATCGAGAAATACGATTGCAAATTTAGATACGACCCAACTAACTACACATACACCAGTACAAGCCTTCAATTGACTCATGATTTCAATCAGTGAAATTTCTAAAATCTCCACGAAACCCCTTCTGATAATAATCGTCTGCTCACTAGTGACTGACGTCGAGAGACATTTCCTGGAGTTCTTGCAAGAAGCCGTTACCAGTGGAGTTCAACCACGTCTCCTGTGAGATATCAGCTCACTGAAGACAATAGTGTACGGTGGCGCAACTTCCTGGATTGGTTGAAGTTAGACACTAACACCGCTGGACATTGGCTCAGTGGTCTAGTTTGTTAAGAGCCTGGCGCGAGACTGATAGGTGCTGGGTTCGAATCTCGCGGGGGTGGGATCGGGGATGCGCGCCGCTGAGGAGTCCCATGATAGGACAGAACGTCCATCCGGTGCTTCCAGATTTTCCATGGTGTTCTAGCTTCAATTGACTCATGATTTCAATCTGTGAAATTTCTAAAATCTCCACAAAACCCATTCTGATAATATGTTTCTACCAGTCAAGTGTGAATTTCATTCAGTATGATAGGTGTAAACTTTCAACTAGTATGACAATGATATTCTTCGTGTTTTTTCTTTTCATCGTCGCTATTACAATGGTTCCTGATTATCAAGGACACAAAAGAGGTCACATAGACCATATAATTTCAAAGTACCCTTTTCAACAACTTAGTTTTTTGAAAAAATTTACATCCTGATAATCCAGTATGTTGTTATTTAAAAGTGATTTTCAACAGTAACTGAAATATTTTTAGAAACCAAGCACAAAAAAAACAACTAGAAATCACTGAAAATCTATTTTGTTCTGTTCCGTGATTTTTTAGCTGGTTAAGCCAAAATTCAATGTATGATTAAAATTCATAACGATATTCTCAGATAAATTGAAAGTCATTTATTCCTATTTCCAACCATAGTTAATTTATAATTCAGAACTGATAGAACAAAAAATTCAATGGTCCATAACCCTATTTGTCTTCATTAATTTATCTAATTAATCATAAATAATAAATTAACTTTTAAATTATAATTTATTTCAATAATTGAGATCATCAGCAAATTGAAACTAAATCCTGAAACCACTGGACGGATGTTTCTTCCTGTTGTTGAACTCTTCAGTAGTGCTCATCCACAATCCTGCCTCACAAGATTCAAACCCAAGACCTATCAATCTCGCACGCGAACTCTTAACCCCTAGATTAATTATCCTTTAGAAATGATCTTAGTAAATCATTTTTATAGTAATGATTACTTAAATGATATTTATTATTACTTACTGTTATCAATTGTCTAGCTAAAAATACATTATCTACATTACCATATATATGAATATGATTTAATTTTCTATTAATATATTGATTAAATAAATGATTGTTTAAATTTAATTTATTCAGTGTTAAATGTTGATTTATATTTAAAAAATTAGAAAAATAATCAATAGAATTGAATTGATTATGTAATAAAATTGTTTGTGATAATGATGATGATGATGATGATGGTGATAAATAAGAATTTTTCACTGATGTAGTAGAAGAGATCAAATTAATATTTGCACCAGTTGTTTCATAAATTAATTTGACTAAATTGTCGGATGAAATTTGACTATTTAACATTGAAGAATATTTTGTATCCATGCTCATATACATGTTTACTGGTATAGAATCCTTTTTTTATAAAAAAAAAGAAATGTATACAAGAAAGATAATAATCAAAATAAAAGATTATTATATACAGTTAATCATAAAATATCATTAAGGAGATGATTAATAAAATTAAACAAGAATCGTAAAAAGCAAAATGAAATTCCTTCCAGTCTTTAATCTTTAAATTAATTTCTCAGTTAATTTACTTAGTAAAACTTAGTAACTGTTCCTACAGTTTTCTCAAGTAAACGAACCACTTCCCTTATTCAAATTTAAATTTGACTATTTTTAATTCAGAATAACATATATAAAATTGCTTCTGTGGAGAAAGCTATATTGGGTGCACTACCAGACAACGAAGTCAAAGAATTAGTGAACACTTTCCTTCATGGTTAGGAAAAGGTACTGTCAAGACGATACGCAACTCGGTTCTATTACACTTTACCGATAGTAGTCGTGTAGTAGACAGAAATAGGTCATTTAAAGGTATTTCTCGTATTCCTACTAGTTTTCATTATGGGGTTCGACCTGATCTCTTACACATAGCAGAAGCTATAGGAATTCTAACTAACAATACAACCTGGGTAACCTGCCTGAATGTCTGGGCTACCTGTTCCTGCCATCTAGATATTTCAACAAGCTATCCGTTTCCTTGTTTGTTATAACAGATCATTATGTCAATTAAACTGTAAAACCTATTTAGGTGCGTTTGTGAAAAGTCTACGACATTTCGCTGCACAAGTTACAAAAGTTTACAATCAGATATATCGTGATGGCTGGCAGTATGCATTGAAAAGAATGAATGTTATTCAGATGACTTCTGAAATACAGACATCTAACTGGTGATCACTCGACATTTATCGTCAATATCAATCAAGAAATAAGAAACGGAAACTCGTTGAAATACTTTGTGCTGAGAATTCTATATTGTACCAAAAATATAATATTGAATAAAGCTAATAATAGCAGTAATGATGTCTCTGTGTTCATAAGAAATTAGTAACACCTTTATCTCTCTCTTGGCATTAGTAAATGATTTTATTTATTATTAATTTCCATACTCTTTATTCGTTTATTTTCTTTCACCCCATCCCACACTTCTTTTCGCAAATATATATATATATATATATATATATATATGTATATATATATATATATATATATATATATATATATATATATATATATATCGATATACTCTTCACTGTCCAATTATCTGTACACTTCTTATAATTTTTCGGAATGTTATTTCAATGTCTATATTTTTTAATCATTGACCTATTTGTTATTATTTAACATTGATCCAAGCTTTTATTATTCTTACACTTGGCATCACACTACCAATTTCTACTTTTCACTTATTATGTTTAGTTATGTAATTTTTACAACTGTTATCATTGACTCATAAACTGTTTTAATAATTTCGTATATGTATATAGATATTACTGTAAAACCTGATGAAGATCTAATCGAAAATAATATTGTTCGCTTATATATGTTGTTCTAAATTACAATATGAGGACTGATGTATGTATGTACGAAGTTCTACGTTGTTACCGACTGACTGACTAACTTAAGAATTGAAGGTTGAATGTAAATATTTTATGAGTTGACTATTTCAATTATTAAACACGACGAAATTATTTCTTAAAAACAGACATCTGAATTCTTAATATTTCATCTTCTTGTTCAATAAATTGAAATTCAGCCTTTACGTAACGCAACAGAAACAACATCTTGTTGCGTTACCTCTCTCTTTTTTTTACTACTAGTCTAAAAAAATATAGTTTTAGATTCTGTTATGACTTAATTGTCTTCTACTTTTTCATAGGACTTTAAAATGCATAAATTTATTAAATATTTGTACTTCAAAGAGTTCAAAATAATCATAATAACTTACAATGATAAAAAACACTTACCATATTCTGAGTAAAGTATTTCTTAATTAACATATGTACAACACTTTTAGTCTTTTTTGCATTGATTGTTAATCCTTTAACACTGACAGTTGTCTTACTATAAGGTGTTAATGCATAGTGATTACGAAATATAATTTCAACATCATAAGCATTTTGGATTTGTTGAATAACCGGTGAATTCTGATTTATACGTAAATCTTCATTGTTTAAATAAGGTATTTCGAATGTAAATGTAATTGGAAGGGTATCCTGAAGAGAAATTGTTTAAAAAATAACGATCAATGTACACTTCATCAGTTTTTAATCCAGAATTAAGATTCAGAACTACATTCTACATAGAGTTATTAGAGAGAATAAAAGTGAAAGTGACTTATCCAATATATTTTCTTGATTGTATAGTGACTAATTAAGTTGAAGGTGATGTTCTTAACTATTTGCCATCATCGATTTGGGTCTCCGTTAACACTTCGATTTATAGTCTACTCTGATTTTGTGTATACAGATCTCCAGATAATTCGACCACTGACGACGATTATATTTTTGAAGCGAAAGACGTAATAGGAGACGTTAGATACCCTGAAGTAAAATGGACTACTCACAGAGGTCAGTTATGTAATGAAGAAATCTTAGCAATACTAGACGTCAAATACTGATCTCAGTGGGTTTATGCACTAACAAGACATAAAAAATCCACCTAGTTTTCTGTCGAGATATTATCCCATTAACTGTACAAGTTAATAAAAAACTTTAACATATTGACCATAAAATGATTACCTGTGCTGTTACTATTATTACTAAAGTCTCCAATAGTCTTTTTTCGTTACAAAAACTAGTCAATATCGGATCTAATAATGTGTAGACTGAGACTTCTAGGGTAATCTGTTAAGATGTTCAGATTCGAAAAAATTTCCGAGCAATAGTCTCAAAAATACACTGGATATATTTTATTAAATCAATAGCTCATACTTAAATCCTAGTACACTTGTGAAAGCATATAGGACTATTAAGCTTAATGGTTTATGTATGTCAGTAAAGTATGGCAAGGAACTAATCTAATTTATCCAAATCGTAAAATCTATAAGTTTAAAGTCATCATTGAATAGCATCCAGTAATTGATTGTAGTTCAAACGTATAGATCTTAGTTCTTATTATCGATAGACGCTTTAGAGCACCTTAAAATGCTGATATCTCCTGCTTCTTGTATATGAACTCATTTATAAATGATAATAAACTAACGCTAATCTTTTCAGTTGTGTTATTTTTGGCCAGAAACAAACTTTTAATTAATATTAGATTAGTAGTCGCACACATAACCTGTAACTCTATACAATCTATATCTTTTACTTATACTCAAATTATTAAAACTATGATCTTAATATTGCCTTTAAAAACCATACACCAGCGGTTATATATAACTCCACTAATGAAAGTATAACAATACTAGGCTTGATTACGTTTATTAATGAGTATTTTTACTAAACTTCCTTTGTCGCTGATATTTTACCCTTAAACAATCCTTGATTAGTTTAAATAAAGTATATTCAACTTAGCAGATCACGAAACAATTACACGTATATACGATGACACAGCTATCACATTGATTTTACCGTTTTTATCCTTTACTTTCCGTTCAGATTTTCTCTTCACTAGATGTAAATGATTATAAATACTCTTTAACAACACTGTGATCATTCGTCAGTACATTAGCCATGCCTCTTAAGGATTTCCTAATCCTCCTTTTTAAAAAATACTCGTTCTTAACTATCGCTTCACATTTTTATGATAAATCCCTGATATAAATGTCCTTTCAAAACAATTTATAAGCAATGTCATTTCAAGTAATTTACTCATGTATCTATGTTAATTACATGTTAAATATCTTTCTGTATTATCCTGATCATTGTTGCAAATCGACATGACTTATGCAATCATTCTCATAATATAAACTACTTATTACATAAATCTATCATGGATGGAATTATCACTGAGATTATAGGTTTATTATTTGCTTTTCTATTATAAGATTTCATATATCTTAGAGGTATTTTTACTAAAAATCTACTGAATAGCTGATAAGATAAATAACATTTCTTACAGTTCGTTGAACTCCGCCTGGAGTCCCTTTGGGGGCTACTGCTGATCTCAAGCCCGGATAAAGGAGGAGGGTTGGGCATGGGTTTAGTAACCCCATCCCGTAGAAAACTAACTCGATAAAAAACGCTACAATTCGTTGATTGATTGACACCATTATTTTCTAATAACTTGAATAAGTTAAAGATAGTTTAAACACAGTATTTAATTAAATTAAAAATTAACCTTGAAAAAGCATATAAAAATAACCAAATTAGTTATAAGTATCATATTCTTTATAAAAAAAATGTAAACAATTCAACATACTCGAATTATTCTTCTAGCTTTCTCAACATTCTCTAACTGACCAGATATTGAAACTTGATTACTTTTAATTATTGAATTATTACGATTTGAATCTGGAAAATGTATACGACATTGAGTAATCATCATGATTGTTTTAATATTCCAACCATAACGACCAATTATATGACTATGATTTGTATGCGATACATCAATTTTTAATGTTACATGTCTATTTATTTTATTTAAATCATCATTATAATTTGAGAATAATGTACCGCTTCCTTTTAATGAAATAAAATTTACAAATCAAGATTTAAGAATAAATATATTTCATATATAAAACTATCATAATTAAATTAAATCTTATTAATAGTTCATTGTAAATAGAAAGTTGGCCATATTAAGAATTTAAATCATCCTTTGAAATCGTTAACTATACCAAATGGTTTTCAATGGTGATCTAACATCAATCGGTTCATGATCTCAATCAAAAAAATTAATAATTTCCACAACCCAATACTATATCAGAATGCACAGAATTTCTACTATCAGTTCCTCAAATAACCATGTCTGAGACGGAGGACTTTAAATGATTTGTTTCAAAATCACTGGATATATATTTCTTCTTTTCTTTCGTCAGAGTTTGTGACGTAATCTTCCAAAACGTTATTTTCATAACTTCATTTTTTTAAAAATTATGACAACTTGGTTTATTATGACTATTCATGATTATTTTAAAATCAAGTTATTTTGTTAAGTATTAGCAATATATAATATTCTTTCTTGAAACCAATAAATCAACTAGTGGTAAATGTAGCCTGATAAATAGGAATCATGCAATTTCTGCGTTTATTTGGTGTGCTAATCTGCATATTTCGAGGATATTTATCAAAACTGGTATTTAATATTCCCAATTGTAAACTTTTTCTGTCCTATTATTTACTGTCCTATATCCTACCATTTAGAAACTAATAAATACGTAATCATAAATAAGTCATTCAGTTTTCTACCGAACGTGAATTAGTTATACAATCGCTATTGTTTAAAAGATTATGGAAGACTGTAATATGACATTTTACTTGTATTTGAACTTCTGTTGTTCGAATCAAAGGTTTTCATAGCCTGCTTGTTGTATGCGAAATCAAAATGTTTATGCGTTTATAAGTTATGAACGTAGAGGTATTAGATAGACTATATCAAAATTTTGTAACGTGTTTTGATAGTTATTAGTCAATATATTATCTTCAGAAATATTATCCTTGAATAGAAAAATTATAATTAGTTTTAACTTCAAGTTTACACTAATTACAAATCATATGAAAGTTAGATCACAACAGTTTCATTTTATTTCAAAATGCCTTAACTACTTACTTGGTCGTCTCTATAATCAAACCCTATCTGTTAATGAATGCATTTCATTCTGTTCTTGCCTATGACACAATATACCTTCTTATGTCGTTATTAAATTCATAGTACAATCGATAGATCACGTGAATTTTCACTTTTTTAAATCTCTAGTTAGAAGATTAGAAGTACCCTTTATTATTCAGCTATAACTAATAACAGTAAAAAAAACGAAGTGGGAGGCTATAGGACACTACAATGATAAAATCATTATTTATATAGGTAGGATGCTTTTTATGCATTGATGATTAGCTCATTTATAATTAGTCAACTGAAATTTAGGGCTATTTAAAGCTGGAACACCATGGAAAACCTTGAAGCACTGAACGGCCATTTCGTCGTAGTATGAGACTCCTCAGCAGTGAGCATCCACGATTATGCGCGTGGGATTCGAAATGAGGACCTATGGATCTCTCCCGCGAACATTTAACCTCTAGACCACTGAGCCGGCGTCCAATGATGTTAATGTTCAACTTTAACCAATCCACGAACAATTAATACACGACATAGTTTTCCATCGGGACTATATATATAAGTTTAATAATAAATGATTCATTAAATAAGAGCTAACCATTTTTAATATTTTTTCTTTTCTCAACTATTTTTAACAGTTGCCATTTTGTAATTTCATTGAAAAATAATTAATCTTTTTCTTATAGCAATAATAAATTCATTTATATGGATTAAGAAGAAGTTTTATCAAGAAATAAATAATGTTTCTAAGATACTTGATCATAATTCTATGTTAAGTGATCATTTGTGTTACTTACCTAAAGTTACATTAGGTTGATTAAAATATTTCGATAAAATTATATCACTTGAAATCCTATTTGAATTTAATAAACTCATCCTTATTTCTAATAGTTTCCCTTTGATCTGTGGAAAAGTAAATCTTATGCATATATATATATATATACATATATATATAATCTCAAATAGATTTTAAATTATTGAATCAATAATATATCGATCAACTTTACATATTTATTACAATTCCCTTTAATTTAAATTTATACAAATCGTGGGAATAATGATAAATATTAATCGAATGTTTTAAATAAACGTATGTTATTTTTTGTAAAAATCAATATCTATTATATTGATTGATGTACGCTTTTATTTTCCCCAACCGTAATAGCATAATGTAAAATACTTTTATTTGATTTATAGTAGTACATATCATAACATGAAGATGCTAATAATAAGCTGATATTGACAAAATGTTTTAATAACATAAACTATCTAAGTAAATCAGTTAAAAATTCACGATTATTATTATTATTATTATTATAGTTACTTTAATCATTGACAGTAGTTTACTGAGAAAAACAGTCGATGAATAAGCTCAATTTTAATTTTGTACAAAAATAAAATATACTAAGAGTCTTATGAAGAAAAAAAAATTGTAACTCAAAAAGAAGTCATAAAGAAAATTAATGAGTTAATTTTGGTTAATCACTAAACATACATAATAAGTGATATAAAAACTTTTCATCTTCCAATCTTGTTCAATTCTTTTGAAATATATCATCTATGTTTTTGGTGTTTTGGTACTATTACACTTGATTAATTTCTTTTCAATTTAATGATATGATGTTTGATTATTTAATTCGAAAATATAGTTTAAATGAGAATCTCATTCAGACGAACCAGTTGTACAATCAAATGTCATTCAATAAATAATACTGTTTTAATATTGACAGACAGACCACGGGCTTGGGTGTCTGGTTTAAAATACCCAACATATAACAATAAAAGAGAATCTCTTATTATGCTAATTAAAATAAGAAGATAATATTTATGCTTCTAATGAAATAGTGGGATATCAGTTACTTTAATGACTTTATTATAGTAATGCCAAATAATATAAACAAATATAGAAATAAACTCGAAAACAAGATTTCACTTTGACTCCTATAATAAGGGGAAACAATATCCTTGTGTTAATTAGTGTATAAAGTAAAGTAATGAAAAATTATGTTTAATACATGCAAGACTGAGTTCATATTTTGATGGAGTTTTGTTCTCTGAGCTGGATGGTTTGGTTTTGGAGGTAGCATAGTTCTTCTGAACGAAATCATCAGCACAAACTTCAGATAGAAGTGAAGTGTTCGAATTTCTCCACATGTGGTTCACAGCTTGTCCTGTACACCTAGATGTTAATTGGTTCTTGTTGACCTTAAATCTACCGTTGTTTACTTCTTTGTTTGGGTTGTTTCTCCCACCGGTTTGATTTTTCTTCCTATGTTTGTGCATAATTTTTTTGATAATCATAAAGTATTTTCCTTCATTTTTTCGTGCTGTGTGTACAAGGCAAGCTGTGAACCATATGTGGAAAAATTAGAACATTTCACTTCTATCTGAAGTTTGTGCTGATGGTGTCGTTCAGAGGAACGGTGAAAGTTCCGCGGCCAAACCATCCAGGTCAAAGAACAAAACTCCATCAAAATAATCCACCTCAGCTACAAATCTCCACTGACTTCATATCCTTTAGCTTTTACTGAATATTTACTTTAAAAGATTATGTTCCACAGAGTCAGTTTAAGAAAAATTAACTACCACTCATTACATTAGATTTATAGTTCTTGGATTAATATCACACAAAGCATCTAGAAATTTGTTTTAATTTGCATAATTTAAGACGTCACTATTTATGTAAAGTCTCAAACCTATAAAGAAAGTCAATGCATCGATCTGAAAATCACCATTCTTCATGTAATCGAAATAATTTTTTATGTTACATTAGTAAGCGATATTCACCATTCAGATTGGATGATGGTTGGAGGTAGTCAACAGGAAACCCTGCATCCGGGTTTCGTGCTACTTGGCACTCGTCATCAGAGTGTACCTGTAATCTCGAGGGAACTGATGCTCCTTGATGGATTCAATACCGTGTCACCCAGCTCCACAGTCAGAAACGTTACCACTGAGCTATCCGGGCCGCGACCGACCTCCTGTAGGACTGAGATGTATTCACAATTTATTGATCACTGGGTGGTGATCAGTGTCATGTGTGCCAAGTCCTTCTTAGTACAGATCGAATGCTATCGATCGGGTTACAATGTCCATTCAATTAACACCAGCGAGTTGGTAAATAGTTATTCACATCATGTTAATTAACCTGATCATCTTATTGAAGATAAATCTAACCAATGGCTTGACAAAGATATTAAGAATCAGTGTATTTGGATTATGGCTAATATATAAATTCGGAGTATTTATTTCGTTCTATTTTGGTACTCGTCAATGGGATAGGCCTGAATCCAAGTTTTATTGTTCACATTGAAATTCGACCTCATTACTAGTCACTTCAAATATCAACACGTTATCTTCTTAGCTAAAGAGAACAGTTTACAACAATTCAAATGTACCTCAAAGACTTTCAATTACAAGACGCCATGTATCTGAGTTTAACCGATTAAAGAATTTTGAATAAGTTCCTTTGGTGCTGCTTTTTTCAAAGATGTCAATACTCATTTTTTAACGATTGAACAATAGTTTTTTTATCAAATTGTCTAGAATTGATAAACATGACGAAAGAGGTTCTACCTGTTGTTGTTGAGTAAAGTAAAGAAATTAAATGAACAGAAACAATAAACATAGAAAAATAACCTGAATTCATTTTATTTCGTGGCTTCTCATCAGCTGTATACAACCCAAACATAATGGTGTTAACCATTAAAAATCAGTGCACATACTTTATATCATAATGTCAGAAATGTTCCTTTCAAGTTGCAAACGTACAAAAAATGTTAATATTGCCTATAAATTCTTAGCCTCGTTTTATGTGTCATCATTATTAACTTCAATCCCACTGGAAGAAACTATGGAAATTATACGTGATCATATTAACTTTCTTGAGATGGTGGAGATTTGTAGCTCAGGTGAATGATTTTGATGAAGTTTTGTTCTCTGAGCTGGATGGTTCGGTACACCATCTCAAAATCATATGAGCGCAATACACTTCTAGTTGTTCGAAAACGGCAGAATTTCGCCAAAAGGCAGACTTCCACTCGAAGAGTTCAGCAAGGAAAGTTTTCGTTTCGACAAGTTCATTTATTAAACCTGTACATTCGTATTTATAATTCAATTTTGTATTGTTTGTTTCAATCTTCCATCGACGTTTAGAAATCCACTTGAACAGTCTCTTATTAGCATATGTACATGTTGTGAGGATTGGCTCGATATTGCCTTAAGTCACAAGCATTATAAGCAAAGAAGGATGGTGGCTAGCAGTGGAATCCAAGATGCGCATTTCATTCCATTTAGGACTCGTCAGCTGGGTGTACCTGCGTTCACTCTAGGGCTCAAACGCAGTACTGTTCGCTCTAAACCCACCGCCTTATCCACTTAGCTACTAAGTCCAGATAGCCACCGCCTTGTGCCAGACTTTTCAACTGCAATCTTAAACATCAATGGGAAGCGTTGTATCCCAACGAGAATTATGAATGGTAACTTCTGAGAACTATTTATGGACCAATACGATACATATATTTTTTATAGAGAGCAGGAACAAAGATTGGTGCAGAATAATATGAATTTATTTTATTTCGTTAGGTTCTCATCAGCTGCTTACAACCTAAAATATTTGAAATTCAAAGTTAGATGAAGGATGAATATATGCAATATAATGTAGCAAAGATTTCGTTAGAGTTAGTGAGGTTATAAGAGTTTTTGTTTCGAATATATAGAGTTTGGGAGGAAAAGTTCCAGAAAATTGAGATAGTGATTAGAAATCATGGAATTAAAACACATTAGACGATTATGTAATGAAATAACTGAAAGTATATTAATGTTAATAGAGAGAGATATGAATTAAAATTGGTCAGTTATGAATGATGTAATAAAATTCAGAAAGAGTTAGAATGACGTAATAAAAATAAGTAAAAATAAAAGGGGATAGGGTGAATATTATCAGGGCAAAGAAAGATTTATTACTGTTTCTTTTTGTATAGAAAGATCTGGTTTTAAACGTTTGATTGCTATCGCTTCAGCAAATTTCAAAAGGTTTGGATTTGTTTGTTGATCACCTTGAAGGACTTCAGTAAATCGACTTCGTGTCCTGTGTCAAGGAGATGTCTTGCGACAGCGCTGCTGAATGCTTTCAGTCCATTTGATCTCAAACTCTTCGGAATATGTTCTTTGAATTGGACGTAGGTTCTCCTTTCTGTTCTACCAATGTAACTGCTTTGGCAGATACATGTAAATTTGTATACACAGTTGGTGGTAACATGAAAGGGATACCTGTCGACCTTTGATTGTGTCAAAGAACATGTTGTTTTGGGTGGGACAGTCAATTTAGCTGCAGGATATGTTTTTGTCAATGCAGTTTTTAGTCTCATATTGATTGACCCTGTGATATTATCGCCTTTGAATTTGAGTTGAATAAAAACAGGTTTTTTATTTACTGCAGTTTCTTTGGGTATTTTATCTTCACGTTTTCTACATTTCTCAATAAATTTCAATGGGTATCCGTTATTCCTTAAACACTTTTTAACATTTATAACTTCTTCTATTGTATCGGCGGTACATATTGTTTCTGTTCTGTGAAACAATGTTTTGACAAGTGCCTTTTTATAATTGATTGGACTAAAGCTGTTGTCACCATCAGTTAAGATAAATCCCATTCCATGTGTCTTTCTTATAAACTGAGCGTTGAACTTTACCATCCTTTCTTCGTTTCATCGCGATATTGAGAAAATGGAACTTGTTTTCTTTTTTATGTTCCAAAGTGAAATGAATATTTGGATGAGCTTCATTGAAACATTTTATCAGATTTGTTGCGTGTTGTTGATTATTACATACGATGAAGGTATCATCAATATACCTCGAATAATACATCATTTCATCAATCGCTCCTTTGAGCTTGGTTCTACCGAGGTTAGCCATGAAAATGTCTGCTAGGACAGGGCCTAACGGACTTCCGATTGCTACACCATCGGTTTGTTGGTATATAGTATTGTTGAATTGGAACCGGACATCTTTTGTGCACATGAGTAATAGTCGTTTGAATTCTATTGCTGGTAGAGTTAGGATGTCAGGATGCTGACAAATTATGTCTATGGTTTCAAGAAGTTGTATTTTTGTAAACAATGATATCACATCATAATATTTTAGGTTTTAAACAGCTGATGAGAATCTAATGAAATAAAATGAATTCATATTATTCTGCACCAACCTTTGTTCTTGCTCGCTATAAAATAATAGGGGGAACTATGTTTATGAAACATATATGTTTATTGTATAATCGTTATATAAATAAACTCTGCATATTCATGTCCCTCTTATTATAATCTTTATTTCAACCCATAGACTATTATTATATGACTTACCGTTTTGGAGTCCTGCCTAGTCTATTCATTACAGTCTCCCACATTCACAGCCACTTCTGGCTAGATTGTGTAAAAATTTTGGTGTTATGTTATGTTTGTATATAAACTCAGTATGTTTGAAATACATGATTCATATCGTAGAGGCTGAGATTGGTATTCTGGACATAACAGGGCTAGGCACGGAGAAGGACTGATAAAGACTTTAAACCACTCGTACAGGTTTTATGCGTCATCGGTCCGGTCGATAATTCACATCTCTCTAATTGGCGGTATCACTACGTCATATATTGGTAAGGGCACAATGACACAATTTATAACAGAAAATTCCAAATATATTACACAGAAATGAATGTAAACGTTACCCCATTGTACGTTGTCAGCAGTATAAAACAAAAAGACCTTGATTGACTCCAAGACTGGTGTGATGCATGATTCCTTTCTCTTAATACCGAGAAATCCGGGTACGTGTATTTCGGCACGTTTACTCCGTAAATAAGCTGGCAGCTGAACAACGTGGAATCGGGACAGCTAATTAGCATCTGAGATTTAAGAGTGAAATATTCCAAAAGCATTTCATTAACCGAACAGCCTACATCCCAAGAATCTAACGCCGGTACATTCATTCGGTTTATGTGGTTTTTGAATTAACTAATAATTCTTTTATACTTGTTGAATGTTCGATTTCAAATTCCAAATACAATACATTCGTTTGTGCTTGTGTCTTACTTCTTAATTCAGTTGCGTTAATTTCGGGATTCCTAGTTCATACTACAATTCAAATACTTCTGACATTATACTGGCGTCGCGATAGAGCCTACAATGGAAAAGTTAGATATTCATTCAACTTCTGAAGCTTTTGAGGATTATTTTGAAAGGTTCGAAATCTGGGCTATGACCAAGAAAGATGATGAGGTTGTTAATATTTTCGCACATTTCCTCACATTCATCGGAATAGAAGCATACAGTGTATTAAGAACTCCGGCTATGCTGCAAAAGCCTATCACGCTTACCTATACAACTCTCAAGGAACTGCTGCTAGACTATGTTCATTATACAAATTTCGAAGGCGATAAAGGAGGGAGATCTTGTAAAGTGATTCGTGAGGATATAAAAAATTCCACTACATTACTACGTCATCCCAACCCAATGCACACTCAAGGCTATGCAGATAATTCATTGAGGAGTTGCAATGCATTTCACGAAGAAGGGAACAAGTTTGGTCAGTGTTTGTCCTGTGGCAAGTTCCACTGTTCTAATTCATGTAAATTTCGTTATTCTAAGTGCTTTAAATGTGGTGATACTGGACATATTCAGTCAGTCTGTAGTATTAATGTTCATTTTATTGCGACTAATATTAAGACTTGTAATTCTGATTCTACTAGGCCGAGAATTTATAATGATGATTTATCTTTATCAACGATTGAAATAGACGGTGTAGAGTCACACAGCAGTTCAGAGTTAAATGAGACTCAGAATTCTCGCGAGACAACAGTTTCTAACCAATCGATTTATCAGATTTCTCATGTTATTGTACTAAATATGGCTTTTCCTAATGACTCACTCATTCCTGAAGAAATTCTTTGCAAATCTGAAGAAAATATGTTGAGTGAACATAATTATAATCGAAAACCGGATGTATTTTTGATGGATGCTGATTTTTCTAATGATCCATTACTCTGAAATGACATTCTCAATAAATTTCATGAAAATATTTCAGAAGAATCAAATCCTGATATCATATCATATATTACCTATCCTCATAATGTATTTGATCCTTGTGAAAAACTTGTTCAATGCGAAGCACGAGTACTAAATGACCTCGATTTTGATTACAATTCGGATGATTTCATATCAACTGCTATTCATCCTTATCACAAATCCACTTCCAATGTATCAATGTGGGAAATATGTTTTGAATGAAGCCACATTATTCATAACTTGGGGATATAAAGATCCAACATTATTTCGTGGTGGAGGATTGTGTCGAAAAATCTATGTTTCCGATTCTAGATATTATTGATTTCATTACAAAATCGACACGCTGATTGTATACAATTTCAGGACCCAGGTGAGTCTGTTCCGATTTCAGTTGTTAATTCTAATACTAATGAGTGTATTCTAGATAATACAGAGTTTTTATCCAATACAATGTCGGACAGACTCAGGATGAACTTAAGAAGAAGAAGAAGACGTACAACCTATTACAGACAATTATATTCCAATTTAAGCTGTGGCGGATGTGGTGTTTGAATTAACTAATGATTCTTTTGTACTTGTTGAATGCTCGATTTCGAATTCCAAATACAATACATTCGTTTGTGCTTGTGTCTTACTTCTTAATTCAGTTGCGTTAATTTCGGGATTCCTAGTTCATACTACAATTCAAATACGTGTGAATATTATAGTTTATTAACTGTAACTTCCACTTATAAGAATCCAAAATAACCTTCTATAAAGTATGCGTTTGGCCACTATCAGAATACTACACAATTATATTTAGTTGCAAGTGTTCCATTGGCCGACACGAAATCGAGAAAGTATAGCATCACTTTACAAGTCTTCTCAAGCCAGACCTACCATATACCTTATGTAGGTACTAAATCAGTCAGTTAAATGTAGGACCAGGTGCATATATGCATGGATCCAATTTGCCACACCTCATTGACACAACAAGATGAACACCAAATACATAGAAGCAGTTACTTGAATTGTAGTAATATATAAAGGAAAGATATCGCATAAGGATATAATACAAGAAGAAAGAATTAGAAAGAAAGGTATAAAGTAATCTGAATCTCACGGTTTAAGAGAAGACAAACAGTGTATACATCCACGCCATCATGATCGATTCTCAGCCACGTCACACAGTCTCCAACCGTTGGTTACGATAGTTGAGCGAACCACAACCAAGTAGTCTGTATCTAACGACATGGCTCAGACCAGAAGCTAGTGATTTCAAGCACCGATGCCACGTTTTGGTTTGGTCATCCCTACCTTTCTTTCAACCGTCTCAAACACAAGTCAGCATTGCGCTACATGGTAATCGGTATTCAGGCATACATAACACGTGGCCCAACCATTAGGGCTGATCAGACTTCCAAGATAAGTTAAGTTGTCGAAATGTTCGACTACGTCACTCCTTATCCTAAATACAGGTGCTGATGCAGGCCGGTTAATATTATTATTATTATTATTATTATTCACAAACATCTTATGGGTAAAAAGTGTTATGAAGAAACTATTTCAGGTTTCGTCAAAAATGCAATAATACATAAGTTTCTATAATGTTAGCATTATATTTGCCATATTTTCAAAAGAGAAGAAATAATAACGATACTGGAAGAATATGTAGTGACTCACATTTATCACGAGAACACGATTGGTTTATTGAAGGCAATTATTATGACCAATTGTACCAGTGACTGTTTTAATGTGCTTTTGTTTAACTGTGCTTAAAAGCATCCATTATTCACACACTTTGATTGTGACTTCGCGCGAATTCGGTTACGTTCTGTAAACAAGCTTGTATCCTGGCACGATCTCGGTATCCTTTCGATACCACGAGTTCGCCAGCAAATATATCTCGACTTGGTCCATTAACTGCCTTCTGATATTTGGCTTCTCGGGGATTTTATGGAGTCATTTGGCATGAGTTTCTTGGTAGCGGTGTTCATAGTCAATCTCCACTTGACACCACGCTACATATAGTAATAAATCAGGTTATCTGTAATTGAGAAGAATACTGAATTGACTTTAAAAAAAGAAATGGACAAAATAGAGGAATAGAAATAAAGGGGACGTGAAATACGCAAATATTTAAATAGGCGTGTTTATGGAAAAAGAACAAGAATAAACGACTATGTATGTATCGTCAAATTAGTAGCAAAAATAAAATGGAAAATAATTAAGAAAAAATAACTTATTATTGCAGTTTGATATGACGATAGATTAAGTGTTTGTGCAGTCATAGTTTGGAGTGATACAATCAAAGTCGCAATTACGTGCAAAGGAGAACCAAATATCAATATTTATGAGCCATATATGCATAGCGAAGTAATTTGCATTAGATGGGAAGAAACACATACCAAACATCTTGACGTTCTTACATATTTCTAGCAAAAGATCGCATTTTATCAGCATCTTCACCAAATAGGACTATATCATCTGCACATTCCAAGTCAATTATTGAACCACCCGGTAGGAAGTCCATTCCTGAAACTTCAGGTGACGAGTACATTACTTCCAGCAATCGATCTGTGATGAAATTAAACAGAAATAAGGATAGTGGATAGCCTTTCTAGACACCACTTGAGGTTACAAAATCAGATAACAGTTCGCCACAAGTTCTGACTCGACTAAGAGTGTTCAAGTAAGGAGCCTTCACACTGTTTATGTACTTCTGAGGAACATCTTTCAATGATAGACAATGCCACGGAACCCCTTGGTCTGCAGAGTCAAATGCTGCTTTTAAGTCAAGGAAAACTATAATTGTCGGACCCCGACGGGCATGTTTGTGTTCTAAAACCTGACGAATGATGATAATAAGGTCGAAGCAGCCACGACCAGGTCTCAAGTCAGCCTGATTTTCTCGTGTTTGCAATCCACGATTGTATTTTAAGCGTTCGATAATTATTAATGCTAGTATTTTCGATGCTATATTAGTCAAACTGATCCCTTTGTGATAATAAGATGATTTTGACCTCTTCTTATATAGTGGGACAACCAGTGATTGCGACCAGTCAGATGAGATTGCATTCGACTCCAAGATTTCAGCTAGATTATTAGTCAAACTAATCGCTAAAACTGAACCATCTTACTTAAAAACCTCTGGAGTTAAACCATCTGAAGCAGCAGCCCTTTCTCGTTTCAGATTATCTTATCTGTAACTTTTAGAACTGCGATGAGAGTCGGGTGGCCTATTTCGACGTCCCTTACAGGCTGTTTGGGAATGACGGGCAGTTGTAGAGTAGCTAAAAGCCAGATGAAGTGCTCCTTAAAGTTTAACGTCTAGAGTGAGAGCAGAAAAGTGCCGTCTTTCTCTGAGATTATCTCACCTTTGAATTCTTAGTTCTAGTTTCTTTTATTAATCTGGAAAGCTGTCTAGTGTTTTCCAAAGCTGCTACCTTTTCCATGTCTTTTGCTTTCGTTGCCCACCACTGGTCGCGGTTGTTTCGTAGACTTTCGGTTAACCTAGATCTGATTCGCTTTCACTCGTCATCGTGTTCGAAGTCTGATGGGATACGTTTACGGGGATCTTTTCGTAATCCTTTATTTCTAATCACTAATAAATGTTGCTGTTGTTTCTATAGCTGTTCGTACATTTTTTAAAACAACACCTAGATCAGTTTCGGAAGTGTGGCCTAAGTGTGACTTCAGTTGTTCCTCGCACTTACCTTTGACTTTCTCATTGTTGTGTTCAACTCTAATGGGTGTTTTTGATAAGGTTTTTCTGCTTCCAGTGAGGCGCAAGTAAATGCATGTTCATCTTAGAGCACGATCTGAGTCAGCGGTAATCTTCTATTGACCCTCTCCGATGATGGAAAATGGCAATATTGTCTATTTGAGTCCATCGTTGATTTGGTGCAGGGGGTCGCCATAATAGACGATGTCTCTCCTTATGCTCAAAATAAACCAGACGGTCACCGTAATTTATTCGTAGAGTCGGAATAATAAAATACCCATCTAAATATCTTTCTGTTTGGCTTAAGTTACCTTCTACAAGTACTATATCTCATTGTTCAGCATTTTTGGAGAAGTTCAGAAAGATTTCTCTAAAGGTCATCTTTCACTTCATCCGAGCTACAGTCAGTGGGAGCGTAGGCATAAATGATGAGAATTCAAACGAGTTTGTCCCTATCCTTCTGAGATCTTACGGAGCCGCTTAGCCAATTAGTACATGGGCAACTGTTAACGAGGATCCACTCTAACAGTGCTTGTCCTGCCCTCATGCCATGCCTACACCTGCCAGTCCACGAGAACTGGTCATCTGGTCGCCAGATACGCGGAGGATGTTTCTTGTCTGCTCTCAATTTTGCCGAGGTGTTGTCAAGTGAATGACCACATTAGAATACTGTATGCGAGTTTCGGAGACACAACATACACCAATCGTATGAGATTCTGGGTTTTAGCCAAGAAGGTCTGCTGGCCAATTTCACATAAGGTGCGTGCATTGAGGGCTCCTATGTGTAGTTTGGAGCGCTGTTTCAGTAGGCCTGCGACAGTGTTACGCGCACTATGACCGTTGGTCGTAGTGGTACTAGTGAAAGCATTTTAGAATTGAAGGTCAAGGTAAGCGAACTAATAGGAATTGAAGAATGAAAGTGATTACGAATACAGTGGTCTTGAGCGCTGTTAGAGGAATGAGGGTAGTTACCACTTCCCAGTTGCCCACACCGCTCAAAAGTCCTTCTGGAAGTACCTGTAAAGAATATCGGTTTAGAGATAATAATAATAATATATTTTTCTGCATGTGCAGGTACACACCGTTTTTACAGGCATGATCAATAAATTACAACATTTGTTGGTTTACAAAATGTTTCCCAACTTATTAAGATTATAGTTGTTATAAAGTGAAATCGTAGAGCGCTTGCTGTAAACTATGACCTTGAGAGGGCGCGTACATCAAGTTTGTTCCGAACGTCAGAAGTATCATAGCTGTGCTTCTTCTCTTTTGTGATGATTGTCTGAAGGAAACACCCTACTACCGTCACACCTCTGTACAGTCCGCAGTACGACTTTGCCTTCGGATCCTGGGTCCGCTGCTTTTAGTCTTAATGCTCTTCAACCAACCTGTCAAACACGGTAGGGCCTTGAGAGACCATTGTTCCGGCCAGTATAACTCGATTAGTCAATCACGATAAACAAGCCCGACCATCACGTCAAGGTAGCAGCAACACTCGTGATAGGAATGAAGCATAGAAAATAGATTAGATGTTGTTAAGAAGAATTATACTTAATCTTTCCTAACCTTTCAGAATTTTATATAATAAAACTACAGTAAATTGTGATGCATTAAAATTTGCCAAAAGTATTAGCTATAAACTTCTGAATCAAGATTTTGTTCTAAAGATATCGAGGACATCAAACAATATCTCTGCGTGATTTAATAATGAGAAACAGTTTATTTGCAATCAGTAAATTGGAAGCACAGTGAAGTTACCCTTCTTTGTCACACTATGTTCAGGCCTCTTGAAGAGGTTACTAATAGACATCTGGTCAAGTCAAACACTTACTCAACATAAATCTTCCCTAAAGTGCTCTATGGACTTGTTCAAAGTTTCTCACATGCTTGACGGTGCTTACCTAAAGCAATCTGCACTTGACGATGGTTCATCCAACATCTAACCAATTGGCACTTCATGACAGTATCACAGACTGCAACTATTAAATTTCGGAAAGTCAGCAACTTAAATTTCTGTGAGTTCCTTCCAGTTCATATTCTAATAGTATAAAGTTTATTATCATTACTAGCATCAAACATTGTACTTTTCCTACTCATTTATCGTCTTATAAATTTCACAACCTCAAAACTCCGGTAGGACTAGTGAAATGTCACCGAGTCCTAGCCGAATCATCCGGCAGTTGAGCCTCTGAATATCGAACAGATCATCGATTCCTGTCAGGGTCAAGAAAAACCAACGCGCATCAATTAATCGTACGCTATGGACTGGCCCGTGATGTGGTGGTCACACTTTCCCTTGAGCCTACTTTGACTGATATATTTCTGTGGTAACGTCTTTTGTGTTGTACGGTCTTCAAAGCACCTATAGTACCTTGATATGGCTAAGGGGTAATCCACGCCATGTGCTGACTTCGAAGTGTAACTTCGACGTTAGCTTTTTGTCACGTCATCCCCGTCTTGCTCAAGTAGGCCCCAATCGTTCGACAGAGATCAACAACGTTAATGATCTACACTCCTTTTTCATATTCTTTGGTCAGCTATCTGTCCTAATCATCTCTAAGCCGCATATTATCTAACAAGTATCTTACAACTTATACTATTAGTTATCTTCATAGCAGTATGATATAATAAAATGACGTTTAACCCACAATACAAAAGCTTTAGCTGTCTGGTTTGCCTGTAGAACGGAACTAGTAGTGACAGTGTATTCTGACAAGGTGTGCAATATCGAGCTCATATCAAAACTATATTCATATATAACACTAATGCAAGGGAGCCTAACATCACAAAAGGACAGAAGGTGGTGTTACTGATCAGCGAACATGATGATAAAGGTATAACCTCAATCCACTAATGTCTGTGTGTCAGAACATTTTGTTTAATTACGGCTCTTTATGGTCAAATAGGATGTAATGGATCAATGGAAATAATGCCAATATCTTATGCCAAATGCCCCTTCGACTCATCTCTGTGAATCTGGATTAGCTTCACTTCCTGTCGAAAAATCCTATCGCAAGCAAAACTGGACATTTACGTTAAATATGAGTCCACTTGTGACTCTACAAAAGTTATAATAACATAAACGAGTTATAATAGTTTTCACACAAAAAAGTCATTTGGCATTCGAACACCATACTTTCCTTACCAAATTTTAAAAATGAACATAATTCTAAACTTTCCACTATTTCATACCCTTTAATTTGTACATTATTTATTCAACGCCATACTGTAACTTGTTTTCTTTAACATGTCTAGGAATTGACCTAATAAAAGAGAATGAGTCTAAGCAGTGATACCTTAATTGTTCGATCGTAAATGATCAGACTGCGCTAGTCATGAACACTATCCGTCCGGCTTCTTGCCTTACTCTTTTCTTTTTCTCTTTTTCGGAACTCTTATGGTATAACACCGAAAAGATTTGTTAAAAATACGACTTTCTCCTGAGCCATCGCTTATACCAACAGAGTGTCTCTTAAATTGCTATCGAGAAGAACAAACTAATACGTTTTATTTGACGTTATCGACTGACTGCTCCGGACTTTGATTCTGTATATTCGTTGACAACCATTTGCTTGTCGCAACGCAATACCCCACAAAGAGCCCCAATTCTAATGGTTCAAGTGGCTTTGAACGATATAAAAGACGTTTTCGCTCAACAGGCTTCCGTATCTAGTAGAAGCAAATCACTGATACCTCCAGACAGGAACCTAGGTCTATTATCGATAGTAAGATACTACCCTTAGTCCTTAAGAACATATCAAGTTTCCCCTTAAGGGACTTCTGCGAAATCTCTTGTACTAGATCAGCCGGCAGCGAATTCCAGCATTTGACTACTCTTAATGAGTAGAAAGTGTGTCTGCAGTCCGTCCTGCTGTGTTGGGCCTCCAGTTTCTGGGTGTTACCTCTTAGGATTGTGTTGAGACTAAACCCAGGTAGGTGTTTAAGGGGATGTTCAGAAGTGTTTAGGATGCTGTAAGTCATTGGGTTGTCAACCCCGAGTAATGAGTAAAGATTTAGTGATTGAATGCGCTCTTTATAAGGCTCATGTTCGAATCCCCGAACTGATTTCGTGACTCACCTATGGATACTTTCAAGAGTGTCCTAATCCTCTTGGAATGAAGTAGTATATACTGTGTTTCTGTACTCCAAATGGACACGAACAAAACTAATGAAGACCATGCGGAAGGTTTTTCCGTAGATTTGGCAGAAAACACGTTTCAATATTACTTGTGCAAAGTTTGCTCGGAAGGCATTTTTTTCGCATTTAGCGTGAGACTTCACATCGTAAGGTACCAACACTCATACATCTTTTTCAACTTGGGACACTTCTAGAAGGGAGTTGCCTAAGTTGTAGATATAGTCTTCAAAATATCTCAGATGGACTAGTTTACACTTTGAGGTGTTAAAGGTCAGTCCAATGTCGTCTACCCAACTTTGAAGTCGAGTCAGATCCTCTTGAAGTGCTAGTATATCCTCTTGGTTGCGTATCTCTCTCCAGAGTTTCACATCATCAACAAAAAGTGATAACTCAGACGATACCTGTTGTGGAAGGTCATTTATACAAATCAAGAAAAGAAGAGGTCCTAGTACTGAACCTTGGGGGACTCCACTAGAATATCCCACAACCTGAGAGAAAATGGAGTTAATCCTGCATTTCTGAGCATGTTACAAAGAAGTTGAGGCTGCAAGGGACTAGGGCTCTCAGCATGTACTTGACACCGGGCATACCACTGACATCTCCCATGATTATAGAATTAATAGCGGACAAAGAAGTATGGCTGCTCTCCGTTTTGATGAAGCGATCGCGATAAAGTACTCAAACCGGATTTATGTATTCAAAAAGAGACAGTAATAAACTTAATACTACCCTGATAATGCAATATTTTTGTTTTTGTTTTTGGTTATTAGTGTTATTTTATTTATTTATTTTTGAAATATTTAGTTTGTGTTATATTCCTCTCTCATTACCGGATTCTTAAACCACCCTTTCCTTCATGCATTTCCGCTCACTTGATTCTCTTAAATTATGAGAACTCTTCTAAATCCATTCAATTATTACGTAACCCATCGTATCAGTTTTTATTTCCATGAATCCTTCGTTACCTCTAAACTTGTTATGCAGTTTATCATTTCTGTCTCTGAACTCCACTAAACTATTACACCACCCATCCTTTGTGTATCCTTGATTCTAAGAACTAAATAACCTCCGACCTGTTCTTGCATATATATATATATATATATATATATATATATATATATATATATATATATAATTATTATTGATAATCTTTGTCATTCCAATAATGTACATTCAATTATGTCGGTTGTTTCGAACTATTTCTTACCTCAGTGTTAAATTCTAATACATATTTGGTTGTAAGCAGCTGACGAGGAACCTCGAAATATAATGAATTCATATTATTATGCAACAATATTTGTTCTGGCTTTGTTTAAATTCATCTATGTAGTTAGTGTGGATCGACTGAAATGTCTGAGAGTACTGTTCAGCTAAAAGTTTAGCAGCACCACCGTCGTTACTGGTCAGCCCATTAGGACCTTGCAGTTAAGAAACTCCAGTTTAGTCTCGTTGGAATGAGGCTTCATAACGAATAAAGTTTCCGGATCAGAAACAAATTTCTTGATAAGCTTTATCCGGTACTAGAGCTTGTCTTCTCTTATTGCGTTTGTGCATATGTTCCTTTTTTGTATTGCCTGTATGTCACGTTGTTACGAGTATGTTTGCATTCCGCCTAGCAGTACCTTTTGCGGCTTAGCAAATGAAGAGTGTGGTTCTTGATGACTGTATGTTTCTTTTGGATTTTGAGGACTGTTAGTGGAACACACAGCTTTGTAGCATAGAACATCTTGTGCAATAAGAAATCCACATGAAGTTGTGGTTGAAGTCCATCAGCATGAATGTGTTCTCCATCATATACTGGTAATTGATACGATGAGTCAGTGTATATAATGATATGACTTACACGTGAGATCTTTTAGATTAGGCAGTTACATCATTACAAGTCTACCACTTTACGATTAGGTCTATTATTAGAGCAGTACTAATATCATATAAGATCATAATTCTACAGATTGTGCGATTGGTGACCAATGTCACTCCGGGCTTATTGGCTTTATTAAGTCTCCCGTAATGTATACTGCAAGAAACTAACAACATAGAGCTGTCTCGAAATATAAAGCAGATTTTTGAAGGAGTCCCGGTAGCGAGAACATTACCGAACTAAGAAGCATCCTTTCTGTTACATTGATGCTGACCTCACTAGTTTTGCTAGATACACTTAGCTGAAGTTACTTAGCCATTCATACTCATCAAATTACAAGTATGCACGCCTTGCTACGTATTTATTTCAACTGCAAGCCAGCTTGAACCAAATGCTAGTTGACATATAGATGGCCTTCCAAATATATCTTCAGATCAACTCATTTTTGAATTCTGACTTCATTGAGTTAGTATACTTCGATCATGAAGGTGTTACGTGGGAATGCGTTGCCAAACTCCGAATACTTGTGGCATTTTCACTTTAAAGGTTTCCATCAATTGAAGCTAGATTCCTTCCGTAGTAAGAGTGAGGAAATACGAGTAAGTTCTCGTCCTCGTGTTATGTACGAAGGAGTAGCGGTTAATAAATCCTCAAAATAAATAGTTCAGTAAGTCTTCGACAATGGATGCTGACCACATTAGTTTTAGTGGACTCACCTAGCTGAAGGCGCTCGGTCATGCATCCGCACCAAATCACGAGTGGGAATGCCGTACACAACACCCCTGCAATAGTCTGCCAGATTAGACCAGACGATTCTCGATATGTTGATAACCTACCAAATATATCATCGAACTCCCTGGCTTCTGTCTTTTGATTTTACTTGGTGGGTACGATTCGTATCAGGTGTTACTGGTTAAAGCGTTGTCAAACTCCAAATAAATCTGGCATCTTTAAGAGAATTTGCGTTGGATTCTTAGGCCAGCCTGTTTTGATTTGTTTTCATATCCACCTTAAAGGTTACGGAATCTGAAATGACTGTTGGATCACATTTTCATTAACTTTATCTAGATTTTTGACAAAGGATAGGATTCATCGACTCATCAGCTATTTATTTTCACTGCCACTTTCGTAAGACTCTTTAGGATAAAGAAATTTTAGTTACTTGGCTATACGATTCCAGAAGTGAACATCTGCCACTCCAACTGATAATACCGAGTGAACCGACCATTTTTCGGAAGTAAATGTGAAGTTGATCACATTCAGGTCAGTCTTCCAAGTACCTCTTAGTAACGTTGGTCAAGATTCCAAGATCACGTCAAGACTTCTTGAATCTACTGTGTTACCATGGTCTTTTTTTAATTAAGCGGGCTGCGAACATTGGTATAACAAACAATCATTTATGTTCTCTAGATTACTTCCTGTTTAACTATTTGAATTCCAGTTTGATAACTGAGATAATTCTTCACGTAATAACAAGCCTGGAAAACAGGTTTGGTTATTTTTTAAGCGGTCGAACTTATTGTTATTGACATAAAAAATGTTGTACATGGCTCAATTGTCTACGTTTTAATCCGCCAACGAATAGAAAACTTCAAGGCTACAAATCCTCCGGTGTGTATGAGTTTTTTAGACGAGGTTCGTCGTACATTGAATGATTTCGCTTAAGGATAGACCGTATTTGGACACACCAACTTTTATCATACTTAATAATATGTATTTACGTACATTGGTCAGCTTTTAATTGGTTTCTGCAAACTAAAAATGGATTTAACTCAACTCTATATTTTTTATTTCGAAGTGTCCAAATATTGTTGCAACAAGCATTTCTCACATATGTAAAAATAAACTTTGATTTAAATTGTACTCCACTACTTCGTATGTAAATTTAATAAGGAAATTAATAGACAACAACCAGCAATAACGTGCCTAGTATTAGGATGATTTAAAAATCTGAACTTGAATTAGATAGCGTAAAGATTTTTGGACCTGATACGCCAATACTCATATTTTTTGTCCTGTATTTCTCAATCTATCTATCACTTGTGGTTTTTTAATGGTCGTCACTATTAGCACGACCACTTCCACTACCAAATTATCAAGTTTGTCAGTTTTATCACTGCTAATGTACTTTGCTAGCTTGACGTTTATACCGAGTTCAGTGGCGAAAGTGAACTTTCTGATGAAGACATCAGATTCAATGCGAAGTGGTGTCAGTCCGTGATAAAAATCTCGATAGTTCATTTGCATGATTTCGCTACTCATGTTGAAGCTGTTTGCCAATTAAAACCGTGTTACATTTTTATCATAAATCATCTCATGACTAATGTCTCATTGGCTGAAATGAAGCTTAAGGTCGTTCATGTTTTTTACTTCTTCAGGCTCTGTATTATTTTTATTGTTTATTTGTACAAATAAATGGTGGTACAAAGGGGCACCTAATGTATATGCGCCACACATGTCACTCGATTTGTGTGTGGGCTATGATACTGCCCGGCTGCCCAAACCAAAGCAAGCTCAGTAGTACGTATGACTGACTGACTTGTGCTTAATGATTTCCTTACTAAGTTGTACATTTTTGCTACTCCCCTCTATTTACATCAGAACTTTCGTAATTGCTTTTATTATTGACCCTTCATCATTGTAACTACGACGGATGTGAATTCTTTCTATTGTCCTTTTAAATGTCAGCTACCGAGTTAGAAGTATGGTAGCAAACTGTGTATTTTTGTTGTTCATAAATTGCACACGTTTAAAGCCGCACAAGCAAACTTCACTAACAATCAGCTTTTTTTTATGTACTTATTGATGTCCGTTCCAGTCAGTCAGTCAGCTACAACGTAAGACCAGGCACATTTATGCATCGTTCAAAGTTGCCATACCTCATTAACGCAACAAGATGGACACCGGATTCATAAAAGTAGTTAATTCAGAGGTGGTGATATATAAAAGAAAGATTGCATATAAGGATATAGTACAGGAAGAAAGAATTAGTTTGTAGAAAAAAAGATATGAAGCGATTTTAATCTCCTAGTTCAAGGGAAGACAGGGAGTGTATACACCTACGCCATTGTGATCGATTCTGAACCATGTCACTAAGAGTCTCCAACCATTGGTTACGATAGTCACGTGGATCCCAACCAAGTTTGCATCTACCAACATGACTCAGACTATAAGTTAGTGACTTCAAGCACTGATGCTACGTTTGGCCGCCCCTAATTTTCTTCTGTCCGCTTCACTACCGTTCAACAAAGCATATTTTACCGGACACATGAAACATATCCCATCCATCTCAGTGTGCTAATGAGGAATGGCGAATTGAACCAACGTACAAATGTTCGAGGTTCTATATCCCATTTTAATGAGTGGCTAAGATCAACCAAGATACACAAATTTATTTTTCTGTCCTCACCTAGCACCTCACTACTACCTTCTTACCACGCATTAAATTATCATGTCTTGGTTAAGCATTGGTTACTCAGTAACGTTTCTAATATATGATCTCATTTTTCTTATAATTTTAGCTTTATTAATGACAAAACTAATAATGAGGTCATGAACGTTACTGGACTGCATCGTGGTTTGGAGGAGAAGTTCGATTTGTTTTGTTCTGCAACGACATTTGAAAGCATATTAGCATGTTTTTATGAGCTATGTGATGGGGTTGTTTCTAAGCCTACAAAGCAATCTTGGAATATTTTCCATGAATTGAGTGTAAACCTCAAATCATACTGGAAAGCTGCCGCATTATTTTCAAGATTGGAAAAACGTGTTAAAATGAAGCAGTATCATCATCAGACGTTATGTCGAGATGTAAATGTGAGTTCGTGAGGAAAGTGTAACTAATTTAAGATTTTATTATGAAAAGAGATATGTTTTGTCCCTACGAAATCAGAGTGGACGCTAATAATCTGAAAATCTTTAAAGATGTTTTATCATCTTTTCTTCAAATTTATTGTTATCTCGATTAAATATAGTTCACAAATCGTGTGATTGTTCAGAATGTGAAACGCGATTGTTGATTTTTATTTTTTAATAACTTCAAGAGGATATGAATTTGTCACCTACGCATATTTATTTCCCTGTTTTGGCAGTTATGATTCTCTTTCATCAACTTGATGTCGATAATTTATTAGGTATACATATAAATCATAGATTTGTGGATTTCATATATCTCGTAAATTATGGTTAGTCATTTCTTTGATATATTAATCTTAGTTATTCTTGTTCTACCGTATACCGGGAGGACACATGATGTAGTTAGTTAGACTTCATGTTTACTGTTGCGTGGTTTGTTTGGTAATGGGCTGTTATAGTTCGAAAAGAAGTTTCTGTTTTACAATAGTAATCTTTGGCAAATATGTTATACCCACTGTAAACACTCAGTTGTTTATTATGGTTAAAACAAGAATGAGTATTGAGAATTTTGGTCGCCATACATTTAAGAAACTGTATGGAATTATTTATTTTACATCAAATCTATCACAAATTTAATTCATTATCTGACTGATTCAAAGTTGACTACAATTTGTGAAGGTTACTTCTATTACCTTACTTATAAAAGTGCCGTTACCATATGATGGTCTAAAAATCAGCGGGGAGCCCTATATTTAAGGCTTTAAGCGGTTTGGAAACAATCTTTTAAAAGCCGTTCACTTGACCAACCAACAAGACTTTTGTGTTTTTTTTAATGGAACCATGATTACTATTTTATGATTGTAGAAGTACATTCCGTGTCCCTTATTAAAAAAAAACAAAATTTTCACCATATATAAACTATTATTTTTTACGCTCACCTGTTCGTCAGTTGTCTCACAACCGTACCAGTTTGTATTGTAAAACTGAAAGCGATTACATATTCATCCTATCACTTTGTTTATCATTGTCGTGTTAATTTGCATCTATCCATGTAGGCTTATTTGTTCTGTAAGTTTTTGAATTAGTTCATTGGAAGGTATGTTTAAACTTATTTTTGGAGATTCAACTAAAACACGTATACATAGTATTGCCTAGTTTTTTTGTTAAGTAAATAGAATTGTATTTATTTCTCCACAAACCATCAATAACTATTATTGATTTGGTTATTATAATTATTGGTTTAGGCGCTTGTTATAGGATGTGGACCGTGTGGTATGAGATGTGCGATTGAATTAGCTTTACTTGGTGCTCGCGTTATCATTATCGAGAAACGTCACACATTTTCAAGGTGAGTTAATGAAATTAATTTTCTTGAAAAGGTTTTTCGTACCTCAAACTTACTCTGTTTTTTTTCAAGCTACTTGCACATTGCTATCAACTTTAACAATGGCTAATTAGATAAATCAGTGAGAATTTTGACGTTTTAGATTAGTTTACCAAACATAGTTAGACATATTAAAGCTCCATTCAGAGTTATAATAATTACTAGTAGTTCAATTTTAATCATAAAACAGCTGTTGTGCTTCATCAGTATTAATCATGGTATACAGAGATCCGAGATTTCAATCTTCACATAAGTGAACCTACTCAAGGCATTACCTTATAAACTATGGATTTTTGCTATTATAAATACTATTCAGTTGCACTATGTCTTAGTGTTTTTCTGTCAGCTTTGTTCAGTCTGACTTTTGATATGCTTACCCTCTCGTATAGTTTATTCATAGGGTTTAGTTCATATATTTAGTGTTGCAAAATGCATTACTCATTCAGCTTTGTTGAATCATTTATAATAATAAAAATAGTAATTATCATTACTATTACTACTCTGCAAATAAAAACTTTACTTCTAGTCATTTTCGCTAATGAATTCATATTCTCGAGAGATAGTGATACTAAATGCCCACCGAAACCATAACTGATGGTACGGTGTTCGAATTTATCACCTACCAGTTTCACATTTAGTCACTCTTACACACCAATTGATAGAATTCAACCAAGATTAGAGACTAGATTATGTGTTTTTGGTCACCTCTAAGAGATCAATTAGTTCAAATATCTCAGTTCTACACTAAGTCAATTGCAACCCGAACAACTCAGTGGTAACGTTTCTGGCTGCAACACTGGATAATGCGCTTTCAAATATTATGGACGGCACCAGTTTACTCGAGAGTTCATGCACACCTGATTGATAAGTCCCAAATAGAATGATACGGTAGAGAGGACTAATAGGGGGCAGCCAATCCGGAACGAGCAAGTCACTTCGAATCTACGGTGCATGTATCAATTCATTGTCATTTATCCAACGTCGATGATTAGCTTCAATAAAAAAAACATTTCATTAGGTACTCAGGTTTTATATTAGGAATAAGATTTGAGGCTTCAAGATTAGTGTTTAAAGTTAAAGATTTAGAATCAGGGTTACTACTGGGATTAAGAGTTATTACTCAGGACTGTAATGTAGAGTCTACGATTGTGGGTAAGAGTTGGAATCAAGGTTTAAGGTTATGATGTAGAGTTTAGCACTTAGAGTTATGGTACATATCTCAATCTTAAATCGTAACTGTATATTTCAAACCTTAATCTTAAATATTAAAGCTCTCATCTTGATCCTAAAGCCTGAATTCGAGTCTTAACACTATAAGTTATTCATTCATCTTCGCTGTTTGTCGATTGGCTAGTTGGTACCTGGTTCCTATTTGGTTCGCTCTTATGGGTAAGCCTTACCTCATGGGGTCAAGATAAAAGAGATCCTGTTAATTCTTCTCAGCTTCATAATTTAACCACTTCTCTTGTAGGTCGGTCATATGTATTTATTCTAATCACAGAAAAGACATATCTAGGTGGTAAATAAAACAACCCACTTTCCTCATTAAACACTTGATATTTAGATAGATTTAAAGTTGTTTTCGGAATTGTTTTTTCCAATAGTTTCGTCATATTTAGCGACGTATTTCGTCTCAGCTGTTGCAAAAGATTTTTAATCTTCCTGGATGGCTTAGCATTTTTTGGCTCATTCACATTCAATCAATCCGTAGGAAAAGAAGTTTAGTTTTCCTCCCAATCGTACTCATCTTTCATATTCTCTTAATTCCTTACGTTAGTATATATTTACTTGCGAAATAACTGATTAAAATTCATTTACTAAGCAATATCCATTTTCTAGAACAAAAGATTAGTCATGTTTTTTACCATCAGTTTGTACAGTTGTACTTTTGAAAACTACTTACTTAGTTGTCTAGTGAGTAGTGGTTGATTGCTTTAAGGCATGAACGTCGATATTATTGACTACTATCATAAAACATGGATTTTTCTCCGAATTAATATGCGTATATACATAAATACTTACATCCTAGTAGTCCGTTGAAGTAACAATGGGAGTATACTAATGTATATCCGTCTCATTCACACCATATATGTGTACATCATGTTGATGTGTATACGTGTGTGTGTGTGTGTAGTCGTAAAATTTGTGTATATGTATCCAGATAAAATGTCTTCAAGGCTACTTATTAATTAGATTAAAGAGTTAAAATGAAAAAAATTGACATTTTCACAATATTACTTATATACAAAAAGCGAATAACAAATAATTATGTATGTTGTCGAAGTTTCAATTTGTAATTTCTATTCCCTTTTACCTAGTTAATATGTTGTTTTTTAGTCGTTTTTGTTTTCGCTTAACAAATCTTATTTACTAAAGATAATGAAACAGAATGTGTTGTTTCATAGATTTTTTAAAGTTAGTAAGTAAAATAGATTTTCTTTCTGACTAAAATAAATGTACATTCTGTTATCGAGCTATATGGGATCGACTAGTACTGTAGGTAATGGATACCGGAAAATGATTTTTAGATTAATGTTAACTTTTATAATGAAGTACATTCTGTTTCATGCAAATCAATCTTAGTTTTTGAATCTTCATAAATTGTAACTTATGACTTTTAATTCATTCGATAAATGTATATGTTGAATTTTTATCACTTATATCTAATTTTATTCATTGGTTACCCTTAATCATTAATTTATTTCGTGTAAAACTCCCTAAAAGAGATTCTTGTAGATTACTTATGAGTTTTTAAGCATAAAATGATGCTTGTTATAGTATCTATTAACAAAATCATTCCTGTGACCCTTCCCCTTGAATTCAGTGCTTTTTTTTTAAGCTACTCAACCATTATTTTAAAATATTTAGATTACCACTGATTCTTAAATTTACTCTTGTTAACCTATCACCTATTACTACCAGTTATTTTTTAAGTAATCTCGTCTTGTGCGGTGTTATAGTCGATAAACAATAAATCATACTTAAATTATTTTTCGGTTCTTCAATATGACACCGTAGTAATTTCGAGAAAATAAATATTCTTTGTGATTCAAAGTATCATCGTTCAGCAATACATCGTAGTATTCAGTTTATTAATGAATTTCGATGATCCATTTACAGTTTAAAGTATAATTTCAATTGTATTATTATTATTATGTACAGTACACTATTTTGATTTGTGTAGTATGTATAACGTTTTTATTGCTAATTATTATTACAATAGAGTATATTTTTTTCAACAATTACCATTTGAATAATGTTACATTTTAAGACTTTAGTTGAACATATTTCTATATATATAATTAGGTAATAAAATATTTTATTCAATGTTTTCAATGAAATGTTTCATATTAACAATTAATTGTAAGAATAATTATTTATCACCATCATATATACTGTAGAAATTTATTTGTGCTCAAATGCAATAATCTCATTTCTGTCCTTGACATTAAAATTGATTGCATAATGTAAACATCTTATTCAATAATAATAGTTTAATAGTTAATCCGTTCGAAAATAAACATATTTAGAATTCCTTTAGTTATTTTAGATCTTTCAAATCGATAACTTAACTTTAACATAAAGTCTATTATGTACAGTTCCTTTTGCTGAATATATATATATATATATATATATATATATATATATATATATATATATATCATCTATTTTCTCTAATAGTTTACATAAAATCTGATAATAGTTTATTTTTAAGCATATTAAAAGGTGAATACTTTTTACTAAGCAAATTGCTTAGCATTATTTTATTGTTAATATTGAATAAATAAATTCTTTAAAGCTACTTATTATGAAATTAAATATATGAAGTTATACGTTGAATAATTGATAGCAATAATATTCTCGTTGGTATTTAGATTTTGTGTAATTTTAATGTCATTTTCACTATAAATGTATATATCAGTTGGTTAACCATCGAAATTTATAGATCACTAAATAACTACCTTATTCTAGTCTGGAACATTTCCGTAGTAATGTACTTACACACAACCTCTAACATGTGATTAAAAACTGGACGGTCGAACATTCGTGGTTTTTTTTTACTCAATCCTGCTTCATATGAGTGGTAACGATATTACTAACCAGTTACTCAAACTGAAATAAATAAGTTTTGTTTACGGATTTAAAATTGGTTTCTTTAACTAATAAAACATCTTATTATTAGAAAAACTTTATGCTTCTAATCTATTTCAGTCTCAGTTTTTCAGTCAGCATACATGACAAGAAGAAACTTTACTTCAGAAAAGTAATGCTTTCGTAGTGAACATGAACACCATTGGGAACAATCGAATGTATTTAACACAAAATTACAGGACTTGTTGATAAAATCTAACAATCATAAAGTGAATGCTTAATTTGCAAAATGTCTATCGATTGTCTTAAAATGACTCAGACTTCATTGTTCTTGCATTTTCACAATTGCATTTTGTTTCCATTCTTTACTGTTCAATCCTCTTGTCTCTCTGCTTCCAGACCTCCTGTTCACGACTAACATCATATACTACTTATGTCAATATAAGTAGCACACACCACACTTTTACTATCATCCCCAAAACTCCCCTGGTTTCCATAGCAGTATATAATCCTCTGAATGTATTTAGAAACTAAGTAACTAAATTTTATTAAAACATCATTTGACATTGTAAAAAATAAACTGGGTTAATTCAGACGATAAGAAATTTTATAGTTGAGAAAAAATGGTTATTTATTTTTCTATGGAATAAAATATAGAAAAGAGTAATAGTGATTGGGTCTTTGTAAGTGTTTCACTATTTCATCGCGTAATCAATACATATTGTAACTTAGTCAACCTAATTCTAATGATCGGGAATTTTTCTAACCATCTCTTACAATGAACCTCCAGTTTATGTAAATCATGCAAATCAGTTATTACGTAAACGTTTGTGCAACAAGATATACTATACTACTAGTCTGAATTAAACGAATAGAATGAGTTCCAACATGCAACTTAATTAGTTTAAACAATTATACTACAGTTCTAATAACATTACATTCAGCTAACAATTCCCAAACAGAACGAAACACACATCTTGGATTCCACTGTTAGTCATCTATCTCTGCTTATAACATTATTAAACAGTTTAATTACATTATTTCTTCAAAACTGAATACTAATTACCATGAATTCGAAAAACAAATCAAAAGTAAATACTTTTATAAAGCTATTGATGCATAAGTAAATCATCATTAAAGTAACATGACAAATGTTTTCATTAATATAGTAAATCTTTCTTCAAAAAAAGATAATTTACTTACAAATCTGACAATCTTTTATCATATGATTTGTATTAGTTTGTGTATTTGCGTGCTTGTTATGAAGCGAATTACTAAATATCTTCTTAATATATACTAATGAAGTAATTAATTATTACCTGTTCATTCCTAGACCGCATTCATATTCAATGCATTATTTCTTGTTTGCTTGCCTTTTTATTCTTTTTTTCTCTATCATCATTTACACTTTCCGAAAGTATTAATAGCGTGTTATTCTTCTCATCAAAAGCCATCTTATTTTAATAGTAATAATAAGTAATACCGGCTATTGTCAACTAAATGAAACGCAATTAACTCATTCATTATCTTATCTTGTGAAGCTTGATAAATTTTCATTAATTACTTAAATATTAGATGCTTGGCATTTTTTGCTCTTCAAATAACGTATTTAGTGTACTGATATGATAAATTTCGACAGTTGTGTTATTTACACTTGATCTGAAATCTGTAAAAATAAACAATATTTGCAAATATAAATTCTACTGGTAACATAAATGATTAGTTACTAAATTAAACAAATATTGACTCGCTTATATCTGCTGAACCTGTTCAAGTATTGTAGACATAAATTTTGTCAAAAAATCGTCTTTTTAAGATATTTCTTATCATGGACTAATATAATTTAAGGAACGTTACTGAAAGCTAAATAACACTTAGTTTGTTTTGAGCAAACCATATCTTGAAACATTCGTTCATTGGTTCAAGTTTTCAGAACATCGAAACGTGATGAAATTACCAAGACAAATGAGAGGTTAGTATAAGTAGTAATGGTATAATTGATAATGGAAATGATCAGGCACAAACGGTATGATTCGAAGAGGAAGAATCAATTCATAGAATAGAAGGTATAAACTAATTTTAATACTCATGATCTAAAAGAGGATACAGAGTTAAGACATCTGTATCTGTCTTTCGCACAAACACCCAATAAGTCATTCACTGATCTACTGAGTCTATGTAGACGCTAACTTGTTTAACGGGTGTGATATTTGTATCATTATTAGGAAGGCTATGAGTTGCAGTGTAAGTATAGATACGACAATGCTGGTGAACACAGCTGACAATTCCTAGAGGATGAAACGCGTATTTTTTAAAATTAAAAATGACTTACTGTACTTTATAAAATGAAATGATCCTTTAATGGAGTTGTTATTAACTTATTGTAATATAATATATGATATTTGTATTATTTTAAGTTAGTTTATTGTGTAAAAGTAGTTGTGAGTTTTCTTATTTAATACATATTCTCTTCGATTAGATTCATTTTATTTGTTAGGAGAGGAAGAAATATCAAATAGTTTTTGCTTTTTTGTTCCTCATATTTTAATATCATTTAGTAACCAAATACAGTTTAATGTAGTCAATTTAGACCCACACTTTTGTAATGAGTCCTAATGATTCTATATACCTATCTATATTGATATGTAGAGTGGAGTCCGAACTTTACAACTTAATGAATGCAAGTCAATCCTTTTATCTTAAATAGAGCAAGAACAAAGATTGGTGCAGAATAATATGAATTCATTTTATTTCGTTAGGTTCTCATCAGCTGCTTACATCCTAAATTATTTGAAATTCAACATTATTACAGATATTGACATATTTATACATAAGAGTGTGAATAAGGATCAATACTTGTGTATGATGATGTAGAAAATATTCATATAGAGTTAATGAGCTCATAAAATGTTTGATTCGAATAAATAAATAAAGTTAGAGAGGGAAAGTTCTGGAACATTGAAATAGTGATTAGAACTCATGAAAATAGATTAATAGTAATAAAGAAAATATGAATTAAAATCAATTATTTATGTATGATGTAATTTAAACTTCAGAAAGAGTTGGAAGATGGGGAATGACGTAATAAATAAATAAATAGGAGCAAATGAATAGAAAGAGTGGGGATTATTATTACCAGGGTAAAGAAAGATTTATTACTGTCTCTTTTTGTATACATAGATCTGGTTTTAAACGTTTGATTGCTAACGCTTCAGCGAATTTCAAAAGGTTGGAGTTTGATTGTTTGTTAATCACCTTGAAGGACTTCAGTATATCAACTTCATGTCCTGTATCAAGGAGATGTCTTGCGATGGCACTGTTGAATGCGTTCAATTCATTTAACCTTGAACTTTTCGGTATATGTTCTTTGAATCGGACGTAAGCTCTCCTTTCTGTTCTACCAATGTAACTGCTTTGGCAGGTACATGTAAATTTGTATACATAGTTGGTGGTAACACTTATGTATAAATATGTCAATATCTGTAATAATTTGAATTTCAAATAATTTAGGATGTAAGCAGCTGATGAGAACCTAACGAAATAAAATGAATTCATATTATTCTGCACCAATCTTTGTTCTTGCTCTATTTAAGATAATAAAGGGAACTATGTGTATGAAATCAATCCTTTTAATTATACGAAGTATATTGTTAAATGCTGTTCATATCGACCAGTATAGTGATGTAACATGCGCACATATTCTAATCTAATGTATTTGCATTTTTTTAACAGAATTCCCAAATCTATTTTCACGTACTTAGGTCTCATGACAACCTTGTTACCGTTCGACATGGTTGACTCTTCTGATTTCAATTAATTCGTGATCATCATGTTCTTTACAACTGACTCGTTTTTTAATGCTTTGTTTATCTACTTGATTTTAAGCCAAATTAGTATCTTTTTTATTTTAGAACCTTCATCATATACAGCTTATTGCTCGACCAAACCGTCGTAGATGAAGTAGATTTCAAACCTGTTGCTTATTGGTTAAAATTTAGAGTAGTTTAAGCAATAAAGTCACTAGCACTAAACTTTACATGTTTTATTTTCCGTTCAAAGTACGATGTGTTTTACACTAGTAAATTGTATGACTGACAACTTAAATTTATATTTAATAATCCTACATTTTTCCTCATGAATCTCAGTATTTTTCTGTCTTCTTAGATTTTAGTCGGGTTTTTAGTACTGGTATGACAATTGATTTTTTTCTCATAAAACTCAAAGCAATGAATAACTACATCGATATAAGGGTTTTTTCATAAATTAATTTTTATCATGATCAAAATAGTTCATAATAAAGATCTGCCAACAGTAAATATTCACAACAAATATTTGTGTATATTGGATTCACCAAATCACATTTGATGGGGAAACTCTGGAAGGGATGGAAACCTTTACGTACCTGGCAATGTATTGTGCGCTACTGGTATCAATAGATATGATTAGTATGTATCATCAATCAAAAGTGAAATACCTGGCTGCAGAAGGTTAAGAAGATCGAGGGAAAGAGAACGAAAACAGAGGATGATTAGTGTGGAAACGAAGGAACAATAAAGTCTGAGACGATCGACTGATATTTTGCAAATGAAGTATTCATTGTATGGTTCTCAAATTTTACTAAGGGATTCTGAAATTCTATATTCAAGTACATTCGATTGTCCCCAATTGTGTTCTCGTTCACTACAGTTGCTTCACTGATAAACAAAGAGGAATCAGTGCACTTGTGAAAGCACAAATTGGCAAAGGAAGTGCACTATTGCCACAGTCACAGAATATCTGAAACTTAAAACAGCTCTCACTTAAAACCGAAATCAGAACCTTCAACACTAATTTTAAAACAGTTCTACTACACTAAGTTAAAACTTAGAGAATTATTATAGTCATCTCCAAAATGTATAGGTATTTTTAAACAACTGTCTGTACAATATACTGCGGATCTGTTGATCAGACACCAGTAATAACCTACCGTGGCAGAGAACAAACCAGCTGAGGCGAAAATTAAAAAAAGGATACTGGAAATAGATAGGAAACACATTACAGAAACCATTGAACTACATTACAACGCAATTCCCAAATCGGAATCCTCAGTTGAGAAGAAAATAAGGCAGACTATATAACATATAGCTCTAGAAATGGGAGACAAATATCGAGGGTGTGGATAGCACTTGGCTACAATTGGAAATGAGAGTCCACGGTAGATTTGATTGGAAATCCCTGGTCAGCAGTCGATGCCCCATGAGAGGTATGAAACCTAAACGGAGTGGATTGAAGCGATTAAATTTGCCAGAAATAACATTCATTTATATTTTCCGTTATTCAGATCTTTGGTAAAGTTACTGCATTTACTTTGTTAAATAACAAAGAAAACATATCTTTAAGAATGTGTTAGTGTTTATTGGTATCTCTCGTAGAGAAAATTTTCTGATTTCTTTCTCTTGAACTTAATAATAAGCTAAACATCTGAGTTATTTTCTTTAAGTATACTCTATCATTAGGTTCCTCCTCTTTAACCATCAATTCATTTCATTTAACATAAAATTACAATTTACGATATATTTGAAGTTATTAATGTCAGTTTATCTATTCATATATGGCAGATTATGAATATAGCGCATCAACTCTCCTTACTGTCCACTTAAATGTGTTCCTTATAGTATTTAATCTAGTCGTAATCTTACCAGTTTTTATATGAAATTGAATATACTTTACTTTTCAAATTTTGGTATCCAGTGTACCTATCCCCATTAATGTTGGTTACTTTACACGTCATATAAGGTTTTTAACTTGTTTCTGGTATACTAGAGATTATATTTATGAAGTATAATAATTCGTATAAATTATTAAACTTCATAGATTTATCTCATACAGTATTCTGAATAAAATTGGAGTTTGTTCTGTTATCACTCCTGCTGTGATCATCACTGAAATGAATTTTTTATAGTGAAATATGTAAAACTATTCTGTCGGTCAATTATTCTAGATAATTTCATAGTCTTTTCGAATACATATCATCGGTTACTTATAGTTTGGCAGCCAGCTAAACTATTCTTTACAATCAAACATTGCAGATCAATATTGTTTACATATAGATGCTTGATTAGCTAGTGAGTTACATATGATATCGTTTATATGTAATTTCTTTTTTTCTTTCTAGAAATAACGTACTACATTTGTGGCCTTATCTCATTGAGGATTTAAAAGCATTGGGGGCAAAGACATTCTTTGGAAAATTTTGTGCTGGCTCAATTGATCACATTAGTAAGTGATGAAGTATGGTTGTATCACTTTTTATGCTTTGTGCTATGAATGTCTTTGAATAATCTTCAAATTATCATATCCTCCCAATGGGGTCAGAAAAGTTTAGTCTATTTGGCACAAACTACTTATTGGCAAAATAAGTAAGTAGTATTCTGTGATGTTGAGTTCTTTTGATTAATGGATGGTTGACTGCATAAAGAATTTAGTTGTAAAGTTCTCACCGTCTATTAAGAACGTTGTGTTAATACAAACTTCTAAAATCTGTGAGTTTTCAGAACTTTTTGTAAGCACTTCAGGTTGTATCAGATGTGATAGTTTGTTAAATCTATTTGTCAAATCATTGTCTCTAATCTAATGTCTGACGTTTTATTTCGTTAAAATTTTAACCATTACTGTATAATGGATTACCGACTTCACTGTTTAAGTTTTATACAATATCACTCAGTTTCGTTGTTTATTGTCATGCAATATTGCACATTAAATGAAGCTGGACATGTAAACCGGCCTTGTGGTCTAAAAGTTAAGTATTCAGTACGGGAGCTGTAATTTCTTGGTTCTGTCTCCTATAAATTCGTGGTATTATTATTATTATTATTATTATTATTATTATTAGAAGCTTTATTCAACATTATATTTTTTTGGTACAACATAGAATTCTCAGCATAAAGTATTTCAACAAGTTTCCTTTTCTTATACCTTGATCTATTGTGACGATAAATTTTGAATGGTGACCGGTTAGATGTTAGGAGTTCGGTAGTCCACATTTGATTATTGTTCATTCGTTTCAATGCATATTGCCAGCCACCATGATGTCGCTGATTGTACCTTTTTGTATCACGTATAGCGAAAGGTTGTAAACTTTTCATAAACGCGCCTGAATAGATTGTGAGCACAATAGATATAATGATGTGCTAAAACAAACAACAAAACAGATAACTTGAAAAAATATCTCGATCAGAGGAACAGGCTTTACTACAGACCCTGGTACTAAAATAAAATAACTTTACACTGTATTTTGGTTTTCAGTGTTTGTCTAACTATCATGATGTGAACCATGACACTTAAAAATACCTAATTCTACTCTGAAATCAATTTTTTTCTATCTTACGGCTGGGAATTATATAATGTAAATGTGGTCTATCATCGATAAAAATTGTAAATCCGGCATATTTCTTATTAAAACAGAATAAAACTTACATGAACTAGAAATTATACAGTTGTATTGTGCAAATCATAGACGCCTTAGCAATACAGTTTTAGAAAAATTATATTTTTAAAAATGACTTCAAATAAAGATAACTTCCTTCTTTGTATTTTATGCTGATTCAATTCATGTTTAAAATTTTCATTTCATACTCACTACAACATTACACAAGTTGAATGGCATTAAATAGGATTTCTATGTTATATATGTGTTATATAATTAAGCTTTTCTTTTAAAAAAATTCAGTTTGTTAGCAAATGTTAAACACTGATTCAATGAACAACAAATTTTTGAGACATTAAATCGTTCATGTTTAACATTTATTATTATTATATGGGACTATAAATTATGGATGACCTATGAGCGACGCCGAATTGACCTTAAGAATGTCCACCTACCTAATAAGGCTAAATGAGTGTTATAAAGCAGTATGAAGAATAAGAATTATGACTTACAGTTTATAGATAGGACTGGGAATTAGATTTAGCGATTTCATCACTAACTGACTTCATTTAAAGTGCCAAAACCCTATCTAAACAAATGAGTGGATGGATTTCGCGCCAAAATCCGAGACCTGTTATCCTAAATATGATTGGATCAGCCATAGACTATAGTTTCGCCTATTATTATTATTAATCTGTTTAAATGTATCTTTATTTCTGCTCGATTGACTTTAATGAATATAAAGCATCCTTAATCTCCTCGTTCATTTACTTTATTTACTTAATTTCTTTTGATCTCTATCGCTTTCGCTCTTTGCCTGACTACTTATGGCCTTCTAAGGCTGTATTTTTACTGAAAAGATACTTTCTTTGTCAACAAAAAGAAACTGAGAGAGCGGAAGAGGGGAACACACTCAATTATCCGGTTAAATTAAATTACTATCCGACTAAAATTATATATATATATATATATATATATATATATATATATATATATATATATATATATATATATATATATATATATATATATATATGCACACATGCTCATACGTTCTTGTATTATTAAAGTTCTATTTTAACTTCAGGTTATTGTTCAATAAGAATGAAAATATCTGTAATGGTTTTCTCCTCGTACGCATTGAAATTCTTTTTTTATGGTAAATAGTACGATAAGTTGTTATGATGTAACGATTATACATATGTATGTACTTCCATTGAAATGATATATGAAAATCAAAACAGTATTAGTGTAGAACATTATGTCACAGATAAACACAAATAACACTATCAGTTTAGGGTTGTGGAGATTGTTGAATTTTAATTGAGATTATGTATGAATCGATCAATGTTTAATCACCATTGAAAACCTGTAAGCACTGGGCGGCCGTTTCTTCCTAGTATGGGATTGCTAGTGGGATGTAACTAAATGAACGGTTTTGTTAATTTTGTTTACATTCTGTATTCGTTTGTCGTCTGTCAACTTCCGTACATATTCATCACTATCCAATTATTTGCAAACTTTTTATTACATAATTTTAATAATTTTTTGTGATTACTACTTCGAAGTCCATTTATCTAAGTTTGACTTACTTCCTATCTTAAACTATTGATTGGAATTCTCATTATTTAATTGTCAGCATGTCAGACAACCATTGAAAACCTGGAAGCACTGGATTCGCGTTTGGTTCCAGTGTAGGCTCATCTAAAGTGCTTACCTACGATCCCGCATGCGGGGTTCAAACCCAGTGCAAATGCTTTTGCTCTAGACCACTAAGCGGGAATCCAGTGGTACACAATCATAACTCCAATCAATCCACGATATTACACGATCATCTTATATTGTCTTCGGTGGGTACCTTACTCACATCTGACAAAGTTGAACTCCATTGATCGCAACTGTTTTATTATTATCAAATTGTACTTCTTATCTATTATGCGTAATGATCCTGTCTATTTCATTGTGATTATTAACTCATTGCCCTGATAGATTAAATATTTTCATATACCCATATAAATATTCACTTACATTAAAGCATAGTTGAATAACGATCTAATTTAAAGTAATACTGTTCACCTAAATGTGTTATTCTAAGTACATATCTACTATTCATTTTCGTCTGCATTATTTCACCTTTTTGAGTTCACTTAGCATGAGTTGCAGAGATAGTCGCTATGATTTTTCAGAGAAATTTTTGGAATACATATAAAATCATTCAATAATCCAATTTAAAGTAGGAAATTACTAATCAATACTTTGTATCCAATATTCATTCTCTCCCACTCACATATTCATTCCCATATACCCTATATTTATTATGCCCTACTAAATGCTGAAATGAGTTTTTAATCTAAACAAACATAAGTTTTGTTTTATTGTGTAGTTCATCAGTTCAAACATTATTTTATATGAAATGTTTTATGTAGTCATCGCATAATAACAATATCATTATTATTGTTGTATATTGACCGCATTTACTAACATAATTTAATGGCATCCTAAGTGACCGGAACGGATATTTGATACAGTTAATTCCACTATATCATTTTTTTCAATAAATTGAGCACTTATTTTACTTTCGCTCCCCTTCATAACATTTTATCTCACTAGCTGTTTTCTATCCCTTTTTTTCAATTATCAAATGATACAATAAAGAATATGGAAGAAATTCTTTACTAGTCTGAATTGTCACGTTTCATATTAGATAGTTCAAAATGAACAAAATGCTGGTGAAGCTAGTAAAAATAATAACGGTGACTAAGGACAATGGAATACTCGAATGCACAATCAAGATGAAACCAAGCGTGTTTAGAACAATAAAATGTAAAATAATTAATTGAAGATGAGTGGTTTGTAAATTTACGCCCTGTTTACTACTCATTATGGGCCGACTAAGCTTGAGCAGCATATCCATCGCTTTACTATACGAATGTCTAATATACTAATAAGTTCTGTACACTGAATGTTTACGACACCGACTGAACTTCGTTAATCTTTAATGCTTTTACTGTTAATGAAACCAGAATGCAGAAATATAAAAGTTTGAATTACAGGATTAGTTTAATTTTGAATTTACGAATGGCTTTGTGCTTCAAGAATATGGTAATAATGTTAATAATAATTTGGTTTATGTTGAATTAAGTGAGCTTTCCTATAGAACGAAATATCCATCCACTTTTACCCAAAACTAAGGTCACTCAGTGACCAATTAATTAACATAATCTCCACATAGCTACCTCATCTAAAGTCCCATCCTTTATCAATTTGTGATTCCATCACGGGATTGAAAATTCAAAAACAATCATTCCTATAGTTCTAAACGCTTCTGTTTTACCTTGAAACTTGTATGTGATATCAAAAACATATTTCGAATGTCTGCTTATTCTATAAGTGACTATGATTTTCAGCGAGATCAATTTATTTTTGATATTATGTGGTTGGAAACAATGTTTAGGAGACTGCGAACTGGGGCATGATTTGCTTAGTTGGCACTCTTGACTGGATCATATCCATAATAGTAAATAAAGCAGTGTACTATTAAAGTCTGTGTCATAGAGACATTTCAGCTGACTGGTCCACATACTCTCTTGTGTTAATTATCTGCTTATCTGAACTACTCCATATACTTCCTGGTCTGTGGGTTTATATTTCTATGTTCATTTTCTATCCCTAAACAATTTAAACTACTACTTACATTCTGATGCAATAACTTCCACTTGAGTTTCCGCTCTCATAAACACGTATGTATCATCGCGTACGCTATAAGAAAGTAACACTCAAGGACCAGCGTAGGTCTTTCAATTCAATATGTATTATTTTTCATTTTAAACTGTATGTTATTACGTTTCAATATCTTCAACTTGTGATCTTATAATTTATTTTGCTATGCCTGAAGACCAGCGATTCTTTGAGAAAGTAAAGCCAGTTTTAAGCCAATCAGAATTCCAGGTGGCGGACTGTCATTTGATTTTGCATATACAAGTCGTGTCCGGCAAGGCTGTCCATTATCTCCATTTTCGCTCATTTGCATCATAGAACTACTTCTGGAAACAACGTTCTCGTCGTTTGAATTTTCGGGAATCTGTCTCCTACCAGTAGGTCTACTTATCGACCTAGAATATGCGGATGGCATAGTTCCGTTTGGTGAAGACGCTGATAAAATATAGAGTATTTTGGTAGAACTGAGCAAAAATACAAGGATGTTTGAGATGTGTTTCTACCCCTCGAAATGCAAATTATTGCTTCAGAACTGCCCTGCGTCATCACCTGTACTAAGCTTAGGGAGTGAAGAAGTCGAACATTTCGACAACTTAACTTATCTTGGAAGTCTGATCAGCTCTAATGGGATGGTGTCTGACGAAATCTCTGCACGGATTCAGAAAGCTCGTTTGGCTTTTGAAAACTTACGTCACCTATGACGAAAGCAAGGTATCCGTCTATCAATTGAGAGAAGAGTTTACTGCACAACAGTTTGTTCTGTTCTACTTTACGTTTGCAAAACGTCACCATTAAGAGTAGAAGATATTCGTAAACTACTAATATTTGATCATAGATGTCTTAGAAATATTGCTCTCATCTGTTGGGATCACCGGGTAATAGTGAGATTAGACGCAGAGTATTAGGGAATGATGGTAAATCTGATGATGGGGTTGTGAATCTTCATCAACTGAGATGGTTGGGCCACGTGTTTCGTATGCCTGAACACTGATTACCACGACGTGCAATGCTGACTAGTGTTGGAGATGGTTGGAAGAAAGTTAGGGGTGGCCAAACCAAAACGTGGAACCAGTGCTTGAAGTCACTAACTTCTAGTCTGACTCCATGTCTTTAGATACAGACTACTTAGTTGTGGTTCACTCGACTATCGTAACCAACGGTTGGAGACTGTGTGACGTGGCTGAGAATCGATCATGATGGCGTGGATGTATACACTGTTTGTCTTCTCTTAAACCGTGAGATTCAGATTACTTTATACCTTTCTTTCTAATTCTTTCTTCCTGTATTATATCCTTATGCGATATCTTTCCTTCATATATTACTACGATTCAAGTAACTGCTTCTATGAATTTGGTGTTCATCTTGTTGTGCTAATGAGGTGTGGCAAATTATTCCCATGCATATATGTGCCTGGTTCTTTATTATAGATGACTGACTGATAAATAAACAATTTATTCCATAAAACCGAAAAACAAGTAGTTAATATTAAATGTTTGTGTTAGGATCAAAATTCACTGTTATGCTATTTGCTTGATATAATTAGTAATAGAATGGAAGGTATTATTTTTAGTTATATATAAAAATAATTATGCAGTTAGTTCTTTGATTCAAAATACCAAGAGCCTTTATGATTATCTTTAAAATTTCACTAATTATAATCCTTCTTTTTTAATCTTTTCATACTTATCAATGTTAATTATCTTGTTGGTTATTACATTTTGTAAAAATTCAATATCTACTCTCTTTATTCTGATTGGTGGTTAACCAACAGAATATATGTTCACCTAATTACACTTTTTTTTTCTTAATAATGAAAAATAATTTTATTATAATGAAATAATTTAATTAAAATTGAACTATAAATACATAAAATTGACAATTGAACATGAATTATTATTATCCTGTTAAATTTTTAACTAATCATAATAATAAATGTTTTGAGTATTATCAAATTGATTACACATTGATACATATGGCATACATATAATAGATGTGTAATTTTGTATGTTTCACTCATTACTTATGTTTATTTGTGTTGATATGGGTGTTTGTTTGTTTGTGTGTGTGTGTGTTTATTCATGTTTAATAACTGTAGTTCATCATTCTATGAATTTGTTTTCATTCCACTAATTAATATAAATGCATATTTATTATTCTTTTTCTTTTTTTTTCCTTCATATAATAAACTTCATGAACTTACAATGTTCATATTGTATAATTATCAATCATTAAATATTAGTAAATTATTCTTGTCACCAATTAACTATTATTCATTCACTTGTTTTATTTTTTTTGTCATTAAAGAAATTGATAACATAATGAATTATTTATTGAATTCATATTCAATCAAAATAGTAATGTTTGTGTGTTTGGGTTCAATTCAACATGAAATGTTCAATTTTTTTTTTACAATTTAATAAGTAAAATACATTTCTGATTATATATATCTGCATAAATTCATTCAAGAAGGTTGATGTATATAAAAGAAGGTTACAATTATACATTAAGAAATTTGTCTCAAGTAAATCAGAACTACGTTAATATTAATAATTCACAGGTTTAAATCATGAGTCAGTTGAAGCTAGACCACCATTGAAAACCTGGAAGCACTGGACGGCCGTTTCGTCCTGGTATGGGACTCCTCAGCAGTGCACATCCACGATCCCGCACCATAGGGGGCTCGAACCCAGGACCTACTGGCTTCGCGCGCGAGCACTTAACCATTAGACTACTGAGCCGGCATCCAACGGTGTTAATGTCTAACTTCAACCAATCCACGAAGTTGCGCCACCGTACACCATTGTCTTCAGTGAGTTGTTATCTCACAACAGACCGGTTGAACTCCACTGGTAACGGCTTCTCACTAGAACTCCAGGAGTTTTTTCTTTGGAATGTACTACATGAGTTATTCAATTGGAATACATTGTTCATTCTGTAATTTATAGAATGATCATTTATATTAGTGTTATATTACTTGAAAAGATGAATATTTGTACTGGAATAGGTGACGCAACTTTTTCATCTATACCTAATTGTTGAATACTTAAATATAGTTGTCGTGTAGATTCATTTTGAGGTTATCATCAAAATGAATTTAAAAAATCGGATCAAATATATCTAATATATAAATAGAATGGAATATTTTTACGGTTTAAACAATCATATAATATACACTTCATATTTAATTTTACATTCGATTATATCTATTTTAGACTATTAAAATTACAATTAACTGTTGATAAATATCATATACAGTTCAATATTTCATTGAATATCAGATAGACTCATTTGTTGAATTTTAAATACAATATAGAATACATATGTACTAGATTTGTTTTTTTTTTACCACTGCTGGTGTAATGGTATAATCAGAGCATTTTAAAATAATTTGTATTAATTAGTATCTTAAATATTTCTATTACTTAAAATAAATAGTTTTTCATTGTAAGTCATTGTATCTTATTATATGGATGTTTTACTACTTTTATATTGATTTTAATTTACTTCATCACTACATTTCAAGGGATGTTCGATGGGATTTTTTGTCCTCAGCTAAAAAAAATTTGTTACCTGTGAATTCCTTCTGAATGATTTTTATTTTAGTAAAAACCAGTTTTTTGATTTATGACTAGAACATCATAGAACTTATCAAATTTTACATTTCTTTATGTCCGTTGTTTTTTCAGCGAATTTTTCTTCGTTTATACTGCATTATTTTAAATGCCTTTTATTGCATGAACATACTTACTTACCTAAGTCTATCACTCCTCATAGAGCTTGGGCCACCGATCATGGATCTTCAATCAACTCTAGCCTGGGCTCTCTTTTCTAGTTGTCGTCAAGTACTATTCTACCTTCAATTTCTGGTCGCATATGTTATGTGGTCTTTTTTTCTTCTGGAGTTGAGAATTGCAAGTTAGTGTTTCTCTTGTAATGTGGTTCAATGGTTTACGTAAAGTTTGTCCTATCCACCTCCAGCGTCTTTTTGTTTTCTGCCAAGGTAGATTATTGCTCATGATTTCTAAACAAGGAATGTTCATTATCGTGTATAAAAATACCTGTATATATTTTGGAAATGGTCATGATAATTCTCGAATTTTCAACTTCGTATAGTATATGTTTTTCAACTGTAGGAATGTTATCCTTGCTTTGTAAATCCTTGCCTTTACATCTGCATCAAATCATAATTGTTCATCGATGATGTTGTCCAGGTACGTGAAAGAATCCACCTCTTCCAAAGTTTCTCCATCAAGTGTGATTGGGTCGGTGTTCTCCGTGTAGTATTTGAGGATGTTGCTTTTTCCCTTGTGCATGTTGAAACCGACTAATACAGAAACTGGTGCTACATTTTTTGTCTTGACCTGCATTTGTTGATGCATTTGCAAAGTCCGAATCGTCTAGTTGCGTCCAAGCTGTCCATCGTATTCTGTGCTTCCCCGCAGGTGTGGAGTTCTTCATAATCCAGTTAACCCTCAGAAAAAAGAGAAACGGTGACAGTAGGCAAACTTGTCCGACTCCGGTCCTCACTTGGAATGAATCTGTGAGTTGTCTTCTATGCACAACATTGCAGTTTAGTCCGTCGTATGAATTCCGTATGATGTTGACGTTCTTCTCAGCTAATCACCAATAGTGTCGAAGAAGTTTCCATAAAGTCCTCCTATCCACACTATCGAATGCTTTCTCACAAAAATAACGAAGTTGGTGTATAATAACAAATGACATTCAATTGATTGTTTGATGATGATTTGGTATGTTCACGATCGATCCTTATGGAATCCGGTCTGCTGATCTCGAAGTTTGGTGTCTACTGATTCTTTCATCCGACTCAGCAACACTGTTGAAAACTTCTGTTACCGACAGTATAGTGATGCCTCAGTAGTTTTCGCATTTTATCAGATTTCTTTTCTTTGGAATCTTTATGAGAGATATTTCTTTCTAGTTTGTCGGTGGCACTTGTTCTTTCTCCCAAATCTCCCTTAATTGAACGTGGGGCATGTTTGCAGTTGCTTCTATATCTGACTTTAGTGCCTCGACTGATATATTGTCGGGTCGTACTGCTATCCCTCTCTTGATTTGTGTGATGGTCATCCTGATTTCTTCGATTGTTGGTGGAGTGACACTTATAGGAAGTTGTGTGGGTTGTTTCGATGTCCGGTGGGTTCAGTGGAGCTATCCTCATCCGTCATATCACCCTCCCACCTGTTCCTCTGTTCTTGGATCTCAGTAATTGGCTTGCCTTCTATGCCTTTAACCAGTCTCTCTTGTTTCCTATAATTCTCTGTTAGTGTCATATACCTGTCACACATTTATCCCTTCATTGTAACTCAGTCCTTTGTTTTAAGGGATGCTTTGATGATCTTGGATCCCCGAAATTCCCATCCTATAAGTGCATTTCATGCTTCTTTGGACAGCGTCAAAACAACTCCCTGAGTGTGTGGATCATTCCCCTTTTTGTGATCGGAGTACAGCAGCATCTCTGGTTGTTAGAAGGGGCATCAGCCTCGTGACTTCCGACGAATCTCGGCCTTCATCATGTGGCGTAATAATTCTTCCTTGAATTCGGAGGGCAGAGTTTAAGTGGTTTAAATTGTTTGTTCTGGCTAGGGTTTTTTAGCAATGTTGTTTTCTACGTGTTTTGGTTGCCGGCCACCTCCTCCTTTGTGTGGGCTTCAGACCGGCCGTAGCCCTGGAAGTTCTACAGACAGAGTTACTGTTTGCTACCTGACCATAATAACATTCGAATTTGTCGTATTCATTATTATGTTGATAACTGTTTTACTTATAGCATATACCAGTTAGTTTCTAAATTGCATTTGAATTGTAACTGTAATTTGTCTAATTGTTGCAGCTTTCGAATGAGCTTTAAATTTAAATAATACCCATAAACCGACTACATTGAGCATTTAATATCTTATTGAATTCACTCATTTTTAACAAATCAACGCAGTTACATCATATTCGTGCATTGTTTCCAAGTAATTTCGCACTAAATTCACCATTCTTTGGCATTGTGTTATACTTAGCTATTAATTGGTTACTTTTGAGCTGTTAAATGTGTATATTTACGTATTGTGTGAATACACTATATACAATTCAGAATTAACATATAGGCTCATCAAATGTCAAATACTTTTATTTGACATTTTGGTAAGTCTTTTTCTCTATCTGCACGATATGGTGTAGTCTGGTATATATATTGATCCAATTACTGAAATAACCTTGACACTTTCACATAGTTTCAGACACAAATCTGGGTACTATTTATAACTACACAAAGATTTGACGTTAGATTCAATACGCAAATGAAATATCATGATAAAATAATCCATCTCTATATCCCATAGGTTTCTTGTATTCACCTCAGAACTACATTTTCTGATGTACGTTTTAGTGAAACTAACCGGCGGAGAGACTGAATCTCAAATCAAGTGGTGTTGTGAAATGAAAATAACTAGTCGGGCATATATGTTTTTGTGTGTATAGTCAGTCATAATTACTAATAAACATTGGTTTGCTGTGAAAATACTAATGTTTAAATGAGAATACCAAATCAAATTATGAGTTTTGAATAGTTTCTGTTATATCCCTATGAGAATAATGAATGTTAACTTTTGGGAACTACTTATAAACTAATATTATGCATATATTCTTATCATCAGAAGGAGTTTTGTGGAGATTTTAGAAATTTCACTAGTTGAAATCATGAGTCAATTGAAACTAGACCGGCTCAGTGGTCTAATGGTTAAACGCTCGCGCGAGAGACTGATAGGTCCTGGGTTCGAATCTCGCCGGGGACGGGATCGTGGATGCGCACCGCTGAGGAGTCCCATACTAGGACGAAACGTCCTTCCTGTGCTTCCAGGTTTTACATGGTTGTCTAGCTTCAATTGACTCATGATTTCAACTAGTGAAATATATTCTTATTGTATAACTGTTAAGAGACTAAATTATGTATATTTATACTCCTCTTATTATAAGCTCTTATTGACATATTAGTTACTGTTATATGGTTTACTATTCTCAAGTCGTTCTCAATTTATTTGTCCCGGTTTCTCATAATCACAGCCACTTTTGGCTTGATCTTGTACAGATGTTATTTTCCATTTTGTGGTTGATGTGGTCTGATTTTACTTGTATATAAACTAAATATGTTCGAAATATATGATTCCTATCTCGGAGGCTGACATTGGCGTTCTGGACTTAACAGGCAGGGTTAGGCGGAAAAAGCACCAATTTGAACTCGAGGCTGCTCGTAATGGTGTATGCGTAGTTAGTTAGGTCGTATTTTGCGATAATTGTATGAACTTAGGACATAACAGTTTCGGTGTTAGTTGGTACATTTTCAATTCACCGTTTAAGTAAAATAGACAAATTAGTTACAATGGGTTACTAATTGTTGGTATGATTCTTTTGAATGTTTATTAGTTTAAAAAAGATTATAATTTGAAGTCTCAAATATGAGATTGTAAAAATTATCATATTCGTCTTTTCCTTAAGAATGTTTTTCTTCTCTTTCATCCCCTTCTTTCAGGTATACGAACACTTCAATGTATCTTGCTAAAAGTTGCTTTATTATTTGGTGTGCAAGTATTTCCTGGCGTTACTTATACATCTTTAATTGAACCAAGTTCAAGTAAAGGTAAGTTATATATTTTCTACTAAAACTTTCCTTCGAACTTCCTCCTGTTTGTATGTCTCACTTTCTCTCTCCCATCGACATATTGATTTATATCATATTTAACTGAATGATTTATCAAATTTAATCACTTATAGCAGTTAGAATGTTTGAATAACTATATTACCATATGTATATAATTCATATTGAGTTTCTCGTTGTTTAACCGTCACAGATCCGTTTTCTTTGCTGTTTACCTTACCAGTTGATTTAGATGTTTTCTTCATTTTCTTTATGTTCAACGAATAATATTCTTTCATTGATTTATCTCTCAAAACTGTGCACTAGTTTCATTTGATTCACTCCAAATCTTAAATTAAAGTTCTTTCATTTAACTGATTATTTGTTGTTGTCGGTCGTGCTGAATATATTAACTTTTTATTGAATAGTTGTGTCTTTCACTAATTGTTTAAGTTGTTCCTCTCCACAACTAACTTTTTATCATGTTTATTCGTGTTTATAATCTGGAGGAGTGACTCAATGCTTACGGGATCTGGATTTTCGCTATTTAGTCGCGAGTTCGAATATCGCACCTACTTCAGTTTAAATAGTTTTGTCATATCATTAGCCTCTCACACTTAAGGTGTTGTGACTCCAAAACCAAAATAAACAAATTCGAACATGAGTAAATGATTCAAATTTTTAAGTAGAAGATTATTTGCATTTTTAAAAGGAAAATATTCAATCCATCAATAGTACAACTTTTAATAAAATTATTTTTCTCTAATTAGTCTAAAACGTAACAAATAATAAAGTAAAATATTGAAACTACTGTGTCTCATTTTGCTAATTTACGAATTATTTCTGTGACTAGTAAGTTATGAAGACGCTACAGTTTATTATATCGAGCAACGTAAAACCTGTTATGTATGTGTCCTGTTTCAAGTTGCCAAATCATGTCAACACAAGGAGATGAGTTAGTAATAGTCTCAACAGTAGTAGTAGAAGCGGCAGTAATAATGGAAAAGATAAAGCCTACACAACAAGATTCTAGAAGAAAAAATGAGTTCGCAGATTTAAAAAACTTAATATTTAACAGAAGAGAACGAATAAATGGATTTTCATACTTCCGTTCCGATCAATTTCGAGGCATGTCCTTTAACGTCTCCATTTATTATTTACAATATTCTTATGGACCCCAACCCGATAGTCTGCACCTATCCGCATAATTCAGTTTAACAGTCAATGACCTCATGAAACTATGGCTTATTTTGTGACTTTTTTAAAAATGAAATCTTGTACCATTTTAGACCGAAATATTTCTAACTCACCATGATTTATAAATGAGTACATTTATTTTAGTCATATTTCTAGGTTTTTCTGAAGAAAACGTAACTGGATGTTTCGTAAGGATAAGGGTTGTAAATCGTTATGAATAGTTCAGTTATTTACAAGATATCTAAAATCTCCACAAAACCCCTTCTAAATGTTATGGTTTCCACTATTTGTTTGATTGTTGTCTGAAAGTGATTTCAGGTGGAGGTGTGTAGATTTCGTTACAAGCTGAAATGAACTGTAGAAAAAATGAAAATCATAGAGCATTAAACAAACGTTTAGTCTGGTTTTAGGAGTTTTCATTGTCATCAATACATTTACTCACGATTCAGACCTTTTAGTTTCACATGAAGCACGTATTATGTTATAAATTGACTGTACACAAAAATTTGAACCCTTGAATTCAGGCCTAATAGTACCATTTTCAAAAGACCTGAATATCTGTAAACTATATTCCTTGTCAACTAGTTAGTAAGCTGCTACCTGTGAGTATTTCCTAACTAGGATGGCGAAACAACTGAATAGTCCTTCATGTTCCTCAATGATTATCCTGTTAATACATCATTCCACTAATCCATATTTTCTTAACGAATCACATCTATGTTTAATCTTTTCTGTCAATACTAATTCTGCTACCACTTCTACTACTCCGAGGTTTACTTCTCAAAGTTAGTCAGCAGTGGGTGAATTACATGATAATTGTAAATATAGATTTGTGGAGATCATGGAGTTTCGTCAAATGAAACGGCCGTCTAGTGTTTCCAGGTTTTCACTGGAGGTCTAACATTGATTGGTTCATGGCCTCATTGAAACTCAACAATCTACACAACCGTATACTTACTACTTTTTGATTGTTTATTTTTGTCTTGAGAAGGATTTTATAAACCGGTGCTCGGATTGTTAGATGAATAAATCTAATGTTAGTCAATAGATGATGATATACCATGATGTGAATTGCCCGAGTGATATCTACTCACCAAATATAACTGTTGGCATAAACTCCACAATGAACTGATTTCAAAAAGTAAGACCACTAGTTAGAAGAACAGACTTCGAATAAAATAGTACGCTTATTTACCAAATGCTAACCGAAAATTTAATATTAATAGATCAATTTTGTAGGTCACTCTCACTTCGATCAATTGAGACATCGCTCATCTTATTAGTTTTATTCTCTTGTTAATGCATGGATCTATACATCTTGCACATCATTAATGTGCTCATGATTTATAAAACTAGTCTAACAACACACTGTAAAAAAAATTCGAATCATATATTCACGATTTGTTTCATACACGTTCGAAATTACTATATGTATATATTTCACGATTGATTAATCTATTATTTGTGGGGTTAAAAATGTTTTGTTTATATCAAATTATGATTAATGGAAGGTTTCACAAAACTGACATTTTGGAAAAATATGGCATATGTATAATTTTATAAATTTGTATAATTATTGTGATAAAACAAATGAGACTTTAATTCAGTTGTCATGGCAGAGGCATTGTGGTGAATCTAGGCTATTTAGTCACATGTTCAAATTTGTTTTACCTATGGTAATTTAATTCAGACAAGTGGAAGTGGTGGTTTAGCATCATTGAAGTTCAACCATTATAATTTGTATGAGTCATACATACAGTGTCGAAAGATTTCTCAGTGGTTGGGTAGTATGTTACACTCCTACTTGCTTATTTCTTTGTTCTTCTCCCTTTTTCCTCATCATTATACTTATCTGTGTCTGCTAAACCGTGCATAATTGACGTAGTGATTTGGACATATAGATAAGATAGATTACCCAAGTGTTAGAGGACAAAGAATTGAACACAATTACTAAAATATTTTTTTCTAGGATATTATTTCAGTTTAACCTCAGTATGAAATGTTCAATTCGCCTATGAATCATACCTTATCTAAGAGCTGCTCTGATTTACGCTAAGTCCAACAATTCAATTATCAATTCCATTGTCCATCCATAGAACAGACAAATTGATATAGAACAGATGGAATGCAGCTAGCACGGAATACAGGACGCGGTTTGTCGTCAGATTTTTTTTAAATAAATGTAATGCTGTAAGCAATTAAATTTGTCGAATTATTTGTCCACTATACAACACTTATCCTTCTCTTTTTAAGTCTGATGATTAGCAACATGTTAAAACTTTTATGTGACCTTAGAAATATACCATGCTTTTCATGATCCATATGAAAACTCAAATTACAATTAATGAGTTTGTAGGTATTATTATTATTATTTAAACACATAGATGTTGGTACAATGAGGCACCAAATACATATGCGCCACACAAATCTCATTTGAATTGTGTGAGGGCTGTGATACTGCCCGGGTGCCCAAACCGAAGCAAGTGGTTTTCTTAGGAGGCCACACCCGAGCTCTCGACCCAAAGTTCTGATCCACAAGGTAATGGAGCATCGTGGGGAGGTGCAGTTCCATGGTAGCCGGTGACCAACGATTGGTTCATGAGCCATTTGTTCCTTCATGGTACTGGAGCCCATGTGCACCATTGGTTTGGAATCAGGGTTTTCCAACTGCCCTAGGTGGACTCTCCATGTCCACCAACCTGGTGAAAGCACCGGACATTCGCTTTTTGTTCTCTCAATTTTGTCAACAACAGTAATGCCACCAGGAGGCAGTGTGTAGGACTTCCCTGGCAGAGGCTATATTCGCGTGGCCATGTGAGAGCATTCCGAGAGGGTAAGTGGACTCTCTCCACTCTCAGCCGTACCAGGGCATTGGGGGGTTTGTAGGTATGACTACCAAGTTTCGACTTGATAAGTTCACATAAATTGAGTATTGAGGGGATTGTTATAAATAAAAATAATATATTTGTAATATCCCAACGAGTAGAAAAATTAGATTTTCTGATGTTTCGTGACTCAGTGCAATCCATTTCTTCGGAGAATATATAACCAAATTAAAGTAATGCGTTTCAAAAGTACAAAGGAACAAAACAAGAATATTAGGTCCGATCAGTCAAAAACAGGTTCGACCAAGTCAATGTCATGTCATTCCGTTCAAGGTGATTTATATGATTTAATAATCCCGTAGAACTGCAAAGACTCCAAATTAAATCGGCAATAGGAGTTCATGCCATTTTCAACAACCATCAAATGGATATAAAAAACATCAAAATAATACAAAAAGGCTTTTCCAACTACAAAGAAAGAAGCTTTCCATACAATGCTTATTCCTACTGCCTCAATAGAAAAGAAGACCTCACTATCCATCCGACTTGGACTACCTATCCAAGCTACCATGTCTGATTCTTTTCACATTTCAATGTTATTTTACATACAAATCAAACTCCATCCTTTCTCACCACAAATGTCACATTTATTTCATACCTTACTATACACACAAATATACAAACATGTCTCATATAAATCTCCTTGAACGGATTGACATGACACTGACATGATCAGACTTGTTTTTGATTGATCGCACCTAATAATAACAGTAACGATATCCTATCCGAATCATATTTTAAAGATTTTCACATTATCTCAAACTTAAAATTGTCTGTGATTAAAATAACTATTAATAGTTGAAAATTCCGCGATAACAATAAATTTATACTTTCCTAAAAATATGAATTTTACGGTATAGAGTAAAACGGTCAAAATCTGTATTAAAAGCAGAAATAAATCATTATTACCTTGAGCTTGATCGAAACCATGGCTTCATAAATCCTGAAAACGCAACTAGCTTAGACTATACGCAACGTTTTTGATGTTCATTAAGTGAGTTCAACTAAGATGTCTGAGTTAGCCTTAGTTCATTCAGTCGGTGACTACTTCTAATTTGAATCTAATTTTTCCGAAGATTTCTATCTAATCGTCTCGGGTATATCTGAACTATCTGTTGTAAACATGCACAGCTCAAACATGTTATATAGGATACATAAACATGATAGAGCTTGAAATTGAATCCCCTATGGAAATTATACCCGGATAGCACTCATCTATTAAATGAATTTAAAAAATTACTTATTAAATATAAAAAAACTGTGAACAACAGCCCACAAGTTTTTCCTAAGTAATTAAAATTACCCAGTACGCCAATTGGATTAAAATAAGAGACTGACTAACCCTGTTAAGCAATTTCTTGAATACGGAAACAGTGACCTCAAGTTAACTTATAGGAACCAATACAGGCTAATAAAAACTGTCAGTTTATAACTAACCCTACAATCTGACCATGTTTTTTCGACAATTCGCCCATGTGAGTATTCATAACGTAACGTTATAATTAGATTTGAATTGTTTCATCCCTATTCTAGACAAAGGGTGGATTCATAACATCCAATAAATAATAAAAATAATCATGTGTATTTGTGATAACCCAGTTAGTCGAAATTTATAGTCATTACGAATAGTTATTATGAGTGACACAAATTGATTGAAAAAAATTATTTGTACGTAAAACTTACAATAGTGCTGGTAAATAGTCTATTGTATTTTATTTTACTTACTGTATTATCGTTCAGCTTTGTGATTTTGAACATTATCACTGCATATTTATCAGTATAGGGTTGTAAAGATTGTTGAATTTCATTGGAATCATGAATCGATCAAAGTTAGACAAACCACTACAAACCTGAAAGCACTGAATGGCCGTTTCGGACCCCTTAGCAGTGCGCGCCTACGACCTTGAGCGTGGATGCTTAATCTCTAGATCACCGGGTGGGGATCCAATAGTACATATAAATAATTAATACAAATCCACGCATGTGTTGGTGAGACAGTCACTCTCAAAAGTTGTCCACTCTTTTTTCCCTCAGTTGACAACTCTAACTGAAAATAATATGGTCTACCGTCATTTAAACAGATGTAATTGTTTAGATTTCAGACAGATAATGTAGTTCGTTTACCATACAAATATATTATTGTCATTCTTATTTTCAATGAAGTCATTTATATTTTAAAGCATATCCCTACGTCAAAATGACAAATTGAAAAACTATTTTTTTTATATTGTATTAGTTTAGTCTGTGAATTTTGTTTTATTCAACTTTTACACAAACCAATAAACACTATACCATCAGATAATCATGTCAGATATTAATCATGTGTTTCGTAATGTTTATCCAATATAAAGCTTATATTTTTCACTAATTGTATCATAACTGCGTTGATAAAATCGGCATTCCTCTAAAACTTTATTACTATATAATATTTATGAAATGAAAATCATTAAAATCAAAGTCGAACTAAAATTATTGTTATTTCAGTGTGAAGTATATTAATTGTACAACCTTGAATATCCAGAGTTGTGTTCCAAAGATATTTTCTATAGCTTTTCAATTATTGGAGTTGATCTAAATTAATTTTACAACCTGTGAAGTTTATCATTAACAACAATTCTTGTGATGTAGCAATACTACTCAATTGATACCTGTTTTCCTTTCTTTTTTTTTCTCATTTGCATGCGATTTTCATCGTATTGTGTATTATATATACTTCAAGAATATCACATCGTCCTTATTTTATACCTGATTCATACAGATTACAACGGTATTCCGGTTGACTGATTGTTGATTAACCGTGTGTTTGTTTGAGTTGAATGTTGTCGAATTGATCTTGAATAGGTTAGTTAGTAATATACGTTACATTAACACTAAAAGTGGCTTTTCTATGCAACACAATCTCCAATCTTCCCAACTTTCAAATTTTTATCCAGTACGCTCAGTTAGTCATGATTTATTTTTTATATCATCCATAATCTCTTTACGCTAATTATAATCAAGTACTAGAAATTGTTTTCACTGTTCGTTTATTGATATCATTGATAGTCTAATACAATTATTTTTTCCCTGACAAATTCGCATATACTCTGTCATATCTATTGCTGCATATCACCAGAAGTAAGCATCTATATTATTGACACTTTTTATTTGAAATTTATCGCTTTTCGTTTGATTAAATAAAACTATTATGAAAAAGTTGATTCTTCTTATTTAAAACGTGTCACTCTGCAATTGCGAAAATCTTTTTAATACAATTAATACTGAGTGATATAGTTAACAACAAAACGCTTTAAATGATCTATTCAGACAAATAAATCTTGCACTCACAACCTTACACAGTATCGTGCCTAAAAGATTTAACACTCATGAAATATCCAGGTTACTTGTAGAACTCTACACTTTAGAGTCAAGTAGTTAATTTCTCGAAATCCACATAGCTTATGTTATCAATCGACGATCTCCGATCATCCATCGGCAATATACATTTCAATTTACAAGTTGTTGAATTATATCAACCCAAACTTTTATCCTGAATTTCGGAGATCCATTTGTCAACTTTTCAGTATTTAGCACCTGGGTATTATTAGTGTAATAGGCTTTTGGAAATTGTTGAAACTTACAGTTTTTAGCACGTGCAGTTACTTCGTCTTAGTATGGAACTCCTTAGTTATGAACATCCAAGGTGTCATCGAAGATTGAACCCAGGATCTTCAGGTGTCTCAGTTGTTTGTCAGTAACTCATCGATGATATCCAAAATAGCTCGTCTCAAGACCTGAATATTCGTTGCGTTTGTGGATGAGCACTGCCTTGAGACAAAACAACCATCCAGCGCTTCCTGGTTTCCATTGTTTGGGTAATTAAGAGCAGTTTATGGTATAAATTATAAAATTCAATATTCTTCACAATCCTCCCGATACTAATAGTCCGTCTTTTATTATTATTATTATTATTGCCAGCGGGAGTTTGTTATTCTAAATAGCTACTATCCATTTTCCCAATGGAAACACGCTTTATTTATTTTAATTTGTTATTCTCATTAAACACCAAGTATTCGTAATCCAGCTTACCCAAAGATCTTATTAAATAAAGAATTATTCTGTCTTAAGGAAACCATTCAACTTGGAATATCTGTGTAATAATAATAGTGGGGTTAATAAGAATGTTAGGGTTATGGTCAATTTTAATACAATTTGTTGACCGAAGGGATAGAGAGGATTTTTCAGCTACAACAAAGCAATTACATAATTGCTTGATCCTTTAACTTGCTAATGGTGTTTTTCACTACACCCCTACACACAAATAATATCGAGTGTAGAAATTTCGGGCTTTGCACCTACACCGAGTTTTTACATTTGCATCAAACTCAAGGGTTGGTATCTTCATAATTTCTCGTCAGTTTTGTTTCAAATTCGATCAGCAAAGAGATGTTTTGTAATAAAGACGCGGGGGGGGGCAGTTTGTAACCAATAAAGAAAAATTAAAAACACATCTGGTCATGTGCATAATTGGAGTTGGTTATTTTCAACTCGATATGTTTCATATTTTTTCTCTCAATAATATTATCAATATACACAAATGAAACTATGTTTGAAATAAATTGAACTATACTCCTACAATTAAACACTGCACCTCATAATCTTGTACATAAATTTATTAATTCAACATTTACGTCACAACACACATTAAAGTGTAAATGTGGTTTACTGTTAGTTGTTTGATAAATTCAATTTTTTTACTGAAGTAACAATCAGTTTACCGACTTAAATCTTAAAGTGCTTCCAACGCTTTTTTTTATCAATTATAATATTTGCAAATGTAATATCTGTTTATCTATTCAATGAAAATTATATCAGTATTAGTAATGCAATTTTCAATCAAAACGTATTTTATGTATCCGCATCCACACACACACAACACATTAAGAATGTTCACATATAGGTGTTATTCCTACAATTGTTTTACGTTCTAACTTATCCTATTTACAATGTTAATTAGCTAATGATTTATTCTAATAAACTTACTTTTCAGTATGGGGGTTGTGGAGATTGTTAAGTTTTTGGTTGAGATCATGAATTAATTGATGTTAGACCACCGTTGGAAACCTGGAAGCACTGGACGGCCGTTTCGTCCTAGTATGGGACTCCTCAGCAGTGCGCATCCACGATCCCGCGAGCGGGATTCGAACCCAGGACCTACTGGCTTCGCGCCTGAGCACTTAACCATTAGACCACTGAGCCGGCATCCAATGGTGTTAGTGTCTAATGGTTAAGTGCTCAGGCGCGAAGCCAGTAGGTCCTGGGTTCGAATCCCGCTCGCGGGATCGTGGATGCGCACTGCTGAGGAGTCCCATACTAGGACGAAACGGCCGTCCAGTGCTTCCAGGTTTCCAACGGTGGTCTAACATCAATCGATTCATGATCTCAACCAAAAACTTACTTTTTCTATTTAACTGCAACTTAAATGATTGCTTGTACTATTGGTACAAATAATTGTAACTTGAATTGATATACAGTCCGGAAGAGAGAGAATGGGACCAATAGTGCTGATATGTGGGATTATTAAAGTTTTACACTTCCCAAACAAAAAATAAGTCGGGTTTTTAGCGGTATCATTCTCTGGTTTTCGTAGTTCGTTAGATTTTGAAGCGTTTAGTCACTCAGTTTTTATTTCATCTACTATCAAGATATCTTTATGTATAATCTTCTAGCCAATATGTACACTGAATTAAATTTTTGTCTCAAGGTTAAAAGATGTATAGATCGTTACTGCTTGATCAACACTACTTTTAAAGCTCTATTAACAATGTGGTAAGACCAATGAATAAATAACAAAGTTGTCAAGCTTAAGGCAGATGTAGCTTGTCGGTTGATAAAGCATTTGACTTTTAATAGCTGTGATTTGGACATGTCTTGTACGTGCCCTGTCTCTCTCTACCCCAATATATTCTCTATTTAATACAGGTAATTGGTTGAAAAATGCTGCTTGTAAGAAAAAAAGTAGTTTAAAATAAATATATTTTTGTTATATCCCAATGAGTACTATTTAAACTTGTATTAACTTAATTCGGTTATTTACTTACTCTGAAGAAGTGGCTTACATAAAGTCGTGAAACGTTAGAAATATAATTTTTCTGCCCATTGGGATATAACAAAATTATATTTGTTATTAACTTTCTTCTCAATGCTCAATTTATTTTAAACTATGAGGCATTGATAGTTTGTTGGACTAAGCCTCGTTGTGAAACATATGGGCCTTCTGGTTAGAATTAGTAACTTTAAGTGACGTTGTTGGTGGCATTTATACATTCTTTATTACCTTCAAATCACAAAATAGTTTATTTTTCCATACTTTTTATTCACTGACTTGATTCACTCATTTTAAGTTAGATTTCATATTAAGTTCCTCACCTAAGTAGTCATTATTAGCCAAATACTGGGATAACTTCCTTTGAAACTACAGTAGTTTCTAATTACGAAAAATTAGGTTTCTTCTGACACCTGAAACTATATATATATATATATATATATATATATATATATATATATATATATATATATATATATATATATATATATATATATATATATATAATTTAAAAATTTATCATTGCGATTATATTTATGAGGAATTAATTTTTCTGTTTATTAACAAAAACTAGATAAATTAGTCTTCCTAACATTATTATCTCAATTTATCTTCACCCTGTCCATTTTTCATTGCCCTGACGTGAATTATAATATAAACTTATATCAAATCCCAGTTTTTCCATGGTTGACTGGTGCGCGTTTGGTGGAATGGCGCTCATTTTTGTCGAAATAAATTTTTGGGATTAATTTATGTGCACATCATTCAAGTACACACACCATTGAACATCATCACTGCTGTATGATGTTTTTTGGTATAAAATAGTATGTGCTAAGTGATAGAACAATGTGTGTTGAATATTTTTGTTTAAAGTGATCACAATAACCATACTCCAGCGTAACAATTGTGAAAGGAAGCTATTTCACTATAATCTTTACATGCTTTGACCCATTTTATTGAAGTTTTTTATTCCATTTTTGCTACGTTATTATGGGTTCATTAAATTTATACTTTTTTTAATTTTTCTACTTTCTTTGTGTTCAATATTTATTTACCCTATTGTAGAATTACCGATATACTATCACGACACAAAATTGCATCCACCTTGTTCACCACGTACAAAATCACTTAGTATTCCCAATCAAAATGGTGAGAAAAAATATGTAAATATCGACCATATGACTGACAACATTAATACAGTGAATAATTTCGTCAATAAATCTAGTGGCAATCATCGTCATCACTCCCCGTTACGGCATAAAGATACACGTGTATCAGAATATTATGTAAATGGTGATAAAGAAAACAAAGAATATTGGCAGGAAAATGTAAAACGATTTGGTTGGCGAGCTAAGCTAAAGCCAGAATTATTCGTATTGAGAAATTTTCATTTTGATGTTTTAATTGCTGCAGATGGTAAACGCAGTTGTCTAGGCAAGTTATTGGTGTTAGTATTGTTTTCCTGTAACTGCAAATTTACAAACGAAAATAATTTGCTGATTTTTTACAGTGTTTGTTTTTGGTTGCTCATAGTTTACTTGCACCACTATTCAATGTCCGAAGGCTGACTACTGAAGTTACTAAGTTATAGATTCTAAAAATATTGTATTGCTAAGAAATTAACTTGCATGTATTGATAAATTCATTTATCCCCTTTCATAAAATTATAAAAAAGCGACTGATGTATGGAGGTCTCAATGATTTTAAACTACGAATAACTAGGATTGTTCCAATATATAAATCGACGCTCGTGTTTCTCCATTACACTAATGGGATACTAAATTGCTTAGCATGAACAACGAAAAATTTATCTGGTTATTCGTTTTACCCGTTCTATATCGCCTCCAAATACCCTGGTATGGTCACGCGTATACAGCAACTGCCAAAGAAGTCCTATTCCCTGCCTTCTCGCGGCGTTACTGTTGTTTATGGAATTGAGAGGATGGAAAACGAATGTCCACCACTTTAACCGAGTTGATGGATATGGAAGATCCACCTAGGAGAGCTAGAAAATCCTGGTTCCACACCAATTGTGCACATAGATTCCAGTATCCTGGAGAAACAAATGGTGTGTGAACCAGCCGTTGGTCACCTGCTACCTGGAACTGCATTTCCTGACGTTGCTCCATTGCCTTGTGGATCAGAACTTTGGGTAGAAGGCTCGGGCGTGGCCCCTAAGAAAATCATCTACTTCGGTTTAAGCACTAGGGCAGAATCATAGCCCACATCCAAATCAAGTGTTGTGTGTGGCACATACGTATTCGGTGCTCCTTTTTACCATTATTTATGTGTTCAAAGTATAATAATAAGATTTATAATAATAATAAATAAATAAATGAGATACCCATCCTGCATTATTCTACCATGCTTCTACACAACTCAAATCAGGAACAAATGATTCGCGTAGGTAGTATGTAAACTTACTTACTTACATACGCCAGCTCTGTACAGTAGAACTGTCTCGATGTGTGTATCGAAGATAACAATCAATCAAATAATAGTAAAACAATAGGAAAAAAAGTAAAGCAGTTATTCTTGCCAGTTAGAACTTTTATTTATTAATCAATGGCTAGGTAACTTAATCTCATCTTGGTGTTTCTTGCTACGTGGGATTTAAAGCAAATTTTTTAAAACTTGTCATATTGGTGTTGAACCACCTGTTGACAGATTCTACTGTACTTTTTTATGTTGAAGTGTTAACGTTTTTTCGTTGTGAATGCAATCTGATTTGATTATTGTATTGCATCAGTAATGATAAACTATGTTTAGAATCTTTCATCGAGTGGACACATAATCAGACGTCAAACATTTACAAATAAGTTGTTAAGTAATTCCAGAGTTTCAAATAATTTAACTCATCCTAAGGAACTATATATATATATATATATATATATATATATATATATATATATATATATATATATATATATATATATATATATATATATATATATATATATATATATATATAAGACTGAGCATAACGAATCTCATGTTGACAAGTGCCAAATAGCACGAAACCTATAACCAGAGCTGTACTTCCGATCACTTTACATCAAGATATTTTAAACAGCGTGTCGAGTCATTTAGACTAGTGGGCGAATTTCAGTTTAACCGCTAGACTTTAATCATCTCTAAGGCTTATACAAGCATGACTCTGGTAACTGCTCAGTGATCAATCAGCGTAAAATTTCATTTTCCCCGCTATACGTGTATATTTATTCCATTTCCGCTCTGAATAATATTTTGTTAAATAGAATTGAAGTTATGTAATTAATCCCCGTTTAAAAAGACATTAACTATTAACTTCATCAATAAACTGTTTTTTTGTTCAATTTCATTTCATTTAGGAATTTTTCTTTGTCTTTTTATCATAAAAAAGTATTTTAAAACTGTCCGTTATTAAATTGTCTAGACTTTAATGTACGATTGAAATTCATTTGTCGGACTGCATAAATTAGTATGCGAATGAACTTCTTATATCATTTGTTATCATTCTGTGGAATGAAGTTATCAAAACATTTCTTATCCACATAATTGCCTTATTATTATTATTATTATTGTGAACTCTCGTTAAATCAGCAAACTGACAGAAATTATCAGTGTAGTGTAGAGCACTACAAATAGCAGCAAGAAATAATCACGAGTTTACAAAACAATATGTATTACCAGTGACACGATAATAGTGAGATAACAGCCGAGAATAACACTGACTGACACTCGCTTGCCCAATATCCAGAATAAAACACAACACAATAAGCCCCCAAATGCCCTGGTACGACCGAGAGTGGGGAGAGACCGCTCTCCCTCTCGAAATACTCTCACACGGCCACGCGTATATAGTCTCTGTCAGGGAAGTCCTACTCACTGCCTTCTCGTGGCGGGGGGGTTGTTTACAAAAATGGGAGGACGAAAAGCGAATGTCCGGCGCTTTAACCGGATTCCAAACCAATGGTGCACATGGGTTACAGTATCCTGCAGGAACAAATGGCGAATGAACCAATTGTTGGTCACCGGCTTCCATGGGACTGCATCTCCTTACGATGCTCCACTGCCTTGTGGGTCAGACTTTCAGGTCGAAGGCTCGGGGTGTGGCCCCCTCAGAAAACCACTTGCTTCGGTTTGGGCACTCGAGCAGTATCACAGCCCTCACACATATCGAATGAGATTTATGTGGCGCATATGTATTTGGTGCCTCTTCGTACCATTATCTATGTGTTGAAATAAATAAATAAATAAACAATAAGCACTTAACCTTTAATTATGCAGATCAAATTTATAAATCACTCATACAATATAGAGTAAAATCCTGACTACATCTCAGCATTATTAAGGAATCCGAACATCAGTATAACTATGCCATAAATAGAAGAGGACTGCGTAATAAGTCCGTAATAAATTTACCGTATCTTGGAATGGGCAAAACACACAAGTTTATAAGTTAAAAAAATCTTACAAGTAGGGGAATAAAAGAATATAGCAGTCGAAGTGTTTAGTAATTATACAAAAAATATAAACAATAACTTTAAAGAGGACCGTTTCGAAAGTTAAACTTTGCTTGATATTTATCCCGACATAGTAGGGTTGTGGATGTACGCTGCTGAGGAGTCTCATCATAGGGTGAATCGACTGTCCTGTTTTTTTATTTTCTTTAATGTTCTAACTTAATTCAATCTGTGTCAAATACAAACTGTGAATTGAACCAATCAATACAAACCCCTTTAAACTAAACATTATCCTTGTAATTACTTGGGATTATTTTAGAAATAGTTTTCTCGAAGTTCAATAAAAGATTATGATGTCTAGAATAAGGCCAATTTTCACTTATAATACTGACTTTTCCTGAAAATTTTTGATGAATTCAATCGTAAAATCTATTGCTTAACTTATTTCAGGTTTCCCATGTAAAGAACTACGATGTCGTTTAGCTATTGCAATTACTGTGAATTTTATAAATTATCATACACCAGCTGAAGCACAAGTAGAAGAGATTAGCGGTGTTGCTCGTATTTTCAATCAATCATTTTTTTCACGTTTAGCCACAGAGACCGGTATTGATTTGGAGAATATTGTTTATTACAAAGATGAAACGCATTATTTTGTTATGACAGCTAAAAAACATAGTCTTTTAGCAAAAGGTGTATTAAAACAAGTAAGTTCAGTATATCAGATCATGAAATGTAACAAATAACATTACTTATTGCTTGTCTGACTATATCATTCTACTTATCTAAAAAGGTTTGTTTACTGTAAACAACTCATGTTAGCTAGTTCTGCCCGGTGAACATTTTTTAAAGTGGATATGTCAAAAATTAAATGCCAATCGAGTGGTTTAGAAGTTGACCGTTTGCCTCAAAGCCTGAAGGTTCCGTAATTGAACTCCGGTGCGGTCGTGAATGTGCATTACGGCTAACTCATATTCTAGGATCAAAAAAGCTGTTGAATGATTCCTGCTTTTCAGTGGTTGTCTAACTAAGGTCAGTCTATAGTGCAAAATATAAAATTCTACAGACTTCTCATACTATTAAAAATCAGATTGTTCTGATAAGAGGATTATCCAAATATTATATGGTTTGTAATATATATTATTTTACAGAAACAGAAGTATTCAGAGGTTATCAACATAAAGTATTTGTTTACAGTCTATACACAAACGTTTTATATATGACAAATTTTGATCACTTCTTATGTGTTAGAAGCTGTGCCACTCACAAGTAGTGCACGTTTTGCAACATCATTGAATTATACTTGTGGCATATTTTTGTAAATAACTCAAGCTCGTTGGACGCTTGTTAATTTTTAAAAAGAAACTTGGTGATTAATATATAATTGAATAGGAATAAAGTGTTACTTAGTCTTTAGAAGCACATTCATGTGGCTGTGAGGAACCAACAAGTTCCAGTTACTACTTTGAGCTATCTGTCACTCCACTACTCCTTGTTCAATACTCAACGCCCCTGATTTTTCCACATACTTCCAGCTTTGAATGACATATTATTTAATGTTGTTGCCGTACATAAGCAATCCTTCGGAGATGATACTGGGGAGAAAGAGAGATAAAAACCTAAGATTCTCGGTTCAGATGTGCCAAGTTACAGCAAAATAGAACAAAACTGGTGTATAGTCACAAATTTATACGTCAAGACTGACATCGCAATGACAATGGAAACAGCTGTGAGAGAAGGAAATATCAGACTACTGTATGACCCAACGAAAAACTAACGGGAAATTATGGTAAACCAGACCGGTCAAAGAAAAAACAAGGGAAGCCAATCACTGAGATTCAAGAACAGAGGAAAAGTGAGGAAGATCGATCATGAATACAGTGATCCTGAGTGCTGTTAAAGGTATGAGGGTGGTTATCACTTCTCGGTTGCCCACACTGTACAAGCCTACTGCTTGAATCCGGTGACACAAGACCTTTTTGTGAGTAATTTTCATGTTAGCTCCGTACTTTTTGAAACCTTACCGCCGGAGAAGGATGTCCGTGGGATAAGGTGAGGTGTAAATTTGTAGGGTCGATCTTTTTTAAATCCACCCTTCCTTTGTGAAAAGGCAGCATCGCTGTTATGCTGGTTGTCCGAAGGAAGCGCCTTACTGCTGCCACACCTTTGTACAGCCAGCAGTACGACTTCGCATTCGGACCTTATGTTTGTTGCTTTTAGTCTTATCTAGCTTCAACCGACATATCTGGCATGGTAGGACCCTGAAGAACGATTGTTCCAGCCAGCATAGCTCGATTGATTCATTACGATAGGCAAGCCCAACCACCACGCCGAGGTAGCATCAACGGTCGAGACAGAGGAACAGGTGGTTGGAATTCTATGAGGAACACTTGAAATGTACAGCTTAATTGAATCCGCCGAACATCGAAGCAGCACACACACAACTTGCATGCAACTAGATGATTCGGACCTTGCTCTTTCATCCCATATACACGAACAAATGCAGGTGAAAACAGCCAGTGTATCAGCAGCCTCTGTGTCAGTAGACTTCAACGTACACAAGGAAAAACGCAAAATCGCACACAGAACACCAGTCAGTTAGCTACAACGTAGGACCAGATGCATATATGTAACGGTCCAAGTTGCTACACCTCATTAACATAACAAGATGAACACCAAATTCATAGAAGCAGTTACTTGAATCGTAGTAATATATGAAGGAAAGATATCTTACAAAGATATAATACAGGAAGAAAGAATTAGAAATAAAGGTACAAAGTAATTTGAATCTCACGGTTTAAGAGAAGACAAAGGGTGTATACATCCACGCCATCGTGATCGATTCTCAGCCATGTCACACAGAATATCCAACCATTAGCCACCATAGTCACACGGACCCCAACCAAGTAGTCTGCATCCACCAACATGGCTCGGACCAAAAGTCAGTGACCTCAAGCACTGATTCCACGTTTTGGTTTGGCCAACCCTAACTTTCTTCCAACCATCTCCAACACTAGTCAGCATTGCACGTCGTGGTAACCAGTGTTCAGGCATACGCAACACGTGGTCCAACCATCTCAGTTGATGAAGATTTACAACCTTATCATCTGATTTTCCATCATTCCCTGATACCCTGCATCTAACCTCACTATTACTTACCCGGTGATCCCAACAGATATGAGCAGTATTTCTAAGACATCTATGATCAAATATTTGTAGATTACTAGTATTTTGTACTCTTAATGGTGACGTTTTGCAAACGTAAAGTAGAACAGAACAAACTGTTGTGCAGTAAACTCTTCTCTCAATTGATAGACGGATATCTTGCTTTCGTCATAAGTGGCGTAAGTTTTCAAAAGCCGAACGAGCTTTCTTAATCCGTGCGGTAATTTCGTCAGACACCAACTTATTAGAGCTGATCGGACTTCCACTACTTCATTCCTTAACCTTTTGTTTTACAAATCTTTCATGTCTGTAAACTTCCTCGACACACTGTTCTTCTGCCAATTGTCTGAGCTCTGTCCTGTACAATGAATCGAAGGTAATACTGATATCAATGAGTACAACGATTACTAGCCTGTAATAAATGTAGCATCATTTGACAGACTGTAAAAATAATCCGAATGCAGACATGGTTACTGCTTAATGCTAAAAGTTACCGCCTTTTCCTACTGTTTCTTTTTGTTTGTTCACCTAAAAAGAAAAAGAGGGAAAAATAAGCAATTACTAATAAAGTTTGTTATTTTCTAACTTTCTGATCAATATTTTTCCTTTTTCGAGGTTTCATCCAATTACTTCTACATGTATGTCTTTTAATCATTACACATAGATTTATCTATGATATATGTCAATCAGTTCAGTCTTTATACATTTTTTTATTATAGCATCCACTTTCTTAATTATTTCCTCTAACATACAAAGCCGTTTGATATTTACATATATACATATGTGAGATATGTTTCATTCCACTTGGGACACATATTTAAAATCCTGGAGAAACTGATATTCCCTGTGGTATTAAGACAAACTACCTAGCACCAAAACAGTGCATACGATATCGAGTCACTAGTACTAGGGACCACATTGTAGCGTAATGGATAGAAGCAATCACTATCAGGAGTTAAACAAACGTTACATTTGTCACTGCTCATTAATAAATTTGTGTGTTCGGATTTTTGTGACCTTTTAAGAAATATTAGGATTAGACATAGGGTACTAGAAGAAGGTGGTAAATTGAATACAGAAGTAGTTGATACTTGTCGTTTAAATAAGTTCAGAACATGTTTTGTGTCTGACTAATTGCTGTTTATCACGCTGCCCTGTGTTTGCTTCCGTAAAAATAGGAATACATTATAAAAATATAGATGAACAAATCAAGACACTTTCAATTGGTAATATAATTGAATGCTTAACTGCACCACTTTGGGATTTCCAGACTACCCAGTTTTGGTTCACTAGGTTATCATAAACGATTGTTGGGTATCTTGTGTAATGTACCTTCAACTGGTTTTAATTTCATAAATGCATTTACTCTTTCTATTCCCTTAAATGTTTTAGTTTAGTATATTTAACTAACACCTTTCATTCTGACTACTGTTCTTTGTTCTAGAATCATATTTTTTATACCTAATGTTTTTCTTTTACTTTCACTGATGCTTTTACTACCTCTACGAATTCAGTATTTGTCTTCGCATTTTTATCTTACCGTGCAACATGTTTTCCAGAGTTTATGTTGATTATGTTTAACTGTCCTTATAATTACTTATTGTCCTATGCTTCATTAGTGATTATGTTCTCATTAACTTTTTTTATCACACACACACACATAAATACAAATTGATGTTGTTTGTTATTTTAACTTTTTTATTTGTTTATTTTATTGTTATATAAAAATATTGTCTGTATTATGATTAGATAAGCTGTCGTGTTCACTATTTTCATGTTCTATTGTGCTCTTTGTTATTATCCTTGCATTTTACCTTTTTTTTCATACAAAACAAGACTTTATTTCTACTCTTAAATAATTTCTTAGGATAAATAATAGCAGTATTTTGTTGATGAAAACCATCTAAAAAAAAAGGATTTTTATGATAAACAACTTCACATATATACAAATTTTCCCATGTTATCTTAATTATCATGGATTAACTTGATAGTGTGGTATGGTAGGGTTAACCTAGTAACTTATTGATCAGAATGTGCTTAATGTCCAACTACTGAATTTGCTCATTTGAATTTTGCTTTATCTACTTCAGTCTGAGCGGCTAGTTAATGTTATCAGACTGCATACACACCTAATCTGTGCATTATATATATATATATATATATATATATATATATATATATATATATATATATATATATATATATATATATATATATATATGTCAGACAACAATGCAGACCATCGTACGTACGTACATCACTTCGAGTCGCCATACCACATTAGCACAGAGATACAATTGTCGATTCAAATCCCATAGTGGTAGAGGTAGTAAGAGTATAAACAGTAATCGGATACATTAGGATTTGAAGATGTTATTAAAGGAATATAATACAGTGAAATAAATTTGGAAAGAGAAAAGAGGAACATGAATAATTCAGAAGAAGGAAGGAAGTTCTACTCACTGCCTTCACGCGGAATTACTGTTGTTTACGAAAATGAGACGACGGAAAGCGAATGTCCGCCACTTTAACCGGGTTGGTGGATATGGAAGATCCACCTAGGAGAGTTGGAAAACCCTGATTCCATACCAATGGTGCACATGGATTCCGCTATCCTGGAGGAACAAATGGCGTGTGAACTAGCCGTTGGTCACCTGCTACATGGGACTACATTTCCTGACGTTGCTCCATTGCCTTGTGGATCAGAACTTTGGGTAGAAGGCTCGGGTGTGGCCCCTAAGAAAATCATCTACTTCGGTTTAGGCACTAGGGCAGAATCATAGCCCGCACCGAAATCAAGTGTTGTGTGTAGCGCATACGTGTTCGGTGTTCCGTTTTACCATTATTTATGTGTTCAAATAAATAAATATAGTTTACATCGTGGACCTCTCTTCTCTAGAAAATCATAGAAAACTAGGAACCACTCAATAGCTATATCATCCTAGTTTCTTAGTTATATTTTTAATATAACCAAATATGTATGTGTCACGTTTTCGTACATTTTTGTACTTTCTATTTACCTATGCTCATCTCAAATTCTTTTTCTCTCTTCAAAAACTTCTCATTAACATAATCATTAATTAATGTCAAAGGATCGAGATGATTCGGTCAGTTTATTAAGTAAAAATAATGTGGATAAGAAAGCTTTACAAGCGTATGCGAAAGAAACGGCCTCATATGTAACCAATGGAGCATTGACACGTTTAGATTTTGCATTGAATTCATACGGCGAACCTGATGTAGATATATTTGATTTTACACGAATGTTTGCAGCAGAATATTCATGTAATATATTGGAAAAGAATCGTTGTCTTTTATTACAATGTCTTATTGGTGATGGATTATATGAAGTAAGAATTTTTAGAAAAATATAATTATTGTTTTTATTTAATATTTGATAGTTATTCGTTGATTACTTCACAGTTTGATGTTATCCTATAATTGATTTATAAACGATTTTTCTACTTCGCAAAATTCAATAATCTGTTCCACCAATCATCACTCACCTGGCACGACACTGGATAGTACTATTTTAGAGTATCTAATATGCATTATATTTATATGATATAGTCTATTGTGTTATCATATAATAAAGACGATATAATGTTAGTGCTAAAACCCACAAATACTTAACTGCTCTAATGTTAATTTTCCTCGAAATATCTCTCAAAGTATCGGTTTCTTCTTCACTGGTTTTAAGTAAAATCTTAAACAACTTATTCTAAATAGTATATGTTATGTCTTGAAACTCGCTGACTAACATCACGTGCTCAGTCATTAGCCTGAATCCTAAATCAAATTTGATCTCTAATGTACTCTATAGCTCAATTTCTCTGACTTTACCAATTACACGCCCGACCAGCATTGCTGACCTAGAGCCGGCAGCTAGGCTCTTATTGGATCACTACTCTCTAACTTCTCTCTATGCCTAGCCTTGGTTCGGAAGGTAGCAACCAGCCTCTACGTTAGCTATGTTTCAAACAGATGTACCGGATTGCATCGCACCATAAAATACAGAATAAAAATTATGCATCAATAAGCCAGAATTGGCTATGATTAAAGGACATTGAGTAATAGACTGGAAATGGAATAAGGATAGTAACTCGTATGACAGTAGTTTATGATAGACAAAATACATAGTCGTAGTAATCCAGTTTCCTAATGATTATACAATAAGAATATATATAATTACATTTCAAAAATTAGTTCTGGGCGTTGCTATTCTTTCAATTTTCGTTCTAATGAAACGGTATTGAATTAAATCAAATTACTTTAGCTGAAATTTCTATATGCAGATCGGTATCCTGTAAAGCGAATTCAATATGATTTTAGAAAGTATCTACAAAAGTACTGTAGTGTGAAGGCAATGTTAAATAGTTTGTTAAACTTGCCAATCTTGTGAAGTAATGAGAATGATATTAATCTGCACTTAAATGAATAGATTTCTGTGCAAACATTTGTCGATTTTTTTAATGTCTGAGTGCCTATATCTTTTTGTGAAAAATTAATCACTTTCTATATATATATATATATATATATATATATATATATACAAGACCTTAGTATATTTCTTACTGGTGGTAACATGTTCATCCTTACTCAGTTCATTATTCTTTGTACACTTTTTGTCCCTTCCTAATTTTTATTTCGCCAATCGAATTTCAGCGGAAACACCAAATCGATGACATTGAAAGATTGTTACGTGATATTACGAATTGATAGAAATTCAACATGTAAACTATTGGATTCTGACTCGTTAATTTAAAGGTTAAGCGTTCACTAATGAAATCAAATTTCTTGAGTTCGATCCCTACTATCAAAGTCGTAGGTGTGTACTTAAGATCAGCTGAATTTTCAAGTCGTAAAAATTTTGGTAATGTTTGGTTGGATTAATAACATACGAGTTACAAATGCAGATATATTCATAATTTGGCTTAGTGTACTATAAACATTTCATTAATTCATATTCTAAAGTTACATAGTTATAACATTGTAAGAATGTGAAACTGACTAAAGAGTTATGTACATGTTTATGTAAAAATTCAAACAATCAATTGGGTGACTTTCAAGTCTATTAGTTTCATCACTATGTTTATCATTAAGTTTAAGGCTTGTTTTAAAGTATTTTTGAGAAGATAACAAAATGATGATTAATACATTCAATGCATTAGATATGATTAACAATCTGTGATATGTCTATTTTTAATAGTTCGCTTTTTAACATTAATTTTTTATATTAACAATAAGCTTTTCTGTTCTTTATCCTTTTTCCATTGTCTAATGGTATAGAAAACTGTGTCTACATGTGCTTTCAGTAAAGATATCTAACACTGTCAATTGGTTGAGAAGCTGTAGGTTTAATGATTGAAGAGTTCACTTTTCAGTCACCACTCCGCAACCCAAATTGTATATTTGGTGCTCACACAAAAATTGTTGCTCAAGTAGAGTTTATGAATCTGTACATTATAACTGAGCTGCGCTATCTCTCTTTTTCCCACATGCCCACATACACCCTGTCAACTAAAACCCGTTTTTTGTGAATCAGATTGAAAATGTATGCTCAAGTTCTAGATGTCTTAGTCTACACTGAAAAAATTTACGCTTGTTTTCTTATAAGAATATGTTCGACGGAACATTAGTTATTATATATGAGATTTTGAGGGTGTGAATATTACCTCAAATAAAAGGAACAACATAGAAATCTTAACAAACTTTTATTGAATCATGTTTCAACACCTCAGCAAGAATTAAACATCAAGATCAGAAGAAAAATATTAAAATATTCACATTTTCAATCATAAATTATACATTTATCAACGTCATCATGATCATATTTGAGCTATGATTGATAGCCATTAATTACTTATTTATAACGTCTTGATGGATCCAGCTTGGAAGTGTTTAATTTCCTTATTTAGTATAGATTAACATGACAGTAACTTAGTTTTTTTTAGGTTGTTAAAGTTTATTAATCTTCATTTTCAATTCATTAAATATTCCTATTGAGATATTAAAAAGACAAATTGAGCAAAGAAATATTTCCTTTCAATTAGTTCGTCATCAAAGCTCTACACTAATATACTATTTATTTCTAGAGATTATAATTTGTAGGTATTTATCGGTAAGATATTTTCATCTAGTTTCATTGTATTAAGTCATTTCTAATCAAATCAGAATAATTTAATATGTATAACTTTAAAAAATTAGTTGTCAATGCCTACTGGAAATACTATACTGATGACTCATTTTGTTACTCTCTGTATAAAAATAAATTGCTTTACCACTAAAAAATGTAAGTATAAAATTGATCAGTTAAAACTGTATGTCAGACAATTCATGACCATAATCAATATAACTACAAAGGTTACTAGTAAATTGTTTGGATGTTTATGTATCATTCTATACAAACAATGATATTTGATCAAAATCAATTATGTTTTCAACACTAGTTATCTTATTTCATTGATGTATTTATTTATTTATTTTAACACAGATATTCATACAAGGAGGCACCAAATACATATGCGCCACATAAATCTCATTCGATATGTGTGAGGGCTATGATACTGCCCGGGTGCCCAAACCGAAGCAAGTGATTTTCTTAAGTGTCCACTCCCCGAGCCTTTGACCTGAATGTCTGACCCACACGGCAGTGGAGCATCGTAAGGAGATGCAATCCCATGGTAGCCGGTGACCAATAATTGGTTCACACGCCATTTGTTCCCTCAGGATACTGGAGCCCATGTGCACCATCAGTTTGAAATCCGCTTAAAGCGCCGGACATTCGCTTTTCGTTCTCTCATTTTTTGTAAACAACACCCCCGCCACGAGAAGGCAATGAGTAGGACTTCCCTGACAGAGACTATATACGCGTGGCCATGTGAGAGCATTTCGAGAGGTAGAGCGGACTCTCTCCACTCTCGGCCATACCAGGGCTGATTGATGTATACATGCAATCGAAGTTCCTATTGTATGAGAAACCTTGATACTATTAAACTGGTTATTCGTTTTTTTATTTGATTAATAAATATTCAGCGTTGTGCCCCATTAATAGTGGTCACTTTGTATTGACAATCAAGGTGAACTGAAGCTTATTTCTCAAATTTATTTTCTACAGAATAGCAATTTTTAACTTTTGATACTAAGTGGTTCAGGCTTTTTTTCTCCGTACAGCAACAGGATTAAATTTAGCTGTCTCGATGAGCTAATCATGAACGAGACAGCTACTTTAAGGTAACCGTGTATATATCAAATGTAAAATATTGACTATTGATCGTGTAATGATTCATTTTAACAAAATAGAAATCGTTCAGTACTTACAAGACGTCCGGTGTTTGATGAAATCACGTAACTGCTATCTCGAGAATGCAGTGAATGCAAACAAAAGAGAACTAGGATGAAATTTCTTTACAATGTTTGTTTGGATTAATATTATGGTGATGAGTAGGTTTCAGGCTAGGATCGTGTTCAGCGTTAGAATTGAGTTTAGGCTTAATCTATACAAACAATTTGAAATTCAAAACAGTAGGACCTATTGAACGAACTTCAGAAACTATATTATGACGATGTAATGCGTGTTCGCTGTAAATTATTTCGTTTGATATTGTTTTTATCATTCGTTCTTAATTGCTGTTTTTCTGATTGTTTTAATGAGGTCACGAGTTTCAGTAATGAATAACATTTATTTGGAACATTCAGTTCACGCTTATCCGCATGTTTTTTTGCACTACTTGTTTCCCCAACTTCTTTGTCTACTACTATGTGTATATTGTAATGAACAAACATTTCAATAAAATTATTTTCCAAACTATTCTGTACGAAATTCAATGTACTAAATAATAATAATATTTACGTCTAGCTTTATCTTTGTGTATATATTTAATTTGTTTAGCTTCTGGGTCATCACTTTTTTCAAACTCGTCCAACTTTCAACTATCTATTTTTTGTTGATGTGTACTTATACACTTTTTTTCATATTTTAGCCATTTTGGCCTACTGGTAGTGGCTGTGCATTAGGCTTTATGTCTGCACTTGATGCTGCCTGGTCTGTTTCATTACTTGCGTCTGGTATGCATCCATTAAAAGTGATTGCGCAACGGGAATCAGTTTATCAACATCTAAGTCAAACAACCGCTCAGAATATGCCATCGAATTTTCATGATTATAAACTGGATCCTATGACAAGGTGAGTAGTGGGAAATTATTCGTTTTCTTTGAAACAGAAAAAATAATCTTATCACAACTGTAACCAAAGAGATTAGTAGTAATATTCATACTTTTCATCCGACTTCCTCACCCCACTCTCTATAATCAAATTAAATATGGGATCTACAATTCAATACTGCATAGTGCTATTTTCTAAACTAATACTACTGTGTTATTTATTACAGTTTACTTGTTTTTACATGGTATGGTTTATCATAGTTCCAATAGTATTGATTTTTTGGCCTTTTACAAATTGTATCCGAATTCACTTGAATTGTTTATTCATGAATATAGAAAAATATCGTAAGTGTATTTCCGACTAGTTTGAAAGGTCATATACTATTTAATCCTACGCATTACTACAGTAGGTAAACTTGCTTTTGAACTGACCCATGAAAAAAAACCTTTGTTGTAATCAATTTCAAAATGTAAACATCCATACTGTGAAAAATTGTTGTTCAGTTTATTTCCTCTTTTAATTTTTTTTACTATGTGTTCTCATCTCGATCCAATAACCTTTATCATGATCGGTTGATGAAGGTAAATCAATACAAATTAATATGTTATTGATAATCTTAATCATAAAATGTCTTTGTGAATGATGATCGATCTTCGTTTATATGGGCATAAAATCTGATCAAAAAAGCTGTTATTCAATCAAAATTCAAAGGGGCAACCTAATAATAATTGAAATAATCTTCTGGTATTGTCTGTATCACGGTTGTGTTAACTGTAAACCTTATTTATTAATAGAAAAGTGATACCTCAAGGCGTTTAATGTAGCTGGTTATATTCTGTAAAACACATGAACACGTAAAACTATGGGTACACGGTATTACATGTGCATCGTGTCATGTGCAACTTAGAATCTGGCACATATGTGTTTCAGTTGAACATTATGAAATTTGTAAGGGATAAGAGTAAACTATAATTTTTTATAGAACACTTGAAATAAGTCTTAAATTATCCACCTAAATGTTATTCCATAATAATTAAAAATTACTTTCCAAAAAATCATTTGGCGAAATTCTTATAATAGACGTTCTAATGCAGTCAATCATGTCGATGATTGTTGATGGATGTTGTGAACAATGTGAAATATCAAATTATAATCCAGTAGTTTCTTTAAGTATCATGTTTTTTATGAGACCTAATCAACTCTTGGTATTCACTTTGTCTGTGTTTGTAGTGAGGAATGAAACGATTATTCAATACTTCATGATTATAGATGACTATTCGTTCAAATATTATCATATCCAAAATGAAAACTGTCTCTTCAAAATAATTTATAGGTTTTACTTTTCATTAGATAACTACCATTCAGAGTATTTCTTTAAAAGAGATTATTCATCCGCTACGTAGTAAAGTTCTTTATATACAATCATTTCCGCTATCGTATGGACAAATTTGAAATTATTTATTTTTGAAAAAATCATTTTTCCATCGTATTCTTCGATCTTTTGCTATCCAAGCACGTTGAAATTACTTTATAAAAATTCCCTTTATTTGTTTGATGAAACTAGTATGTAATTAAATTAGATTGCAATTTTTGTAGCCTAAGTGTAAATTATTGAACAATAACGAGAACACAAATGGGATAGCCAAATGTACAGATTCGTTTAGTAAAATGTGAACACCTTACGTTCAATATTTCATTTGCAAAATGTTCATCAATTGTCTCAGACCTTATTGTTCCTTCATTTCCATACCAATCGTTCTTTGTTCCTGTTCTCTTATATTCGATCTTTTCAACCTTCTGCGGCCAGGCATTCCACTTTCAATTGGCTTTACGTATGTAGCACACACCACAAAGTCACTGTCTTTCAATATCTAATCCTAATAAAAATTAATAATTAACTTATTTGAAATATCCCCGATCGATAAAATATTAGTGGTATACACAAAAGAAGTGGTGAATTGATTTCACAGTAATCGAATCTTGAATAAAAGAGTCAATAAGTCAAGTATCCAAAGATGACTGGTTTAAATTTCTTTGTGAACTTCACCAATTTCACTCTATATTTTTCTTGTAAAATACATAAACTCGCTTAATTGCTTTGTAGTTTTTGAAAGGACTTTTTTCATCACGAACTAACATAAAGTAAAGAAACGTTTTAAAATAAAGAGAATTGTTTGTTTTTAACTGCTCAACAGTTCATGCCTATGATACCCAAGAGTTTTTATTCTCGTGAGATGCATACTTATAAAATTCACTTAGTTGGTACTCTATGTACGAATGCTTTCTGAATTTCAATCTTTCTCCATCTGATGACATCATTTCATGATGAAACTTCCCTTTAAACTATACTTAGTCCACATGAAAGTATCTATTTAATTTATAAAATTACTGAAAATCTTTTCTGGTATTATTTAAGCCACTTTGATTTCATCTAAATATTGTTTGACATTGAATAAACCATCAGTTGTATACACAAAACCACCACATTTTTGGGGTTTATTTCCTTATATGTATTATCATATTCACTCTATACAACTGTTTACTGTTTCCTGCCACATTTCTCAGCATTGAAATTCCACATTTCGACAGTTTGTTTATTTTCTAATGAGTTCAGTACACTTGTATACACAAATATGTCCAACTGCTTCCATCAAATTGTCCCATATTATTTTTTTCCACCATACAACAACAAGTTGTTTCCTTCTTTATTTTTCTTATTTTCACCGTTATTATTTGTCAGGCGTTGTTGCCGTTATATTTTCGTCGAAAATAAGAATGAAATTTCATTTATTTAGTGGCTCAAATATTGAAAAACTTGGTATGACTTTTGACAACTTACTCCACCTTTGGCGAAGGCAAGATATCCGTCTATCAATAAAACGACGAGTATACTGCGCGGCAGTCCGTTCTGTTTTACTTTACGGCTACGAAACGTGGCCATTAAGGGTAGAAAATACTCGTAATCTACTAATATTTGATCACAGATGTCTTAGAAACACTGCTCATATCTGTTGTGATCACCAGGTAATTAATAGTGAGTTTAGATACAAGGTATTAGGGAATGATGGTAAATCAGTTGATGAGGTTGTGAATCTTCATCAACTGAGATGGTTGGACCACGTGTTTCGTATGCCTGAACACCGATTACCACGACGTGCAATGCTGACTAGTGTTGGAGATGGTTGGAAGAAAGTTAGGGTTGGCCAAACCAAAACGTGATATCAGTGCTTGAGGTCACTGACTTTTGGTTCGAGCCATGTTGGTGGATGCATACTACTTGGTTGGGGTCCGCGTGACTATCGAAACTAATGGTTCGAGATTCTGTGTGACGTAAATGAGAATCGATCACGATGGCGTGGATGTATACACCCTTTGTCTTCTCTTAAACCGTGAGATTCAAATTACTTTGTACCTTTATTTCTAATTCTTTCTTCCTGTATTATATCAATCAGTCAGTCAGCTACAACATAGGACCAGGCACCTATATGCATCGGTCAAAGTTGCCATGCCGCATTAGCGCAGCAACATGAACACCGGATTCATAAAAGTAGTTAATTAACAGATGGTAATATATAAAAGAAAGATTGCATATAAGGATGTAGTACAGGAATAAAGAATTAATACGTAGAAAGAAGGATATGAAGCGATTTTAATCTCTTAGTTTAAGGGAGAACAAACAGTGTATACACCACACCCACGCCATTGTGATCGATTCTCAGCCACGTCACACAGAATATCCAACCATTAGCCACTCGGACCCCAACCAAGTAGTCTGCATCCACCAACATGGCTCGGACCAAAAGTCAGTGACCTCAAGCACTGATTCCACGTTTTGGTTTGGCCAACCCTAACTTTCTTCCAACCATCTCCAACACTAGTCAGCATTGCACGTCGTGGTAACCAGTGTTCAGGCATACGCAACACGTGGTCCAACCATCTCAGTTGATGAAGATTTACAACCTTATCATCTGATTTTCCATCATTCCCTGATACCCTGCATCTAACCTCACTATTACTTACCCGGTGATCCCAACAGATGCGAGCAGTATTTCTAAGACATCTATGATCAAATATTAGTAGCTTACGAGTATTTTCTACTCTTAATGGCCACGTTTCGTAGCCGTAAAGTAAAACAGAATGAACTGCCGCGCAGTACACTCGTCCATTAATTGATAAACGGATATCTTGCTTTCGTCATAGATGACGTAAATTGTCAAAAGCCGAACGAGCTTTCTGAATCCGTGCAAAGATTCCACCAACCCATTTGGGTTGATCACTTTTCCAAGATTAGTGAAGTTGTCAACGCGTTCGACTACTTCACTCTCTATCCTTAAATCCAGGTGTTGATGCAGACCATTCCTGCAGCAACAACTTGCATTTAGAGGGGTAGAAACACATCCCAAACATTCAAGCATGGTTGCTTAGTACTAACAAAAAGACTCTGCATTTTATCAGCGTTTTCACCAAGCAAGACTATGTCATCTGCCTATTCTAAGTCGATAAGTTGACTTCCTAGAAGGAGATCAATATCCGAGAATTCAGTCGATGAGAATGTTATTTCCATCAGTATGTCTATGATGATGTTAAACAAAAATGGAGAGAGTGGATAACCTTGACGGACACCACTTGAGGTTGCAAAAGCAGATGACAGTTCGCCATAAGCTCTGATTCGACTAGTAGTGTTCGAGCAAAGAGCATTCACAAAGTTTATGTACTTCTGAGATAAGCCTCTCAATGGCAGACACTGCCACAGAATCTCTCGATCTACAGAGTGAAATGCTGCTTTCAGGTCAAGAAAAACCACCACTGTCGGATGTCGATAAATATGCCTGTTTTCTAGAACCTGACGAATGGTGAATATGTAGTCGATGCAGCCACGACCAAGTCTGAAGCCCGTTTGATTCTCTCCTGTTTGCAGTTCACTAGTCTTAGATAGGCGACCGATAATTATCGAGGCTAGTATTTTAGATGCTATATTAGTTAAACTAATCCCTCTATGGCTGTCACAGGATGATTTCAACCCTCTCTTATATATTGGGTCGATAAGTGATTGTGACCAGTTAGATGGAATAAAGTCTAACTCCAAGATTTTAGCTAAAATATTAATCACTCTAATCGCTTAAATTGGGCCAAAATCCTTAAAGACCTCTAGAGCTAATCCATCTTGACCAACCGCCCTTCCCCGTTTCAGATCAACTATAGCTTTTTGAACTTCAGCTAGAGTTGGGGGACCTACTTCACTGTTCCATTCACACTGTCTGGGAATGGAGGGTAGTTGTAGAGTAGCTGAAGGCCAGCCGAACGTTCCTCTGAAATTTCCCGCCTATCGTTCTAAACGTCTGGACTGGGAGCAGATGAGAGTATCGTCTTTTTCCGATATAATCTCACGTACACTTGACTTTTTAATTCCAGTTCTCTTTATTAGTCTGTAGAGCTGCCTTGTGTTCCCTATAGTCGCCTCCTTTTCCATCTTTTTTGCTTTCGTTGCCCACCACTGCTCACGGTCGTTTCTTAGACTTTTGCTTAACCTAGATCTGATTTGTTTACTCTCTTCATGGTTTTCAGATCTTGATGGTATGAGTTTACGAGAATCCATCAGTGCAATAGACCTTGTGGAAATCTGTTGGTTCTTTGTAACCTTGTGGTTTAAATCACTGATAGATGTCACTGGTGTTTCCACAGCTGATTGTATGTCTTTCCAAGCAACCTCGTTTTCAGAACTACCTAAGTGTGACCCCAGTTGTTCCTGGAACCTACTTTTGGTTTTGTTGTTACCCAATTCAGTTCTAATGGGTCTTTTTACTGTGGCTTTTTTGCGTCCGGTGAGGCGCAAGCAGATGCGTGCTCGTATTTGTGCATGGTCGGAGTTCAAGCAGGTACACTGGAATGAGTGACAATCTTGTACCGACCCTCTCCAACGATGACTGATGGCAATATGGTCTATTTGAGTCCATCGTTGGTTTGGTGTAGGGGGTCACCATGTTAGACGATGTCTCTTCTTGTGCTTAAAATGTGTTTTTGCTAAAAATAAACGATTGTCTGAGCACGGTTGCAGCAGACGATCACCATTATCTGTCCGCTGAACCGGAATATTAAAATACCCACCTAAATGCCTTTCTGTTTGGTTTAAACTACCTATCGGGGCGATGAAGTCACGTGCTACGAGTACTATGTCTGAACGTTTAGCTTTCTGAAGAAGTTCAGAAAGCTTTCCGTAAAATTCATCTTTCACTTCATCCGACGTGTATCCCTGTTTTCGAGTTCTTACGGAGTCGTTTAGCCGAACAACACATAAACGACTGTCAACGGGGACCCACTCTAACAGTGTTTGTTCCGCTTTCATACTTGGTGCTATGCCTACTCCTGCCAGTCCACGAGAACTGGTCATCAAATCGCCAGATACTCGGAGGATGTATCTCATCGGCTCTCAATTTTGCCGAGGTGAGGTCAAGTGGATGACCACACTGGAATCCTGTATGCGTGTTTCGGAGAAACAGCATACATCAATGGTACGAGATTTAGCCAGAGAACCTGCTGACCGATTCGACATAGAGTGCGTACGTTGAATGCTCCAATATGTAGTTTGGAGCGAGGTTTCAGTAGACCTAGGACAGCGTTTTGTGCACTAGAATCGTGGGCTATGGTTATTCTCGATAAATTTACAAACAGTTTATTTGAACTTTGTTCTTTTTACCATTGAATGAGTTATACCTCTACATCGTTGGTTGCTTATCAAAGCGACCATAATAGAAGGCTTTAAACTACATGATAGTTACCCATTTTTGCTTACAAATAAATAGAAGTGAGAATCAAAGTTTCTTTGTTAAAAATTAAAACAAATTTTATTTCTAAAGTGCTATCAACTAGACAGACGAAAATCCCGGACGATTAAGCTAACATTGAATTCCTTTGTGGAAATCAGTTTTTTTGTCTTGCTTTCAATTCTCTCTGATAATTATGTACTACGAAAATAATTGGATTCCTCATTTATTTTTTTATTACACATTTTCTGACTATATCACAACCTTATCAGCTAAATTCTCTTTCCCACACATTAGAAATGTTGCATGATGTAATTATTTGGCGCCAGGCTAAAAATAAATTTATTATTCATCTTTGTATATGTACGTTTCAATGTATGCAACATTTGATTATCCATTTCTCATTTTTTTAAAAAGTGAATTGATAGTAATGTCGATGAAAAACAAGTGTATTCTAATCCGCGTCTAGATGTCCATTCAATGAGCATATAAATTATATAAGCGACTGGTCGATCCAGTTCTGAATATCCACCGGAAATCAGTCAATAGAGCATTAGAAGAGGAAACGTGCCTCATTTTCAAGCAATGGATATTAGGCTTAAGCCTGTTTAGGGAAAAATCAATATCAAAATGACCAATTCCGAATCAAACGAAACTCGCATTCTGAGTCCCACTTATGACCACTTTCTTAAGTGTGTTTGACTCATTGTTTATTTATATATTCTTTTTTGTTGACTGAATGTTTCTTTTCGTTAACTTGCTTTACTGTCCAATAGAGAATATAATCGTAGCCCATATATAATTAGATAAAGTTCTGAGTTTTGTTCGTTCATCTAGGAGAATCGGAACAGTCTGTTAGTATCTTTAGTTTTCAAATGTGACTCATAGCCAGTGCATAAACACACTTGTGACTCGTGAATTGAAATACTGATTGATTAGTTTTTGGTCACCACTAGAGTTCCATTCAACCGTTTCAAATTCGTACTTTAAGATCTACATAACTGTCTTTTTGCGTTGCATAGATATCAGCGTTGTGATGTAAATCTTATCAGTCCAAAGCAAGTGCAGCATTTGTACATAAAAGATCCTGAAGATATGTTATCAACAAAACATTGTATTGATTCTCCCACAACAACCCAAGCTGCAATACAAAAATATTGGATAAAACCTGAACATTATGAACAGAGGAATTTTTATTTAAATCCTGTTGAAAATACTTTAATTCGTTGGTTTCAAATTCGATTAAGTTCATATTTAATTTGTGGTCTTATTGATCCAATTAATGATCTAACTCCGTCAAATTGGATATGTGGACGTAATCTTCTTTGTCTTATACATCGTTATCGTCCTGAATTGTTACCGGATTTGTTGAATCAACTTGAGATTGACAAATTTGATTATACTGATGGTAGTGCTAACAGAAGAAGACGACGATCTGATGATCAAGCAAATTATTCACGACTAACAAATGCTTGCAGTTTGTTGTCAGAACACTTTTCGATTAATTTCAATTTAAAATCTGGTTCATACATGATTCATCCTATTCAACAGTGTCATTCTATTGGTTATAATCAGAAAAAATCGATAGTTTGTCCCAAGTCAAATTCTGATTGGATAATTTATTTGTATAATGTCTATCATGTGTTTAGTCAGTTAAAACTGCCTATGTCTGTATCGACTATAGTATCAGGTATGTTTTTGTGTTATACGTTGTGATAACGATTTTAGAATAATTAACAATCGCTTTGTTCGTGATAATATGATTCTTGTTGTCAAGTCTGTGACCGATTTTATCCTCAATTATTTTCTGCTAAAGCTATAATAATAATTATTTGTAAAGAAATATTCTATTTCTTGAATGAAAATATCTCGAACTATTTTATTTTCCTCGGTCGTCTAGCTTAAACCGACTCATAAATTCAACTTAAATTACTATAATTTCACAAAACCTTATTCTGACAATAATCACCATTTGCTCACTAGTGGCTGGCTTCAAGATGTGTTTCCTAGAGTTCTAGAGAGTAGACATGACCAGTGTCTGTTGTAAGGTAATTACTCACTGACGACACTGGTGGACGTTTGCTGAATATCGTGGATTGGTTGAAGTTAGACATTAACACTATTGGATGCAGGCTCAGTGGTCTAGAGGTTAAGTGTTCTCGCGCGAGGCCGAAGGCCCTGGGTTCGAATTTCGCGTGCGGGACCGTGGGTGCACACTGTTGAGGAGTCCCCTACTAGGACGAAACGGCCGTCCAGTGCTTACAGGTTTTCCATGGTGGTCTAGCTTGAACCGACTCATTAATTCATTCATTAAATCACTACAATTTCCACAAACCCTTATTCTGACAATATTTTATTTCTGACTCCCTGATACACAATCTTTGACCACGAAAAATGTACTTTGTTATGCAGCTCAAACTATCAATGGATGACCTTTATCAATTGATTCTAGTGCCGTTGATTTTAACACTAGATATAATTGTTTCATTAATAAATATTTGCCTTATTATAATCATAATCGTAGACACCAGATGTCTACAACTGTTTTTACATAGTTTTGAACTACTACTACTCCACGGACAACTTATATCCTGGTTATGTTTATATTTCCGATGGCTTTATATTTCATATATTAAAATGAATTGAGGTCAATTAAGGTTTTGTTTATAAATTTTTATTTATCTATCAGTTAAACGACTGGTTGACCTAAATGACTCATGTCTATTAGTTTGTTTACAAAAATCTATTTAAGATCAAGTACATTGTGTTTAAATCAACAAACAGAATATTTACGTCCTGTGATATTTCGTTTAGTAAAGTTGTTAATATAATTGAAGGAGTTTTGAATTTCCTTATATTATTACATAACTTGTATTTACTGAACTGATAACCAAACACATTGTGTTCAGATCTATTGTACTGTATAGCTGTTGTATAAACTAAACATTGGAAATAGTATTTAGACGTATAAACTGTGTAAATGGATCACCAAACTATAAACCACCACACAGATATTTAAGTTAAAAAAACAGTCGACTTTTTTTTCGGTGTTTACTACTCTATGTGTAGAACTCTTCAACCAATCCTTTTTAAATTGACTCGATGGGATTGAAAACAAGAATGAATCTAGATACACAATATACTTGTGTTTATAGGAGCAATTATTCATATCTCTTTTTGGCGAGACTCTAATTTAGGGACGACCTTTGAACGAATCTTAGATGACCTTGACAATTATCAGCCAATCAGAAGACAGTATACAGTAAAAATATATTATAAGAAAGTAATGAATTACAGTGGATATTCTTCGTTTACATGATTTAAAAACTTGTTAAGGTTTGATAAAGGTTCAGAGGTTCTGAATTCATAATGCATACGGTATAGAAACTCGTCCATAGGGTTAGGGTGGCGAGATTCTAATTTAGGGACGAGCCAAAAAGAAGTGTTTGAGCAATTTCAAGGTCACGGAGCCAAGTTCAACACGTGATGCTAACATTCGATCGGTTTACAGTGGATTTTAAAGCAGAAGTGTTTATTGAGAAGCTACAACCTTAAGCCTAACCCTATGGACGAGTGTCTATACCGTATGCATTATGAATTCAGAACCTCTGAACCTCAAGTTTTTAAATCATGTAAAAGAAGAATATCCACTGCAATTCATTACTTTCTTATATTTTTACTTTATACTAACTATCTTCTGATTGGCTAATAATTAAAATTGCTCAAACGCTTCTGATTGCCTCGTCCCTAAATTAGAGTCTCGCCTTTGTTTTAGGCATAGCCATTAAAACCATTACAACATCATACTATAAAAATGTTCACATGTATTAATCAATCGAAAATGAATCCAAGTTCTGGAAACAGCTCTGATGGATGTAAGTAATGGCGGTGTGGATCTGTTGCCTGGAGAAAGACTTCTCGACCTTGAGTATGCGGATGATATTGTCTTACTGTGCGATAATACCCAAGTCATGGAATTCGCACTTAATCAGTTGGCAATCAATGTCCGTAGGTTTGGTATGTGCTTAGCACTCAAGTGCAAAGTACTTTTACAAGACTGACAAGACCATGATCCTGCACTCACTGTGGGTAGTGAAGAGATAGAAATAATCGTGAACTTCGTGTATATGGTTAGCTGCATAATTGCTGATGGTGGCGTGAGTGATGAGATAATTTCAAGTATAGTGTAAGCCAAGGCGGTTTATACTAACCTGGACCATCTTAGGCGCCTTCGTGATGTTAGTATGGCTGTAGAAGTCTGGATCTACAACGCGTCGGTGAGGGCAGCTCTGCTCGATGCTTGTGAAACCTGACCTCTCCGAGTTGAGGATGTTAGCCGACTCTCTGTTTTTGATCATCATTGTCTCCGAAGTATTGCCGACACCCCGTGGCAACACCGTGTTAGTAATACAGAGGTCCGGCACAGCGACAATAATTCAATCGGTGTCACCATCTTAAAACATCGACTTCGGTGACTTGGGCATGTTCTACGAATGTCGTTCCAGAGAATTCCGCATCGAGCATTGTTTGCCGACGCTGGGACTGGTTGGAAAAAACAAAGAGCTGGTCATTGTATGACATAGTGTCGCGATATGAAAGAGAGCTGTGCAGGACTGGCTTCTGTCGGTCCTTCACGACTCTCTGGTTGGGGTCCTAGAGACGGTGTAACACGGTGGCTAGGGACGTTACGGGATATGGCTCAGAATAGAATCTGTAACCTCGTTTTACTTTCTTCATAAAGAACGACGTAAGTTCTTTAAGTGGAAGAATTCTCTTTGACTGTACTTTTGCTAATTGAACTGTCTCTCTCATTATTATTTCACTATCGTACACTAATTTCTGTTCATTGTTGTACTTTTTTTCCTATACGCAACTTACATTCTTTATCTCTTCACATTCTCATTATTATTGTGTGGCGCATATGTATCTGGTGCCCGTTTGTACCAATATTCATGTGTTCAAATAAATAAAATGAAATGTCGAACTAATGTATTTACAACTGACCGATTATTCAGTAGTGAGCAATGCCATGTTTGTCTATTACTCAATATAATAAATATGATGTAGCGTCACTTAAACTAATAATCACATTTCAATTTCATAGATATAACTGTCTATTGACACTAAAATATTAAGAAAACATGACATTAATCACTATTTATTAATCCGTCAGTTGCAAGTTATTGCTAAGTCATTTTCTCGATATTTAATTGATAACCTCTAAAGCAAATTTCATCGCTTTTTTTCTTTTTTCCTCACAAATAGCTCCTGTACTGACAAAATCATCTAGTGTCATTGATGTACATAAAAGTCGTTTGCCAACTTATTCTTCATCGGATCGAGTTAATTTGCGTAAAACAAGTGTATCTAATTTTATACCACGTTCACAGCGTAATGATAATAATATTAATAAACTTATAAATGGTCAAACATTAACACATATCAACCATACACCACGTTCACAATCTCATAGAGAAAATTTAAATGGAATTGTTGAACGTGGACTAACAACAAAACGCAGAGAAGAACTAATTAATATGTTAGTAAGTGAATATAAATATTCATTAACTTATGGGTATTGTAGTTTTATTTTATTTTAGAAAAAAATTATTGTTTATATTAAAATATTTTTTATCTAAGACTGATGTTATCCACAATATTCAAAACAAAAAAAATGTTATACTTATTGATATCAGATTTCAAGTGACAAGTTTATAGGCGAACTCTATTAACCATTATGTTATGTATATGTGTGACAAAATAGATAATAGGCATATGAATTTTATAATTTTATTTTGATAATATGAAAATCATATCATTTATAAAAACACTGACTGAATTCTTGCATAACACTGAATACCTCTTAATTCATAAAAGTAAATTTCATCAGATGTTCTATGAGAATGAATATAGTCATGATCTTTTTATTCAAATAACTTTCTCCAGTAGTTTAGTCTCAACCTTTGAAATTTGCTTAACTGTATCATGATCTCAATCAAAAAGTTAACAATCTCCACAACCCCTAGACTGATAATTACCATGTGCCCACTAGTGACTAGCTTCGTGAGAAAATTCTCGGAGTTCTAGTGAGAAGCCGTGACCAGTGGAGCTAATCCGTGTCGGGTAGAAACAGGTGTTAATGTTGATATGATTCATATAGAATGTTAACTTGAATCTGCATATATGTGGAGTGAAATTTTAGATCCATGATCAGAATAAATCTAGGTCATATAGGGTGGGAGAAGTTATAGTGCAATTACAATTCGGTCAAACGTTTAGTTCACACAATATAGGCTTCCACTAAACATATACGCAGATTCAAGTTAACATTCTATATGAATCATATCAACATTAACATTTTTATTGTGTTTTGTTTAACAATCCTAAATTCACATGCATTAAACGATGTAATTTGCCCTTAACTTGGCCATTTTTCGGATTATTAATTTGGATATATAATTGTAGAACCTGAAGAGAATTTATCGAAAATAATATTCTTCGTTCAAATATTAGTCTTTTAATATGGAAATATGATCGTATATTGCACTTTTTAAAATCCGCGTTGCTTTCTCTCTCAATGAAGCATTTGAATGATAGAATTTTCTTGTAACACTAAACAAAATATTATATCAGCTTTAGTGTTATTTTTTAATACGTGTCTTAGTAAATTATATGAAGATATAAAGTTGAGCTACAATCCCCTCTCTATTATGTTGCTAATATGTTTTAAACGAGAATACTTTGTTTGTAAATATCTCCATTATTACTGATATTGTTGACCATTAGTATTTTCCAAACGATTCCTACTTAACCTAATGTTTTATTTTATAAATTAAGCAACATAAACTATAATTACCAGCTAATGACAATTTGTCTTTTTGTTTCATAAAGTCAGTTAGACCATGTATTGAATGTCAAACTACGCCCATCGTTGGATACTTTTGTGTGTTGGCTTTTTTTATATTTTTTTACCAATCTTAGATACTAATATTGTCATTGTATCTACTGGTAGGGTATTTTGCACATATTCTTGTAATCAATTTCAATCATTTATGAGGAATCAAAGCTTTACTATTTTTGAAAATGTCATTCGCGCTTACTCGTGTGTACTTCGATATAATTAATACCTTTCTATGTGCATCATGATTATATGATAATTCGGTTAAACTTATCATTTAACAAAGTAATATGTTACAATTAATTCTGATACGTAATACCTCTGAGTTAGAATTCATCTATCTATATTTCTAATTTTAGTTAGTTTGTCGCTGAACCATATTAGTCACTACTTCTCATTTAAAGCACAACCATTCATCCTCGAACTGGACATTAGTGGTCACGGGGGGTGTACCATGTTTAGTACATTTATTTAATATAATTAAGGTACCCAATATTTTATCCACTACTCATTATTATGATCTTAACATAGTTTGATGCTTATAAAATGTATTAAAGTTTACTCACAAATTAATATTTTAAGGCAGTTTGAGACATTCAAATTGGACCATATGAAACAAAGCATTGCTGAAAAATTGGATTGTATATTGTAAGAAAAAGGTTATCAGATCTATAGGATTGTTTTAAGTGAATAAAACATTTCAGTTATTTTGGAAACTAATAAATCTACTCTTTATCTTGAAATGAAAATAGTCTGTGAGCAAACAGTATTTGGATATCATTATCATGATGACATTCTTCTTAATTAATTAGGTCATTCTCTTCATATTGATATTAATAGATTTAAGAGCTGGAGTTGAAGAGGATGAGATGAAGTGTGTGTGTTTGTAGAAAAATTGCTAAAGTAAGTCTTTCTATTTGTTTATTTACCAATTTATAAAGTCCTGAAATCTATGCTACGTTATTTTTTCTCTCTTATCAAAGTTTTTTGCTTCTCCATTCTTTTTGCGTTGTTCTCTCACCTCTCTTTCTTTTCCTTTCGCAGTAGGACGTTATCATTTTTCTGAATGCTTGTTTCTTAACCCGCGTAAAACTTTCCTATTTTTTTAGACATAGTTTTGCATCAACACGAATCGATTATTAGCTAATAATTGTTTACCAAACATTTTATTTCTCTTTTAACTAGGTTATGTGTGTGTATGATGTAAAGGAGATTTAATGTGTTTAAGGAAAAAAAGTATTTCTTAAATCAGTTTCTTTCTTGTCTTAAAAGTAAATCCAAATGCTTCTTGTTCTCCTCATTCTCATCCAATACATCGATTCAACATAAGAATGATGATGATAAAGGAGAGGTGACTCCATGGACAATAATAATGATGTTGGTAATTTTTACGATTTCTTTGTTTTCTGTAAATACGTTTTTTTCCGTTTCATGAAAATCAATTTAGCTATTTTTAATTTAACGTATATGTTGTTGATGACCGGTGAGATTTTTGTTAATGTTGACGGAATAGTTAAATATTTACAACGAATTTTAATGACATTAGTTGTATGTCTGTTAACGAATACATATATACGTGTGCTTGTTTGTGTGTTAATAAATGATGATGAATAAACAATTGAGTAAAACTGATTCTATTGGGATTGATTTATTACACAGTTATCATTGAATAAGCTTTTTATTATTAGAAAAATTATTGTTTCACTTGTATGGGAAATGTTTCACCACAGAATAATAACAATGATTCATTGTTCATAAAGAGACTATATCTATGCCTTAATATTTTCTACATTTTATTTATTTAAACAGTAACAAAAGTTACTTGAATCATTTTACTTCTCGAGGTAGTTGTTATAATCAATAACTAGAGGTTTGTAAAAGTGTCATCCAATAAATATGTATGATAGATGAATAATTGATACTTTTTTCTCAAAAATAATTAAATTATTCTCAGTTAGGTTTACTTATCCTTTATGAGAAAGTTAGATAAACTTGTTTTTATACATTTGTGTTCACTTCAATAGGTTTTGCGTTATCAGAAAGTGTACAATTCGGCCAGTTTTTATAATCCTTTGTGTGTGTATTTGAATAATTATTGGTTTTAATTAAAACTTTTTATGTGAATTATTTACCACCGTGCTGAAATCTATGTCCTGGATTTTGATAGACCACTGATACTACTTATTTGTTTGCTTAAACTGCAAGAGTGTACATGGAACATTGTGCAAATCTAAGAGATATATTTAGTGGCGAAACGAGTCTTTTAACGGTTTACACTCATCACAACTTGAACATAATGCGTTTTGTTAATGTCACTTTCTTATTTATTTAATATTTTCTAACTATTTTTCTCATATTTAGCTTGGCACTGTAACTAACAGTCATTACTTATCACATATACATATCTTATGACGTTGATTTCCCCCCACAATACTCATATAAAATATGTAGAGAGAATCGGGCTGATGTATATTTGTTTCACAGGTCTTGAGTTGACGACAACTGACCGATGGCGTTTCCTTCATTATTCCTTATATTTATCAATTTTTTTATATTCTTCTACTGCCTAGTACTCACTGAACACGATAATTTACTCGATTCTTTCTAAGTCGAGAGTAAATAATATTTGTCCCAATAAACCTGGGAAACAAAAATGTAGAAATTACATAAGAATCTAGTATCTTCGTCCAATAGTGATGACTGTTTGCAGAATAGGTCAATCAGCATATTACTATTTGAGATTGATCAGAATATGCAATAGTCAGGTCTCTGTCCTACTAATAGGCTCGTTACTAGTTCACTAAGTTACCTTCACCGGTAATAAATAAATAAAATCGAAATTCCGGCTTTAGAAATCTACACACAGTAACAGAATTCCATCATGAAAATTTGTTAAATTTGATTTAGTTCTTTTTAACATAAAATATATTTAAGAGAAATATCAATTGAAATTTAAATGAATCAACTCACTCATCTATCGGATACTTCTCTTCGTCATACCACGTGTTTTCAGTTCAGTTTAAATGCACAAACAAAATGGATCACTGCTCCAAAGTTGTCTTGATAGCTTGCCATTTCGTCCTTACTATATTAATCACTGTTATGTTTTGTCTGACCTAATGGGATTTTACTTTTTTTACTGAGTGTTCCATTCATAATTTTATTGCCCATATATAGATTTCCAATGAATATATTCATAACCAATTCAAATAGTTATTTGTTAGACTTAATCAAACTAAATCTACGCACCTTTTTTCCCTTTAAATTACAAGATCTTTTTACATTGAATTTATGGTTATTACTTCTAATAATAGTATCTTATGCTGTTTCTATGGTATTTTGTCCAAACGTTTTTGAAAAACTACTTTTTTCAGGTATCAATTGTAATTTAAGATAATTTTATCGTGAATTTTGTTTCCGTTTATTACAACATCGACATATTTATTTATCCTGGTTAGAAGTAAATCTACATTAAAATTCTAAACCTATTTTAGGCAGGTATTTTTAGTCAAAGAAAAAGTATTCTTTCTCCTTTATTTATAACTTGCCCACCAATTTGTGCGACTCAGCCAAGTTGATGAGAACAAGAATAATCTAGACATAGAATAATAATTATTATTATTATTATATCCTAGCGAAGATTACATTACGAGTAACTTCTGAGACCTATTAATGAACTAATATTATCTGTATATTCAGCAGTTATATTGTGTATATCTATATTCCTCTTATTATAAGCTTCATTTTGACCTATAATTTATTATTATACGATTTACTGTTCTTAAATTATACTCAGTTTATTAGTTACAGTTTCCCTAGTTCATAGACACATTTTGGCTTTATTGTGTATAAATCTTATTTCTTATTTTGTGGTGCGTTGCGGTCTGTTTGGTCGATATATAAACCCATTATGTCTGAAATAAATTATTCGCATAGTGGAGCCTGCTGCTGGCATTTTGGACTCAACTGGACGGGCTAGGTGAGCAACGATTCAATAGGACGCTAGGCTGATCAGACCTGTCGGACGTCACTGGTTTAGTACAATATAAGAGCGAATAAGCCGTATTTTGATTGGCGAATAGATTACGTAATAACTAGCGGGCCATAAAGACACAACAATTATTATTATTCAGGGTGAATCCTACAACAAAATACTACAGAAGCACAAAACACACATAAGTGTTTATACAAAAGTCAAGTGAAAATTCCTCGGAACTGTCCACTCTACACTAATAATTTAGTTAAAAATAGTTCAATTAGCATGTTTTTGTAAAGCTTGTTCATAAAGAGTTACCTACTCTAATTTTGTATAAGTGTGTTAAATAAAACCCGTTTTTCAATGCTACGTTTTCCAGTTTGGTAATTTTTACTTTTTTTGGCTTTGACCATTGTTGTAGTAACCCTTTAAATTTATTCTATTCATTTGGATGTTTTTCATAAAAACGATATTATTATTATTATTTATTACAAAACTTTATTCTCCTAAAATATTTACTTATCGACTGATTTATTTTAATGGATATTTTAACCGTATGAATTAATTGATGAATTGTACTCAAATTAATTTATTACTGTTTTATGCTTCTCAACAAAATATCAATGCAACAGTGAAGTCAATTAATGTAGTTATTTTCCTTCGACTTCAGAATAAACTTAATTATAACATCTTAAAATAATAATAATAATTCAAATCAAGTTCATATTTTCATGGGATTGATTGATCACTGATCGTGATATATTTGTTGTTGTTGACCTATTCTAAGCAGATTTCCCTGTTAATCTTCCATTTTCCTTCAACTCTCATTCCACTTAATTGTTTGGCTTTCGATATCCTCTCTCTATTCACTAATTAAACTGATAATCCATTAGTATGTTATAAGAAGCAGTGATGGTGGGGAGAATTCAGAAAATAACATATAATTAAAAGAACACAAAATATTATGTATAAAATAGATAGAAAGAATGTAATACATTTTGTGGAAAAGACATGGTTAGACGTTTATTAACATTCAGCTTTCTTTATGCACATTAAAAACTCATTATTTCATTCATTTGTGAGGTCTTCGTTAATACATCGAAAATAAACATTTTGAAATAAAGTGAATTCATTTTATATACCTCATGTAATTACACTAACTGACTTTACTATCATTCATTGCATATTCTTAAAAGGAATTTCGATTTGCTATATAAAAAATCGAAAGAGTACGTAACATGGCCAGTAGTAGTCACATTATAAGTTTGAACGTTAAATCTAATAATTATAATTACCAGCAATTAAGATTATCCTAATGCAAATGGGATCTATTGCATAATTAATGCTACGGTAGCCAGCACACGTTGTTTCACCAATGATCTCCAAACAATGGAACCCAAGAAAAGTGCGGGAATGGAAGAAAGGTTTCATATCCAGAAAATGTAAAATTGAAGTAGAGTAAATCTCTTGTTACTGTACTATACTGACTAGCCAACGGACTATAAAAATGTTTCGTTTTGTGACGGTTTGTAATAAAATCCACTAATTTTTAACCAATAAGCAGTTTACATATGAATGATGAACGCTTATATATTGAGTTACTTGTCATAGTATAGTGAACGAAAATTCAGGTGAGAAAAACCAATTTACTATTTAATACAAAATTATAGTGCCTTCATAAAATATGAAGACTACACATTAAATACATTATTTGCACATTTTCCTTCGCTTATCCTTTACATGCTTCATAATTCTTCCAATTATGTTGTTATTACAATTCCTCTCTGTTTCCTTTCTGTTCTCTTCTATTCAATCTTCTGACAGGCATTCCTCTTCCAATTGATGCTACATACTACTTATATCTGTCAGCATAAGAAGCAGGCACCATAATGGTAAATGAACAAAAGTCAGGTTTAAGTATCGGGAATTTTACTAGAGCTTTGAGTTAGGCTTAAGAGTACCATTTATCCACAGAAAGGTGATTGACTAAATCCTGAATTACATCAAATGTGCTGAGGTACGATAGGTAACGTGAAGCAGATAATTTTTTTTCGTTTAAAGATCCCCATCATATTAAAAGACTAATATTTGAACGAAGAATATTATTTTCGATAAATTCTCTTCAGGTTCTACAATTATATATCCAAATTAATAATCCGAAAAATGGCCAGGTTAAGGGCAAAGTACATCGTTTAATGCATGTGAATTTAGGATTGTTAAACAAAATACAATAAAATTTGTTAATGTTGATATGATTCATATAGAATGTTAACTTGAATCTGCATATATGTGGAGTGAAATTCTAGATCCATGATCAGAATAAATCTAGGTCAGATAGGGTGGGATTACAATTCGGTCATATGTTTAGTGGAAGGCTATGTTGTGTGAAAAATTAATAAGATGTAATAAGAAAGGATGAATGCGAAGTGAATGAATCATGTATAGGGGAAGATTAGTAATGGTGTTTAACCAGTAGTAATAATAATAATAATACAAAGATTTGTGAATAAAGATAACAGAGATAATGAAAATTGACTACAAAAGGTCGTAAGTACAATAGTCGAATTGGGTCATTCAATAGCTGAGATTACTATTGATTAATTGGTCCTGATGTTGGCCAGGAGAGGATGAGTGGTTTAATATATTTCTTCTGTATGCATAGCTCTGGTTTCTTCATCCGGATGGCTACTGCTTCAGCTGTTGGAAGGACTTTAAGTCTGACAAGTTTCGGTAAAAAATTACTGACCTTATAAATAATTGAAAAAGATTGGTTTATACTGGCACTATGCCCAGTTTGTACTAAATGGGCCAATATCTATCTGTCTACTTTCTTCATCAAACCTTTGTTTAGCCACTCTGGGAGGTGTTCATGAGCACGAAAATGTAAACTTTTTGTAATTACACACCATGTTACACCTACTATTTTGTTGTACAAAAGATATTTTTCATAAACTTTCAGAATTTTAGAAATGAGATATAAGTATTTTTACTTACATTTCAACGAGATGCATGCTATCCTTCACTGTGCTTCGAATTATGTGTACAAATTCAAAAGGGATTATCTTATACCTGATTGCTTCGCTCAAGGTCGTTAATATACCTTGCTTATTGCAACTTTACATACATTACAACGAAACTTGAACTTTGGAATATTCAGAACAGTCAGTGAACTAAAAGTCAAGACAACTAATTAGGAAACAGCAGAAATCATTAGGGACGATGAGTTAGAAAAATTGTGATCGTGATCAGCGTTGCAAGTAAGAAATTAACGTTTATCAACAAAACTAGGTAACCTGATGTCGTTATAGAGTCGATATCACTGGATCAATAATAAAAAGCTGAGTTTGCTAGCCAGTTCGTTCCTTCTTTATTTACCAAATGGCAAAATGGGAATTTTCACTATATTTTAAAAGTTCTACATCGTTTGATAAAAATCTCAGTACATTTTAACTAACGTTTTGGTTGGATTTTTTTTCATTTGAACTAGCTCAAATTGCGTAGATCCCTAGTTTAAATCAAAGCATATAGGGTGCTCACGTTTGCCTGTGAGGTTGTGCTGCTGTCGTTAAACGACATCTTTAGACGCCATATTTTTTCGGAATATTTTCATAATTTTTCGTTCAACACTGTCATACTTTTGCTAAAATTTTAACTGAAATTATTTTCAAACATTTAAATAACTTAATTTTGTCCCAAAGTTAGGTCTTCAGCAAAAATATCTCTCAAACTCTATCTATTTAATGATGCATACCTATGTAAGTTTTCTCTCGTAATCGTGTATATATCTAACTGTCTGTACCAACTAGCCTATATATATGTGTCTGATTTTTCATGTTTGTGTGTTCTTAACATTTAGGAATCGTTGGTTCAAAATACCAAATACTACTCACAAAATAGTTTTGTTTTATCAATTTTCTTTTACGGAAACATTTAGTTTTTATGATTTATCAGTTTATTAGTGGTTTCTTTGAATTTTTTGAGGTATTAACTAGTTTTATGATACCAGCAATTACCTAGACTATCTATTATTAAGTAAATATACGTACTTCTGGGTAGAAGTAGAAAAAAAACGAATTCTTCAAAAATGCCGCTTTTCCTTACCCATTTATTCAAACTTAGAGTACTCACCTATTTATTATGTATGTATTTATTGATTATACATAATTCGATGGGAGTCTCTCTGAAATGTTGCATTCAACGTTCACTAAAGTAGAATGATAATCATTTGATCAGCGCCGGTAATAATAGTTAAATTCTTAAATTTTTCACCAAGCAGCCATGCCCCTGAAATCAATGAAATTAGTAGTGACGTAGTAGTCATTCTCCAATGATATTGTATAAAAATCATCGTACCTCAAATCAATAATGAAGATGAAGATTCGAACTATTTGGTTTATAACTATTGTATTGTGAAACGAAAATCAGAGTAAAGTGTCCATCAGTGCCTTTTTGATTATCATCAGTTCATCATACATTTCTAGTTGACGATGCAAAATTTTCTATTTACTTGTATGTTGACGAATGTATTCAAAAATATGCGTACGTGTGTATATATATGAAAAATTATATCACTGATACATGAACGTTTGTTCATTAATATTGGTTCATAAATACAATTTTCGACAAGAAACATTCTATAAATGAAGTATGTTTTATTCAAACATTATCTCATTAACCATAATATTTAAATCACCTGTTTATGTACAAAATAGGTAGGATTAATCCTTTTTTTAATCTGAAAAACTGATTGTTCATTAAATAATCTAAGATTTGATTTCTTTTAGTCACTATAAATTAAAGAATTAAACTTGTTTATCGATTTTAATCTGTACCGGCCGATTAACTACTTTCTCTTTTTTTGTCTCTTTTTCTTTGTCTGAATTATTGACACTCAAAGTTATCGGGAAACACTTTGTCATAGCCATAACATAATCAGGATCCTACGGAACGTTTTCTTCCACAAAATTCAAAAGTTAGTATCGACTAGATATCACTTGTTTTTTTATGAAGAGCTTTGTACAAAAGGTGCTTAGATTTGGTGCTTATATCATTGGAAAACGATGTGAAAACTTCCTTACCCTATCTTACAGATTCTATTGAGAGCATAATTCAATAAGCATTTGTTTCTTTTTTCTTTGTTCAAGGTGGACTTTTATTGTGTTGTACAAGATGCTTGAAAATTCCCTTAATTCCGTTCTTTCGATCATATGAGTTTATGACTGCTATCCACAGATACTTACCAACATTTAGATTAATATCATTCACTTAAAATCAAATTGTTTATGGATAAGGATTATATTGACTTGGTGAATTAGCAATTGACGGGTGACTAAGTAGTGATAATCGTCATGTTTATCTTATCTTTTATTAATTTCAATGGTTGAGATCATGAGTCAATTGAAGCTAGACCATTATGGAAAACTTGGAAGCACTGGACGGCCGTTTCGTCGTATTGTGGGACTCCTCAGCAGTGTTCATCCACGATCACGCCTAATGGGACTCGGACCCAGGACCTATCAGTCTCGCGCGCGAACGCCTAACCATTAGATCACTGAGCAGGTATACAACGATACTAATGTATAACTTCAACTAATTCACGAAATTGAGTGACACGCGCGAGACAGATAGGTCCTGGGTTCGAATCTCGTTAGGCGGGATCGTGGATGAACACTGCTGAGGAGTCCCACAATAGGATGAAACGGCCGTCCAGTGCATTCAGGTTTTCCATAGTGGTCTAGCTTCAACTGACTCATGATCTCAGCCATTGAAATTACTATAATATCCACAAAACCTCTTCTGATATTTACCTTCTAATGTTGAGTAAGTTTTATCGATTTAGTTGCAATATGATCACTAGTCTAGGTGACTTGAGATCACACGTACTAAAGGGAGGACCAGGTAAACATATCATGGATATCCGTCTATCAATAAAAGGACGAGTACAGTGTACAGCATTTCATTCTGTTCTACTTTACGGCTACGAACGTGACCATTAAGAGTTGAAGACACTCGTAAGCTACTAATATTTGATCATAGATGTCTTAGAAATACTGCTCGCATCTGTTGGGATCACCGGGTAAGTAATAGTGAGGTTAGATACAATGTATCAGGGAATGATGGTAAATCAGATGATGAGGTTGTGAATCTTCATCAACTGAGATGGTTGGACCACGTGTTTCGTATGCCTGAACACTGGTTACCACGACGTGCAATGCTGACTAGTGTTGGGGATGGTTGGAAGAAAGTTAGGGTTGGGTCAAACCAAAACGTGGAATCAGTGCTTGAGGTCACTGACTTTTAGTCCGAGTCATGTTGGTGGATGCAGACTACTTGGTTGGGGTCCGTATGACTATGGTGATTAATGGTTGGAGACTATATGTGACATAAATGAGAATCGATCACAATGGCGTGGGTGTGGTGTATACACTGTTTGTCCTCCCTTAAACTAAGAGATTAAAATCGCTTCATATCCTTCTTTCTACGTATTAATTCTTTATTCCTGTATTATATCCTTATATGCAATCTTTCTTTTATATATTACCATCTGTTAATTAACTACTTTTATGAATCCGGTGTTCATCTTGTTGTGTTAATGCGGTATGGCAACATTGACCGATGCATATATGTGCCTGGTCCTATGTTGTAGCTGGCTGACTGTCATGAATCATTATTAAGTGATCAACCAATTGTATGTATCTCAGTTCTATAGTAAGAGGCCAGTGTTGTACTAAATGGCTTGATGGTAATATGCCAGACTATAAAGTTAATGTAGTTGATGCTGTTTCGAATAATACAGAAAGCAATATATATTTTTCTTCCTGGTGATTTCCTCACGATATATTTTTGGAAAGCTTTGCTACTATCTTCTGCAAAGCTTTTATCTAGGTTTCCATTGTTGCTTTAAAGAACGAACCTGTTATTTCTTAATTTATCTTGCCATTGCATGCTTTAGAGTATTTTGTTCAATTGTTTCTTTTCGTTATTTGAATATAACGAAAAGAAACAATTGAACAAAATACTCTAAAGCATGCTATATTCAGTGGTATAGGAGTAGGTTGGAAGAAAGCTAGGGGCGGCCAAACCAAAACATGACACAAATTCATGAAGTCACTGACAAGTGGACTGAGTCATGTTGGTAGGTGTAGACTACCTGGTTGGGGACCGCGAGATGATAGCAACCGATGGTTAGAGACCCTGAATGACATGGCTCAAAATCGTTTGCAATGGCGCAGGTGCATCCACTCTCTATGTTCTCCCAAATTCTAATCTTCTGAATTCTTCATATCCCTTTTTTTCCTCTTTCCAAATTTATTTCGCTGGATTATACTCGTTAAATAACATCTCCAAACCCTAATCTTCCCGATTACTGCTTATACTCTTGCTACCTCTACCACTACGGGATTTGAATCGACCACTGCATCTCTGTGCTAATGTGGTATGGCAACTCGAACTGATGTACGTACGTACTAAGTTCTACTTTGTTACTGACTGACTGACTATTCGAATATAGTTATGGAAAAAACAGTGACTGTTTTGAAAAACCTAGCACTTTCCTCCACTCCGTCTATTATGTGGGTTATGTAGCTAAATTTGTGCCTTATGTTGATTGTCTTCAAAATTCACTTTGAGTATTTCAGAGAATCAAATAATTAACACAATAAGACACTGACTATTTTCGCCCTATGTATGATAAACGATATCTTGTTAAAATCTCTCCCAAGCCCTTATTTGTAGGATATGTTTTATACAAAATTTCAGGTTAAGTAGATCTCTTGCCCACTCTCACTTCCATCCCCAATTAGAAGTACATTTCTTATTCATTCATATACAAAAATTAGAAACTTGAGAATAAAATATAGTTTTCATTAAGATTTTTTCCAAGAATTATATATATATATATATATATATATATATATATATATATATATATATATATATATATATATATATATATATATATATTAAACAGTTCATTAATTTCCTTAGATATTTTTTGTTTTCTTTTGAAGTATTGAAACCAGAGTTAAAGGTGGTGTTCATGTCTTGAAGATTGTGGGAAGCTAAAACATTACATTCACAACCTTTATTACTAGAGTATTTCAACCGGTAAAAACGTCTTCATTTTAAAGACTAATTTCCCAGCAATTGACAAATATTTTTATTTCAAAGGTAAATTTTCATCATGAACTCTGCTAGTCTGATCCATTCTTAAGAGTGTATTGATTAATTTTGAAGTGTAAGATTATGTGAATTGTATTTCTAACATTGATCTCTTCATAATTTCAATGAAACTTAGTTCAATCGATGATTTTATAGAAATGTGATCACTGTGTTAATATTTTTATCTCTCATTAGTTCAAACTGTGTAAATCCATTCAAGAAAGTCATGTTAACATTTCTTGTGGAATTGTTATTTTCTTATATAACCATATATTCTGACATTATTAAATTGTTTGTCCAAATCTATTTGATCTTGTCTAATTTCGACAAATAAACATAATTAAACTCATATTTAATCGATTATAAGTAACAAATTTTTTACCACATTAAATTTGAATGCATGTTATTCGACTGGAATACAATTTTGTTTGTTCTATACACTTTTCAAAATCTATCAAACTTCATAAAAATTAATAAATCAATATATTTTTATTGGTTAAATAATCGTAGAAACAGGGGTTAAACGTTTATGTGCTACATCATAATTGGTAGGGGTTCGAGCTATCCTGTTTTTGATATTTAAAAATGAATTTTAATTAGTCTCAGTTGGGTTATTTACAACCTATATGAATCGCACTGAAATGCAAGTACAGCCAGCTGGTGAGTCTCAAGTAGTGCGAAACACCAGTTCTGGATCTCAGTACTTACCTCAATCTATCAATTCTCTCTCATTTTAAGTAAAAATAAAAGTCCTCTGCGTTAAATATTCAAGATATATAGATGAATGGTCATAATTTTTGTTATGTGTACATTTTCTTTTAAATATTTTGCCGAGTAATTTTCATTTCATCTTATGTGTGTATATCTCTATAACTGATACCAAAGCAGTACTCAAATAGTAAAATCAACAGTATTTTTATTGATTACGGAAAATGCATCATGTAGAACAATTGAGTTTAATATGCGTGTCCTGTCAGATTTATCACTTGTTAGGCTATTGATTATTTCATTGTGAATAATGATTATTTTATAATTTTATCATGGTTAACACTTTAGTCATTTATAACCATCGATCAATCTGTATCGAGTCAAAAAATATACCCCCTCCAGTGTGATGACAAATGTAAATCACATGACTTTGTAGCTCTGTGTTTACTCCCTGTGAGTTTTTAACATAAGCCATGTGTTTGATTTCCGTTATTGGCACATTCTTGTGCGGGTGTAGTAACCATCATTACTTATTTACTTACACTTATCACCTCTCGGCACAGGCCACCCATCAGGATTCTCCACTGAACCACCATATTCTACAACTCAGTTTGTTGAAGTTATTCAACATATTTCCTTCAGTTATCGGTAGATCTCGAAGTTAATAACTAGATAATGTTTTTAAATATTCCGTATTTAACATTTACTTAGCGAATATGGAATGTAGGCAAAATCGGCTCTATAAATCTGAAATAACAGTTTGCATAATATTTAATTTAAATGTTCATCTCTAATAGTTAGTTAGTAGGTGCTTGTGTATATAGTTTTATATTACTAATATCATTCAGTAATATGTACATTTCTTAATTCATATCACTAATCTTTTCCATATAAAATAATGAGTATACAAAAAGTTACTAGATCATTTGGTCATCATCTTGAACCGAAGTTTTCAAACCGAAACAATAGATACTATTTACATTTAACTGAATAGAATTAGATCTTTGAAATTATCTTTTTATACTTTGATTATTATTTTTAATTATTTTCTCTCTTGAGTTATGTTATAATCTCTTTCTTACGGTATAACCCAGCTATTCCTATTGCTTAGTATTCTTCGACACCGATTCACTCGACAAGACCCCAAATCAGAACACGGTTGAACAGGAAAGAGGTTATATTCCAAATAACAAGGTTAGATGGAAGCAAGATGCAAGCCAGAAGCCAGTAGGAAGCAACAATAGAGAAAACGTCAGTATATTTATAGTTTTTACATGAGAAGATTCTAGAGTATTCGCCAACTATCGACTAGTGCTGATTGGATAAGAATTAGCCAATCAGCGTGCACCAGAGCAATCATGCATTGAGCATGCTTTAATCCAGTCTATGTCCCACTAACAAGTTAATTAATTAATTGAAACTTAAAATGATTTTTAAAAATGTTACCTAATTTCTTTATTCTTATTATCATTCATGAAATTAGTTAATTAGAATTATTGTTACCTTTATATACGTGAATATGAAATCATTTCAATATTAAACTTTTCTATTAAATATTACTGTACTTTGTTTGTATGTTTTTACAAAATAAAATGAAATACAAAATACAATTTCCATTTCAGTGTGGTCGTCCTACTTCAGTTAGTAAATATTCTCCAACATTATTGGATAAAAATTATGCAGTAAATGAAATAGCCAATAAAACGACATTATTGAATAACAATGATCGATTACAACAACAAAATCACCAAGATCTTCAGCTACATCACCATCCACAACAAAATCTACCTGTACAAAAAGAAAATTTATCCAAAAGTCCATTTTCTTCAGTAAGTCTATTTTAAAAATATTTTTCTTTTTCTAAAATTGTTCTAAATAGTTCATAGATCTTCACTGATTAATGTTTATTAGGAAATTTTGTTTCAAATATAATTTAAAATCTATTCCTATCTATATCATTAATTTCTATTCGAATCCAATAGTAATCTACGTGACATCAACTTACACTTTCTTTCTTTCTAATACACCATTTAAAGTTTTAAAATTTCTTGTGACTCACTACTTTATTGTTCCAAGATCTGACTCCGATTTGAATGAATAAACAAATATATCGCGAACATAAATCTTCCGTTTATTTCTTTATATTTCATCTAGGTTAACCCTGTTTAAGCGGCGGCTGTAATAAGAAGCCAAATTCGAACTGAGTTGAATGAGTTTATTTCAGGTATTCGTTTACTCAGACAGACATAAAAATGAGAAACGGAGAAGACAAACATATCAACTCCCTTTGGTAAATCGTAACTCACTATTTATAGTCAGACAAAAATGAGCTATAGACATTCGATTAATAGGGTAAGCGATACTGACACATGCTCATAGAAAAACAGTCAAGGTTATAGGCAAATAATTGACAAGATCAAAGGGTGATTCAAGAAAGATAAGTTAATTAGTTTGTCTGAAAGCTAGAATAATCCATGTGGGCGTAACATAATACTAAATACTCCAAATTGTTAGTGGGAAACTATAATCAGTAGAGTTTAACCGTGTGAGGTATGAGGCGAGGCAGTCGCCCACCGAAAACAGTGGAAGATTGTTATGCAATATCGTGAATTGATTGAAGTTCAACTTGCAGATCATTGAGTCTCGGATGAGTAGTCAACAATCTGCACATCCTCCATAGTGATAATTTACGATGTACTTAATAATTTTTCGTAATTGAAGATAGTTTCTATCATGTAGACTAGAAAATAGTCTTAAGTAGTGAACTTCAGCCATGTAAGTAATGGGATTTGTTGTCATTGTTGACATTGGACTACTATCTTGCTTTACCATTAATTGGGTGAAATAAAAGGCACAGTCTATTGGATTCCATCTAAGTTTTCTAAAAGATGTGAACTCATTTGGAGACATCGATGTTTTGATTTCAATCTCTGACAGAGTCATAAGTGCTAACTTATGAGTTGTTCCAAACTCAGATGAAATAGCTATCCAGTCCTTCCTAGTTTTGTTTGATTTCTAGCTAACGTTAATCTCTGACAAAAATTATTTCCATCTGGAATTTTTCTCCACAGCCTTCTAAACTCAACAATTTTGATTGCATTGAAGAACAGGTTTTTTGAATCTTAAGCTTAAAAAATCAGCTAGCACACTAGAATACGTTGTCGTAAACGAGAAATATAACCAATCACATACCAAGGGGATGCTTAATCTGAAACAACTTGGTCACCCACCCATCTACCAAATAAATGTACGCACATTTTATCAGGAAGAAACCACTGTTACGATAAATAAATCCATCATATCAATCCACATAAAATTATCTTGATGGGACTTTTCTTGAAAAAGGTATCTATATGACACAATTTTCAAGAAATACACTTTTAAGAAATAAATGTGCATCTTATCAGTTTCCAAGTAAGATTAATTTATTCACTTTTTCCACGTTTTTACGTTCTAACTGGTACTTTTAATCTCATCTAAAAATTTTTCGATATTATTCACTTTTGATAATGTAATTTATTTTGTTCAGTAAGAATAACAAAGATTGTGGAATGAAGTGATTTTTTTTCATTTTGTGTGCCCTAAATCTTCTACATATACAATGATTTCCTTAAATAACTGAGATGAAAACTTGACTAAAATGTAGAATAAAGATTATATTTTGATTAAATTAGATTTTATAGGAACGATGAAGAATTGTTAATCACAGTTGGATGGTAGTGGCGAACAATAAAGTGCAGAACGCCCTTTTCGTCTTACTTAGGACTCGTCACCCTTGGAAGTTTTTTTCTACTCACGCTCAAGTACTTTTTTGACTTCACTTAACACTTGCATATTATGCTGTATTAAGAAACATGTCAACATAAACATTTCGAGTCGGATTATTTAACTCTTCAAAATTATTGACTTTCAACCAAACCCTCTGTGAAACTTTCATTTCTAATATGACTTCGTGCATAAATCTAACTACATACAAACTACTTCACTAATTCGATGATTTTTTGATTGTACCCTTGCAGCAAATTCGAATTCCAGAGAATGTGGCTCGTTTATTTGGTCCACGCAAGGGTAGTTCATATTGTTATATATGTCAAAAGCGTTTATATCAACTAGAACGTGTGCGGGTTTCTGGTTATTACTTGCATAAAGATTGTTTACGTTGCTCTACTTGTGATACCCTTTTAAATAAAGATTCAGTGAAATGCGTCAGCTCAAAGAAAACAAATGAAAAGGGTAAATAATTAAACATATATAAGTTATTTGTTCTTCATAATGAAATAACATTGATTTTAAACCCCATTGGTGCATTTTTTCAAAATATTGGTTTGTTCAATCACGTTAGGTGTTTACAGGGCAATCGTCTAATATTCTTTCTGAGATTCAATTTGTAATCATCTGAGGTTTAGCCACGAAGCTGATGTTAGAACACAGTTGCATTAATATTTTTTTAGAATTTGTTCCATTCGTGTCCTGCACTATTATTAAACTCCCAAATTTCCTGTTACAGCCGAGAATGGAGATAACTCTCGCTCTCGAAATGCTCACTAATGTCCACGCGTATATAACCACTGCTATGGAAGCCAAACTCACTGTCTTCTCTCTGCGTTGTTGTTTAAAAATTAAGAGGACGAAGATCGAATGTCCGGCACCTAAACCAGACTTGCGAGTACGGAGAACCCACCTAGGGGAGTTAGGAAACCCCAATTATAAACTAATTGGTGCACATGGGCCCCATAATCCTGTGGGAACAAATGGCGAGTGAACCTATTGTTGGTAACCGTCTACCATAAGACTGTATCTCCTAACGCCGTTCTACTGCCTTGTGGATTATACCTCTTGGTTAAATGGTCGGAGAGTGGTCTCCTAAGGAAACCACCTGTTTCGGTTCGAGCACACATATAGTAACCCAGCCCACACTCAACCTGAATGATAACTACTTTGTATGGCGCATGTATATTTGGTGCCTCCTTGTACCAATGTTCATGTGTTCAAATAAATAAACTGTTCTTTGATGCTAGTCGCCAGTATTTTTCTTCAATTCCTTAACTAGCTTATGTTTCATTATCTTATCAGATATTATGAAACCTACTTTTAAAATTAGCTACTGGTCATTTGAAAATGATTATCAAAATAGAAGTCTTTTTGTTTCATAATCACAGAGACATATTTGCAGTGAAGGAACTTGTCGTTAACTATGTATTCATACGATATTTTAGTAAATTAGGAATTTATATTAACTCGTTTGTACCTTCAATGCAAACTTTTGATTTTGTGTCCTTTTTCAAGTGATGTTTCCTGTTTAAAATCTCAATCTAGACTGTAGTTAACTTTTAAGTTAGTAATTTTTGCCTAAATATAGGTAATAAAGCATTCATCATAAAATTTGTTACTCTTTTATTTCTTTCCATTTAATCAGTCGATTTGTCCATTTTTTTATCCTCCTTTTTTTTAACTTCTCACCTCATTTATCGACATTATTTGTTACTGTTATATAACTTACAAATAAATCAAACACCGATTAATAACATCAGTCATAATTAACTTGAGACCTGGAAAATATATGCATCGATTCAAGTCTCTATTCCATACCAGCACATTGAGATGAATATATCACGACAAATTTCCGGATAGTAGTTGCAGAAACCATTAGGTATAGACAATATGGCTTGTGAATGAAGAATAAATTTACTGATGTAATAGTTTAAAGTTCAGTCCGATACTTGGACGTAACAAACTGTTCAGTTTCTATAATTTGGTGCTTCCGATTAAAATTTCTGAAAGAAATTAATGCGATTGAGTCTTGTAGATACCGCATTTTGATAATTAAATGCCATGAAGTACAAATATCAGTCATATCCTTCGCTTATATGAAATCATTAAGCGTGGTGTAACTTATCAAGTATAGATGCATGTACTCAGCTTTCAGTCACGTTTTATGTGTAAGGGATGATGATGATATCACTATCTGGCTACCTTAACGAAACTAAGTGGGATAGGACTTGAACCTGCGACATACTGGTTGGAAGTCAGGGGCTTTAACCACTACATCATTGTTCCACATTTAGTGTACGTTATATTATATTGTGCTAAGAGTAGTAATCTGACTTTGGTGATATCATTATGTACCGTATCTGTGAATTTAAATAACGTTAGCTTGTTAATTAGACTGTGATTGCACTTAAATAGCAGGAGCAATTGCGACTTTGTTGATGATCAGTTTTTTTTAGAAATCTAGATTGTAAATTGCCTACGATAAGAGATACTAAAGTTTGTCTCTTCCCCGATACTTTATTGTGTATCAATTTTCTAAGGATTTTTTTAATTTTTATTATCATAAAACAGTATATATATGAAAACGTCGATATTGAATTACTTCAGGATTACATATCACTAGATAGTAGGCCCAGACTCAACAAGATACATATCTGAAACCACCATAAAGTATATATTTATGAGCTTCATTCATTTATTGGTATAACAATCCAGAAACAAGTACTAACTTAATTATTAATTGACCCATATTATCTGATTGGTGGTAAACTTCAGTGCGAAAATGAAAACTACAGTGTGATTTTTTTAATTCTTATATTGGCTTCTTGAACAATAATAAACTATTAAATTCATATTTCCCTCACTATTTCGTTATAATCGTATCCGTAAAACATAATAAATGAAGGCAATTCTAATCTTAATTAGTCTCGTACTGTTCTTCTAGATCCCAACCGTAGCTACTACATTGATGTGGTATCCGGGATTCCATTATTGTTGTGAAGCAGTCACTCTATATTAGCTGGAAATTCTTACCTTTGGGCCTTATCATTCCAAGCTGATTGGGTGGAGAGAAGTAAGATGTCACAATCACTTATCGTCCCAATATATAAGAGAGGGTTGAAATCATCCTGTGACAGCCATAGAGGGATTAGCTTAACTAATATAGCATCTAAAATACTAGCCTCGATAATTATCGGTCGCCTATCTAAGACTTGTGAACTGCAAACACGAGAGAATCAAACGGGCTTCAGACTTGGTCGTGGCTGCATCGACTACATATTCAACATTCGTCAGGTTCTAGAAAACAGGCATATTTATCGACGTCCGACAGTGGTGGTTTTTCTTGACCTGAAAGCAGCATTTCACTCTGTAGATCGAGAGATTCTGTGGCAGTGTCTGTCATTGAGAGGCTTATCTCAGAAGTACATAAACTTTGTGAATGCTCTTTGCTCGAACACTACTAGTCGAGTCAGGGCTTATGGCGAACTGTCATCTGCTTTTGCAACCTCAAGTGGTGTCCGTCAAGGTTATCCACTCTCTCCATTTCTGTTTAACTTCATCATAGACCTACTGATGGAAATAACATTCTCATCGACTGAATTCTCGGGTATTGATCTCCTTCCAGGAAGTCAACTTATCGACTTAGAATACGCAGATGACATAGTCTTGCTTGGTGAAAACGCTGATAAAATGCAGAGTATTTTGGTAGCACCAAGCAACCATGCTTGAATGTTTGGGATGTGTTTCTACCCCTCTAAATGCAAGTTGTTGCTGCAGGACTGGTCTGCATCAACACCTGAACTAAGGATAGAGAGTGAAGTAGTCGAACGCGTTGACAACTTCACTTATCTTGGAAAAGTGATCAGCCCTAATGGGTTGGTGTTTGGTGAAATCTTTGCATGGATTCAGAAATCTCCTTCGGTTTTTGACAATTTACGTCACCTATGACGAAAGCAAAATATCCGTTTATCAATTAAAGGACGAGTATACTGCGCGGCAGTCCGTTCTGTTTTACTTTACGGCTACGAAACGTGGCTATTAAGAGAAGAAAATACTCGTAATCTACTAATATTTGATCATAGATGTCTTAGAAATACTGCTCGCATCTGTTGGGATCACCCGGTAAGTGATAGTGAGGTTAGATACAATGTATCAGGGAATGATGGTAAATCAGATGATAAGGTTGTGAATCTTCATCAACTGAGATGGTTGGACCACGTGTTTCGTATGTCTGAACACTGGTTACCACAACGTGCAATACTGACTAGTGTTGGGGATGGTTGGAAGAAAGTTAGGGGTGGCCAAACCAAAACGTGGAATCAGTGCTTGAGGTCACTGACTTTTGGTCCGAGCCATGTTGGTGGATGCAGACTACTTGGTTGGGGTCCGTATGACTATGGTGATTAATGGTTGGAGACTATATGTGACATAAATGAGAATCGATCACAATGGCGTATGTGTATACACTGTTTGTCCTCCCTTAAACTAAGAGATTAAAATCGCTTCATATCCTTCTTTCTACGTATTAATTCTTTATTCCTGTATTATATCCTTATATGCAATCTTTCTTTTATATATTACTACCTCTGAATTAACTACTTTTATGAATCCGGTGTTCATCTTGTTGTGTTAATGCGGTATGGCAACTTTGACCGATGCATATAGGTGCCTGGTCCTACGTTGTAGCTGACTGGTAAGATGTATAAGTAGCAAACTTGTGGTCTAAGGACGAAGTCGCGTTTCTGACTATGCTGGATTGTAACGGCAGTAAAGTGTTTCCTTCAGATAACCAGTGTTTGAAGTGATGATGCCTTCCCACAACGGAAGAGAGTTAGAAAAGTTTGCGTTTAGAAATGTCATACCTGACACTGTCCTACAGATTTCTGTCTCTGGTTGTAAGGATTTTTGAAGTACGGCACTCACACGTCAAAAATCCCACAAAATGGTCTCAAAAATGACTGCTTACTAGTTTTTAATGTTTTTTTTTCAATTAAAGTCATTTTGCACCATACAATCTTCAAAAATGACATAAATGTTACATTTCTTTATTAGTTAATAATACACAATTTTGAACACTGAGAATATGAGGATTAATACTTAGAAATGTAGAAAAAAGGGTTGTTCATTAGTATCTTTTTACAACCATCTTCTTTTTTTTTCTGATATATATCTTTTTTTTCTTACTTAGCCTTATTTTACTGTCATTTACATGTACCATTGGAAAATGGACTTAATGAACGTAAAGTTGATTTAATTGAATCACGATATAATAAATCAGAAGCTTCTTTAAAAGCTCGATTACAAGGTAGGTAATAATAAATTCATGTAAACAGGTGAGAAATTTGTGTGACATTTTTTAAAAAATTTATGAGTTTATCAAATAAAGTTTTAAATGGATTCATGGCATAACACTGGATAATTTCCAGTTATTATAAACCTTTCAATTTCCATTTTATACACTAAATAATAATAATAATAATAATAATAATAATAATAATAATAATAATAATAATAATAATAATAATAATAATAATAATAATAGTCATACTCATTTCTATCCAATGTTTTATGGTTGATTACAGTAAAGAATTTCAAGCATCAAAATATGCAAAACTACTTCAAAATTCTCATTTTATAAGCACTTGTAAATATTCAAAGAAGTTGTATTTAAAAAAATGTTAAACAATGATTAGCTGAAAGTTATATTCATCTCAAAAATATCGCTTTTCTATTACCTAATATATTTGATGCTTGTATTCGATAAAAATCGCTCTTCATTTCTCGAAGGAACAGAGTAGGAAGGAAATGTAGAAATCATTATGATGTTACTGTTTGAATTCCTCATCAATTAAATTTGCAATAGATTTTTAATATTTTATGGAAATGTCTAATTACACGCGATTGACAGACATAGTTAATTAAAACACATCTAAAATGGTACAATTCATGCTAATAAACTCATGTTTAGAAAAGTAGTAACCTAGAAGTTTGAACAAGCCGCTCCGTTCTGAATTCTATTCTACATTTATTATTTTTGATGGGATATTCATTTTAGGATGTCAAATTAAATGAACTATCTTCCAGTTAAAAGTTCAGTGTTTCTCTTTGCGTACTTGAGTCGCACTTCTTAGTTTGTTAATAATATTTTCAATAAATTCACAAGTTTTGTGCATTACATTTTTTTGGCTTTTAGTAACAGTTGTATGGATTTTACTTTACAGATGCAGTTGACGAACTATTCCAGGACTAAATATATATTCAGTTGTCGTGATTCTTAGATATACATCTCAGATTGTGTTCTATCTGCTTTTGTCTAAATAACTAATCAAGTTGTACACTGTTACTTTTAAAATATACAAATATCTTCATAGTCTCTTACATGCATCACGTACAAGGGTTCATAGTAGTTCTTCAGTTCTAAAAAAAGATTTATAGATGTGCTCCTGACGGTTTATAATCATTTTCTAGATTTCTTTACGAATTATCGTTAATTAAAAGCTGGCGATTATTGAGTGTGTTTTTTACCTTACGAGTCGTGAAAAATTTTATTGTTTAATCGTAAATGTAAATCTTCGAATTCTAACACTGAATTTATAATTGCTGTTGTAGTTAAATAGAAATCTGACTCACCTATTTACGTTATGCTGATTACTGCACATTAGCCAATAGTAGGATGACAGATACTCATTTAATCTTATTAGATAAATCTCTTATCATCTACTGAGTAGTATCGATTCCACTGAAGTTCATCGCCTTTAATATCAAAGACGTTATTCTATATATGTTCTAAAATTTTAAACAACAAACTCTTATGTGATAGGTAGGTATAGATACTTTATGAGGATATTCATCCATATTTAAACGAATGGCTTGACAAATATTGTGCTCCCAGTGTGTAGAAGACATTATTTGTAAGAAATTATATTTGAAGTAATCTCAGCGATTGAACTTTAAATAATCCCAACGTCTCGTCGGGCGAACTTGCCTGGACCTCTTCAGGGTAAAAATCAAAAAATATGTTTTCTTTGATCGTTTCCATTTTCGTCATTAGCTTGAAGAAGTTCAGATAGAGGATTGCTGGATGAAACTTCGGGATTATTTAAATTTCAGTTGCTGAGATTATTTCAAATATAATTTTCGTAAACAAAGTATAAATAGTGTTATTCCGGTGATGGGTATTTTTTTGATGTTGTTTTATTAGACTACAGGACAACCGCCTATTTGACCAAATCACCGTTTTACATTAAGATAAATAAACTAAAGAAAAATGATTACATAAATAAAAGAAGTAATTGACTAATAATTGAAAATAAACCAGAATAAAAGTTGTCAGAAATTATAATCCCTTAGTTTTGTACTGATTAACTGTGGGTTTCTAGTTCGACTCCCTATCATAGAGTAGTTTTTACAACCTGGTCAAGAGGTTTCTGATAATACCAAAATTTTTACACAGTTTAATCAGGCGCTTTTAAACTAGTAGTTTATACATTTATTTAAGTAGATAAATGTATCGCTTGATTCAGTTAATAACTACGATTAAGAGATTGGTAATAGTAGAGCTACTCTATCACTTTGATTATCCTATCATATGTACGGAATTTTCAATATGTAGGATATTTTCTTCGAATAATGTAAATAGATTTTTCCGGAGACTTGTTTAATTTGAAAGTAGTTTTCATCTGCCCACCGTTTCTTGGTTTCACAATACAATTGCCTTGTTGATAACAGTTTTTTGATAAATATCATATTTTAACAGTTGATTTCACGAGTCGATTGAAGCTAGACCACCATTGAAAACCTTAAAGCAGTGGAAGTCTGTTTTTTCCTAGTATGAGGCTCAGCAGCGCGCATTCACGATCCTGCACGCGGGATTTGAACCCAGGACCTTCGGTCTCGCGCGTGAACACTTAACCTCTAGACCACTGAGCAGGCACTCAACGGTGTTGACGTATAGGTTCAATCGTGTATTCGCACTACTGAGGAGTCCCATACTAGAACGGAACGGCCGTTCAGTGCTTCTAGGTTTTCAATTGTGGTCTAGCTTAGATTGACTCGTGAATTCGATTGTTAAAATACTACACTCCCCACTAATCCCCATACTAAAAATATATTGTCAAGTATTTATCGCTTGTCTATTTTATTTGCATTTTATCTGTAATCTTTTATTACAAATGATTATATGATGATATTCCCTCAATTACTATTATACAAATATACTCTAAAAAAGAATCAAGAACATACGGATCTTCAGACATCTACTTTTTAATTAAAAAGCCTTCATGCATTACCCATACGTGTATGCGTGTGTTACATTTTAATAATTATTTTCTTATATATTCTGTCCTTATATTTATTTGATAACATAATAGCTGGTCAATTTCCATTCGGACCATCATCAGCTAAAGATATTAATTTAATGAATGGTGGAAGTAGTCCTGTGAAATTGAATGGAATAAACACTAATGCTGCATCCCACACACCATATACAAAATCAGATTTACAAATGCATCGAAAAAGTCCATTGAATAGTTGTGATTATCAGAAAGGTGGACGATCAGATATTCACGGTGCTGGTCGATCGGCTATTTTAGCTGGTTTAAACAATGATTCGGATCAAGTAATGGGTATTGTCAATATAGCAAAACCTTTAGACATTCTTCTACGCAATCATCATCATCCATTGGACGATTCGAAATCACCAACAAGTCATAATAATAATCATAATATTCGTCCACGTACAAAACGGAAGAAATTAAACAAAGAAACTGATAGTGATATTTCAGGCGATTATGTTGGGGTTTATCAAACGTCTTTATCGTCGCATAGATCTATAGGTATTCGTGATGATTTCGCACCTGGACCAGATTGTTGTCTCACGGGACATCTAGGTTTACCAGAAGTGGTACGTAGAGCTAATGTAGAATTAAACACATCTACAATTTGGCCTGAATCTACTATCAGTCATGTAGTAGATCATATGAGGTAAGTGAATAGTTTGTCAATTTGTATGTTTTATGTCGACTTGTTAATTGTTGTGTTTGTGAATCTATATATATTGGGTTTATCCAGTAATCGGTGTTGTGCTGTCCAACTTTTCTATCCTGGTCGAGTTATTTCGAAAAATCTATCCTTGTGTCCATTAACCGTTAGTTTCTAAGATCAAATGAGATACTTGAACTTTGATTTTATTATTCATGTTAACACTTATCATAAAATATGTTACCTGGAGTAAATTCACATCTCTTCAAAGTTTAGTTCCTTAAAGTGGAGTCCGTTTATTTCAAGACGTCATGTCATTTACCTGGGAACACTATTATACATTTGTTGATTAACATGTTTTCTATAAATATTTATGCTTGTTTTTTGACGAAACAGTGCGTCTTGATTACATATGTTTTATTAAATGATTTGATTTTTTTCCTTACAATCTGTTATAGTGTTTATTGTTTGAATGTTTTGCATTGTTTATTTACAATTATACGGCAGTTGGATTAGTTGTAAGCTGTTCCATAATTTTGATCTAATCAGCTAAGTGTGATCATTGATTGCTTACATAATAGATTATCCTGGTTGAGTTAGCTTTATATATATATATATATATATAATTAAAGGTCATAGAGATGTAAAAATAAATATGGTGATATGATGAGTATTCACGAATAAAACAATGAGAATATAAGATATAAGTAAAGGGGAGAATGTAGTAATAATAACAATAATATGGTGATATGATGAGTATTCCAGTCCATACATAAAACTCAATATATTATTTACATTTTTTTCAGAAAGGTTTAGGCAGTTACTCTGTTATAATAAACGTGGGACGTGGTATAGATAATTATCACTCCTGGTTATAACATCACATCAGGATATCGAAGTAAATAGAAAAGTAATCAGCATAATAGTAACAGTATTAGTGTTAATAAATAAATAACCGGACAGAGAGAATATTGTACTTAAAGAAGCAATAAACTCGTGAAAATATCAGGTGGTATTAAAACTTAAGAAATTAAAAATCTTCATTCTAGCAAGGAAATATTACAATTTTTTTCTTTACTGTTGAATTCCGGTAAAATTTAGGAACCGTTTTATGGATATATTGAACCTATAATCAAACAAAGTACAATTCAGTAAATCTAATGGTAATCAGAGAATAATGAATAAAACGATTGTAATAGAATATACGTTAGCAAAATGAAAAAAAATTCAACTGAAATGTTGATAAAAGAAAGTAATACCGATTAGCTGTTATGCAACTTGTTAGAGAATAAAGTGACAATAATCGGCCTCATGATCTCTTATTTACAATTTAAATGAAGGAGTCAATAATTTATTTTATCAGCTTCAAATGGTAGAAATTTAAATGAATTTAGATGAAGTGTTCTCAGCCTGCTATAGTTTAATTTATCAGGTCATATTACTTTAAGAGATAGTAACAGTATTGCACTTTCAATGTAGCGCTTAATATTTTTATTATTGTTATTATTATTTCAGACGTAACCGCAGGTTTGTTTCAGCCTTTTTTCGATATATTCTCTTTCAAATATATTTTTATAATTTCCTTCTCATAGCCATAGTGGCTTTTTGTTTACGAAGCTCTTTTTTTGAATGAATAAATTTATCAGTAAATTTTTTTAAAAAAAAACGCATACTTAGTATTATTTATTTTAAATATCGTATTTTGGTTTGGTTAACTACTATTTAATCATTTCAATTGAATAATTTTATTTACCATGTATAACTAATTAAAGTCTGAAATAATTTTTCGTTAACTTATAACCTTTCAAGTAGTTACTTAACACTTTCTTTTTATGCTGCATCCTGAACTATATTCTATTTATAATTTTTCTTAAAAATATTTCTGTTTACATATTGATTTAATGACTAGTTATATATATATATCCTTATGTTTCGATCCGAAGAAATGGACTTTAATGTGAGTTCATGTTGGTGGTTACATATTATAGTTATTCGCAACTGTGTAATGTAGCTACTTTTCTTTTACATCAACTTCCGAACCAGTATATCATAAATGGCTCATCAATGATATATATATATATAGTGAGCTACAATGCTAATATATCCTGTCAACACATCAGTATTTAAATCAAAATCTTTATTTCCCATAAGAAATATGCATACCTATATGATATTCTTAATTGGCTAACGTTCAACTAAGCATCTCATTTTCATAATTCATTGGTTGTTTTGATGTAAGGTGTTGCATTTTCATCTTTCAATTCATAGCATGGTATTTAATTAGTATATTTTCATAAGAATAAATTCCGATTCTATAAAGTATTTCGCTCATCATTCGTATCCTGTCAAGTTACGTTATTTCATTTTATCTGCTAGACTACTTTCAAGTATTTCAAAGTAGTGTAATTCACATCTAATCAAAAAGCCTTTAACTTTCATCTAGTTAATTTTTTGGTGAGGGAGGAGTATGTTTTGTCACATACAATCGAGATTTGATTGTTTCTATATTTAACAGTTAACATGATAGAATATACAAACTATTACTTAATATTTCTGACTTAACATGGCTATCAATATAGTGGCTAAGTTGATTAATCAGCGTATATGTACCATTGTATAACAATGACTGTTGTTAATGGTTTCTTCATTTTATGAAACTATATATTCCGAAATGTAACTTACTCAACATATTACTATCTTTTCCACCTGTTTTTCTGTTCATTAAAGACGTTTTTAGAAGATTTTTATTTATTCATAGTCAGTCAATTAGTTACAACGTAAAACCTGTATATTTGTACATCGGTTCATGTTGTGATAACCAATTATCAGCGACATTAAGTTGTCAGACCAAATCCCAGAATACTATAGTTGAGTATCGCAGATATGTCCGGAAAAGAAAATATAAATGGGCGAAATGAAAATAAAAATATTGTGAAGACTTAAGAATCTCGGAATTCGGCAGGAGAATAATGAATGAATGCATTTGCGCCGTTGCAAACAATTTTGAACGATGTCATGCAAATCTCTAACCACTGGTTACGATAACCACACAGACCTTAACCAAGTAGTCTTCACCTATCGAATATGGCTCAATCCAACAGTCAATGACTTTATGGACTAATGTTGTAGTCTTGTTTGGCCGCCCCTAGCTTTCTCCCGGACTAATTCTACACCACACAACATCGCCTGTTAAGGTAGGCGGTGGTTGGGGCTACGAAACACATGTCTCAACTACTTCAGTTGATGAAGATTTACCACCTTAACAACAGACTTTCCATCCTTTCCTAGCATCCTTTTCCTAATCTAGGCATTGCTTTCTCAGTGCTCCTAAAATACTCAAGCGATCCTTTGCAGACATCTATCATCAGACACTAGTAACTTACAAATATTCTGTATTCTTAATGCTCATGTTTCACACCCATAAAGTAGGACGGAGCGAACCGATGCGCAGTAAGCTCGCCCTTTCGTTAGAAGACGGATATCTCGCTTAAGTCACGAGTGACACAAGTTGGCAAAAGTCAGTCAAGCCTTCTGAATCCGCATAGAGATTTCATCAGACACCAGACCATCTAGACTGATGGGACTCAAGATAAATGGAGCGGTCAATACGTCCAACTACTTCAATCCCTATCATTAATTCAGGCGATGACACAAGCCAATTCAGAAGCAAAATTTTACATTTGCGGCGAGAGAATCACATTCCACAGATGCTTGCATTGCTGCTAAATGCGGTCAGAAGACTGCGTTTTGTTTTGTTAGCCTCTTCATCAAACAAAACTATTCTAAGTCAGCAAGTGAATCTCCTGGTAGAAGATCAACTCCTGAAAAGTAAGACTATGATCCGAGTCTAATAATGTGCTCCAGAATAGACGACAGTCTTCAATCGAGCCTCTCCAACAATGACTGGTGACAATGTGGTCTATTTGAGTCCATCATTGAGTCGGTCGTGGGGGTCACCATGTCCGAAGACATTTTTCTTTATGATTAAAGTTGGCGCTTACTGGAAATAAGCGGTTATCTGAGCACAGATGAACCGGACGGTCACCATTATCTGTTCACTGAGCTGCAACACTGTAATATCTGCCTAAATGCCTTTCGGTTTGGTTAGTCCACTTACTTGAGCAATGAAATCACCTGCCACTATTACTACATCAGAGCGCTTGGCTTTTTGGAGATTGTAAAGCTTCCTATTAGAATCATTGTCAACTTTATCCGAGCTGTAATCAGTGGGAGTGTAGGCAGAGACAACGATAAGGCAATGTCGTGTGTCCCTATCTTTCTGAGTTCTTGCTGTTTCGTTTAACTGGACAATGCACAAGAGACATGTTGGTACCTAATGGTACATGTGTTCCAGTCATTATAACTCGAGTGAGTCATCATGGTGGGCAAGCTCAAAGTGTCGAGAAAACCTGCTTTTCAAGATTCTCCAACTCTCGATGCAATGTGTTCTTGGTCTTGCTTTTTTCTGCTTCCCCTCATAATTCCAAGTTAGCGCTTGCTTATTATGCAGTTTGGTGATTTCCGCATTGTATGTCCTATCCACTTCCAGCATCTTTTCCTAATTTCCTCTTCAATTTAAGGCTGGTTTGTTCTTTCCCACAACAGTTTGTCGCTGATAGGATTCGACCAACGGATATTGAGTATTTCGCGTAGACAATTGTTTATAAATACTTGATGTTTGTGTGTAGTTATCGAGGTTCCAGCTTCACACAGTAGATATGTCTCGACGTTTGTATCGAAGATTCTGACTTTGATGTTGAATTGCAGACAGTTGTTTCGAGTTCCATTTGTTCTTCAACTGTAGAAATTCTATCCTTGCTTTGTAAATCATTGCCTTTACATCTACATCAGATCCTCCTTGTTCATCGATGATGCTTTCCAGGTACGTGAAAGATTCCACCTCTTCCAGAGTGTCTCCATCAATTGTGATTGGGTTGGTGTTCCCCGTGTTGTATTTGAGGATGTTGCTTTTTCCCTTGTGCATGTTGAGACCTACCGAGGCAGAATTTGCTGCTACATTGTTTGTTTTGACCTGCATTTGTTGATGTGTTTGAAAAGTCCGAATTGTCTAGTTGCCTCCAAGCTGTCCATCGTATTCTGTGCTTCCCCTCAGTTGTGAAGTTTTTCATTATCCAGTCAACCATCAGAAGGAAAAGAAAGGGTGACAGTAGGCAGACTTGTCTGCCTCCGGTCCTCACTTGGAATGAGTCTGTGAGTTGTCTCCTATGCACGACTTTGCATTGTAGTCCATCGTATGAATTCCGTATGATGTTGACAATCTTCTCAGCTAATCGCTGATAGTGTCCTCCTATCTACACTATCGAATGCTTTCTCACAAAAATAAGGAAGTTGATGTATAGTGGCAAATGACATTTAATTGATTGTTGGACGATGATCCTTAGTGTCTTGCTTTGGTATGTGCACGACCGATCCTTACGGAATCCAGTCTGTTAATCTCGTAATTGGGCGTCTACTAAATCACACATTCCCATAATTCGATTTTTTTAAAATTAAATATATCAAAATAGGTTATAGAAAATAGCTAGAAAAGTCATTCAATATTTTATGAATACCAGTAAACACTACTTGTTTATTTCTATTATTGAATAAATTTAAATAAAATATTGATGATTCACAACGGTAACAACTTGATAAGCTAAAGTTAAGAATTAAAGTCAATGTATAACACGAACTACGTATACAATTTAAATTCAGTACTGAAATCACGAAATTCTTTGAAGGGAACTTTTTTCAGAGAACTTATTATTAAGCTGTATATCTTTATTGATTACTCTTTACATCATAACCTAGTAATAAAATCTTTTCATTACATCATTATGTTTATTTGTTGCTCATTTTGTTTCATGTAATTACGGCTTAAAATTTTGACTGTATGGCTTGATTATTTATCGTAAAAAGATGATATGGCTAAATTTGATGTTTCGGCTGGTTTAATGGAAATTTCAAATGCATTTAGCAGCCTAAATATAAAAAAAATTCGAAATTTACTTGTTTATATCAATTTAAGTTTTGAATTGTGTACAGTATTGGAAAATGATACGCAGAGATTGTACGACATATAATTGTTGGGGTGATCCAGAAAACTTCTCGCAAAAGACAAGAAAGGCCCAGGACACACTAAGAAACATTTCATCCAATCAGCATTCACTTGAAGCTTTAGCCAGAAAAATCAAGAAAGTGAAAAGTCACATGTGTAGTTTCTGATTGGCTGGTTACTATACTGCTATTATGTTTGGTAGTATTCCAAAATCTTCAGGAAACCCAAGGACATTTAAAATACTATAAAAACCCTATATTTCCTGTACTAAAACGAACCTGCGGAGTAAATTGCTTCTCGCATACTTTGCAACTTTTTCCTCGTGTTCATGTTGCTGTATAGTTCTAGCTTGGGGGTTACGAGAATAGCTTTACGAACCGAATATAGCGTTCAATTAGCAAGACTTATCAATAGCATAGTGAAATTATGGTAACCATAGTATTACGAAGTTTCTTATGATGTTAACGTATAGTGTTTAATCAATCTAGTGATTGATAGGGATTTATTTGTATTGAAATAAAGAATTTATACTTCGTATCATAAATTTTAAATTAGTCACATTTTGTAATGAAATAATTTAGAAGTTGTTTTATTATCGATTATAGTCTTTCTGTTCTGTAAAAAATGATATACACTGTACACATTTGGTGATGTGTTTGGCTAAGGTGCGCCTAAACAAGTAGCTGTTAGATGCGAATTGTGTGGTTGAGGTTCATCCGATTATTTTAACCTGTAATCAGAAACGTTAGACTTCGAATCATTTTTAATAGCACAGATGCATTCACTCTTTATCTTTCCCTACATATTAATTCTTTAAATTGTGCTTAAATTTTTCAGTAAAATACAATGGTTTTATAGTTAAGTTTCTACATTAACATAATTCCACTAAGTGGATTTTCAAATGCAGACTTGTGTGTGTTTCATTTTTTTCTAACGTCGGTACGGTTACGCCATTTTTTTCACTACTCTACTTTGTGGTAGAAAAAGTTACACAACCCAACAGCGCGACTGAAAACTATCAATATGCACTGCATGACGAACACGCGCTGGTAAATTATTAAAAATTTATATCTGGATGACTCATACACATTGGTTTCGGATACTTTGTTAAAATATACTATATTTTCTGTTTATCAACCACATGTAACATAATTGAACATATTTCATCAAGTAGATCTATCTAGAAACCCAATCACCTACTTTCATTTCATTCATATAGGAATAGTCACCTTGTGAACTTCACTACACAATCAATCTATGATTTAATATTGAAGTATTATTCCTCATCAGCTTCTTATCGTTGATAAATATCTTCATACTTCAGATAATAATGATAATAATTGAAAAATTAATTTATTTTCAATTGTTACTTGGTATTATTCATTTTTTTTTAATAATGAATTTCAGCAGTTTTCATGTAATATTCAAATTTTACATAAATGAAGGTAAAAAAATTTATTAAATTAGTGTAACTTAAAAATTAAGTTTTTTTCTCTTTGAAGAACATTTTCTTTTTTAGACGTAGACGAATATTATAGTACCTGGGTTTAGTAAAGTCATTTTCATGAACATTATTGACAATTGTGATATTGCTTTTTAAGGAATGTTTATGATTAATTTCCGTCAAAATTAAATGTTTTAGTGAATGTGTTATTGATACTTTTCGTAATGTATTCAATTATCTTTGTTAAACTCTGCATTTTTGGACGTTTCATAGCTGCAATACTGGAAGGATGATCCTGAAATATTGTACTTACGATGTTGTATGCTAAGAATTTTAAACTTTTTTTTAATGTATCGTATTGCCTATAGCTAAGCAGTAAGTGCTCATGCAGTAGTCTATTTCCAAACTAATATACGATCCTTGTCCTGTCATCGAAACACGGATTTTGCGTAAACCAAGCGTTAGATATCATTAAGTAAGTAAGCAATTTGTACAATATCAATTATAACCATGGGTCTTGCGTTATTCTTCATGGTCAACTTTTAGTGTTCCTGGTATTTAATTAATTCAGTAAATAAATTCCGTCATACCTCTCAGTGTTATCATGTTTAGTGTCTTTCTAAATAGAACTGAATTGAAATAATAGTCAAGAAATAAAATATTTAGTGATCCAAGTGAATTATTGTGTGATTTAACAAAGTAACTAATAGGCTTACATTAATCATATTTGCTATCTTCATTTACAAATGATTTTAGAAACTGTGTAAATCCTATTTTTCATAATATAAAATATAGTAATAATATTTGCAATAAATATCCATACTTCATTACCGGAGAACAAGTGAAAGTAAAATGTAAAATATGAAATCTCAAATTGTAAGTTGTCTAACTATACATATGGTATTTATGATTAGGAATTCCTGTCAGTGCGCGTTTGAGTGTATTTTTTAAGAACGGCACTGAGATCTTGTTGGGATGTTCAGGAAAATATCCCAAAAATTATTCTGTTATGTCTAACGCTATCCTTGGACTTGAGATGGTGTCATTTTCTTATCGGTCAGTACTTATTTCACGTGTTATTTTCCTACTGGTCAATATTGTACAATGTTATTTTCTATTTTATGGTACGCTGTGGTCTGCTTGACTGGTATATAAACAAAGTATGTTTGAAATATAACGATTCATATCTCCGAGGCTGAGACTTGTGTTCTGGACTCAACTGGCTGGGCTAGACAGGGAAGCGGGACCAATCAGAACCCTAGGCCGTTCTTACATGTTTGCGCGTGTTTGGTCCTATCGATAATTCGCTGTCCTCTAATCTGCAGCATCAGTTATAGCAGATCTTTGAAAAATCAACTAGAACAATACTGTCTCGACATTCTTTTTTGTTTATTTAAAAACCATTATGTAACACTAAATTTTTCAGGCTATTACATTTTTTTGTTTTAATAAAATTTTGATTTCTTTTTACAGAAGCAATCGTGTGAACCTGCTTGGTACAGATGAATATTTTGCGTAAGTCTGTTGCTTATTTTTCTAAATCACTATTCCTTTAACAAATTAGTATTACGTTTTCAATATCGATATTCTATCCCACACCCTATGCCCTCGTGCAAATATTACACTGCAGTTGTGGCCTAAATGTCTAATCAGTGGCACCAATCCCCTCAAGATTGTATATACGTCTTGCCAACGAGTTCCAACTAGCATGAAACTTAGGTTCAAGGTTTCCTGTCGACAACATTCAACTACCGAGCTCATGCTACACCCATTCCGAGTGACCATCTGTCTCAATATAAATATTGATTGATGTGAGTTGTGTGAATAACTTTTTCACTAGGATCAGGAATATAATATATAGTATTAATTGGAGTTCTTAAGTGATATCGATCTCAATGGTGGTGTATTTAAACCATGATATGACGAGGTCGATTAATATAATAATAGTTTAGTGGCCCGAGATCTGACTCCATTATTATCGTATGAATGATTGCTGTCGAAATGTTCATAACAATCCCCGTATATAATTATCAACTTAATCCGCGTTAGTGAGTAACGGAATTAAATAAGTCAAATACGAAAATGGATGTTTGAATACACATATTTTGTACACTCATTGATCTGGATAGACAATCAGAGGGACCAAGTGAAGAGAAGAGAGCAAGGTAAAATAGTGTGCAGTGGAGGAGGCGTGTGAGCCAACTCCATTTGATCAAACGTTAATCAATATTTATAGTCACAGAAATAAGCTACAGACATGTGGCGAGTAGGATAAGATGCACATACATACGCTTACATAAAAACAGTCAAGATTGATAAGTGAGTAATTAACAAGATCAAAACGTGACTCAAGAAAAATGGATAAATTGGCCTGTCCAGAATCTAGACTAAGTTATGTGGGCTTAGCGTAGTAACGACCAATACAATGGGAACGGATTCGCACTGATAACACGATTCAAGACAAACAAAACCACTCCCCTTCCCTAGGTACCTCATAACTCACTGATCCGTAGAGTATCAAATAACACCATGTGAAGATTTACCATTTAGTAAATATCTCACTTTTTATATACACTTTTAAGGAAACAAAAAAACAAGTGATTGAAGAATTTTCACTAAATAACCAAGCGAGAGAATAAATTATCTAATATGGTTATTTCTACGCCGTAGCAGCACTGATCAAAATTTCTATCTACGTAAACTTCGTTAGTTATGACGGCTGAAGCAACTTCGAGAATACCTAGAGTATTAAGTGGATCCACTAGTTATTTTTCCACATTCCCGAAATAGATATAACAGAAAAATCCTGATACATAACTGTCACAACTGTAAAATGCATAATCATACATTCACAAATGTCCATCTGAGTTTTCCTTTGACAGAACCAGGTCTGTTGAACACTCTATACCGATTAAAGAAGATATCTAAGTTTACAAAGAATGATCGACTTCATTATCACTTTAAGTGACAACTTTCTAAAAACCTTTAATAAGGCAATAGGACTGATTGATACCGGACCCTTCGATTCATACAGTCCAGTATCTCCTCAAAAGCAAGAGATTAAAAGTATAAAAGCATCTTGTACAACCGTTATTTAATGAAATTGAAGGTATCTTATCGTCAGGATATTTCTAGACATATTTGTAGAGAATGATTATCACTTTCCTAGGTTCTATAATATTTCTGGCCTATAGTATAAGAAGTGTAAACTCACGTGAAGTATCAAATCTATTCACATGGGCACTCTAATGGTCAATGGCTTTTTCCTGATTTTATTACTATGAGATAAATAATACCTTAGTAAATTGTACTCGATATGTTACTGATATGAAAACTCCTCTAATACAATGCATACAAGAATTTCAAATACAAAACATGATATATTTGCAATCGTTTTAAAAAATATACAGTTAAATTGAACTCACTTTTTACATATTTTTGTCATATAGATCAAGTGAGTCAGAATCTCAATGCTCATTTTCATATGACCACAAGATTTATTCACCTGAAATATATGCACGTGATTCTACCAAAAGAATGAATCATGAAAATACAGATTTATGGATTTTAAAATCAACTGGATCATCTACATCTTCAGCTGCTCTTTCTCCGACCAATCCTCAAAATTTCAAATCCAATGTGCATTCTGATTCACAAAAACCAATGGAAGCGAGTATCAGTGATCCTTCTTTAAGTACTGACAATTTAAATAATATTCAGTCTAAAATACCTCCACCATTTTCATCTCCATCTCATCAGTCACGGCTAGCTGCGAAACAACGTTTCTGTCTAGAACCTCCTAAACCTTTAACAATTGATCCTTTACGATTCATTGGTTCAAGGAACCAAGAACGAACGCTCATATGTGCATTGGATGATTGTTCTGAAGCTGTAGAACCTATTAAAAGCCCAATCATATCTACAGCAAACGTATGGCCGATATGTAACACAGCAGAACTCAAATCAGTAGACTTGCCATCCAAAGTTTTATATGAAGAACCTCTAACTCAATCTCCATATGAATGCAATAGAGTCACAACAGATTATGAAAATAGTACTTATGAAAGTGACTCAGGAGATTGGCTTGACAGTGACGCGTGTAAATACACCAAAATTAAAGGAGTGCCATTAGCTACTCCTGAGGATGTTAAAGATGCAGAATCTTCAAGTATCTTTAATGAACCACATTTTTACGAAACAATTACATCAAGGCACCTCAATCGCTCCTCATCGTTACATTGCCGTCTTCCAAGTGATTATCAATTTGTGGATATAACTAGGAAGAAAAAGTCTAGTGTCCGAATAAATAGTTGGAATTCCGATGCATCAATTTCTAATCCTCCATCAATTATTCAAACATCAATGAGTTCACCTTTAATTCGATCTACTGAACATCTTAGCTGGGCTAGAATTAAACAGATTACTGTTAAAGAAGAGTTCGAAACTACACAAATCTCAAAATCATCCAATCTAGCTAAGTTGTATGAAAAACAAAAACATGTATGCAGTGAATTAGACGATAGATATGAACGGGAATATTTCATTGACCCAAAGATACTTGTTAAAAGTCTCAGTAAGTGGGCCCTATTCGAAAATGATAATCAAGATACATCTAGTACAAGTAGTGCAGACCTTACTTCACAACCAATAATTCTACCGAAACCTGACAGTATTCAGCAATCTAATGGAAAACTTTACGACATTAAAATAACAAATACTCGAGACGATCGTTCAAATCGAAGTTTGATAAAATCTCATAAAACAACCAATTTCATCCGATCTCATCAAAACAGAGAATCTAGATCTTTAGATAGAATGAATTCAAACCCTTTAAAGATAGTATATCAAACAAAGCAAATTGACAATACAATATATCCTCATGTCGTTCCTGTTATGTCTGAAAGTCCCGTTATCTTGAAGACTTCTCTGGAGGAAACAATCAGAAGCAATCCTAAGTCAGTATCTAGGAGACGATCTACAGTAAGTCCAGATAGTGAAGGCGTATATGTGTTTCGAATTGTTGGGGAACCAGGAACATCCAACTTAAAACATGTATTCAAACAAACACCCACCAACTTGAATATTCAGAAGTATGTAAGTGAGAAAACAATTATTATGGGCAGTGACACAGGTGGGAGTGATAGAGTTTTGGTTTGACTCATTTAAGATTAAAGGTAAGTATGTATTGTGTTTGAGGATAGCATATCAATAAGCATTCGAATTATCATAAAATTTAGCTTGTAATTATCTAATCATAAAATAGGTATGGGTCATATGAATCAAGAAGAGGTCACTAGTAACTATATATTTGTCCGCAAATTGATCTAATGTTCCATTTGTTTTAATACCTGATACCTTGAATTGCAATGAATGACTTTGATTATAAGCTACATTTCAAGGTAGAGAACATGGTAAATTCTGCTAGTCTGGTTTAAGTTCAAGTTTTTTTTGGTAGGCGGTTCGGACTATTATTTAGTATCACATCAACTGTTCTCATATTTTTGTAAGAAATTGTGGAGTAAAGTAATAGCCGGATCGTCAACTTTGGCTAATGTGAATGTTGAGCGCATCCTCAGACGCCGGTGTTTTCGTCGCACTGAAAGCTGATTCTCAGGTCTAGCTGAAGATTTATTGAGTAATAACGAAGCTATATTTAGTCATATAGGAAAAGCTTACCACTACTTAGTGCTCATTAATATTTTTTCCTATAGGCCTGGAAGTGGATGAGATGCTCCTAAAGTTCACTTTGTGCAACACTGATATTCTCAGCATAAATAGTTGTAACTTAATTGGATTAAACACTGCGTCAGGTTAAAGACACACCTATTCACTAGACCAGTGTACAACTTAAATAACTTATCACAAACTTGACATCGTTTAATAACTTATTGACAACCGAAGTCAATATAGTATAGAAGAAAACTAAAGTGAAGTGGGTTAAGACGTACCGATGATCGTCATTAAAAATAAGAGAAACGCACATTAATTATCTGAATACCATGTTCACTATGAGACGGGTTTGCAGACGAACGGAAACTCCAAATACTGACTACTACCTCTAAGTGAGAATTACTTTGTATGACGTCTTAACGGTCAACTATATTCAGGACTTTGGTACCATTCATTTTACGATTTTTCGATATTTCTTTTTATATTTTCAGGACATCCCGGTCTTGAACTTCGAACTATGCTTTCAACATAAATGAACCTGAGCGCTTTCTAAATACTAGTCCAAGATTTCCGGACCGACATATATTTCACAATAGGAATTTTTCATCAGGGTTCTTGTCCCTGTTTGGCTATATATATAATCAGGCACTTCCGGACCCAGACCTTCATGTTTAAAATATGTGGTGTTATTACAACTGATACCATTTCTTTCTTTTTTCTATTATTGAGTGTAATTCTTTTACGCAAGTGCATATTATATGACAGACTAAATAATCTTTGCAGAATTTCTTCTGCTTATTTATAATTTTACTCAATCTCCGACCATATATTGCGTTTTTTCAGTAAAATAATCTATGATTTATAAGTTGCTTTTATTCCCACATATTGGTTAGTAATAAACTGAATATACTCAGATTATGTGTAGGATGTGAAGCTGGTTGTTTGTCAGTTGTTTCAACTTTTTTATGAGGATGATAAATTTTAAAAACGGAATGAAGTTTGTGAAGTACTAAAGAAATAACAGGTTTATTATTTTCTGAAAAGGATAATCGAAAACTATGTACAACGAACGAAATGTACATGGAATTGGTAAATGTACAGGCGTTATGAAAAAATACATGAAATCTCACATTTAGTAGAGAAAAAGAATCTGGGACTAACATCACATTTCATACAATATTACGGTGTGTGTAAATATATATACATAGAACCCCAGATGCCTAGCGGAGTAAGCTACTGCGAAAAGTCATAATGTACAAAGATTTTATGATACAAGTTAGGTTGGGAACGTTTTAGGAAAATTAGCCAACTAATAGTTAAATCATATTACAATCAGAAATCAAGTCTATGCAAAAATAAAAATAAGAAACAAAGAAAAGACTCTTAAGGCTGAGAGCGCCAATACGTCCTATAGTAAGTACGTGTACGACGAAGCCTCGGTGTACGAGAAAGTATGACCTGTATGTCTCTGAGAGTTGCTCGATGTGCCCTGAGACTGAGTGCTAATGAAAATCCAGATGTATTTGGCATGTTATCACCAGTCCCACCGACACCGGAGACCAACGAGTTTGAATTTGCCGGCAAAGCTTCTAAATTGAGTTGCGTTAGATTTGGTCCTGATGTTACCAAACCTAGTCGACTGGCACTCACAATAGAAAGGCGATTAGCAGTAGCAGCAGGTAGGGAACTCACCAAATTTGCCACACCATCTCTTGTTGGAAGAGAGGCTCCCAAAATATCTGTTGAAATGGGGTTGCCCATTTCATCTAAAGTATCTAGACGACGCTTGCGTTGTGGGCCGATAGCGTGAAGAGCTGTAAGATTGGCTTGATGTTGCTTTTCACGTTCATAATCTTCAGACGCTATCCGTCGAGCCATTTCCCTCATCTGCATTTGATGAGGATCTTCATTTCGAGAACGCGACTGAAAATGGAAAAGTGCAAAAATAGTGATTTATTTTATGTTTTGAAAGGTGAAAACATTAAGTCAACCAATGAGGACAAAAAGCGTAAAATAGAGACTCCAGCACAATTCATTTTACCAATATTAGCTGACGTTACGCTGCAAAGGGCTTATCTACAAGACACCTATAATATGTAAAAACAGGTCAGTATTCGGCAAGTAAATGAAGTTAAATAAGATTACGGGATATTTCTAAGATATGTACTTTGAAACTTACTTTTGCAGCCTTCAAAATTAGATCCTTTTCTAACTCCGATTGCCTCATTCGGTCATGCTCATCCAACTTCTGAAGAAACCTCAACTGTTCACGCGTGTGGTCTGTTTGAACCAAACGAGAATCCTCTCCTAAACGATCGAGACGATGTGATACTACAATCCTCAACTTTGATAAAATATTTTTGATGAATATTTGCAAACCGTGGGCGAGACACGCGATAGATTCTTCTGTTAATGTTTTTATGCCATGAGTTTCTAATATTTCCTTAACTTTTTCTGATGGGAAAAATGGATTGTCACGTGTAGGTGACATAGCGGGGTGACGGATATCGTCGCTCAAAAACGAGAGGTCATTCTGTTTTCGGTCCACACCTTCTATTAACACCGTCGATCCATTCAAGGATAGGACATTGGAGCCTACTTTGTTGTGAACAGCGGGTAGAATTCCAGGAGAATAAGTGTTAGCATATCCAGATTTAGCACGAATTACAGGGGGTACGGATGCAGAAACACCAGCAACTGATTTTATCGACGCTAAGTTGATACCCAATGCTGTGGAAGTGGATGAAGCAATAATTGGTCGCAGGTTTTGGTAGTTCGAACGCGTACCGTTAATAGTTGATGTGAAACGTGTCGAAACCACTGTTGCGGCGGTTGCATTAGATACGATAGACGCTGAAGATGAAACACTAAAAGATTGAGCCAAACGATATTTTGCACCGGTGTTAGAACTTGAGGCTGCATCAAAGTTTACGACAGACGTAATGCATGTCCGGGGAGGAGCAGGAGCCAATAGTGGGGGTTGTGTCCGAGGTGTTGGAACAGTAACAGGACTAGTTGGAATAGCTGGTGACGAAACTGATGACATGAGTGTGCCTACTATGCGAGGAGTTGTATTCGTCGGCAGAGTAATGCGAGGGCCAGCGGGTACTGTTGAAGAAACTAGTGTTGTAGAAACTGCAGCATTAGAACGGGGCTGAAGACCTAGGGTAGGTAATGTTGTTACGATCGAAACAGGGACTGCTGTGGGTACACCTGTGAAGATATCTTTTGGGGGAGGTTGTATGTTTGGGAGACGACAGACACCATTAGCTAGATCTCTCCTAAGTAAATCTATGTTGTCCTTTATGAATGGGGCGAGGTCCATACCAGGATTGGCACTTTTAAGATTGCTACGCAGTTGTGCACTGAATGAACTGGCATCAAGTTCTCCATTCTATATAAACAAAGTGAATGGTAAAAACTTGTGACACATGAGGTCGAAAGTAATAATGAAAAGACCGATTGATAAAACAGCGGAGATGTCCGTCCACAGAACTGAATACGGAATCATAAATGAATATTTATCAAAATACAATATCACTGCTTAAATGACTGAAGTGAAGGTAGTAGTGATCTACTGTTTAGAAAAAAATTAACTTCCGGTTACTAAATTGTAGGTTTACCTATTTTGATTAAGGTAACCGGATAGTTGAAATAGCCCTACTATCCAATGTAGTTCAAAATTGAGTATCTGAAGTCGAGTTACATTTCGCTTGTCAAAACAATGTAATGTAAGGGATATTTGAACGTTAAATAATAGATCACTGTTAATATCTAAAGAAAGGACATCATAAATATTTTGGGGTTATAAAAGTTATCTCAATTTGAATATGTCTAGCATAGCTAATGAGTATGTGTGATTCTAAGACAAAAAATCTCTCGCTGAAGTATGTAGAACTTCGAAACGGAATGTAACGACAGATATACAGACTACACGTTCAAATCTTACTCCAGCTGCCGTAGTTTAGGGATTCGGAGAATATTGTTAACCCTCATACAATTTACATGCTACACAGTTTAGAAACGAAACCTGTTCACGATCAATGGATTGTAAAATATACAAAATATGGTGTTAAGGTAAAGTGATTTTAGAATTTATGTAGCTAAAAACTCACCACTAATGCTTGAATTAGCGTTGCTACTGAGCTATGAGTGCTAGCTGAGACATTCTTTGATAGTTCTAACAATTGGTTAAAAAATCCCACCAATTTAGTTGAGGAACCCGACTGAGATGTGACAACTCCTGATTATAAAAATAAATATTAGAAAATACCTCTTCAAAAAGTTTTTAAGCAGTCAAACAAACTGAAGACATTGGAAAAAAGGATTTGGCCACTTATTTGAAGCTTCAAACTTCATAATAACTTGTCCCTAGAAGTCCCAATGTTTCATACTAGTCAGCTAGGTGTTATGACTAAAAGGGGTGAATTTTACATCCTCACTCCGTTGCTTCAGGATTGGCCTGCGTCAACACCCGAACTAAGAATATGGAGTGAAGCAGTCGGATGCGTTGAGTCATGATCTCAATTATTGAAACTTCACTTATCTTAGAAGTCTGATCAGCCCTAAGGGGTCGGTGTCTGGTGAAACCTTTGCATAGATTCAAAAGACTCATTTGGCTTTCGACAACTTACGTCACCTATGACGAAAGCGAGATATCCGTCTATCAATAAAAGGACGAGTATAGTGTACAGCAGTTCATTCTGTTCTACTTTACGGCTGCAAAACGTGGCCATTAAGAGTAGAAGATACTCGCAAGTTACTAATATTTGATCACAAATGTCTTAGAAATACTGCTAGCATCTGCTGGGATCACCGGGTAAGTAATAGTGAGGTTAGATACAAGGTATCAGGAAATGATGGTAAATCAGATGATAAGGTTGTGAATCTTCATCAACTGAGATGGTTGGACCACGTGTTTCGTATGCCTGAACATTGATTACCGCGACGTGCAATGCTGATTAGTGTTGGGGATGGTTGGAAGAAAGTTAGGGGTGGCCAAACCAAAACGTGGAATCAGTGCTTGAAGTCACTAACCCCTAGTCTGAGCCATATCGGGAGATGCAGACTACTTGGTTGGGGTTCGCGTGACTATAGTGACCAATGGTTGGAGACTCTATGTGACATGACTGAGAATCGATCACAATGGCGTGGGTGTGGTGTATACACTCTTTGTCTGCTCTTAAACCGTGAGATTCAAATTACTTTAGACCTTTCTTTCTGATTCTTTCTTCCTGTATTATTTCGTTGTACGAAATCCTTCTTTTATATATTACTACCACTGACGTAACTGCTTCTATCAATTTGGTTTTCATCTTGTTGTGCTAATGAGGTGTGGCAAGTTGGGCCGATGCATGTATGTGCCTGGTCCTACTGAGTGACTGACCCCATTCTGTCACATACCACCAACTGGACCGTATGAGGAAGGTATCCACCCAATATAGGATTACTTGGTCCTGAAAATTCCACATTACTAATGCCTTATATATTAATGGTTACAAGGGTATATTTAAAAAACTGACAATCCAAATTTGAAAATGAAAGCTCAATAATGTCATTTCTTGAGGTTTAGGTTTAAACTCCAAGGCCAACTGAATCGTTAGAATACATCTGGGTCACTACCTGAGGTTTAGCATCAAGTCCTCTAAGGTCTTTAACAACGGGATATGATTATTTTGTGAGGGCTCCAAGTAATAAGTCTACCCTTTATGGAATGACTCGTCAGAGGTCAATAGTTTCATGAACCGATGTCTTGATTGGGCCAACTTCCTGACAAGCTTGTTTGGGTTTCATCGACTTCACTTTTATCTCATGTGGAGTGTTCGTCTGTCTACTAGGGTCAAAGAAGGTTTACTGCATAGCGGTTTATTTATAATTACGTTACTGTTGTAAAGCGTGATCAGAAGTGCTATCTGTCGATTCATTATGAATCGCCAGTTAGTGTCCTATGAGTGGTGTAACTTAGTGGATTGATAAGTTATCAAATGTGGGTTAGAAGAGAAGAGATTACTTTCTGGTTTACATTTCTTTTATATCCTACATGGAAGTGAGAGGAACTCAAGTTACTAAAAAAAAAAACTCTGAGCTGCTAATAAATTTCCAAAAATGACAACAAAGGTTTCGAATTTTAACTAGATCAAATGAATATTTCAAGTGCTTTGGTAGTTTATGAAAAGCTGATCCAAATATATAAATAAAATGGAACTTACTTGGCATGACAGGAGTGGTGGCAAGTACACCATTTGGTTGGAGTACAGTTTGTCCAACCGCCAAACTCCTAACTTGCATCACACTCGGAGCACTCGGAAGGACATTATTAGTTATCCCAGATTTAGGAAGCAAGTACACCTGGTTAACCATGGGTGGTCGGGGGACCTTTTTAAGATAAAATTATGCAAAGAAGTCTTGTAGAAATGTACCGCCGGGATTAAACTATGTATGAAAAGTTATTTTTCAAATTTAAATGGAATTTTTAGAGAGAAAATAATGGGTTATAACTATCCTTTCTGCATATTGATATGGGAAGGTCTCACAATGTGTGGACAACGATATCAAAAAGGTGATCTCATGAGTTGTTACAGAAGAACAGCATTTGTTAACTTGTTCAAAGTCATCTGGCCTCTGGGAAGATGAAGGTCAACAGATAGAAATACACCGGTACATGGAAAGCAACAACTGCCACTGACACTAATCTTATTTCCTACTAGCGAGTTACCAAGCTATCATACCTCAGTTGATTAACTCAATTTGTACCTGTAATACCCAAAGGGGCTTAATTGTCAAATGAAACAGCTACTAATCAGTTTCATTTTCCAGACTCCATCAACTTTGAGCAATCAAGTGACATCACTAGCCATGATACAAAAAGTGGGTCGAAGTCAATTACACGGATATGGGCTTGGTTACTAAGTCGTAGTGTCCAAATATCGAAAGTTGGTAAACCTAATTAAAATATGCTACACTGAGCTGACAAAGTCAACAATTCAGTAAAAAATACGTCGTCTACTGATCTTAATGCTTTTATTGAATTGTCCCGTGAATAAAGTATAGCAAGTCGGACCAAAGCATGAATTTACAAATCTCCAAGACGTTTTATCTCATGTGTTCTGAGGAATAATACAGTATTCTAGCTATCTTAATTATAAGTCTTTATTCAGCTACTGCACTATATTTCAATTCAGAAAAGTGAGTAAATTTGTTTATTCTTAAGTACCAACATCTAAGTAAGTGGTGTTAAGATTAGGTTGGCTGACAAGCTTAATACATCGGATCACCTGCGTCTTCCGAACTTCTTATGTTATCTTGTTCCGTGTACCAAAGTATAATGATTATGATTAAGGGAAGAAGTGAACCCCAAATTCACCAAGTATCTAACCGGCGACTGCATAGAAGCTGGATTATAGGGAAGTGGGCTAGCAGTTGCGTCGATGAATTAGGAAAAATCAATTGTAGTGGGTTAGATAATAATTAATTCGCCAATTACAAGGAAGATTGTTTGGGTTGAATTATTTTCTTATTTGATCATATGTACAAATATTTGTGAATTTCCTTCGTGATCTTCAGTAATTGTAACCGATAATTTACTGTGTTGAGTCTTGTACTATTTTAATACAATTAAAGGACATCGTTTTGTACCACACAGTCTACAGATAATTATGAAAAATCATATGATTTTTACTCAGGGAAATTCGATTCTATGCTTTTATTGTCTTTAACACTGCAACTGTGTTAAGCATTCCTCTAAGCGCACAATAACAGATTGGCCTCGAAAACAGCAAGTGAAAAAAGGTTGAGAATGTAATGAGATTACAATCATACGACGCAATGAATTATAAACTGTAGTATCCCATTAGCACTGATGGCTTAGTGATAATATACGGATGCTCAGCACTTCATTGATCGGCACCAAAAAGATCTGAATGGACTTTACATTACCTAGCAATATCAAGTACACATAAGCAATAAAATTTCATTCAATCCCTAATGCTGCAACTCAAAACATAGCTTAAGTGTTACTAGCGTACCATCAGTCATGATGACAAAAGACAGACTGCTGGAAACTTATCAAAAGCCCAGTCGCAAAACATACCAACTACCTACAACCGGATGTTTGCCACCTCCTAACCCAGAGGAATCAAAGAATTTATTTTATCTACATTTTTACTTATCCTTAGTTTAATTTGACCAAAGGGTGAGACTACAAGTTATGGACGAATCAATCAAATTTAAGATAGCAGGTCTTGGATTTGGCGAGAAATTCATTTACTCATTTGGTTAAATACCATATTGACATTATAGCTTATGTCATTACGTCATGGGAACATCAAATTCAACTAAATCACAATGCTAATTCCTCACACTAATATATAACTCTCATTTAACCCTGGTAAGTAGGTGAACATTCCAAAGTCATTTTAGTGTTGCTCAAATGTCGTCCATAAATTATAGTTTTACCGATCAAAGCAGTAGGAAGAATCATGCTACGAACTAAGTACTGCTAAAATATCCAGAACAGGATGTGATGAGTCCGAACCCTGAAATCTAAGAATCAAAACACGTCTATTATTGAGGCACTAATATTTTTCGATAACCGTTGAGCAATTACAACTATTACATCAGATGCCTTACAATTATAAGTACTAGGAAACCTCAGATTAAATAATGGGGGTCCCGAAACTGAGGAACTCATCGAATTAGCACTGGAGGTTTGTAGCTGTTTGCTTTCCAAAAAATGTTTAGTTGGCCAGCATCTTAACTATATAATTAAAAAGCCTGTGTTACGTAGAGAAATTATCCTAAATTATCCCCAAACAAGATCACCAGTTTTTAATGGATAGGATATCAGTCTACGAATCCTTGTTTAAAATTTACTTATTATTAATAACCTAATATCATTTTATTGGGGTTTATAAAATAACATTCTGCTTAACCAAGCTGTTGCAGCAAGAAAAATCACCAACATGCCCAGCTACGTATACTCATGAGATGCCTCAAGGGATTGTCACCTAATATCAAGTTGAGGTTGCTGTGTAATCAGGATGCAAATGAAGGCATACTGCAAGCGTCCTTTCGGATTCGTACTGGTTTTCTTTTAAATGAACAGAACACGACAGTGATAGTAGCTCCTTCAAGGAAGTATTTAGTGAACGTTCAAATAATGACCTACAATTTCGCAAGTCTACATAATCTAAACCTGGAAAACCCTGAAATTAGGTCTCGGAGCCAGCTAGTTCTCCTTTTGTACTAAAGACATTACTTTGGGAGATTTCGAAGTGTTCGAGCTTCTTAGGACTTATTACTCCTAAAATGCGATGCGAGCAAGACCTTTGTGGGATATCAAGTCAAATACACTTTGGATTTTTATCTCCATAGAATTTACCATAACTATCAAATCACTGGACCACTAGCTTTGAACTCAGAAATGAAACAGTTGTAGTACTGATGTTGATACCTATCAGAGGACTGTTACTCCTATCCCTAACAGCTCGCCCCCCGGAGCTTCGTAATAGACAACTGTGCCCTCATCCCAGATATCGGGTAGAAATAAAAACGATAACTACGACGCATTTGTCTAAAGTTTATATTAGATTTCAAATTAGTAAATACATTGCGTAGATGAAGCAAATATATTCCTTTATGTTTAATATCATCCACAAGTATCGAAAAAGTTACTCCAACAAATCTTAAGTCAAGATTGACACGTTTAATTACCACTGTACGTTTTGTGTGGCGCATATATATTGGCGCTCTCTTGTACCAATATTTATGTGTTCAAATAAATAAATAAATACTGTACGTTTTAGCAACGAGTCAAAACAAAGACAGGCTCATAAATTGCGTATGGCATTGATCCTACTTATAAGGTTGTTCCAGTTTCGCTTTCATAAAAGCCAAATATGCAGCGTGGTAAAGCATTCAAGTTCCTACTTTGCTGAGAAAATAAAACGTTACTTTAGGTTATTGACTAAGCAATTTGGTAATGTGTGGTCGCGAGACAGAATTTCCAGGACCATTTCCAGGAAGTGCCAACGGCCAGTAACACAGCTCCGTATGTATGAAAATCTATGAATCTACAAGTTTTCGATTACTTGGTCGTATCAAATCTGAACTTACAGAATAGTTAGTGCTAGATAGAACAACACATATTAGGTACCACTTAATGTGAGCGTCAAATGTAGAGACGATATTGGTCTGCATATAAATAAGTAATCAGGATCCCCCCTATGTCTTCAAAACAATCCCAGTGTTTGTCTATAAAAGGATTGTGAAGTGAGAGCTAAGGGACGTCAGAAAACTACCTACTGAGAATGCTGGCCTCTTACAGACGGTACAAAAACAAAGGTTGACGGAATCTCATTCCCTTAAAATATATCACTTACGTTGGCAGGGACAATATTTCCGAGAGGCCTTGTCTGTGCACGAATACTGGACAGAGGTATCCGGACGGGCACTGGCAACTGTTGACCTACATAGATAGAAGATCACAGCAAAAGATTTGTCTTGTGCAAGTTGAAGTTACATAACTTAACAATAAAACAGAAACCTTGGAAAACAATGAGCAACTACATATTAAAATGCACAGATTAAACACCACAACATGTCTCGTAATCCCAACCTGCAGGCCGATCACCCATAACTTGAAGGCCGCGCACGTTGATCTAGCGCATCATTTAAAGCAAGTTAGTGAACCAAGTAAACTTAATGAAGCGCGATAGATGACCTAACTGAGTGTTTTTAAAAAATAATCGGTAGCTTTGTAGGTATTAGCATTATTCAGCTGTTTGGAGTTCTCCGGCTATACAAATCTGAATCTGAAAGTTATCCGATTCACTGGGATCACAAACAAATAAAAAAATGGTTCCACAACCATTTTGAACAATTTTTTTATTTGTTTGTGATCCCAGTGAATCGGATAACTTTCAGATTCAGATTTGTATAGTAAGAACAGAAGACATACGGCCTATGTTATTAATTTTCTAGTATCCTTCTGTAAGTGTCCAGTCTTCTCTTGAATGGGTCGATTGAAGGTGCGACACCACTGCTTCGGGTAACAGGTTCCGAGGATTGATGACTCGGTGTGAAAACCTGTACGTCACTGGTATTTTGTTCGTTCTAGGTTTTTTATACTCACCTACTATGCGCTCTGAAATGTCAAGATCTAGTGGGAAAAGGGAACATATTAGGCACGAAATCATTTCTTAGGATCTCGTACATCAAAATCAGATCACCTCTCAATCAGCGGTAGAACCGAGTAAAGAGATCTAGCTTCTCAAACTTTGCATGGTAAACCCCAAAGTCAGAACGCAGTTCTCAAGCTTAGTTCTCACTAAGGTTTTGTATACTGTAGTGAGCATGATGTTATCTAACTTGTTGAATGTCCATCGTAAAGCCAATAGGATTTTAAGCCCGTCAGCTGCAACCTCTCAGCATTAAGCTGTTGCCTTAAGATCACAGTTTACTGTCACCCCAAGATCCTTGTGAGACCAAACCACGGGTACAGGCACTTCTCCTATGCTGTACCTATTTATCTTTGTATTCCCAAAGTGCATATAGACAGTTTTCCGAGTTGATAATCATGAGCCACTCCTCAGTACAGTTAATCACTGTATTTTAGTCTGCCTGGAGTACGCATGTATCTGCATCTCCAGTTGTTACTCGCCAGATATTTACATCGTCAGCGTATAATAACATTAGGGAACGTACTATACTTGGGAAATCATTTTCATACAGTATAAGATGTAAAGGACCTAGGACGGAACCTTGAGATACTCCACTAAGTACTGGTCTCCAGATGGAGCACTTAGAATTTATTCTTACTTTCTGTCTATGACGTACTAAGAAATCAGTAAGCCATTTTAAGAGGATTCCGGCAATACCAAGATTTTCCAACCTCAATAGTAGTCTGTTTGTTGGCATCTAATCAAATGCCTTACTGAAGTCTATGTTGACAACATACACTGAGTTTCCGTTGCCTAGTCCTTTTATCTAATGCTCCCCTGCTATAAGGAGGTTTGTTGTGCAAGATAGACCCTTTATGGAACCATGTTGTTCATTGTTTAACAAGTTGTTGTTGTGCACAAATGTCATTATGATCTTTTTAACTATGCTTTACAATATTTTAACTACAACACTGGTGAGGCTGACAGGTCTGTAGTTCGTAGGAAGGTGTCTTGGTCTTGTTTTATGTATTGGAGTGACGGTTGCATTCTTTCAGTCCATAGATAACTCACCTTGGCAAAGTGATACACTGAATATCACAGTTAGGATGGCTGCACATATGTTTGAGTTACCTGATTGTGTAACTGCTTGATATGAGTCCATACCTTCTCCATTGATGCTCCTGAGTCAATTATATAATTTTCAGACGATGTTGTAAAGTTTGTCGTCCCCATTCCCGCCTTCCCTATGCTAGGACTGGCCGGCGCACCCGTTTTATAGACCATCTCAGTCATGAACTTGAATAAAATAAATGCATGATCACTTCTAGCTAGAGATGGGAGGAAAATCATTTGACTGACGTCATCATCGTATGTGAAGACTAAGTCCAAGAGAAACGAACAGCTTTGTAGTCACATCTGGTGGGAGCTGAAATATTGCTGGAATAGAGCTAGTGCAGTTGTGGTTTACAACAATCTGAGATCAAATGATGTTATTGATGACCCTGTTGAATTATGGCCTACTTTGTTATTAGTGTCAATACTACTGCAACCCTATTTCTAAGTTTCCCAAGTTTATATACGGTGCATTAAAGTCGCCTACTATAGAGCCTTTAGATCCATGAAATCAAAATACACAATGTTCAACATCGAACGAACTTGTTTAAAAAATTGCACGTTATTATTGTTATTATTAACGGCTTTATTCAATATTATATTTTGGTACAATATAGAATCCTCAGAAGAGGGTATTTCAACAAGTTAATCACGCCAAAAAAACAGTAACAAAGACAAAAAAGAGGGGGGAAAGGTTACAAAAATCTGAAAAAAAACTACAACTTTTCAAATTAGAGACATGTTAAGAATGCAGGTTATTGACTAGGTTAACTCTAACAACCTGTTCATCACAAAGTATATTTGCTAGGTAAGGTATTATAGAGGGGAGGCCGAATTAAAAACTTATGCACTGTTGAAGCGTTGGCAATCCATCAATTCAAGCCTGTGCAAAAACGATACGTCCAACCTCTCACTATTATTAATGGCTTTATTCAATATTATATTTTGGTACAATATAGAATTCTCAGAACAGGGTATTTCAACAAGTTTCTTACACGAAAAAAAAAATCTGAAAAAAACTGTACAACTTTTCGAATTAGAGACATTGTAGTAGCATTGGACCATAACCACACTATCCTCAAAGCTGAATACGAGATTACTCGGAAAATAGGTATTCAATATTTAACGCGAAGAAATACCTAACGATGGAGAAGGCGCGAATAATGAACTGAATAAATTAGAGTTGATCGAATGGCATGGCTCGGCCATGCAGGCGTGGTCCCTCTGAATGTTACCATATATCTTCTATTCATACCAAATATATTGTTCTTTCTCTAGCCTAACCTTGTTCTACATCATGTATTGGTAATTGATACGATACAGTGAGTTGGTGTAGTCGATGGTGTGACTTCCACGTAAGATCTTATAAATTAGGCAGTTATATCATGACATATCTACAAATTTAGGATTAGGTCTATTATTAGAGCAGTACTAATATCATAGTAGACCATAAAGTCATACATTGGTGAGCCCAACTAAAGAAACGCAACCTATAATTCTTAATCATTATTTCCACCTAAACCTTCTCAATCGGTTTTTATTTTTGTAAACCCAGTATTATAATAGTCCTTTGATGAATGGTCACATATATTATCGTAATGTTATATCTATTAGTTCACATAACTTACTAGCTCAATCGATAATAAAAGTTGATCATCTATATCAACTAATTAGCTTTGATGGTTCGTTAACAAGCTTTAATAGCATTTACCTGCTTCAGCGACATAAACTTGTTTAAACATCAAGCTCTAGCAAATATGACCTGTAAATAGCGTAAATATACATTGGCTAACAATGCAATCAAGGATTGAATAGTTATCTGGATCTAATTCTTAGTGTTTCTTCGCTTAACACCTCATCCTGTTTTAAACTATGCACTATCCTTTTCTTCCGACCACTGCCTGCCTAATTTCATATTCTCGAGTTCCATTGCCAAACAACAAGGATGACACTTCTCTAAAAACACGGTGAGTTTCAGCCATAAGTTTCCTGCAATCATAAGGTCATTTTAGATGGCTCGTTCAATGGCTGACACAATTATCTGGATTCATTCGATTGTTTTGATCCGAGCGAGTGGCAAAAACATCATCAGCATCAAGCACCCTGGAATTAATTGCCATACTGCATGTTTTATTGTGGATACTTTTGGATCATTACTCCTCACGAATGGCGTTATATATGTCGTCCACTGAATAATCTAATTTTCAAAAATATTCCAGGCGAGTTCAACTATTTCACTTAATGATTTTTCGTACCTAACATGTATATGTTTCCTAGCTGCTTTTGCCATATATTTGTAAGTGTCCCTAGGCTAAATGCAGTAACTTCTTATGGAATGTTTATAACGCGTCATATTCCTGCCTAAAGTTTCACAAGCAGTCTAAACTTTAAAATTACTTGTCTGGTCATGTTCATTATTTTTAAATCGTCATATACGTCAACAACCTGCATGTTAACCTGGTTCATACATACGTTACACTATATCTCCATGTCTTCTAAATTTAGAAATCATCTGGATCGCCTCTAACATTTATTAATAAACCCATCATAGTCGTTGTTGCTAATCCTATTTGGATTTATGGATTGGTTTATCATATTATCAGTCTAAAATGCAAACATAATTTAGATAATAAGATTAAAAATTTAGGTACTATCAACTGCACTAGTAAAATTACTAAATCCTCAGGTAGTTGTTGGTTGAACAAACTTTTAAAATCAAAACTCCGTAGCCTACTAGAATTAACATTAAACAAATATTTCTGAATTGAAAGTTATAATTAAATTAGGCGTCTCGGATTCTTTAACGTTATAAATTTCTGATAATTTTGAATCACCTAAAACAACAATGCCTATTTTTCCACTGGCCAATCTTCAATCAACACTATAACTAATTAAACATAATAGTTTCAGGATATCTTCATAAAGCATTGTCATGACTTGACAATCCCGTAATATGATTGATAAAATTAATGAAACTATTAACAAAATCGGTCAGCAAGTTGACTTATAATTATCACTAGTGTTGTTTTTCTTCATTCACTACAGATGATTACAGTATGTTTCTCTATCAGTTGCTCATTCAGTAAATATCTCAAAACTTTGTCAGTCTAATTGATGGTTTAGCGACACAATCATGCATGCAAATAATCAGTATAAGCAGTCGAGCAAATATCCTGCAAACTGAAAACATCAATGTCGAATTTACCCCAACACTGACTAAGGTTCAAGCTATTATCATAGGCATGAGTTGGGAGTGCACTCCCCTTGGTTACAACTTATGTTCTCCCTGATAATCACATGAGCATCACTCACTATTAATCATCTTGTAAAAAAATTATTTAGCCAAATACACCTTGCAGCACCACATCACTTAGTAATATGACACATAGGTTTAACTAATCTCAATAACGTATAACCACTATATCTCAATAAAATCGTATTCCGCCTCATGATAAACTGCATACTTTCAACTAACTTGTATACCCAATCAGCCGGCAAGTATAGATATAAATAAATAGTCAGCCGCAGATCAGAACATTGAGTCTGGAGCATGTCTCTTACGAATACACTCATGTTTAACGATTTGTTCCTAGCAATCTGTCCAAAATTCATATGATTATCACTTAGGTATTTAAATTTTGTTTTGATAACCATTCATGTGTATTAGTAGTATCACTAAATTCTATCACGGTCAGGTAAACATGGGGTTGGGAAAATCTCCCTGTAACTAAATAAACCGTATCAAACTAACTGGAACACTAGTTGGAATTCTTCTCCACGGTAATACTTTTGTTCCTTCAGTTAGCCTACTAATACAGATGCAATTGGAAATCGACTCATATGGACAACTTACCGGCATAATCATTATTTGATTTCATAAGTTAGACTAAAAGTAGTACTAATATTAACATTTCTACAATATTCATAACTTTAATATTTCTAAACACAAAATACATACTACTTATACGTTAAGTTATCAACCAACGGCTATTACACACGCATCGTTTTATTATTACTATTATTATTATTGTAATCCCATTTTTTTATAGCTCAAATAATCACTCAAATTTTCATTGTAAGCGTGTTAAACATGAAGGCAGATATTTTAAAATTATTACATGTATTTCCCGACCAGATGCTGCCGTCTTCCTTTTGATTTATCTTTCAGCTTGTCATCACCCGGAGGATTCTTACTAGTCTTGGTAACCTTCGGCACACTACAGTCTCATCCAATTGGGTATCGAACCAACACCACGTTGATTCTGGTGGGAGAGTAGTGTAGTAGCATTGGACCATAACCACACTATCCTCAAAGCTGAATACGAGATTACTCGGAAAATAGGTATTCAATATTTAACGCGAAGAAATACCTAACGATGGAGAAGGCGCGAATAATGAACTGAATAAATTAGAGTTGATCGAATGGCATGGCTCGGCCATGCAGGCGTGGTCCCTCTGAATGTTACCATATATCTTCTATTCATACCAAATATATTGTTCTTTCTCTAGCCTAACCTTGTTCTACATCATGTATTGGTAATTGATACGATACAGTGAGTTGGTGTAGTCGATGGTGTGACTTCCACGTAAGATCTTATAAATTAGGCAGTTATATCATGACATATCTACAAATTTAGGATTAGGTCTATTATTAGAGCAGTACTAATATCATAGTAGACCATAAATTCTACAACATGTTAAGAATGCAGGTTATTGACTAGGTTAACTTTAACAACCTGCTCGTCACAGAGTATATTTGCTAGGTAAGGTATTATAGAACTTTTATACTTTTACTTGCGTGCATGGATTTTAATGTAATTACGTCTCATTCTACCAGAACATATACAAGGAGAAAGATAAGAGTGAGGGGGATGGTTAGTACCTGATAAAATAACACATGCCAGGAGTTTGCATGACTTTAGATGTCTATCCACAACCATAATAATTATGACCTCGAAAGATTCATCACACACCTTGCTAACTACTTTCAACACTCTCCGCAATACAGCAAAGTCTTTTCTCAAACGCCCGGGAAAGGATAATGTTGAACAGTAAAGAATAATAGGTAATATGCAAGAATCGACAAATTGTAAGAGTAAATATCGAGTAATCTCAAGAGCATGCAATCTCTTTATGTAGTCAGTCAGACGGACAACTTTCTTCGATAACAATAAGGCGTGAGAAGACCAAGATAGATCAGAGGAAAAGGTAACACCAAGATAATTGACGTTCGACACTGTCTATCAATGAGTCTTCAATAGCACAAGCATTATGAGATCTCAAAATAGTGTTTAGATTCCGTTCATGTCTCATGCTAAAATTAACAGCTTGACATTTAGACGGATTGAGTATGAGACCATTAAGAACAGACCAACATTCAGTACGAGACAAAAACTCATCCATTTCTATCTGATGCAAAGAGGAAGAGATATGTATACACACAGCGAGATCATCCGCATATTTCACAAAAGTGTTTTCTGTAGAAGATGGCAGATCATGCAGAAAAAAGAGAAAAGAAGAAGTGAAAGAACAGCACTTTGTGGTACACCTTCATGAGACAGTATACTCTGAACATTTCCATCTAAACACAGTGTACTGTTCCCTCCCAGAGAGGTAGGAACATAGCCAGTTGGTTATCCAGCTGTCAGTGTTGATGCTGATTGACTTGTTAAGTAAACGTTGTCTTGGTATAGAATCAAAGGCTGAAGTAGTGATTTCAAGTGAGTCATCTGTAAATAATTTCCAGTTAGTTGTATGAAACATGTTTTTCAGATTTCAGATATTTGACTTTCTTGGTAAAAGTGTACTCTTCCCATGCACTTGAGAATGACAAAATTTGTTCGCAAGAGAGTTTTACACAAACCACTTTAGTGCGACCTACTTCGAGTGGTTACGCATATGCACGAATCCATAATTTGGATATGAATTTCCTACCTTTACTGTCTTGGTTGTTTTTATGGATAGAAAGAGCTTCCCTTTGTCTGAAAACTTAATAATAAATAAACGAGTTACTATCCTATAAGTAGTTTTTTGATTAATACTACCTAAACTAAGTTATTAGACATTCTTTGTTGATTCCAATATTTTTACTTGCAACAAAAATCGCTGGTTGACGGGGTTTAGGTAAGGGGTCATCACCAGATGAGTGTGAGTACTTATGGTGTTTGCATCAACTAATGATCCCTCAGTACTTGATGTCTGCCTGATTTTTCATTACAAATACAATAGGTTCGTTCTAGTTCAACTTACTGCAAATTTAATTATTTCGAAAATTTTCAGTTGATACAATATTTCAAATACTTCTAATCATCACATCGGCGTCACGACGTAGAATGTGACGGAAAAATAGGACATACACTCAAATTTTGAGGTTTATATTGGTAAGGCTTGAAATTCGGACTGTGGTCACAGAAAATATTGTGACTCAGTTCATAACATTCAGCTGAAAAGAAACCTACAGCTTATTAAAAATTTTGACAAATTCAAGGAAGCGGATTTCAACTTTAAAATAACTACTACTAGACCATGTAGTGTTCAAAATTCGAATGCAGTAAAAAAAGGAAAATTTCACAAAATGATTCTTCAGGACACCGAAAATTATCACGTCATCTAAATACAATGCGTACTCAAAGTTATGCAGATAATTTATTGAGGATTTCCGAAGCAGATCACAAAGATGAGCACAAGATTGTTAAATGTTTGTCCTGTAAAACCTTCACTCATGCAATACATGTGTGTTTTGCAATGTGGAATGCTTTAAATGTGGTAAAGTTGAACACATTCAGTCAGTTTTTAAAACTGCTGTTCATTTCGCTCCAGCTAATGCTAAACTTTGTAATCCCGATCCTATTAAGTTGGGTGGTTACAATGATCACTTATTTTTAACCAGGACTTCAAAAAACAGTAGTCATGTTTTTGAGAAAATATGTCAAAAGGATCAAAGCCTGATGTAATTTATTCTCACAATGAGTTTGTTTTTTACGGAAAACTTGTTCACTAAGAAGCAAGAGTCCTAAACGAGCCCGATTTTTAACGTAGTTCGGATGATTCTGTATCGAATGTTGTTTATACTTATCATAAAGTCACTTCCAGTGAATATTCAAATCGATGTGAGAAACTTTTCAAATGAAGCCATATTATTCATAACTTGGGAATATGAAGATCCGATATTATTCCCTGGGGAACGATAGTGTTGGAAATTTTATGGTTCAAATTCTAGATATCAGTGGTTCCAGTGCAAAACCAACATGTTGATCACATACAACTCCAGGATCCAGATGAGTCCGTTCCAATTTCAGTTTTTAATTTGAATACTGGTGAATATATTCTAGATCGGGATGAGTCTGTATCCGACACACAGTCTAAGAGATAAACAAAGGACTTAAGGAGAAGACGTTAAATCGATTGCAGAAACTCAGACTCCATTTTAATCTGTGGCGGTTGTGGAGTTTGTATGTACTTTTCGTGCCTATAGATAACCCTCGTGTTATTGATAGAAGAAGCCCGTCATAAAGAGAATATTTCTTTATTTCGATCTTAGCGCAGCCACAGTGGAGCGTGGGATTATCTGTTCAGACAAACAAAGGCTTTCAGCATTCAATATAAGATAATAAGGAATATAACGCTTATACAAAATAAGGAAGTGAATGAATACTTGAACAATACTGTTTTGGCATATGCTTGGTTGTTTGGGGTCAACTCTTAACCAACCAACCTATGCTGTTACATTAGCTTCCCCCTAGAATCGACTTCCGTAGGAACGTCGGTTCGATTAACCTATCTATCAAAAACACCTTAGTTCTATTTCTGATTCCAAGGGAAAGTTATCAACTCACTCAATGTTTGACTTACAATAAGTGGCAACTTACGCTGTCAACGGTAGTCCATGGATGTCTCTTCATTTACTAGCTTGTCATCTTATTTAGTAGCATGTGATTTCTTCTACAACTATAGCTGACGGTTTACTGAGTGCTTTCATGAGAAAGAGTGTTAAACTGTGGAATAAGAATATCTGAGGAAGTGCCGAGAGCGGGCTACCCAACACCATGTTGGTGAGGTACGATTTTTCCATGCTCAGACCGGCTATCAGGTGTTTACTCACCTGCCTCTTGAGTCGCCTTCAAGTAAAAAGTAAAGAAGAATCTACTTCAAAGGTAATGGTGAAAACCAATCAAACCTAAAGAACCGCTCCACTGCCTGCATCAAAATAATAAGATACAAAATGGAAATACATAAACATAATTGATAATTGTTCGGTTCCACGTAAGTGATTGGCCTCCAGAACGGATTGGTATTCTGGAAGAAAATAGACATAGTGTAGCCATCTTGTGTACGAAAAGGTATGAAAACAAATAAAATCCTTTTTTATAATGTATATATGTAAAAGTGTAAACTTGCTAGAAGTTGGACTCATTGTCAAACCCGTTCAAATGTGTGACCTTTGGAACGTGACAACCGCCTTTTCTAACCAGGTACGTAACCAAGGGTGCATAATTTTACTCCATAAAACGGAAGAGAATATACGGTTAAAGAGGGGAGAAAATTGTGTAGAGTATGAGGATCAAGTACAGTTGTGTCAAATACTCTTTTCTGGTTTGATTTAAATATGTATGATATACTGAGGCAATATTTCGTCAATTCATCAAAGTAACGAATTTGTCTGCACCTTAGAAGTGTGTAAGTCCTATTACTCATTAGTATTATGAATGAATAATTGGTAAAAGGAAAGATTGCAGTCACCCCTCGTGGTCTGATGTGGCCTAATGGCTAGGCACGCGGTCTAGCATTCAGAAGGGCTGAGGTTCGAGTGCGTGTGGGTCATGCGTTTTTGTTCATCGAAACCCCCTTCAATACGATGTTTATTGGCCATAAGTTGCTCAGATATGAGAGAAAAATAACAGGAGGACTGGTTGATATATCAGAATGCCATATTGGAACAGTACACGTTCTTTGTTTGGATTACTAATAATACCATAGAAAAAAAAAATCTACAAGTTTTGTAATTTCCATTTTACGTTATACTTAAACCGAGAGAAAAAGTATATATATATATAAAAGTTACTGACATAACATGTCTTTTTTATAACGCTAGTGTTAAGTTCCAGGGTTTTGTCAGGACCACTAATAATAATTGGTTTAACGTTAACATAGCTATGATAGTCATATCGTTAGTTCAATGTTATGATTACTTAAGAGTTCCTTTATAAGTTGTGTTTAAAATTAGGTATGCGGAATCAATGCGGCTAACATAGTAACCTTACAGTAACGCACTGTACTATATCTCCACGGTTATTGATTCTTAAATGTCAGAATTTTAAAAAAAAATTTGAATATTGCCAATAAAGATGGGTTATATGATCACACTAAAAAGTATGCTGAAGAAAAACTGGTTAAGTCATTATATAAGTTTCCTAAACATGAAAAAAAATGATGAGAACTTTAATAAGTACTTGGCCATGGTTTAATCCAAAATGTTTTGTCTAGAAAACCACTTATTAATAGTAGTATTAATCGTATCAAGCTACTAAACGTATCTTCGACCGGAAACTCTTAGAAGTAGTTCATATTGTATATATGTATTGCCAGTCTACGTGAAAAATGTATAAAGATATATAAGGAGTACAGCCAACATAGTTAATTAACCAGAAAAAGAAATTATAAAACTCGCCTGGGTTGCTTTGTGAATTCGTTGTATTTGCCAGTGTTAGTTGTATGAGTTTGATTAAAATCCTCAGCCATCATTTCGGAATACCTAGCTTATGTGTCCAGTATTTAAAAAAAATTTTTAACATAACATTTATATATCAAAGGTAAAAGGTCTAGGGAGTTGTAGGTGAGGCGGAATGAGGGGAAAAATATTTTTGAGTAGATGCAGGGTCTGATTAGCTACGTGGTTAGATTTTATCCTGCAGCCGAAACTGTCAACATCCTTGACTGACTAATTGGATGTGCCCAGCGGACCGTTTTAGTCATTTGTAAAGATTTATCATCTTTACATTTCGATTCCGTAATGGATTTGTCAGTTATACGATCTAACAATACGTATGGTGGTTCATGATCTAGATAAGCCGGTTTTAGCCTATCAATACTTATTGTGTCGATGTTTCCATGTTTTTCTATCACGAAATATTTAGATTTTCTTGAGACGACTTTGAAAGGACCTTCAAATGGAGGACTGAGTGGTGATTTTATTTTATCACATCTTATCCAGACGTGCGTGCAATTGCTTAGGTCTTTAGGTACATATACGGCGCGCGATTGTTCGCGAGTATTAATTGGTTTAAGTTTGGACATATGGTCCCGTAGTTGATCTACGTAATTTTCTAAATTAAGTTTTTGACTGTTAGTATTAGGGTTAATAAATTCACCTGGTAGTCTCAGAGTTGTTCCGAAAACCAGTTCCGCAGCTGAACATTGTGCGTCAGTTTTGACAGATGTTCGTATTCCCAACATAACTAAAGGTAGGAATTCTGTCCACTGATTGGGGTTTGAGTGAGATATAAGGGCGGTTTTCAGCTGACGGTGAAAACGTTCTACCATCCCATTAGCCTGAGGATGATATGCAGTGCAGCGTATCCTATTAGAGCCTAGAAGTTTAGCCAAGTTATTAAATAGTTCGGATTCGAATTGCGCTCCTCTATCCGTCGTTATTGTTATGGGTGTACCAAAAATGGTTACCCAGTTCTGCATGAAAGCTTTGGCTACTGTTTCCGCTGTGATGTCCGCTATCGGGATGGCTATAGGGAATCTGGTAAATCGATCTATGCATGTAAAAAGATAATTAAAACCATTTGAACGGGGTAAAGGACCTACCAAGTCGATATGCACATGTGCAAAACGTGCATCTGGTTGCGAGAAAACACCTATGGGTGAATTTGTGTGACGATTAATCTTTGATTGTTGGCATGCTGAACACTCTCTAACCCATTTGTGTACATCCTTCTGTAAATTCGGCCATATATATCTAGCATTGATTAGTTTAGTTGAAGCTTTTGCTCCAGGATGAGACAAAGAATGAAAGTTATTATATATCAACTTTCGCATATTTTTGGGAACGAAAGGTCGCGGCATTGCCTTGGTCGTGTCACAGTAAATTAGAATACCATCGATAGGTGATGGGAACTGTTTTAAATTAAGACTTGAATTGTTTGTTTTGAGTAGGTTTTGTAATTCTAGGTCCTGCTCTTGTTCGTGTCTCAACGTCTCGAAGTTTACTGTAGACTGTTGTACCACGTTCATTTCTAGTCTGGATAAAGCATCTGCCGCCTGATTGTCCTGACCTTTGACATGTCGGATATCGCTTGTGAACTGTGATATATAGTCAAGGTGTCGGACTTCTCGAGGTGAGTACTTATCGGCTCTCGCTTTTAATGCATTCGTCAGTGGTTTGTGATCCGTAAAGACTATAAATTCCCTACCTTCTAACATGTGTCGGAAGTGTTTAATAGTCAGGTAGATTGCAAGAAGTTCTCGCCCGAAGGTAGAATACCTTGTCTCAGTTGGAGCGAGTCTTTTCGAGAAGAAAGCAATTGGTTTCCAGGCGTTTTTAACCAGTTGGTTAAGGGTACCGCCTACTGCTTTATCTGAAGCATCCACCATCAAAGCAAGTGGGGAAAGAGAATTCGGATATATCAACGTAGTTGCTTGAGCCAGTTTATCTTTAAGCTGTTTAATAGCTTTGATGGCGTCAGAAGACAGTTTGAATTCTTTTGGTTTTCCTTTAAGTAAATCTGTTAAAGGTTGCATTAATTGTGCACAACCTGGTATGAATCTGCGATAAAAGTTAATTAGACCTAGAAAACTTCTCATTTGTGTTAGAGAGCTAGGTATCGGGTATTGTTTGATGGTATCCACTTCTTTTTTTATAGGTTTAATCCCTTCTGGGCTTATTGTGTGACCGATAAATTCTAAAGTTTGAACACCGAAAACACACTTACTTTGATGTATGTTTATTCCATGTTCATTCAATCTTGTCAACACTGCTCGTACATGCTCTTCGTGTGATTGCAAATCGGGGCTGGCAATTAACAAGTCGTCTATATACCCCTGCGCAAATGGCATATCTCGAAGTAGGTTATCTATGAATCTTTGAAATGTCTGTGCCGCATTTCTCAGGCCGAATGGCATGCGTACAAACTCGAATAAGCCAAAGGGTGTTGTAATAGCTGTCTTAGGGATATCTTCATCAGCCACCGGGATATTGTGATATGCCCTGACTAAGTCAATTTTAGTGAATATGTTCATGCCCTGTAAACCGTTTGTGAAATCTTGGATATGCGGTATTGGGTACCTATCTGGTACGGTTTGACGGTTGAGGGCTCTGTAATCCCCACACGGTCGCCAGTCACCTTCATTCTTCTTTGGGACCATATGCAAAGGGGATGCCCATTGACTATCAGAGGGACGGATAATACCCAGTTGTAGCATATAATCAAACTCGGCTCTAGCGATTTTGAGCTTATCTGGTGCTAGTCTCCTGGGTTTTGCAAACACCGGTGCACCTTCGGTTTTGATAGTGTGACTTACTTTTAGTTTGTCTTTGGAAGGCTGTGGGTTTGGTTTAGTTAAGTTTGGAAATTCCGCGAGTATATCTTGGAATTTCGCTGTTGTTACTGGAGGGGTTTGAATCAAGTTAAGAGAGCTGATGTGACTTTCTTTGCCTTTTGTGTAAAACGAAGTTTCTTTTAGTGTTAATCGCCGTTTCTTGGTGTCAACTAGAAATTCGTATCTCTCTAGAAAGTCCATCCCCAGTATTGCCAGATCTAAGTCGGCTACCGTGAAAACCCAAGGGAATTGCCTTCTGAACCCCAAATCTAGGGTTAACGTTTTCTGCCCAAATGTCGCGATTGTAGTTTTATTTGCAGCTTGAAGTGTAATCGGGGATGTTTCTCGACTAATCTCAGTTTTATTTCGAGGGATGATGCTAAGAGCAGCGCCAGTGTCCACCAAGAAATTCAAGCCCGAGTTTCTGTCTCTGACATAAAACAAGCGACAGTTTAGGCGCCCCTCCTCAGTTGTCGCGACCTGGGGAGGGGTTACTCGTTTCCCGCTGTCTTGGAATTATGCTTAGGCCAGGCGCATGGTTGCCTGCACTTGGTTGAGTTGACACCAAACTTCCAGTGGTACCAACAAAACTGCCCAGATTGTCTGGACATTTGTGACCTATTTTGTGACTTGGATCGTGATCGTTGTGGTGACCTGTTCCTGTTTGTATGACCCATTTGCATTCTGGTGACAGCCTCAGTGAGACTCTTAACACTCGCAATGAGTCCTTCTATGACGGGGTCTTTTGCTGATTCTACTTTCTGTGTGTGATTTATTGTGCCTGATCCAGTTGGAGGACCTCTTTCCATTATTCTATCAGCTATACGCGCTAAATGAGATAATGAGGTTTCAGGATCTTGTGCATCCAAACAATGTTGGACGTAGCATGGGAGAGCTTGTATCCATCCTTGTTTTAGGACTGCTTCACCCACTGTGTTATCACCCACTAAGACTTGGAGGTGACGTAGAAACTGTGACGGCGACCGATCACCTAGTGTTTCACCTTGAAAAAGTCTTTGGATTCTTTGACTATCTGATAATGATAAACGGTTCATTATCTCTCGTCTTAAGACGGTGTACGGTTGTGGTGATGGTGGATCTAAAATCAAGTCACGGACTTCTTTGGCGACTGAAGGAGGAAGGATAGAACACAAATCTCTATAGCGAATCCCTTCAGATTTGATATTGTATCTCGTGAAATAATGCTCGAGTTGAGCAAACCACAACTCAGGATCACTACGATCAAATTCTGGAAGTCGAGATTTCGTAGTCATAACAGTGTCTATCTCCTTTGGTGACAAATCCTCCAGATTATGGGTTTCTTTTAAGTCTGACATGAGGTATGTGACAAATATAGCAACAAAATTAGCACGAAAAAAAAATGATTTCTATGACACGAATAACTTAAGATAATAAAAAAAATAAACTATTTATATACCCAACTTAGTTTACGGATTATCAGGTCTACTTTTACGATTGAGTAAAAAAAATAATATTAATAACAAAAATGAGGTTAATTTGTGTTCAAAAAGGGCTCACCAGTTTCGTGCCTATAGATAACCCTCGTGTTATTGATAGAAGAAGCCCGTCATAAAGAGAATATTTCTTTATTTCGATCTTAGCGCAGCCACAGTGGAGCGTGGGATTATCTGTTCAGACAAACAAAGGCTTTCAGCATTCAATATAAGATAATAAGGAATATAACGCTTATACAAAATAAGGAAGTGAATGAATACTTGAACAATACTGTTTTGGCATATGCTTGGTTGTTTGGGGTCAACTCTTAACCAACCAACCTATGCTGTTACATACTAATGATCTCTTTGTACTTGATGTTTGCCTGATTTCTAATTCTAAACACTATATGTTTCTTTGTGCTCATCTATTTCTGGTTGATTTAAATTGCATGATTTTGGGGATTCTTAGATAGTATAATATCTCAAGTACTTCTACTTATCACAGTATAATACATGTTTGTGATATGGAGCAATCGGTTTTCTGTTTACCGTCTGTAATTTGAAAACCGATTCGTGCAGACATTCTTTAGAATCCAAGAAGAGAACGCTGACTTTTGAGCCAGTGCCGGTGAAATAGCAAACTTTTGTTGTCATATTAGCCAGCTATGTCCGTTGATTGCAGTTGTCGTTAACACGTTCCAATTAGGAGTTTTCAGAAAGGTTTTTCATGTCATGAGATTTGAAAATTATAAAATCACGGGTTTTCACACAATTTCTAGAAGACTTACCATATTTATTGTAGTGACATTACCAATCAGAATCATCTGTCTCTCGTCGTCTAAAGACAGAACTACATTGTAGCGGGATTCTTTGACGAGTGTGAGAGCTAATATGATCATGATGAATATTAAGGTAACGTATCAAAGTATGACAGAGATCTGTGACGTTGTGTTGTTTGGGGTCTTTTCTTGACAGTGAAGATGGCACAGGTATTCAGAGTTTGACAACGCTTTTACCAGCAACACCTAATATAATTTGTACTCACCGAGAGAAATCAAAAGACAGAATCGAGGAGATCGGAAGAGTGTATTTGGCGATAACCAATATATCGGAATTCTTTGATCTAATCTGGCTAGCGATTGCGGTAGATGTTGAGCACAGCGTTGCCACACGTGATCTGGTGCGGATGCATGACCGAGCGCCTTCAGCTAGATGAGTCCACTAAAACATATGGTCAGCATCCAATGTCGAAAAATTACAGAGCTATTTATTTTGGGGATTTATTTACCGCTACAGATCACTCCCTCCCTAGTGAGGCAGTGATGACCCTAAGACGTGGCCAGCCAGAAGTTTAAACCCAACGAGTTTGTCGTTGGTAAACACTCTTCTGATAGCTTACTAAGTTTAGCAGCGTCTGGTCGTCTTTCCTTACTATATGGGACCGAGGTACAACATAGTAAAAAAAGAAAAAGGTACAATGAAAATTTCGGCTCCTCGTAAACTGCATCGTTCTTTTCCAGCCGTCCTGGAAAAGAAAAATGAAAATGTAAGTGCATGTCGAAATTCACTCGTATGTGCATAAAAACACGATGTCGGCTAAAATAAAATGGAGAATAATCTCTAGCACACGTAATAGCGTTAAAAAATTATGTTTTTTTAAAATCAAAATATAAATTATAAGCATATTAAAATTGTTTTTAAAAAATATTATAAATCGTAAAAAGAAAGATCGAGATAATATAAAATGTCGAGTAGTGCCTTACGTGCAGCAGTCGATTAAATGTTCTGGAAATCTTACTTTTCTTCCAGAACGCGTCGTCTTATGTTTATTTTCAGACACATTTAGAGTGTCATCGCTAGTGTTGGTTGAGGAATTATGGTTGTAAGAGTCGTGTTGTGCGATTGTACTGGAGGGAAATCGACCCACGTCCGTTGATCAGGTAAATTTACTTATTTTATTTTGTTGTATAATGAAAAGGTGACTTCACCTTAGCTTTAGGTACCTCTAATAACAGGTTAAATGTTGATACACAGCGTCTTTCTGCTTCGCAGAGAATCAATCTCCTGTGTAAACATATCAATAAGGGTCCGAAACTCCAATCGAATGTACTTATGTTGGAGTCCCGCATTTGCCAACTCGTGGTCAACTACCAGAAGGCCCCGTATAATGTTTCGAATTATTTGAATTATAGCACTAACTAAGAGTCCAAGAAATAACGCAATTGAATTAAGAAGACACAAGCACAAACGAATGTTTTGTATTTGGAATTCGAAATCGAGCATTCAACATGTACAAAGGTATCATTAGTCAATTCAAACACCAAACCCTGTACAAATAAGTAGTGCAAGATTCATATGGGAACGCTTTTGAGGACACTTGCCAGTCTTTGTACAGGTCGACAACATGTTACCTTCCTCGCTAATGGCTGATGTTGAGGCGTGAATGTGAGCGGTAATTCAAATGTTTTCGTGTCGAATGGATATTCTACGATGTGGCGTTACGTTGCGTTGTTTTCAGGAGCCAGGAAGTATTGTAGCACACAATCGAACTATATGTTAAACGAGTTGTGCATAGTCGTTGATAAATGCGATCACGTTCTTGGGTTTGCTAACAAGAAGGTAAGCAATACACACTTCATAAGTCACTATAGTGTCTAGACATGTCATGAAGTATTGTTCGGAAAATCGTTACTACACCGAGCATTCAGCCTATTCCTTTTTCAGGAAGATACTAGTAGTGAAAAAAACCACAGAAGCCTTAAACTACTAGTCCAAAAACGTTCAGCTAATAAACTTACGTTTCCATCTCTGTGGTCAAATACTTGTTGCAGTCATCCTATCATGAATTTTCCTGATGAACTTATCGAATCGGATGCGATAGGGGTGAAGAAAGCTGCACAAAGAAAGGTAGGGAGATTGACTTGATTTTTTTAAATGAATAGCTGTTCCATGAACTCGGCATCAACAATACTTTTGTTCCATTAAATCGGATACACTTCTTAGGTCGAGTGCTGTATACAGCTCCAAATGAACCATGCACGCAAGCTGCATTTGCAGAACATGAAGTGGACTACATTCTTGTCAGCGTGCTAGATCCAGTTGCTAGTAAGTTATTTTCTTGCTCATCCTTTCCATTTGTATTATTTTGATGCTATGACGTGTACAAAGTTGTTACATGTGGACAAAGTTTTTGTCGCCGTACTTTGCTTGTTTTTTGAATGATGTGAATATTGTCTGAGGGCTGGGAAAAACCACTTCCGACCAGTTACTGATTCAGACTCTACTCTTAACTTGTCTGAACAGCCGGGCAGTGTCACTACTCACCATAAAGTAAAGGTTAAAACCGGTTTCACGATTCTAAGTTTTGTTAATAAGTTACATACTAGAAAAATAACGTGGTGACCATTCTTAAAAATAACTGCCGGAAACTACTGATGGCATAGTTCATTTCCTTAGGTGTATACGAGACGGTACTCGAGCCTATTGAGCGATGACTTTAAATTCGGAATTTGAATTTCAGCTAATGAATCGTGTCATGACCTCTCTTTAAAGTCAAATTATATTATAGGCCTTCATACAACAGGCATTTTGCCACTTATTGCAGGCAAACCGTCATTATTCGGCAAACTCACATTGACTCTGTATCGCTCTTTTAATTCAGTGAAATATCAGTGGTAGTGAAACTAAGCATCAGACGATACAGTTCAAAGAGAAGAGATACACTAGATAAATATAAAGTACGAAATTGTATTGAGGCCTAAGACTCAGCGAAAGCTAACGAGTGAATTGGTCTACTCTAATGTGACCGATACTGAGCCATATCGCCCAATGCTTCTAACCACTGATCATAATTATTGTGTGATTTTCAATCAACTAGTCTGCACCTACCAACATGATTCAAACCAACAGTCATTGACTTCACGAAATGATGCCACATTTTTATCTAGCCACCTCTAGCTTCCTTTAAGTCTACTACTCCAACCAACATTACGTCGAGGTAATCATATGTAACACATGTTCAAACACCTCAGTCGACGAAAGCTAACAGGCTCACCAACCGATTTGTCATTTTTGTCTAGTGCCCTATATCTAACCCAAGCATTGATCACCCGGTCATTCCACGATAGGCAAGCAATACTTCGAAGAAACCTATTTTCAAAAACCTTCAGCCTACGCATGTCTTCTACTTTTATAGCCTATAGTTCACGCCCATGGAGTAATATGAAGCAAACTGTGTTTGTGTCCACCAAATAGGGTTGTCATCTTAATCAGTGTCGTTTAATGAATTTCTAGGATGATCAGCCGCTGAAAAGTTCTATATATAGACATGACGAAACTAAATAAACAGTTTAGTGGGCAACCCTAACGCGCACCACTTGAGGTTTATGATTCCAATGACAGTTTATCATAAGCTTTGATCAATAGTGTTTGGGTGATGGGTTTTTCCAAGGTTGATTTACTTTCTCGGTACACCTTTTACTGATAAATATCGTTACAAAACCTGTTGCTCAACGGAGTCGAGTACCGCCTTAAGGTCGAAAAACAACTATAGTTGGGCGTCAGTAAATATCCCTTTGATTTATATCCTGACAAATTTTCAATACTTGGTCAATACATGCCCACATCTTTAATCAGTTTGGTTTCCATGAGTTTGCTCTACACGAGTTCAGATTAAGCATCAAATGATTATGAAGGCTAGTATTTTAGATATATTAGTCGAATTGATCTCTCTATGTTTAGCAAAGAGCACAGTTGAGTCGTCCTGCTTTATTTCACCTTTTTCTCAACTACGAAAATAAAATTAGTACCCTCATTTCTCAGTTTTTTGCTACCGGATAAAAGTTTATTACTCGGTTGTATGCAACAGGTTACAAAATCACATTGTCTACTGGGTTTTCCAACACTGACAGGAAAAAACGTCTTTAAAATAATGTGACTTTCTAAAAAGTAGAAAACATTTCATTTAACTGTGTAAGTTGGCTTCCAGAAATATATATATATATATATATATATATATATATATATATATATATATATATATATATATAACCGGTTTTGTAAAATGTACTTTGATATGTGTCATAAACTTTCCATTTATACGTAGATATGTCTTTCGTTTATTATTTTGCCTAGCTCGAAATCTTCCAGATACAGACTTAATGAAACTAAATCCTGATGAAGTCAGTGACGCTCGTTGGATGGCTTTCAGTGATTTCAGCTATATGAAATGTTCCCCGAGAGATCATATAAGCACATCAAAAACTTCAGACTCCGATTTCTGCAGATCATCCATCACCCCTTGGCTACGTGGTCTTCTTGCACGCGGTCTCTTGCAAAAATTATTTAGTTGGGCAGAAGCATCATGTGGTAATCACTTGCAGGAACGCTTTTTGACCGAAGACCAATCCTGGGATAGAACTAAGATAATACATTTGTCTTCCGAGGACGTACAATAATTAGTATTGTTTCATTTCTGACGGTCTATACTTTACTGTAATATAATTTCCAAAGAAGCCTGTGTTCTAACTGTCCTAATGATATTGTCCTCTTGTTCTTTTTTGTGATTTGTTTGTGTTAAACAACTGTTATTTACATGTCCTATCTATGTTTTCGATGTGACAAGCGAGTTAAGTCAATAATGAGGTGTGTCAATCGAATCTTTTTCTACTACCTTCTCCAAAACCATACCTTTGCTCAGTGGTAAAATTTCATGAAACTGGATGTCTAACTGCTAGTACATATAAACTTCAGGTCACGTTTGTGATACTACTCAACTTTAAAAATGGAAGTAGATAAGCATGGTTCAAATATATTATTCACAAGTTGATTCATTTAACTACTGATTCACCTCATTACTTATCAGCAAACATAGGTTTTTAATAATAAGCTATATAGTTAATTCTAATACTCCATTTCAGTTTTGATACGTTTCGATCGCAAGCCAGTCTTCTGAATCATTGACTGAAGGAACTGTGACAACTGTTGTATATGTCCAATTAACATCCTACATCCGTGCACAATATTAACTACGTTGGAAGTAGGTCGAGAGAAAGCTATGGGTGTTCAATGCAAGATATAACATCAATCCCTTAGGTCATTGATGACTAATTGGTGCAGATTATCTGGTTGGAGCCCGCACGGTAATCGTGCTCACTGGTCTAAAAAGCTGACGAACATATCTCATTAAACAATGGCGTAGAGTTTCAATGTTGCTTCGTACCTTTTATTCCCTTATTTCATTTATGGCAGGAAGTGTTTTCAGGAAGACCATATTAAATCGAACTTAAATTTTGTACTTCCTAGTTCTGATTACCATTAATACATATTTATGAATGTTGCTAGGCTAACTACGGCAACCGCTTGTGGGAATTTTATATTATACCCCTCATCTTCCATAAGTCGTGTCAAGTTTTTTTTAGTTGTTATATTCATCTATGTATATAATAACTTGGCTTGTACATTCGTCGCATTACATAATCTCTATGCCATTTGAATTTAACAGTTATTTGAAACTCCTCCCTGCAACTAAGTAAACCGTATTAAGCTTCAACTGAAACACTAGTTGGAATTCTTTCTCCCCGTGGTTATACCTTTGTTCCTGCAGTAAACCTGCTGATGCAAATACAATTGGAAATCAACTCATACGGACAGCATGCTCACATAAACGTTAATCGACTTTCTAAATTAAACCAAAGATGATACCAATATCAACATTTCTGCAATGTTGATCGTTTTTTATCCCTAAGCCCAAAATACTTATACTACCCATAAGTTAAGCAATTAAACAACGGTTATTACTATGTATTTTAATGAAACTTGTTTAAAATATCTGTATACTGAGTCATTCTTCATTATTATAATCCCACTTTACTTGATGTGTAAATAACGTTCATGTAGCTTTTCATTTTAAGCGTGTTAATCATAAAGTCAAACATTCTGGAATTATTACATGTATTTCCCGATCAGTTGCGACCACCTTTTAAGCATACAATAGGGATAAATTAGAGTAGCTTATTCAATTGATCAAGTGGAAATGTGACACTGATTCATGTAATTAATTGCTGCTATATATATGCTTTTTTGATGTTCATTTATATAAGAAATATTTGTCATAATCCCGAGGTAATACTGTCTAATTTTGGTTACTACGACACAGACACGTTCTGTATTTTTAATATACCGTCTACCTATTCATATCTAAGTTATTCTAGTTTACTTGACCCATTTTCTATTTTTGCTCTTGTGAAGCGCTATAGCCTGGTGGATAGCAGTTTCGCTCCCGGTTCCACACTATTGTTTTTCATCTTCATAAAATAAATGTGAATGTATAAATGAAATCATTTACAACCTTTGAAATACAAATTTATAAAGCTAGAACAGCATGTATGTATGCTGCTGGATATTTATATAATATACAGTGTACAGTACTATTTTAATCATACGATCTACCATTTATACTCTTTATTGAAATATCCTTGTAGAATTATTATTTGATTCCCTGGTTCAGTCTAGTTAGATTATTTATAAAAAGTGTTTTTCTTCAGTACGTAATTTGTGTTTAATTCTTTGCGGTTTGGTCATGTTTTTCAGATTTTTTTCTGACTGTGACTCATATTCCGGTGAAAATCTTCATGATTATTGGAACTGTGACTCCAAAAACTCCTATAACATCTGTTGTAGATAGCTGTCAGACGCCTAGCCTAACGACATCGTCGGTTCCTGTATCTTCAGGTTCTGAGAATACTAGTGGTGTACTTCTTAGCAATTTATGGACTCAGCTTGACCACATTCAATCTACAGTAAGTGGTTTTTATTAACAATGTGTCTCAATCAAAGTATATTAATTTTGTACACAGGTCTGGGGAATTTCCTTAACGAATTTAAGCTTTCTTTGCAAACGAAAATGAGTTGTTCTTTACACATGGTCGTTATAAAAACTTTTCAGAACAATGATTGTAGTTTATAAATGTTTTTCTTGTCAGCTGCATACATATTTGGGTTGAGTATCGTTCTTATGTAAATTAATTTTACATATAGACTATTCTCTTTGTCCTGTCTTCATCATGCAGTCATAATGTATTATTCTCACCATATATCAGATTAGTATTGGCAAAAATACCTCAATTCTAACATGTTTTCGTGCTTTTATTTAGTTTATTGACTAGATGCTCGGTAGATATTATTAGACATAAAATTAATGGTGATACATACAACTTTCACTTTCTAGGTTGAAAACTGCATTCTAAATCAAAATAAATCGTAGGTTACTTCAGTTAATACTACTATTTATATGCAAATCGCATGATAAAATTAATAAATAATAACTAATAAAACCCGACCTGTGTTTTTATGAATAAAAATGCACAATCTCGTCACACTAGTAATGTCAAATAAATGGTTTTTTTGACTCTATTGCACCTAACTGCGTAATGTTAAAACATTTTAGTTAAAGTTAATACCCTGTACTATTGTTAATGGTCAGTTACATCAATTGTAATGTCATTAAAGCTCATAAACTTGGTTGACCTTATTTCTTCAACTTTGTCTGAATAATTCTGGTTATAGTTCCCAACATCCTATATATACCATTTTTTAAATTCCCTATCGATTTCCAGATTCCGGACAGATTGTCGGTTGCTATGTTAGAGAGTGCTGGTGTGCAAATGGAGAACAGCGACCCACGACTTGCCCGTTTAATCAGTCTAGCTGGTCAAAAATTTCTGACTGATATCCTTTCCGACGCTATGCTTCATTGGCGCCTTGCAAATGGACAACCTACTGGGCTGCTAAACCATCCTAGTGTGTCCACATCTACGCCAGGTCAAGCATCTAATCCGTCTTCCATAAATTCTACTGCAACACTAACGAGCAACCCAAGTCAGTCTATTCCACAGTCTCCATCATCGAGTAAGTATAGCTCAATCTACTTGTGATTTGTTATAACAGTGTTACATTCACAAAAGTCTCGTATAGAATAAAAACACAAAAAAGCATTGGAAATTGTAGATCTATGCAATATATATAATATTGAATAAAGCCATTAATAATAATAAAGATAATTAGACAAGTTCAACCTATGGTTGCTTAATGTGATTGGATAATTCTGTCTACTTATTCAATTCAATTTATATCCTAATCGATTTTCGTTCTAACCTTCTGTCATATAGGTTAATTTTGAGTGTTTGGTAACGTACAGTTTTGGATTTCTAAAATAAGTAAACAGAATACAAATCAATAAATGATCCAATGTGGTCAAATGGTAACAGACTTCTTTTGGTAATCAGAGAGGGGTTTTGTGGATATATAGTAATTTAATAGTTGTGAAAACCATACACTAAGATTTAGATGGTGGTTGGAAACCCGGGTCTAGGGTTTCCTGTTGACTACCTCCAACCACCATCTAAATCTCAATGCATAGTGCCCGCAGTGTCGAGTCACCTAGACTGGTGGCCACATTGCAACATGATCGATAGCATTCGATCTGCACTAATAAGGACTACACAAGCATGACATTGATCGCCACCCAGTGATCAATCAGTTGTGACCATACATTAAATGCTTCATTTACGAATTTCCACCATTTATCGTTCACATTCTGTATGATTCCTCCGATTCACAATTCCTTTCTATTTACGTCTCTGTTCTCTTCAACTTGATCTTCTTAGCTTTCTGCTGTCAGGTTTTCCATTTTCGACCTGTTACATACTACTTATGTCGACAGACATAAGTAGCATACATCACAGTATAATAAAATTGTTTCGATCCTCTATTCTTATAACCTAATCTAAAACAAGGTTCTCGTTGAAGAATAATGTATTGATAACGATATTTGTTGTCCTCTTGTATTATAATATACAAACCAGTCTGCTTTTTAAAAGTAAAACCCGGGTAATACTAATACTACTGAATTTTGTTTTAAATTCGCACCATTTATGTCGACGTTCTAAGCAGAGTAGAAGTTTGTGATAGTCTCTGAATATAACACCGTGGCATGCTACTCATTTTTTATTTTAATGCTTTAGCTTTATTCTTGTGTTTAAGTCTCGACCATGATGTTAAAATGCTACTTCATTGTCATGTACGATCTCTTTAAGACGACTATTTACTTGTTTCCCGTCCATGAAGTTCCACGTCTCTCCTGTTAATGATGGTAGTATAAAAACTAAAACGATTCCAATATGATGGCAGAAATGCTATTCAGCAAACCAGTTTTACGCTCATGGTGGTCTAGACATATGGTATACTTAGGAAACTCATTGAAAATTTTAGTGAAAATATATTGAGTTTTCCGTCTTTCACTCCAAGCAGTGTTTCACTTGAAGTTGCATACATCATTTCGTGAAAGCTATTCATGCAAGAGATCGATATTCCAACTACAAAACTGTAAACCTATATTGGTGTTGGTACCAGACCACCTACAGAAAAACGTCACCCAATTACATAAATCTAGTTTCGTGGACAATAGGGTGTCGTCATTGAAAAGCTATTTCACAGATGCTCGTTGGTAGCAACTAACCGGTAGGACAGATAGAAAAGGCCCCATCAAAGTGAGAAATCGGTGTGAGGAACGATGTATTTTTTCATCGTTTAGTCTCCGACAGATTGCAACCCGGATGCAACCAATAATGAATTTTGCCACTAGTTAAGTGTCCTGCAAAAAGTGCGTCCGACCGATGTTGTAGGGCTAGCCAGAGACCTGAATGCTCAGATCAGGCGTCTAGGCACAGAAGAGGTTAGTTTAGGTGGCCGATGGAGACTTATTGGTTGAAGCTCCACAAATCACCAGACCTAGATAACTTACATCCTTCTATAGATACTGGCGACCGGGTTAAGGAACTGACTGTGGTGTTTGCAAAAGTTTGGAAATAGAGAGTGCTCCAACACCCTGGAATGAGTTGATAGATTCTTTGCGCAGGATTCCTCTCTGGGATTGTTTATTGAAAAAGAGTGTGCCTGAGAAGTTTACTAACATCTTGAAAGCCCTATATACAAACACCTCAGGCAGAGTGAGGGCGTATAGCTACCTCTCCCCATTGCTTCATTCAAGACAGTGTTACCTAATCTTACCGTCCCTCTTCAAGTTTTCTGTTGATGATGTTCTGGAAAGAGCTCTGATTGATGTAGGTAATGGTTTTTTTTGGCTCTGTTGCCTGGATAAAGACTTCTAGACCTTGAGTATGTGGATGATGTTGTCTGTACGATAATACTCAATCCATAGAATCCGTATCTAGTCAGTTGGCAATCAGTGTCCGTAAGTATGGCATGTGTTTTGCACCTTCAAAGTGCAAAGTACTCTTAAAAAACTGGCAAGACCCTGAACTCACGCTGGGTAGTGAGTAGATAATAGTCGAGAAGTTCGTGTATCTGGTTAGCTGCGTAAGTGCTGGTGGTGGCGTGAGTGATTAGACCAGTCCATGTATGGTGAAAGCCAGAGCGGCTTATGCCAATCTGGGCTATCTTCGGCGTCTTCGTGATGTCAGTCTGTCTATGAGAGTCGGATCTACAACGCATCAGTGAGCGCAGTTTGGCTCTATGCTTATGGGGCTTGACCTCTCCAAGTTGGGGATGTTATATGACCCTCTGTGTTTGATTATCGTTGTCTCTGAAGGATTGTTGACATGTAGTAGAAACACCATGTTAGTAATGCGGAGGTACTGCCTCGTGTATTCGGATACAGCGACGATAATTGAATCGGTGTCTCTATCTTGAAACATCGACTTCATTGGCTTGGACATGTCTTACGAATGTCGTCCCAGATAATTCCACGTCGTGAATTGTTTTCTTACGTTGGGATTGGTTGGAAAAAGCGGAGAGGTGATCAATTTATGACATGGTGTCGTCGTATGTAAGAAAGCTGTACTAGATTGGCTTCTATTGGTCCCTTACAACCTTAGCTGATACATTGATGTGGTGGGTGAACTTGCTTATCGTGACGACTCAATCCAGCCATATTGGCCGAAACATATGTACCTTTAGGTCTTACCATACCAGATAGGTCGGGTGGAGAATGGTAAGGCTAAAGGCAGCAACGTAAGATACGTGGGCGAAGTCATACTGCTGACTGTAGAGAAGTTTGAGAGCGGTGCGGCGTTTCCCTCGGACATAATCATCTGCAGGGATGCTGTTTTCTCACAACGAAAGGAAGGCGTTAGAAAGGGTTGACCTTAAAAATGTCATGCCTCACTCCCTTTCCACGAATTTCTATTTCCAACGGCAAGGCCTTTTGTGGTACGGAGCTAACACTTCAAAAAAACTCGCATGAAAAGTTCGTACGTGACCAGCTTTCAACAGTTGTCCCGTTTACTCTGCGGATACGTTCATACGTCACTAAGACCACCAATAACCTAGCTTTCTTTTCAGAGACCTCAAGAAATATCCTTCCACGATGTGGGCATCTGGCAATCGACAACCGTCCTCATACCCCTCTCAGCACTCGAGATCATCTTTTTAACAACCAAATTCCTGCCTCACCACTTAATAATTCCCACATCCCCTCGACTTACCCTGCTTGTACGTCTTAGTCACCACACGATCAATGCTGATCATTTGACTTCATGAAATGTTTTTCCTGGTATCTCGAAACCACTCTCTAAAGCTATATGTTGGAGCTTTTCATGTTCAAACATTGTGTCAAATGGGATAACAGGCTTCTTTAGTTAGAATTCTGGAATATTGTGCCATTGTTGTATGTTATTTCTTCGAATCGCTCATTCAGGATTCAAGTACAGTCATTCGTATGACCTCAAGTTTTTAATATAAAGAAACGGCACGATATACTCTTCCAGTGTCTGGAGACTCAACTGCTACTTCACGGGGTATCGCTGGTGTTGGTTTAGCATTAAGTTCAGAAGCAGAGCAGGCTCTCTTATACCGGATTACAAAAAACAGTCGCTCAAGCGCTGTCCAACTAAACGGGACAGTAAGGACTCAGAAAGATAGGGACGCACGACATTGCCTTATCGTTGTCTCTGCCTACACTCCCACTGATTGCAGCTCGGATAAAGTTGACAATGACTCGAATAGGAAGCTTTACAATCTCCAAAAAGCCAAGCGCTCTGATGTAGTAATAGTGGCAGGTGATTTCATTGCTCAAGTAAGTGGACTAACCGAACTGAAAGGCATTTAGGCAGATATTACAGTGTTGCAGCTCAGTGAACAGATAATGGTGACCGTCCGGTGCATCTGTGCTCAGATAACCGCTTATTTCCAGTAAGCGCCAACTTTAATCATAAAGAAAAATGTCTTCGGACATGGTGACCCCCACGACCGACTCAATGATGGACTCAAATAGACCACATTGTCACCAGTCATTGTTGGAGAGGCTCGATTGAAGACTGTCGTCCATTCTGGAGCACATTATTAGACTCGGATCATGTTCTAGTTCAAGCACGTGTTTGTCTGCACCTTAGTGGACGTGGGAAAGCCACATCAAGAAAACCCACTTGAGTCCAACTTAATGAAGAATATATTTCTGGAACAACTAGAAAAAGAACTAGTCAACTATGAAAATTGTACCGACCCTAAGGTAGCTTAAGTATAATATCCAAAAAGCTGTGGAAATAACAGTGACATTTACTAGTAACTTAAACCAAAACGTCAGGAAGAGTCAGTGGATTTCAGTGGCGTCTACACGACTGATAAATGCTTGGAAACTAGTCCCATCTGCGTCGGAACACGAGGAGGAGCGGAGGCAGCTTAAACGTAGGCTGATAAAGAAGCTTACGCAATGATGATGAGCAGTGGTGTGTAGCGAAAGCAGAAGCGGTGAAAAAGGCAGCAGCGATAGGTAACAGTAGACAACTGTCCAGAGTTAACAAGGAAATGAGTATTAAAATTACTGCTTTTAGTGAAACCATATCGGAAGGAGACGGGATTATTGCTCACTTTCAATCCAAGGAATTGGATCGATGGACGAAACATTTTGGGGAACAGTTCAACTGGCCTTCAGCCACACTTCAGCTACCGATTATATCCTTCAACTCTTAGTGAGGTTGCAAAGGCTATAAGTAATCTGAAGCGAGGGAAAGCAACAGGGCTTGTTGGACTAACCCCTGAGATTTTTGAGGATTGTGTTGCAGTCTTAGCAGTTAGATTAACTGAAATGTCAGCTAAAATCTGGGAACTGAGTGTAATTTCACCAGACTCGTCTCGGTCGCCGATCGTCTCAGTTTACAAGAGAGAACAAAACCCCTCTGTGACAGTTACAGAGGAATCAATTTCACTAATACAATGCCTAAAATATTAGCCCCAACAATGATTCGACATCTAACTAGAACATGTGAAGAGTGAACTGGGTGAAAAACAGACCGGTTTCAGACATGGACGTGTATGTATAAATGCATAGACCAACTATTCACCATTCGGCAGATTCTGGAACATAAACATACCTTTCGATATCTAATAATGGTTGTATTTCTTGAATTTAGGAAGGCTTTCGAATTTTGTTGATCGTGAGGTTCTGCGGTAGTGTTTGTCATTGAGAGGCGTACGAAGGAAGCACATTAAGCTTATACAGGTCCTCTACTCGTATCATACTGGTCGGGTCAAAGCTTATGGTGAATTGTCATCAGAATTGGCTGTTTCAAGTGGTGTTTGTCAAGGTTGTCCACTTTCCCACTCATTTAATTTTTCCATAGATGGACATGCTTTTAGAAACAACGGCCATAGTCATGCTTTTCAGGAGTTGATCTTCTACCAGGAGACTCACTTGCTGACTTAGAATAGTTTTGTTTGATGAAGAGGCTAACACAACGCAGTCTTCTGACCACATTTAACAGCAATGCAAGCATGTGTGGAATGTGATTCTCTCGCCGCAAATGTAAAATTTTGCTTCTGAATTGGCTTGTGTCATCGCCTGAATTAATGATAGGGATTAAAGTAATTGGACGTATTGACCGCTCCATTTATCTTGAGTCTCATCAGTCTAGATGGTCTGGTGTCTGATGAAATCTCTATGCGGATTCAGAAGGCTTGACTGACTTTTGCCAACTTGTGTCACTCGTGACTTAAGCGAGATATCCGTCTTCTAACGAAAGGGCGAGCTTACTGCGCATCGGTTCGCTCCGTCCTACTTTATGGGTGTGAAACATGAGCATTAAGAATACAGAATATTTGTAAGTTACTAGTGTCTGATGATAGATGTCTGCAAAGGATCGCTTGAGTATTTTAGGAGCACTGAGAAAGCAATGCCTAGATTAGGAAGAGGATGGTAGGAAAGGATGGAAAGTCTGTTGATAAGGTGGTAAATCTTCATCAACTGAGGTAGTTGAGACATGTGTTATGTAGCCCCAACCACCGCCTACCTTAACAGGCGATGTTGTGTGGTGTAGAATTAGTCCGGGAGAAAGCTAGGGGCAGCCAAACAAGACTACAACATTAGTCCATAAAGTCATTGACTGTTGGATTGAGCCATATTCTATAGGTGAAGACTACTTGGTTAAGGTCTGTGTGATTGTTGTAACCAGTGGTTAGAGACTTGCATGACATGGTTCTAAATAATTCCCTGTGGTTTAGGTTCATCTAACCTTTGTTTTACCTTGCATAGTAATTAATAATTATAATTATGGTAATTAATTTTATTTTTGCTTCACTTTCATACACTAATTTCCACTCATTTTTGTTCTTTTTTCATTATACTCTCTCTCTTTGCAACCTTATTTTTTATTGTGTTGCGTAGATATGTTTTGGTGCCGCATTTTACAATTTTTTATGTTTAAATAAATAAACTGTTCATTTAAACATCACTTAAGTTTATCCTGCTCTTAGTCTTATAGAAAATGATTGAAAAGCAGTTGTAAATTTCGTGTCTGTGTGTAAGTTATCGCAAGTGTTAAAGAATACACAGTTGACAAATTCTGGATTCATGTTGCCTATCTCAGCGTTGCATATCAATCTAGGTCGACTTGGATTTTATGTCCCCTTTTCTATGCATTTACAGTCGTGCAACTCACGAATCTTAGTCATGTTATTACGGATACTGCTAAATAACTTTTCGTTAAGTCAACTTTGTCTTTTTTATGCATCTCTCCTTTGATAAGTGTTATGCAAGGTATACTATAGTTAGAATTCATATGTTTGTGTCTATTAAAGTGTCGGTGTTTTCAACAACACATACATTATTCGACAAATCATTAGTTATTTCGGTTTGGATAAATCATTATTATCCCATCCTTAAATGATCAATATCGTTCAAAGACCATTGCATTATAGTCTACACTTGATTACTAACGTGTCATTATTTCGATTAAATTTCTCAGTAGTTGTTTGTATAGTTCAAGAAGGAAATCTTTTCTCCCTTGAAATCTGGAGTATTTCAATTCCGGTTGTTTCGAAAAAAAGCCTCCAAATGCCCTGGTACGGCCGAGAGTGGTGAGAGTCCATTCACCCACTCGGAATGCTCTCACATGGCCATGGGTATATAACCTTTGCCAGGGAAGTCCTACTCACTGCCTTCTTGTGGCATTACTGTAGTTTACGAAATTGAGAGGACGAGAAGCGAATGTCCGACGCTTTAACCGGGTTGGTGGACACGGAGAGCCTACATAGGGGAGTTGGAAAACCCTGATTCCAAACCAATGGTGCACATGGGCTCCAGTACCCTGCAGGAACAAATGGCGTATGAACCAATCGTTGATCACCGGCTACCATGGGACTGCATTTCCTTACGATGCTCCACTGCCTTGTGGATCAGTCCTTCGGGTCGAAGGCTCGGGGTGTGGCCCCCTAAGAAAACCACCTGCTTCGGTTTGGGCACCCGAGCAGTATCACAGCCTTCACACAATTCAAATGAAATTTATGTGGCGCATATGTATTTGGTGCCTCCTTGTACCAATGTCCATGTGTTCAAATAATAATAATAATAATTAGAAAAAAAGCTAGCTACGCGATAATAATGTTATAGTTCTTTATCTCGTTTGTAATTTTTAATTCATATAAATGTAACTAATCGTACTGTGGTTTCACTGATTTAATTTCAAAAATAAAAACAATTTCCGACCAGTTATTGAAATCAACTATATCAAATTTCGTTCTTAGTGTTAACATCATCCTATTACACTTTGTGTTAATTCCTATGATCTCTATAATATGTTGTTTTCTAGGTGGAAAACCTGGAACCAATAAATTTCCCACAGATCGTCGCGCCACTCTTACACTGGAAGATTTAATTGCTTCATTGAATGATAGGGGTATTCATATTGCCAAACCGCCTTATTATCGGTAGATTGTATACTCAATAAATATTGTAAATTTTCTTTCACTTTTGTTCTTTCTTTTACTTTTGTGTTTGATTCAATTTTACTAAAATGTTTAACAATTATTTTAATGTTCTTTGATATAAAGCCAAATCTTCCTATCCCTTTTGTTCACCAAGAATCAATTGTAACATAAATATTTTGGTTCACTTTAATGTTACCTTGAAACAATTTAATAAAAACATACATTTATTGCAATTAGTGAGAATTTGTGTTTTTCTGTTGTTTGATATTTAAGACTTAGCTTATTCAGTCTATTAGATGGTCAATTCTTTGAGCGAATGCCTGTAGTTACAAGTTTATTATATATATTTCTTTCATTTGTTCTGGGTTTGAGTTCCGAATAGACTTAATAATGCATCTTGGATTCCACTGGTGTCCACTATACAAAAATATCAAATAATACGCTGTTATCTTTCAGTGATTTCTACTCGAAAGTACTATATTTCTTATGATTAATTAATACTGAAATTGTACGTTGTTAGTAGTTATCATAGATGCTTACTATAAGTCAGTTAACGACATATGTATTAGAGCCATATAGTTGTTTACACTTTTCCTTAATAGATTAAAGAGATTTAATACAAACCCAGTTTTAACTACATCTATTTTTCTCATTCACTATATATTGGATGCATGAATCCTAGTCTAACCCCCTATTGTTTCTTCAAAAGATAGACTAGGAGGAAGACATATCGTGAACTGTAGTGTTTACGTTTGAATTTTCTAATGTTTACCATCACGATAAGTTGTAAGCTGCTCACAAAGCTGTGAATGGATAGGTCTAAATTCATAGTTACTCAGTCACGGTGAATCTGGAACAGGAAGGCTTATTCCCGTAACTCTCCAACGTTTAACCGAACAGTCAGTTGTACTATTGTTTTTATTTAAAGACAATCAACGTTCGAAGAAGGGTAATAATTGTGATATTAGTTCACAGACTCAGGTTTCCATAATTCCAAGCAGCATAGGAAGTGTACAAGAAGTTTTTCAGTGAATGTAGAATTACTTAGTTTAGCATACTCAAGATCCCGACCGTTGTTGCTACCTTGACGTGGTGGTCGGGCTTGCCTATCGTGATGAAGCAACCGAGCTATACTGGCTGGAACAATCGTTCCTCAAGGTCCTACCATGTCAGACAGGTCGGTTGAAGAACGGTAAGACCTAAAGCAACAAACCCAAGGTCCGAAGGCGAAGTCGTACTGCTGACTGTACAGAGGTGTGACAGCAGTAAGGTGTTTCCTTCAGACAACCAGCATGACAGCGATGCTGCCTTCCCACAAAGAGGGGTGGGGTTAGAAAAGGTCAACTCCCAAATGCCCTGGTACGGCCGAGAGTGGTGAGAGTCCGCTCTCCCTCTCGAAATACTCTCACACGGCCACGCGTATATAGCCTCTGCCAGGGAAGTCCTACTCACTGCCTTCTCGTGGCGGGGGTGTTGTTTACGAAAATGAGAGGACGAAAAGCGAATGTCCGGCGCTTTAACCGGATTCCAAACCAATGGTGCACATGGGCTCCAGTATCCTGCAGGAACAAATGGCGAATGAACCAATTGTTGGTCACCGGCTTCCATGGGACTGCATCTCCTTACGATGCTCCACTGCCTTGTGGATCAGACCTTCAGGTCGAAGGCTCGGGATGTGGCCCCCTAAAAAAACCACCTGCTTCGGTTTGGGCACCCGAGCAGTATCACAGCCTTCACACAATTCAAATGAAATTTATGTGGCGCATATGTATTCGGTGCCTCTTTGTACCATTATTTATGTGTTGAAATAAATAAATAATCCCACGGATATCCGTCTCCGGCGGTAAGGTCTCAATAAGTACGGAGCTAACACAAAAATTGCCCATAACAAGGTCGTGTGTGACCGACCTCAAGCAGTTGTCCCTTGGGCACTGCGGTCACGCTCTCAGGTCACTAAGACCACCCTTTAATCCAATTTCCTTTTCAGGTACCTCCAGAACAACCCTTCCACGGTGTGGGCGACCGGGAAGTGATAACCGCCCTCATACCTCTAACAGCACTCAAGACCACTGTATTCATAATCAACCTCCCTCTTCAATTCCTAATATTCCTCCTACTTCGAATTTCAACTCTAAATTTCCTCTCTCGGCTTCCACCTCAAGTGTCACCATAGCCAACGATTCTAGTGCGCAAAACACTGTCCCAGGTCTACTGAAACCTCGCTCCAAACTACACATTGAAGTCTTCAACGTACGAACCCTATGTCAAATCGGTCAGCAGGCTTCCTTGGCTAAAACCCTAGAGTCTCTTACCATTGACGTGTGCTGTTTCTCCGAAACATGCATACAGGATTCCAGTGTTATTCACTTGACCTCACCTCGGCGAAATGGAGAGCCAACGAGATACACCCTCCATGTATCTGGTAACCCGATGGCTAGTTCTCGTGGACTGGCAGGTGTAGGCATAGCACTAGGCATGAGGGCGGAACAGACACTGCTAGAGTGGATCCCCGTCAACAGTCGTCTGTGTGCTGTTCGGCTAAAGGGCTACGTAAGAACTCGGAAGGATAGGGACATACGTCGTTGCCTTTTTGTCGTTTCTGCCTACGCTCCCACTGACTGCAGCTCAGATGAAGTGAAAGATGAATTTTACAGAAAGCTATCCGAACTTCTTCAGAAAGCTAAACGCTCAGACATAGTACTCGTAGGGGGTGACTTTAATGCTCAGATAGGCAGTTTAAACCAAACAGAAAGGCACTAAGCAACAATGCCAGAATGTTTGGAATGCGCTTCTCTCCCTCGAAATGCAAGTTGTTGCTTCAGGACTGGTCTGCGTCAACACCTGAACTAAGGATAGGGAGTGAAGTAGTCGAACGCGTTGGCAACTTCACTTATCTTGGAAGTCTGATCAGCCCTAACGGGTTGGCATCGGACGAAATCTCAGCACGGATTCGAAAAGCTCGTTTGGCTTTTGCCAACTTACGTCACCTTTGGCGAAGGCGAGATATCCGTCTATCAATAAAAGGACGAGTATACTGCGCGGCAGTCCGTTCTGTTTTACTTTACGGCAGCGAAACATGGCCTTTAAGAGTAGAAGACACTCGTAAGCTATTAGTATTTGACCACAGATGCCTAAGAAATATTGCTGGGATAACCGGGTAAGTAATAGTGAGGTTAGACGCAGGGTATTAGGAAATGATGGTAAATCAGTTGATGAGGTTATGAATCTTCATCGACTGAGATGGTTGGGCCACGTGTTACGTATGCCTGAACACCGATTACCACGACGTGCAATGCTATCCGGTATTGGAAATGGTTGGAAGAAAGTTAGGGGTGGCCAAACCAAAACGTGGCATCAGTGCTTGAAGTCACTAACTTCTAGTCTGAGCCATGTTGTTAGATGCAGACTACTTGGTTGGGGTCCGCGTGACTATCGTAACCAATGGTTGGAGACTCTTGGTGACATGGCTCAGAATCGATCACAATGGCGTCGGTGTATACACTCCCTATCTTCCCCTAAACTAAGAGATTAAAATCACTTCAAATCTTTCTTTCTACGAACCAATTCTTTCTTCTTGTACTATATCTCTATATGCAATCTTCTCTTATATATTACCACCTTTAACCTAACCACTCCTATGAATCCGGTGTTCATCTTGCTGTGCTAATGAGGTATGGCAACCTGGACCGATGTACATATGTGCCTGGTCCTACGTTGTAGCTGACTGACTGACATACTCAAGATTGAAGTCGTATATTATTCTAAATAGATGCTTTGCGAATCACTATCGATGGTTCTCTGTGAGACTCATCTATGGAATCTAAACTGCAGTCATTAGATGTCTAGTTATACAGCGTATGTATTAACTTGCCTCGGTACTTCCTAATTCTTATGATTTGATCCGACGGTTTTACCACAGGCTCTACTTCTAATTCTCAGTGAGGATATATATAAAGTATTACATGATCTCATTGAGTTTTATGGCATTGTCACATTCTGTTTGCCTTTGAACTTAGTCATTGTATTAGAGTACAATTACAGGTAAGAATCTATCACAAATATGATACATTTTTATGTAGTAGTGGAACTGCCTGTCTGCTTAATGACTTCTTAGATAAGCTACATGGAGTTACACCGTACATCATCGTAATTGTGTAACTATCTTCTCTAGAGTTTTGTCATCAGATGATTGTATGCACTTAGGGTGCATCCTTATCTTAATACTGTATAATTTGTATCGTTAAAATCATCTAAGGTTCCGCCAGTAAAACTATTCATAATTAAAAACGAGGTGAAATGGATTGGATTTTGGTAGAATTATGACGTAAGCAACACATGAAACAAATGTGTTTAGTAGTAGTCGGCTACACTTCCCTATTCAAATGAATGATTTAATTACTACGATAATTGTACAATTCTGTACTATTTTCTGGCTTCAATTCTCCTACAATTAGCAAGAGAAACACTGAAAAATAAATTTGTCATTGCTTTCGTTGGGTGGAAAATGTCGCACCTATGTGCCTCATCGAAAATCAGCCACTAAGATTGTGATTTTTAGGAGCTCAAGTATGTTTTTGCGCGTATTTTTTAATGTTAATGATGATTTATCCAAAAATCCACTTTTCATTTGATCCTGGAGTTGTTTCTCACAGGAAAACCTATCTGCATTTCATAAATTATCCTAACAAAAAAATTGATTAATTTTTGATTTTAACTTTATTCTTCTGGATATTGCTGTTCAGAAGTAAATGTGGTTCTGAAAATTCTAGTTCCTAATGGTCAAACGAAATATATACAAGAGTTGAACCAACTTAATGAAATCAGATTTCAGTCAAACTAATTTAAAAGCAAATGTATAGTGACATTAATCAATATTATTGCAATATGAAATTGAGTAACAAATAAACTGGAAAATAAATTATTTGTTTAGGCTATAAATGATTGAACACAGGAATGTAATAAAATATTCGGAATTTAAGCCCAAGTGCATATTTTCTTCTTACTATCACAATCATAAGTAACATCATGTGACAACAACTAGTTATATACCCGTTAATATGAAGGTCTCAAAGCATGTACATGGAAAAAACAAGTGTAAGGTTTATTATCTTCATCTTCTTCACAATTTCAAACTAAATGTTTCTTGTGTATTCAGTGGTCACTTACCTGACGTTCAAAAATCATTCAAATTAATCAGTGAACAAGTAAGTCCAAACTCAACTTTGTTAAAAGTATCTTTATCACAAGATATAAACCTGATTTATACATTAAAAGGAATACTGTGAGTCTTGTATTACCCTAGTGATCTTAATTTTAGTGTCCAGTTGCTTAAAATTTTGATCTATATCTTCATGTATATGATTTAATTGGAAGTCGTTTTTCATTTAAACTACTATTTGCTCGTTTATCTTTATCGGTCAGTTTAATCTTTCATTTAGAACTACTCAGTATATGACACAAATTTCTCGTGTCCGAAAACTTATGTGCATAAATAATCGAATTCGTCAAAACAGACGATTAAGTTATCACTTCCATTCACTCTGTCTAACTGATGGTTTATGTTTTTTTAAGTGATGGTGACCTAACCTGTTGTATGTTCTGGTAAGGGCAATGAGACATTGCACCAGACTGTTTTTGCGTGCTATTTTTAAATAGAGTTGTATGCTATTTGTGTGTATCTCCCCTCGTCAAATAAAGTTAAGCTGTTCGACTTTCAGGCACCAATTTCTAGGTTGGAACCCCGCTACACCTACTTCAGATTCGGCAGCCGAGCAGTATAATTAGCCCCCACATAAATAGTGTGGCTTATGCGCAAGTAGCTAGTAAATGGGTGAATTTAGTTATTTATGCTCAAGTGGTAGTAATATGGTTGTTTTAATACCATGCATTAATTTCGTTTCAACGTCTTAACTTTTTTCTTATGATTATTATTGTTGTCATTAATAAATGAGGGAAACACCAAAAAACACATTAAAATATGAATATCAATGTTGTTATAAGCGAAGGCTCATCATATATATATATCCTAAATAAAACCTCATAATATCTTATAATAAAGCGTTTAAGAACAACCACTCTACGTTATGTATTATAATTGAAAGTAAAAATTTTAGGTAAAATAATGATCGTAATGAAAATAATATGGAAAAATTACTTTTTCTTCTCATTGTTTCTTTTTGTGACATACTAAAAGTAAAATTGTTCTACTTTTTAATATCAGTGTTCTTTGACAAGGAAGATAATGGTTTTCTAATAAGATTAGGTGATGCATTCGCACTTGTTGAACTTGCATACTTTGTTTTGGTATTCGTTAAATTATTTGTCTGTCCAAAATTCGGTCCAGTCATTGTAGGTGACCTTTGTGAACCACTTATGTTTTGTTTAACTGTTGGTTTTTGTAATAGTTTAGGGCTTGGCGGTAAAGAGTTGTTCTTCTGGATTGTGGTGTTCGTATAAGACGACGGTTTCAAACGCGAATGAACTTTTATACTTTCTAGTGACTTTTGAATGGAGAGTGGTGAATTGATTGCTGAAGAAGCACGAGATGTAATTCCTTCATTTGTCGGTGAAGTAACAGTTTTCGAAAAATCCTCAGACAAAATCGAATTACCATTTGACGATATATTTTCGGAATATCCTGCATCAACAAGAACAGTGGATGTAGAATCAGATACCGATATAGCCACATTAGGTAAAACAGCCACATTATTTTCGTTAGCTAGAATGTCGGGAAGACCAACGTACGAGTTATTAGTATCAGGAAATAAACTGTTTACAATGTCTGAGTTAGTTACTAACAATGGAGATATGTGACTCGGAACAATTGTCGACTCGGAGTTCGGTGCACTGTTCACTTCATTGATTTCGTCGTTGAGATCAGTGGGATTTGTGCTGTCAGGAGAGGTGTTGAGTTGGTCGTTTAGATGCTCTGTGTCAATGTGGTCAGTCAGATTATCTGATGTTTGTGACAACTCGACAACAGGTGGTTGATCAGTTATTGGATCTAAGTGTGCCTTCGACGCACTCATACAGGCGACCAAAGGAACGTCGAATTTTTGTGCACTGTCCAGTTCATCAATTTTTTCTGTGAGTTCAGTGGGAGTTTTGTTTTGATTTTGGAGGTCCTGATGACTAGTCTCAGGTAGTTCGTGATCCTCGTCAGAACGACCTTCAGTGATCGTGTCACTGCGAATTGTAGTGATACTGGTTTCCGAGGTGTGTCCTAACATTGGAGATATGTGACTCGGAACAATTGTCGACTCGGAGTTCGGTGCACTGTTCACTTCATTGATTTCGTCGTTGAGACCAGTGGGATTTGTGTTGTCAGGAGAGGTGTTGAGTTGGTCGTTTAGATGCTCTGTGTCAATGTGGTCAGTCAGATTATCTGATGTTTGTGACAACTCGACAACAGGTGGTTGATCAGTTATTGGATCTAAGTGTGCCTTCGACGCACTCATACAGGCGACCAAAGGAACGTCGAATTTTTGTGCACTGTCCAGTTCATCAATTTTTTCTGTGAGTTCAGTGGGAGTTTTGTTTTGATTTTGGAGGTCCTGATGACTAGTCTCAGGTAGTTCGTGATCCTCGTCAGAACGACCTTCAGTGATCGTGTCACTGCGAATTGTAGTGATACTGGTTTCCGAGGTGTGTCCTAACATTGGAGATATGTGACTCGGAACAATTGTCGACTCGGAGTTCGGTGCACTGTTCACTTCATTGATTTCGTCGTTGAGACCAGTGGGATTTGTGTTGTCAGGAGAGGTGTTGAGTTGGTCGTTTAGATGCTCTGTGTCAATGTGGTCAGTCAGATTATCTGATGTTTGTGACAACTCGACAACAGGTGGTTGATCAGTTATTGGATCTAAGTGTGCCTTCGACGCACTCATACAGGCGACCAAAGGAACGTCGAATTTTTGTGCACTGTCCAGTTCATCAATTTTTTCTGTGAGTTCAGTGGGAGTTTTGTTTTGATTTTGGAGGTCCTGATGACTAGTCTCAGGTAGTTCGTGATCCTCGTCAGAACGACCTTCAGTGATCGTGTCACTGCGAATTGTAGTGATACTGGTTTCCGAGGTGTGTCCTAACATTGGAGATATGTGACTCGGAACAATTGTCGACTCGGAGTTCGGTGCACTGTTCACTTCATTGATTTCGTCGTTGAGATCAGTGGGATTTGTGCTGTCAGGAGAGGTGTTGAGTTGGTCGTTTAGATGCTCTGTGTCAATGTGGTCAGTCAGATTATCTGATGTTTGTGACAACTCGACAACAGGTGGTTGATCAGTTATTGGATCTAAGTGTGCCTTCGACGCACTCATACAGGCGACCAAAGGAACGTCGAATTTTTGTGCACTGTCCAGTTCATCAATTTTTTCTGTGAGTTCAGTGGGAGTTTTGTTTTGATTTTGGAGGTCCTGATGACTAGTCTCAGGTAGTTCGTGATCCTCGTCAGAACGACCTTCAGTGATCGTGTCACTGCGAATTGTAGTGATACTGGTTTCCGAGGTGTGTCCTAACATTGGAGATATGTGACTCGGAACAATTGTCGACTCGGAGTTCGGTGCACTGTTCACTTCATTGATTTCGTCGTTGAGACCAGTGGGATTTGTGTTGTCAGGAGAGGTGTTGAGTTGGTCGTTTAGATGCTCTGTGTCAATGTGGTCAGTCAGATTATCTGATGTTTGTGACAACTCGACAACAGGTGGTTGATCAGTTATTGGATCTAAGTGTGCCTTCGACGCACTCATACAGGCGACCAAAGGAACGTCGAATTTTTGTGCACTGTCCAGTTCATCAATTTTTTCTGTGAGTTCAGTGGGAGTTTTGTTTTGATTTTGGAGGTCCTGATGACTAGTCTCAGGTAGTTCGTGATCCTCGTCAGAACGACCTTCAGTGATCGTGTCACTGCGAATTGTAGTGATACTGGTTTCCGAGGTGTGTCCTAACATTGGAGATATGTGACTCGGAACAATTGTCGACTCGGAGTTCGGTGCACTGTTCACTTCATTGATTTCGTCGTTGAGATCAGTGGGATTTGTGTTGTCAGGAGAGGTGTTGAGTTGGTCGTTTAGATGCTCTGTGTCAATGTGGTCAGTCAGATTATCTGATGTTTGTGACAACTCGACAACAGGTGGTTGATCAGTTATTGGATCTAAGTGTGCCTTCGACGCACTCATACAGGCGACCAAAGGAACGTCGAATTTTTGTGCACTGTCCAGTTCATCAATTTTTTCTGTGAGTTCAGTGGGAGTTTTGTTTTGATTTTGGAGGTCCTGATGACTAGTCTCAGGTAGTTCGTGATCCTCGTCAGAACGACCTTCAGTGATCGTGTCACTGCGAATTGTAGTGATACTGGTTTCCGAGGTGTGTCCTAACATTGGAGATATGTGACTCGGAACAATTGTCGACTCGGAGTTCGGTGCACTGTTCACTTCATTGATTTCGTCGTTGAGACCAGTGGGATTTGTGTTGTCAGGAGAGGTGTTGAGTTGGTCGTTTAGATGCTCTGTGTCAATGTGGTCAGTCAGATTATCTGATGTTTGTGACAACTCGACAACAGGTGGTTGATCAGTTATTGGATCTAAGTGTGCCTTCGACGCACTCATACAGGCGACCAAAGGAACGTCGAATTTTTGTGCACTGTCCAGTTCATCAATTTTTTCTGTGAGTTCAGTGGGAGTTTTGTTTTGATTTTGGAGGTCCTGATGACTAGTCTCAGGTAGTTCGTGATCCTCGTCAGAACGACCTTCAGTGATCGTGTCACTGCGAATTGTAGTGATACTGGTTTCCGAGGTGTGTCCTAACATTGGAGATATGTGACTCGGAACAATTGTCGACTCGGAGTTCGGTGCACTGTTCACTTCATTGAATTCGTCGTTGAGATCAGTGGGATTTGTGTTGTCAGGAGAGGTGTTGAGTTGGTCGTTTAGATGCTCTGTGTCAATGTGGTCAGTCAGATTATCTGATGTTTGTGACAACTCGACAACAGGTGGTTGATCAGTTATTGGATCTAAGTGTGCCTTCGACGCACTCATACAGGCGACCAAAGGAACGTCGAATTTTTGTGCACTGTCCAGTTCATCAATTTTTTCTGTGAGTTCAGTGGGAGTTTTGTTTTGATTTTGGAGGTCCTGATGACTAGTCTCAGGTAGTTCGTGATCCTCGTCAGAACGACCTTCAGTGATCGTGTCACTGCGAATTGTAGTGATACTGGTTTCCGAGGTGTGTCCTAACATTGGAGATATGTGACTCGGAACAATTGTCGACTCGGAGTTCGGTGCACTGTTCACTTCATTGATTTCGTCGTTGAGACCAGTGGGATTTGTGTTGTCAGGAGAGGTGTTGAGTTGGTCGTTTAGATGCTCTGTGTCAATGTGGTCAGTCAGATTATCTGATGTTTGTGACAACTCGACAACAGGTGGTTGATCAGTTATTGGATCTAAGTGTGCCTTCGACGCACTCATACAGGCGACCAAAGGAACGTCGAATTTTTGTGCACTGTCCAGTTCATCAATTTTTTCTGTGAGTTCAGTGGGAGTTTTGTTTTGATTTTGGAGGTCCTGATGACTAGTCTCAGGTAGTTCGTGATCCTCGTCAGAACGACCTTCAGTGATCGTGTCACTGCGAATTGTAGTGATACTGGTTTCCGAGGTGTGTCCTAACATTGGAGATATGTGACTCGGAACAATTGTCGACTCGGAGTTCGGTGCACTGTTCACTTCATTGATTTCGTCGTTGAGATCAGTGGGATTTGTGTTGTCAGGAGAGGTGTTGAGTTGGTCGTTTAGATGCTCTGTGTCAATGTGGTCAGTCAGATTATCTGATGTTTGTGACAACTCGACAACAGGTGGTTGATCAGTTATTGGATCTAAGTGTGCCTTCGACGCACTCATACAGGCGACCAAAGGAACGTCGAATTTTTGTGCACTGTCCAGTTCATCAATTTTTTCTGTGAGTTCAGTGGGAGTTTTGTTTTGATTTTGGTGGTCATGATGAATTGTCTCTTTTAACTCGGTTTTTGTATTTTCTGTTTTTGGCGGTATATTTTCTCTGTGACTTAATATATTTTTCGAATCTTCGCGTTCATTTTTTCCTTCCATTATTTTTGTTTGTTTTCTTTTTGTTATCTCCTCTTGTTGCTTCTTTTGATCTTCGTCTTTTTCTTGTTTTCCTGATGCATTATTTGTTGTCTCGTCTCTCTGGTTCTCCACTTTTTCATGTATAATCCCAGTGTATTCGTTTTGTTTGGTAATGTCTTTAAGATCTGTTTCCACTTTCGCGTACTCTGTGTGTTTTTCTGTTATCCCAATAGTGAAAAGTTTTTCCCCATCTTCATCTATGCTGTTCCTTGAACATTTTACACTTGTATCCATGTTGTCTTGTTGTTTGTCTCTTTGATCTACAAATTGTAAAATTTTTAGTTATTAAATGATATCCATATTCGAACCCTACAATAACTAATCATTTGAGTTCATTTAATAATTATGTTCATTTTTTTAGAGCATTTTGTGTGTATTCTGTGTGAAATGGTTGATTCTAGGATTTTTTTCTGCTCTTCGAACAGATATTTTAAATGACGTCTTAACTTATTCAACTGTTTGCAATGATTAACTGAGTTGATTATACAGTTTTGTATTATTTGTAAGGTGATGTTTATTATGAATTAAACCGGTATTTTTTGGTTTCTCAAAATTCCATAACAAGTATACGTTTCGAATAAACATTTAACCTAAGAATAAGGTATTTTTTAAACTTAAAGTTTGGAGTATTTCTTTAGATACTTTTGTCCTTGAAAAATCTGTGAAGGCGAATAAAGAACACTCATAACGTAGTTCAATTCATTAAGAACCTTTATCACTTATAACTAATTATGTTCGATCTAATTCACTTGGATATTTTTATGCAGTAAGCTATCAATAGTGTGAACATACAGTTAAGAAGTACTACTGAGATGGCAATATTAACTATATCTGGTAATCATTTGGATTTTTTTCATCCAGTTCAAATCTATGGTAGCACTACTGTACCTGTAATATTCAGTTCAAATTTCATGCATTAATGTTAACCAAGATTATATGCAATCCAATAGGTGCTTAGCACCCATCACCCGTTTTTTGTTACTTTTCTGATGTTTCCGTCAATTTCACGTAGAAAAGTTTCTACACTGTATAGATATATATATCAGAATATCCAATTTCCATAGCCATCTTTTTTCATCAGCAAACAAACCATGAGGCTTTCTTTAAGCAAAGATGGATGATGGCTAGTATTATGATCCAGGACACGCGTTTCATCCTATTTTGGACGCGTCAGCTGGATGTATCAGGATCCCACAGTTAACGTTCATTCCGGAACTTGAACCCAGTACCGTTTGCTTCAAACTCCATCACATTATTCACTTAGTTACTAAGTCTAGATAGCCACAAGCCTGTGCAAAGACTGACTAATCACAGCCTAAAACACTAGTGGGAAGATCCAAGCAACCAATGTATTCGAAGTTGTGTGCAAACATATATTTGTACATCAGTATTCAAAAATTCTTTAATTTGATGTATAGCGACTTAAATTCTTAAATGAGAAGCATTTTACATTCTGTAGTTCATTTATTGAATAGGTTTTAATAAAGCATTAGTCTGTTGACCAGTTATTCTCAATGTTAGAACTCATTTAATAGCTTTTACAGAAACAATATAATAGTTTAATGTATATGGACAACATTGTTAGTTGTGTGTACTAAATTCATTGTTACTTCAGCTTACCTGATGATAGTGATGTACGTTGAAGCTGAGGCTCAGTAGACGTTTCTCCAGTAGTGTTATTTACAACTGGTCGCTTTTTAAGCAGATTTGAAAAGAAATCAGCTAGTACGCCGTCTGAAGTTCCTTGTATAGAAGGAGTGCTAGTTAAATTATTTGTTGGACCTACTGGAGAAATCTGTTCAGAAAATGTTGAAAATGGATGAAATGTTAGATAATCAGTATACATCAATCTTAAAGTTAATATAAACTCTTTGTAAACTGTTGCACATATTTAATTCTAAATTTCTGTTATTAAGAGACATCGAAAATCTTTTGAAAAATTTCACAACAGTCGAGAATCATCCTTAATAAGTTTGATAAATCAACACACTTCATAACCTGATATATTCAGGTTCCTTCCTAATATGATTGATCGAATCCATGGATTATTTTTGATTTTGGCATCTTTTCCAGATGATTTCAGGAACTTGTAGTAATTTTTCAACCATATCTCCGCCTTTGATTTTGTTCATACTTCTAAATTTGTAGTATCAAGAGTCTAAAAGTCTGCATAAAGTCAGTAAAGAAATTTCTGTGTTTTAAATACTATCGCTACTGAGCTTATAGGCTTACAGTATTCTAAAAAAAACATATTTTACTTGGTATTATTTGTTAAATATTGTTCATAATTCATGGAAATACGAAATCAGATTTCTGTAGCTATACACACCCTACTGAACCAAATAACCAGTAATCAAATTGTATTTAGCAGTTTAAAAATCCCCATAGAATATTCATTTTTGAATATTCATTTTTGAAATTGTATTTATACAACACCGTACTATTCATGTATCTCTCGCTTCATTATTAATCAACTTACTTTTGTACGAAATACAGGGATTGGACTGACCGGTAGACGACTGTTATCATCCATGGTTTTTGCACCTGATCCAATTTTAAAACTATTTGTAGGCTGTTTTGAATTGGACGGTAAACCCCCAGAACCTAATAATTCTTTTAGCATGTTAGGATCTATGTTCTCATTTTCTTTGATTGTTGAAAGTCGAAGGAGAAAAGCCTACAATAATCAATAACATGTAATAAAACCCCATCAAATTATACTTCGTATTTAAAAAAACTTGAAACAATTTTCTAAAATAATTATTGATTGGCTAATAATCACCCATGATAATTTTTTGGAAAAGTCGAATGGCAAAAATATCTAGTTTTATTCCATTACAGAAAATTAAAGTTATGTAATAAATTACAATGTATGTTCTTTTACGCCATAGATTGTAAAGCTTCACATAAATTACTGGCAATCAGAAGGATAGCTTCATACTCAAAATTTATGAATTGAGAATTGTAAATTGTATAAGTGACAGAATGGTGATTACTTTTTCATCAAACTAGTTTGACGTTAATATCAGACAATATTATGTACCTGTTGTTACTGAAGCCTTTCTTTTGTAGATACTGTTTGAAAAACATTGGATTTTGCATTACAGATTAAGTGAATACGAAAAAAAATCTTTTTGAGCTTCTTGCTTCTCGAAAATTTCCAATTGCTTGAATGTTTATTAGTTTGTTTTGATATTGTGGTGTGTGCTACTTATATTGACATAAGTAGTATATGATGTTAGTCGTGAACAGGTCTGGCAGCAGAGAGACAAGAGGATTGAACAGTAAAGAATGGAAACAAAATGCAATTTGTATGAAAATGCAAGAACAATGAAGTCTGAGTCATTTTGATACAATTGGTGGACATTTTGCAAATTAAGCATTTACTTTATGATTGTTAGATTTTATTAACAAGTCCTGTAATTGTGTGTTAAATACATTCGATTGTCCTCACCCGTGTTCTTGTTCACTACAATAGCACTATTACTGAAAAAAATAATCTGGTTGCAAAATAAGCCGTGTCATATCTTAGTAGGATTAATGATTTACTTTATGCACATAAATAAACAATAAACCAATTATTTAAACTTATTATTAACCACGTTGTAATAAACAATATTTATGCTGAATATAACAAAAAAAGTTTTATATTTTTGATAAAATAATTAAATAGCAATAGAAAATTTCACATAGATTCTTCAATTGAACACACTTATAATTGAGGTGAATTTGTAATCATGTGTTTGTTTTTCATGTAAGGTTTAAGATTCTCACAAATTATTATTAACAATATATGTATTATTCTGAAATCTTGGTTTTATAGTATTATTATACTCCATAGCTACAGGTTTTTTGTTATATTAGGTAAAAAAAACAATATTCCTTGAGACTTATTATATACAAATGCTTGTAACACTGTATATATATATTAGATGGTGGTTGGAGGGAGTCAACAGAAAAACCCAGACCCGGGTTTCGTGCTACTTGGCACTCGTCAGCAAGGTGAACCTGTAATCTTGAGGGAACTAGTGCTCCCCGAAGGATTCCATCCCGTGGTCGATAGCGTTTGATCTGCACTAAGAAGGACTTGACACATATGACATTGATCACCACTCAGTAATCAATCAATTGTGACAATATATGTATTCTGTGTATCTCAGTGAACTACTTATGGTGATGGTAGTTTTCAATATGAACTGATATCATCTAAAAAATCATTATGAACCAAAAAGCACTGTACAGATATTTTGTCTTAGTTAAGGGCTCGTCAGCCCTGCTTTATTATTTGGTTGTGTAGATTGTTAAAATTAGTGTAATGGGAGAATGCTTTCGCTTACGGATTTGTATTAGGTGCACACTACTGATTCGTAAATTAAAAACAAATACCTTCTTAGGAAAATAATTCAGAACTCAGGAAACGTTTCCTAAATAATCTTTTTTCATTTTTTTGTCATGAAAATGGTAACTTCATCGTTTATTCACGATAGCTATTTTAATATTTAAAAACGTTTTCTTTATTTTACATATTTTAAAGATTTTGCCTTATTTAGGTTGGACACTCCAGTCGATAAGGCTATCCAGTGTAATGGACAAAAAAATTAGTAACAATTCTTCTGAGTTGCAACTTTTCCCCATCATTGCATTTTATAGACTCATTAAGTGGTATACTCTAGTTGCAACAAGATTATCGCTAAACGTAATAAGTAGTAATAGGCTTCCCATAAAAAGTGGTGATTTCTTTAGTCATGACGACTTAATTTAAATGAAGATACTAATGTGAATCTAAAATTAGATCTATTTGAAAGTAATATATAGATAAATCGCTTATATCAATCATTAGCTTTCACTAAGCAAACTTATTTAAAATGCTGAACACACATTGTGCTCATACACTACTGGGATTCAGTCCTAAGGAATTTTTGAATCTGTCTAGTTAAATCTCCAATTATTACTATGTGTAGTAGTACTATGTAGGTCAAATGCCAGAAGCCCTATTACCGCTAATACTATCTTCATAACTGAGTCACTATCTAGACGAGAAAAGGTGGGACTAGGTAACCTCGTCTGAGACAGATTATCACTTGAAATGGAGTTGTGAACTGCCCTTCAGGCACGACTTTGTAGTCCAGTCCTTTGTAAGAGTCTATATAATGGTGACAATCTTTTCAGATAAACGATAGTGTCTAAAGAAGTTCCACAAAGTTTGTTTATTGGCTCTATCGAATGCTTTGTCATAATCAAGAAAGTTGTTGTATTGTGATGAGTTTTATACGACTGATTAGACAACGATGATCCTTAGTGTATCAGTTTGTTCGGTATATGATCGGTCTTTGCGAAAGCCGGCTTTATTAATCTCAAAGTTGAAGGTCTTCTGAATATCTCATTTGGTTCAGGAAAATTTTGTCGAAAAAAGGCTAGTATTGAAAATAGTATGATTTCACTGTAGTTTTCAAATTTACTAAGATATGCCTTCACCCATTAACAACCCCAGAAGTGAGTCTTTTTTGTACAACTTATGGACATATATTCAACATATGTTATATGCAACGGGTATTAGGTCTTGATTTTAAAAAGTATATGACAAGTAATATGGCATACCTGTTCATCAATGGCCATTATTTCGGGTTCTCTGTGAATTGCTTTACGTGGTACTGGTCTTGGGATAACGGTAGAAAAAGGGTGTTGTGCATTGATTTTTGTTAAATTTTCACCTAGAATATTAATCTTTTTATGATTATCCCAACCTGCTGGACTGAACAAAATGTATATAGATAGGAAAAAAATCGTAAGGTTAATAATTGTATTTCTCATTAAAAAGAAAATTAAATTGAGTTCGCACTGCTTTACACATGAAACACACACATTCTTATGATAAAAGCAACCCATCTTTATACTTTAATTGTAATATCCAAGCCAAATACAAAATTTCTGGTTCGTAATTTAATGAAAATTCTATGACAGAGAGCGTTTAAAGACTATGTTTTGATGTTTCACTTTTCTCTCTGAACTAGGTATTTATTTCGGGAGCTCAGTCATTTTTCTAATCACGTTTCATCTTGTATGGAATTTATAAATATGTTAATTATTTTTATCTCTTTTAATGCAATTAAGTGATTGTAAAACTAATAAGGTAGTTTTTGATATTTCACTGTTATGCTTATACGAAAAATGTCTTTCTTTTCACCTCACATTTTTTTGCGCAGAATAAATGCAAAGAATTAATTTTCTTGTATAACCATGAACATCATTATACTCTTTTTGTCTGATTGCATATTTTCTTATATGTTTTCCATAATCTCTAGCACTGAAATCCACGACACAGATTTTGTTTTATGTAGCACTTATCATCTTTTTATAATTGGAATCTAGAATTAATGCTCTTACTGATAATATCAGTTCACCATGGATATAGTATCACAAACTGTTCATTGAAGATCTGAACATTGAAGTGGAACCCCTCCAAAATAATGTTCCATGCCTTGTTTTGTAATACTTTATACGTGAGACTTAACAGATAAATTTATTTTTAAAATTATCATAAGTTGCCTAATGAACACAGTGGCTAATTATGTAATGGCCAGTTGTTGATACGTTTAACTAAATATTAATTCTTAGATACAGGTAAATCAGGCTGACGAGTCACAAGCAGAACGAAACAAACGACCCGAATTCCATTTCTAGATACATCCCATCTATTCAAGAAAAAGTTTTGAAATACTATATATATCGAGACAATCTGCAGAATACATATATATCAACTGAGACTGATCAAAATCCAAACAGAATCTAATTGTTCCCTTAAATCTCTTCTTAGTTGCGACATACTATTGGTATGAGAAAATAAATAAGTTTTTAAAAGACTATGTATTTGGAGAATTTATGTGAAACTAGTAATGGAATCATTCTGACATTTTCACGTGTCTGCAAGCTGTGTTTCAGTTTTAAGTGTGAAACCACGTCTTCTAATGACTTTGTAAGAGATGAATCAAAGATCTTTATAAAATGTCAGTATAAAATTAATGTTGGAGTAATTTCATATAGATACGTATATTTATTTATTTATTTAAACACACAAACATTGATACAAGGCACCAAGTATGTATGCACTACACTTCATCATTCGATTTACGTTAGAGCCAGAATACTATTCGAGCGCCAAAAGCAGAAGAAGGGTGTGTATTTATACACAACAGTCATTTTCAAAAGAACTTCTTATGTATAATGTGAAATAAGTCCCACTACTCTCGTGAATTAAGTTGAACAGATCATTTTTAGAGCATTTAAACCTTTAATGCTTATGAATCAAGTGTCATTATACATTAATGTACATTTTCTATCATAAATCTCGTCCCCACTAATATACTCAAAGGTAAATACAAGAATCAGCAGAAAACTAAACGACAAGACTTGAGATCTCTGTTAAAAAACGAAATCGAACCAACAACCTTACCTTTGTTCAGTTTCTAATCCCTAATTTTTATAATCACTAGTTACCTCTTGACTTTGTTATTTCTATTCTTTCTCACCAGACAACTTTATTTCATGTATTTCATATCAGACCTCATATTTTATCATTGTTGTTGCATGCCTATCTGTGTAATATATTTGTCATTCATCACTTTGAAAGGTTTTTGCTAGACTGTTAGTGTATATTTAGATAGACTGGTTTCGGTAAGCCTTCATTACTTTAGTTTAACTTAACAGTTCCCTTTACTTCAAATTACATTTTAAATACCACACTATTTGTCGACTTGTTTTTGTGTTACTTTAGAAGTCTATCTAGTAACTGGTACTACATTCTTCCAATAAACAATATAAATTTGACGGAATACTAGTGTCAACAGTAAATAAGTTCCATGAATTTTGTTGATAAAGTTACAAACAGTAGTAGTATGACAGAACTAATAAAAAGACTATATATATATATATATATATATATATATATATATATATATATATATATATATATATATATATATATATATATATATATATATATATATATATATATATATATATATTTCCTGTATTATTTAACTACATATATTATCATAGGATTAGAGATTGATGAGAATACGTTCTTTAATGGCTTCAATCGCGAATCGAATCACCTGATTCCACATAATTTGATAGCAGACAACAGATTTCTTATGTATAAAACAAGTTACAAGACTAATACTAACATATAATTATAATTCCTCAAGCAACATTTTCACTAACCGTTCACAGTTTAAAATCTCTGACATTGAATAATTAATAATCTATTAACGTTTGAGTTTCTAATCTATGATATAAGTAGAAGAGGATAAGGTAATACCGTTAATGAGCGAGCTTTGCGAAATCTTTGTCAATGCATATTGCTATATAACACCGATATTGACAGCAGATTATATGATAAAAAACATTATAGTTTATTATCTGTGCATCTGAAGAACTGGGTGACCCTTATGAATTCATCATTTGAAGTGTATTGTACAAAAGTTTGCAACACTAGCTAGTGGAGGCAAATTACCACTAACAATTCTCAAACATGTAACTAACGAGTCTCTTAGACCATGGACTGGATATAATAAGCAATTTCAGATCTTAAACAAACAAATATCACTTCACAACAATGGACATATATCTATATTTTGCTATCTTATTATTATTAATTTTACTTGTTTAATCAGTGTTTAGATATCAGTTCGATATTTTGCTAATTTTATTTGCTTCTTTGATTTGAGACAGTTTAAATGATATATCTGTGTAATATGTTTTTCTTATTCAGCCTATTTTGTCTCTTTTCCTATTCAGATTTCTAAAGATGCATATTCATTGAATAAATCAAAGATCTAGTTTCTTGCCAAGATAAACCACTATTTACAAAATGTGAGATCATAATATTCATTAAAAACACTACCATCATTGTAAATTGTAGCTAGTTTTAAAGGGTACTTCGGAAATTATCAATCATTTATAGGTATTCTTTCATCCCTTAGAGGCCTCAGCTGGTAGTTTTTAAGACTACTTTACTGCCATATGGAAACCAAAGTGGCAGCAGTTGTGAATATGAGCACAGAATGAGGGCTAGCTTAAAATAATCGCGACAAATTTTTAATCTGTTCTTGGCTAATCAGTTAAACCTTTTAAAACTGAATAGTCTGTGGAAAAGAAAACAATAGCACTACTAAGGGTTAACAGATTTTACATAAATAAAAACGGTTTGGAGCCATGTCATTCAAGTCTATAACCACTGGTTACGATAATCACGCAGACCCCAATCAGGTAGTCTGCACCTACTGATATGGCTCAATCCAACAGTCCCTGACTTAGTGGACTAATATCGCGTTTTTTGTTTAGTCTGTCTAGCTTCCTTCCAGCTTATTTCTACATTGGCCGTCCATATGGATACAGAACATCAGTCTCCTCAAACCATTATCAGAAGGCAAAAGGCCTATTATTAGTCCATAGATTTTCTCGGGATTTTTCTTGACTTTGATCGTCCAGTCTCTGAACTTCACATTTATCTTGACATTTTTATATTTCCGCTTACGCCAATAACATTAATTTCAATACTCAGCTAGAGTAAATGCTAACGTCAACTTATTCAGGCAAAACATTTTCCATCCTCAACCACTAATCAAATCGTTAGAAACCCAAACCAGTACCATATTCATATTAATGAACTTAAAACTAGAGTGATTATATGCAATACAAATACAGAACGTATCGTAAATAACAAATCACATTGTGCACATTATGAGGATATTTTGGAATGAATTCTGAGCAATAGATTTCTAACTAATCTATGATAAATTATGTATGAAAAAAGAAACGATAACAATGAATAGTCTAAATAGAATTAATATAATATCATGAATCATTTCGTTAATGATTAACCAGAAAATAGCATCCGATTTTCTTATGTTCATATATTCTCTCATTTATTACAAAAATATCTTTTAGAAGTTCACAAAGGATAAATACATTCGATAGTCACTTACATGAAAATACAATCTCCTTCTACTATATACGCACTTTGACTAAAAGGAAACCCATAAATACGATGCCGAATATAACGATTTAGTAAATCACAGTTTTTATCTTCTTTCACTGACACATAAAATAATGCTGCTCCATCTACAAGATTTTTATAGGATAATATGTGATTGTATGTCTCGAATAGCGATAGTTTGATGAAAAATAAATATTTTCGTATTGTACTAAATGAAATTTTAAGGAAAACTCATTTTCAGCTTATACATACTCATTAAGGTTTACTTGTATGTTTAGTGGACTGTGATATGAGGAACTATCAACATTAAAGTTGAAAAATTGCCACAGATTTTTGAGAGCATGACTCCACAAATGTTCCAACTTTGAGTATTTAGCACCTCGATTCCAGTTCATTTGTAAACAACTTAATCTAAATTAAATCCTTGTTAGTCATTTCAAGAGAATGAGTTAAAAGCAATATTTACTTATGATCAACTGGAATCTTAAGAGTTTTTATGCAATGTTATAGATTTAAATTGATTTCATTCGAGTAACACCGTATAAAACGGAAATACTAGGTTCATTATCCTAAAAGCAAATAGCTTTGTTAGTGGGATGTAGATTAGATCGAAGAATGCTCCATCCAGAATTGTGATGGAGCATGCTGATTGACTATTCGTAACCAATCAAAGCTAGCGGATACTTGGGGAAGACTCTTGAATGTTATGTAAAAATTATAAATATACTAACGTTCTTCTTATTGCGATTCCTACCTCCATCCAACCTTGTTATTCGAAGTACAATTACATTTCTGTTCAACTGTGTTCTGATTCGAGAACTTGTTTAGTGGAGTACTGCCCAAGAGTACTAAGCAATAAGAGTAGCTGGGTTATAATAAGAGAATTTCTGTTTTGAAAGGTTAGTTCTTAAGATTCATTCTATCCACATAAAAAGTAACATTTAGTTTTTTACACTACTAGATTTTTCTATAAATTTAAATAGAGCAATAAAACGAGGTTTTCAAACCCTGTTCTGTTTAATTATTTCAGTTTGTTAATTTCTACTGGTTTGCTAATCAGAAAAAGAACGTTTTATTGCAGTTCATCTCTCAGCCATCGTCTGATTATTACAATCAAAACTAATAATAACTTGATCTTTTACTCTATCAGTAACCAGTCCGAGATGATTGAGTTGATCAATCACTCGACTTTGATTGCATACCGTTTCCCTAGCAATAATTAATATTACTAATGACTGTATTACTAATTCATCAAGATGTTACATAATTCAAAGTTAATATAATCATTTGGTTTGAATACTAATAAGTGGCAAAAAGTGAAACTTATCAGTTGTTAAGGAAGAAAACAAAACAACTCACATGAAAGACAAAATCGTCGTATATGCATTTGTATAAAATCAAAATGTTCTTCTGTAAATTGATTTTCTTTGATCATTATCTTCATTAAGTCCGTCTGTTTTAGTTTCAGGATAAAACATTGCAAAGCGAAAAAAATCATTATATACTATTTCATTTGCACTCATTAAATCTCTCATTATTATATTTATAAGTATTGAATAGAGTAAAATTTCCATAGAGTACAGTTTCTAACCATTAATGATCTGTATAATGTAGGAAATTGTAAACTAATAGTTGACTTCACTATATTCAAGTTTAATCAGTAGTTAGTAGTACATGTTAAAACGAATATTGTGGTTGTAAATAATTTAACCATATATTTGGTTTTAAATATGAAATATACTACTATTCTTAAAAAAAATTATTTTTCTGTTTATCCATATCTTCATTTATTTGAGATTTTATTATGATGATGATGATAACCTTAATGTCTTGATTTGATCTCTTTTTTTATACGTACACCGTTACTTTAAACTAAATCACTCAATTAGCACAACAATCATTTTAGTCTAGAACTAATAAGTAATAGTATTCATAAGTTCATTCGTGACTGTAAATTAAAATCCTCTAATCTTGTATTGATTGTGTTACTTTTAGATTACTTAAATGTAATGTAATCACATTAATTGATAACTACATTACTCTTGACACAATTGAGTTATATATAAATACAAACTGTAAAATCTTTTTCAAATGAAATAGAAGTAGATATTCACTATTTACTAGTTAGGATAATTCTCTAGTTAATGTTAGTACGTATCTTTAGATTGGAATGCTTTTCACAAGTCAACTAATCAAATAGTTTTTATGCAAAATTTATTTATTTATTTAATGACTTTATTCAATATTATATTTTGGTACAATATAGGATTCTCAGCACAGGGTATTTCAACGAGTTAATTACGCAAAAAAAAACAGTAACAAAGACAAAAAAGAGGGGGAAAAGGTTAAAAAAAATCTGAAAAAACTGTACAACTTTTCGAATTAGAGACATGTTAAGAATGCAGGTTATTGACTAGGTTAACTTTAACAACCTGTTCGTCACAGAGTATATTTTGCTAGGTAAGGTATTATAGAACTTTTATACTTTTACTTGCGTGCATGGATTTTAATGTAATTACGTCTCATTCTACCAGAACATATACAAGGAGAAAGATAAGAGTTAGCGGGATGGTTAGTATCTGATAAAATAACATGCCAGGAGTTTGCATGACTTTAGATGTCTATCCACAACCATAATAATTATGACCTCGAAAGATTCATCACACAACTTGCTAACTACTTTCAGCACTCTCCGCAATACAGCAAAGTCTTTTCTCAAACGCCCGGGAAAGAATAATGTTGAACATTAAAGAATAATGGGTAATATGCAAGAATTGACAAATTGTAAGAGTAAATATCGAGTAATCCCAAGAATATGCAATCTCTTTATGTAGTAAGTCAGTATAAATTTAAGCTGATAGCTTAATTTTTTTTCTTTTCGATCAGTCATTAATATGTTATAATTAATAATAATTGTTTTAATTTAATGATCTGTTAATATTACTTTTGATGTTTTTGAAACATCTTTATTTCCAGTTTCATTCATATTCAATCAGGATAACATCATTATGAAACTTTATAAGATAGTGAAACTTGATTCTAAATAGATATTTGTAAATTGATAGTTTTTTTGTAAAGTTGAAATCATCATAAGTTATCCAACAAGTTTTAACCAAATACAAATTCTCTTAATTTATTCAATCGGTAGAAATCTATAAATAGTTATCAGTTTTAAATATTAAATTAATTCTTATTTATTGTATCTTCAGATAGAATTGAAACGTTTCAGAATCAAAACTTTGACTGACAAAATATTCCGAACATAAAAATCTATGGGGCTAGGTCTATATTAATCGTTACTGACTGACTGATACAGAGAGATAATAACTTCTGACGAGGTATTGAATTCTTAACTAAATGAACTGATGACATGTAGTAGTTTAACCATTCCGGAAGCTTTTCTAACCTAAGCCCATACTAGCTAGAATAATTACTCTGCTAGATTTTTGCTGACTGAGCGTATAAAACACACGTCTTGATCACCCTATATAAATGATCATTGACAGTCTAATCAATATCAAAATATCTACCTATAACTCTGTACAGAAGATCAACATTATTTATTCAGTCATTCCACCAAAGGCTAGCTAGTGTTCTTATATTAAGTATAATGAAGTATATTATTCATAGTTTTAAAACAAAACATAGTAGTCTCCTGGAGTTCACTCGCTATCTGATAGGCAGTTTGAGCTGCTAGTAGAATAATTTAACAAACCCAGGTGAGGCTTTGGTACTCTTCTTCAAAAAATAATGATTGAAAATACATGATAAACCAAGTGGTCAATGAGTTTAACTATATTACTGCTTGCGGTCGTACAAATCACTGAATAAATTAAATAGTTCTTTCATAAAGAAACAATTTCAGATTAGTGATTCACAGATCAAATGACTGATTGGTCCATCTTACAGAGAGGTATAATTAAACCATTCTGTCGTTTTACTTTAATTTATATTTTGTCAAACATTTTATCCAGTTTAAATAATCATATGATCAAGGAGCTTTACGTGCTTATAGCAAAAGAAAACATCTATTTTTAGTCAAATATGACTTCTTATTCATACAATTGTTTTCTATTGTTGACAAATGTTAACAAATTTTAATCATAGTACTATAGTTCTTCCTTGTAAGATGATAATCTTATTTTCTTGATTTTACAATACTTTGTATTAGATCAATAAATTATTTAGGTAAAATGAGAACATCATCTAGTGAACCAGAATAATAGGTGATTATCTTCGTTTTACATAATTATGTTATGACACTATGGTTTCTATTGTTTTTGGCATATTCAAAATTATAAGGAGAAAAGATCACAGTAAGATTAATTCATTAGGCTTAATGCATGCATATTCAGTACATCTTTACTAGGATTTATATTTGGTCATTACAAGTGGGATATAATATAATGATACGTAATAGGCTATTTGAATCAGAATTTTTCTTTAAAAGTCTATCTTCTTTTAACATAAAAACGATTATCTCAATCTATTAAAATTAATGGCTTCTTATTTGATGAATTATTTGTCCTCTATTCATCATCTGTAATTTAGTGAACAATTATCTCAACTTGTATTTATTAAATACAAAACACGCTACTAAACAAATAATTTTAGTATTATCAAAAATGTACTCCTAGAAGTCTTTTCTTAAGGATGCATCAGATAATTATAGAAAAGTTAATACAATTTTCGACTGTATCCACCATTGACTCAGAAAATTCTAAATTTATAGAATGGTCATCGTTCGACCTTTGCATCTACAGAATTACTCTGCCGGTTACATATCAAAACTCACACCATAGTTGAAGATTACTATTCTTTATTAGGAAAACAAGTTTTTTAATATATTATATACGAAGCCTTTAAACAGTTCTATATGTTCATAACTGACTAGGTTAGTGATCGATTTCTACATTCTCACGGGAAACTAATACCTATGGTGTTGATTAAGTCAACAATGAGATTGTAACTAGTAAATAACAGTTGATTTTGCTATACTGAGAATCAGTTGAATTTTAAAACAAGCATTTATTGATTTTAGGTCAGTAAACCAATATTACTGAACTCTCTACGAAACCTGAAGGTACTAGCTTTAATAAAATGTTGTTTCAAGAGTGTGCACTATAGAATAGTCCCAAAATAGAACAGAAGGACTGTTCAGTGTTTTATGATTCTCACCGTGTTTTTATTTTCCGTCATTTTGTGGTTAAAACTATCTCCAGTCTATGTTTCTTTTAAAGTTAAAAGAATCATAATAGTGTGCTACATTTTTAGAAAAATCAGAAGAGGTATAATTTCATTTTTATGTACATTACATGCGTGCATGTGTGAGTAGCTTCACAACACATATGTTATCTTCAATACAACTATATAATTGTATTTCTTAAAGTCAAGTAATATATCATAAAATTTCAACAAGATCTCCTTATCCGATGCTATTTTGATATTGATCGGTTATTGATATTCATTTCATTTATTTAAAGACATTTATTAGTTTATAAAGGAATAAAAGTGTCATTAACATAGTTGACAGGTAGATATTTTAGGAGAAATCCGATTTGAATTCTGTTCACTCGATTTTTATCACTAAGTAATTAATAATTTTGGAGACAATATATTGTAACTTATTTATTCTTATCTCCTTTTAACACTAATTAGTAAATTTATGTTTTCACATATAAAAATAACTTCCATCACATTCAAGAAACTTAAACAAGATTAATTCACTTGGTATTGTTTTACTTGAATCTTCCCATTGATGTTTTAGGACTGAAATTAATCAGTCTCTTATTAGTATATGTGCATACTGTACGTATGCCTCGATATTGCCTTAATTTACAAGCAAACAGGACGAAACGCGCGTCCTGGATTCCACTGCTAGCCACCATCCATCTTTGCTTATAATGTTTGTAAATTAAGGCAATATCGAGGCATACGCACAGTATGCACATATACTAATAAGAGACTGATTAATTGCAGTCCTAAAACATCAATGGGAAGATTCAAGTAAAACAATACCAAGTGAATTAAACTTCACCCCATTGCACAACTAAGTAGCTACCAGGACTCAGTAGCTAAGTGGATAACGCAATGGCGTTTGAAGCGAACGGTACTGAGTTCGAGTCCCAGAGTGGACATCAACTCTGAGATACAGGTACATCCAGCTGATGAGTCCCAAACAGGACGAAACACATGTCCTGGATTCCACTGCTAGCACCATCCATCTTTGCTTAAACAAGACTAGTTTACTATTCAAAGAAGAAATATTTCGATATATAATTATTACGGATTATTACTAACCTACTAATAAATTAACATTTCACAATATAATTTAAAATTGATTGTTTCAGACATTTTAATGAGAGATGGTGAAGAAGATTTGTAACTGAGATGGATGATTTTGATGGAATTTTGTTCTTTGAGTTGGATGGTTTATGTAGATAAATAATTATGATCTTATTAGGATTTAAAGGTATTGCATTGCTAGTTTTTTTTAAATCAAATGTTTGACAGTAGATATTTTGATGTCATTAGTTCTAAACATAAATGAAATTCATAAAATCTCATTTAATCTGTACAGAATAATTGAATTTATTTTAATCTATTGAAGTAATAATACAATTTTTTAACGTTATATTTGGTGAATGAGTCCAATTATTATGATTTTTCAAAAGAACAATGTAGAATAAACGATAACTTTTTATTTAACACTAAAAACATTGCAAAAGTGATAGGGTAATTCATCAGTGTTGGTTGTTAGCATCTTTGCGTTGATAGTGAGGACTGAGATTCATTAGTTTCTTTTTGGTTATAATCCATCCTGTGTGGGTTACCTTAGTATTATCATGAAGTCACAAGCATTGTAAGCGGAGGTGAATGGTGGTTAGAAGTGGAATCCATGACGCTCATCCTGTTCTTTATGAGACTTGTCAGCTGGATGTACCCCATTTCACAAGCCAGTGGCTATATAGAGTCATAAGCAAAACGGATAACACAATGTCATTCAAGGCAACCGGTACTGGGTTCGATTCCTAGGGTGCTTATCTACTCTGTGATGCAGGTACATCCAGCTGACGAGTCTCAAATAGGACAAAATGTTATTTCATAACGATTTCAGCTAGTGTCAAAGCGTGTGCTTACAGAATATATGTTTTGAGTGAAATTTCACCTAATAGGATTACACTGTTCGTTGACCAAAACTAATAAATGTTAATTTCTAATAATGAAATCCGATAAAAGATGATTTATTCATTTATTAACTGAGTGTTACGACTACTTACCTGTGTTTTGGAGTAAAATTCTCATAAAAAATCACAAATGTAACAAGTAATCTTTAACTGAGTGACACTAGTAGAAATATTCAAGTCGGACATGAAATATGCCATGTTTATAATTATTTTATAACTTCCACTAAATCTCGACATAGCATTATTCGTAACCCTTCATTTTAAAGTCGAATTTTTCATTTTTTTAACCGTATCATTTTTGTTTGGGTTTCCGTTGTAGTTTGGTCATATTGACCAACTTACGTTTCATACACAGTTAACTTCTGGTTGAGTTAATTTGAGGTAATGTAATTCCCACCAATACACACCCCAATCAAATTCTACGTCTGTTAACATTTATAAACTGGATGGGTGATAGTTACAACTTTAAAGAGGCAAAAATATAAGTGCCATCGAAACGAAAACTATAAAAAGGAAATAATTCTTATTTATTTATGAGTTATTTTTGAATATGATATTTTTCATCAAATCATTTACCTTTGTTACAACAACGATTAACGGTACACCAAGATTGTTATTTAATACATTATCCTCGTACATTTCTTCAGTAAACGACTCATTATCATTTAAAAATGATAACTGAGGGGTAGTTTCTTGAGATGTTGCATACATAGTAGACAGTGAAGCTAAATTTACCGGATTGATAATATCATTTGTTGATGCATCTGGCTCAGCGTAGCCATAAAATTCTTTTGAAACTGAAATATAGACGAAATAAGTTATGCTTTAATGTTACCTAAGCATCTGCTTTCATTGTAACTAGAGCCTCTCAGTGTTTTGAAATGGCCAATTGTATTTCCAAATATAATTTAGTGAAAAGTAATTCTTTAGGGTTAGTGGTAAACAGTTATTTAAATAGTCACTGAACAGACTGTTAATTGAACTCTCTAACAATTTAGTAAATCACAGAACCCTGAGCATATTGGATGTATAATTGTTCTGATCTTTTCCAGATCGAATTTACTGAGATTTCAGTTTAACAATGAAGCAGTCATACAAACCATTTAGATATTCTTTTTCGTATTACTAAGCTTAATGTAATAAATTTCTAACAACATAAAGCTTTGGAATTTTATTTCTTGATGAAGCTGTTGAACTAGACAATAGATCGTAATAACGTTTACTACTCTAGATTATGATTGTTGCTATAATACCTTGTGTAGGTGATCATAGGAACACTATAAAATTGTATCTTGTTCTCCATTTTGTGTAAATTTATTGAGGTTAGAGATCTCTTGTTTTTATTGTATTACGTACCAATTATATCTATGATATACGGTTACAAATTTCAGGAATCTACTTTTGCTGCTCGATGTTTAGATTACCTTCCGAACCTGAATTTTATGCTAAGAAAAGAGTCAACAGTTAATCTTTTTAAAAATTCTTTTAGTTCCCTTACTGAAACAGTTTGACTGTAACTGCACTAATTTTCATAATAGTTTCAAAGCCATTAATATGAATTAAAATTACATATGGCTTGTGTTTGAGCGGAAGATTCTGTACGATAACCTAGAAGCTTCATGATCATAATCTTTTCTCTTTCACATTTATTTACTTACTTACGCCTGTTACTCCTCGTGAAGGAGCATAGGCCGCTCACCAGCATTCTCCATCCAACCTTGTCCTGAGCAATCCTTCCTAGCTCCGTCCAGTTGTAATTCATCGTTTTCATATCTGCTTCTATTATCCGACGCAATGTGTTCTTTGGCCTTCCTCTTTTTCGCTTCCCTTCAGGATTCCAAGTTAGGGCTTGCCTCGTGATGCAGTTTGACGATTTGCGTAATGTATGTCCTATCCATTTCCATCGTCTTTTCCTCATTTCTTCTTCAGCTGGAAGTTGGTTTGTTCTCTCCCACAAAAGGCTGTTGCTGATGGTATCCGGCCAATGGATGTTGAGTATCTTGCGTAGACAGCTATTTATAAATACTTGTACTTTCTTGATTGTGGTTGTTGTAGTTCTCCAAGTTTCAGCTCCATACAGTAGAACTGCCTTGACGTTGGTATTGAAGATTCTCACCTTGATATTGGTTGAAAGTTGTTTTGAGTTCCATATGTTCTTTAACTGTAGGAATGCTGTCCTTGCTTTGCCCATCCTTGCCTTTACGTCTGCATCTGAACCTCCTTGTTCATCGATGATGCTTCCCAGGTATATGAAGTATTCTACATTTTCCAGAGTTTCGCCATCAAGAGTGATTGGATTGTTGTTTTCCGCTGTGAGTTTGAGGACTTTGGTTTTCCCTTTGTGTATGCTGAGGCCTACTGTCGCAGAGACTGCTGCCACACTGTCTGTCTTTGTCTGCATCTGTTCGTGTGTACGTGATAGGAGGGCTAGGTCATCTGCCGAGTCCAAATCGTCTAATTGGTTCTGAGCTGTCCATTGTATTCCGTGTTTTCCTTCAGATGTCGCGGTCTTTATAATCCAGTCGACCACCAGAAGAAAGAGGAAGGGAGAGAGTAAACAGCCTTGTCTGACTCCGGTCCTTACTTCGAATGCATCTGTCAGCTGTCCTCCATGCACGACTTTGCACTGTAGTCCGTCGTATGAGTTCCGGATAATATTGACAATCTTTTCGGGAACTCCGTAGTGTCGAAGAAGTTTCCATAATGTCCTCCTATCTACACTGTCGAATGCTTTTTCATAATCAATGAAGTTGATGTATAGTGATGAGTTCCACTCAACTGATTGTTCGACGATGATCCGTAGTGTTGCAATTTGGTCTGTGCACGACCGATCCTTACGGAATCCAGCTTGTTGATCTCGAAGTTGGGCGTCTACTGCATCTTTCATCCGGTTCAGCAACACTCTGTTGAAGATTTTCCCTGGTATTGACAGCAGTGTAATGCCTATGTAGTTTTCACATTTGGTCATATCTCCTTTCTTCGGAAACTTGACGAGGTGTCCTACTTTCCAGTCCATCGGCACTTGTTCCTCCTCCCAAATCTTTTTGAATAGAAGGTAAAGCATGCTTGTAGTTGCTTCGATGTCTGACTTCAGTGCTTCAGCTGGTATTTTGTCCGGACCCGCTGCTTTCCCGTTCTTGATTTGTCTGACGGCCATTCTGATTTCTTCCTTCGTTGGTGGGTCGACGTCTATGGGAAGATCTGTGTGTGCCGCTTCGATGTCCGTTGGATTCATTGGAGCCTGCCTATTCAGGAGTTCCTCGAAGTATTCTACCCATCTGCTCCGCTGTTGTTGAATTTCGGTGATTGGCTTGCCTTCTTTGTCTTTGATCGGCCTCTCTGGTTTACTGTATTTCCCTGCTAGTTTATTCGTTGTATCGTGAAGCTGTTTCATATTTCCTTCTCTAGCAGCTTTTTCTGCTGTCGTTGCTAGTTCTTCCAAGTATTTCTTCTTGTCCGCTCTAATGCTCCTCTTCACTTGTTTGTTTGCTTCTATGTACTCAGCTTGTGCTTGGACTTTCTCTGCTCGTGTTCGCCTGTTGTTTATTGCTGCCTTCTTGTTCTTCCTTTCTTTGATCTTGTCCAGTGTTTCTGTAGAGATCCATTTCTTATGATGGTATTTCTTGTAGGGCTTGGAACCTGTTGTTGAGAGCTATCTTGAATTCATTGAGTTTGTCAGTATCTCGAAGGAAGGCTGTATTGAACCTTTGTATGCTGTTTGTCCAGTTGTCCAGTTCTTTTTTAGCTTCAGTTTTAAATTGGCCACAACTAGGTAGTGATCTGAAGCTACGTCAGCACTTCTCCTGGTTCTCACATCTTCTATTGTCCTTCGGAATTTTTTGTTGATGCAAATATGATCTATTTGGTTCTCTGTATTGTGGTCCGGTGAGATCCATGTAGCCTTGTGTATACGCTTGTGTGGAAATATTGTGCCTCCTATGACCAATTTGTTGAATGCACGTAGATTTGCAAATCTTTCTCCATTTTCGTTTCTTTCTCCCAGTCCATGTCGTCCCATATCTTCATATCCAGTGTTGTCTATTCCGACTTTGGCATTTAGATCTCGCATCAGAATAGTTAGGTCCTTTCTTGGGCATTTCTCAATGACTGACTGCAGCCGCTCGTAGAACTGATCTTTAATGTCGTCGTTGCTATCATTTGTGGGTGCATAACATTGGATAATATTCATTAAGATCCCCTCCTTCTTTGTTTTGAATGATGCTTTGGTGATTCTGGATCCGTGAGATTCCCATCCTACAAGTGCATTTCGTGCTACTTTGGACAGCATAAGAGCGACTCCCTGAGTGTGTGGAGCATTGTCCTCTTCATGACCGGAGTATAGCAGCATCTCTCCCGTAGCTAGCCTTTTCTGTCCAGCTTGGGTTCAGTGGGTTTCGCTGATTCCCAGTACTGCTAAGTTGTATCTCCTCATTTCCATTGCTATTTGACTGGTCTTCCCGGTTTCCCACATTGTTCGAACGTTCCATGTACCTATGAAAATGTTTGCTCTGGTTGTATAGAGGGGGCATCGGCCTCGTGGCATCCGAAGGAACTCGGCTTTCACCATGAAGCGTCATAATTCTTCTAAATGAAGACCTTCTAACTCCCAGGGCAGAGTTTAACTGGTTTGGATTATTTTTTCTGGTAAGAGTTTTTTTAGCGAGTTAGTTTTCTACGGGATAGGGACGCTAACCCCATTCCCAACCCTCCTCCTTTACCCGGGCTTGGGACCGGCAGTAACCCTATAAGAGCTACAGGCGGAGTTTTTCACATTTACTTCAAGTATAAAACTCTCAGATGTCTTCTGCAATCATTCCTAATCTTAGACTTATGAATCTTAGCCGATAATTATTATTTTCAACCAACTTAGTCAAATTATAAATAGGATAAATATCAATGGCCCAGTATTCTTTCTTATAGTTATCAAGTATTTGATCATGATCATCCAAATTATTCATAAGTGAATATTAAATAGTATCTATTAGCTCCAAACAACTGACAAGTATATGATAACAATTTAAAAGAATTATTCGATCTAGACAATACTATGCTACGGAAATTTACAGACTTGTACCACAGAATTGTCTCCAAAAATTGATTTAATGCAACACAATATGTAATTGAAATAATTCCTTCTTTTACGCATTTTAAAAATGGAGAATACTGGAAAAGAATTCGAGAACGGTCTGCAAACTTTGGTTACGGAATGATGTAAAAATATATCCTAGCGTTTAGGGTCTACGTGAAGATCATGTAATCATAAAGAGCATACATATCATTGATAAAATTGTCTGAATCTAGCTAATAATGCTGTTCTATTTTCGACGAAATCTTAAAGAAACTACGTTTTTCAATTATGTTTTTATTATTCAAAGTTCTATATTGATACCATAGTCATTTTGTATCAAGTTGTAGCACGTTTTCTCATACCAAAACACCATTAGACTTTCTGAGTTATGTGCTTTGATATTTGAACGAAAGTCCAAAATAAATAAATAATCTACATCATAGTTACCGGTAAGAGTAGGATACGTACCTTGCAACCGGCTGAATTTTGGAGTATATTTTCTGTAGACCTGTACAAAATGTCGATTTATATCTGTGCAAAAATTAGCTGTGATCCCTGCGACGTTTCGTGAGTCATAATCAACGAAGAGTTTTCAGAAACAAACCTAGATAATCTTAATTAATTATCTTATCTACAATTAAATACACTCATTTATAAGATAAAACAGTGATTCTATTGGATTTTCTCCATACTTCACAAGACCTTTGGATACGAAAGTTTGTTAGTCTCGAATTTCTCTGCTGATAAATCACAAATACTTTGAACAGTCTCTGTCTCCGGTGAAGCAACAATGATAGAATAAGATAAAAATATGAAATCTTCATATACGTATCTATGGTTGACTGATTCGAAGGATGTTCACATATCTGACTGTAGTTACTCATTATTAAGCGTTTACAGCCATTTGATCTCGAAAAATATTTAAAAGTTCAGAAATTATGAGTAATACACATAATAATATAACAGTAAATTTGTATAGGTCCCCATGCACAGGTGATGAAACTTGTGGCGCGCTATTTAAAAACGATAGTGGTATTTTTCCTCGCCGAGTAATTTTTTAGTTTTAAATGTATCCTAACGTGTAAAGGCTTCTTTTATTTTTATTTTGGTTGAATTTTTACTTGCAGTAACATAAAAGTTCCAGTGTTTGTGTTATATCTATCACTTTTAGTGGTTTAAAAGCACTTGTTCTAGAAAAAAGTTGTTTTTTTCCTCACTTAAAGAGACATTTGCGTTCTTTCCGTGAGCTCACTCAACAATTCTAATTGCTCAAACAAAACGCCATTATGATAGACCCACATGTTTCTTTCCGGTAGAGAAATGAATGCAGTGTGACAATCGCAACAAGGGGTATCACAACATGCACACAAAACTCACACCGGCTGAATATAAAAGGCTTTGCAAGCCATGCTGCCCTCAAAAGTCTTGGCTGATTCTTGAGGTGATCAGGCTGCTAAACACAGCTAGAACAATTCCCTTAGATAGACAGCCATTGGCAGATAGGCAGCTGTCATATGTTGGAGAAGCGGAGAGCATCATCATCAGTCCACCTATAGGTTTGAATAAAACCACCAAGTTGGACCCCCATAAAGTAGTGGGTAACAAATACACATATGTAGCCATGGTTTCAAAGAAGAAGAGAAAATACGTTAAGAAGAAACGAATTGCAGAGAAGTCTTAAATATATGAGTTTACTACACAAACAGACCGGGAAGGAGCAAAGCCTGAACAGTGCATATGATTTGATCAGGAAACGAAATAAGGTCAATAACTTGCCAGCAGTAGCACTTGAAAAATCAAGATAAAAGAATGAGACTTGCACGTCTGATGTCGAATCGGACTGCAGGGATGAAAAGGGTTTATGAAACGAAATCTCACAGCCTATCAGAACAAATCTTGATTCCGGGCCAGTAATTTTTTATAGATTAATAGAGCCTTCCAAAAAAGGTCGAAAGCTAAATTTGAACACTATATAAATCGCATTAAGTCCCTAAAAGCAAGCTACTCTCGGAAAGAGTGGCAGGAGTTAGCATTCATAAGCTCTATAGAATAGGACAAAATGTGGGTTCCAAAGGTACACATACAAGCCGCCTCTTAATAGCTACTTTGCTTCAACTGAAGAATGAAACCTGATACCGGAAATTTCGCGCAAACTTTCTGGATCCGGAATATACGTTCATGAATATCTCAGCCTGGTTGCTCGTACTGAGTGACGATCGATAGAGGTAGAAATAAATGGATACCACCTCAACGGTAAAAATGCCTTATATTTAACATTGTTAAAGTTCAGAGCGAAACGATCGCCAAACCACTAGGAGTGGTACGAAAGAGTTTTTCACAACATCAAAGGTATTCTATATAAATGCTGGTAGTGGAGCTTAAAGATATGATGGACACAGAAAACCCCGATATGATTGCCATCTCAGAAACATGGTTAACGCTAGAAGTTCATGATAATGAAGACCAGTCGCTTGGTTACTTATTTTGTACTGCTGACAGACTAAATAGCAGGTGATGGGGTTATCCTGTACATGAAAATCATTCTAACCATACGGTCCGTAGATGCAGCGGCAAATCAATCAAAAACATATGAACTGACGTCGTGAAATGTAGAGGACAAAACATTGAAGTAACTATGGTATACCACAGTCCAAAATGTGTCATAGACGACTTCTTCCTAAGTCGACTTAAATTCTGGTCAAACATGTGTAAACGCCTTATAGAAGGTGACTTTAATGCACTTTCTGCGAATCGGGAAAACTCAAAAGTAGCGTCATTAAAAAACCCGTTTGATTACGCAATGCATTAAGCCACAGTCGCTCCGGCTTCATTTAAGTATAATAGAGATCATACCAGATACGACCTACAGAACTCCTCTTTTCTCTTGGACCTAATCCTCACATACGGTTATGTCGGTCAAATAATGTTTATTCTATGTATAGAGAGAATTAACCATGGGGTCATCTTATTAAAGTTAATGGCTGTTGTGGTCTTCAAGCAGTTGCGCTGCCCCGTCCTAACATATGTGGGGAAAACATGAAGGCAATCGACACCTCAGCCTCGGCCAAAAAATGGAAAAGTGAGTCAGATACTTCGACAGAAGAGGCATGAACTCATTCCTGGTGGTTGTACAATCAAATAACTCAACCTTTTATATCCCGCATAGTCTCAAAGAAGAAGAACCACGGCCATCCGTGGATAGATCAGAATATTCGATGTTTGCTAAGACAAATGACAAAACGTTGGAATTTCGCCATCAGCCTTGAAACAGTAAACACAATCAAATGTTACAAATCAGTCCAAAATAAATGTATAATTACAATCCGGGCTGTTTAGTAATAAAATGAATAGCATTTGCCCCAATATGTGATCAAGCAGCCGAATAAACTGTTTTCGTACAGAACACGAACCCATCACTGGCTTTGCAACCTAATTACTGATGGGAATAGACTTAAAATAATATTTAAAGGCCAGGACAATGCAGTGGTCATGACAAAATATTTTGGGATAGTTTTCACTCAGGAGCCTCTTACAAACGACGAACCAGACCAAATTACAAAGTAACAAAACCGGCTGTTTGCTGTGAATTTTAATCAAGATGAAATAGTCAAGGCCCTCAGTGCTTTAGACACGAATAAATCAACAAGATCGAATGAAATACACCCTAAAATATTGAGACGAATTGTACAATATATTGTTGCCTCGCTGACCACAACATTCAATACACCACTCAGCCAAGATGAGTCACCTACGGACTGGAAAAATACAATTATCTCTATGATACATAAAACGGATCAAGAAAAACATTTATCAAACTACAGACCTGTCATCCTTACCAGTGTCTCGGTTGTTATACTGGAAGTAGTAGTCAGAAAGGTCACAACAACATTCGTGGAAACCAAAACATTGTTAAACAGTGGACAAAATAGTTTCAGGAAAAGATTATCTTTTATATAAAACTTCTACAAGGCATTAGATATGGTGCCGAAAAACAGACTGCTCTTGAAACTCGAAGTCTAGAAATTACCGGACCTCTCCTAAAGTGGATCAAAAATTTATTGACAGATCGCGGACAGAAAATAATAATGAATTCCAAGTGCTGCTCCTAGAAATGAGTATTTAGTGGTGTACCTTAAGGCTCTATCGTAGATCCTTACTTTCCATACTGTGTCCAAATGAACCCCCAAGTAAAGTTGAGTCCCCGCAGTTACTAAACACTGATGATGTGCAAATCTGGTGACAATTAACAAGAGACGTAGATACATGTGCGCTTCAGGCAGACTTATATGTTCTGATTAGCCGCGCTCAAAAGTGGCTTATGTCTGTTAACGCGACCAAGTGTTCTTATATTCAGTTTGGGGATACAACGGTAAATGGTTACAGCATAAGGAAAGAGTCAGTACCCTCAGTCAGGTCTCACAAGGATCCCAGAATGATAGTGAGCCATGATCTTAAGACCATGGTCCACTGCCACGAGGCCAAAACAAAGGCGTTTAGAACCCAATGGTCTTCAAGACAGATATTTACTAAGTTACACTATAAGATATTCATTATAGTGTGGTGGACCAGGCAATTTACGGGCCACTAAAATAGTACACACAATCTTAGTGGGGTCTAAACTTGAAAACTGCATTCAGTTTGCAGATCTCCTTTTGAAAGATGACTCGGATGTCCTGGAAAATATACAGAGGGTAACTACCCGTACGATTCCAGAACATCGTTGTTTATCAAATATAGAGCGGCTTAAAAAGCTAGACCTCTTTACTCTGTCCTACCACAGATTAATGGGTAGTCAGATTTTATTGCATAGAATGCTATGAAATGATTTTGAATTCAATCTTTTGTCTTCCTTTTATCCTACCAAATTAGGACAACACTGACGACATACGATGCGAGTACAAAAGTTACGAACGAACCAAAAACATATGACATACAGGTTTTCACAACGAGTCATGAATTTTCAGACTCTGTTATCCTAAAATATGGTGTCTGCTCCTTCAATTGACTCATTCGAAAGAAGATCAGACACTCAGAAGCATGCTATTAAAGAACTGACTTAAGCCGTAGACCATCAGTCTTCAGTACACAAATATGAATCTGAAAAAATCAGAAATCATACAAACCAATCAAATAACTGAGTTCAACTTACTCCTTGATTTGCAAGCTTTTATCATTTCTTTCGACAGTTTTAGTTTATTGATGTGTTTATTAAGTATTTCTGCCCATTTTTGCAAAGCTTCAATTATTTTCCAAGGTTCATTTATGCTGACGACTATAATAACCATTTGGTCATTGAACGAGTCCTCGGTCATCACATATTTTAACAGATAGCTTTGAATAGGGTTTCCATCTATAATGGAGACGCTTAGGTTTGCGGAAACTAAGTTAAATGTTATTATGTTGTTTACATAACTACCATCTTTTAATTCGTCTTTCACCTCGATTATATAATATTCCAGACCAAATCCTTCCCGCTTGTCTTCATTGCCTTGAAGCCGACAAATCAAAGTTGATTTTCCGCACTGATCGTCACCAAATACGACAAGATTTTTGGAGTCCGACAGACCAACTTTAGCTTTGTTTGTTACTTCATCTAGAAGCCTGGACCTACAATAGTTTGAAAGTTATTTAAGTACGTTCAACTGACCAAAGACATTTTGCCGTTTCTGTTTCTCTATTTAGAACTTTTTCACACATATTTGTGTTGTCGACCAGGTGGCGACACGATAAATTATTATAAATTTGTATGGTTGCAGCTAGTAACCTAGATAAGTCGTCCTTCAACAGAAAAGTCAAACAATTCTTAATTTTTAACACTTAACAAAAGTACTGAACAATCCTGTCGAATCACATCAAAATACCTGTCGATCATAAATTTTAGTACATTAAAATACGTTTTTAAGTAAAAAGAGAATTTCTAGCAGTCGACTGAATTATTATGACAAACCCTCATCGTGTGAGTGGTAGGTTGTCGTTCGATCAATTACAATCGATGCTCTGTAATCTGGATGTTCAAGTACAATTGACGAGGTAACATTGTGTTTCATTGTAATGAGCGGTGTCTAAGCCATTTCATCCTGTTTGGTTGTTCATGAGCTCCCACAAATTTGGTTAGACAAGAGTCTCATTAAGGACACGTAGTTGAGTGTTACTCTAAGATGTAAACATGCCAGTTCATTGGATGTCCTCGAATCTGACAGTTATCGATTCCAAGTACTACAAAACAGCAATTAATTTTCAATTCATCGTGGTTTATTTTTTTAGCGGTAAATAAATAATCGAAATCAATAAATCTGTAAGGCTTCGACATTTGACTGCATCAGCTATAATAGACCCACCTACATGGAAGCGCTTGGGTACGTCGTGCTTCACTTCTACAGCCGCTTGCCAACTTAGGCCAATCACTTCTCGATATATCGATATCCTAACAACTATACATTCGGCCCTCTTCGCTTCTGACTTTCAATCTAGCACGTTTAGATTATAAAAGGTATTAATGGTTAAGGTCTTGTCAAACTTCAAACACATCGGATTTTTTAACCGAACGTCATGAGCAAACATTCGTAACGTTAAAATGATGTGATAATATTAGCTTCCAAGATACTATTCAGCTATGAAAACATTACCCTATTGTTTAATTCATGTCTATTTCTAAGTAGATAGTCATCATATTCGAGGTGGCCGTCAAGATGTGGATGTTTATTGATTATAATTTGCAGAATTTATCCCAGGCTCTCTTTTATGTCTGTATTATTTCAGTCCATCAACTGACTAAATTTATTTTTCTCCAATTTCTGTGTAAACTATCAGCTCCAGTTAGACGAAAATGGTGTGACGAACTAGGCAACGATAAATTCAAACCCCGTGGTACCAAGGAACAATAGATGCTTTGAAGATTGTACAAAACAAAAGACATTATTACAAAAATATGTTAGTCAAAGTAGACAGAAGCGGAAGTAAGACCACCGCAGCATGAGCCAGTTCATGGCGTACGATTAAATGATGCGTGTTGATTGTCATTGAGCTTGTTCGATATTGAAAGACCCGATTGCCGGATGATTTGACTAGGGCTCAGTAAAATTTCACCGGACCTGCGCTTGCTTTTCAAACGTTAGTCAGCATAATTTCGACAGTACAAATAAACATGCAGACATTATGTCGTACATATCATTAAAGTCTGCGTAATGTAATTTGGCATGTTGCCTATACAGTTCAGGTGGAAGTACAGATCGAAACTAAACAAGACTTAAATAAAAAAATGCATGGAGTTTTATATGCGAGATCAAAATTTTATAGCTGTTACAAGATATTTCACCCTTTTTTCAAGCCAGAAGCTTCAAAATTCGTGATTAGTTTAATAAATCTTAAATTTAAACCGACTGTGCCAACTCGTTAGTGAACATATACTGAAACCTAGATGTCATTAAATGATGCACAAACTACAATTGTTGATGTGACTGAAAAACCTATTTTGAGAAATATACGAAAATTAGAAAGTATTTTCAAAATAGTGCACTTGGCAGAGAGTGGAACTAGATGAGCACCAATGAACGGAGTAAATTTGCACCGAAATGAACAGTAGGTCTTCATACTGACTAAATATGTCCTGGTTTACTAAATTTAATGCATTTATTACTACGAGGTACACAATGGTTTACTGCAAGCAACACATCTGTAAAACCTGTGCTTACTTATGTGTTTTGCTTTGCAAATCGTTGTCGTGCTACTTTTCACATTTCCACGCATACGGGAACTATTAATAAACAAATGCAAGTTTGAGTGGATCTGATAGCAAAGTACACCATCGACTGAACATGGCAATAGAAATTATATAAATGAAGTTCAAGGATTTGCGACCGTGGTGTTTATATGAACTAATAATTTTTTGTACTTGATTTCGAATTCAAAGAAGGATCGCAAAGTAAACAACAAAGGTGAGAGCAAGTTTGGTAAATTTTCATGTGGCGAATTTCATTCTCGTAATTCATGTGTACTTCGTGATTCTGGATGATTTGAACGCGGTGAGATTGGACACATTCATTGTCAGATACTCCGAACTATCAAGGCGATATTTGCGGCATCACCATAATTCTTCACGGATACTGCTTCTTCGAGTTGTCATTTTCTGGTTTTATCAAAACATTCAATGTTCCTGTTAGTGCCCATGCGGTGTATGAAAATAGCCATGCTCAAAAAGGATGAACAGTGCACTTCGTAACACTCGAGGACTAGCTAATTCTTGGTAACAAGAGTTTAAGTTACTATAGCTACGTCGTGGTAATACTGGACATTGCAGCTGACTCTGATTACATCAGAAGCGTCAATTATTAAGAGAAGTCGCAAACGCTTACTTGCGCACTGGTTGTTTTGAAATAAACAGCCTCACTGTCCAAACCATCACCACCGGACAAAAGTCCTGTCAAGGAAAACATTGAGTAAAATTGTCCTTTAGAATTGTGAAGCTAATAAGCTCACGGATAACTCGAACCTAGGCCAAAAGTGCTTGACACCTGTACTGAACATCCACCGAAGTCGCGTTACTGTATAACGGCTTTGGCTTCTCTATTATAATTTGTTGGGTTTAGTAAGTATAGCATTCCCAGTCTATTACGTCTTCGAATAAGCGAAAAGCACGACTTAGGTGTTGATATGCATACGTACCAGTACTGATAGTATCCAACCACTAGGTCGAGCCAGATGATATGTTCTTGGCATTTGATGTCATGAAATGACTGCAGTCCAAATCACTGACTGACTACTTTATCGCATAAGTGTGATGTTTGAATTGACTAATGATACTTTTGTACATGTTGATTGCACAATTTCGAATTCCAAATACAGTACATTCGTTTGTGCCTGTCTTCTTAATTCAATTGCGTTGTTTCTTGGACTCTTAGTTCGTGCTATAATTCCAATAAGTCGAAACATTATATTGGCGTCGCGATTGAGCCTGCAATGGAAAAGTTAGACATTCATTCAACTTCTGAAGCTTTTGAGGATTATTTCGAAAGGTTCGAAATCTGGGTCATGACCAAAGTTGATGAGGATGTTAATATTGTGGCATATTTCCTCACATTCACCGGTAAAGAAGCATACAGTTTATTAAGAACTCTGGCTATGCCGGAAAAGCCCATTTTGCTTCCTTATACAACTCAAGGAATTACTACTAGACTATATACTTGACATATGTCAATTATGCAAATTTTGACTGCAGTAAAGAAGGGAAATTTCCTAAAATAATTCATCAGAACATCAAAAATTCTACTACATCACATCATCCCAATCCAGTGCATACTCAAGGTTTTGCAGATAATTCATTGAGGAGTTACAGTGCGTTTCACGAAGATTGGCACAAGTTTGGTCAATGTTTGTCCTGTGGCAAGTTCCATGCTTTTAATTCATGTAAATTTCGTAATTCTAAATGCTTTAAATGTGATGATATCGAACATATTCAGTCAGCCTGCAATACTAATGTTCATGTTATTGCAACTAATGTTAAGTCTTGTAATTCTGATTCTACTGGGTCGAGTATTTATAATGATTATTTATCTTTATCAACTATTGCAATAGACAGTGTAGAGTCAAAAAGCAGTTCAGGGTTAAATGAAATCCAGAATTCTTGTGAGACAACAGTTCCTAATCAACCGATTTATCAGAATTCTCATGCTATTGTACCAGGTATGACTTTTCCTAATAATTCACATATTTCTGATGAAATTTCTTACAAATCTGAGGAAAATATGTTAAATGAACCTATTCATTATCAAAAACCTGAGGCAGTCATGATAGATGCTAATCTTTCTAATGATCCATTGCTCTGCAATGACATTCTTAGTCAATTTCATTAAAATATTTCAGTAGAAACAAATCCTGATGTCATATGTATTACCTATCCTCATAATACATTTGATCCTTGTGAAAGACTTGTTCAATGCATAGCACGAGTACTAAATGACCTCGATTACAATTCGGATGATTTCATATCAACTGCTATTCATCCTTATCACAAATCCACTTCCAATGTATACTCTAATCAATGTGAGAAATATGTTTTGAATGAAGCCACATTATTCATAACTTGGGGATATAAAGATCCAACATTATTTCGTGGGGGAGGATAGTGTTGAAAAACACATGGTTCCAATTCTAGATATTAATGATTTCGGTACAAAACCGACATGCTGATTGTATACAATTCCAGGTTAGTCTGTTCCGATTTCGTTTGTTAATTTCAATACTAATGAGCACATTCTAGATACTACAAAGTTTTCATCCAGTACAATGTCGGACAGACTCCGGATGAACAAGAAGACATACAACCGATAACAAACACTTATACTTCTACTTAAGCTGTGGCGGATGTGGTTTTTGAATTGACTAATGATACTTTTGTACATGTTGATTGCATGATTTTGAATTCCAAATACAGTACATTCGTTTGTGCTTGTGTCTTAATTCAATTGCGTTATTTATTGGACTCTTAGTGCTATAATTCAAATAATTCGAAACATTATAATAAGTCAGTCGGTTCCAGGTCGATGATTAGGGTTACGGCCTTACATAAAACATGCACTTAATTACTAGTCGCATCTTTTTACCTGTCGAGACGGCGTGATAAGGTTGGTCAATTTACGACACACAGCTAAAGCAAATGTTCTCTTTACAGAACCGCTTTTATAAGGTGAAGTTGCACAAATATCAATTCCGAGAATGCTGCTTTTGAATAATGATGACCGGAACCTAAGTTATGAGTCACAAGTTGGAGGCGCTAGTTTGATATAAACAGTATAACGAAAAAGGAACTCGAAACCCAAACATCAGAATAAGAGAAAGAAGAATGAAAATGTTATATTAAAGCATACAGTTCGTTGTATTGAAGATAATCTGAATTGTTAACTGAATTCGTAGATCAGGAATATGGGAAATAATAAGAATCAATGCATAGCTAAACTTGACTTGGTTCCTCGTTAGTGCTAGATGTTGTCTTCGTCAGTTTAGGAGATGAGGAGACAACTGATTTCATTTCGTCGAAGTTTTGTTGTCGAACATCACCTAATAACTGTTCAGGACCATTGTCTCCAACATCCAGTGCTTCACGAGAGCTTTGAGCCAACCTCTTTAGCTCAGATTGAATATCTTTTTGTGAGATCGACGTCCTATCTGCAGTTAATTTTAAAAAAAATCAAATATTCATTAATTTAACATGAGAAACGAAGTTCATGAATTTCTACAAATTACTTTCGCCAAAAAAGGATAAGAAGCATCAATAACTTCTTAAATATATTTTGTATAAGAGCAAACAACTAAAAAATCAAAGCTACCAATAGAATAAGCAGCTTAATGCTTCGCTAAGAAATTTTTCCACGTCACCATTCTTTTAAATGCTTAATTACTTACGCCTGTTACCCCAATGGAGCATAGGCCGCCAACCAACATTCTCCAACCCACTCTGTCCTGGGCCTCCTTTTCTAATTCCATCCAATTCTTGTTCATCTTTTTCATGTCTATTTCCATTTCCCGGCGTAATGTGTTCTTTGGTCTTCCTTTTTTCCTTTGACCTTGAGGATTCCATGTGAGGGCTTGTCTTGTGATGCAGTTGGGTGCTTTCCTCAATGTGTGTCCTATCCACTTCCAGTGCTTCTTCCTGATTTCTTCCTCCGCTGGGATCTGGTTTGTTCTCTCCCACAGTACGCTGTTGCTAATAGTGTCCGGCCAACTGATCTGAAGTATTTTGCGTAGACAACTGTTAATAAACACCTGTATCTTCTGGATGATGGCTTTCGTAGTTCTCCAGGTTTCCGCCCCATACAGTAGAACTGTCTTAACATTTGTTTTGAAAATCCTGACCTTGGTGTTGGTTGACAGTTGCTTTGAGTTCCAGATGTTCCTCAGTTGTAAATATGCTGCTCTTGCTTTGCCGATCCGCGCCTTCATATCTGCATCAGATCCACCATGTTCATCAATGATGCTGCCCAAATATGTAAAGGTTTTTACATCTTCCAAATCTTCTCCGTCAATTGTGATTGGATTGGTGCATGCTGTGTTGTATCGGAGAACCTTGCTCTTCCCTTTGTGTGTATTGAGACCTACTGCTGCTGAGGCTGCTGCTACACTGTTCGTCTTCTCCTGCATTTGTTGTTGCGTTTGGGATAGAAGGGCCAGATCATCTACGAAGTCCAGATCGTCCAACTGCATCCTAGATGTCCATTGTATCCCGTGCTTCCCTTCAGATGTTGACGTCTTCATGATCCAGTCGATCACCAGGAGAAAGAGAAAGGGTGAGAGTAAGCAACCTTGCCTAACACCGGTCTTCACTTCGAACGACTTTGTCAACTGTCCTCCATGCACGATTTTGCAGTGTAATCCATCATATGAACTCTCTATGATATTGACTATCTTTTGAGGCACGCCGTAGTGTCGAAGAAGCTTCCATAGTGTTGTCCTGTCCACGCTATCAAATGCCTTTTCGTAGTCAATGAAGTTGATGTAGAGTGATGAATTCCATTCAATTGATTGTTCCACAATGATCCGTAGAGTTGCGATTTGGTCTGTACACGATCTATCCTTGCGGAATCCTGCCTGTTGGTCACGAAGTTGGGCGTCTATGCAGTCCTTCATCCTGTTTAACAATACTCTGTTGAAGACTTTTCCCGGTATTGAAAGAAGAGTGATGCCCCTGTAGTTATCACAGCTGCTGAGATCGCCTTTCTTCGGTATTTTTATCAGAAGTCCTTCTTTCCAGTCTTTTGGTACTTGTTCCTCATCCCAAATCTTATTAAAGAGAATGTGGAGTATCCTTGCAGTTGCCGCTACGTCTGCTTTTAGTGCCTCTGCTGGAATGTTGTCTGGACCTGCTGCTTTGCCACTCTTGATTTGTCTGATGGCCATGCTGATTTCTTCAATTGTTGGTGGGCCAACGTTGATTGGGAGGTCCGTGGGTGCTGCTTCGATGTTGGGTGGGTTCAGTGGAGCTGGTCGATTCAAGAGTTCTTTGAAGTGTTCTACCCACCTGTTTTGTTGCTTTTCAATGCTAAACAAGAATAAAGGTTGACTATTCAAATACAAATAGCGATCTCAATTTTACAGAAGATATTTACAAGAAAACAACAGATTCAGAGTGAAGATTTTTCAGAAAAAAAACCTGATTTGTTAAATCTATGGATGCACTTCTATAAGTCCTTTCAATGTAGGAGAAAGAAGAAACCGATAATAAGATGGCGATAAAAGCGTTAACGAAAATAAACACGAAGTTGATAGAAAACTTAAATGATAGGATAATTTTGTGACCAGATACTACAAAAGTAAACTGATGAATCCAAGAAAAGCTCGTCACGTTAAACCACATATGCTAAAGTAATTACCACATGTACTGAAATGAAAAGCTTCGAAATCCACAATTAGTTAGGAATTGGAAAGACAAAAGTCTATCTGCTCATAACATTACACTTTGCAAGAGCAGTGAAGCAATAAAAAACAATAAGAACGGAAATATATATAAGATAGAATCCTCTAAGAATAAAAAAGAGTAGATACATTTAGGCTATTACGACAGATAATAACCGAAGTTACATTTCATATAAGTAATCACTGAATGGTATTATTCCAAAGTCTTATACAATGGGTCAGCAGTAGGCAGCTTCAAACTAAACATCATGAAGTTTATCCTATACTATTCATAACGACGCCAGTATCATCTGTTGTGGCACAAACGAGCTCCAAGTGCGCAATTCACGTTCCTGTAGTCTCGACGATAGCACGTTTACGAAACTGTCTTATGATTTAGTTATCTGTAATCGATTTGAAACTCCGCCTGGAGTCTCTCCGGGGGTTACTGCCGGTCCCAAGCCCGGATAAAGGAGGAGGGTTGGGCATGGGGTTAGCGTCCCCATCCCGCAGAAAACTAACGCGCAAAAAACGCTAACCAGGAAAAATTATTCAAACCTTTTAACCTCTGCCCTGGGAGTCAGAAGGTCTTCATTTGGAAGAACTATGACGCCTCATGATGAAAGCCGAATTCCTTCGGAAGTTACGAGGCCGGTGCCCCTTCTGACAACCAGAGCGATCATTTATTTAGGTACATGGAATGCTCGTACAATGTGAGACACCGGGAGAGCCTTCCAAATTGCTGCAGAAATGAGAAGATACAACCTAGAGGTACTTGGGATCAGTGAAACACATCGGACGCAAGTTGGACAACAACGACTAGCTTCACTGGAGCTTCTGTTATACTCCGGCCATCAAGAAGAAAGTGCCCTACATACACAAGGAGTTACATTGATGCTGTCCAAACAAGCGCAAAATGCGCTTATAGGATGGGAATCTCATGGACCAAGGATAATCGAATCTTCGTTCAAAACAAAAAAGGAGGGCATTTCAATGAATATTGTCCAATGCTATGCGCCTACCAACGATTACAATGAAGACGCTAAGCATCAATTCTACAATAGGCTGCAGTCAATCGTCGAGAAGTGCCAAACAAAGGACCTGACCATTCTGATGGGAGATTTCAACGCCAAGGTTGGAACGGACAACACTGGATATGAAGACATCATGGGACGACATCGACTGGGAGAAAGAAACGAAAATGGTGAGAGATTTGCAAACCTATGAGCCTTCAATAAACTGGTCATAGGTGGCACCATATTCCCACATAACCGCGTTCACAAAACCACATGGACTTCACCGGATCACACCACGCAAAACCAAATCGACCATATTTGCATCAACAAAACGTTCCGGAGGACTATAGAGGACGTGGTGGTCGGGCTTGCCTATCGTGATGACCCATCCGAGCTATATTGGCTGGAACATGTGTTCCTGTAGGTTCTACCATGCCAGGCAGGTCGATTGGTGAACGGTAAAACTAAAAGCAGCAACTCAAAGTCTGAGGGCGAAGTCGTACTGCTGACTGTACAGAGGTGTGACAGCAGTAAGGTGTTTCCTTCAGACAACCAGCATGACAGCGATGCTGCCTTCCCACAAGGAGGGGTGGGGTTAGAAAAGGTCGACCCTAAAAATGTCACACCTCACCTTACCTCACGGATTTCCGTCTCCGGCGGTAAGGCCATCTGAAGAACGGAGCTAACACGTCAAAAACCTTCTACAAAAAGGCCGTGCGCGACCGGCCTCAAGCAGTTGTCCCTTGGGCTCTGCGGTCACGCTCCCAGGTCGTCAAGACCAACACTAATCCAATTTCCTTTTCAGGTTCCTCAAGAAATACCCTTCCACGGTGTGGGCAGCCGGGAAGTGACATCAGCCCTCATACTCGTAACAGCACGCGAGACCAAGTTGGTCACATTCAAATCCTTCCTACACCTCCTAATACCTCTCTTATCTCCATGACTAACCCTCCTCATGTCTCTTTATCACATCGCACCGCTAGGGCAAACGATTCGAGTACGTGGAACGCTATTCCTGGTCTCCTGAAACCACGCTCTAAACTACACGTTGGAGCTTTTAACGTACGAACACTGTGCCAAATAGGACAGCAGGCTTCCTTAGCTAGGACTTTAGAATCTCGCGCCATCGATGTGTGCTGCGTCTCCGAAACGCGCATACAAGATCCGAGTAGCGTCATTCATTTGACTTCACCATGCCAAAATAAAGAAACGACTCGATTTACGCTTCGTGTATCTGGAAGCCCTGATTCTGCGTCGCGTGGCCTCGCCGGCGTAGGTATAGCATTGAGTCCCAGAGCAGAATTAGCTCTCTTAGAGTGGATCTCAGTAGACAGCCGTTTGTGCGCTGTCCGACTGAACGGAACAGTAAGAATCCGGAAAGGTAGGGACACCCGTCGTTGCCTCTTCGTCGTTTCTGCCTATTCTCCCACTGACTGCAGCTCAGATGATGTAAAAGATGAGTTTTAAAGAAAGCTTTCCGACCTTCTCCGAAAAGCTAGGCGATCGGATGTAGTAATAGTGGCCGGTGACTTTAATGCTCAAGTAGGTAAACTAAGCGATAGGGAAAGACACCTAGGTGGATCTTATGGTGTCGTGGCTCAAAGAACAAATAATGGCGACCGTCTGTTGCAGCTATGCCTAGATAACCGCCTGTTCCTTGCAAATACTAACTTTAAGCATAAGGTAAAACATCTTTTAACATGGCGACCCCCTAATTCGTCCCAACGTTGGACCCAACTAGATCACATCGCTATCAGCCACCGATGGAGGGGCTCGATAGAAGACTGTCGCTCATTCTGGAGCACATGCCTAGATTCAGATCATGCTCTAGTACGAGCGCGTATTTGCTTGCGTCTTACTGGACGTAGGAAAGACGCTGCAAGGAAACCTCTTAGGGGCCTACTTAATGATAGTCAAGCTAAGAGTATATTTCAGGAACAACTAGGAAAACAGTTAGGCAGCCATGTTTGTGATGCCCACCCCGAGGCAGCATGGAATGATATCCGAAAAGCTGTGGAAACAGCAGTGATATCTGCTAGTAAGGTAAACCAGAAGGTTAGAGAGCAACACTGGATCTCACCAGCATCTATCACACTGATAGATGCTCGGAAACTCATTCCACCTGGCTCTAAACATAGTGAAGAGCGGAGTCAGCTTAAGGGCAAGCTGACAAGAAGTCTACGCAATGATCACGAACAGTGGTGGGTAGCAAAAGCAAGAGAGATGGAAAAGGCAGTGGCAATAGGTAATAGCAGACAATTGTTCAGACTCGTTAAGGAAACCGGAATTAGGAACCCGACCGTTAGCGAAACAATCTCAGAGAAAGATGGACATATTATTCATTCTCAATCCAGTAGATTGGATCGATGGGCAGAACACTTCAGGGATCAGTTCAACTGGCCTTCAGCCACACTTCGGTTTCCCACGATCTCCAGTCAACCTGAATGGCAAGTTAATGTAGGTCCTCCGTCTCTTTACGAAGTTGAAAAAGCCATAGGAAATCTGAAACGAGGGAGAGCAGCAGGCCCTGACAGGTTTACTCCTGAGATTTTTAAGGATGGTGGTCCAGTATTAACAATGAGATTAACTGAGGTCTTAGGTAGAATTTGGGAACTGGACGTAATTCCATCTGACTGGTCTCAATCACTGATTGTGCCAGTCTATAATAAAGGACAAAAGTCCTCTTGTGACAATCACAGAGGAATCAGTTTGACTAATATAGTGTCTAAAATATTAGCCTCAATAATACTTCGACGCCTAACCAGAGCTCGTGAAGAACAGACTAGAGAAAATCAGGCTGGTTTTCGACCTGGACGTGGTTGTATAGATCAGATATTCACACGACGTCAGGTTCTAGAACACAGACACACATTCAGATGCCCCACAATGGTAGTATTTCTCGACCCTAAGGCGGCATTCGACTCTGTTGATCGTGAGGTTCTATGGCAGTGTTTGTCACTGAAAGGAGTACCAAAGAAGTACATTAACCTTATAAAGGCTCTCTACTCGAACACAACTGGTAAAGTGAGAGCTTATGGCGAACTGTCATCAGAATTGATTACTTCAAGTGGTGTTCGTCAGGGCTGTCCACTCTCTCCATTCTTGTTCAACTTTGTGATCGACGTACTTTTAGAGATAACACTCTCCTCATCTAAATTTCCAGGGGTTGAACTTCTACCGGGAGGTTCACTTGTTGACTTAGAATATGCCGATGACATAGTTTTATTTGGTGAAGACACTGACAAAATGCAGAGTCTTCTGACCACTCTAAGCAACAATGCAAGCATGTTCGGGATGCGATTCTCTCCCTCGAAATGCAAAATGTTGCTTCAGGATTGGGTTACATCGACAGCCGAACTAGTGATAGGGAGTGAAGTAGTTGAGTGTGTCGACCGCTTCACTTATCTTGGAAGTCTCATCAGCCCTTGTGGTCTGGTGTGTGACGAAATCTCAGCACGGATACAGAAGGCTCGACTAGCTTTTGCCAACTTGCGTCATTTATGGCGTAGGCGAGATATCCGTCTGTCAACCAAAGGACGTGTTTACTGCGCAGCAGTTCGTCCCGTCCTACTTTATGGCAGTGAAACATGGCCGGTAAGAGTAGAGGATATTCGTAGGTTACTAGTATTTCATCATAGGTGTCTTCGAAGTATTGCTCGTATACCCTGGGATCACCGAGTAAGTGACGCAGCTGTTAGGAAACGGGTACTAGGTAAGGATGGCAAATCAATTGATGAAGTGGCGAAACTTCATCAGTTGAGATGGCTGGGACACGTGTTACGTATGCCCAATTACCGACCGCCCCGACGTGCGATGTTCTGTGGGGTAGGAGTAAGTTGGAAGAAAGCTAGGGGCGGCCAGACCGAAACATGGCACAAATGCATGAAGTCACTGACAAGTGGACTGAGTCATGTTGGTAGGTGTAGACTACCTGGTTCGGGACCGCGAGATGATAGCAACCGATGGTTAGAGACCCTGAATGACATGGCTCAAAATCGTTTGCAATGGCGCAGGTGCATCCACTCTTTGTGTTCTCCCAAATTATAATCTCCTGAATCCTCCTTGTCTCTTTTTTTCTCTTTCCAAATTTATTTCACTGGATTATACTCTTTGTATAACATCTTCAAACCCTAATCTTTCCGATTACTGCTTATACTCTTACCGCCTCTACCACTACGGGATTTGAATCGACACCTGCATCTCTGTGCTAATGTGGTGTGGTAACTCGAACTGATGTACGCACGAAGTTCTACTTTGTTACTGACTGACTGAGAATCAAGAGAGGAGCTGATATAGCATCAGATCATCACTTGCTGGTCGCCAAGATGAAATTGAAACTCAAGAAGCACTGGACAATGGGGCGGACAATATCACAAAAGTTCAATACGGCCTTTTTTCAGGATACTAACAAACTCAAGATAGGCCTCAGCAACAAGTTCCAGGCCTTTCATGATCTACTCAATGGAGAAGGAACTACTGTGGAGAGCAACTGGAAGGGGATCAAAGAGGCAATCACTTCAACATGTCACGAGGTCCTGGGTCACAAGAAGCACCATCACAAGGAATGGACCACTGTCAATACACTGGATAAGATTCAAGAAAGAAGGAATAAGAAGGCAGCAATCAATGCCAGTCGAACAAGAGCAGAAAAAGCCAAGGCACAAGCTGAATACACAGTAGTAAACAAACAAGTGAAGAAGAGCATCAAACCGACAAACGTAAATACGTGGAAGATCTAGCAATGACGGCGGAAAAAGCTGCAAGAGAAGGGAACATGAGACAACTGTATGACATAACAAAGAAACTTTCTGGAAATCGCCGTAAACCTGAACGATCAGTGAAAAGCAAGGAAGGAGAGGTAATCACCAACATTGAAGAGCAACGAAACAGGTGGGTAGAACACTTCAAAGAACTCTTGAATCGACCAGCTCCACTGAACCCACCCAACATCGAAGCAGCACCCACGGACCTCCCAATCAACGTTGGCCCACCAACAATTGAAGAAATCAGCATGGCCATCAGACAAATCAAGAGTGGCAAAGCAGCAGGTCCAGACAACATTCCAGCAGAGGCACTAAAAGCAGACGTAGCGGCAACTGCAAGGATACTCCACATTCTCTTTAATAAGATTTGGGATGAGGAACAAGTACCAAAAGACTGGAAAGAAGGACTTCTGATAAAAATACCGAAGAAAGGCGATCTCAGCAGCTGTGATAACTACAGGGGCATCACTCTTCTTTCAATACCGGGAAAAGTCTTCAACAGAGTATTGTTAAACAGGATGAAGGACTGCATAGACGCCCAACTTCGTGACCAACAGGCAGGATTCCGCAAGGATAGATCGTGTACAGACCAAATCGCAACTCTACGGATCATTGTGGAACAATCAATTGAATGGAATTCATCACTCTACATCAACTTCATTGACTACGAAAAGGCATTTGATAGCGTGGACAGGACAACACTATGGAAGCTTCTTCGACACTACGGCGTGCCTCAAAAGATAGTCAATATCATACAGAGTTCATATGATGGATTACACTGCAAAATCGTGCATGGAGGACAGTTGACAAAGTCGTTCGAAGTGAAGACCGGTGTTAGGCAAGGTTGCTTACTCTCACCCTTTCTCTTTCTCCTGGTGATCGACTGGATCATGAAGACGTCAACATCTGAAGGGAAGCACGGGATACAATGGACATCTAGGATGCAGTTGGACGATCTGGACTTCGTAGATGATCTGGCCCTTCTATCCCAAACGCAACAACAAATGCAGGAGAAGACGAACAGTGTAGCAGCAGCCTCAGCAGCAGTAGGTCTCAATACACACAAAGGGAAGAGCAAGGTTCTCCGATACAACACAGCATGCACCAATCCAATCACAATTGACGGAGAAGATTTGGAAGATGTAAAAACCTTTACATATTTGGGCAGCATCATTGATGAACATGGTGGATCTGATGCAGATATGAAGGCGCGGATCGGCAAAGCAAGAGCAGCATATTTACAACTGAGGAACATCTGGAACTCAAAGCAACTGTCAACCAACACCAAGGTCAGGATTTTCAAAACAAATGTTAAGACAGTTCTACTGTATGGGGCGGAAACCTGGAGAACTACGAAAGCCATCATCCAGAAGATACAGGTGTTTATTAACAGTTGTCTACGCAAAATACTTCAGATCCGTTGGCCGGACACTATTAGCAACAGCGTACTGTGGGAGAGAACAAACCAGATCCCAGCGGAGGAAGAAATCAGGAAGAAGCACTGGAAGTGGATAGGACACACATTGAGGAAAGCACCCAACTGCATCACAAGACAAGCCCTCACATGGAATCCTCAAGGTCAAAGGAAAAAAGGAAGACCAAAGAACACATTACGCCGGGAAATGGAAATAGACATGAAAAAGATGAACACGAATTGGATGGAATTAGAAAAGGAGGCCCAGGACAGAGTGGGTTGAAGAATGTTGGTTGGCGGCCTATGCTCCATTGGGAGTAACAGGCGTAAGTAGTCGATTTGAAGGTAGTTCACGTCAAACACTAAAACTCGTTTTTGGGAACGTTACTATTTTAACTAAGTGCATTTGCGACTTTAATAAAAAGTAGGACTTATAGTCACTTGGTGTTATATTTACAATAACAACTAATGAACAACCTAAGAAAGCAACAAGGTTCAAAAACAGTATTAAAAAACATGCCGATATTCTAGCTAGTTTGGTTGTAAAGTGAAGCAAGAAGTAACAACCGCATTTATCATTGTTGAGTCTGTTTGGGAAAAGATCATAGCAATGGTATTGTATAACTTCCATCACCTCGGTTTGCCCTACCTGTGATTCTTTTGGAACGATACTAAATTTTAATGACTCACATATTGTGTCCTCTACTTACTATTTAAAACTTTGTAGAACTTAATTTGTCTATGGAACAAGTTCCTAGATAATTCCCTGCACTGTCGCACAGAGTTTTGGCATGACTAGCATCAATGATGTTCCTCCCATTCCCCCCTACTTTGTGTGAACCTTAAGTGTGTCTCTGTTGTGTGGTGTTGAAGATGAAGTCACCCCACATAGCAGACTCAGTCCTCTAAAACTATTACGTTAAATGTGTTAACAAGCCTGTTTCCTATACCGAAGTTTAAAGTTAAAGACGTTAATAAGCAAGTAGAATTCGTCATTAAAATAAGTTGTGTAAAGTTTGTATGAAAGTGAACTGCCTAGTCAGAAACTGTTGGTCGTGAAAGGTAGCTCGATCGAAAGGTGTGTTTGAAAGCGACATACATAAGTTCACACAAAGTACGGGGGAATAGGCGGACATCATTAATGTTAGCCATGCCGAAACTCTGTGTGCGACAGTGTAGAGACTTGTTCGATAGACAAATTAAGTCCTTAAATCAGATACCTGTGGAAACTGGTGTAAAAGCATCATCTATAATCAGTTTATCTTATAAATTAGCTTAAGCATGAACAGAAGCAACCAAACATAGCTTTTTCACAAATTCCCCTTGAAGACTTAAAGGTAGCGATCCACCACAAATGCTGCATACAAAAGCAAAAACTGAACACATATTCAGATAGGAACTAAATACACATATTGAAATTGAGGAATACTGTTATGATGTGTGGTGTCCGAAATCTGATGCTGATACAATGAGCTACCCCCCCTCAACTGACTACTTCAGCAAGATCACAAGAGTGAGAGAGAAAGTGCATTGGACTACCGAATGAAATATATATATATATATATATATATATATATATATATATATATATATATATATATATATATACCACTCTAACCTTAGAAAATTGACCCAACGAAATGCATTTGACCTTCGGATTACTTCTGATTGCCATCGACAGACATTTTAATTAGGCTACATCTGACTGGCTCTCTATGTCAAACGTTTTAATTAAAGTAAAACCGAAGTGTAGGTTGCTGTAGAAGTAACTGAGTTACAAGTAACACAATATTATATCAGATATCAAGTTCAAAAAAGCCATTACGATAATTCCACTTAAACCAAAGTTTTGTACATTATGAATTAGGTTACTTAAAAAATACACATCTAAGCAGTAAAATTATACATATAGCATTCACGATAAACTATCTTATAAGAATTTCAATACGGTCAAATAACATATTCCTTAAACTTGTCCAATTACCTAGAGAACCTTGTGTACTCAGTGATGCAGATGTACCAATACCGCCAACTCCACCAACAACAGTTGTGCGTTTGCTAAGCAGACTGTTGAAAAAATTGGCTAATACACCTTCAGAAGCCCCTGGTCCAGGTCCACCTGTTGTCCCAGCAGCTCCACCAACAGCTGAAGGAGGCTAAAAAACAAATAAGATTTGAGTGGTAAACGGAAGTGGAGTAAATATGACAATCTAAAAGCAGATATAACGTTTATTGTGAAACTATTCGTTCAAATTTAGATGAAAGTTCTTATTTACAGATATAAAATGTTGCTACTTATCGAGATTCTACAAATATGGCATTATTTTGTTGTTTACATTCTACTCAATTAACTCGAAATTTAGTATTGGTACATATAGTGTTTGGTTTAATGTTAAGAGCCTAGAAAAAAACCATTTTATCCGGACTATATTAGCTAGAAACTGCAGACATTAATGAAAATAAAAAATCCATCTACTTTAAATCAATATATTAGCTGACTCAGACAAAAAACGCTGAGTAAAACCATATATTAAGTTTTTCCAACTACAAAGAAGGGAGAGTAGTTGAAGCTTTCCATATAATGCTTAATCATACTGATTTCCATAGAAAAGAAGGCCTCATCATACCTCCGAATTCAACTATCTATCCAAGCTTCCATGTGTGATTCTATTCACATCTCACACTGTTATCGTACGTATAAATTAAACTCTATCCTTTTGCACCACAAAGGTTACGTTTTTACATCCCTAACCTTGCGCACATACAAACACACAAAAATCTACATACATGTCACTTGTAAATCACCTTGACCGAAATGACATGACATTGACTTGTTCAGACCTGTTTTTTCATTGATTGCATATAATATTCTTGCGTAGTTCCTTTGTACTATTTTAACTTGGATTAGTTTTGATTTTGGTTATTTATTCTCTGAAGAAGTGGCTTGCAGTGAGTCACGAAACGTCAGAAAATCTAATTTTACTACTCATTGGGATATTGCAAATATTTTATTTATAACAATCTACCCAATGCTCGATTGATTCGAAATTATCAAGTCGAAACTTGGTAATGGTACCTACATATCGATAATGCAATGACCGACGAAATCATTTACCTAAGCTTATGTCCAGTTGAAAAGGTCAGATGGTTTTTTATAATGATCTATATGTAGAAAACTGACATGGAATGGTCAATTTACGAATTTCCATAGCTGGATTCCATTGAGTAGAAAGAGGAATTTAATTCACAATTAATCCTCAAGGATTAGGCGAATATCTACTAATGACACAATAAGACGACGAACTCCTTCAACTTCAACAGATATTCATCAGGAATGGTTATCCACTTAGATTTGTCAATAGAAACTTAAAAGTAAGACAACGTTCCGAAAAAGCACCAACAGTTCAAAAGAAAACTTTTTATGAATATTAAATTTAAAGGAGATACGACTGCCGAACTCTTGAAAAAACGGATTGCAAAATCCCTGAATAAAACCTTCAATTCAGCTAATCTCTGAATTGTCTTCTCAAGCCGACCTACCATTCACACATGTGTTGATGATGAAATTCTGCTTTCGGTCACATAGATGTGCATCTATGAATTCACCTGCTTCTGCGAGACAGGTTACATTGGCCACACAAAGCGATCACTTTCCAAACGCATCTCAGGGCATTACCCATTGTGGCTTTTAAAAGGGTAATGCAAAACAAATACCAGTTTAATACAAGGGTACCTAATCAACTCTGAACACGTCGCTTCGAAGGAGTCTTCCCTTAAGAGCTACACAATCAAAGGAACCGGATCGAGGGGAAGCCGAATTAAAAACTTATGCACTGTTGAAGCGTTGGCAATCCATCAATTCAAGCCTGTGCAAAAACGATACGTCCAACCTCTCACTATTATTAATGGCTTTATTCAATATGATAATTTGGTACAATATAGAATTCTCAGCACAGGGTATTTCAACAAGTTTCTTACACGAAAAAAAAATCTGAAAAAAACTGTACAACTTTTCGAATTAGAGACATGTTAAGAATGCAGGTTATTGACTAGATTAACTTTAACAACCTGTTCGTCACAGAGTATATTTGCTAGGTAAGGTATTATAGAACTTTTATACTTTTACTTGCGTGCATGGATTTTAATGTAATTACGTCTCATTCTACCAGAACATATACAAGGAGAAAGATAAGAGGGGGATGGTTAGTACCTGATAAAATAACACATGCCAGGAGTTTGCATGACTTTAGATATCTATCCACAACCATAATAATTATGACCTCGAAAGATTCATCACACACCTTGCTAACTACTTTCAACACTCTCCGCAATACAGCAAAGTCTTTTCTCAAACGCCCGGGAAAGAATAATGAAGAACAGTAAAGAATAATAGGTAATATGCAAGAATTGACAAATTGTAAGAGTGAATATCGAGTAATTTCAAGAGCATGCAATCTCTTTATGTAGTAAGTCAGACGGAAAACCTTATTCGATAACAATAAAGCGTGAGAAGGCCAAGAGAGATCAGAGTTAATACAACCTTAAACTTGGGAGATTCGTCCCTGAACCATTTGGGATTACCAGTAGTTTGGTAACACCATATCATGTCGCGAAATTATTATTAACAAGAAATTACTAGTGTATTCATTCTACAGTCGGTAACTCATGTATAATTTAGTTTACGTGCTGTTGTGTTGCAAATACTGCAATATATTGTGAAACACATTGAAATAGTCTGAGTTGATGTGATATACAAGAAAATGAAATGCTAAAACTTTTTATCTCACATAAATCGGAATTACTTATTTTCATTGGTTCATATAGTCTATACATTGACTTTTCTCTGCCATCAATTATACAGTCAGGTTGATAAACAGAATTATCTAAATGTATGCCTATCGATTATAGTTATACCAAATTTTCTGTTTCTTTTCTTATCGATCGTTAGAGCATGGCTAATAATGATGTAGATCATTATTATTATTTGATCGATTTGTACACATATAAAGCAATCTAGTGACTACAGACAAAACGACTACTAGTGAATTAAATGATACAAAGGTAATGTGATAATGATATAAAACTGTATATAAACAAAAACATTTTGAAATAATAGTTGAATTAAATTGCCTACTACTAGAAAGTGACGACATAAAAATTAAAATAAAGTAGACAAGAATGTAATGTTATTAGATTGAGGAATCCTTGAATTTAGTTAAAGATAAATTATTTTAGTCCTTTCAAGGTAAGTGGTGGTGTACTTAGGGATCATCAAGTCCCGAGATATTTTAGATATACTTTAAGGAAAGTTAAGAGAAATACTAACTGACGAATCAACATCAAATTAAAGCTAGAAGTGTCGAGTCTAGGTTTTGCAAAATAATGAGGATTTCAACGACAGCAAAAAAAACCGCGATACAGTATCACAATTTTATTATTCAGCACTGTGATGTGATATTAATCTTCAGCAGATATGGTATTTATCAAAAGATTGGAGAACAAAATCAATGGATAATGAGTCATTTAATTCAAAAGTCATCTGGAGGATTGTGTATTATGCGATATATATGTTGTATTAAAGCTAATGATACAACTTATTCCTCCAAACTCCTTTAGGTGGAACAGTGTTGGACCATGTGATCAATGGGTTGGTGGGACTTTATCTGAACTTAGTGGGATTTATCCAGTCTTTATAATGGCATATTCAGTATGCTGCACTGATGGATCTAACAGAGAATCACATGTAAAATTTAGTATATTTGTAAAGATAAGATCGAAATATATAACGCATTGAAATATTCACTTTTAAAACGATATCCAATACACTATAAATTTCCCGAAGTTTGAAACCCATGACACTTGTTAACACAAACCTCAGTTTCGATCATTTCGATCAAAATATACAAGATACTTTTATGTATATCCTATTTGCTGTAGTACTTACTTTTAAAGGCAGCGACTTTAAAAAATATTCGCACACTGTCTCATCAGAATCGTATATATTCATATACGTAAGCGAAATATTTTTTATTGGTAGCCCATGAAGAACAGTTGTTACAGTGACAATATTAAGAAAATGCAAACAAATTTCAGAAGTAAGATAAATTAAGAGGGATTATGAAATAACTAATACCACTAGCATTATTAGAACAGAACAGATTGCCTTTGTAAACAGTAATTTAAGATAATCAAGACTACGAATAACATACACACCACATAATCAATAATGTTGCAGAGTTGGACAAGTAAAACCAAACACAATGCATTTTAGAACAATAATCCAAAACAATGAAAAACTCAAGCACCAAATAAATGGAAAGCTTTGGATCCAGGTTTCGTACGTTCAAGAATTATAGGTAAGGAAAATCATCTACGGACAGAATGAAGATGCGACTACTTCGAAATTTGAATACACGAGAATGAATGCTTCAGATGGTGACTAGTGGACGATTTTCATCACCAACTGTAGAAATCACGGCATGGTATCAGAAAGCTCGTTTGGCTTTTGACAACTTACGTCACCTATGATGAAAGCGAGATATCCGTCTGTCAATAGAAGTACGAGTATACAGATCAACATTTCGTTCTGTTCTACTTTACGTCTGTGAAACGTGGCCATTATGAGTAGAAGATACTCGTAAGTTACTAGTATTTGATCACAGATGTCTTAGAAATATTGCTCGCATCTGCTAGGATCACCGGGTAAGTAATAGTGAGTTAGAAGCATAGTATTAGGGAACGATGGTAAATCAATTGATGAGGTTATAAATCTTCATCGACTGAGGTGGCTGGGCCACGTGTTACGTATGCCTGTATACCGATTACTACGACGCGCTATGCTGACTAGTGTTGGGGATGGTCGGAAAAAGTCAGTCAGTCAGTAACAAAGTAGAACTTCGTGCGTACATCAGTTCGAGTTACCACACCACATTAGCACAGAGATGCAGGTGTCGATTCAAATCCCGTAGTGGTAGAGGTAATAAAAGTATAAGCAGTAATCGGAAAGATTAGGGTTTGAAGATGTTATACAAAGAGTATAATCCAGTGAAATAAATTTGGAAAGAGAAAAAAAGAGACAAGGAGGATTCAGGAGATTATAATTTGGGAGAACACAAAGAGTGGATGCACCTGCGCCATTACAAACGATTTTGAGCCATGTCATTCAGGGACTCTAACCATCGATTGCTATCATCTCGCGGTCCCGAACCAGGTAGTCTACACCTACCAACATGGCTCAGTCCACTTGTCAGTGACTTCATGCATTTGTGCCATGTTTCGGTCTGGCCGCCCCTAGCTTTCTTCCAACTTACTCCTACCCCACAGAACATCGCACGTCGGGGCGGTCGGTAATTGGGCATACGTAACACGTGTCCCAGCCATCTCAACTGATGAAGTTTCACTACTTCATCAATTGATTTGCTATTCTTACCTAGTACCCGTTTCCTAACAACTGCGTTATTTACTCGATTAGTCGGAAAAAGTTAGGGGCGGCCAAACCAAAGCGTGGCATCAGTCCTTGAAGTCACTAACTTCTGGTCTGAGCCATGCAGACTACTTGGTTGTGGTCTGCGCGACTATCGTAACCAATGGTTGGAGACTGTGTGAAATGGCTGAGAATCGATCACAGTGGCGTGAGTGTATGCATTCTTTGTTTTCCCTCAAACTGTGAGCTTAAAATTAATTTAGACTTTTCTTTCTACGAACCAGTTCTTTCTTCCTGTATCATATTCTTATATGCAATATTTTTTTAATGTATTACTACCAGTGACGTAAGTGCCTCCACGAATTCGGTGTTCATCTTGTTAATCTAATGAAGTATGACAACTTGGATCAATTCATAAATGTGCCCAGTCCTATATTGTAGTTGACTGACTTTCATACCGCATAAACTTTTTTAGGGACAAATAAATAAAATCCTAATAGGTAGTAAATTTTGTACTTCAAGTGTTAATGCTGATTAGCATATTGCAGAACAGTTCTTTATTGATATGAATGAACATTTTCACAAACAGTATGTAGTGGCCAGATTTATAGTGATCATAAATCTTTTGAAACACTTATCAAACGGTAGGCTCTCACAAATGAAGAAAATTATTAAGTGTAGAAAATAATCTTATGGAAATTAAAGGTAGTCGTGAAAATTGAAATAATAGACCTTGATTACCAAATAAATTAAGTCAGTCAGACAGTCAGTAACAACGTAGAACTTCGTACGTACGTACATCAGTTCGAGTTGCCACACCACATTAGCACAGAGATGCAGGTGTCGATTCAAATCCCGTAGTGGTAGAGGTAATAAAAGTATAAGCAGTAATCGGAAAGATTAGGGTTTGAAGATGTTATACAAAGAGTATAATCCAGTGAAATAAATTTGGAAAGAGAAAAAAAGAGACAAGGAGGATTCAGGAGATTATAATTTGGGAGAACACAAAGAGTGTATGCACCTGCGCCATTGCAACCGATTTTGAGCCATGTCATTCAAGGTCTCTAACCATCGGTTGCTATCATCTCGCGGTCCCGAACCAGGTAGTCTACACCTACCAACATGGCTCAGTCCACTTGTCAGTGACTTCATGGACTTGTGCCATGTTTTCGTCTAGCCACCCCTAGCTTTCTTCCAACCTACTCCTATACCACTGAACATCGCACGTCGAGGCAGTCGGTCGTTGGGCATACGTAACACGTGTCCCAGCCATCTCAACTGATGAAGTTTCGCCACTTCATCAATTGATTTGCCATCCTCAACTAGTACCCGTTTCCTAACAGCTGCGTTACTTACTCGATGGTCCCATGATATACGAGCAATGTTTCGAAGACACCTATGATCGAATACTAGTAACCTACGAATATCCTCTACTCTTACCGGCCATGTTTCACTGCCATAAAGTAGGACGGGACGAACTGCTGCGCAGTAAACACGTCCTTTGGTTGATGGACGGATATCTCGCCTACGCCATAAATGACACAAGTTGGCAAAAGCTAGTCGAGCCTTCTGTATCCGTGCTGAGATTTCGTCACATACCAGACCACAAGGGCTGATGAGACTTCCAAGATAAGTGAAGCGGTCGACACACTCAACTACTTCACTCCCTATCACTAGTTCGGGTGTCGATGTAACCCAATCCTGAAGCAACATTTTGCATTTCGAGGGAGAGAATCGCATCCCGAACATACTTGCATTGTTGCTTAGAGTGGTCAGAAGACTCTGCATTTTGTCAGCGTCTTCACCAAATAAAACTATGTCATCAGCATATTCTAAGTCAACATGTGAACCTCCCGGTAGAAGTTCAACCCCTGGAAATTTAGATGAGGAGAGTGTCATCTCTAAAAGTACGTCGACCACAAAGTTGAACAAGAATGGAGAGAGTGGACAGCCCTGACGAACACCACTTGAAGTAATCAATTCTGATGACAGTTCGCCATAAGCTCTCACTTTACCAGTTGTGTTCGAGTAGAGAGCCTTTATAAGGTTAATGTACTTCTTTGGTACTCCTTTCAGTGACAAACACTGCCATAGAACCTCACGATCAACAGAGTCGAATGCCGCCTTAGGGTCGAGAAATACTACCATTGTGGGGCATCTGAATGTGTGTCTGTGTTCTAGAACCTGACGTCGTGTGAATATCTGATCTATACAACCACGTCCAGGTCGAAAACCAGCCTGATTTTCTCTAGTCTGTTCTTCACGAGCTCTGGTTAGGCGTCGAAGTATTATTGAGGCTAATATTTTAGACACTATATTAGTCAAACTGATTCCTCTGTGATTGTCACAAGAGGACTTTTGTCCTTTATTATAGACTGGCACAATCAGTGATTGAGACCAGTCAGATGGAATTACGTCCAGTTCCCAAATTCTACCTAAGACCTCAGTTAATCTCATTGTTAATACTGGACCACCATCCTTAAAAATCTCAGGAGTAAACCTGTCAGGGCCTGCTGCTCTCCCTCGTTTCAGATTTCCTATGGCTTTTTCAACTTCGTAAAGAGACAGAGGACTTACATTAACTTGCCATTCAGGTTGACTAGAGATCGTGGGAAACCGAAGTGTGGCTGAAGGCCAGTTGAACTGATCCCTGAAGTGTTCTGCCCATCGATCCAATCTACTGGATTGGGAATGAATAATATGTCCATCTTTCTCTGAGATTGTTTCGCTAACGGTCGGGTTCCTAATTCCGGTTTCCTTAACGAGTCTGAACAATTGTCTGCTATTACCTATTGCCACTGCCTTTTCCATCTCTCTTGCTTTTGCTACCCACCACTGTTCGTGATCATTGCGTAGACTTCTTGTCAGCTTGCCCTTAAGCTGACTCCGCTCTTCACTATGTTTAGAGCCAGGTGGAATGAGTTTCCGAGCATCTATCAGTGTGATAGATGCTGCTGAGATCCAGTGTTGCTCTCTAACCTTCTGGTTTACCTTACTAGCAGATATCACTGCTGTTTCCACAGCTTTTCGGATATCATTCCATGCTGCATCGGGGTGGGAATCACATACATGGCTGCCTAACTGTTTTCCTAGTTGTTCCTGAAATATACTCTTAGCTTGACTATCATTAAGTAGGCCCCTAAGAGGTTTCCTTGCAGCGTCTTTCCTACGTCCAGTAAGACGCAAGCAAATACGCGCTCGTACTAGAGCATGATCTGAATCTAGGCATGTGCTCCAGAATGAGCGACAGTCTTCTATCGAGCCCCTCCATCGGTGGCTGATAGCGATGTGATCTAGTTGGGTCCAACGTTGGGACGAATTAGGGGGTCGCCATGTTAAAAGATGTTTTACCTTATGCTTAAAGTTAGTATTTGCAAGGAACAGGCGGTTATCTAGGCATAGCTGCAACAGACGGTCGCCATTATTTGTTCTTTGAGCCACGACACCATAAGATCCACCTAGGTGTCTTTCCCTATCGCTTAGTTTACCTACTTGAGCATTAAAGTCACCGGCCACTATTACTACATCCGATCGCCTAGCTTTTCGGAGAAGGTCGGAAAGCTTTCTTTAAAACTCATCTTTTACATCATCTGAGCTGCAGTCAGTGGGAGAATAGGCAGAAACGACGAAGAGGCAACGACGGGTGTCCCTACCTTTCCGGATTCTTACTGTTCCGTTCAGTCGGACAGCGCACAAACGGCTGTCTACTGAGATCCACTCTAAGAGAGCTAATTCTGCTCTGGGACTCAATGCTATACCTACGCCGGCGAGGCCACGCGACGCAGAATCAGGGCTTCCAGATACACGAAGCGTAAATCGAGTCGTTTCTTTATTTTGGCATGGTGAAGTCAAATGAATGACGCTACTCGGATCTTGTATGCGCGTTTCGGAGACGCAGCACACATCGATGGCGCGAGATTCTAAAGTGTGAGGTGATAAAGAGACGTGAGGAGGGTTAGTCATGGAGATAAGAGAGGTATTATGAGGTGTAGGAAGGATTTGAATGTGACCAACTTGGTCTCGTGTGCTGTTACGAGTATGAGGGCTGATGTCACTTCCCGGCTGCTCACACCGTGGAAGGGTATTTCTTGAGGAACCTGAAAAGGAAATTGGATTAGTGTTGGTCTTGACGACCTGGGAGCGTGACCGCAGAGCCCAAGGGACAACTGCTTGAGGCCGGTCGCGCACGGCCTTTTTGAGGTAGGTTTTTGACGTGTTAGCTCTGTTCTTCAAAGGGCCTTACCGCCGGAGACGGAAATCCGTGAGGTAAGGTGAGGTGTGACATTTTTAGGGTCGACCTTTTCTAACCCCACTCCTCCTTGTGGGAAGGCAGCATCGCTGTCATGCTGGTTGTCTGAGGGAAACACCTTACTGCTGTCACACCTCTCTACAGTCAGCAGTACGACTTCGCCCTCAGACCTTGAGTTGCTGTTTTTAGTCTTACCGTTCACCAATCGACCTGCCTGGCATGGTAGAACCTACAGGAACATATGTTCCAGCCAATATAGCTCGGTTAGGTCATCACGATAGGCAAGCCCGACCACCGCGTCAAGGTAGCAGCTTCGGTCGGGAAATAAATTAAGTACTGTGACAAAAATATTTGGTCGAATACCTTTGATCTACCAGCAGAACCAGGTGTACGAGGAGATCCAGAAACTGGTCTACTTCCAACATTAGAAGATGTATTCATCAAGGCAGTAGTTGTTCCAAGCTGATCCATAACAGAATCCGAATTACCAGATATTGTATTATTTGAAATATTTGCTTGAGCATTATCTCTTTGCATACTGACCGAGAGGCGAGTAAGAAATGACTATATGAAAAAACATTAGATAATTATAGATGCTATGTAAAAATTAGGGCTAAAAAAATTCAGTGCCCAAAGTGAAAAGTGTACGGTAGTTTTATTAAATTCATCCAAACTCAAAATAGACATTTAAAACTAAATATTTTGACTACGTACACGATTTGACTGTTGAAACGACTGATATAATGTTGCAGTCAATTGATAGCAACCGAGGAAACCAAATATAGTAACTCGTCATATTAGCAGCCTCGAACCCTAATGATAATCAAAAAACTTGAACAGCTGGTCAGGTTTGCATTTTCACACTATGTAACTTGCTGAAATGTAGCACATAGCCCTCCATTCGATGGACCATTCAAAGTTATCTCAAGGGGACCTAAATATCAATAAGTTACTTAAACTTATCTCAATATTCTTTGCAATCCCATAAAACCTGCTTAAATATGAAAGATATTATGCTAACGTTACTGAAACATGTGTTTCATTGCATTTCCGAAGTAACTTAAAGTGGTCTATTCACAAAACTTATGTACCCATTAGCTGTTTGTGAATAATAATAATAATAATAATAATAATAATAATAATAATAATAATTTCTTAGACTGAAACTTGCTTATTTACGCCTCTTATCCCTCGTGGAAGAGCATTGGCTGCTCATTAGCATTCTCCATCCAACCCTGTCCTGAGCAATCCTTTTCAGCTATCCGGTTGTTGTTAATCCTTTTCATATCTGATTCCATTTCCCAGCGTAATGTGTTCTTTGGCCTTCCTCTTTTCTGCTTTCTTTCAGGATTCCGAGTTAGGGCAGGCCTACTGATACAGCTTGATGATTTCCATAATGTATGTCATATCCACTTCTAGCGGCTTTTCATAATTTCCTCTTCAGCTGAAGCTGGTTTGTTCTCTTCCACAGTAGGCTGCTGCTGATGTTTTCCGGTCAACAAACATTCAATATCTTACATAGACAATTGTTTATAAATACTTGTACCGTTTTGATGATGGTTGTAGTAGTTTTCCAAGTTTCAGCTCCGTACAGTAGGACAGTCTTGACATTCGTATTGTAGATTCTAACTTTGATATTGGTTGACAGTTGTTTAGAGTTCCATATGTTCCTTAATTGTTGAAATGCTGACTTTTGGTGGAGTTTTGCTCTCTGAGCTGGATGGTTTGGTCGTGGAGCTTTCATCGTTCTTCTGAACGACATCATCCACCTGAGCTACAAATCTTCTCCACCATCTCAAATGTTAGCTTTGCTTTGCCAACCCGTGCTTTCACGTCTGCATCGGATCCTCCTTGTTCATCGATGATGCTGTCCAGGTACGTAGAAGTTTCCACCTCTTCCAGAGTTTCTCCATCAAGTGTGATTGGGTTGATGCTCTCTGCGTTGTATTTCAGGATCTTGCTTTATCCCTTGTGTATATTGAGGCCTACTGATGCAGGGACTGCTGCTACACTCATTGTCTTCATCCGCATTTATTCGTGTGTGTGGGATAGGAAAGCCAGATAATCTGAGAAGTCCAAATCGTCTAATTGATTTCGAGCTGTCCATTATATTCCGTGTTTCCTCTCAGCTTACGAGGTCCTCATAATCCAGTCAACCACTAGGAGAAAGAGGGAGGAGCAGAGTAAGAGACCTTGTCTGACTCCGGTCCTCACTTCCAATTCATCTGTCAACTGTCCTCCATGGACCACTTTGCAGTGTAGTCCCTTCCATCAATTCTGGGTGATGTTAATGTTGCGATTTGGTCTGTGCACGACCGACCCCTAGGGAATATGGTCTGTTGATCTCGAGGTTGGTCGTCTACTGAATCTTTCATCCGGTTCAGCAACACTGTTGAAACGTTTACTGGTACTGACAGTAATGTGATGCCCCTGTAGTTCTCACACTTGCTCAGATCTCCTTTGATATCTTGATGAGTTGCCGTTTTTCAGTCTGTTGGTGGCACTTGTTTTTCTTCCCGAATCTTCCTGAATAGAATGAGGAGCATCTTTGCAGTTATTTCGATGTCTGACTTCAGTGTATCGACTAGTATATTGTTAGGTCATGCTGCTTTCTCACTTCTGATTCGTCTGGTGGCCATCCTGATTTCTTCAGTCGCTGGTGAAGTGACATCTACAAGAAGAGCTGTATGTGCTGCTTCGACGTCCAGGAGTGTTCAGTGGGGCTAGTCTATTCAAGAGTTTCCAAAAATGTCCCACTCATCTCTTCTGCTCTTGAATCTGAGTGATTGTCTCGCTTTCTTTGTCATTGACCGGTCTTTCTGGTTTACTACATATCTGTTGACAGACATAGCATCTGTGCCATAGGTGATACAATTTAGAAAAAATTAGGTGAGTTTTGTATTGTTGTCGTGATTTTAATTCACTAAAGCTGATGGAACTAACTTAAGAAACTGAACGAGTCAAATAGGACAGGTTTTGAACCAGAACCATGATATCCATTTTTAGTACTCGTTATTTTCTAAAAGGTTAGCAAATTCACATGAACTTTTAATATATCTCTATGCGACTGAAATTTGACTGAGTAGTAGGTATTAATAGATACTATTTAGAAATTATGAAGGTCAAGACTAAAAGCCACCCACAGAACAGTTCCCGAAAATACATAAATTAGAAATACTTCTGTTTTCATGATTATGCCCGTGCTGATTGAGAAAATGTTAAATTAAATAGATAATTAAAATTGCACGTCAAATAGGGCGAATTCACAATGAATATGAGATTTCCAGAAAACGTATTCATCTACGAAGCCACTATATCCTGGAGCCTAAAAGCCCTTAAAGGAACCTAAATCATAGTTACATTTATGAACCGCGGACTTTAGCTCCACAAACCCAAACCCTACAGGTGCCTTGAGAATTGCTTAACTTTCGAAACATTGATAGGGCTTGGGACAGTAGCTTTCAGATGAATATTATTTAGCACTCCTGGTAACATTACTATCTAATGATAGATTTGCAAGAATGAAGTATTCTCTAGACAAAATCTCAGTTATTGATTACCCTTAAACTTGCCACATTACGAACATATTATACAACCCACTTGGTCATCTTGAGCAAATAGTTCCGGTTCGCGAACTGCTGCTGCTTTTTTCGACGGTGGTGGAGGAACTACGTCAGAATACAAACTATGAGGTTGAACTTGAGTAAGGTTTTCCTCAAGAATTACAATTTTCTTTGGGTTATCCCATCCGGCTGGACTACAAGTTAATTATTTACCTTAGGTAAATTGAAGACTTACACGAAAATACAGTCTCTTTCGACAACATACGCAGTTTGACTGAATGGAAAACCGTAAATACGACTTTGTAGATAACGATTTAGCAAATCACAGTTCTTGTCCTCCTTTACTGACACATAAAACAGTGCCGCTCCATCTAAATGAATATAAAAATTGATAATCATTTAAAGTGGTAAAAAGTCAGTGAATATTACAGAACATCATGTATTTGAAATAAGAAACAGAAAGAAACTGTGAAGTCATTAACTAGGGAGTCATTTTAACTTACATGTGCAGGAAAACCAATTATTTTAAAATGACAAACAAGTCCTATATCAAGGCAATTTACAATCACTGAAATTACTGACTATTTACATCATTTAGAGGTGTTGGGACATATAATCTGGTTATTTCAAACTCTGCAAACAACGGAAAGTGACAACATTCACATTTTTATGGTTTAACCATTACAAAAATCCTTCTGTTCAAATCTTTGGTCTACTCAATATTATTGATTATTCAGAGTTTGTCTACCTTTATTGTCTGATGTGAGCTAAATTTAGAGACTGTTACCTTTTATACATTCAATAAAATAAAATTGAACTAGTTTCACAAGTGAATACTTAGCAGATCATTTAGACGTACACAAATGCACAAGACTGTGTTTTATAAAAATTTCAAAAACATGCGGATAAACGATACCATGTCACCGAGATAGAAACATGATTACAGTGAAAAACAACGGTGTTTCAAAGAATTAAAGTTATCAACCTCTACTTTGTCGGAGTCAATGATTGAAAACCTCAGGTGATATGGTTTAAAATCGGCAGCAGTGGTGTAAAATAATCATTCTTTATTTTCTATTAGACCTTGAGTTCTAATACCATTTCAAACAGTTTACTTCTTTTCTGTTGTTCTAGGCATCCTTAGATGAATAATACCGGGGGTCCAGTTTGGTATATTGAGCCTATCTGGTTTTCATACTGTAAGCTATCAACGGGAATAACTGAGAAATGTTTATATTTATTGGTTGGACATATTCTATGACAGCGTGTTGTTATTATTACTTCGTTATTCCCTCATGTTTTTTGAGTTCTGACAGACATCAAGTCACCCGAAACAACAAAATGAGTGGAGATTATTTGTTAATGGTCTACAATTATGACTTGATAGTTATAACTGCCACATGATAATTAATGGTTTATAATATATTGCATGTATCAAGCCGAGATATTTTATGCTGAATATTTTGTTTTTGATATTTAATACATCTTTTCTTTGAGAAGTGTACGACAACAATCTGTGAACATAATAAATCTTTTTTCAGTTGGTTTATCAAATATGTCTTGGATTTTTCTAGAAATCTAAGAAAAGTTCCATTTTTCTACTGTTAGCCTACGAATGCTGTCAACGAAACGCAGGTGGTCGCTGTTTTCCACTCACCAACTGTATGAGACGATAAGTCTTCCAAAAAATTTGAAAAAAAAGGGATCATTAGAATAGGATTTGCTGATATGAGCATGAACGCAAATCCAAAGAAACAGCTGCATGAAACCAGCTATGCATATAATTTTTTCAAAGCATCTTTGATGCTTTTACTTCATAATTTACGAGTTATACCACCATTATTGGAAGTTCGTACAATAAGATGAGATGTAGTGTCTGAGATAGAGCTTTTCATAACCTTCCGTTCGTTGTGAGGACATCAGTTAGTCAGCTACAGCATAGGACTGGGCACATTTATGAATTGATCCAAGTTGTCATACTTCATTAGATTAACAAGATGAACACCGAATTCGTGGAGGCACTTACGTCACTGGTAGTAATACATTAAAAAAATATTGCATATAAGAATATGATACAGGAAGAAAGAACTGGTTCGTAGAAAGAAAAGTCTAAATTAATTTTAAGCTCACAGTTTGAGGGAAAACAAAGAATGCATACACTCACGCCACTGTGATCGATTCTCAGCCATTTCACACAGTCTCCAACCATTGGTTACGATAGTCGCGCAGACCACAACCAAGTAGTCTGCATGGCTCAGACCAGAAGTTAGTGACTTCAAGGACTGATGCCACGCTTTGGTTTGGCCGCCCCTAACTTTTTCCGACTAATCGAGTAAATAACGCAGTTGTTAGGAAACGGGTACTAGGTAAGAATAGCAAATCAATTGATGAAGTAGTGAAACTTCATCAGTTGAGATGGCTGGGACACGTGTTACGTATGCCCAATTACCGACCGCCCCGACGTGCGATGTTCTGTGGGGTAGGAGTAAGTTGGAAGAAAGCTAGGGGCGGCCAGACCGAAACATGGCACAAATGCATGAAGTCACTGACAAGTGGACTGAGCCATGTTGGTAGGTGTAGACTACCTGGTTCGGGACCGCGAGATGATAGCAATCGATGGTTAGAGTCCCTGAATGACATGGCTCAAAATCGTTTGTAATGGCGCAGGTGCATCCACTCTTTGTGTTCTCCCAAATTATAATCTCCTGAATCCTCCTTGTCTCTTTTTTTCTCTTTCCAAATTTATTTCACTGGATTATACTCTTTGTATAACATCTTCAAACCCTAATCTTTCCGATTACTGCTTATACTTTTATTACCTCTACCACTACGGGATTTGAATCGACACCTGCATCTCTGTGCTAATGTGGTGTGGTAACTCGAACTGATGTACGCACGAAGTTCTACTTTGTTACTGACTGACTGACTTTTTCCGACCATCCCCAACACTAGTCAGCATAGCGCGTCGTAGTAATCGGTATACAGGCATACGTAACACGTGGCCCAGCCACCTCAGTCGATGAAGATTTATAACCTCATCAATTGATTTACCATCGTTCCCTAATACTATGCTTCTAACTCACTATTACTTACCCGGTGATCCTAGCAGATGCGAGCAATATTTCTAAGACATCTGTGATCAAATACTAGTAACTTACGAGTATCTTCTACTCATAATGGCCACGTTTCACAGACGTAAAGTAGAACAGAACGAAATGTTGATCTGTATACTCGTACTTCTATTGACAGACGGATATCTCGCTTTCATCATAGGTGACGTAAGTTGTCAAAAGCCAAACGAGCTTTCTGAATCCGTGTAGAGATTTCATCAGACACCAACTCATTAGAGCTGATCAGACTTTCAAAATAAGTGAAGTTGTCAAAGCGTTCGATACTTCACTACCTATACTTAGTTCAAATGTTGACGCACGTCAGTCCTGAAGCAATAATTTGCATTTATAGGGGAAGAAACGCATCCCAAACATCTTGGCATTGTTACATATTTCTACCAAGAGACTGCACTTTGTCAGCATCTTCACCAAACAGAACTATATCATCTGTGCATTCCAAGTCAATGTGTGAACCACCTGGTAGGAAGTCTATTCCTGAAACTTCAACTGACGAGTACATTACTTCTAGCAGTCGGTCTGTGATGAAATTAAACAGAAATAAAGATGGCGGGTAGCCTTGCCAGACACAACTTGTGGTTACAAAATTGGATGACAGTTCGCCACAAGTTTTGACGCGACTAATAGTGTTCAAGGAAGGAGACTTCACAAGGTCTATGTACTTTTGAGACAGACACTGCCACAGAACCTCTCGGTCTACAGAGTCAAATGCTGCTTTTAATTTAAGAAAAACTATAATTGTCGGACCCCGACGAGCATGTTTGTGTTCTAAAACCTGACGAATGGTGATTATATGGTCGATGCAGCCACGACCGGGTCTCAAGCCAGCCTAATTTTCACGAGTGTTTGTCAAGCGTTCGATAATTATTAGGGCTAGTATTTTAGATGCTATATTAGTTAAACTGATCCCTGTGTGATTATAGGATGATTTTGACCCCTTCTTATATATTGGGACAACCAGTGATTGCGACCAGTCAGATGAGATTGCATTCGACTCCCAGATTTCAGTTTCTTTTATTAATCTGGAAAGCTGTCTAGTGTTATCTAAAGCTGCTACCCTTCCCATGTCTTTTGCTTTCGTTGCCCACTACTGCTCACGGTCGTTTCGTAGACTTTCGGTTAACCTAGATCTGATTTGTTTTCACTCGTCATCGTGTTCGGAGTCTGATGGGATGAGTCTACAAGAGTTTATTAGTGCAATAGAGGTCACAGACATCCATTGGTTTTTCGTGATCCTTTAGTTCAAATCACTAATAGATGTTGCTGCTGTTTCTACAGCTGTACGCATACCTTCCCAAAAAACATCTGGGTCAGCCTAGTTTTCAAAATCGCCTAAGTGTGACTTCAGGTGTTACTCGAAATTACCTTTGATTTCCTCATCGTTGAGTTCAACTCTAATTGGGTTTTTTTAAATGTGGTTTTACTGCGTCCAGTGAGCCGCAAATAAATACGTGTTCGTATTAGAGCATGATCAGAGTCAAAACATGTATTCCAAAACCAGCGGCAGTCTTCTACTGAACCTCTTCAACGATGACTGATGACATTATGGCCTATTTGAGTCCATCGTAAGTTTGGTGCAAGGGTATCCATGTTAGACGATGTCTCTCCTTATGCTTAAAATTAGTGCTTTTGGAAATAAACGATTGTCTAAGCACAGTTTCAGCAGACGACCATCATTATCTGTTCGCTGAGCCTCCAAATGCCTTGGTACGGCCGAGGGTTGGGAGAGTCCGCTTTCCCTCTCGAAATACTCTCATATGGTCACGCGTATACAGCCACTGTCAGGGAAGTCCTACTCACTGTCTTCTCGCGATGGGGTGTTGTTTACGACATTGAGAGGACGAAGAGTGAAGGTCCGGCGCTTTAACCAGGTTAATGGACATGGATGGTTCACCTAGAGGAGTTGGAATACCTTGATTCCAAACCAACAGTGTACATGGGCTCCAGAATCCTAAGAAAACAAATGGTGTATAAGCCAGTCGTTAATCACCGGTTATCATGGGACTGCATGTCCTGACGTTGGCTTGTGGATCAGACCTTTGGGTCGAAGGCTCCGGGTGTGGCCCCCTAAGAAAACCACCAGCTTTGGTCTGAGAATCCGGGCAGTATCACAGCCCACACAAAAACCAAGTGACTTATGTGGCGCATATGTATCCGGTGCCTTTTTGTACCAATAAATAAATACTAGTATACCCATCTAAATGTCTTTGTTTGGTTTAAGCTACGTACTTGAGCATTAAAGTCACCTGCTACGAGCACTGTCTGAGTGTTTAGCTTTTTGAATATCAGAAGGCTTTCTGTAAAATTCATCTTTCACCTCATCCGAGATGTAGTCAGTGGGAACGTAGGCAAGAACGACGAAAAGGCAACGATGTGTGTCCCTAACCTTCCGAGTTCTTACGGAGCCGTTTAGCTGAAAAATATATAGGCGACCTTCAACAGGGGTTCACTTTAAAAGTGCTTGTTCTGCCTTCATACTAAATGCTATGCCTACACCTTCTAGTCCACGAGAACGTGCCATTGGGTCGCCAGATAAACGGAGGGTTTACCTCTTCGGCTTCCCGTTTTGGTTAGGTGAGGTCGAATGAATGACCATATTAGGATCCTGCATGTGTTACGGAGACACAGAATACACCAGTTGCATGAGATTTTAGTATAATCCAAAGAGGTTTGTTGACCGATTTCATATAGAGTCCGTACATTGAAGGACTTAATGCATAGATTGGAGCGATGTTTCAGTAGACCCAGGACAGTATTCTGTGTACTAGAATCATTGGTCATAGTGACACGAGCAGGAAGTACAGAGTTGATAGTTGATGTAGGAGGAATAATCGGAATTAAAGAGGGAAATCGATTACGAATATAGTGGTCTTGAGTGCTGTTAGAGGTATGTGAGTGGTTGTCAATTTCCAGTTGTCCACACCGTGGAAGGGTTCTTCTAGAAATACCTGAAGAAATTGGGTTAGAGGTGGTCTTGGTGACATGAGAGCGTGACCATGGTACCCAGGGGACAATTGCTTGAGGTCGGTCACAAGACATTTTCCTGGGTAATTCTTGTGTTAACTCCGTACGTGTGGAGACATTATCGCCGGAGATGGAAATTCGTGGGATAAGGCGAGGTGTGTTTTTAGGGTTGACCTTTTGTAACCCCATCCCTTCTTTGTGAGAGGGCAGCATCACTGTTATGCTGGTTGAGGGGAACAACTGACGTCGTCACACCCCTGTATAGTCAACAGTACGACTTCGCCCTCGGACTTTGAGAAACGAATGTTTCAGCCAGTATAGTTCGATTAATTTATCACTATAGGCAAGCCCAACCACCACGTCAAGATAGCAGCAATGGTCGGGCATCAAGGTTATAGATGCTGTTTATTGGTTGGGAACACCTTGGTTCCCACTGATCTACCGTAAAAAACAATTTAGCTGGACGATAATAATCCCACGAATGAACTAGTGGGTAATGTAAATTAACCTTACTAGACCGGCAGAATGAGAAAATGAACACGTTTGGTGGTAGCAACAATTTTTTGGTACGATAAACGACAGTTCCCGGTAGTATACAATGGAAAGGCTAATAGAACAATACATTATTAGAGTGCATACATGCGACAGTATTTCGACGTTAACTCTAATAAATTCCATCAAAGAATGAACATTGGTGGTCATCATTGATGTCATCAAAATAATATAGTTTAATAAATAATGACATTGAAATATCTAAACGAAAAGCGAACAGTCAAGAAGCACTAATTTAACTAGGTCTACAGGATCAACAAAAATAACTACAGTACTTACAGGACAAACAAAAACGTCGAACATGCATTTGAATGAAGTCAAAGTGTTCTTCTGTGAACTGATTTTCTTTTTCCAGAGTCCCCATACAATCAGCCTTAAAAATGAACAAGATTAATACACTTAGTGGACAGTAACAAATATAATGTATCAAACAATCACCTAAAGAACTGGAAAATTAGTTTCTGCATACAAAGCGAATAAAACAATTGGCGAAATTTACGAAGAAGTAAATTACGGATCATTTTAAAATGACATTTCAGTAGACTTATTGACCACTTAATCTTGTGGAATTTAAATGATTTAGATGAGCAATATGAGGTAAATACATTTTTGGTAGTATATGCTACATGAATTAAGCTATCCTACAAGACACAGATTAAAGATTGATAAACTCAAGATAATTGCTCTGTTGGCTGTCTGTCAGTTTACTTCAGTAGAGTTTTTTACGTACCTTTGTCATCACTACAACTATTGGAATCCCCAAATTGTTGATTAGAGCATTTTCATCAGTGTTTGTCTCCGTAGAAATGTTTGCTTGTTCAACATTTATAACCGACGGTGGCTGAGACGCAGTTTCGGATAGTGAGTTTAATGTGCTTGAGAGAAGAGCAGCAGTTGCAGGGTGTATTCCTGATAACTTTTTCGGTGAAACAAGTCCATTAGGTTGATGATTGCCAGATGGGCTGATAAATATGGGCGCGACATGAGCAGTGTTCGCTAGTACATCAGGTTCTAGATAACTACAGAATTGGCGCAAAACTATGTGAGGAAGAAATAAAGTTGATAATGAAGTTTTTTTAATTTTTACTAAATAAAAAGAAATCTGAAGTAACTAAATATTTACGAAAAATATGAATAATAAGAGTAGAATGAATATAAAGCTTATATATGCAGAACCTAGTAATGAGCCAGATGTCCAGCTATTTAAAAGTGTCGAAGGGGAGACAAATTACTTATTTTGCTGCACATAAACAGTACTGTTTTATAAACACATAGATAAGGTGCTATTATATATGTATAAAATTATTCCCCAGTTACTCATACAGCGTATCTATGGTTGGAGATGTAATCTACCTTTTATTATAATATGCACTTGTTTTACTGAGCCTTTTGTCTCCCTATAAAATGAATTAGCAATAATAGTGGCACGTTAACAAACACTGAGCATGTTGAGCGGTTTCAATCGACCTCAAGCATTTAATGATGTTCTGAATTGGAAATTAGTGAATAATTACCTTATGCATACAGGAGTACCAGAACATACTTTCTTTATTTAAAAAAAACTAATTAGTGAATCTCCTGAAAGTCATTTAGTTCCCTAACACTCAAGCAAAGCTTTTAACGACAGCAAAGTTAGTACTTCTATGGAGTATAAGACTTAAATATTTTTTTGTATGAACAAGTAAACAACCATAGATTCTCAAATATTTCGTAAATAAACAAGCACAGTAATCTTTAAACGAGAAATGTTTGTAAAGCGAGTTTCAATACATCGATGTTTGAGTAACAAAAACTTGTAACGATCAGGATCCGAGATATGCTTAGCGTGGGAATACATTTGAACACTCCTACTAAGGTACTGTCAAAGTAAAGGCTTTATGGACTGGACCTACGTTCTTCGACATCACCTTTAAAGTAGACGGAATACGTACTCAAATACAATTGGCAGACAAAAAATTGACCAGAACAATAATGAAAGAACCTGAAAAACTTTAATACACTGACAAACCCTTCGAACCCTACATCTTGTAGTTTTAAACGTGAAACTTAAGAAGTCATTAAAGCTTTTTTATTTACTAAGGACCATATAACTAAATTAATTTTTTAGTGCCCGCTAATCATCCATTTCATATCTACTGTAGAAACTGTTTAGGCTGAGCAGCAGTTATTGAAAAGGCTTTTTTGGACTACTATAATTTTGCTCGAAACAAAATAATCGGGGTACCATACATAACTGCTGACAGAGAAAAATGCATGCCAGTCTGTTTTCTAAGAATTATTACTTTCAGAGAATAGGGAAAACTAACTATTTTTCTTGTGTTCTTGAAGCTTCTCATTTGAAACTTTGAGATTACCAATATGTTCTCTTAAGATACCAACCCACTTATTTAAGCTGCTAATAATATTCCATGGTTCCATCATGCTCACACATATCATGACGAAGCAATCTCCGAACGATTCTTCATTGATTGCGAACTTTAAAAGATGACTATGAATTGTGTTGCCATCCAAAATCCACACATTCAGCTTCGTTTGATCTACGCGATGCAAAAACATCCGATATAAAACCGATCCATACCATCTCTGTCTTCATCCTTGATATCTAAAAGAGTGTACTCAAGTCCAAAACCTTTTCTTGGATCTTCTGTACCCTGCAGTCGTGCTATTAGAGTAGTTTTCCCACACTCGTCATCACCCAAAACAACAAGAGTTTTGGAGGGAGACAATGTTACTGCAGCTTTGTGTGTAACCTCTTCGAGTAGACTAGACCTGCACACTATTAGAACTTTAGGAAGTCAAACAAACCAAAGATGCTTTTTTTTCGTATATAAATCACCTTCTTCGTATCTGTCACAATCCATAAGAGTCGAGTGAAGCACCGTGACCTTGAAAGTAAATAAACCCCTTTCGGCGACTAAATCAATTCAGTCTTCAGTCTTCAGTAATAAGGATAGTAGGTTGATGAACCTGTGTTAATCCTGACACATTGCTTTCCAGTGAAGGTCCAGCTTTTCCTTGAAAGTATTCACTGATGGGGCTTATACCACTTGTTCGGGTAAGGCGTTCCAATCATTGACTACTCGATGAGAAAAACGGGATGCCACTTTAAGTTTATTAGATCGTGGTTTATGAACCTTCTTGCTATGACCTCGGAGATTAATAGTGCTGGAGGGAGCAAAAAGATAAGACATATTAACACCCAAATCATAATTAAAGATACGAAATGCCAGTATAAGGTCACCTCGTGTCCTACGATACGATAAGGGGAAAAGATTTAGGCGTTTTAAACGCTCATCGTAAGGGAGTCTAGAAAGACTCTTCACTAATTTCGTTCCCACACGCTGGACACGCTCAAGGGAGTCAGTATCCTTTACCAGACACGGGCTAGCTGCTTGGATACAGTACTCTAAATGTGGTCTAACATATGTGGGATATAAAATTCTAAACATTTCCTCGTCAAAACATTTGAACGCTCGGCGAAGTGACCATAACGCACGAAAACTTTTGACAGCGGCTGCTTTGCAATGCTTAGTTGTTTTTAAATCATGACTTAATACTACTCCTAAGTCTTTATGCTCTTGAACGCATGGAAGAGGTTTACCCTCAATAGTGTAACGGTAACTATTACCGTGACCGATGTGCATTAGTACACTCTTCCTAGCATTGATTTCTAAGCCCCACTCTCGAGCCCATCTAACTAAATCGTCTAAGTCAGCTTGAAGATCCACATGATCAGCCGCACTTTTTATTGTTCTCCAGATTTTTACATCATCCGCAAACAATAATGTCGACGACCTAAGTAACAGCGGTAAATCATTAACGTAGAGAAGGAAGAGCAGAGGGCCTAAGATGGTGCCTTGGGGTACACCACTTTTGACCGGCTTCCAATCGGATAGCGTTCCGTTGACTCTAACTCTCTGTCTGCGGTCACATAAGAAATTTCCTATCCACTCATGTACAGTACCTATTATTCCGAAGCTCGTGAGCTTCTGCATAAGACCTACGTGTGAAACCTTGTCAAACGCTTTGCTGAAATCTATGAATATCACGTCGACAGACAGACCGTTATCTAGGGCTGCTGTTCAATCCTCCCTCGCAATAAGCAAGTTAGTCAAGCATGAACGCTTGTTACGAAATCCGTGTTGCTCAGGAGCTAACAGATTGTGTAAATCTATGTGGCTTAGCAACCTAACCCGAATTATCTTTTCGAGTAACTTAACGACTATGCTAGTTAGACTGACAGGCCGGTAGTTATATGCTATCTGTCGCTGACCGTCCTTAAATATAGGACTAACTATAGCGTCCTTCCAATCTCTAGGGAGTTGAGCGAGTGAGAGGGACATGTTGAAGAGTGTCGCAAGCGGTTTTGAAATAATGTCCGCAAGAGATGACAGCAACCGTGGATGTAACCCGTCAGGGGGAATACTATCACTACGTTTCATTTGCCGTTTAACATACGAAAACAATCGTTTCGGAAAAGTACGGCTATCATATACTAACTGTCGTTCGTAAGTGGTACGAGATTTGTCTATGGTTTTCTTACAGATATTACGGTATTTTTGGTACTCACGCTTAAATGGCGCATGACTTGTCAACAAGAATAAGTCCCAGAAATGTTTTCTACGCTTTAACAGCTTCCGGGTTTCCTTATTAATCCACGGAGGGCAATGTGATAGCTTACGTGCTGACCATGGGATAAACGGCGACGTTACGGACTCGAATGTAGCCTTAAACTTATTCCATTCATCTTCGATCAATCTATCCGCGTCGACCGACCAATCAGTCAAGATAGCACAGTTTCTGATTTCCGGAATATTGGCTCGCCAGATATTGGGACGGGGTGGAGCAGATACGAATTGTATACCATGTGTCCTAAACTTAAAATGAATTACAACGTGATCACTGTTCACTAGTGGAGGAAGGTGCTGGATATCAAGGACATCCTCAGAGTGGTGGGTGATTCAAAGAGTCATAGACGAAAGCGAAGATGTTTTTTTCTTAACTACCTTCCATATCTATAAGCATTCTTCCACTGATTCATTCACGTAAGAGTTTGAGCATGTGAAATGATCAGAAATAGGGGAAATAAAAGAGAATTCTGTGGGAATTTGTCCCAGCGAGTGTCTAGCCTGCTTATAGCGGTGGTTGGCAATATGCTTTGAAGAGAATGAACACTAATCGTATGTCGATTCCCGAGCTGCTACATTCTAACTGCTGATCACTTATCAACAAAATGGGCTACCTTCAATTCCTACTAGGTCAAAATATACATCGTAATTGTGGTGCCATCACAATTCAAGAATTTTGGTTAAATGATTTACATGATTGCCTATTATCACTACGTGATTTCAAGATTTATCGTACGGTTCGATTAAATAATAAAAGGAGGTGTGGCGGCGGTGTAGCTAAGTTTGTAAACGTGAACTGGTGCTGATCTACTTTTGCGGGTTTTAAGTTTTCAAATGACTTTATCGACTTTATCTAACTCAAAGATTTCGTCCAAAACATCTGAATAAATACAAATATTTTTATGTTACCAATATCTACATGACTCCAGACTGCACATCATCTGCGCTATCTGTTTTCATTGATGAATTCACTGAGTTCGCTGTTACTGCCTTCAGCAATTCACTATCGGTTGTATGTGGTAACTTCAATTAATGTGACTGTAGCTTCCTTACATCACTAGGTCACCAAAATCTAGTAGATTTTCCTACTCATTTGGATGCACATTTATACTTTGTTTTCATTAATGATGTGGGTATCTATGCGAATCGTAAACTTGCTCCATTTTCTAGTTCGGATCACTGTATAATTCGTGTTCTACCTAAAGTATATCGAAAGCATGGGAAGAGTACACTCTTAAATCAAACCAAGAAAGTCAAATATAGGAACTACTCAGAAGAAAATATCCGTATTCTGAAAAACATATTTCATACGACTAACTGGGAATTATTTACAGTGGATTCACTTGAAATCACTACTGATTTTATCACTTGTTACCTTAAATTCTGTTTTAATATTTGTTGTCCCATTGAAACGATTTTCGTAAGTTTTGATCGACTTACATCTACACAACTAAAACGACTACGCAGGATGAAAGAATGTACAAGGAGAAAAGCTCTCATGAAGTTCGTAAGCTAAATGGTCTGATAAACCTAGAGATTAGACGTCTCGACTATATCTCTCTCAACTAATCTCATACCGAGAATGTAGAGAAAGAGAAAGATAATTCCTATACCCCAGAAAGTATCTGGTGATAAGAATGTGAAATTTAGACCTACTGCAATAACTTCACCCTTCCTCAAAACAATGAAAAAATTATTAATATTTCCTCTTCAGCCTGCGATAAAAAAGCATAATAATCTGTATCTTTTTGCTTACAGATTCTCCTCCCTTTTTCTCCTAGTGATTGACTGGATTATGAGGACCTCGTTAGCTGAGAGGAAACACGGAATATAATGGGCAGCTCAAAATCAATTAGACGATTTGGACTTCTCAGATTATCTGGCTTTCCTATCCCACACACACGAATAAATGCGGATGAAAACAATGAGTGTAGCAGCAGTCCCTGCATCAGTAGGCCTCAATATACACAAGGGATAAAGCAAGATCCTGAAATACAACGCAGAGAGCATCAACCCAATCACACTTGATGGAGAAACTCTGGAAGAGGTGGAAACTTCTACGTACCTGGACAGTGTAGCATGGTGTCGAGTGGAGATTGACTGTGAACACCGCTACCAAGAAACTCGTGCCAAATGACTCCATAAAATCCCCCTGAAGCCAAATATCAGAAGGCAGTTAATGGACCAAGTCGAGATATATTTGCTGGCGATCTCGTGGCATCGAAAAGATATTGAGATCGCACCAGGATACAAGCTTGTTTACAGAACGTAACCAAATTTGCGCGAAGTCACAATCAAAGTGTGTGAATAATGGATACTTTTTAGCACAGTTAAACAAAAGCACATTGAAACAAACACTGGTACAGTTTGTTATAATAATAATTGTTTTTATTAAACCAGTCATGTTCTCGGGATAAATGTGAGTCACAACAACAGCACCATCGATGAACAAGGAGGATCCGATGCAAACGTGAAAGCACGGGTTGGCAAAGCAAAGCCAGCATTTCAACAATTGAGGAACATATAGAACTCTAAACAACTGTCAACCAATATCAAAGTTAGAATCTACAATACGAATGTCAAGACTGTCCTACTGTACGGAGCTGAAACTTGGAAAACTACTACAACCATCATCAAAACGGTACAAGTATTTATAAACAATTGTCTATGTAAGATATTGAATGTTTGTTGACCGGAAAACATCAGCAGCAGCCTACTGTGGAAGAGAACAAACCAGCTTCAGCTGAAGAGGAAATTATGAAAAGCCGCTAGAAGTGGATATGACATACATTATGGAAATCATCAAGCTGTATCAGTAGGCCTGCCCTAACTCGGAATCCTGAAAGAAAGCAGAAAAGAGGAAGGCCAAAGAACACATTACGCTGGGAAATGGAATCAGATATGAAAAGGATTAACAACAACCGGATAGCTGAAAAGGATTGCTCAGGACAGGGTTGGATGGAGAATGCTAATGAGCAGCCAATGCTCTTCCACGAGGGATAAGAGGCGTAAATAAGCAAGTTTCAGTCTAAGAAATTATTATTATTATTATTATTATTATTATTATTATTATTCACAAACAGCTAATGGGTACATAAGTTTTGTGAATAGACCACTTTAAGTTACTTCGGAAATGCAATGAAACACATGTTTCAGTAACGTTAGCATAATATCTTTCATATTTAAGCAGGTTTTATGGGATTGCAAAGAATATTGAGATAAGTTTAAGTAACTTATTGATATTTAGGTCCCCTTGAGATAACTTTGAATGGTCCATCGAATGGAGGGCTATGTGCTACATTTCAGCAAGTTACATAGTGTGAAAATGCAAACCTGACCAGCTGTTCAAGTTTTTTGATTATCATTAGGGTTCGAGGCTGCTAATATGACGAGTTACTATATTTGGTTTCCTCGGTTGCTATCAATTGACTGCAACATTATATCAGTCGTTTCAACAGTCAAATCGTGTACGTAGTCAAAATATTTAGTTTTAAATGTCTATTTTGAGTTTGGATGAATTTAATAAAACTACCGTACACTTTTCACTTTGGGCACTGAATTTTTTTAGCCCTAATTTTTACATAGCATCTATAATTATCTAATGTTTTTTCATATAGTCATTTCTTACTCGCCTCTCGGTCAGTATGCAAAGAGATAATGCTCAAGCAAATATTTCAAATAATACAATATCTGGTAATTCGGATTCTGTTATGGATCAGCTTGGAACAACTACTGCCTTGATGAATACATCTTCTAATGTTGGAAGTAGACCAGTTTCTGGATCTCCTCGTACACCTGGTTCTGCTGGTAGATCAAAGGTATTCGACCAAATATTTTTGTCACAGTACTAAATTTATTTGTTAAACATGGTCTATAATTTCAATTTTCATGCAATTGGTTTCCCTTATGAATTTAAATAAAGCAAGAACAAATAATGGTGCAGAATAGTGTGAATTCATATTATTTCGAGGTTTCTCGTCAGCTGCTTATCATTCACACATTTCCGCCACCTGATCCTCTTAAATTATCTTAACTTTTCAAATGCTATTTTATTATTATTACGTAACCTATCTTATAATTATTCAATTCCATCACTACACCACCCAACCCGAATTAATTCCTTTTGACCTCTGACCTGTTCTAGCATATATATATTTATTTATAATTATTATTGTAACCCAGTTATTTACACTCATCTATGTCAATTGTTTTCACTATATCTCAATGTAAAAATTCTATCACAATTTTGGTTTGTAAGCAGCTGACGAGAAACCTTGAAATAATATGAATTCATAATATTCTGCAACATTATTTGTTCTTATTTCAATTTTCACGACTACCTTTAATTTCCAAAAGATTATTTTCTACACTTAATAATTTTCTTCATTTGTGAGAGCCTACCGTTTGTTTACTGTCCTAAAAGCTTTGTGATCATCGTCATGCTGTTTCGCGAAGCAGTCTCTAATTTGGAAAACCTTTTACTCTTTATAATTCATCAAATCCAAAACTTTTCTTCTAGCTGATTTAGTTCAGGCTGCTCTCCACGAATCCTTCATTGGAAACGATATATCTTCAAGTTTTGAACAGAGTCGTTTTATAATTTAATAATTTTTCCTTTTTTATTAAATGTATCAAGGCTCCTACCTGTAGGATTCATTGATCCATCGATACTATGTACGGAAACCTGTTAAAAGTAAAAAGTTTCTCTTTCGTCCACAACTGTCTGAGGCACCTAAATGTCCTCAGTCTCCAGTAATAAGGACGACCTGTGTTAATCCTTACTGTTTGCCTTCCAGTGAAGGTTCAGCTTCTACTTGAAAATGTTCACTAATGAGGCCGATACTACTTCTTTCGGCAGGGCGTTCCAGTCATTGACCACCAGATACGAAAAACGGAACCCCACGTGAATTTTATTAGATCGCGGTTTGTGAACCTTCTTGCTATGACGACGGAGCAAGAGATACAAAGGCAAAAAATATTAACACCGAAATCGTAACTAAAGATCACTGTTTGCTAGTGAGGGAAGGTGCTTAACATTGATGACATCTTCACAGCTGCGTATGAACATGGTCCAACATGAACGGGTCATGTTCCAACTCAATATATGTCATTTTTACGATACGTTGTACAAGTAAACACTGATTAACAGTTTATAGAAGATCGCTACCAAAACGCCCACGTGGGGCTGTAAGTTGTATCCAGTTGATATGCGGAGCGTTGAAGTCTCCAGTGATGAGACAGCGTTCTGACTTACTCCAAGAACAGGTGCGTTGTAAGATAAAGTCGTCAGCACTACAACATGGACCACTGCATATTCTTCCTATGGTCACTAACTCATGTCTCGACTTAATTGTACAACATAATACCTCACATGTATCACTAACATGCGCCTCCAATATGATTGGTTATATACGAAAGTGATCCCTAACACATAACATTATACCCGCTCCACTGAGATTTATAACTCTATCACTTCTAATGTAGATGTAACCTGGATTGATGGGAAAACAGTCTATATCTACGGTGAGCCAACATTTTTTGATAAAAATTATATCAGGACTTAATGATCCCACCATCAAACCTAGCCCGGACGTTTTATGTTGAAGACTATGCACGTTCGTGTAACACACATTTAAGGTAAACTTTCGTTCTACACATACCACCCGTAAGCCCTTAATCGCAGGGTTCGCCTCGCCATTTAACTTTCTAGTTCTTAACTTCGTAAGGGCATTCTTCTGCTTGATTCGATCCTCAAGCGGCCAATCTGGTCGGATACGAATAGTTAAATCATGAGTTTCGCATTCATTATTCAATAATACGTCTCTTTCATCAAAATTCCCTAGTATTAACGTCAAGACCCTTCTTGTTTGGGTCTCGCCTCAAACCCATTTGCTGAGTCGCATTACTTTCGTGGTATGTACCTGTGAAATGTTTTCAGGAAGTGCATTTCTGATGACAAATTCCACTAACTCTAAATCGTGTGCATGTCTTTAAGTAGGGTTATTGTCTTCCAATTCATCTAAATTCACAATAATTAAACTAGGAACGAGTTTAACTTTTTTAAAAATTGTGTTCACGCCTTTCGGCCATGATATCAGATTCTACCTGGTTATTCTTGTAACAGAGTCGTGGGAGTAGAGCAAATGACTCACGACATTGTTTGACGAGGCCAAACTTTTCCCATCTACGACAAAGCTAAATATTGTCTTAGTATGGGACTTTGGTGGAGTAATCTGCAACTCAAAATGTGAGTTCATTAGGTACTTTTCAACTGAGCAAGTGCCACTTTTGGCTATCACTCTTTCTTATCAATATTTCCACATCATCCATTTCCCGTCACTCATTGCTGTAGCAACTTGGCAACTATGATCTAATGGTGTATCGCTCGTTGATTGTTTCGGGATAGAAAAACCTGTTGTGTGTTGCACAGTTGAGTGTCAGGCAGGTGCCGTAACAGCCCTTACGACACTGACGCATTCTTCGCTATCAGTACCCATTTTACTAGTACAACCCTTATCAACTTTCTTGTTAGCCACTGCCAGAAGCCTAATTGCCTTTTGGATGACTAATGCTTGGCTCGAACAAGAAAACATTCAGGGCCAATAAGAGTTAGGCTTTGAGCACCTTTCATAGGCAGTGAGATTTAAGCGTGTGCACATCTTATAGAACCACGTCTTTCATTCCTTCATCCATGAGGAATAAGCAATATAGCCGCCTGCATTTGTGAGTAGGGCCGATCAGCTTAATAACTGACTAAAAAGCGATAGCACGAAAATGGATATGTATAAAATAAATCACGTCAAAGTCGATCAAGCATGCCTCGATGCAATAAATACACAAAAGGCAAAGTTAACACAGGTAGGATATAACCTTGAATGAAAAAATTCAATTAAAGTGTAAGCAGTAGTTTTGATACTTAATTTACGATCGAAACAATTAGTTGAACTCAACAAGGAATAATGCCACTGTATTTTTAATTAGCGAGCGCGTATATATTACGAAAAGTTTGAGGGTTGTTCACAGAAAAACTATTTTTGGTGAAGATGACGCAAAAAAGCGCTGCGATAACGATTAGTTGAGTAGAACAAAAAATTAGTTTTAAGGTAGAGTCTATAGACTCTACCTTAAAAATCTATAGATTTTTACACAAACTCATATATGCTGATTTCATAGCATTTCGACATTATAGCAGATAACAGCTTGTAATGAAAGCTTTTACTGTAACTTCAACACACTTAGTCTCCACTTTTTTCATAACTTATCCCTTCAGACTATTCCATAGCCTCACTATTGCCGTATTAAATTGATGTTTTCAAGGTCACTTTAGTGTTACTTGACCTGAAGGATAAATGAACTCAAAATGATGCAAACGTAGATGACCGACGTCGTCTTCTTTGTCTAGTTTGTGGTTGTGAGTTAGAAGTTGCATGATATTCGGAAGAATAATGATCAAAACCGTCATATGACTAATGCGCGATGTTAAAAAAGACGGTGGTATTTTTTCTCTGAACAAGTTTTATAGTATTGATCGTTGAATTGCGAATCAAGACCACGGTTGTTGCTTTAATTGAATTATTTTTGTTAAAGTAATTAACATGAGTAGAGCTTTTTCTCTAGAGTAGTTTACCATCTGTACTTTACGAGTACAGATAGATAAAACTAAAGACACTGGTACTTAGTTTTCGTCGTTGAATGTATCTTTGAGCATAGTTTGTATCCACAGGCGTTAAGATCATGCCTGTAAAAATGGCATGTACAAGCCCTTGCAGAAGTATATTGTATCATTATATTAAGATCTTTCTGTAACTATTGAAGTCGCATTTTTATTTATTATATTTATATAGAAAGATAAAACAAATCTATGGCTCGATCGAAACATCTTTATGGTAGACCAGCATGCTATTTCTCGGTCGATGAGAGGGTGCAATATGATAACTGCATTAAGTGGTATCACAATGTATGCATCGAACTCACTTAAGTTGCGTATAAACTATGCTGCAAACCATTATCACATTCGTTGTGTGAAGAATGTTGTTCTAGATGTATCTACTGATTCTAGAGACGATCGAGCTGCTAAGCATAGCTGGGAAATCGCCCTCAGGCTAATAGGCAGCAACAGACGATCGAAACTTTGCTCTCAGGGAAATTGAGAGCGTTATTATGAGCCCAGCTCTAGACTTAAATGAGAGCATAAAGGTGGACCTCATCAGGGAAACGGATAAGCATATGGATGTATGAATTGTTACGAGGAGAAAGAAGAAGCGCGGTGAGAAGACGAAACTACCTATAGACAGTATTGAGGCATGTGAGCCGGCGGGTCCAGTCCCGAATTCGTATATCAATGTATTACAAACTATAGGGGAGCCAATTCTGAGCAATGCAGAGGAAGGTATCAAGAGACAAAATAAAATAAATGAGTGACCCACAGTCACACCTAGGGTAAGAAAAGTAAGAAAACAGATATTGGCCTCTGTGTTTGACATTGAAATGAAATCGGAGTCCAAGGAAGAGACGGTTTCAGGAACTTAAATTGCAGGGCGTGTCAAGTCAGACCTATCTGAGAGGTCATTCATTTTTCATAATTTAAGAGAATCTTCCGATAAGTAACCAAAGGCTATATTTGAACACGATCTCAGTCATATGAAGCTCTTAATAAGCAAGCTACTTCCAGAAACAGTTTCAGGAGCTAGTATCTGTAAGCGTTATAGAATAAAACAAAACGTGGATTCTGAAATTCATCAGAAAAGCCGCTTCTTGAAGGCTACATTTGCCACGGTTGATAAGGGAACATGATTCTAGGTGAATCACGCAAACTGATTGGACCCGGAATATACGTCGGCTGAAAACTGGTAAATTGACTCAAGGGCATCAGTACAAAAGGCACGGACTCATTTCAGGCAGTTGTACAATCGGGTAACTCAACCATACATACCCTGGACAGTTCCAAAGAAGAAGAAGCACGGACATCCCTGGACAGGCTGGGATTTTGGACGTTTACTAAGACAAAAGAAGAAATGTTGGAATGTTGCTGTCAGCCTTGGCACAGCAGGTACGATGGAACGCTACAGATCGATAAGAAACAAGTGTGTAACTAAAATTCGGGAAGCTCAAGGAAAATAGGAAATGCACTAGGCACGAGCTACACTCAAGCGGCCTAAGAGAATGTTCTCGTTCATAAATTACAGAACAAGGATGCGTCATTTGATTACCAATCTAATTAAAGAAGGGAGTGAATCTGAGGTGGTAAACGAAGATCAGGAAAAAGCAAAGGCTATGGTTGACTAGATTGGTGCAGCTTTTACTCAGGAACCTCCTCTAGACAAAGAACAAGACCAAAATACAGAGCCAGCAAACCACCTGCTCACCGTGGATTTTGATCAAGACTATATACTTAAGACTCTTAACACCTTAGACATGAAAAAGTCAGTAGGGCCAGATGAACTACACCCCAAAATATTGAGACATATTGCACAATATATCGCAGTCAATGGGACTGCGATATTCAATATGTCACCTTACCAAGGTGTGTTACTTGTGAACTGAACGAAAACGTCACTCCAACACATAAAACAGGACCAAGGCACCTTTCACCGAACTACAAACCTGTAAGCCTAAACAGTGTTGTAGTTAAACTATTGCAAAGCATAGTTAAAAAGATCATAATGACATTTGTGCATGACAACAACTTGTTAAACAATGAACAACATGGTTCCATAAAGGGTCTATCTTGCACAACAAACCTCCTCATAGCAGCGGAGCATTAGATAAAAGGACTAGGCAACGGAAACTCAGTGTATGTTGTCAACATAGACTTCAGTAAGGCATTTGATTAGATGCCAACAAACAGACTACTATTGAGGTTGGGAAATCTTGGTATTGCCGGAATCCTCTTAAAATGGCTTACTGATTTCTTAGTACGTCATAAACAGAAAGTAAGAATAAATTCTAAGTGCTCCATCTGGAGACCAGTACTTAGTGGAGTATCTCAAGGTTCCGTCCTAGGTCCTTTACATCTTATACTGTATGCAAATGATCTCCCAAGTATAGTACGTTCCCTAATGTTATTATACGCTGACGATGTAAATATCTGGCGAGTAACAACTGGAGATGCAGATGCGTGCGTACTTCAGGCAGACTAAAATACAGTGATTAACTGTACTGAGGAGTGGCTCATGATTATCAACGCGGCAAACTGTCTATATGCACTTTGGGAATACAAAGATAAATAGGTACAGCATAGGAGAAGTGCCTGTACCCGTGGTTTGGTCTCACAAGGATCTTGGGGTTACAGTGAGCTGTGATCTTAAGGCAACAGCTTAATGCTGAGAGGTTGCAGCTGAGGGGCTTAAAATCCTATTGGCTTTACGATGGACATTCAACAAGTTAGATAACATCATGCTCACTACAGTATACAAAACCTTAGTGAGAACTAAGCTTGAGAACTGCGTTCTGACTTTGGGGTTTACCATGCAAAGTTTGAGAAGCTAGATCTCTTTACTCGGTTCTACCGCTGATTGAGAGGTGATCTGATTTTGATGTACGAGATCCTAAGAAATGATTTCGTGCCTAATACGTTCACTTTGTCCATTCCCACTAGATCTTGACATTTCAGAGCGCATAGTAGGTGAGTATAAAAAACCTAGAACGAACAAAATACCGGTGACATACAGGTTTTCACACCGATTCATCAATAATTGGAACCTACTGTCCAAAGCAGTGGTGTTCGCACCTTTAATTGGCTCTTTCAAGAGAAGGCTGGACACTCACAGAAGCATGTATACAGACATATCTGACGAAAAAAATACTTTAGAGTTGGGTCATCATTGTTGTTCATACATACTGACACAACGTACTTAATATGCGTGAACCACAAAAAATAATTGTCAACCACAGAAGCAATATGACCTTATGTACTTTTTTCGAACAGGTCTCAAAATTGTCCTAACTTGTAAATCGTCGCGATAACACAATATCACTGAAGATTCGTCCTATATCATGCATCATCACGATGTCATCGTCTTCGTTACTTGAAGGATGGACGTTATCAGACGTAATGTGACTGAAATGAATTCAAATCTAAATGTGTCCTGATTTGACCACTTCTGCAAAACTTCACAAATTGTCGTCGTGACGCACCAATCATCTTACGACAGTTTGACCTTCAATTTACGAGGACACTCCAAAAAGTTCACAAGCCCAGAACAAATTACTTGTCAGCTGACTATCGACTCTCCCATCGAATCATCGAGTGGAATACATTACCTCGGCACGTGGTTGAGGCTCAATCCGTCGACTCTTTCAAAAGAAAGTTGGATCAACTAAGAGGCCATCATTGCCCGTACTAACACAGGCCATCAAGCCTCCTTTCCTCTCCAAACTGAAACTGAGACTGAAAGTGCACGCAACCTCCTTCTGTGTACGATACCCCTGAAGTGTTGCCGTCGTCGGTTAGTTGGTCTTGCCAATTAATTCATGTTCTTTTGTTAGTGTTCGGTTAATTTGTAGTCAGGGTGTGAACGTCAAGACGTTAGATTCAGGGTTTAAGAGCAAGGAAACCCACAACTAACCTTAAGTGCCCTACTCATATAAAGTCAATATATACAATAACTTTACTGTCTGGGATTAGTCCTTTCATTCTCTACCAGAGGTCATTTTGATGTACACTCGCTGTTTTCTGTATGGCTATAATCAGTGGAGTCCCCATGTTTGCTTTATGGTATTGCCAAGCTTAACCTAAACGTACACGACAGCAGTATCATACAGTGATACCATTTGATGTGACCAATCCGACAAGTTATCTCAGTATTCCTACTGAATAACAGTAAGCTCTGATCTTCAGATCATGGTCTCTTAGATCATTTTAAGGTGCGAATTTAAGTAGGGGCACTTCTCCAACATGTTGGTTAGGAAATGAACATAGCAAAATGTGTTCTGTTTCTTGCAGTTTTAGAGGGTACTTAGTATGATATAGAAATGCTATTGCACTATATGTTTTGTTTTTTAGATCTGAGGATACTGAATATATGAACAATAAGACTTTATTAAATGTTTTGATAACGAAAGATACCGTCGGTTACTTAGTTTATAATAGAGTAGGGACCTATTAAATTAATGAAACAAATAAATTTGGGTCCAAATATTTAATTCAAAGTAAAATGAGAAATAAAGGTTATTACAATAATAAACGTCATCTCAACTAACCGTTAACAAAAATAGCTCTCCCTGCTAATCACATTTCTTTCTTATTGTTGGTGGTGTTTTTTTAAGACTGGTTTATGCATTATTTGTTAAAAGAAATCGCCATACTACGTAATTACCGTGTTTTAATTCTTTATTTCCTTCCCACATGTTTTCAGGGTCTTTAACGATTTAGATTGGTGACAATGGTATCTTGTTAGTTCAGTTATTCTGCTCATCTGTTCCGTCAAAATACGTGTTATTGTCTCTGTGGACGGATTCTATAATGTATAGAAAGGCTGGGATCGCATCGATTAAAAGCAAATCGCTTGCTCAGTCGAAGTACAAAGAAAAAAGTGACGAGTTAGCAGGAAATCAGATAACAACACTATCACGACAGTTTGAACAAGTTCGTCAGTCGCTTGAATTATTTGCGAGCAAACACGGGAACAAGATTAAAGAGGATCCACAGTTACGTTCACAATTTCAAGCAATGTGTAGTAGTATTGGTGTTGACCCTATAGCATACAGTCGTGGGTGTTGGTCAGAAGCATTAGGTTTGGGAGAATTTTACTACCATCTAGGTGTGAAAATTATTGAGGTAAGTTAATAAATCACTAAAGTTTTCACCTAATTACCGACCTTACAATTAATAATAACCAAAATATTCTCTACTACCTGATTTCCATCCAATTTTGCTTTATTTCTGATTTGACAATATCGAGATTAAATTTTCTTAATCAAATAGTGTCTTCATTATTACCATAGTTCAAAGGAAAATCGAGCCTTTAAGATCTCACCAAGGACTGATTAATTTGTTCCAATAAATTGGATGTAGTTATGCATAAAATGGTTTCTCCGTCTTCTAGTACTATAGGCTAATGCCACTATTCATATGAGTCACCGATTCGCCTGAGCTCCAAGCATCTAGCAATTCATCATTATTCTTATGGTTTCTCAGATTCAAAATTTTATCGTTCTCGATGTCTCACGTACATCCATAATAGATCTTCATGTCCATAGATGTGAAGGATGCATTATACAATTAACAGTTTGTACTTGTTGCTACAAAGATAAAGAGTTTATTTTCTATTTTTTATTTGAACACAAACATTGGTACAAAGGGGCACCAAAATATATATGCCCCACACAATAAAGACGGGTTTATGAAAATATAATGAAAGAAAAGCAAGTATAATAAAAAAGAGCAACAATGGATAGAAATTAGTTTATGAGAGTGAAATAATAATATTAATAATAATGGACGAAGCAGTTCAGTTCAGAAAAATACGAGCAAAAAGGATTCTTTCAGTTAAAGAAGTTCATTTCACTTATATGAAGAAAGTGAAGAAGGTTCCAGCAAAACCACACTGGTTTCTATCCTGAGCCATTGCCGATAACGTATCAAGCCATTGTATTGCACCATCTCTGTGACCTCAACCAAGAAGGTCGAACACAATTTCTGTAGAAGAACACTTAACTGGTGGTAGAACTCATCCTTCATCGCATTGGGGGCTGCAATCTGTTTAAGATTGAACGATGACGAAAAAACATCGTTCCTCACACCGATTTCTCATTTTGATCGGATCTTTCAATCTGACTGCACATAATCAACTAGTCATGGGGATCCAATTGATTAGCGCTGCCCTAGCTCTAGCGCTTAGTGCGACACCAGCGAAATCAGACGAAGATGCCACAGGGTCCCCGAATAAACGCACGTGAAACAAGTTTTTCGAAGCGACAGATAGAGAGCGAATTTGTAGTACTTTACTAGGGTCCTGAATATGGGTCTCGGATAGACAACAGACATCGGTGCTGAGAATTTCTAAAGACAGCCAACTCTATTTGTTATCCGATCCGCTTTAGTATACGAAAGGTGAATGAGGCTAGTTTGAATGACATACGTGGTTTCAGAAAGACTGGTTGAGAATTCGTATTTAGTGGTATCATTCGACTTTCAACCAATCAGTGACTTAAGATCGTTTAGATAGGATAAGATCGCCACCATTTACTATCTGCTGTATGAAATGAAGAATAAAGAGATACACAAAATCGGAATACAATATATGAACAAGTGACGTAATGCGAAATAAAAATGAGTAATAATAGTTTTGAGTGTGACTTGCGAGAACGAGAATTGTAGCGTGAATAGCTTTTCTACCTGTAGTTATCACTTTGTTTGCGGGCTGTGATACTGCCTGGGTGCCAAAACTGAAGCAGGTGATTTTCTTAGAGAGCCACTTTCCGACCATTTTACTTAGGGGTCACATCCACTAAGCACTGGAGCAACGTTAAGTAATACACTAGATTCATATGCGATGTGTCCTCTTAGGATCCTGGAGCCCGTATGCACCGTTAGTTCGGAATCAGGGTTTTGCAATTTATGTTGTAGGCTGTGTTGTGCCGTCCTGTATTATTCTGTATGTACGGGGAAGTCTTCAAAAAATATTTATTAGTTTACGACTCGGTTGGGCACTCCGGCAGTATTTCAGCCCTCATACAAATCGAGTGATTTATGTGGCGCATACGTATTTGGTGCCTCCTTGTATCAATGTGTACTTGTTCAAATAAATAATTTGGTTGTGTAATGTTAATATTGTTTTCGTCAATATCTGTAGCTATTCATCACGGTGCAGACTATCATGTAGTCTTCATTATACTTTACTTTGTACAAAATCTTTTTACATGTTATTTTATGTTTATATTGTTCTTAAGCTCAATTTCCTTTACAATTTTATCCACAGGTATGCATGGCTAACCAAAAACACACTGGAGGCATTATACCTCTGCATGAATTGGTATATCTATTAAACAAAAACAGAACACGATATGAGTCTGAAGTTAGTGCTGATGACGTAAAAAGGTCTATCAGAAAACTGCGTTGTCTAGGAACAGGGTTCAGTCTCATTAGTCTATCAGGTGGTCGGTTATTGGTCCAGTCGGTTCCAGGTGAAATGAATATGGATCAAACTTTGGTGTTGGGGCTCGCAGAAAGTTCTGATAGTCATGTAACAGCATCAGCCGTAATAGATAAGTTAGTGTGTGATTTGTGACTAGAAACATTTTATTTCAGCTTCCATTTTCAGTAATTTATGTCTGTACTTGTTTGGACACAAACGACCTATTCAATCCGTGAAAATTGTTCAGTTAGGTTCGACTAAAAAATGAATTTTGAAATATTTTTAGTAACAGACCTAGCGATTTATGCATAAGTTTATATAGTTGATCATAATTCTGGATCTACTTTGGGCTCCATTGTTCACTAGGGATTTTGTTTACTTTTAGTCATAAGTTGTACTTTATTTCAGTAGCTTGCAGAAATTTGCCCAGTTGTCTTTCAGTCACTTTAATCAAGAAGTGATATCAACTAGAAAACTATTGAAATCCGGAAATACTAAGTGCGATATCAAATTCCATAAATTTCAGGTCTCAGTATGGGCACAAGATACCTTTAAACAATTAAATGTGCATTCAATAGTACATATTTTTAAATTGAGTTTATTTAGGATATAACGAAATCATTGTCAAATAGGTAAAGATTTTTCAGGAAGTTATTTCTGACTGGACACACGAAATGAATTCCCACTGAAACTAGAAAATTATTTTCAAGATTAAGATAAGTCAATTTTTACGTCACTAGTTTCAAATTAGTTATACGAAACCTCCACATAATAATTAGCAAGTTATATAAGTCAGCAAATCGACGTACAGGTAATCATCAAAATAGTCAACTAGCTGCAGACTGAAAACATTGCGATCCAACCTGACAAATCTCTGATAAAAGATCAGTGTCACCTTTTTACAACCATGATATGTTATGCGTCGAATTACAGGGTACCCACATTTCAAAATTTGGAAGATTTGTTCACTTTTTATTTCTATCTACCTGTTTTTAACTTGTTTCGTCGTTTCAGCGTATCTAGTTATTAATTTTTCGTTCCGGTTATTTCTATTAATGGTTTATCACATCCATTCTGATGTGTTTTATTCATTTGATAACATTCGTTCCTCTCGTTACATTATATTTATATAATATCACGGGAAAACCTCTTATTATCTTCAAAAGAAATATCTGCGAAGTTAAACATCAGCATGTAATGTAAACAATTAGCTTACTGTTAATGGGAGTAAAACTTTTGAAGCGATAATGTTACCTGTTCACTTTTCTCCCGGTAAATCAGTTATGTTATCACTTCGTAAACCTAATAAGTGTCTTTAATTAAATGATATAAAAACAGTGTATACGTGGCTACAAAGCAATTAGTATTGTTTTACTAAAATGCATTTGAAATGAATTTTCAATAAATTACAACTGTAATTTATGTTCAAAGATGGATAATGGCCAGCAGTGAAATCCAAGGCTCGCGTTTCATCCTATTCGGGACTCGTCATTTGGATTTACCTGCATCTTAGAACTGATGTTCGAGTCCTGGAGTGAAGATCAACTCTTAGATACAGGTACATCTGATCGACGAGTCTCAAATAGGACGAAACTCGCGTCCTAGATTCCACTGCTAGCCACTACTCATCTTTGTTTATAAAGCTTGTGACTTAAGGCAACGTCGAGGCAATCCGCACAGGATGCACATATGCCAATAAGAGACTGATCAGTTGCAATCCTAAACAACAATGGGAAGGTAGAAGCAAGCAACACCAGGTAAATGTAATTTATATTGTTTCGAATTTTTTTCTCTCTTGAATTCATGTCTAAATAAAATTGACGATCAGTCTGTTTTTCAGCAAGTAAAATATTGTTTATCCTGTTACTCTCTTTGAAATATAGTCCATCTTGTGTAAATAATTAGATTTATCCTTCTTATTTTATAGCGTATTTTTTATTGTTGTATTTTCAAGTAACATTTGTTTGTTTCCTTCTGCATAAGATATTACCATCTATTTTAATGATCATAGGCCGATTGTAAAACCAACTTACTGCTTTAAGCTAGTTATGATCAGTGTTCATCTTGAACTACTATGCTTTCACAACTGTAAGTAACAGTGAATTATCAGTTTGATTATAGGGATTTTGCGGGGATCGCTTTAATTTATAGGTTATGTTCGTTACAGTTTAATCTCAAGGAGGACTGGACAGCTGTTTCATCCTGTAATGGGGCTCCTCAACAGGAAGTATTCACACTCCAAGTCCCATAAAGAACCCTTAATTACTAGAAACACCGGGTTGGCTCCCAGTAATAGAATTTAGTCTTCAATCGGTTTTTTGCTTCGATCGATAATCTTATTGTTATTATTCAGTTGTCGGAGGGAGATATTTATTTTTTGTTTTTGCTAGTTTCCTTTTTGAAAAAGAAGTCAACTTAGTATGTATTCGACTAAGATAACTTGAGTTTTTAAGTAATTATTACTATTTTTGGCGTTAAATCATTTTTTATGTGTCGGCATTTAATTATTATGATGCAAAAACTGCGAATTACCATACATTTTAACGATACCGTTAATTATTGTCCAGTTTTTCTAAGTGCACAACGCTGAGTAAATAACCGTTTTAATACATGTGTAATGTGACCTCTCTCTATTTTTTTAATCTTCATTCAGATTTGATTGGACTAAAGATCGTACAGACGCTGCCTTTCGCCATTTAATGCAAGAAGGTATTGCATGGGTTGATGATTTAGATCCTTGTGGTGAAAGAGTATTTTGGTTTCCTAGCTTAATGGGCTCAATAATTACATCATAAATGTATACTTAATGATGTTATACTGCTTTCATTCCCTGTTTATTTATTTTATGAAAACCAAGGGACTTTCATCAGCCATTATTTTCTACATTATGAACCAAAAAATCTAATCGTTCATTGTTTATCAGTACCATAAACAAAGTTTACATCTTTAAACCAACAAACAGTAATTTAAAATGACATACCAGTTGACACTGTAGTGGCTCAAAGAATCAAGGCCATGCTGAAGAGTATGTTTGATTTTGCTTTTTAGCGTCGTTGTGATAATCGTTTTTTCATCCCTGTGAAATTTCGTTATTTTATGTGACGCATTAAGTGTTTCTCATCGTTCTTATGTTAGTGTGTACTTTCTAGCTTGTTAACATTTTCTGTATTATAAAACATCAATCCATTTTCTTTGAAGTTTTTTGTTTATATTAAAAACCAGTATAAATGAGTATTTGCGATCAATTTTGCTGTTGCTTGAAATTTCCTAAGTGTCCGCATATTCGCTCCTAAGTGTCCTTCTGGAGCGTGTTGTTTGAGAGTTTAAAAAATGAGGAATTTTCTGGTGTGATGTATTCCATATTATCATAGATAACTCGTCATCATCAACAAGCGAAACTGATTTCAAATGTCCGGTTTTCCACTTTAGGGATATATTCGAAAGGATCCTGAGATCCAGGCATCCAACAACTTGGGATCAAGTGTGAGAAATCTTTGATTTTTTGCTGAAGTTTGTCATTAAAATACTTATTCCTAGATCACTTGATAATGTTATATGGTGTGATAAAGTAAATTGGATAAGAAAAACCCATTATCAGTTTGTGGTGTACGTGCTATTTTTTTACAAGATGAAGTCGGAGGGCCGTGGTTAGATAGTAAAAAGGTAATTAGGTGTTATGTTGAGAACCTCGTAGATCAACGTTTACTGGCCGTAAAGTAAGGTTTTTAAAAAGTTACGATCTCGAAAATTATACTAATACCTTACTCAAGATAGTGTTGCCAAAGGTTGAATGATGAGCAGCTATGTGTCGTAATACAAACGATCACCATCTTCAGTGATCTCTAACAGATTATTAATATCTTGACATGACTGTAACTATGATTAATTACGAAAAGCTAAAAATTCCAACCAACAGCAAAATTGATCGCAAATACTCATTTACACTGATTTTTAATATATACAAGAGGCTTCAAATAAAGTGAATTGATGTTTTATAATAGAGAAATGTTAACAAGCTAGAAAGTACACACTAACATTTGAACGGTGACAAAATGTGATGATAAACATTTAATGAGTTACGTAAAATAACGAAATTTCATCATAATGAAACAAAATATCGAAGTGACACTAGGAATCGAAAAAGGGAACCCAAGAAACCAGCATTGCTTGCAGAGGTGGCTGAAACTATGAACTCTCTATCACTGCATGTTTCCGACTTGTCGTCAGTACGATTTTAGAAACTAAGAATTTCAGTTGTGTTAACATTTGAGTTTAAGTCAATAAATATTCTAAAACTTGTAATGTTGAATAAACCCATTCTACTTATTTATACCATAAATTGTTCTTTTATACGGAGATACTGACGGGTTTTAATTTTCATTCGTCTAATGAAGCAATCATTAATCTCTTTCTCGTTGTGAAGTAAAGCGTTCATGCGTATATCAGTTTATCATAGACTGCTGCGTGCTTAAACACTTGTTACTCCTGCCTTTGCAAAACGTTCTTCACTACTTTTACGGCTGCGAAACGTGGCAATTAAGAGTAGAAAATACTCGTAAGCTACTAGTATTTGGTCACAGATGTCTTAGAAATATTGCTTGCATCTGTTAGAATCACCAGGTAAATAATAGCGAAGTTAGACGCGTAGCATTAAGGAACGATGGTGAATCAATTGATGATGTTGTAAATCTTCATCGATTGAGATGGTTGGGCCATGTGTTACGTATGCCTGAACACTGACCAGTGTTAGAGGGATGGTTGGAAGAAAGTTAGGGGCGACCAAAACAAAATGTGGCATCAGTCTTCGAAGTCACTAACTTCTGGTTTGAGCCATGTTGGAAGATGCAGACTACTTGGTTGTGGTCCGCGCGACTATCGTAACCAATAGTTGGAGACTGTGTGACATAGCTAAGAATCTATCACTATGGAGTGAGTGTATACCGTGAGATTAAAATTACTTTTGTTTTAACTTTCGGTTTTCGTCTACACAAATGGATGTTAATTTACCCTAGACGAATATCTACACTAGATTCCCTCCCAGTGTCCATTTTACAGGACTTCAAAAAAAAACTCAGACCAAGAACATGTGATTAGCCTGAATAGAACGTCAATATATTTCCACACCAAAAGCTGACAACAATAATAATAAGAGTGGAGAATATATAACTCATGAAATACCTTTCAGACTGTTTACATGTCTGACTAAGCAAATAACTAATTATTCCCACACACCAACTTTATGCCGTTCTTTCTACGAACTAATTCTTCCACCCTGTATTTTCTCCTTATACAGTCTTTTATATACTACTACCATTGAAGTAACTACTTCTATAAATTTGATGTTCATCTTGTGCTAATGAGTTGTGGCAACTTGGACCGATGCATATATGTACCTGGTCCTACGTTACAGCTGACTGACCTTTGCAAAAAATTAATGGATACTAGGAGGAATATTTATTTACAGAAAGTAAGGCTAATTTTGGACCGCACCAATCTAAACGTACAGTTCATCAATTCGCACGGAAAAAATCAAAGGTATCCAGGATGTTTGCCTAAATTATGGAGTCCGTTACACTACAGAACCCTGCACTTTGTCGTTTATAATTTGTCAACTTAAGCGCATTATGTGTAGTTTGAAAAGACACTATAGAAACGTCTACAGATTATCGGAAAATAAAGGTAAAACAGTCACTACTAAATTTATAAGCTTTATTACTTTCGCCAAGTGAACTACAGGTACGCCTTTAACTATACTTCATTTAGGTTAATATGTTCTATGAGAAAACCAACAGCATATAATGAATGCTAGGATCTCAATAAATAAACCCCATGTCATTAAAAACTAACAATGCAAAACATATTTGGAAGACTGAAATGCTCATGAGGACTTCGGTCGTTTAGGTAGGTATAAATGGATGGTTCATAAAAAAACTAACAACAAAATATAGTCTCGAGACTTCATCAAACCATACAAAATTGCTAAAGGTCCTGGAATAAAGGCGTCACTCTCCACCAAATGTTCGAGCACTGTCATACTTCCTAAAGACCAACAAATGTTGGGTTTGTTGATATCAAGGTTGCTCTTGATTTGTTTTTTGACCTCTTAAAGGGTTTGCACATAGAGGACATACAGTCACGGCCGCCTGATCTCACCACTTCTCAACTTTGCCATCGACTACATTCTGAAAACAGCTCTGAGGGAATTACATGACAGTAGTGTAGAAACGTAACTTGGAAACTGTCGGACCTTCAGTAGGTGAATGACCACCGTTTTATGCAGTTATATGCAACGTATCTAAATCACGTTTAATAAGCTTTAAGTTAGTGTACGGCATGTACTTTTTAAATGCAAATCACTTTGACAAAACTGGCAGGAACCGATGTTTTTACAAGAATACTGCAGTGATCCATTAGTAATCGGAAAGTTCGTGAGTGCTGGTTTGAGCATGATGGACGAAATGACTCTACATGCGAAAGGGTATTTTGCGTAGCTGTGCAAAGTTACTAATTATTTCCATGTTTTTCTACAAGCTAAAATTACGCAAAGATTCTAACATTGTCTAAAAAATTTCTCACAATTTCTTACGATTCTCATGATTTACAGATTCGCTTCAAACATTTGTATCTAGTTCATTAACTGATGTGCATCAAAATTTTCTCCTCGTCATATTACTATTCGTAAATTTAGGCCGTTTGCAACTGAGAAGCTTCGAAAAAGAATAAATCGATTCTACCCAAGAAATTTTGTTATTTATTTGTTTTATTCTTTTGGTTTAATTTCAGAATATTATCTATTTATTTTTGGTATCCGGTACAGTTGTACCGGAATTTATGTATATTACACAAATGAAATGGTATTTGATGAGAGTTCCAGTTTGAACTCAAGTCGTTGGATAATTCCACTGCTAAACAGTGTGCCAGACTTTAGGAATATCATGAATTTGCCACAATCACACACACAGTAAATATACCAGATACTCAACACTCTAACCTTGAAAATTGTTTTCTTTAAACATAAGCACACTTATACCTCTTATCCCTCGTGAAGGAGAATAGGCCACTTACCAGCATTCTCCATCCAACCCTGTCCTGAGCAATCCTTTTCATATCTGATTCCATTTCCCAGCGTAATGTGTTCTTTGGCCTTCCTCTTTTCTGCTTCCTTTCAGGATTCCGAGTTAGGGCAGGCCTACTGATACAGCTTGATGATTTTCATAATGTATGTCATATCCACTTCTGGCGGCTTTTCATAATTTCCTCTTCAGCTGAAGCTGGTTCGTTCTCTCCCACAGTAGGCTGCTGCTGATGTTTTCCGGTCAACAAATATTCAATATCTTACATAGACAATTGTTTATAAATACTTGTACCGTTTTGATGATGGTTGTAGTAGTTTTCCAAGTTTCAGCTCCGTACAGTAGGACAGTCTTGACATTCGTATTGTAGATTCTAACTTTGATATTGGTTGACAGTTGTTTAGAGTTCTATATGTTTCTCAATTGTTGAAATGCTGGCTTTGCTTTGCCAACCCGTGCTTTCACGTTTGCATCGGATCCTCCTTGTTCATCGATGATGCTGTCCAGGTACGTAGAAGTTTCCACCTCTTCCAGAGTTTCTCCATCAAGTGTGATTGGGTTGGTGCTCTCTGCGTTGTATTTCAGGATCTTGCTATTTCCCTTGTGTATATTGAGGCCTACTGATGCAGGGACTGCTGCTACACTGGTTGTCTTCATTTGTTCATAAACATCAACCCAGAATTGCTTCAATTTGTTTTTTATTGTTGAATTGAATCTTTCCATCGATGTTTAGGACTGCAATTGATCAGCCAATTATTGGCATATGTGCATCCTGTACGAAGACAAAATTGAATTGAAAACTCAACCCATTTCACAAGCTAGTGGCTATCATAGCTCAGTAGTAAAGTGGATAACACGATGGCGCTTGAAGCGAACGGTGCTGAGTTCGAGTCCTAGAACGATCATCAACTTTGAAATGCAGGTTCATCCAACTGACGGGTCCGAAGTAGGAAGGAACGCGCGTCCTGGATCCCACTGCTAGCCACCATCCACGTTTGCTTATAACATTGTTCGTTATATATTAATTCCTCATTCAACTTGTGAATAGATATTATCATAAGTAGCTCATGTTTCCTTACTATTGTTTGTTTGATGCTACCTACTTTCACCTCGAAGTTCATCTTCAAATCATTGCCTGATTTTCATACAAAACTTGTAGCTAATTTTCAGAATGACTGTCAAATCTTTTCATGAACAAAATTCAACAGCCAACATGTTGACCAATAAATTTACTGCTTTGTAGTTGCAAAAACAAGCAATGTACAAGTGAAGCCCTGAAAAATGATAAATCGTCACGGATAAGCAGTATATAATTACGAAAACATTATAAGATACCTACAATAAATTATTCATAAATACACAGGAATAAGTTTCTAAAAATACTAGCTAAGTAATCAACAATAATGTATTTTTGCCATTTCTGAAATATGATCTATACATAAATATGTTGTATGAAAGACATTACATGAGTTTCAATAAAAATTACACTTGAAGACAAGGTAGTTTATTTTTAAATAGCTGAAAATAAACAACTAATATGAAGCCTAAGATTGCACCGAGTGCTGCTCCGAATTGTGTAGATAACCCAGCTAATCTGAGTCGCGTTGGTCTATGGGAATGGCTAGACAAACTCATCCATATCCATGTGCGCAAACTGGCAAACAAACAGCGTATCGCAATCCAAGCCAAGATCTATAGGATTTAGAAGACAATAAATAATCTAGTGTAAAAATCATTTATGTATTACAGTATTTTGCACGTTTGTCAAATTATAGGAACAATCCTTAGTTATTTGATAGCTTAGTGTTCATGACCAAGTGATGTCCCCGTATCACCAAACATCCCTAACTACATTCATATTGGAACATACTCTAACCATTAATATTGCAGAAAGTCGGGCAGTGAAGCATTAATCAAGGTGGCTCCACTTCAAACAGTATATATAAGTTAAGCAAACGGGTTAAAATGATACTAGCAGTAGTAATAATAAACTAGAAAAACAAACAAATTAATAATAAATATATGCTCAGAATTTACGAGTAGATCAGTTATTAACAATCGCACTGATAATAACAAGTTCTTAATCATTTTAACCCTAGTCTCAAAAGTAGATTTTCGGAATCTCATGAATTCTAATAACAAAACCAACAGTTCTCTGTACAGTTCCTGTAGATTAATATAACGTTTTTATCCGAACACCCTGAGGTTCAATTCTTCCTATTTGAACTAGTATACCAAGGTGACTTGATATACGTTTAATTACCTCAATTAATGCATATGCAAACTTCCATTAACCGTACTGTCACCATCACTTATCTCCTAAATTCAATAATGCTTATTCAATAGGTCCCATCATCACATAATCAAGTTTTCTTTTATCTTCTTGACATTTCGAAAAAACGACTTTTGTCTTACAGTCAATCATTAAAACAGGCCATTTGGACGAATTAGAACAACAATTTCATAGTTCAACACCAACAATCAAGATGCATACATGGATGCATTGATTGACAGATAAGATAAAAAATTAATAACCCATTGCAAAAAGTCCTGTTTTACGTTAAAATTCACCAGAAAATTCAATGCATCATAAAATGTATTTCCGTTTGATACTAAATTGGTCGTGACATTAACAGAAATGAGCTACGTTCAATCATGGATAGAGAATGAGTATACGAAAAAATAAGGTCGTATAATATAGTGATCAAATAAATAGTAAAATATTGTTTTGTACTAAGCAAGCATAGTCATTTATCGAAATTTTTAAGTACAAGTGGTACTTGCTGGTTATTAAGAATGAAATTATATTTGTAGAAATCTAAGTGATTGAAACAGAGCAGTTCGGACCAGTGATGCGTTTCTTAGATAGCATATCTTCACATCAAAAAGATTCAATACTTCACTTCTACCTGAAGTTTGCGCTTATTATGTTGTTCAGAAGAAAAAGGAAAGCTCCACTACCAAACCATTCAGCCCAGAGAACGAAACTCCACCAAAAAGATTCAATATATGAAGATGGCTGGTTATTTATTTGGTACAAATTTATCTTTGTGATTCTATTTATCATTAAGCGAAGAAATTATTTGGATTCAATCACTGAGATCTTAATAAATATGATTAGATTTCTAATCTTTTCTACAAATAAAGTAAATGAACCCACTCACCAGGTATTTGAGTAGAAGTCACACTCTAAGTGTGAGGGGTTAATGCTGCTATCCGGTTGCCTAAACTGATATAGGTGGAACGAAATTTTTCTATAATCTGGGTATTTAATTTCTATCCATTTTTCACAATTGGGGAGAAAAATCAAATCTACATATAACTCGTATTTCATCAGGTTGTAATTACGCTAGGTGTTGATAAAGTGCTAACACATTCTTATTGACTAAGGCTGGGAAGCCTTATAATTTGAAAATAATTCATTAAAATAAAAAAAGGAAAAAAACAATAAAAAAAGATGTAACGTACAGCAGTGGCAGAACCGAAACCACCCAAATATGGTGGATTGGGACTTGAACTCGCCAAATATATAACGTAAGCAACAGGTAACAAAGAGATGAGTGAAATACCAATCCATTTATTTTGAAGTGAACGCGTATATGCATTATGCATAATTATGTCAGGTTTTTGTATGTAACAAATTTGATTCTGTTCATTTAATTCATGGTTCATAGTTTGCAAATTTTCGAATGTTGATTCATCAGTACTATCTATTTCCCTAGAATAATGATTGACAAGAAATGTAGTTAATACTGTCATTGCAGCAGAGAATGATCCTGACAGTGTAACTGCTAAATGATATGTAAGCGAGCCATATGCAGCACATGAATAAGATTGTATGGCTGGTAGAAATCCATAATTTGATGCACTAATGTAAATGATAAGTAAGCATGATAAAAATGTGTTTGGTCCAAGCTGTTTTGTAATATTAACATCATTATGAGACTGTACAGTTTGTTCAATATGATTCAACACAGAAACATCAACTAGAAAAATAGGCAAAAGGGGATTTAAAAGAGGAATACTGAACTGAACTTTATTGTCCAATGTTTAAAAGAGAAAACTAAGATATATTTTTCCAATAAAAAATATGAATTCACGTTGTTATTATAATAACTCAACCTGCAAGTGAACGGTTAGCAACTTAAGCTGTGATATGGCAAACAGTATGGAGATATAACTTTTGGGGCTACAATATGTAGGATTATTATTTATATATTCACCGTTAAATTAGCAGACGCTTAGATTGTTTCATATTTATATTTTGATATTACTAAGCTTTCGTTTGACCTATATGTCATTGTCATATATATCTTATTTCAGATTTATCGTTAATTGCTCATTTCCCCAGTATTATGGTTTTTTACGACTTATGACTAGGCTAAGTGAATACTGTAATTTCCCAAATATGTTGCTGTGTATTTAGGTATTTCAGGTACATTATTGTATAAGCTTCGAGTTAGTACTGAATAAAATAAAGAACTAATCGGCTACCTATCTGTCTTCTAATTGGACACTGAGTTAAAAAGAGCTCAAGGACCGATAAGCATGGGAAAACTAAAATTTATGGACGACTTCTGAGCAACACTAAAATTACCTTTAGAAACTTCAAACACTTACTAGGTTCGAAATGGAGTTGTGAATCAATGTGAGGGACTAGGACTGACATTTGACCATAGCGGCGAATGAATTTCGTGCTACAACTCAGGAGGTGCTACTTGAGATCTGGTTGGTTCATCCATAAATCATAGTGTTGGGATATTCAGGAAAATATCCCAGAAACTATTCTATTAAGTTTAATGCTATTCTTGGACTTGGAGATGGTATTATTTACTTATTGGTCAGTACTTATTTCAAGTGTCATTTCCCTACTGGTCAATATTGTATAATGTTATTTTCTATTTTATGGTACGTTGTGGTCTGCTTGACTGGTATATAAACAAAGTATGTTTGAAATATAATGATTCATATATCCGAGGCTGTGACTTGCGTTCTGGACTCAACTGCTGGGCTAGATAGGGGAGCGGGACCAATCAGAACCCTAGGTCGTTCTACGTGTTTGTGCGTCTTTGGTTCGATCGATAATTCGCTACCCTCAAATCTGCCGTCACAGTTATAGCACATAGTTCTACCATAAGAATGAAAGTCTTGGTTGTTGTTTATTGGTCACTGTATCGGCTGCTAAATAGAAAGTCACCGGTCCTACTGACAATATAAACAAACTGATCGATAGTTGGACTAAAAAAAGATCATACAACTGTTCCTATAATTACGGCACGACCGCAATTAAAGTAGAACAATCCAAGCAATCCCTTCCCCTCATTTCAATATTGTATTAGTCTGGTACCTAAACGGTTGATAATATCTTATAACCACTTTCTATTTCCCCAGGACCTCCAACAATTGAACATAAAACGGAAGAAAATAGGGGAAAATTATGAAAAAAGCTTCACCTCGATGGTAGGTTAATGTAAAAAAAGCATGAATATTTTGGGTTCATGGATGACCTTGATATTTTGAAAGCTCCTGAAATAAAATTAGTAACAAAATAGGTAATTATTCAACCAAAATATGACATAATCGATGGATTTTCTAGGTTTGCAGGAAATTTCTATTCGTTGCTTGTTTTGATAAAACATTTTCAGTCTTTCCCTAGCTTCTAAAGACACTACCGATGACCTCTCGAGGAATCTCAACACAAGTGTTTCAGGTCTTTATAGAAACCATGGTACTCAGTACTAAACGTTACCTAACAGGCTTTCTTACCAATCATTTAATGATAAAAAAATTACATGAATATTGCTTGAGGTTGACTAAACAGGCGAAAATGAGTTTCAGGGACTACATCAAACAGATGAAAATCACGTGGAATAGGTAGAAATAAATTCATTACCGAATATTACTACCATTGTAAATGCATATTTCTTATTTGAATGTCTTGCAGGTGAACTAAACCTCAAAGAATCACATGTTTTAATTTCACATATTAACGCAGATTCATGTTATAACTGGGACAATGGCCTTGTAATTTTTCACGTGAAATGTGAAAAGGGCAACATGTATCGTATTTTTTGTGCAAGTCACAATCACGTGATAGAACACCTCAAATCGTATGTCAAATGTGTATGTCCAAACGCCCACATACAATCGAACTGTGGGATATGAGATAATCCATATCGAGAACATCAAATTGCTCATAACATATCAATAAGTAAACCCTACATTATTTCGTCGAGGCGGAGATATAGGCACGCGATGCAATTGTTATATCCCGACGAGAACAATGAGTGGTAACTGTTGTCATCAATTTATGGATAAATACTATACATATATCTTTAATGTATAGTTGTTAAGTCACTACGCATATTCACGTTCCTATTATTATAAACTTCATTTTGACCCATAGACTATTATTATACGATTTACCATTCTTAAGTTCTGCCCAGTCTATTAATTACAGTTTCTCTCAATTACAGTCACTTTTTGACTTGATCTTGTGCAAATGTTATTTTCTATTTTATGTTGTGAAGTGGTCTGTTTGGCTTCCTTTTTATTAACTTATTTATTAATTTGAACACAAAAATATTGGTACAAGAAAGCACCAAATATACATGCGCCACAAAAAACAATGAGAATTCGAAGAGAAAAAAAAGTTGAGGAGCGTGAAAAAAGAACAATAACGAAAAGATTAGTGTAAGCTAGTGTAATAATAATAATAATAATAATAATAATAATAATAATAATAATAATAATAATAATAATAATAAAGGAAACGGAAAATCACAATCAGAAGAAATCCTTCAGGTAATGGAGACACAACCACATTTTATGAAGAAAGTAAAAGAAGGTTACACCAGGATCGCCACTGGCTTCTATTCTGAGCCATATCTGATAACGTCTCTAACCACTGTGAAGCACCATCTCGAGGACCCCAACCAGAGAGACGTGAAGGACGAACACAATCCAGCCCTTTGCAACTTCCCTTCATATCACGACACCATGTCATACACTGACTACCTCTCCGCTTCTTCCAACCAGTCCCAGAGTCGGCAAATAATGCACGAGGTGGAATTCTCTGGGACGACATTCGTAGAACATGTCTAAGCCACCGAAGTCGGTGTTTCAAGATGGTGACACCAATTGCACTGTTGTCTCTGTGCCCGAGCACAAGATGCCGAACCTCTGCATTACTAACATGGTGTTGCCACTGGATGTCAGCAATCCTTCGGAGACAACGATGATCGAACACAGAAAGTCGTCTAACGTCCTCAACTCGGAGAGGCCAGGTTTCACAAGCATAAAGCGAAACTGATCTCACCGACGCGTTGTAGATCCGACCTTTTACAGCCAGACTAACATCATGAAGGCACCAAAGATGACCCAGATTGGCATAAGCCGCTCTGGCTTTCATCATACGTGCATTGATCTCATCACTCACGCCACCACTAGCACTTATGCAGCTACTCAGATACACGAACTTCTCGACTACTTCTATCTGCTCACCATCCAGAGTGAGTGCATGGTTAGAATCCTGCCAGTCTTGTAGAAGTACTTTGCACTTCGAAGGTGCAAAGCACATACCGTACCTACGGACACTGATTGCTAAGTGATTAAGTGCGGATTGCATGCCTTGGGCATTGTCGCACAGTAAGACAATATCATCCGCATACTCAAGGTCGAGAAGTCTTTCTTCAGGCAGCAGATCCACACTACCATTACTTACATCCATCAGAGCTGTTTGCAGAATGTCATCGATGGCAAAGTTGAAGAGGAATGGTAAGATTGGGCAACCCTGCCTAACCCCACTACTCGAATGGAACAATGGAGAAAGGTGGTTGTATGCCCTCACTCTGCCTGAAGTGTTTTTATATAGGGCTTTTAGGATGTTAATAAACTTCTCAGGCACACCCTTCTTTAACAGACAATCCCAGAGAACAGTCCTGTCCAACGAATCAAAGGCAGCTCTGATGTCAAGAAACACTACAATTGTTGGCCTTTGATAAGTATGACGGTGTTCTAACATTTGGCGGAGGGTGAAGATATGATCAATACATCATCGACCAGAACGAAAACCAGCCTGCTCCTCGCGAGTCAATCTTTCTCGGGTTTTGAACAACCTACGAAGTATGACGGAAGCCAATCGCTTGGACGCAATCGGAAGTAGACTTATCCCCCGATAGTTGTTACAGGAACGACGTGAACCCTTTTTATAGATAGGGACAACTATCGACTCATTCCATGACGTTGGTACACTCTCTAGTTCCCAAACCTTTGTAAACAACACAGTCAGTTCCTTAGTCAGAAAGTCACCATCATCTTTAAAAAGAGCCAGAGGTAAGTCATCTGAAAAGTAAGGTAAGATTGGCGCAGACCAAGGCATGCTCAGAGTCCAGATAGGTACTCCAAAAGTAGCGGCAGTCTTGTACACAACCACGCCAGCGATAGCTGATCGCGATGTGATCAATCTGAGTCCAGGCTTGGGGTGCACAGGGAGGACGCCAAGTGGCACATCGACGATGACTGTGCCGGAAGTTAGTGCTAGCCAGAAACAGGTTGTGGTCTGTGCACAGTTGCAGTAGACGGTTCCCATTATCTGTCCTGCGACCAACAAGTCCCCATCGGCCACCTAAACGACTCTCTTCTGTGCCTAGACACTCGACCTGAGCATTCAAGTCTCCGGCTAGTACTACAATATTCGTCGAACGCACTTTCTGGAGAAAAACAGATAGCTGGTGGTAAAATTCATCCTTGATTTCATCCGGGCTGCAATCTGTTGGGGCATAGGCGGAGATGACGAAAAAACATCGTTTCTCACGCTGATTTCTTCTCATTCTGATGGAACTTTCTAATCTAACAGCACATAAACAACCGATTGTTAATGGGGATCCAATCGATTAGTGCTGCCTCAGCTCTAGCGCCTACTGCGACACCAACGCCAGCAAGAACAGACGAAGATGCCACAGCGTCTCCGGATAATCGCACGTAAAACAAGCTTTTCGAAGCGACAGATCGAGAACGAATTTGTAGTACTTCACCACAGTCTTGAATACGAGTCTTGGATAGACAAAAACGTCGATATTAAGACTTTACAACAACATAACCAGCCCTATCTGTTGTCCAACCTGCATAAGTGTGCGAACGTTGAAGGTAGCTAGTTTGAATGGTGCACGTGGCTTCAGAAAAACTGCTTCAGTACTCATATTCGGTAGAAGCGTACAATTTTCAACCGGACAGTGACTCGAGAACGTTCAGATAGAGTCGAATTTCCACCATAGACGAGCTGCTGTATAAGTCGAGAAAATAAGTATAGACAGAGTAGGAATAAAAGAGGATGAATAATGATGTAGTAAATAATAATAATAATAATAATAATAATAATAATAATAATAATAATAATAATAATAATAATGTGAATCGTTTGATTGTTAATCGAGGCAAGACAAGTATTTTTCATAAATATCAACATTTCATCATATTTGTGTGTGGGCTGTGATACTGTCCGGGTGCCAAGACCGAAGCAGGTGGTTATCTTAAGGGGCCCCACACCCCGAGCCTTCGACCTAAAAGTCTGTTCCCCAAGGCTGTGGAGCATCGTGAGGAGATGCAGTCCCATGGTAGCCGGTGACCAACGATTGATTCATACGCCATTTGTTCCCGCAGGATACTGGAGCCCATGGTTTGTATATAAACCCAGTATGTTTGAAATATTTTATTCATATCGCAGAAGCTGAGATTTGTGTCCTGGACTCAAGAAGGACCGATAAGGACTCTAGACTGCTCGTACGGTTTTACGCGTCATTGGTCCAGTTGATATGTCACTATTCTCTAATTGGCGGTATCATTACGTTATATAATAATAGGGCATAATGCCACAAGTAATGGCAGAGAGATTTGGTGTCACAATGCTGATCCAATCTTTTCAAATTATTGTAGGACAAAGACTACCTACAAACCTAGAGGGTAAGTTAACACGTGGCAGTGGAAAATATGATTGTCGTTGAGCGTGTTCATATATAATTTGGTATTTTTATCCCTGTATATTTATTTTTGTTGTTCGAGTTTACTGGAATATAATTTGTCCCTTTTCGATTCTTATTTTAATTTATTATACCAGAACTCATCGATTTACGCTTAAGAACATACTTTCAATTCGACAATAAAATCTGCGAATAGATGAATGGAACACCATAGGGATTACCAATATCAGGACTTATTGCAGAGGCAGTGATGCAAAGACAGGAAACCTCGATTTTACCAATGATCAAGCCAAAAATGTGAATTCGTTATGTGGAAGACACATAATTCATCATTAAAAAAGACGAACTAGAAAACACCTACAATTTGATCAACAATGTCTTCGTTGACAGGAAATTCACATTAGAAAAGGAGTCGAACAATAAACTATCATTCTTGGATGTACTGATCACCGGAACCGAGACTGAAAAACTGCAGACTTAAGTATATCAGAAGCCAACCCACACAGATTAAATTCTCAACTACAGTAGTAACAACTCAAGAACTCACAAAATCAACTCCGTACAAATTCTGTCCAAAAGAGTGAGAACATACTGTAACACACTCCAACTCACCAGCAAAAACGAAGTCAAATATAGAAGCCGACAAACAAATCACCCTACCATATATAAAAGACAGATTAGAAATTACGATATTATTGAAGCCATTTAAAATAGATGAGGTACACAAGTCAGTGAAATCACTTCAATCAATTCACATGCAAAAGGAGGGATGAAAGATCAGAAGAAAAACCCAACATTATTTACAAGATGAGCTGTCCAAATTATGAGAAAAACTACATCGCTTGCACAAATATTAACTAGAGGGCAAATGCCATGATATATCTTCGTTTATACCAATGGATGTGGACAGCTGTGGACATACACTCGACTAGAAAAAAATGTTGAAAACTAGGATAGAGGGGATATTAAGAACACCAGGGAATTTTTAACTTGGGACTCAAGTTAATTAGGAATTAACAAACATATCGAAATCGATTCATCGACCAATCGGAAAAATCATGAACAGATATAAAATCAAGAATCAGATCAAAGAGAGATGTAATCAAAATGAAGATGTAGATAACGCCAAGTTGAAAGTCAACAATAACCAATTAAGATTAAAGTCGATAGAACAACCTATAGATCATATGTGGATAAATTCGTAAATTTCACTTCTACCTGAAGTTTTTGATGTTGTTGAGAAGAAAAATGTAGGCTCCACGACCAAATCATCCATCACAGATAACGAAAACCCAATAAGATTGTCCACCTAAGCTACAAACCCTTTCTCCCACTTAATAATTATATGTGCACATACTAGGCATTAGAAGAGTGTAACATTAACAACATAGAACATGATCATTAAAAATGGATGACATGAAATTGTTAATCCATCTGTACATAATGACCATATGAACGATAACTCTTATTATTAATATTGTCATTGATAGTAACAATAATGACAACAATAATATAAATGATAGTAATAATAATAATAATAATAATAATAATAATAATAATAATAATAATAATAATGATAATAATAATAATAATAAATTTCAGTAATCTAGTAGATCTATAGATGTCAATCCACTAACGACGGGAAGAATCAGGATGTCCATCAGACAAATCAAGAGCGGGAAAGCAGCAGGATCCGACAATATACCAGCTGAAGCACTGAAGTCAGGTATCGAAGTAGCTACAAACATGCTTTACCTTCTACTCAAGAAGATTTGGGAGGAGGAACAAGTGCCGATGGACTGGAAAGGACAGCTCATCAAGATATCAAAGGAGATCTGAGCAAGTCTGAGAACTACAGAGGCATCACATTTCTGTCAGTACCAGTAAACGTTTCAACAGTGTTGCTGAACCGGATGAAAGATTCAGTAGACGACCAACCTCGAGATCAACAGACCATATTCCCCAGGGATCGGTCGTGCATAGACCAAATCGCAACATTACGGATCATCGTTCAACAACCAGTTGAGTGAAAATCGACACTATACATCAACTTCATTGACTATGAGGAGGCGTTTGACAATGTGAATAGGAGGACTTTATAGAAACTCCTTCGACACTATCAGTGATTAGCTGAGAAAATCGTTAACACCACTCAAAATTGATGGAAGGGACTACACTGCACAGTGGTCCATGGAGGACAGTTGACAGATGCATTGGAAGTGAGGACCAGAGTCAGACAAGGTCTCTTACTCTGCTCCTCCCTCTTTCTCCTAGTGGTTAACTGGATTATGAGGACCTCGTTAGCTGAGAGGAAACACGGAATATAATGGACAGCTCGAAATCAATTAGACGATTTGGACTTCTCAGATTATCTGACCCTCCTATCCCACACACACGAATAAATGCGGATGAAGACAACGAGTGTAGCAGCAGTCCCTGCGTCAGTAGGCCTCAATATACACAAGGGAAATAGCAAGATCCTGAAATACAACGCAGAGAGCACCAACCCAATCACACTTGATGGAGAAACTCTGGAAGAGGTGGAAACTTCTACGTACCTGGACAGCATCATCGACGAACAAGGAGGATCCGATGCAAACGTGAAAGCACGGGTTGGCAAAGCAAAGCCAGCATTTCAACAATTGAGGAACATATGTAACTCTAAACAACTGTCAACCAATATCAAAGTTAGAATCTACAATACGAATGTCAAGACTGTCCTACTGTACGGAGCTGAAACTTGGAAAACTACTACAACCATCATCAAAACGGTACAAGTATTTATAAACAATTGTCTATGTAAGATATTGAATGTTTGTTGACCGGAAAACATCAGCAGCAGCCTACTGTGGAAGAGAACAAACCAGCTTCAGCTGAAGAGGAAATTATGAAAAGCCGCTAGAAGTGGATATGACATACATTATGGAAATCATCAAGCTGTATCAGTAGGCCTGCCCTAACTCGGAATCCTGAAAGGAAGCAGAAAAGAGGAAGGCCAAAGAACACATTACGCTGGGAAATGGAATCAGATATGAAAAGGATTAACAACAACCGGATAGCTGAAAAGGATTGCTCAGGACAGGGTTGGATGGAGAATGCTGGTGAGCGGCCTATTCTTCTTCACGAGGAGTAACAGGTGTATGTAAGTAAGTAATCTAGTACATGTCAGTGTACGGTTCTTTGAGTTATATTTTTTGTTAGAAAATAATATTATTTAGCCACATAAATTGAAATTTAAAAGTAGTTCAGTCAGTAACTGTAGAAATTACCAAAAGGTTTGTTTTCTCTATACAATTATCATTATACCCAAGCCTTTTCAACATAATAAACTTATTCTTTGTTTTCACTTTCAATTCATAAAAATGTCGTCATAAAATCAAATTCATATAATTCCATAAACAAAAGTAAAACAAAACAAAATAGGAACATACCATTTTGACTGTTTTCGAAGATATCATTAGAAATATGTTGATCTTCATTTGATTTAAATCTTTCTAGATTATTGTGACTTATGCTATGAATATTTGCATTAGATTTTAATATGAAATTAGTTTTTCGATAATGTTCATGAATAACTTGACCTAAACCAATAGGTGAACAATCCAATAATGTGAATGCAGTTAAAGATATCAATAAAACAATACATAATAGATATATGAATGTACTGACAGAGAAACGTGGTGGTGGATAAAAGGGGACCACACGAAGTGTATCATTAACTAAAGAAGAAAAAAAAACATACATAAATTGAAAGAATCATCAACAGTTTATCAGAATTGTTTATTTAATTATTAAGAAAATGTATGCCAATATCTTGATACATATTTGTTAGTATGTTTGTGTTATTTCAATTCAACACATTTTCGCTAAATATAAAAAAACATTACACTTGTAGTGTCTAGTACTATGTCAAGTTCACATAGGTTATTCTAGCTTTCAAATAGACCGATTGATTTATAACTAGACCTTATCAATTATTACTGACCTTGACTGTTTTTACATGAGCGTACTTGTATTGCTTACCTTATTCATCACATGTCTTGAGCTTATCTTCGTCTGAGCATAAATAGTGAGTCGCGTTTTATCAAATTGGATTGGCACATTGCCTTCACTTTGCTTCACTTTACCACTTCTCACCTTTAATGTCTGTCTGAATAAACGAATTCCTGATATAAATTTATTAAACTCAATCCGTATTTGACCTATTATTACACCATCGCACAAACGAGGTTAACCTAGGTGTAATATACGAAGTTAAATGGAAGATTTATATCCATGGCGTATTTAAAACGTGACTCAAGAAGAATAGACAAATTAGTCCATCCGGAAGCTAGAATAACCTATATAGGCTAGATACAGTACTAGACAATGCAAACTAACCGTTAACATTAATAACTAATAACTAGGAAGTAATCCCGTGGTTAAGGCATTTGATTTTCAAACAGTTGCAGGTTCAAAACCTACCTGGTATTATCTAAGTGGCCCTTCCTCTAATAACTAAAATGCGGCTTGAAGCCAAGTAAACGAATATGTAACCGGTAACTAAATGATAGTAATTATTTTTATTATTATGGCTATGAGAAAACTTAGGAAATAACCAAATCGGTTATTATATCAGCACGAAATCAACATAAAAACAGTCCTGTTAACCGATTTATCTATGTATCCAGCTTCTTAATTAACATAAGCATCTTAGCCTTACAGTTCAATTACGAGTCAAACAGCAGGGTAATAATAACTGTTAGTGAAAGTGAATGAGGTAAATTCGAACCCCAAAGAGATCGATTTTCTCAAAATAACAAATACATCTTGCTTTTAAGATCCGACTAACATGAAGCTTAAGTCCAAGGCTCTCCACTGAATCTTCGCAATTATTTAACATCACAACAGTGCATAAAATGACGAGTCACTCAGTCTGTTGGGTACATTACAACCTGATTGATAAGATTCAATCACACTTAGGGACTAGACAACATAACATAGCTTATTACCCAATGATTAGTTAGTTTAAATATTGGTATTGTGAAAGGGGGAGGATTCTAAACTCAAAAACTATGATTTACTTGTGATTAATAATCATGACAGTTAAGTGAAGGGTTCTGTCGCCACGTTGACAAGTACGCTATCTATCAGTCGGTTACATAAGATTTCCACTATAAGAGGATGAATGCCATTTGTTTATTTCGATTATTCACAGTTTTCATTAACTAAAGTGATATCAGCAGATTATGTATGGATCAGTAATGATAAAATGAGTAAAGTACACACTAATGAAATAACCATTTCATCCAAATACAAAAAAATTATTAGCACCAACAATAATATAGATGTAATATCATTTTAAACTTTGTCAGACAATTAGTTGTATGCATATGGAATCTAAGATAAAAAGAAAATCATACTAATTATACCTGTTTTATTGATACATTCCGGTTCTGACCCAACTCCTTGAATAAGGGCTAATATACTTGGAACTAAATCACTAAATGCTTCACCGAAATGTAATGCACCTACATACAATTGAGGCATTCCATTCAAATAGGTAATAAATGTAACCGATGATGTACAATCAACAATTGAAGCAAACAAAGCTAAAACAAATAATCCAATACTATGGTAACCGGGTTTTAATATTGATACATAAGCTACCGACTAAAAATAAGGAAAAAAAGATGACAATAAAAAAGTATGACGATGAAATGAAGATATACATACTGAGTGAATTGATATGAAGTATTACATTTATAAAAAAACGACAATTCATTTAACTACTGATGTGAATCAATGCTCTAATTACTCAGTTTTAACAAGTGAGTTGAGAGTTAAAACTTATTCTTTTTGCTAATGCTAAACGATAAATGTAGACAAGCACAACTCAATACGAAATAATAAATAAATTACTATATTTCAACGACCACTATATACAGTGATTATATTATTATCTTTGAGTAATTAAATTTACTGAATGTCCGATTATAATTAATGCGTTCTTCTACCGTTTACAATTTCTTGAAGAATATACATCACTCAATTCGATCCAAATCAAAACAAGAACCAAAGAGGACAATATATTTTTCAATAAACTCAAACAACAAAATCATTAGAGCTTATGTATATAATGTACATAAAAATATTCTAGCATTTTCCCGATTCATTCGCTGACATTGATTAATTAAAAAATACATTAGTGTATACTGATATGATTCTGAACACAATATTCAATAGTTAGGACTTTATTCAACAAACAATAATGGTAAAAGTTGATGTAAACCTTAAATACTCAAGTAGAGCTCGAACCTTTAATCTGATGAATTAAAATCGATTATCTAAACCGATCAGATAGAATCACAATTAAATAAAGACACAATTACAAATTTAACCCAAGAGATAATTAAATATTCAGAAATTTTGACGAGTAATTTGTGATTTTTTATGGGTCACATACAAGAATTTGTACCAAAATGTGATATTGTATATTTTTAAACATGATTTTAATAGGTCATTGGAAACTATGAAAGTGGTAACACAGTATTTTATTTTCTGTTTTAGAAATGATTGTAAGTTCAATTCTCTCATTTTAATTACCCAAATAGAAGCAGGATAACTTCGGTCATTAAAGAAGCGAAAACAATTAGCAATAAGTAGCAAAAAAAAAAATAATGACCATATCAACATAACTTTATCATTAAATATATTGATTTACAAAATATGAATTTAGAAGCTTGCAAAGTAAAGATAGAAATCCTAAAGTTTAGGAACTGTCATAAATTGTTTGCTAAGGATGAAATAACAAACCATGTAAAAATGTTACAAATATCCATTTAAAGACTTTGGGTTTAGAAAAAATGTTTGCATTAGGTAAAAAGCAACCAAATGCATAACCTCACAAGTGACTATATTCAAAAAAGAATAAGTAAATTTTCTCATTCAAAAATAATTATCTATACTTCGCTTCATAAAATGTAGGATTGTATCAAACGTGAATCATATTGATTTGAAAGATTTGAGTATTGACAGAATTATGACACAAAGAATGCCCATATTGGAAAATTGAAAAAATAAGCTGATAATATGATATATATACCAGAAGAGATAAACACAGTATTATCTTGGAAATTGATACACTTGTATACCGACTCAAGTGACTATAATTTTTATCAACATAAAGCAAAGAAGGCAACGGTTGTGAAGCGCGGTGTCCAAGATTTGATACTGATAAGCAATTTTACTATACACGAGCCCAGCTGGTTATTAGTGAAAAGACGGAGAGTGAGAAAGTTTATAACCGAAAGAATGAAAATAAGTCAGTAAGATGAAGATTATAATGTACCGAACGAAAAAGTACTCCAATTCAAAGAAAGCTGAGCAGTGAATGTGTCCACATCACTTGATCCGTTGTTTCACTAAATGACTTTCCCAGACTGCTTAGTCAGGAAGACAACATTATTACTTACATGACTTAAACCAACTTCTTAAAACTTAGTATATTGATCCGATCACTGAACATTTTTCGCCCTACTTCAACTCCAAGCAGCATGACTTAAATTTGATGATACAGCGTACAAAGTGTATCTCGATCAATGATTATACTACACAACTTCATCAAATAAGTATCACATTTTATCTAAAAATATACATCTGCATGCACCACTACTCGTTAAATTTACTAAACATAGATAAGAGATCTGCTGAAGGTGTCTGTAAATTAACAGTTGTGACACATTTAGACACTTTTCAACCGCTAATTAGGTACCATGAACTGTTGGTTAGTAGACTTGACCATTAATCAACATTAGGTTATGGTACTGCATTAATAGATGTTGTAAAAATTCCTAGTAAGACGTTATCCTGAAACAATGTTCTGTATTTACGAGGTCAAGACAAAAGTGAAGTAAAATGGGAAATGGATATCTCCGACAAAAAGCACCAGAAGTTACTTATAACATTATCAGTAAAAAGTGTTCCAAAGAGAATGTCAATTAGGTAAACTAATAATGTTAGTAAATTGATGAGTTTTTATTGGGGTCAAACAAAACTCGTAAGGATTAGTTTTCCTTGATTATCAACAAAATTCTAGTGATGAATTCAGACTGAATCTAGGTAGCATGTTGTTACATAATACATTGAGATGGCAACTTAAATTATTGTCCACACAACCATATACCATCTGATTTTTTTTTCTTCTTGAAGGTGAAACAGTATTTCAAACTATCAGCACGACTAAAAAACAACACTTCGAATGTCAGTAGTGAAGGTGAAAACAGCTTTAATTTCCTCGACTCTCCAGAAAGTCTTGGTCTAAGAGGTCTGATGAATAAAAAATATATGTGTAAATTTTTTATAGCATTATGAGCATGATATCACAATTTTGAGACTCTGTTTGCTCATCCCAGAATATGTCATTCAATTCGCAAACTTCGGTTTGTATTGTGGGATGGTGAGTTATTGACTGATATCTTCCCCTTCATTTTCATTAAGTTCTTATACTTACAAAAGACTTTCTGTGTTTCAATAAGTTATTTCATTCGATTTATCACAAACCATTATGACGAAATGAACAGATGTATATCTGTGCCAAATTTTAAGCCATTAGAAATAATTCAAAATTAAATACTAATCAAAGGAATGCAACTTAACTATTAACTTACACCGCCAACTAAAAAGCATACATGTGCATAGAAAAATTAACGAATTTTCAGTTAGAATAATTATCATTCAGTTGAAATTATTCGAGATATTAGAGAATAAACGACAAACTAATTCATATCAAATTATTTCGAAACTGCTAAGGTAAATTTATGTATCAATGCCCAGGTTGAACTTGATAGTTTTAAATAAATTGAGTATCGGGTAGAAAGCTAATAATAAATATTTTGATATATCCCAATGACTAGAAAATTGTATTTTTGACGTTTCATGACTTCATGTAAGTCACTTCTTCAGAGTAAATAAATAACCGAATTAAATTACAAAAGTTTAAATAGTACAAAGGAGAAATGGTGAATATCTGTAGTAAAATCAAAATCGCAATAGGTTTAAACATGTCAAAGTCATGTTATTTTGGTCAAGATGATTCTCTATGACATATCAATTTGTGTGTAAGAAGGTTTCTTCAGTAAGACAATAACAGCTCTATGCATATTTGTCAACATTTTCCAACGCATAGTTCAATAAAGAACTGCAGTTTTCTTGATAATCAAAAGATAAAATATATTTAAATCTAGCGAACATAACAGTACTTACGTTCCAAAACTGCGAAATCAATATGCATGATATTAGACCGACAGCGAGTATTAAATAGTTGGTTATCCTTTCAGGTGGTTGTAAACAACGTGAACAAAATCCATTTGTTTTAGCTTGGAAAAATTTTGTCAACGGAACATAGACCATTGGTCCCACATTTGCTATCTGGTAATGTATAAACAAGAAAAATATGGAATATCTGTACTTAAGGACAAACAGAAAATGTAAAGATGTGGACAAATAAACAGTTAGATTCTACTCCTCCATACGTCATTCAGTCAACCACATTACTAGTAGCACGCACGTTTTTATACGGTTTAAACAGCTACGAAGTACGTTTCCTGGCAGTCGACTACGCAAACGAATATTATATCTACTGTGCAATACTCCCTTTGGTAATAATAATATGAGTGTCCTACAAACATTCTTCTTGATTGTAAAATTGTTTCTAGGGAAACTATGGGTGGTGTTCGCATCATAGAATGATACTATGTTAACAAGGCTACCGAGATCAGAGAGTGTCGGACAGTCGCTTCATTTTATTTGGGATTTTTCAATAGAGTTTACTTATCGTTCTTCCCAGGATATTATCCAGGATTTTGACGTCCCGCAATTTGTACATTGGTTCTGATTAACTGAGTTTAAAGCCAATCGTTAAAATTTCCTAAAATTAAACTACTTTACTAAGCAATTGTGATAATGAAGTATCAGTCATCATATAAAAATTCTGGGAAAGAAAAAAAAGAATTTTATTCTCATCAGAGGTTACAAGATTTTTATGTCGAGGGAAGCCATTTGATTGCTAAAACGACTAGCTGAGATCAGGATTCGAATGAAGATTATGGTATGAAACATGGAGACAGTAGAAATATAAAAGAAAATTCATATAGTATGAAACCAAATAAAATAGACTATTTGGATAAATTCAGTCTTCTCATATAGAGTAAACAATAAAGTTAAAATTGATAATTAGACACATTAAACTCTTTGTGAAGGTTTGTATGAAGTACAGATTCTCATAAACGAAAGGGAGCCTATTATTAGATGTTTATTTTCATAGAGAGAAAAATCCCTGATACAGTAGTAACTGAAAGACTAATTTCGGCAACCAAACGTTATCTTAACTTTGTATGTAGCTTTATGTGTATTTAAAGGCAGTACCGAGTTTCCAACACAAATCACAGATCAGAAACGTGACAAATACCTATGCCCTTGACGGAATGGCTATCTACAGTAATAAAATAACAAACGATCTATGAAGTTCCAGGGTCTCTATTATAACTAATTTACAAAATCTTTTGGTAAATTAGCCTAAGCTATAGAAGTTCTAAGCAAATCACCTGACAGGTGAGATTTCGCGAAAATGATAGAGTCAGAAAAAATAACTGGTACCGTCTGGCACTTCACGAAGTGTTGGGAGACTTAAAAACTCATAACATGAAAATCAAACCAAAGTAACCATCAGAAAACGCTACTAGGATAAGGCACCAATCCGCAAATCTTTAAAAAGTAATGATTGCGTAAAGCTGATAAAAACATCGGTGAAATACACTGTGACTGAAATTCTTACTATATATATTAATGAATTTTTTATATTTTATTCGATTAGAGGTCATACGTCCGAAAGTAAATACCTATAACGTTGGTCTGAAATTCTCGTTATTTTATTTCCCTATTATCAGCCATGGACGTTCATGAGGGCTTAACAAAAAACAATAAATATTACGTAAAATAACCTGTGCAGGATATTAACAAATATATTTATGCATGTAGATTATGATTTTGAGTAGTGCTATAAGAAGCATAAAGATGAGTTGAAGACTTCGGTAATATTTCAAGCCCTTATTTCGTTATTTTCAATTTGATTTTAGCATTTAACACCGATAAATCTAGGTAGTATTGGGATATATATTATCTATAATCTAAAGTACTTGTATAATGATTATCAGGTAAGCAGGCAAACTCCAACCTTCTGGTAGAACATTGACCAATAACGGTAGTTCAACCCATAATCCATTAACAACAATCCATGATCCTAGACCATATAAACTGACAAAACAAGCTGCAAGCCATGTGAACTTTATGTCATTTTTTGATGGGACCATGCTAAAATGCGGAAATAAAGTTATGTGCAAATATATTTAAGAAAACTAAATAACATTAACATCATGAATAGAGATTAATTTTAGCTGTTAAACAAATAATTATTGGAATAAATAATTACAAAATCAAGGCAATTTAAAAATCATTTGATATTGGGTTTTTTACAGTTTATGTAGATAACTAACATTCACTTAAAAAAACACTAAGAGTACTGGAGCAACCTCAAATAATAATGACCCAAATTTAGAGAACGTTCCATCAAAGATAAAATTCTGATGCAGACTTGCACCAATTTAACTCAAATAAATTTTAATGTGCCAAATGCACCAATTTTTACGTTGCACTAAAAGTGAATATCTTAGTACTTAAATGTTGTTTTTATCATTTGAACTAACGTGATGGCAAATAATATCCAGAGCAATCCATGAGGCTTTTTATGATCGAGTTAGTCTCAAGAAGTAAAAACGCTGAAAATTATTTTCTAGAGTTGCGGCTACTAAACTATCAGGAACAAAAAATCAATATTACTAACAAACTATTCTTTTCATCAACAGTATGTATATATTTTACGACTCATAGTGCACTCGCAATAAAAGTAAAAGATGACCTGAATTTATTTATTTGAGCACATAAATATTGGAACAAGAATGCGACACAAAAAACAATGAGAATTTAAAGGGAAGGAGAAAAAAAAGATTGATGTAAGGTGGTGTAATAATAATAATGGTAAAAATGGCGGAACAGAAAGGTACAATCAGAAATTTTTTAGTTAAGGGAGACACAACCACTTTTTATGAAGAAAGTAAAAGGTTACAGCAGGATCGCCACTGGCTTCTATTCTGAGCCATATCTGATAACGTCTCTAACCACTGTATCTCACTATTTCTAGGACCCTAGCCAGGGAGTCATGAAGAACGAACACAATCCCGCCCTTTGCAGTTTTCTTTCATATCACGACACCATGTCATACACTGACTACCTCTCCGCTTCTTCCAACCAGTCCCAGAGTCGGCAAATAATGCACGAGGTGGAATTCTCTGGGACGACATTCGTAGAACATGTCTAAGCCACCGAAATCGGTGTTTCAAGATGGTGACACCAATTGCACTGTTGTCTCTGTGCCCGAGCACATGATGCCGAACCTCTGCATTACCAACATGGTGTTGCCACTGGATGTCAGCAATCCTTCGGAGACAACGATGATCGAACACAGAAAGTCGTCTAACGTCCTCAACTCGGAGAGGCCAGGTTTCACAAGTATAGAGCGAAACTGCTCTCACCGACGCGGTGTAGATCCGACCTTTTACAGCCAGACTAACATCATGAAGGCACCAAAGATGACCCAGATTGGCATAAGCCGCTCTGGCTTTCATCATACGTGCATTGATCTCATCACTCACGCCACCACTAGCACTTATGCAGCTACTCAGATACACGAACTTCTCGACTACTTCTATCTGCTCACCATCCAGAGTGAGTGCATGGTTAGAATCCTGCCAGTCTTGTAGAAGTACTTTGCACTTCGAAGGTGCAAAGCACATACCGTACCTACGGACATTGATTGCCAACTGATTAAGTGCGGATTGCATGACTTGGGCATTATCGCACAGTAAAACAATATCATCCGCATACTCAATGTCGAGAATTCTTTCTCCAGGCAACAAATCCACACCACCATTACTTACATCCGTCAGAGCTGTTTGCAGAATGTCATCGATGGCAAAGTTGAAGAGGAATGGTGAGATTGGGCAACCCTGCCTAACCCCACTGCTCGAATAGAACAATGGAGAAAGGTGGTTGTATGCCCTCACTCTGCCTGAGGTGTTTGTATGTAGGGCTTTTAGGATGTTAATAAACTTCTCAGGCACACCCTTCTTTAACAGACAATCCCAGAGAACAGTCCTGTCCAACGAATCGAAGGCAGCCCTGATGTCAAGAAACACTACAATTATTGGCCTTTGATAAGTATGACGGTGTTCTAACATTTGGCGGAAGGTGAAGATATGATCAATACATCCTCGACCAGAACGAAAACCAGCCTGCTCCTCGCGAGTCAATTTTTCCCGGGTTTTGAACAACCTACGAAGCTGGTGGTAAAATTCATCCTTGATTTCATCCGGGCTGCAATCTGTTGGGGCATAGGCGGAGATGACGAAAAAATATCGTTTCTCACGCCGATTTCTTCTCACTCTGATGGAACTTTCTAATCTAACAGCACATAAACAACCGATTGTTAATGGGGATCCAATCGATTAGTGCTGCCTCAGCTCTAGCGCTTAGTGCGACACCAACGCCAGCAAGACCAGACGAAGATGCCACAGGGTTTCCGGATAATCGCACGTAAAACAAGCTTTTCGAAGCGACAGATCGAGAACGAATTCGTAGTACTTCACCACAGTCTTGAATACGAGTCTTGGATAGACAAAAACGCCGATATTAAGACTTTACAACAACATAACCAGCCCTATCTGTTGTCTAACCTGCATAAGTGTGCGAACGTAACATACAATTTTCAACCGGACAGTGACTCGAGAACGTTCAGATAGAGTCGAATTTCCACCATAGACGAGCTGCTGTATAAGTCGAGACAGAGTAGGAATAAAAGAGGATGAATAATGATGTAGTAAATAACAATAATAATAATAATAATAATAATAATAATAATAATAATAATAATAATAATAATTTGAATCATTTGACTGTTAGTTGAAGCAAGAAAAGTAGTTTCCATAATTATAGACAGTTCATCATTTGTGTGTGGGCTGTGATACTGCCCGGGTGCCCAGACCGAAGCACACAATCATACGCTACTCTTTACGAAACCGTTTAAAAGCTGTAGGTTTTAGATTCGTGCAAACTTTGTGGAACCACCCTTTGCACTCATCGCACTGTATTTCACTTCCCACAGGGTATCGACAACTCATGCGTTAGTAATTGTTTTTCAGATTGTTCAGTCATCAACCAGAGGTTTTGAAATGAAGATACAAGAGGACACGCGGAGACAAGAACCGACAACCAGAAGGAAAGTAAAAAACCATTAACTGTTAGATCCAAAAATGCAACAAAAAAAGACAAATACACTTTTAAGAAAGTACAGATGATTGCTTACTTTCAAGGAAAAACGATACTGTTGATGTTATTTTAGCTAAAATAAATTCAATCAAAAAGAGAACAGTGGTTTCAATGCATGATAAACGATAAAAACTATAAATTTAGCTCAGCGAGGAAGAATACTACTGTCCTTTTTAAAGCAGATGTTACGGTTGTTCAATGCAGAGAAGCCCTCCACAGAATACTGATCAATGGATAATCAGCTGCAAAAGTAACGAAGTAAATTTTATTACCAGTCGCAGATACTAACCAACAAAACATATTAACGACATTGGGCACTTTGTATGAAAGGAAGTTAATGTCGTTTTACGAACTATATTCTAGGTTGTTCAGGCAACCCTAAATTTATGTTGATGCTACTCTAACAATGTTTCATGTCATCCAGACAGTGTACTTGACTATTGCATTAGGTGGACGTAGGTTATCATGACCTAAGAAACAGAATCTAGGCAGTCTCCACGAAATTATGAACCGACTGGCTTTAGAAAATCATGAAAATTATCAATAAAACCATTATGACTCTCCTTAAAACCCAATGCTTGTAAGACGGTGACCAGTATGTCTTTAGTAATGGTAAGTCATGCAAAAAGGAACTTTATTTCCGGGCTGGTCAGCAAGAAGTAAATTAGATTAACTTTGTAAAAGATTTGGACGAATTTCCTGACACTACGGATATTGGATCCGGAAGGCTTAAAGACTGCCAGATACCCACGCAAACAGGCTAGAGCTTTCGTAGTTAGCAGGCAACACAGACTAAGATAATCTAATAGAAGATAACAAGTGAAGAAACACACTAAAATAGACTAAGACGGGACCACTACTAATTGAAATAATTTAACTTGTAAACACATCCACAGTCAGTCAGCTACAACGTAGGACCAGGCACATATATTTCAGATTTGTTTAGTAAGGACAGAAGGCCTATGGCCCATGTTATTCCTTTTCTAGTATGCTTCTGTGAGTGTCCAGTCTTCTCTTGAAAGAGTCAACTGAAGGTGCGGACACCACTGCTTCAGGCAGCAGGTTCCAGGTATTGATGACTCTGTCCAAGTTGCCATACCTCATTAACACAAGATGGACACCGGATTCATAAAAGTAGTTAATTCAGAGGTGGTAATTTATAAGAGAAAAATTGAAATAAGGATATAGTACGGGAAGGAAGAATTAGTTCGTAGAAAGAAATATATGAAGCGATTTTAATCTCTTAGTTTAAAAGAAGACAGAGAGTGTATACACCGACGGAGAAGTAATTTTCAGACAAATTAGTCTTAAGAATACACTGCTTTAGTCTTATTAGTTGCATAGAAACACACAACGACTTACTCTTAGAGGTCACTTAGCGACAACCTCAGACGGACTATACATATATAACGCAACAGTTGAACAATCCACTCTACTCAGTTTCAGACTTCAAATTTCTGTAGTAAGCAGAGAAGGCCTACAGCCTATGTTATCACTTTTCTAGTATGCTTCCGTGAGTGTCTAGCCTTCTCTTGAATGAGTCAATTGGAGGTGTGGACATCACAACTTCGAGTAACAGGTGATGACTTGGTGTGATAACCTATATGCCACGGGTTTTGTCTGTTCTTGAATTTCCTACTCGCCTGTTATGTCATCTGAGATGTACAGATCTATTGGGAATTAAAGGAGAAGACACGTCAAGTCCGAAATCGTCTCTTAGTATCCTATACATCAAAATCAGATCACCTCTTTATCTTCAGTAGGATAGAGTAAAGAGGTTGTAGCGGTAAATAGATCCCCAAAATAAATAGCTCTGTAAGTCTTCGACAGTGGATGCTGACCACATTAGATTTAATGGACTCACCTAGCTGAAGGCGCTCGGTCATGCATCTGCATCAGACCACGAGTGGGAACGCCGTGCTCAACATCGCCTGCAATCGCTAGCCAGCCTAGGTCAGTCTATCCTCGATACATTGATAGCCTATCAAATATACCTTCAAACCTCCTTGCTTCTATATTTTGACTTCACTTGGTGGGTACGATTCATATTAGAAGGTGTTACTGGTTAAAGCGTTGTCGAACTCCAAATACCTGTAGCATCTTCAGTGGTAACATGACGTCGAATGTAGTTCGGACGCTTCTCCTGAACATCTCTTCCGCAGGGGATTTCCCATCTGGGACCATAGTATTATTCGCAGTCCTATAATTAAATGACCTGTTCTTTCCTCCCTCTTTCAAAAGTGCTCTTTTGCATGTGTTCAGGAAGTGCTTTGCCTGCCCATTTGATTTAAGGTTTTAAAGTTTTGCCTGCAAAACTCCAAATACCTGTGACACCTTCATTGGTGAGTTCAACATGATCTGGTACACCAACTTGCAAACTGTTTGTTCCTTTTTGGGATTTTATACTCTAAGTTTCATATATTGTGATATTTTCCCCGTGTTTTTGTATATATATGTTTTCCCCGTCCGTTCTTGTACTTGATATGATGGAACAGACACCTAAGACCCCAACTTTGTTTCAGTTAATGCTTTTCTGGCCAGACAACATCGAAGCCTGGTTCTGCTGCTCAGTGGCCAGCTTCCGTGAGCAAGGTGGGAATGACACACGTACACTATTCTTCGCAGCAGTCAAGCCCGTAAACGGTCACGTACTCCGCAAAGAAGTACTTCACGTGGGCGATCTGTCTCCATACCACGGGGGACGGATAAACCCAACTGGTGCTGGTTTCATAACCAGTACAAAAAATCTTCGAAAAAATGGCAGCAAACCCTACAATTCTCTCAACTCAAAATCGATCGACACAAAAAACAGCTTAGGAAACTTCTTAGCTGACACGCGTTAACGGCAACCGTAGCCGGCGAACATAGCCGTCTGTTATACGTCACAGATGGGATAACGAAAGTTCGCTACCATGTCGATACTGGCGCAGAAGTTAGCGTTCTTCCTTCAAATTCTAACGACCAGCTTCACTAACCGGTTTTAGACTTACAGGCGGCAAACGGAAGGCCTATCGCCATTTTATGGTAAACGTTACGTCTGTCTTAACGTTGGTTTACGCAAACACATACACTAGATTTTCGTGGCTGCAGATGATTCTATGCCAATCATTGGTATAGACCTGTTACAACACCACAGTCTACTCATTGATACATGCGAACGGTGGCTACTAGACAGGAACACTAATTTATCTATTCACGTAACTTCTTTTCGCAGCTGCAAATTATCTTCAGTCACATCTGCGCACACAACAGATCCATTCTATCAACAATTACTCGATAATTAGTATGGGATATACCAACCACTGCTGAAATTGCCGCGTGTAACCAACAATGTTGAACATCACATCACGACTACAGGAACACCTGTGTTCTTAAAAGCGCTCCGACTGGCCGCCAAAAAGCTGAGGTTGGCTGAGAACGAATTCGAACACATGATAGAGTTAGGAATCATTTGACCATCAAACAGCCCATGGGCATCGCCCCTGCACATAGTCCTTAAGAAGGACAGCAGTGATTAGTGTCCAACTGATGACTATCGGCGACTGAATGCCAAAACCATTCCGGATAGTTACGTCACCCTTTGCTCCACATTCACGATTTGACAGCTATCTTGAAGGCTAAAACTGTCTTTCGGTTAAAGCTTATAATCGAATTCCTAAAACCACTGATAATATTCCTTAAACCGCTATCATAACTCCTTTCGGTTTATACGAGTTTTTGCCTTTCGGCTTAAGAAACGCTACCCAGACCTTCCAAGGGTTCATAAATAACGTTTTTTGAGGTCTCAACTTCGTACATGCGTATGTTGATGACTGCTTGATAGCAAGTGCAGACAGGGAATCTCATCTTCAGCATCAGGACCTTGTTTTCGAACGACTGCGAAAGCATGACATTACGGTAAATTTTACCATTATATTTCTGCGTGTGCATATACACGCCATTTTTACAGACATGATCTACAAATTACAACATTTATTGCCTAACAGTATGCATCCCAAGTAGGGTTGATAAATAAATATAATCTATAAAAGTGAATATCAGTACATTCGTTCAGATGCATTAGAGCGTTAATGATTGGGTTTTTGCTTTAGTACTGCACTAAGTAACCTTCAAAATGTTTTCCAAAGTGACATGGCGTCCACGTTACACATCAAATCCTATCTCGGCATAAATGTGTTAGAATTTTGATCATGCTAAGTATCTATGCAGTTGTGATATGTTTATCTGTGAAGTTCATAATCAGTTGGAGGGCATAGATAAGAGTGGGTGATTAGCCCGATCTCCACCAACCAAGTTACTGCTCACCTTAGTTCATGAGTCATTCGTCTCATTATCCAGGAGGCACGACGCGAATGTGTGAGTCGGATTTCGGATAAGATTCGAAAAAGGGGAACAACAAAGCAGCAATCAATACCAGACGAACAAGAGTAGAAAAAGCCAAGGCACAAGCTGAAAACACAGAAGTAAACAAACAAGTGAAGAGTAGTATCTGAACTGATAAATGTTAATATGAGGAGGATATAGCATTCCATTTACTAATTTACGCCTGTTACTCCTAATGGAGCATAGGCCGCTGACCAGCATTCTCCAACCCACTCTGTCCTGGGCCTCCTTTTCTAGTTTCATCCAGTTCTTGTTCATTCTTCTCATATCTGTCTCCATTTCTCGGCGTAATGTGTTCTTTGGTCTTCCTTTTTTCCTTTGGGCTTCAGGATTCCATGTGAGGGCTTGTCTTGTGATGCAGTTGGGTGCTTTCCTCAATGTGTGTCCCATCCACTTCCAGCGCTTCTTCCTGATTTCTTCCTCCGCTGGGATCTGGTTTGTTCTCTCCCACAGCTGGTTGTTGTTAATGGTGTTCGGCCAACGGATCCGAAGTATTTTGCGTAGACAACGGTTAATAAACACCTGTATTTTCTGGATGATGGCTTTCATTGTTCTCCAGGTTTCTGCCCCATACAGTAGAACTGTCTTAACATTTGTATTGAAAATCCTGACCTTGGTGTTGGTTGACAGTTGCTTTGAGCTCCAGATGTTCCTCAGCTGTAAATATGCTGCTCTTGCTTTGACGATTCGCGCCTTCACATCTGCATCAGAACCACCATGTTCATCAATGATGCTGCTCAGATATGTAAAGGTTTTTACATCTTCCAAATCTTCTCCGTCAATTGTGATTGGATTGGTGCATGTTGTGTTGTATTGGAGAACCTTGCTCTTCCCTTTGTGTATATTGAGACCTACTGCTGCTGAGGCTGCTACTACACTTGTCGTCTTCTCCTGCATTTGTTGTTGCATTTGAGATAGAAGGGCCAGATCATCTGCGAAGTCTAGATCGTCCAACTGCATACTAGATGTCCATTGTACCCCGTGTTTCCCTTCAGATGTTGACGTCTTCATGATCCAGTCAATCACCAGGAGAAAGAGAAAGGGTGAGAGTAAGAAACATTGCCTGACACTGGTCTTTATTTCGAACGACTTTGTTAACTGTCCTCCAAGCACGATTTTGCAGTTTAATCCATCGTATGAATTTTGTATGATATCGACTATATTCTAAGGCACGCCGTAGTGTCGAAGAAGCTTCCATAGCATTGTCCTGTCCACACAGTCAAATGCTTTCTCGTAGTCAATGAAATTGATGTAGAGTGATGAATTCCATTCAATTGATTGTTCCACAATGATCCATAGAGTTGCGATTTGGTCTGTACAGGATCTATCCTTACGGAATCCTGCCTGTTAGTCTTGAAGTTGGGCGTCTACAGAGTCCTTCATTCTGTTTAACAATACCCTGCTGAATGCTTTTCCTGGTATTGAAAGAAGAGTGATACCATTGTAGTTCTCGAACTTGCTGAAATCGCCTTTCTTTGGTATCTTGATCAGGTGTCCTTCTTTCCAGTCTTTTGGTACTTGTTCTTCATCCCAAATCTTATTAAAGAAAATATGTAGTATCCTTGCGGTTACCGCTACAACTGCTTCCAGTGCCTCTGCCGGAATGTTGTCTGATCCTGCTGCTTTGCCACTCTTGATTTGTCTGATGGCCATGCTGATTTCTTCAATTGTTGGTGGGTCAGCATCGATTGGGAGGTCCGTGGGTGCTGCTTTGATGTTGGGTTGGTTCAGTTGAGCCGGTCGATTCAAGAGTTCTTTGAAGTGTTCTGCACACCTGTTTCGTTGCTCTTCAATGTTGGTGATTACCTCACCTTCCTTGATTTTCACTGGCTGTTAAGGTTTGCGACGATTTCCAGAGAGATTCTTTGTTATGTCATACAGTTGTCTCATGTTTCCTTCTCTTGCAGCCTTCTCCGCCGCCGTTGCTAAATCTTCCACGTATTTACGTTTGTCGGTTCTGATTCTCCTCTTCACTTGCTTGTTTACTACTGTGTATTCAGCTTGTGCCTTGGCTTTTTCTGCTCTTGTTCGTCTGGCATTGATTGCTGCCTTCTTGTTCCTCTTTTCTTGAATCTTATCCAGTGTATCAACAGTGATCCATTCCTTATGATGGTGTTTCTTGTGACCCAGCGCCTCATAACATGTTGAAGTGATTGCCTCTTTGATCCCCTTCCAGTTGCTCTCCACAGTAGTTCCTTCTCCATTGAGTAGATCATGAAAGGCCTGGAAATTGTTGCTGAGGACTATCTTGAATTTGTTGAGTTTGTTAGTATCCTGAAGAAAGGCCGTATTGAACTTTTGTGATATTGTCCGCCCCATTGTCCAGTGCTTCTTGAGTTTCAATTTCATCTTGGCGACCAGCAAGTGATGATCTGATGCTATATCAGTTCCTCTCTTGATTCTCACGTCCTCTATAGTCCTCCTGAACGTTTTGTTGATGCAAATCTGGTCGATTTGGTTTTGCGTGGTGTGATCCGGTGAAGTCCATGTGGTTTTGTGAATGCGTTTATGTGGGAATATGGTGCCGCCTATGACCAGTTTATTGAAGGCACATAGGTTTGTAAATCTCTCACCATTTTCGTTTCTTTCTCCCAGTCCATGTCGTCCCATGATGTCTTCATATCCAGTGTTGTCCGTTCTAACCTTGGCGTTGAAATCTCCCATCAGAATGGTCAGGTCCTTTGTTTGGCACTTCTCGACGATTGACTGCAGCCTATTGTAGAATTGATCTTTAGCGTCTTCATTGTAATCGTTGGTAGGCGCATAGCATTGGATGATGTTCATTGTAATGCCCTCTTTTTTTGTTTTGAAGGAGGCTTTGATGATCCTTGGTCCATGAGATTCCCATCCTATAAGCGCATTTTGCGCTTGCTTGGACAGCATCAATGCAACTCCTTGTGTATGTGGGGCATTTTCTTCTTGATGGCCGGAGTATAACAGAAGCTCTCCTGAAATGGAGACAGACATGAGAAGAATGAAAAAGAACTGGACGAGACTAGAAAAGAAGGCCCAGGACAGAGTGGGTTGGAGAATGCTGGTCAGCGGCCTATGCTCCATTAGGAGTAACAGGCGTAATTATATAAGTATTTATGCAATGCGATTTTTTAATGTTATAGTTGTCATAAAGTAGACTTGTTGAGCACTTTGTGTGAAGTATGATCTTTGGAAAACGTCAAATTTTCTCGAGATGTCATAAGTTCCATAGCTGTGCCCTTAGAACAATATTATGAGAAAATGGGAAACCAAGGAGCAACAAGCCACTTGGATATGGACGATAATCAATATCTAACATTTGGTAGTGGAACAGACAGAGATGTGATAAATTATTAGATAAAATTCACAGTACCTCTTGTTGCTAGAGTGAAATGTGATCAAAGGCTCCGGATGAGAGAATGTGGTAATAAGAAACAATGAGTTGTGATATTTTTACAATTTGGAGTAATTTCAAATAAGTGTGTAGTTTGGCGTCGAGTCGCGGTTAAATATGATCAACACTACAGGAAGACCATGTGCCAGTTAACCGATATGATCCTTTGTAGGCCAAATATCAGAAGGCAGTTGATGGCTGTAGTCGAGATGTATTTGTTGGCGATCTTGTATCGAAATAATACCGAGATCGTGTCAAGGGAGTACAAGTCGAACTACTGAGCAAACGTAAGGTTGTGCAAGGTCACAATCAGCAAAAGAGTGTATGTTTTTAGTACAGTTAAACAAACAAGTACAGTGAAACAACCACTGATACATTTGGTTATAATAGTAATTGTTTTCATTATACCAATCCCTTCATCTTGATAAAAGTAGGTAACTACGAGCGAATAGAAGTCAGGGTTGGAATAAGGAAGGCTGTTTATTAGAACAGAAAGTGCATATGAAGAATAAAGTGTTAAGAAAACTAATAACTGTCTTTTATTGTCTAATTTTTTTTTACCCAATGCCTGCCGCACAGTCTTAATATAAAAATCCGAGTTAGCATGTTATTGGTTGTCTTAGCAGAATATCTAATCCAGAGTAAAATTGGAAATATGAGTCTGAGTGATGAGCGTAGGAACACGATCTATATCACAGATTGATTGACTTATTCCCAATCATAAAGAGCTTGATACATACAAAATGTTCTACTCCACAAACATGGTTGGATTGAAGTAATCACCCTTAGCATTATTGCTTGCTGGTCAGTAACCCCACCCTCCCTCCTTTTGTGATGTTAGGCTCATTTAAGCTTATTTTTGGATATATGTTATACCTCACATAATCCTCTGTTTCACATCCTGTTGGAAAACACTATTTTTAGAAGTACCATTTTACAAGCTTACCAGGCACTTACAAGTTATGGACTGTGGGTAAGGTATCGATGTAGTGCCTTAATTGACTATAGTATAAAGCATAGTTTGCCAATTGGAGTATAAGCATTAAGAACGGTCTAATATAGGATTGTTGTTTATTAAAGCAAGCAGAAAAGTATAAAACGCGCGAACTTTGAAAGTGGTAACATTTTTTTCACGTGGTTTACGGATTCTTCGACTTGCTCTTTTGTAGGGTGTATTATACTGTGATTATCGTCCTATCCTATACATCAGATACATTTTAACCCGAAAAATAAGGAAAAAACTTATTTTTATTCGACGGACAATTACTAGTTCGTATTGTACCTATTGCGGACTTAAATCGTAAATAGATCTGCAATTTATTATATACTCATAGTCTCTCATCCCAGTATTAACCAGGTTAATACTTAATAACAACTAATACTCAGATATTATATTTAATTTAACGAGCACTGTGCTCACTTATTTTCATATCATGTCCAATAACTCCAGTAAAAGAGACATTTCACCAACTTCTAAGCCAAATAAAAGGTCCAAATATGTCACCCCTACAACTGACGACTCAGTGCTTGACAATGTCGAACACTCAACTACTGAAAAATATGTGTGCTGTACACAAATGTCTCCATCATCACCAGATTCTCTATGTCGCAGCTCCTCTATCTCTACGTGCAGTATGTCAACGGTAAGACTGATTGACATACAAGACACTATACCTACGTGCATCGAAAAGTCAGCACATTCTACTAGACAGTATGTGCAACCAAGGCCTAAATCTAAAATCTCAAAAACTAAAGAGTCCAATGGTCCACCTCATACACACCAAAATACTGATAGATATAGTAATGACATCCGACAACTAAAAAACTCTATCCGAAATTAACGGCAAACTTGAGCAATTAGCACCCCTCACTCATATATGGGGCCTTGACACAAATAGAAATCTTGGGCAACTCACTAAAGCTGAGTGTATTTTGGAGTTTGTGGCTGAAGAAGTGACGAAGAGAGTGATGTTCTCCTTCAATGCAGTTGTGTATAACCTCCCCGACCGCACACACTCATCTAAGTTAAGAGATATTTGCCTTAGAGCATGCGGTATGCCGAACGTCAACTGCAAAGTCATCCGTCTTAGAAAAATGTCAGACAGATCAACTTTCCCCCTCTTGTTTATGTTTGGCTGTTATAACGATGTTAAGCAGTTTAGTGATTTGAGCAGAAATATTAGCTCACTAATTCCATACAAGAATATAAAAGTCACTCCAGACCTTACGCCCTGTCAACGTCGTGTAAGAAGACGTGAAGCGATAGAATTGAATGGAAGTGTTACAATTAATGATCAGCCAGAGACAATTTGCAACACAGCAAATAGTTTAAAACACACGAATAATAAGCATGACACCATTCCACATACGGCTGATCACTCTGTTGATCTAGATGAGTCTGCAGATCAGAAGCCTTTGGATAAGATACGGACCCCAACTGACACCAAAAACCATAACGTTATGACTAATCCCAGTTGTTCGTTCAGTAATGTACTAAAATATGAGTCGTGTAACAACACACATTTTGGTGGAGTTTTGTTCTCTGAGCTGGATGGTTTGGTCGTGGAGCTTTCATCGTTCTTCTGAACGACATCATCAGCACAAACTTCAAATTTGAAGCTCCACGACCAAACCATCCAGCTCAGAGAACAAAACTCCACCAAAATCATCCACCTGAGCTACAAATCTTCTCCACCATCTCAAAAACAACACACATCCAACTAAACCTATACACTTGAAAATTTGTCCTCCTAGAGATATTCCACAAGTAGAATTGAAAGAACCTAAGTTCATCTCACAGAGACAACGAAAGACTCCAGCTTTGAAAATTAAGGGTGGGATGACAAAACGTATGATACCGAATAGGGAAACATGTAAGATTGAACCCAACTGCTCTATAGGTATCCTAAGAACAGTGAACAGGTTCTCCCCGTTGCTATCGTATAACTTGCCTTCAACACCTGTAAGTTGCAAAATGGGTGGTGGGCTCCAGCCTTCTTACACACAGACTAACGAAAACTACCAGAAAACTCGCCACCCAAGTCACCCCCGGAAGCTTAAAACCACAAATAAGAATGGTAATAATAGGTTTCTCACTCCACACCCTTTATTACCGACCCAACACATAACAACGGCCCCCATTTATAATAGCAGTTGAAACTCCTCCCAGTTACGCGTAGCAGACCCCTCTTACGATAACGAAAATAGCCATAACAGGGTCTACGAGTCTAACCATCAAGACTACTTTGTAAATAACCATACACTTCACAATAATCCTGTCCAAAAATCTTTTGGAATAAGACATTAGTGACACCTTTGTTGAAGCATATAGCCCACGCTATTTCGAACCACATGCAAACCAAAAATTTGTTTCCTCCGTACAGTTTCCATCAGAGAGTACTCCCACCCTTTCCTCCTGTGTAAACTCCCCAATCAACTTCACTAGCTCATTTGATACACCTCCCACTAAGTCTAGCTATCAAAATACCGAGCTAATGAAGAACATTTAATCCCTCACTTCAAACTCATCTCACACTCGCGAGGGTTACGACGACTTTATCTGAGATACCCTCACCCATTTTAACTTAGTAGGCCACTTGCTTAATATATGTCTTATCAACGCTCGATCGATCTGCAACAAAAAGACGGATTTAGCCCTGTTTTTATCCATATATCAACCATCACTTATAATGATATCTGAAGCATGGACTAACAGTAATATTTCCGACCGAAGTATATCTCTTGATAACTATTTCCTATATAGAAGCGAAAGATTGAATGGACGAGACGGAGGATGCCCTATTTACGCTCACTCTAACCTAAACTCACTACTATGTGATATGCCTGAACTAAACAAACTGAAGGATTCGGTGTGGATTGCATTAAAGCTGTCGAATTCCGTTACCTTACTGCTTGGTTGTGTTTATCGTCAATCTAACGCATCAATAGATGAATTAGCAGTATTTTCGGAGGTATTCATCCCTCTCATTCACAGGCAAGCTCATTTGTGGTGACTTCAATATGCCCGAAATTTCATGGCCAATATATTTTATCACAACATCAAAAGTATCGTCAACATCGCACCTTTAGAATACTGCAAACCTGTGTTCTTCAAAAATCTATATATACCGGTCAGTACAAGAAGACATTTTCAAAGACATTGTACTCGATTCCACAACTTGAATGACTTTTCCTCTTTATTAACGATGACAGAAATACTTTTCCGAACAGGGACAATAAGTAAACAAAAAGCAGTCACACAGGAAAAACGTGCAGTTGAACTTAATAATAACTCCTCTGCACTCACCATACTACTCCAAAATAAACTTAAACGCTCTAAACCGAGAGGGAGTATATTCATTAAAGGCAAACAAGTATACGAAGATCCCAAACTTGTCACAGAATTATTTAGTGAACATTTTTGTTTCTCACTAACTAACGAAAAACCATTTAATGATTCAGAACCAATCCCAGCAACTCACTGTGAAATTACTAATGTAGAATTCAGTGTACAAAATATCTCCAAGGCAATCAGTACATTGAAACACTCCTACACTGATGGACCAGATGGTATTCCATCTAGCATGCTAAAACGTGGAGGTGATGATATGTGTGTTTTGCTTCTCAAACTATTCGCGATATCACTCTCTTAAGCGTGTTACCCTAATGCCTGGAAAACTACGCATATCATTCCCGAAATTGAAACAGGACCTGAAGCAAACGTTGAAAATTACCGACCTATAAACATAACTTTAATGGTATCCAGAGTGATGGGAAAAGTAGTTAAGGCGGCTGTAGTCCAACATCTACTAACTAATAATCTGATCTCGACCTCCCAGCATGGATTTCTTAGGTCCAGATCATGCGATACATGCCTAGTAGAAAGGAGCTGAGAGTATGGGATTATGTGTGGTTATAAAATAAAATATAGTGCTAGAAACAGTATTGTGATATACAACTGGCTATCTCCCTTTTATTATCGAAGCTATTAGAGCCCCTTTCGTTTTTTTTGTACTATTATTTTTTTCAGGTATTATAGGGTCTTGAGTAGGCTTCGTATATTAGCGAATTGTCTAGTTTGCTTGTAATAGGATTTCTGGGTAGGAAGTGAAACCAATTCAACATTCGTAACACGATTCGAAGAGGTATTTTGCGTGATAATTCAGCATCAATACCTTAAGTTCGTGACATCCCACTAAACCATAAGGAGCCGTAATTAACCAAAATGTTCTGCTCTACAAACATGGGTGGATTGAATTTATCTCCCCATCATCATGTTTGATGGTCACTAACGCCACCCTCCCTCCTTTTGTGATGTTAGACTCTCTTACGTTTGTGGTAAGTATGAATACTGCTTTAATCAAAGCCCATGGTTGGAATACACTGTCTCTACTAGGTCCATGTTACAAGCAAATCAGATAGTTGAAAAGTCTATTTTATGGGTTAGATGTCCACATAGTATATCACACTGCTATGAAGATAACTAATGGTTTAAAGAAGTAAGGACTAATAGCAAATCAAAGGATATGAGAGGGTATAAAATTGTAGAAAAATATTTCAGGGTAACAAAAATAAAACATTGAGAAACTCACAAGACTTTGTGGCCAAATTTTGAGTTTTGTATGATCAGCCTCAGTAGATCAGCATCCATAAGATTGAGCTATCTGTATTTAAGGTGTAGACATTTTGGAACTGGAAGTGTGGGTTAAGAGCATAAGGCCATGATTAATAAACAATGAATAATAGGAAAGGATAAGCCATATATTCTGTGATTTGGTTATATGCATATTAGTAACAGTCGAAATTGTTATAATCTTGTTCTTTCTAGATACTAGGTGGTCCGTAATAAAGTGCCTCATTAGTGAGCGGGAATTCAAAGAAATGTTGAAGCTCTTTGGAATCTAGAAATAGTGTTAGTAACTTTTTGAATCTGGTAAACGTATCACAGTTACGGATAGGCATTGGCAGTCTGTTCCACAATAAACTATACCGTACTGTAAAAAACTTACAACGTATTTGTTTTTGGTGTTTTACGGTAAGCAGTGTATATGCGTTGTTTCTAAGTCTATAGGCTGGTTCGTGGGTGATAGTCGGACAGGATGTTAGAAAGGAGAGTCCATATATCACTTTGTAGAGAAATATTAAATTGTTCTTTACCCTACGGTGCCATACAGGTACTAAAGAGAGGTGCTTACATCTATCTGTGTAATCGAGATTCGAGTTTCATCCTAGCAGTTGGCGTGTGAAACGTCTTTGAACATTTTCTACTCTTGTCTGTGATATTCATATTAGAGAAGACAAAAGAGCAGTATTCAAGAGAGGGTCGTACACATATTTTGTAGAGTAAGTTTACACTCTGTTGTGAAAAAGTTTTTCATTATAAAACCAATTAGCCGTCTAGATTTAGAAATAATAGAAAAGGCATGTTATTCAAAGTTCAGACTTTCTGTGTAATTAATTCCTAAATCATGTACTGATTCGAGTGTGTGTGGTTTGTGCGTTTCTTTTGACGTTTTAGGGTGGTAATAATAATAATATATTTCTGCATGAGCAAGTTTACGCTGTTTTTACAGGCGTGATGTACAAATTACATTTGTTGTCTCACGGCATGCTTCCTAACTTTTTACGTTTATAGTTGTTATAAAGCAGACTCGTAGAGTGCTTGCTGTAAAACATGACTTTGAGGAGACACATACATCAAATTTATTCCAGACGTGAGAAGTTCCATAGCTGTGCCTTCAGAGCAAGATTCTCAAGAAAGAAAAAAGAGGAATAGAAGAGCAGCTAGGCATTTAGATATGAACGCCAAACGTTGCTTAAAATGTTGTAATAAAACAGACAGAGGTATAATAAATTAGATTAAATTCATATTATCTCTTGTTAGAGTGAAATGAAGTCAGCGGCTTTATATAAGAGAATTTAGCAATAAAGGACAATGATTTGTGATGTTTAACAAGTTGGAGTAAGCTCACATGAGGGAAGGAAAGTCATTGGTGGTACAAGTAAAGCGGTTTGTTAGAGGGGAGTGTGCACATAGAGGGTGAAGTGTTAAGAATACTAATTACTATATCTCTTACTGTCCAATTTTTTTTCCTTTTTGTCCATCCGACGCCAGTCAAGCAACCCTGGTGTAAAGGTTTGAGTTATCATATTATAGGTTGTCTTAGTAGAATAGCTAATCCAGTATAAGATTCGAAACATGAGTCCGAGTGGTGAGCGTAGTCTTCCTTATCTGGGCTTTTGTTATTTGTTCCTGGTTGAATATTTACCTTTTATTGCTTCATTTGTTTGCTCATGTTGTCAGGCCATTGAAAATAAGTTCGTATTTCACTAAACACAAGGTCACGGCGTGGCTCATTGTATGACTGTTAACCTCTGACTGTCTGCCTAGAAAGATTGCTGGAACTCTTGAAGTTAGACATCCAGTTACATAATGTTGGGAATGTTTCTCATTGATCTTCAGGTACCAAAATCTTGTTCGTCATCTATCTCTGTTTTTAATTAGCACATATTTTCCTTCCTAAATAATAAACATTTAACATGTTGGGGAGACCCAGAATATTCCTCTGAAATCCAAGAGGAGCTCTCAAAATTTTGACAACATTTTCGTTCAGTCGGCATTGTGATTTTCTCAGAAACATCTACAAAATGAAGAGTCATACGTCACATTTGCTACTATGTTTCGTAGGGTTCCGGAAACTTCTAGAAGCCCAAGACCACCTAAAGTGCTGTGAATACTAAAACGGTTTTGTACATAAGTGAACTTTGGTGTGAGGAGTTCTTTCCATATTTCGGGTCTCTTCTCTCGTGTTCAAGTTGTCGTGTAGAATTAACCTGGAGTTATAAAGACGAGTCACTCACAAACGCTTCGCATGTCATACAGAAGTACGCAGTTTGGTTTCAAACCGAATTAACCTGAAGTTATAGAAGACGAGTCACTCACAAACGCTTCGCATGTTATACAGAAGTACGTAGTTTGGTTTCAAACCGAATACTGGTATTTCGGACGTCACAGTTCTCAAATGAGCAGTAATCACCGACTGAGAAACATTGGAATATCTGATTAGCGCAACAAGGAGATTGCTGCGATCTCATTGTTGGACCAAGAAGAAATGTAGTCGGATGCGCCTCCAGATATACAATAAGTGTAATCTGTTGCATTTACATATTGTGGCTCTAGTGTTAGTTTTGATAGTCAACATGGTAAAACCATTTGAAAGGAAGGCAGTTAAGAGAAAGACAAGTGTTAGAAATAAGAGAGTTGAAGGATAAACTGGGTAAACAATTACTATGCCTCTCAAGGTACTTCGGATCCTCGGGCTAAAAGAGAACATAAGTAGTTAAGTATCATCTGCCTCCAATTATGATGAAAAACGACAAGAGTGTGTTAGCCATCCTCATAATGACTTTAGAGACAATTCGTCTCCGAAGAAGTCAAAACTATTGGATCATTCAGAGAGAACAAACTACCACCAGTTATTTATCCGAAACTTACTTACTTACGCCTGTTGCTCCTCGTGAAGGAGCATAAGCCGCTCACCAGCATTCTCCATCCAACCCTGTCTTGGGCAATCCGTTCTAGCTCCGTCCAGTTGTAATTCATCGTTTTCATATCTGCTTCTATTATCCGACGCAATGTGTTCTTTGGCCTTCCTCTTTTTCGCTTCCCTTCAGGATTCCAAGTTAGGGCTTGCCTCGTGATGCAGTTTGACGATTTGCGTAATGTATGTCCTATCCATTTCCATCGTCTTTTCCTAATTTCTTCTTCAGCTGGAAGCTGATTTGTTCTCTCCCACAAAAGGCTGTTGCTGATGGTATCCGGCCAATGGATGTTGAGTATCTTGCGTAGACAGCTATTTATAAATACTTGTACTTTCTTGATTGTGGTTGTTGTAGTTCTCCAAGTTTCAGCTCCATACAGTAGAACTGCCTTGACGTCGGTATTGAAGATTGTGACTTTGATATTGGTTGAAAGTTGTTTTGAGTTCCATATGTTCTTCAACTGTAGGAATGCTGTCCTTGCTTTGCTAATCCTTGCCTTTACGTCTAAATCTGAACCTCCTTGTTCATCGATGATGCTTCCCAGGTATATGAAGGATTCTACATCTTCCAGAGTTTTGCCATCAAGAGTGATTGGAATGCTGTTCTCCGCTTTGAATTTGAGGACCTTGGTTTTCCCCTTGTGTATGCTGAGGCCTATTGATGCAGAGACTGCTGCTACACTGGCTGTCTTTATTTGCATTTGTTCATGTGTATGTGATAGAAGGGCCAGGTCATCTGCGAAGTCCAAATCGTCTAATTGCTTCTGAACTGTTCATTGTATGCCGTGTTTTCCCTCAGATGTCGAGGTCTTCATAATCCAGTCGACCACAGGAACAAAGAGGAATGGAGAGAGTAAACAGCCTTATTTGACTCATGTCCTTACTTAGAATGCATCTGTCAGCTGTCCTCCATGCACGACTTTGCACTGTAGTCCGTCGTATGAGTTCCGGATAATGTTGACAATCTTCTCAGGAACTCCGTAGTGTCGAAGAAGTTTCCATAATGTCCTCCTATCTGCACTGTCGAATGCTTTTTCATAATCAATGAAGTTGATGTATAGTGATGAGTTCCATTCAACTGATTGTTCGACGATGATCCGTAGTGTTGCAATTTGGTCTGTGCACGACCGATCCTTACGGAATCCAGCTTGTTGATCTCGAAGTTGGGCGTCTACTGCATCTTTCATCCGGTTCAGCAACACTCTGTTGAAGACCTTCCCTAGTATTGACAGCAGTGTAATGCCTCTATAGTTTTCACATTTGCTCATATCTCCTTTCTTTGGAATCTTGACGAGGTGTCCTTCTTTTCAGTCCATCGGCACTTGTTCCTCCTCCCAAATCTTTTTGAATAGAAGGTAAAGCATGATTGCTTCGATGTCTGACTTCAGTGCTTCAGCTGGTATGTTGTCCGGACCCGCTGCTTTCCCGTTCTTGATTTGTCTGATGGCCATTATAATTTCTTCCGTCGTTGGTGGGTTGACATCTATAGGAAGATCTATGTGTGCCGCTTCGATGTCCCGTGGATTCATTAGAGCCGGTCTATTCAGGAGTTCCTCGAAGTATTCTAACCATCTGTTCCGCTGTTGTTGAATTTCGGCGATTGGATTGCCTTCTTTGTCTTTGACCGGTCTCTCTGGTTTACTGTATTTCCCTGCTAGTTTCTTCGTTGTATCATGAAGCTGTTTCATATTTCCTTCTCTAGCAGCTTTTTCTGCCGTCGTTGCTAGTTCTTCCAAGTATTTCTTCTTGTCAGCTCTAATGCTCCTCTTCACTTGTTTGTTTGCTTCTATGTACTCAGCTTGTGCTTGGACTTTCTCTGCTCGTGTTCGCCTGTTGTTTATTGCTGCCTTCTTGTTTTTCCTTTCTTTGATCTTGTCCAGTGTTTCTGTAGAGATCCATTCCTTATGATGGTATTTTTTGTAGGGCTTGGAACCTGTTGTTGAGAGCTATCTTGAATTCATTGAGTTTGCCAGTATCTAGAAGGAAGGCTGTATTGAACCTTTGTATGCTGTTTGTCCAGTTATCCATTTCTTTTTTAGCTTCAGTTTTAAATTGGCCACAACTAGGTGGTGATCTGAAGCTACGTCAGCGCCTCTCCTGGTTCTCACATCTTCTATTGTCCTTCGGAATTTTTTGTTGATGCGAATATGATCTATTTGGTTCTCTGTAGTGTGGTCCGGTAGGATCCATGTAGCCTTGTGTATACGCTTGTGTGAGAATATTGTGCCTCCTATGACCAATTTCTTGAATGCACGTAGATTTGCAAATCTTTCTCCATTTTCGTTTCTTTCTCCCAGTCCATGTCGTCCCATATCTTCATATCCAGTGTTGTCTATTCCGACTTTGGCATTTAGATCTCGCATCAGAATAGTTAGGTCCTTTCTTGGGCATTTCTCAATGACTGACTGCAGCCGCTCGTAGAACTGATCTTTAATGTCGTCGTTGCTATCATTTGTGGGTGCATAACATTGGATAATATTCATTAAGATCCCCTCCTTCTTTGTTTTGAATGATGCTTTGGTGATTCTGGATCCGTGAGATTCCCATCCTACAAGTGCATTTCGTGCTACTTTGGACAGCATAAGAGCGACTCCCTGAGTGTGTGGAGCATTGTCCTCTTCGTGACCGGAGTATAGCAGCATCTCTCCCGTAGCTAGCCTTTTCTGTCCAGCTTGGGTCCAGTGGGTTTCGCTGATTCCCAGTACTGCTAAGTTGTATCTCCTCATTTCCATTGCTATTTGACTGGTCTTCCCGGTTTCCCACATTGTTCGAACGGTCCATGTACCTATGAAAATGTTTGCTCTGGTTGTATAGAGGGGGCATCGGCCTCGTGGCATCCGAAGGAACTCGGCTTTCACCATGAAGCGTCATAATTCTTCTAAATGAAGACCTTCTAACTCCCAGGGCAGAGTTTAACTGGTTTGGATTATTTTTTCTGGTAAGAGTTTTTTTAGCGAGTTAGTTTTCTACGGGATAGGGACGCTAACCCCATTCCCAACCCTCCTCCTTTACCCGGGCTTGGGACCGGCAGTAACCCTATAAGAGCTACAGGCGGAGGTATCCGAAACTGACATAGTAATGAGTTTTTTCACACACTAAAAAGATTTTATGATAACAAAAATCATGTGTATTGGTAGTTTTATTGAATCCTAATACGTTTAAGCAATAACACGTTTGAAAAACATCCGCGCAGCTGAATAAGCTGCATTAAACTTAACAAACCTCCTGGAATACTTGAAAGGATTCTCCACAGTTATACTTTTGTCAACTCAGTTTGTGTTCTAATGCGAATGCGATTAGAAATCAACTCATACGAACAGCACACAAAGATTGACATTAACTGGCTTTCCAACTCAAACTAAAGATAATACTAATATCCATATTTCTACAGTATTGACTGTTTTCCTATGTATAAGCACAAAATAATTATATTGACCGTGAGTTAACCTATTAACCTGTTGTGGCATTGGTTCCAACAACACGACCGTCAAAGATGAACACAAAATAACCGAGAAAATTAACACTCGGCATTTGACACTTAGAGAAGATCAAAAATCGTGAACATGGGAACAGTTGTAGTGGCATTGGACCATAACCTCACAATCTTCAAAGCTGAACACAAGACTGCTCGGAAAAGATATTATTATTTAACGCGGAGAAATACCTAACGATGGAGAAGGAGCGAACAATGAATTGAATGGATTGGAGTTGATCGGATGGCACGACTCGGCCATGGAGGCGTGGTCCCTGTTACCTTATATCTTTTAACCATATTAAATATATTGTCCTATCTTTAGCCTAAGCTTGTTTTCTATCATGTATTGGTAATTTTTATGATGCAATGAGTTGGTGTAGACGATGATGCGACTTCCACGTAAGATCTTATAGATTAGGCAGTTATATCATGACAAGTCCATAATTTTAGGATTAGGTTTATGATTAGAGCAGTACTAATATCATAGTAGACCATCATTCTACACAGTCATTCCAGATGGCATGGTTTGGCCATGCACGCACGGGTACCCCATGCAACCTCTTGCGTTTTGTATCGAGTATGTTTCTCTCATCCCAGTTCAAATGTGTTCCCGAGAAGTGATAGACGTCATATAGCTAATCGTCACAATAGGACGAATCAGTGTAGACCATAATGTGACTTCCACGCTAGATCATACAGATTAGGTAGTGCCATCATAACAAATCCACAATTGTGAGATTAGTTCTATTACTATAGTAGTAAGAACAAATGTACCAATATCAAATTGAGTCATAATTCTACATATCTAGATAACCTCAAAGGTTATTGTTGCGTTAGTTAAACAGGTAATCTCTTTGAAATGTCGTAGGTTTCATTGGTCTTGAATAACTTAAGCTCGTGGAAAATGCCTAGTAATTTGCAGTACATTGCACGGGGTAAGGAGATGGTTCACCTATAGTGGAGAAGATTTGTAGCTCAGGTGGATGATTTTGGTGGAGTTTTGTTCTCTGAGCTGGATGGTTTGGTCGTGGAGCTTTCATGGGAGACACAACCAAAACAAAGAAATAAACAACGACAAATTTAAGGTCAATAAGAACCAATCAACGTCGAGGTGCACAGATCAAGCCTTGAGACACATATGGAGAAATTCAAACACTTCACTTCTATCTGAAGTTTGTGCTGATGATGTCGTTCAGAAGAACGATGAAAGCTCCACGACCAAACCATCCAGCTCAGAGAACAAAACTCCACCAAAATGGTTTACCTATATTGATTTGCCAATTGCATGAGATTTTTGGAGTTCTCCGAGAAAATAGGAGATTTTCGAGAGTATTCTTTGGTAGATCACTTACTTAAAACTAGTGTGTGATCAATGCGTCTCTAAAGACGGTGAATTTTTCATGAATACAGGAGTATTTGATTGAACCCATAATACCTAGAACTTAGATCGATTTGATCAAACTTAGCTAAACTGTGCATTTACAGCAAGAGTTAAGAAAGGTGATTTTTCAAATTTCTTGACAGTTTCTAACTAGACCAATTTTTTGTTTCTTGGATTTTAGAACACTTCACTCAGGGTCGCATGCTCAAGGAAGTTATAAATTGTGATTTTTTCACCGGGCTTTCACAATATGTGTCAGCAAGGACTTGAAATTAAGTTGAAAAACAAGGATGAACCGGATTTCTTTTAAATTATGAACCAATCGATTCTCAATCATGAATAGCCACCACAGATCAGCGGAGCTCCAATACTACCGAATATCAAGTAGCATTATAGCAACTTCCTTACCAAGACTTGATGAAAGAGATTTTCCGAATGATATTTGAAGCAATAGGAGCAGTTTCAAATGAATAATTGGTCAGGGTACCAAAAGTTATGGAAGGGAAATCCACGTTAACCTCTATTTGCTAAATGGTCAGAACAAAAAGAGAAATCTAACGTATTGTAAGGTGTGATACATATGTGGCGGTAAATAAGTTCGTAAAATCAGTAGCTCTGTACGTTTTTCACATTTGATACTGACCACATTAGTTTTAATGAACTCACCCAACAGGAGGTGCTCGGTCACTCACCGATACCAGCCCACGAGTCGTTACCCCGTGCTTCACCATTCCTACAGCGGCCAGTCAGCTTAGATTAATCTCTTCCTAATATATCGATGTTCTGTCAAATAGATCTTTGACCCTCTTTGCTTCTGATTTTTGAGTTCACTGGTTTGACATGTTTCGATCATTAATGGTTAAAATATTGTCAAATTCCAAATAATTGTAGCATCTTTGTTGATGAGCCCGACGTGACCTGCCACAGCTATTCCTAAACTGTTAGGCTGTTCCTTTTTGGAACTTTACATATCAATCTTCACTTTTATTTTTGTATATAGAAATATTCCCTCGTATTTTTGGATAGTTTTTCCTTTTTTATTGTATGCTTTATATTCATCATGACCATGAAGACTCCTGTGTTACTCAAGAAAAACTATTATTCCACCTTCATTCCAGCTAATGCCATTGTGGCCCAACAACATCGAAGCCTGCTTCTGCTACGCAGAAGCTGTCTTCTATGGACACGGTGTGGATGATCCTCGTGCACAATTCTTCGCATTAATGAAAGCACCACCACGCAAATTCAACAGGTACGTCACACATACTATCTTCATTCGTGAGATCCAGAAAACTCCTATAAAAAATGCCAAAAATGCCCTGTAAACACAGAGAAACATCTCATCCAAACAGCATTTAGCGGACGTTTTGTCAGAAACATCTAGAAAGTGGCACGTCACACGTCACGATCCTGACTGGGTGATTGCCCACACATTTCAACTATATTTGGTGGCGTTCCAGGAATTTCCAGAAGCTCAAGGTCATTGAAAATACTACAAATAAAGTATATTTTATGTACATAAACGAACCCTTGAAGGTAAATGTTTTATTATAAATTTCGCGTCTTTTCTCTCGTGTTCAAATCTTTGTATAAATTTAGCGTTCAACCAGCAGGACTTATCAGTAGCGACGGGGAAAATTACAACGAACATTTCTTTGCAACAAATAGAAGCTTATACTGAGCGTCAAGAGAAGTGGTTTGGACAATGTGATAATTAGAAGTATTTAAATGATAGTACGAGCTAAGAATAGCAGAAATAGCGCAATTAGATCAAGAAGTACTAGATAAGCACAAACGAATGTACTGTATTTAGAATCTGAAATCAAGAATTCAACAAGTACTAAGGAATTATTAGTTCATTCATACACCACAAAGCCCATAAGCAGACATTTTGACTGTCCCAGCAAAACCCTGCTTTTGGTGAATCACAAATATCTTACACTGCTTCAGTCATTATTACCATCCATAAATTCAATTTTGATGATGTAGCAGATGTTACTTTCTGATTCTTTATTTAAGAAATATGAAGGTTTGTTCTATACTGATCACTGCAGAATGGATGATGCCTCGAAATTTAGAGTACTTCTAATAAAACTTGGGACGGCCGAACATGAAGGCTATAGCAACTTTATGCTTCAAAAGAACCCATTAGACTTCAGCTTCGATCAAACAATTAAAACCCTGTCTCAAATCTTTGGAGAGTAATCACCTTTATTTAATATCCGTTTCCAATGCTTGAAGATAACGAAAGAACACGGAGACGACTGTGTGAAACATGAAGGAAGCGTGAACCTGGAATGTAAGAGCTTCAAGTTATCTTGTAGAATTATTGTCTACTTCGTTATCAGTACCTCTTTAATAATAGACTTAATCATAAAATTGTGAAATTGTCATGGTATAATTGCCTAATCTATAAGATCTTACATGGAAGTCGCATGATTATCTACCACAACTGATCCTGTTGTGACAATCATCGATATATGATGAAGCACACGCCTAGTCCAGAGATAGAACAATGTATTTAATATGAATAAAAGGTATATGTTGGCACCCAATAGCGACCACGCCTGAAAGACCGAGCCATGCCATTCGATGGATTCGAATTCATTCAATTCATTTTTCGCGCCTTCTCGGTCATTGGGTTTTTTCCTGCGTTAAATGTTGAATATCTATTTCCCCAGTTGTCTCGTATCCAGCTTTGAGGATTGTGTGGTTAGGGTTTCATGCCACTACAATATTCCATAACAGAAAACTAGTTTAAGAGCCGAGGTTGCTGAAATCCGAACAACAATTCTAAGCAAATTTGAACATTGTCCTTACGTGAAGCTGCAGGAATTAGCTACTGAATGCCAAAGGTTAGCGAATTTAGAACATGATATCTCGATGGTAGAGAATGGTAACCGGTTCCTCCACGTCAACGCAGTCGAACGAAAAGTCTTACAAGGTTCCAGCACACAGAATTATCGTACTGACAGCGACAAACCACCATCCGCACGTTGGTTAGGTGGCAGTTGACATTTCAATAGGTTTAGTCCGTTTAGTAATCATCGTTTCACTACACATCCTAGAAAAGAGCACAAAGAAAGTCATTGCAAAACTCGTAATTGTATTCTAAAAGATTAAAGCCGTGTACAGCCAAAGTAACGTTATCCCTTATCAGAATCGCCCCTATAACCGTAGAAAGTATGTTTCTCTCGAGATTAACGGGTATGATACCCGTTTACAATTAGACACAGCTTTCGTTATAACACCCATGAGCAGAAGAAGGTGGGAGAATTCTGAGAGATCGCGAATAAATCCCATCCACCAATCAGCACATGGTGGATCAGGGGGAATGCTAAACACTGCTGGTGAGACTCATTCGAAAATCACATTAAAAGAGTTTACGGAGAAGGGAGTTATATTTTTGACAGAAAGTTCATCACTCGACTTAGAGGGAGTTGACTCGATAGATATGCTGAAGTTAACAGGACATCGCATAAACTCAATATGCAATAACGTCAGTACGTTGAAAGTTGAGGAGAAAAACTCGGCGAAAGTATTATCAAAACAACACAAAATGGTATTTACTGAGGGTGTTGGGTAATGCACAAAATTTAAAGCCGCTCTTATCCTTCGACAAGGATCGAAGTCAGTATTTCGACCTAAGAGAACTGTACAATATGCTGCCCTAGCAGTGGTTGGACGAGAGCTATTGATCCGGTGAACTACTAAGAATGGGCTGCACTAATAGTGTTAGTAAAGAAACGCCCGTTTATGTACCGATTACTCAAGTAGGTTAAATGAATCCCTAAAAACTCGTCAGTACCTCTTACCTCTAGCTGAAAACGTTTTCGCTAAACCGAATGAAGGTAAGCTCTTTGCAAATTTGCATTCGTCAATAACATATTTACAAATTCCTGTTGCTGGTGAATGCAAATATCTGCTCACCGTTAACATATACAAGGGCCTATTCCGGTATAGTCGACTACTATTCGGAGTATAGACGACCCCATCAATAGTTCAATAAGCAATGGATTCTATGCTTCAGGATTCTCAAGGTGCTGTGGATTATATGGATGACATAATAATTATGGGAATAGATAAAACAGACTTATAAAAGACGCTCCACCAGTTGCTACAATATTTTCGCCGAAGGCACTCACTAACGATGGTCGATTCATGTTCTATGTTCGATGACCGAATCGTTATTCCAAAAACATCACGTTAAAAAGTTCTGAGGCAATTCCACAGCGGTTATCGTGACATCAATAATATGAAAGCGTTGGCTTGGAGCTACGCATACTGGCCTATAATGGATATAGATATCGAAACCAGGTGCTGCAATTGTTCTTCGTGCCTGCAAGCAGTCAGAAACCCAGAGAAGTGTGAACCGCAACAAAGGAGAAACAATTAATATGCTTTGAGAGGTTGCATGCATGTTTTGCCGGAACAATACAAAAATGTTTCTCTTCAATTACATGCCATGGTAAATTGCACGGCCATCGAAAGAATCAGCAAATTAGCTGAACTGTATAGACTTAAGTGACCGATACCATAACTTTTTATTTATTTAACACATAAACACTGATACAAGGAGGCACCAAATAGAAATGCGTCACACAGATCTCATTTGGTAAGTGTGAGAGCTGAGATACTGCTCGGGTGCCCGAACCGTCACTTTATTAGAGAAGTCGCACCCAGAGCCTTCGACCTAAACGTCTAGTCCGTGTCTGTTCCATCATATCAAGTACAAGAACGGACGGGGAAAACATATATATACAAAAACACGGGGAAAATATCACAATATATGAAACTTAGAGTATAAAATCCCAAAAAGGAACAAACAGTTTGCAAGTTGGTGTACCAGATCATGTTGAACTCACCAATGAAGGTGTCACAGGTATTTGGAGTTTTGCAGGCAAAACTTTAAAACCTTAAATCAAATGGGCAGGCAAAGCACCTCCTGAACACATGCAAAAGGGCACTATTGAAAGAGAGAGGAAAAGACAGGTCATTTAATTATAGGACTGCGAATAATACTATGGTCCCAGATGGGAAATCCCCTGCGGAAGAGATGTTCAGGAGAAGCGTCCGAACTACATTCGACGTCATGTTACCACTGAAGATGCTACAGGTATTTGGAGTTCGACAACGCTTTAACCAGTAACACCTTCTAATATGAATCGTACCCACCAAGTGAAGTCAAAATATAGAAGCAAGGAGGTTTGAAGGTATATTTGATAGGCTATCAATGTATCGAGGATAGACTGACCTAGGCTGGCTAGCGATTGCAGGCGATGTTGAGCACGGCGTTCCCACTCGTGGTCTGATGCAGATGCATGACCGAGCGCCTTCAGCTAGGTGAGTCCATTAAATCTAATGTGGTCAGCATCCACTGTCGAAGACTTACAGAGCTACTTATTTTGGGGATCTATTTACCGCCACACCACCTAAATCGATGGATAGGCATACGAAATCTGAATATCCGGATTTTCTGATTGAATGATTATCATACTGCTACTATGTTCAGTAGCAAGCCATAATTTTCGTGAAACTCAAGGACACCCAAAATACTATAAATTCCATATATATTTTCTGTGCAAAAACGGACCTTTGAAGTGGTTTGTTTTCTTACATACTTTGAGCCGTCACTGTGTAGTTCTAGGCTGGGGGTTACTAGAAGAGCTTAAGAACCAAATCAATGAGCAAGACTTTTCACCACCTTTGACCAACACCTCACCTTAATTTAGTGCACGCGATGTCAAATCACCTAGACTAGTGGCCACATTGCAATTCAGTCTAATATTCTAATATCCGATTTCATTCTGTATACTATTACATAAATCTAAATGTATTCATCCGAGTGCTTTAATGGACTTTTTTTCAATTGCTGGTTTCCTTCTGAGGTTGATATTCATTACACAATTATTATTCTTGTCATGGATGAACCTTTTCACTAGGTGTTCACTTCTATTCTCTCTCTTCTTCCCTTCTAAATAAATCTTATTCTTAAGATTACGAAGTTTGTAATTAAAACAATAACTTGTGTTACACTTTAATTAACTTCTCAGATTCGTTTTATCTTCACTATGCATATATGAGTCATACATAGTGATATTTTATTATCCTTTTCACTTAGTTGTGACTTTCATAGCATCACTCTAAACGATAACTGCACAAACACTTATTCTAGCGTCATATCTTACTACAATGATACATTATTTTTTGTTACTAATTTAACGATACACACATAGTCGTTTATTCTTGTTCTGTGTTTATAAACACGCCTATTACACTGTTTGCTTATTTCACGTCTCCTTTATTTCTATTCCCTTATTTTCTCCATTTCCTTCTTTAAACTCAATTCAATATTCTTCTCAATTACACAGACCCGATTTATTATTATTAATATTCTACTATTATTATTCTAAATTTTTTTTTAATATGGCAAGTATAATGCTAACATTATTGAAAATTGTGTATTATTGCATTTTCTGAAGAAACCCGAAATGGATTCTTCACAACACTTATGTAGCCATAAGATGTTTGTGAATAATAATAACAATAATAATAATAATAATAATAATAGTAATAATAATAATTGAATCCGATCTGCACTAAGAAGTACCGGACATACGTGACATTGGTCACTAACCAGTGATCAATCAATTGTAAAGACTAAATACAATTGTATCTAATGTCGAGATTATCATGGACCAAGTACGTTAAATGTGAATTGAATTTCAACCACTTTTGATGTAAGAGTTTATTTAAATGACAATATACAATATATACAATCTAGCAGAAGAGAATGTCTCGCAGCAAGAGTGGAAAATATATTAACGACCACCATAAGCAGTAGTTCTATCAGTCCTTTGGGTTTCTTTATGTTTGTCCATTAACTCTTGTCGACGTTGCTCATGGTGACGTATAAGATCCTGATGTTGAATTTGAACATCACCTAAAGCTATTTGTTCTTCTTCTAAGCACAATCGTGATCTGTAATGTACAAAAAAGTCAAAACACGTGCTAAACAACTTATGTTTATTTGACAAGGGACATAGCCTTTTGTAACAGTTTGATCTTGCCTGTAAACTGGCATGCCTCATGTAACAAACCGTTATTTGACAACAAATTATTATTATTATGAATTCCGTAGAATTAACTCAATCAAACTCTTTGTACGTCATTACTTTTGAATGTTTATTTTCCCAGTTTTTTCGTGTCCAGCTTTGAGGATTGTGTTGATAAGGCGCATCGCCATTACAGTTATTCAGTTAGGATAACCGTTGTGTGCACAAGCTTGTGAAATTATTGAGATACTTGAGCAGAGTTATTGAACGATTCCTGCTTTTTAAACTAAGATCAGTAGACATTAGTCTATCTTTGATTATCAACTTACATGACATCCTCGTCATATGACGGGAAGCTGTCAAACTGAAAGCGGATGTGTCTGATCCATTCATGATGAAACGATGCATGAAATAAGGTCAGGACGATTAATGAGGTTTGCATTCTTTTGTTCAGTCTTTTGTATTATGACTGAGCTAAACAAATTTTGTACGTATTCAGTGAAAAAATCTTGTTGCTGTCGAACTAATCACTGAGTTACTCAATCAGAAATACGTTGAAGGATCGGCAGATAAATAGACTGCTTATGCGATTAGGCTACGTAATTTATGTATAACATTGAAGGAAATGTGATGTATGTCCGGTGTGTATTCTACGGCGAATCTGGAAATAAATGTGTCATGTGCACCACCAGATTCACAGAATGAGTGGATGTACATCACCGACAAGTAGCCGAGTTTCGAGGAATTGGTGTTCATTGCGGAAGAACGACCAAGGATTACTCGAACATGTTATGGCAGTTTGGTACAATGTAATTTAGAGCTCGGTAAAAGAAGTTATGGAGGTCAAGTTGATAAGAGGATACGCCTCAACGTAGTTACGCATGACCCAGGCAACTCAGCCAAGTTTGTAAGTTGCGATTCTTGTTTATGTGATCACAAGGTGGTGTAGAATTATGATCTAATACGACATTAGTACTGCTCGAATAATAGGCCTAATTCCAACTTGCAGATTTGTCATGATGTAGCTGCCTAATCTATAAGATCTTACGTGGAAGTCACATCATTGTCTACACTGACTCACCGTACCGTAACAATTACAAAAATAATGGGGAACACATTCAGGCTGGAGGTAGAACAATATATTTAATATGAATAAAAGTAAGTTGTAGACAGCGATCACGCCTGAGAGGCTGAGCATTACCGTCTGATCAATTCGAACCAATTGAATTAATTGTTCTTGCTTTCTCCATCGTTGAGTTTTTCTTCGCGTTAATTGTTGAACATCTATTTTCCAAAGTGCCACGTGCCCAGTTTGAGGATTGTGTGGTTAGGTTACGATGCCACCAAACTACTATTACACCAGAATTAAGGTGACGTTGATTCGTTACCAAAAATAATTAGAATCCCCCGGTTATTGGTAAGCTGAAACACAAATTAAAAAGGCGGCAGCATCTGGTCGGGCAATACCTGTAATGACTTTAAAATATCTGCTTTCATGCTTAACACACTTAAAAAGAAAAAAAATTAGGTGAAGATTATTTTGGCTAAAAATGGGGTAATGATAAAGTGATTTCGTGTAAGGATATTTTATTAAGTCACTGTAAGATGCGTGATAATAGCTGTTGATTAATAGCTAAACTTATAGATAGTGCATATTTTGTAGTACAAAATTATCGAAAATGAATGTAGGCAAAATGAGGCAGGAAGAGCCGTCACTATTATGTTTGACAAACGGTCACATGGATAAGTCAAGTGACTCAGGCTTCCAGTATGACGTTAAGAAATGCAACGTTTGACACAATCCATTGTTACAAATTAAACACCATGCAGTGAATTTAGCTAAGGATTGGAACTCGTCGAAGGTTTGTCTGGGTATCGATTAGGTCTCAAAGGTAAGGAAACTTTGATAAACATAACGACTGTGAATGATGCTACTGCCTACAAATACTTCAAGTAAATTACAAGATATTTTCCGTGGATGGAAAGAGATCTTCCAAAAATCAGTGAGGCCCACACGGTTAGGAGTTTTTCAATCGATAGTACAGAACTTCTAACCGAACAGTAGCCAGAACGATGGAAGCATTTGATGGATATAACTCTCCCGATGTTGTTAAGTAATCTGGTGGGAGTCTTGATTGAATACAATGATCCAGACGCATATTGGGTTCTGAAACAACGTCCGGAAGACAGAAAACATCCGTCTGGTGTGCGTGATCATCGCGGTTAGATGATTATTGAACCTCACACAAAAATAACAAGCGAACGAAATTCCAATTCATGCACCAAACTTTATTCGCAAAATACAAATAATCGATCCAAATATCGTTCTAAAAATAGTGATGACAATTACAAAACAAACTTTCAAATTTAGTTTTTCGTGAATTAAAAAAATATAAATGAACATATCAATAATATTGTGACACTAATACAAATAAAATCGAGATGAATCAATATGTTATATGATGACTTACGTGCAATAATCGGTTATGTGAGTTGGAAATCTTACTCTTATTCCAGGTCGCGTTAGATTTCTCAGAAGTGTGGTCATTACTGTTGATGATCGGGTGATGTATCACAATTTTGGGTCTCATGTCTTTCGATTGCACCGTTTGGAAAATTGCAAAGATTAGGGTTTACTTAAAAAAATGCGACTATGAGGCGCGTTCTTAATAATGATACCGTACTCGGATTCGCGCTAAAGTATTTTCAAGTGTCCTTATGTCGATGCCCCCAAATGCCCTTGTATGGCCGAGATCGGGGTGGGTTCGCCCTCCCTCTCGAAATACTCTCACACGGCCACGCGTATACAGCCTCTGTCAGGGAAGTCCTACTCACTGCCTTCTCGTGGCGGGGTGTTGTTTACGGAAACGAGAGGACGAAAGGCAAATGTCCGGCGCTTTAACCGGATCCCAAACCAAATCAATGGTGCACATGGGCTCCAATATTCTGAGGGAACAAATGGCGTATGAACCACTTTTCGGTCACCGGCTACCCTGGGAATGCTACTCCTTACTTTGCTCCACTGTCTTGTCGGTTAGACCCTTAGGTCAAAGGCTCGGCTTAGGTCACTGTCTCAGCAGTAATGTCCTTGATATTTACCACTTCTTGCCATCGAGTGAAACTGACTACACACGTTTGTTTCTGTTCACCTCAGATTTCTGGCAACTTACACAGGAACGTTTTCAGTTTCTCATGTCCTTTTTCATACCAGGCCAACAAAATCGTCCTGCTATGAGCCTGATGTTTTCACGAACACTGTAGGGCGAAAGGTTGTGCAAATTATTGAAAAAGTAGCGTCGATAATGTTCCGATACGACTGGAACATCACGATTTGTAGATGTGTCACACTGCCAAATACCAAATCAAAGATAAAGAGAAACCAAAATGTCGGAGTATGATTATATGAACAAACATTGGGTGGTAAACTTCGATTGCCCTTCAACTATCGCTACAGACCACGGACGTCAGTTCGGATCGGAACTATCTGTTCCCTTACTGCACTACTATAAGCCACACGATTCCGAAAGACCACCTGCCACCGACAACCAAACCGTTTGGTAGAACGCTCTAATCGACATAATTTATTTTATTTTATTTGAACACATATATGTTGGTACAGTAGTGGGTCAAAAATATATGCGCCACACAAAACAATGAGAATTTAAAAAGAAGAAAAAACAATGAGGAACGTAAAAAAACAATAATGAAGAGATTGATGTGGGGGAATGTAATAATAATCATAGTCATATTGGGGGAACGGACGGTATAATCAGAACAAATCTTTCAGTTAAGGAAAATTAAAAGGTTACAGCAGGATCGCCACTGAATTCTGTTCTGAGCCATATCTGATAACGTCTCTAGCCACTGTGTAGCACCATCTCTCGGACCGCAACTCGGGAGTCGTGAAGGACTGACACAAGCTAGTCCTTTGCAGCTTTCTTTCATGCCACGACACCATGTAATGCACTGACTACCTCTCCGCTTCTTCCAACCAGTTCCAGAGTCGGCAAATAATGCACGAGGTGGAATTCCCTGGGACGACATTCGTAGAACATGTCTAAGCCACCGAAGTCGGTGTTTCAAGATGGTGACACCGATTGCACTGTTGTCTCTGTACCCGAACACACGAGGTCGAACCTCTGCATTACTAACAGGGTGTTGCCACTGGATGTCAGCAATCCTTCGGAGACAACGATGATCTCAGGCACACCCTTCTTTAACAGACAATCCCAGCGAACAGTCCTGTCCAACGAATCAAAGGCAGCTCTGATGTCAAGAAACACTACAATTGTTGGCCTTTGATAAGTATGACGGTGTTCTAACATTTGGCGGAGGGTGAAGATATGATCAATACATCCTCGACCAGAACGAAACTCAGCCTGCTCCTCGCGAGTCAATCTTTCTCGGGTTTTGAACAACCTACGAAGTATGACGGAAGCCAATCGCTTGGACGCGATCGGAAGTAGACTTATCCCCCGATAGTTGTTACAGGAACGACGTGAACCCTTTTTATAGATAGGGACAACTATCGACTCATTCCATGACGTTGGTACACTCTCTAGTTCCCAGACCTTTGTAAACAACACAGTCAGTTCCTTAGTCAGAAAGTCACCATCATCTTTAAAAGGAGCCAGAGGTAAGTCATCTGAAAAGTAAGGTAAGATTGGCGCAGACCAAGGCATGGTCAGAGTCCAGATAGGTACTCCAAAAGTAGCGGCAGTCTTGTACACAACCACGCCAGCGGTAGCTGATCGCGATGTGATCAATCTGAGTCCAGGCTTGGGATGCAGAGGGAGGACGCCAAGTGGCACATCGACGATGACTGTGCCGGAAGTTAGTGCTAGCCAGAAACAGGTTGTGGTCTGTGCACAGTTGCAGTAGACGGTTCCCGTTATCTGTCCTGCGACCAACAAGTCCCCATCGGCCACCTAAACGACTCTCTTCTGTGCCTAGACACTCGACCTGAGCATTCAAGTCTCCGGCTAGTAATACAATATCCGTCGAACGCACTTTCTGGAGAAGAACAGATAGCTGGTGGTAAAATTCATCCTTGATTTCATCCGGGCTGCAATCTGTTGGGGCATAGGCGGAGATGACGAAAAAACATCGTTTCTCACGCCGATTTCTTCTCACTCTGATGGAACTTTCTAATCTAACAGCACATAAACAACCGATTGTTAATGGGGATCCAATTGATTAGTGCTGCCTCAGCTCTAGCGCTTAGTGCGACACCAACGCCAGCAAGACCAGACGAAGATGCCACAGGGTTTCCGGATAATCGCACGTAAAACAAGCTTTTCGAAGCGACAGATCGAGAACGAATTTGTAGTACTTCACCACAGTCTTGAACACGAGTCTTGGATAGACAAAAACGTCGATATTAAGACTTTACAACAACATAACCAGCCCTATCTGTTGTCCAACCTGCATAAGTGTGCGAACGTTGAAGTTAGCTAGTTTGAATGGTGCACGTGGCTTCAGAAAAACTGCTTCAGTACTCATATTTGGTGGTAACATACAATTTTCAACCGGACAGTGACTCGAGAACGTTCAGATAGAGTCGAATTTCCATCATAGACGAGCTGCTGTATAAGTCGAGATAATAAGTATAGACAGAATAGGAATAAAAGAGGATGAATAATGATGTAGTAAATAATAATAATAATCGCAATAATATTTGAATCATTTTAATGTTTTTCGAAACAAGAGAATTAGTTTCCATGATGAAAGACCGTTCAATTCATTAATTGTTTGTGGGCTGTGATACTGCCCGGGTGCCAAACCGAATCCGGTGGTTTTCTTAAGTGACCACACTTCGAGCCTTTGACTTAAGAGTCTAACCCACAAGACAGTGGAGCAAAGTAAGGAGTAGCATTCCCAAGGTAGCCGGTGACCGAAAAGTGGTTCATACGCCATTTGTTCCCTCAGGATACTGGAGCCCATGTGCACCATTGATTTGGTTTGGGATCCGGTTAAAGCGCCGGACATTCGCCTTTCGTCCTCTCGTTTCCGTAAACAACACCCCGCCACGAGAAGGCAGTGAGTAGGACTTCCCTGACAGAGGCTGTATACGCGTGGCCGTGTGAGAGTATTTCGAGAGGGAGGGCGAACCCACCCCGATCTCGGCCATACCAGGGCATTTGGGGGCTTGATACAAATTTTGGGAATGATATGTGTAGTTTTCCAGGCAGTAGGGTAACACGCTGAAGAGAGTGATATCGCGAATAGTTTGAGAAGCGAGACACACATATCATCACTTCCACGTTCTTTATTTGTAAAGGTGCAGTCTTAGTGTGATTTAGTCCGACAGCTTCTACACTGAGTATCTGACTTCACATATTCGAGTAATTCTAATTTTTAACGCGGTTATGGGATGAACTCTTCAAAAGAGTTAACATCACCATTGTACATGTGTCCAACGAATGAGCGAATTGAAAACACCGACGGTTAGGATATCAGTGTTTTCTGGATTAACAGAACAAAGCTGCCTCGCATGGGACCCCAGTTTTTCTGTCGTTCGAAAACAAAGACATTCGGAATGTTGCCCGTTCCTGATCTGGGATCTGAGAAGATGTCAACTGTACCAATGAACACACCGAAAGCTCCTCGAAAGTGTTTTATCTGGCGATATTTTTATTTCTTTGTTCTTTCTCTTTGTCTCGTGTTTTAACTTCCAATTAGGTCTCTTGTAACCACGTTTTATATTCTCCAGTCTTCTATTTTTATTGTTTGAATCCGTTTAAGATTCGCCCTTACATTTTAGTTCTGTTTTTACATGATACTCTTCGCTGCCTTACTGCTCGTCTTTGGTAGCTTATTTCTTACAGAACTGATTAGTTCCGGAGTTAATGCATTTCTGCTAGAAGATTGATAGCATTGCATAAGCCATGTATCCACTTGATTTTAGACATACTGAGTTCATTGTAAACAGTTTTTGTTAGGCCTATGCATGTTTCGTGGGGTTTCTTCTAGCGTACCATACTAACTTACGAATGTTACCCATCGTGGAGCGGAAACTTAAAATATGTGACTTGGTTTTCAACTGTAGGAACGCTGTCGTTGTTTTGCCAATCCATGCATTTATGTCTGCATCGGATCCTCCTCCTTCATCGATGATTTTATCCAGGTAAGTGAAAGTTTCCAACTCTTACAGAGTTTCTCCATCAAGTGTCATTTGGTAGGTGTTCTTTGTATTTTATTTATTTCAGGATCTGACTTTCCTTTATGTATGTGGAGACCAACGCTACAAAGGCTTCTGCTACACCGACTGTCTTTACCTGAATTTGTTTGTGTGTGTGGGATTGAAGGAATAGGTCATCATCAAAGTACAAATCGTCTAGTTGCATGCAAGCTATCCCTTATATTCCGTGCTTCCCCATGGATGTTGAGGTTCTCGTAATCCAGTTGATCCTTTGAAGAACGCAGCCAACACATTAAAAACGTTCTACGAAAAGGCCGTGCACGATCGGCTTCACGCAGTTGTCCCTTGGACTCTGCGGTAACGCTCCCGGGTTGTTAAGACCAACATTAATCCAATTTACTTTTCCGGTTCCTTAAGAGATACCCATCCATGGTGTGGGCAACCAGAAGGGTGAAACCAGCTTTATACCCGTAACAGAACACGAAACCAAGTTGGTCACATTCAAATCCTTCCTACACCTACTTTGTATTCAAATCATTCACGAATTATTGGGAATGATGAAATTCACCTAAGCTACAAACTGATAGGAAATATAATAGCCACATGGAAAACAGTTACGATAAACTGTTGACTGTTTGTGAACCGATTCTAAAAAGTCACTTCTTTTAGGATTAAGTGCTGGTGACGTTGTCGCGAAAGACAATGGAAAATTCACAAGTAAACCACCTGGTTGAAATAAACGAGAACAACAAACACAATAACAAATAACAAGGTTATACTTGGCAGTTGATTATTCAACTAGATCTATTTCGCGAATCAAAGTTTATCGTGAACAGACAACAATAAACAAATAGTTAGTGTGCATGGATGAACTTACTCGAATTATTTAAGCCATATTCAAAAAGATCTTTGACTGTTTGTACACGAGATTCATCAGTGAACTTTTGAGAAATTGGAGATTTTCGTGCACCAGTCTAAAATTACCGAACAAATCAGTCAATAAATATGAAAAATAATTCTTGAAATCAATTAATAAGATAGTAACAGAAAGAAAATTCTTCGGTCACAACTTAATATGTACCAAAGTTTTTTTACAAGTTTTTAAGAAATTGAGAGAATTAAAATCTTGTCGAATCAGTTATTTGTAAATGAAAAATTAATTGACTGAAGTTAAATTAACTCGTCTACCAGGTTCTTGGGTATGAACAACACTAAGTGCGAAGCCTAATGGAACTTCTTGGCTGCCCAAACCAAAACTGCAAATAATGGTGTATGAGGCTAACTATGTATCAGTATGAACATAATAGTATATCAAATTGAGAAATTTAAGCATTCCTAATGTATTTACCACACATGATGTGGCTAATATAATGATAAGTAAAGAATGATAATCAGTTTATACTGAGCTGACTAAGATTTATGCCCAATTAAAACAACTTCACATTTTTATCCAAAGCTATACTTCACTTCCGAATTATCCACTCACTGGTTTTATTTCATGCGACCTACGATTTGTAGACATTTGTCGTCGAATAATTATAAGAACTGATATCTCATGAAAATTGTCTGAAGATTGTGAATTCATCACAAAACAAAAGAATGATGCAACAATATAACAAAGAACTCTAGAGCTAATAAACGTTACATTAAATAATACCTAGTCATTGTTGGGGAGATCCAGAAAATTCCTCCAAAAATGATTTAAAAAAGGTTCTGTAAATACTGGAAAACGATTCGAGTACACGGAACGCTATTCCTGGTCTCCTGAAACTACGCTACAAACTACATGTAGGAGCTTTTAACATACGAACACTGTGCCAAATAGGACAACAGGCTTCCTTAGCTAGGACTTTAGAATCCCGCGCCATCGATGTGTGCTGCGTCTCCGAAACGCGCATACAGGATCCGAGTAGTGTCATTCATTTGACATCACCATGTCAAAACAAAGAACCAACTCGATTCACACTTCGTGTATCTGAGCCCAGATACTGCTTTTCGTGGACTCACCGGCGTAGGTATAACATTGAGTTCTAGGGCAGAACTAGTTCTCTTAGACTGCATCCCATTAGACAGTCGTTTGTGCGCTGTCCGACTAAACGGAACAGTAAGGATCCGAAAAGATAGGGACACTCGTCCTTGCCTCTTCGTCGTCTCTGTCTATTCTCCCACTGACTGCAGCGCAGATGATGTAAAAGATGAGTTTTACAGAAATCTCTCCGACCTCCTCCGAAAAGCTAGGCGCTCTGATGTAGTAATACTGACTGGTGACTTTATTGCTCAAGTAGGTAAACTAAGCGAAAGGGAAAGACACCTGTGTGGATCTCATGGTGTCGTGGCTCAAAGAACAGATAATGGTGAACATCTGTTGCAGCTATGCCCAGATAACCGCCTGTTCCTTGAAAATACTAACTTTACTTATGCAGCATTTATGGTGGATCGCTACCTTTAAGTCTTCAAGGGGAATTTGTGAAAAAGCTATTTTCAGTTGCTTCTGTTCATGCTTAGGCTAATTTATAAGATAAGCTGATTATAGATGATGCTTTTACACCAGTTTCCACAGGTATCTGATTTGAGGACTTAATTTGTCTATCGAACAAGTCTCTACACTGTCGCACACAGAGTTTCGGCATGGCTAACATCAATGATGTCCGCCTATTCCCCCGTACTTTGTGTGAACTTATGTATGTCGCTTTCAAACACACCTTTCGATCGAGCTACCTTTCACGACCAACAGTTTCTGACTAGGCAGTTCACTTTCATACAAACTTTACACAACTTATTTTAATGACGAATTTCTACTTGCTTATTAACGTCTTTAACTTTAAACTTTGGTATAGGAAACAGGCTTGTTAACACATTTAACGTAATAGTTTTAGAGGACTGAGTCTGCTATGTGGGGTGACTTCATCTTCAACACCACACAACAGAGACACACTTAAGGTTCACACAAAGTAGGGGGAATGGGAGGAACATCATTGATGCTAGTCATGCCAAAACTCTGTGCGACAGTGCAGGGAATTATCTAGGAACTTGTTCCATAGACAAATTAAGTTCTACAAAGTTTTAAATAGTAAGTAGAGGACACAATATGTGAGTCATTAAAATTTAGTATCGTTCCAAAAGAATCACAGGTAGGGCAAACCGAGGTGATGGAAGTTATACAATACCATTGCTATGATCTTTTCCCAAACAGACTCAACAATGATAAATGCGGTTGTTACTTCTTGCTTCACTTTACAACCAAACTAGCTAGAATATCGGCATGTTTTTTAATACTGTTTTTGAACCTTGTTGCTTTCTTAGGTTGTTCATTAGTTGTTATTGTAAATATAACACCAAGTGACTATAAGTCCTACTTTTTATTAAAGTCGCAAATGCACTTAGTTAAAATAGTAACGTTCCCAAAAACGAGTTTTAGTGTTTGATGTGAACTACCTTCAAATCGATTACTTACGCCTGTTACTCCCAATGGAGCGTAGGCCACCGACCAGCATTCTCCAACCCACTCTGTCCTGGGCCTCCTTTTCTAATTCCATCCAATGCTTGTTCATCTTTTTCATGTCTATTTCCACTTCTCGGCATAATGTGTTCTTGGGTCTTCCTCTTTTCATTTGGGCTCCAGGATTCCATGTGAGGGCTTGTCTTCTGACGCAGTTGGGTACTTTCCTCAGTGTGTGTCCTATCCACTTCCAGTGCTTCTTCCTGATTTCTTCCACCGCTGGGATCTGGTTTGTTCTCTCCCACAGCTGGTTGTTGCTAATAGTGTCCGGCCAACGGATCTGAAGTATTTTGCGTAGACAGCTGTTAATAAACACCTGTATCTTCTGGATGATGGCTTTCGTAGTTCTCCAGGTTTCCGCCACATACAGTAGAACTGTCTTGACATTTGTTTTGAAAATCCTGACCTTGGTGTTGGTTGACAGTTGTTTTGAGTTCCAGATGTTCCTCAGTTGTAAATATGCTGCTCTTGCTTTGCCGATCCGCGTCTTCACATCTGCATCAGATCCACCTTGTTCATCAATGATGCTGCCCAAATATGTAAAGGTTTTTACATCTTCCAAATCTTCTCTGTCAATTGAAATATATATATATATATATATATATATATATATATATATATATATATATATATATATATATATATATATATATATATATCAAAGAATTATTCAAATACTAACTTTAGACATAAGGAAAAACATCTTTCAACATGGCGACCCCCTAATTCGTCCCAACGTTGGACCCAAATAGATCACATCGCTATCAGCCACCGATGGAGGGGCTCGATAGAAGAATGTCGCTCGTTCTGGAGCACGCGCTTAGATTCAGATCATGCTGTAGTACGAGCGCGTATCTGTCTGCGTCTTACTGGACGTAGGAAAGATGCTGCAACGAAACCTCTAAGGGCCCTACTTAATGATAGTCAAACTAAGGAACAACTAGGACAACATTTAGGCAGCCATATTTGTGATGCCCACCCCGAGGCAGCATGGAATGATATCCGAAAAGCTGTGGAAACTGCAGCGATATCTGCTAGTACGGTAACTCGTAAGGTTGGAGAACAACACTGGATCTCGGAAACTCATTGCACCTGGCTCTAAACATAGTGAAGAGCGGAGTCAGCTTAAGCGCAAGCTGACAAGAAGTCTACGCAATGATCGCGAACAGTGGTGGGTAGCGAAAGCAAGTGAGATGGAAAAGGCAACGGCAATAGGTAATAGCAGACAATTGTTTAGACTCGTTAAGGAAACCGGAATTAGGAAACCGACTGTTAGCGAAACAATCTCAGAGAAAGATGGACATAATATACATTCTCAATCTAGGAGATTGGATCGATGGGCAGAACACTTTAGGGATCAGTTCAACTGGCCTTCAGCCACACTTCGGTTTCCCACGATCTCCAGTCAACCTGAATGGCAAGTTAATGTAGGTCCTCCGTCTCTTTATGAAGTTGAAAAAGCCATAGCAATGAGATTAACCGAGGTCTTAGGTAGAATTTGGGAACTGGACGTAATCCCATCTGACTGGTCTCAATCACTGATTGTGCCAGTCTATAATAAAGGACAAAAGTCTTCTTGTGACAATCACAGAGGAATCAGTTTGACTAATATAGTGTCTAAAACATTAACCTCAATAATACTTCGACGCCTAATCAAAGCTCGTGAAGAACAGACTAAAGAAAACCAGGCTGGTTTTCGACCTGGACGTGGTTGTATAGACCAGATATTCACACTACGTCAGGTTCTAGAACACAGACACACGTTTGGACGCCCCACAATCGTAGTATTTCTCGACCTTAAGGCGGCATTCGACTCTGTTGACCGTGAGGTTCTACAGCAGTGTTTGTCACTGAAAGGAGTACCAAAGAAGTACATTAACCTTATACAGGCTCTCTACTCGAACACAACTGGTAGAGTGAGGGCTTATGGCGAACTGTCATCAGAATTGATTACTTCAAGTGGTGTTCGTCAGGACTGTCCACTCTCTCCATTCTTGTTTAACTTTGTCGACGTACTTTTAGAAATAACACTGTCCTCATCTAAATTTTACAGGGGTTCAACTTCTACCGGGAGATTCAGTTGTTGACTTAGAATGTGCTGATGACATAGTTTTATTTGGTGAAGACTCTGACAAAATGCAGAGTCTTCTGACCACTCTAAGCAACAATGAAAGTATGTCCGGTATGCGATTCTCTCCCTCGAAGTGCAAAATGTTGCTTAAGGATTGGGTCGCATCGACACCCGAACTAATGATGGCGAGCGTGTTGATCGCTTCACTTATCTTGAAAGTCTCATCAGCCCTTGTGGTCTGGTGTGTGACGAAATCTCAGCACGGATACAGAAGGCTCGACTAGCTTTTGCCAACTTGCGTCATCTATGGCGTAGGCGAGATATCCGTCTATCTACCAAAGGACGGGTTTACTGCACAGCAGTACATTCCGTCCTACTTTATGGCAGTGAAACATAATCGGTAGGAGTAGAGGATATTCGTGGGTTACTAGTATTTGATCATAGGTGTCTTCGAAATATTGCTCGTATATACTGAGACCATCGAGTAAGTAACGCAGTTGTTAGGGAACGATTACTAGGTAAGAATTGCAAATCAATTGATGAAGTGGTGAAACTTCATCAGTTGAGATGGCTGGAACACGTGTTACGTATGCCCAACAACCGAATGCCTCGACATGCGATGTTCAGTGCTATAGTAGTAGGTTGGAAGAAAGCTAGGGGCGGCCAGACCGAAACATGGCACAAGTCCATGAAGTCACTGACAAGTGGACTGAGTCATGTTGATAGGTGTAGACTACCTGGTTGGGGACCGCGAGATGATAGCAACCGATGATTAGAGACCCTGAATGACATGGCTCAAAATCGTTTGCAATGGCGCAGGTGTGTAGTGACTCATATTTGTCACGAGAACACGATTGGTTTATTGAAAACAATTATTATTATAACCAATTGTACCAGTGTTTGTTTTAATGTGCCTTTGTTTGACTGTGCTAGTAACAGCTATATTGTGCTTCTATTCTTATTCACACATTTTGATTGTAAAGTAGAATTATGGTCTACTATGCTATTAGTACTGCTCTAATAATAGACCTAATCCTAAAATTGTAGATTTGTCATGATATAACTGCCTAATCTATAAGATCTTACGTGGAAGTCACATCATCGTCTACACCAACTCACTGTATCGTAACAACTACCAATACATGATGAAGAACGAGCTTAGGCTAGAGAAGAACAATATATTTAGTATGAATAAAAGATATAAGGTAATATTCAGCAGGGACCACGCCTGCATGGCCGAGCCATGCCATCCGATCAACTCCAGTTCATTCAGTTCATTGTTCGCGCCTTCTCCATTCTTAGGTATTTCACCGTGTTAAATATTGAATATCTATTTTCTGAGTAGTCTTGTGTTCAGCTTTGAAGATTGTGAGGTTATGGTCTAATGCCACTACAGTAACTTCGCGCGAATTCGGTTACGTTCTGTAACCAAGCTTCTATCCTGACACGATCGCCGTATCCTTTCGATGCCAGCAAATAAACCTCGACTTGGTCCATTAATTATCTTCTGATATTTGGCTTCTTGGGGATTTTATGGAGTCATTTGGCACGAGCTTCTTGGTAGCGGTGTTCATAGTCAATCTCCATTCGACACCACGCTACAGGTGCATCCACTCTTCGTCTCCTCTCAAATTTTGATCTCGTTATTCCTCCTTGTCTCTTTTTTCTCTCTGTATTATACTTTTTAAGTAACATCTCCAAACACTAATCTTCCCGATTACTGCTTATACTCTTACTACCTCTACCACTACGGGATTTGAATGGACCACTGCATCTCTGTGCTAATGTGATGTGGCAACTTGAAACGATGTACCTACGTACGATGTTCTACGTTGTTACTGACTGAGTGAATTTTCTTGTCAGCTAGAAGCTGGTCTGTCCTCTTCCTCACTAAGCTGTTACTGATGGTATCCGGCCAACGGACATTAAGTATCTTACGTAGACAACTATTTATAAATACTCGTACAATTTTTATGATGGTTGCGGTATGTTGTTAGGATAAGATGAAACAGTGTAGATAACGATGTGACTTCCACGTTGGATCTTATAGATTAGGCGGTCTTATCATGACGTATCTACAATTTTAGGACCAGGTCTATCATTATAATAATATTTATAACGAAGTAAACCATAATTCTACGGAGTTATTGTATTTAAAATGGTGCTTTTGTTTATCTAAAAACAGTGAAAGTTTGAGAACAAATGACATTAAGATTGTGCTTCCTGCTTACTAAGAACTAAGTAGCTTAGCAAACGAATTATCTAGTCTTCAGTAGATATTTTTTCTCGTCGAATGGGCTTTCTTCACAACAGAGGCTAAGCTTACTCTTTATAAAATATGTGTACAGCCCTCTTTTGAATATTGCTTCTTTATCTCCTCAAACATGAATACCAGTCAAGATAAAAGTAGATGTCTAAAGACGCTTCACACGCCGACTGCTAGTATGTAACACCACTCTCGACTATACAGATAAATGTGAGCACCTGTCCTTAGAACCTTCAGGTATCATCGGCTAAGGAACAATCTATTATTTCTCAAACTTTTACCATTAGTTATATTCATTGCAGTGCGATATACTAAACGGATATCTGACACAAAATACAGCAGTTTCAACCATCTGATCTGATTCGCTAGTAACATGGAACTAGTAGAGACGGTGTATTACAATAAGTAGCTTGCATTAAAGTAATATTCATACACAACACAAACGTAAGAGGGCCTAAAACCCCAAAAAGAGTAAGAGTGGCGTTAGTGACCAGCAAACATGATGGTGGGGAGACAACGTCGACACACCCATGTCTGTAAGGCAGAACATTCTGTTAAATGACGGCTTCTTATTGTCACGTAGGATGTCACGAACCAATGGTATGAAGTCTGCTTATGTTCGTGTTTATAATTATTACTGTTATTAAAATCACTGTTGTTCCCCCGACACATTAGATATTCTTTTCATCTTTTCTTATCCTTCTAAACATATTTAATTCCTGATTGTCCTTTGGAACTAATTGTGACTTTCATAGCATTATTCTTAATCATTATTGCACAAATGTTTATACTAATATCCGGTTTCACTCCGTATATTACTACATAAATCTACATGTATTTATACGAGTGCACTAAAGGATTTGTTTTACTTTTCTAAATTGTTGGTTTACTTCAGAGGTCGATAATCATTATACAATTATTATTGTTATTATCATGATTGAGCCCTTTCACCAGGTGTTCATTTCTTTTCTCTCCCTTTTTCCTTCTAAATAAATATTATTCTTAAGATTACGACGTTTGCAATTAAGACAATAACTTGTGTTGCATTTAAATTACTAATTTGAATATACATACGTAGTCGTTTATTCTTGTTCTGTGTTCATAAACATGCCTATCGAACTATTTGCGTCACGTCTCCTTTATTTCTATTCCCTTATTTTCCCTCATTCCTTATTTAAAATCAATTCAATATTCTTCTTAACTACACAGAACCTGATTTGTTATTATTCTATTATTATTAGTCTCTTTTTTCAAATATGACAAATATAATGCTAACATTATTGAAACTTGTGTATTATTGCATTTTCGAAGAAACCCGATATGGTTTCTTCACAACACTTATGTACCCATAAGATGTTTGTGAATAATAATAATGAGGTAACTTATCATACAAAATACCTCTTTAAATCGTGTTTGTGACGTGGAATTCGTCACATTTCCTAACGAGCAATACTATTACAAGCACAAATAGACAATTTGCTGAAAACGAAGCCTGCTCATGACCCTGTAAAATCAATAAAAATAAAAGAGCTGAAATAGCTTCGACAAAAAGGGAAGATAGCCACTTGTGTATAAACATAACATTTTGAGTACTATATTTCAGAACTTCATATAATCCTATACTTTCAGTTACTTTTTATACCACCTCCATTTATACAGTTCTTTGTCCATTCATACCACATTTACGTTTGTTTTCTTTAACGTACTACAATGCTCTTGCTTAAAAAGTGCCTTAATAATAGAAAATTAGACTAGGTAGTCACAATTTCACTATTTAACCACAAATGACTCAACTTCAATATGCATGAACACTGTATGCTTTGCCTCTCGTCCTTTCTTTTTCTTACCCTCTTTTCCAGCCCTCTCAAGAAATGCCACCGACAACGCATATGGAGCGAGCGACTTCGTTCAGCTCCGTCATTAATGCCCAAGATGTTCCAGAGGGTTATAAGGTCACGGTTTATAGAAGCTCTAAATTTACTCACGACCATAAGTTGCACGTCGCAACGCAAAGTCTATACAGCGCGCTAACCATGATATTGACAATACGGATCTTACTAATATTTTTTATATTCATTCGTAGGAATAATTATCCGCCGAAAAGTTTATGATCAGCGTGTCTTATAAAATATCAAGTAAAATGAGTAACCCATCATAGGGAAGACTGTATCTCCTGTAACATTTTGACTTTGCCTGTAAAGTTGCATGTCTCATGTAACAAACTTATTTGAGAATAAATTCTTGTCATTACTATTGTTGTTATTTGAATGTGAAGCGTCGTACAGTCCGGCGGTTCTTCTGAGTACTTTGCTAAGAATTCTGAATGTATTTGGTTTCATAACCAAAAGTGCATGATATTTTTGTTGTATATTCTAAATATCGACCTGAAGCACGAGATATAAAGTAAGCAAACGTGTAGGCCGATGCATGAAGTAGTTCGTAGGTAAGTATTGGGTATTCGAAAGGGAATACAAGATGTTTTAGAGCTTGAAAGGGGTAATAATGCATATTGTCGAGTAATATCTAAATTGTGCTTACCAATTTTTTTGTTAATACCAAATGTCTATGTGAAATATTATAGTATTGCTTATTTGTTCTTTCGTATATTATTTTATACTACTTACTGAAATTCAGTAGTCAGTTGTATTCCCAAAAGCTTCAGTTCACTTTGGGGATTTCCCCAAAATTTCCCCAGACGTTGGGGAAGCTTCCCCAAACTTTGGGTAAATTTTGGGTTTTTCGTCTCATTTCCCCTAAATTTCCCCAAAATTTACTATAGAGGCTTCCCTAAAATGGACCAAATTTTCCCCAAAGTTGGCAGCTTGGGTTCATATAATCCTATACTTTCAGTTACTTTTTATACCACCTCCATTTATACAGTACAAGATGTCTTAGAGCTTGAAAAGGGTAATAAAAATATTCTTACTAAGTTAATGATATGCTGTTTTTCGATTAGTTGAAACCAAACGGATTATAGATGAACAGGTTTTAACTTATGTGTTCGAAATCTCTTCTTAATCAATGATCACAAGGCAAATAAGACCAGAATTCGAGTATGACGAAATGTAAACGTATAATTGAACCATGGGTCGAGGTGTCTTAGCGTATGGAATTTCAACTGTATGGTCATAGAAGAAGATGCATACCACGACTTGTCCGAATAGGACTTGGTAGGGATGCACAATCAAGCACCTGAGTCTGTCTGATAATGTGTTCAGCAAACTAATAAGGTCAGAATCAGTATTCAGGACACACAGGGCTATTTGTTTACAACTAAAGGACTACGTATCCCTGATGGAAAGCAGAAGCTCGCTATTTATAACCCACAAGAATGCATTCGCATAAACCGGAGCATGTTCATAAACCAAAAACAACTAACAGCCGCGTACGAAGTGATTTCATTACGATCATAGTCAGTCACTTATGCTGATGATGGATATTGTCTGGTGTTGTTTGTCCTCATAACTTGACAGGTACCTGGATATGATAATGTCGCAGCGAAACGCTGCCAGTGTCTGTCGTACATTGATACTATCGATAACTTTGAGTGTTTGAATGCACTCACTTCCATTCACTAAGCACCCATTATTCCGTCGGCTTGGAGAAGTCATACTGATACAGCAGAGGAGTTTCGAAAAGGTTTCCTAGACTAATGAAACTTACAGACTTCAGTTACTTGGCGATTATATGGTAACCTGGTGGGACATTCTGCCGTCATATAAAATGATGGGATTAATACAATTGTTGCTGCCACAACATGTGCTTGTTTGGTTGTCTTTCCGATCCAAGTGACGTTCACCCTTCTAAAGACTTTGTTAATGATCAGAAAACCAAGAGGACGCATATACTTGTTCTGACAAGTGTACGATGAGTTCATAAACATTTAAAATACTTCATGCTGAATGATACATGCATGTAACATCTGCACTGTCAGAGCATAATGTCATTCTGTCATTGAATTTCATGTCGTGTTAACTGTCGTAACCAGGCAGGGTGCGAAACTGAAAATCAAATACTTTATCAAACGGTCAGACTTAAAATCCATTTCTGCAAGTGTTGAATGTAAGAAAATGTCTTGTATCACTACATAACATTGTTTATAAAGGTGTATGAATAACGTAAACCTGTGCATTGTCGAATAATAACTCCAGCAGTGATGTAAATTGAGACAGGCTATTTTATTACTCCGTACACAAGGTTTATGATATAACGTGATAGGAATACAACTATTTAAAGCAATATTTCATCTATTAACTCATTATAAATTTCGGTCAATGTGATAAGTGTGAACTTGGTTCAATCTGACGTTTCTAAATCAATAGCACCTTTCATAAGCAATGTTCAACATGACAAACGTGACCACTTATTATGTGTTGCAGTTATATTTTATTCAAGAGAACCATATATAGTGTGTTTGCTTTTACATTAACTCTATGTATTCTTTCATGTATATGATATTTCTGTGCAAAACGTAGTACATAAACGACTGAAAATTTGGCCGTTGCCTCTGTTTATTCTTTTGTTCCAAATCCCAAGACTCTGTGGTGGACCAGACTATATATAAACACAAAAATATCAACAAACTTAATAAAGATCAATAGTAGTGCTAATACACATATACAAGTTAATTATTACAAATACAATAGAAAGTTGAGACTTTACATAAGTTCACCAAGTTGATGCGTGTTCTGATTGGGTCTGGTATTGTAAATCCACAATTATAAATGCTTGTTAATTCCAATCAGGTTGACCCAAGCAACACAAAAAGGGGAAATAAAGGGGAAAAAGAGGAAATAAAGCGGACAAAAGTGTAAATAAAGGGGAAATGTCGCTTTTTCGCCTTTACGTCGGTTATTTAGGGGAAATGTCGCTTTTTCCCCCTTACGTCGTGTATTTGGGGGAAATTTGTCGACAATTCTACGTAACGTACAGTGTTTGAATGAACCGCATCCGGAACAGAAGTTTTCATAGACTTCGACAAATTAAGGTGCCGCTTAGTAAAGAAACAAAAGTATTGTCATAGAAACAATGTACGAGATACGGAACCAGGCATTCGGTTGATACGCATACAGAGTGACTTCGTTTGTTGTTTAGCTGAAGTGTTCTGACATGCTTTGGAGCCATCACAAAAAACTTACGTGATGCAGGTGAGTGACGTGCTCTCATGACTTAAGGTTTATTGTTACTGATTACCTTCTTAGGCCAATAATATGACTTTTTATGATGTCAGTGAGAATTTTCGTAGACGTAGGGCCACTGTGAACTTGTCAGCTTCCCTTGGTTGTCACAGAACCACTTATAATAGGAGGTGGAATAAAATGAGTGTTGCTTTAATGAAAAAATATGACTTCCTTTCGTTCAGTGAGTTTCCTAATGAAAGCACTCTAAAAGGCAACTGAGTTCAACAGTATTGTTTATTAAATTGGTAGAAGTAAAGACGGATATCAATTGTAATGACGGTACTTCAACTGTAACACCAAGCACTAGCAACATCAACCAAAGGCTTGCAGATAACAGTGGTATGTATATTAAATTCGCACGCGAATATATATCTTATAGGATCTCCTGAAGTGGACTTGAGCTCTCATAATTTCGTAAATCGCAAACAACTGATGAACGACTTCATGATGTATCTAGTGTCAAATACATCTCTCAGCATAAGAGATGCTGATCGGGTTTTGTATGGTTTACGATTTCTTATCCCGGACATGCCGAAAAGCATAAGAGGTGTCCTAAAGACGTGTCCAAGTGTTCAACCAAAGTTTATCGGCAGTGGGGTTTATTACCATTTAGGATTGAAAACCAATCTGCTAAGATACGTTGAGCTTTGGTTGCGTACTATTGATTTTAACTCTTTACATTTGTATCTCAATGTAGATGGACTTTCTATGTCTAGAAGCTCCAATCAACAGTTATGGCCTATGCTAGGACGTATCATTGCCCCTAGGTTTAGTGACGTGTTTCTGATAGGGATCTACGGAGGAAATAGTAAGCCGGCAGAATTCAACGATTTTTCTGCGGACACAATTTCTGAAATAAAAGAAATGACTGACGTGGGTCTTTTTAGTGCTAAATTTAATAAATGTATAGCTATCAGGTTGGCGGCTGTTATATGTGACGCACCTGCTCGTTCTTCTGTTAGGTACACGGTTAACCACAACGGCAAGGCAGGTTGCGATCGATGTATTGTAGTTGGGAGACGGCTTGAGGCGAAAACGACCTTTCCAAATGGAGTATATACTTTAATAACAGACGACACCTTCCGTAGTCAGACTCAATCCATTCACCATCAAGGACATTCTATAATGGAAACGCTTTCTATTAATATGATTGTAACTTTTCCTCTAGATCCTATGCACATGGTGTATCTCGGTGTTACCAAAAAACTAGCTAATTTATGGATAGATTTAGCACGCCGAAGACTGCGGAACTTTAACTCATGTGCAATTAGAGAAATAAACAATATAATATCCGGTTGTGTGGCAAGTACTCTTTCTGACTTTCTCCGTAAATGCCGTACACTAGACTTTGTATCGGCATGGAAAGCTTCTGAATGTAGGTTGTTCCTTCTATATTTAGGCCCAGTGATTCTTGAAAAGACATTGCCACAACCTTATTATCTTAATCTCCGGCGTTTAGCGTTATCCATGTATCTGCTTGCACATCCCAAACTACATAAAAGTGTTGTATAAATCGCCAAAATAGAATTACTAAACTTCATGAATGAATATGAATGGTGTTATGGGTGTGAACACTTAGTTTACAATGTGCATTCGTTACAGCACCTACCTGACGACTTTCGTGCACATGAACATTTAGATAGTTTTTTCAGCCTTTCCATTCGAGTCTTATATGAGACAAATTAAGGATTCCATGCGTAGTGGGTTTGTAGTGGCTAAGCAAGCAGCACAGCGTTATGCTGAGAGAATGTCCTTCAGCGATAGGCTTCAAATTAATGATTTAACAAATACTACCCCAATAGGCGCTAATGATGTCTCTACAAAACAAGTAATTATGTTTAACAGCAGTGAAATCACTTCATGTCAGCCTGATAATGTAGTAGTAGTGAACGGAATACAAAGTCTACTTAGGTACGTTCTCAATATTTTGTTGTGTGTCTAAAGGCAATTTTATTTTAATCAAGATAGGCGTACCTTTTTGCGGAAAGCACGACATACGTGGACGACGCACAAAATAATGTTTGCATTAGCGTGTGTGACACGGACAGCTGCGCTTTCTGCTCGTAAGCAATCCATATTAAAGGTCTGGGTTTCCGATGTATTTACCATAACTTCTTTGAATTTTTCTAGAATCCACGTAACATATACGTGCATTTCCTTTTTCGTCCAACCAAACATTACAGGCCACCCACGACCAACTGGTATAAGGAATATCTACGAAGTGTCATGTGACAAAGAGCTCAATCACTTTTGGTATTATAAGCTGAATCAATACACACCACTTATGGATAGTGATTGGTCATAACTGCTGAAGCATAATCTCGTGATATATCCATTTTCTACATGATCCCTAACTTCACCATTTTGTCGCAGCATATCCATTACCTGCTTTCAAGAAAAACCTGAAATATATTTCTGTACACTTACCAGTGGAGAGTTTAGCTTTCATAGCTTTGACATCAGCAGCGGTAACCTACTTACCAGTTCTCTCCTTAATACTTTCTATAAATTCATCTGTTTAATGACAGTGCAATATTACTGGCTTCAAGTTTTCGTTTTCTTCGCATGACAATCTTCTACACCATGGATCACAAACCATCCATCAACTACTACAAGGATGGTTGTGAGACATGTTGTAAGATTTTATGACGTATTCTTCACCTTCCAATCTTATAAGAAACCTAGATTGGCAGTTTAAAAACTTAGATTTTAAATGTCACAGATTGGTTAAAGTCATCACGGTATTTTATTCACTGTCAAACATTCTGATTTAGGTTTACGGACAAATGTGCAGTGAAACACAAGTATTTATATCCCATATCCTTCAACAATTTGCTTTCTGCGTGAACATAGTGCGTATGGGTAGTCTGAGCAAACATAGAATTATTCTTCCAGATTTATGGAAATCCTTTAGCGCACTATCAAATTCAATCCAGCTTCCGAATCGATTGCTCAGCATAATACGTTGAAACGAGTCATTTACGACCACTTAAATCTCAATTGAACATGAAGCACTACAGATAACACGCATTGTTTATTTAAAAAATATTCCTTAAAAAAATAACTGAAAGAAGTACAACAAATATTTAGGATTTATCGTTGAATTGACATTTCGTCTTAACTTCTTTGTTTAACAGTGACTCATAAAAACTCTGAGTATCTATAACGTTTTACGTTATCTTAACCGTCTTAAGTTGTTTTCTAGACCTGTGATTGTTCACGGGTTCCCTAAACGAAATCTTTTGATGTTCGGCTTTCTCATGATATAGACCAATAAGGATACGTTTTGGATAGACTTAATATAACCGACTCGCAATCAAACCAAGTGTTAGGATGTGCAGAAAAATATACCAATAGTTATCATGTTAAGTCTACTGTTGTCCTTGGACGCTAAATGTACATTCCCTATTGGTCGATATTTACTTCACTTGTTTAATATTGTGTAAATGTTGTTTTCTATCTTTATGGTACCATGTGGTATGTTTGGTTAGTATATAAATAGAGTATGTCTGAAATACAATGATTCATATCTCGGAGGCTGTGACTTTCGTTCTGGACTCAACTGGCTGGGATAGACAGGGAAGCAGGGCCAATCGGACTCTAGGTCGTTCGTACGTGTTTACGTGTCACTAACCGATCGATATAAAACGCTGCTTATCATAACCTGCAGTCTTACATCACGTTACAACACCAAGTATCAAGACTTTCCAGTCTAGTAAACTCTAACATCACTACTTAAGTTGATCTAAGTGACGCTGGACTCTCCTGATGTAGTAAAAGCCACTTTTTTGTATTAGTATGATGGATCTCACACCTCAAAAGTGATTGAGACATGTGAGTGCGATCCCAAACTAATCAGACAACTAAATACACCTGATACGAGCTTCTCCAGAGATCCGTATTTGATTATTGGGCAACTCATTAGCAAGCAAACTCAGCCTGTAGCTCTTCCAGAGTTACTGCCGGTCCCAAGCCCGAGTAAAGGAGGAGGGTTGGGCATGAGGTTGGGGACCCCATCCTGTAGAAAACTAACTCGCTAGAAGACGCTTGCCAGAAAAATAATTCAAACCATTTCAACTCTGCCCTGAAAGTTAGAAGGTCTTCATCTAGAAGAATTATGACGCTTCATGGTGAAAGCCGAGTTCCTTTGGAAGCCATGAGGACAATGCCTCTTCTAACGACCAGAGCAAAACATTTTATAGGCACATGGAACTTCCGAACAATGTGGGAGACTGGGAACACCAGTCAAATAGCAACGGAAATGAGCAGATACAACTTGGCAGTACTGGGAATCAGCGAAACCCATTGGACCTAAGCTGAACAACAAAGGCTAAATACGGGAAAGATGTTGCTATAATTCGGTCACGAAGAGGAAAATGCTCCACACACTCAGGGGGCTGCTCCAATGCTGTCCAAAGTAGAACGAAATGCACTTGTAGGATGGGAATCTCACTGGACAACTGGACAAACGGCACTACAAAGGTTCAATATAGCCTTCCTTCGAGATACTAACAAAATCAACGAATTGAAGATAGCTCTCAACAACAGGTTCCGAGCCTTACAGGATCTACTGAAAGAAGAAGAAACAACTATGGAGGACAACTGGAATGGTACCAAAGAAACATTAACTTCAACGTGTCAAGAGGTTCTGGGCCTAAAGAAACACAATCATAAGGAATGCATCTCTGTAAAAACACTGGACAAGATCAAAGAAAGGAAGAACAAGAAGACAGCAATTAACAACAACCGAACACAAGCAGAGGAAGTCCAAGCGCAAGCTGAATACATAGAAGCAAACAAACAAGTGAAGAGGAGCATTAGAGCCGACAAGAAGAAATAAGTGGAAGAACTAGCAACGACGGCAGAAAAAGCTGCTAGAGAAGGAAATATGAAATAACTGTATGATACAACGAAAAAACTAGCAGGGAAATACAGTAAACCAGAGTGACCGGTAAAGGACAAAGAAGGCAAGCCAATCACTGAAATTCAACAACACTGGAACAGATGGGTAGAGTACTTAGAGGAACACCTGGATAGACCAGGTCCAATGAATCTACTGGACATCCAATCAGCGCACACATAGGTCTTCCTATAGATGTCAATCCGCCAACGACGGAAGAAATCAGAACGACCATCAGACAAATCAAGGGCGGGAAAGCAGCAGGACCTGACAATATACCAGCTGAAGCAATGAAGTTAGACATCGAAGTAACTACAAACATGCTTTACCTTCTATTCAAAAAGATTTGGGAGGAGGAACAAGTGCCGATGGACTGGAAAGAAGGACACCTCATCAAGATTTTAAAGAAAGGAGATGTGAGCAAATGTGAAAACTACGGAGGTATTACACTACTGTCAATACCAGGGAAGGTCTTCAACAGAGTGTTGCTGAATGCAGATAAAGACAGCCAGTGTAGCAGCAGTTTCTGTATCAGTAGGCCTCAAAATTACGCAGCACCCACAACACACCCACTAGAAACTTCTGATCCGACTACTCTTAGTCTGTTATATTGTGGAATTATGGCCTAGTTCGGTATAAATACATTTATCTTTGCTATCATTATGATAAACCTGATCCTAAAATTGTGGATTTGCCATCACGTGACTACCTAATCTACAAGATCTTACTTTGAAGTCACATCATTGTGTCGTGGCAATCAGCAACACAATGTCTAGCACTTCTGACGAACACATTTGGGTTTGGGATAGAATATATCCTAATGTGAATAGGGACCTGTCACAAGGATGACCACGCCTGCAAGCCTGATCCGTTCCCTACCGATCAGTTGTCACCACGCTCCTCGTCGTTGCATGTTAAATGCAGGCATTTTCAGTAATTATATACGTGGCTTTAAAGATCGTATGATTAGGAACCGATGCCGCTACAATATCTCTGTTCAATGGGTACCGTCTAATCTCCATTTTTATCTAATTATCGCGAGGTTTGAGTCTTTCACATCGAACCACATACGTCTGCTGTATCGGGGGAAGCCAACTCAGAGCAACGAAAGAATGTGCGGATCTACTTTATCTCCCGCTCGCTAATCTCTACAAGTGGCCTGTATTCACGGTTAAGCTGACTTCTGCCTGGAAGTACAGAGTGATCACGGCAATGCATGAAGCGATAAGAAGACAGAATTTGTAATTGGAGACCGATTTTCCTGCTCAATGTAGTTACGTAGATCATGAGGTGAATCTCAAGCGAATCCCTATATAAATATATACTCAGCAATCGTTACATTCCGACTCGTAACACTGTTCGCTTTCGGTTATTTTATGTGACACAAGCCCATTGACGACAAAGAGTAACTGAACTCTAGTAAATGAACACCACTTATACACACATAAACCTCAAGGTACTCGAAAGTGTTGATAATCTAGTTCACTGATTATAGAGACCACAAACCTTCAACATCCCATTTACTTTCTTTGATTGGTACTCCGTGTTGTGTGCTGGTGACTTGAGGTCAACCCTCGTCCTTGATCGCGTCCTGACTCTCCATGAAGACTTGTAGATCACTTGTTGGTGGTCGGTCTGATATAGTTGAGTGAGAACGACCTAACATCCTAGCCTACGTTCAACTCACACGTATTGGTTGATACCTTGTTCGAATTACCCTATCATGATACTCAGGTATTGTGGCCTCTTTGGTAACAGAATAGAAGAGGTAGAATCTTACAAAAACAATACCATGTACAATATCAACAAATTGTAGAGGCATTGGGTCCTAACCACACAATCCTTAAAGCTGAACACTAGACAACTGGGAAACTAGATATTTAGTATCCCACTGCGGAGAAAAACCCAACGATGGGGAAGGCGGGAAGAATGAATGGAATCGAATCGACTTCATGGCATGGCTCGGCCTTGTAGGCGATGCCATCCTTGGATGTTGTTATATACCTTTTACCCATATTAAATACATTGATCTATTTCTAGCCTAAGTGTATTCTCCATCATGTACTGACGATTGTTAGGATGCAATGAGATGGTGTAGACGATGATGTGACTTCCACGTAAGATTTTATAGATCAAGCGGTTAAATCATGAGAAATCTACAATTTTGGGATTAGGTCTATTATAAGAGTAGTACTAATATCATAGTTGACCATAAATCCAACATAGTACAGAGTAATGAAACAACCGCATGGACTAGTTCATGGAATGTTTTTGTTAGTTCCATGTTAGTTATCCTTGCACTTGCCTAAGTTCAGTCACATAACTTGGATGCAAAAAAATGTTTGGTTACAAGAATGATTTGTCGCAAATTCAATAAATTCATTCCTATTAGGATTGGGTGATCAGTCAATGAAAAAGTCTTATCTAATTAAGACAGATGAGTAGATATCACAAATGACACACTGTAAAATACGTTTCCAATATTATTTAAACAAATACATAGTGTTTTTTATTAAATGAGGCAAGAAATTCTTGTGTAATAGATGGAGGAATCAGAATAGTCCATAGAATGTCACTTATGGAGAATATTAGCTCCAAACGAATCCATTCCATACGTACACATTGTAAGTTGAAAATGATCACAAATGTTAAATTGAACAAGAATTAAGCTCATGCTGTGTATAAACTAATTATTGTTTTTGAAAAATAATTTCGAGCTTTATTACGTGATAGTTTCATTGTTGGAGTCAATAAGCCATTGTCTATCGTAAACACCTCGTCTGTCAAGTAAATTGCCTGGACCTGTCAGTACAAACATTTAGAAAATATAAATCAGACACATAATTACTTCAGACTATACGAAAAGAGATTTCAATACATGGTTTGCATAATATACAGTAGAAAAAAGCGTCAAGTATTTTTATCTGATAAATGATTTCGATTTCAATTTGAAATGACAGAAAACACATTAGTAGCCCCAGTAGATGGTTTACGTGGTGATGCGTTTTCTTTTTCCAGAAAGATTACTTCGACTCAAAATAGCTACCGACTATGAACGGCAAAAACAATTCAATAATAAAACCGAATGACTCAGATACACTACCGAAAGAGATTACCTTCTTAGAATAAATCCAGAACCAATTTTTTCGCATCAATCATAAAAGTTACTTTAAGCATTAGGCACAAAATCTACGAGTTTCTCAACGCATACAGATATATTAAAGACTTGGTAAGTATGAAAAATCCGAAGTAGAAACACAAGTAGTGTTCTTTCTGAATCAACCGTTTCAACTGAATAACCCTGAACAAAGATGTTGAAGAAGCAAACATAATTGTTGTAACTTGATAAAAATCAAACAGGACAACACTATTGGCTTTACTTATCGCTAACAGTGTTGTTTTAGACTAACACAGTAAGACAATACGGTATTCAAAAACTTGGATTGAGTCGCAAAGTCTAATTGATTTCTGAATATGTATCAGCACTCTGATATGGCTCGATCATCAACGTTACGGTTACGTGATTATGGCTTGAAATGATTCTGGGAACTTCATTAAACCATAATTCCTTTTAACTCACTAATCAACTCATGCAACCAAATCACATTTCTCTATGTGTTATCACTTTGTACTTTAACGACAGCATTACTTTCGCTGAATCTATTTTTATTATGGAGTGTATACAATCACCATTGATGGTGGTACTGTAAAATCAATACATTATGATTTATACATCCTTCATAAACTTTATCACTTCGTATTATTGTCAATTTAGTTTAACATGTTCATTTTGAAGTGGAAAACACCATTTTAAACCAGTGGGATGATTGAAATATACACAAAGTGTATATCTGAACCTATTGACTGAACAAAAATTATTTAATAAGCATAAAGAAATATTAGTTCTATGCACATCATGCCATTAACCTTTAAAACTTTACACTAATGTTTAGATAAATAAAATTAAAGTACTTTTCAATGATGAAATCACCACATTCTAAATTATGAAAAGGTAATCATGAAAGTAACAAAAAGGTAAACATTTTGTACAACAAAATAATGTGAAATAAACTAACGGCTAAGGTTATTTATAGTTCAATAGTAAAACATAATTAATTACATTAAAAACTAAAACTAAATATAAACTATTCTTATTTAATAATATGGTTGTTTCTAATTAGTATCATTACATATCTTTATGCTAAATGGTTGTCACATAAGTAAACATTAACAGTCTACGCGTTTAATTATTAATAATAAACTGTTTGTTGTTAAAATAATCAGGAATAATTGACAATATTCTGTTCAGTAATTGGTTTTAAAACTTCATCTGTAATAAAAATAGACTGAGAAACTTTCTATTTATACGTAGAAATGTCTTCCATTTGCAATCATGTGTGCTAAGCTTGTTTTTTTTGTTTGACTAACAAGAAAATGGTTAGATTACGTGGAAGTTTAATTAGTATACGGAAAACAATATCACCATTGACCTGAGGAATTTTGCTTTGATCAAGTATACTAAACTAGGAAGTAAATTTAAACTATGGTGTCGCCTGATTATAGAACACAAAACAACACTGAAATATGAATGTAACAAAAGGACGAAAATAGTATTTTCTTTTGTATAAAACAATAGGAAAGAATCAACTGAAAAATCAGTTTGGTTAAAGAATAAAAGGAAGTTTGTGTAGATTGTTGAATTTTGTAGTTTACATTATGAGCTGATCTTGGTTAAATAACCAATGAAAAACATAAAGCATTGGACAACTAATTTCTAGCTAGTATGAGACCGTTCAATGGTGAGTATCCACAACCTCACTGGAGATCGAACTCACGACTTACAGTAATTGCTGAGTTGGCATCTATAAGTTTACATTTCTAACTTCAATTAATTAACAAAACCATATAAGAACCCAATATAAAGTCATTAATAAATTGTATAACGTTAACGAGCACCGGATAGCATATATTTCCTCAAGTTTAAATGTATTATAATACAAAAATTCAAAGTGACAAAAACATCATTAAAACTTTGGTTGAGGAGTATTGACAGTTATGACTTTCTAACATTTATATGACCAAAGAAGGAAGTTCATTATTTCAGGTACAGTTACTTCCGTTGATTGCTAATTCTACAAATCAACATTGTGTCAACTCTATTTATTTACTTAATAAGGTCAGTAATACCCATTCTGATGCGGGGTAAATTCACATGAGTGAGTTACTTCGACTAATGAAAATTCACAATCTCATTGACTAATCTGTTTATTTGTGATTCAACCCGAGGTCAGTTATATATCATAAATACTAATTTGTTTGTTTGTTTGTCGACCGGTACGAAACATACATAAATAAGAACAAGATTAAGTATTTAAATTACGATTACAATTTTTAAATCATTCGTTACAAACCTTTTCAAAACCCTTCAACAGTTTTAGTGTCGCTATAGCATTCATTTCCTCCAAAACGAATTTATTGACAGTTTCATTTCGACAAAGTTCAGAATCCAAAAGTGTTTTATGATGCTGCAGTACCTTACTATTGCTTAGAGCGGAACGCAATTCAGTAAAATCTGGAACTACTATCGCAACTGGGTAGTTTTTTTGACTGTTACCATCCACAAATACTTGACTTGTTAATTTGCAAGTTTGATAAGCCATTTCTATTTTTTCAGGTGCAATATATTCACCTTGAGCTAATTTGAATATACTCTTTACACGGTCCACAATTTTGAGTGAACCTTCCTGTTATAAAATAAATAAATACATGTTTATGTTAATGAAGTAAATGATTCAAGTAATTTTAGATAGATTCTGTTTATTCATGATTTCAGATTAGCCAAATAATGCAAGGAACTATAGTTTACTTTTTGACAGAAGGCAGATCATAATTCAACATGAATGTTTAAATTCTATAATATATCAGAAAATTTGATTCTAAGTATTTAAAAATTCTTAACCATCAGTCAAAAAATCACTTATACAGGAAAGTAGTCAGCAAATTAAACTCAATGACTACGTAAGTTATTGAAAATTCGTAGCTTCATCTCTGTAGTTAGCTACTGAAGGATAAAATAGACATGAACTTTGAACATTTTAGCTGGTAAAATTTTAAAATGGCTTCAAATTAGGACCGTTAACAAACGAAGTTAGAGGTACAAAACGTCGTCATCAAGTGAAAGGTGAAAAATAATCCTTTTATTACGACACCTGGCATAAATCCAGTATACTGATGATTCCAATATAACACAGAATTATAAGGACTGCCTTCAAAATAAAATAAATTTCAGTTAGTGTTGACACGCACTGTGATAAATACAGTAAGTAATCTTTCTGAAAAGCGATTTCTCATCTTATTTAGCTAGTTGTTAGTAATCTCAACAAATATCCATCGGTAAAGTTTCTAAAAACGATTTATTCAATCAGCACTGCATAGAAACCCTCCAAGCAAATCTAGCGAAATGTAGGATTGTTTCACATTTTGATTGGATAATTACAGAAATAGTATATTCATAAAATCTCAATAAGTAGGAAGTTACATTTCCAACGTTTCGTGACTTGGTGTAAGTCACTTTTGAGAGAACATAACCATCATTTTTTTCAATGTTCAAATAAACGCGCAATAAACTGGCGTTTTTGAGCATTCTTGCGTTCATTTAATTAATCAATGGTGAATATAAGAGTAGAATTTTCATTTGTGGTTTTCATTTAAATCACTTAAAACTACTTGTATGCACATCTCACATCACTAACAACCACAATAATATTTTTAGACTTACTCTTCCACAATACAAATATCAAATTTTTACACCCACTAACATACACATAAATACACGCAAGTAAATCTCATGTTGACTGAATTGATAAGATTTATTTTAATCTGAACTGAGCTAAATGTATGCAGTTTTTTGTACTATTGAATTCGGTTATTTATTTCTTCATTGAATAATTGATTTATACTAAGTTAGAAAACGTTACTGATGTTGAGACTGTTTATTGTGCTTCCAGAAGTTTCTAGAAGTACAAAATTATCTGAAAAGCTTTAAATGAATTCGATTTTCTGTACACAGATAAGCATAAAAGTAGAGCTTTTATTTATACTTCACACTTGGTCGAGCTCAAGTGTACTAGTACGCCAAGGATATTGGAAGCGTCTAGAGAGTAAATAAATAATTGTTAAATGAGAAGACTTATCACTAATCCAAGTATTAAACCATAGAGTAAATAGATAAGTGTCCCCGAATTTATGCCCATCCAATTTGTAACTTAATGAATAAAATGTCATATATAAAGTAACTTTCATAAATTTACGATGAACAATATATTCAGCTGCATTATTCTATAAAACATAGGATGATATTGGTTAATGAATAAACGGACAAAGATATATCAAAAAGTATTTTTAGACTTACTTCAGTCCATTCACCAATATCCCCAGTATGAACCCAACCATCACTATCAATAAGTTCAGCAGTTTTTACCGGATCCTTGAAATAACCTTTGCTGCAGTGATCGCCTCTGGCACATATCTAAAAAACAAATTATGACGCAATTGTGTTTTTCTTAGTTTAGCACGAGTGAACTTTATTCAGAGTTGAATTTCGGTTTACATTTCCGCAAGAACCTCCAACTCTTGAAGCAACACAAATCACCAGACACAGAATACTTACCTGCGGCTCTTTTTTCACCCATTTATATATCCTATACTTTGATCATTGTAATTGTTATATATATGGATTTATAACTGTAAAGGCTCTGGTGATGAAATCATTCAAATAAAAATATTCTTTGTTTACAAATCTTTTAAGTGTTGTTTAATATTCTAATTGTAAATTGATGTATGTTATTATTATTATTGTTGTTATTTTCATGGCGTCAAGCAATTGCAACCACTGCTCATCTGTAATTTTCAGTGGGTTGATAGCTAGCCATGATCCTAGCTTAGTTTGATATTTAGTTGCAACATAAAACATAACCAGTTCCCTGACATCGATCTACTTAGGAAAATGAAGTTGTTGGTCAGTGAAAAATAAGATAGAATTGGCGCAACAAAGGGATTGATTATTAGAGTCAAAATATGTACTCCAAAAAGAGAGGCAGTTTTGAATACAACTATTCCAGCGGAGGCTGATCTCGATATGCTCAATCTGAGTCCAGGCTTCAGATGTAGAGGAAGGACGCCAGATAGCACATCGTCGATGACTGTTCCAATAGTTAGTGCTAACCAGAAACAGGTTATAGTGCCGCGAAGTTGCAGTGGACAGTCATTGTTCTCCGTCCTGCAACCAAAAAGTTTACGTCGGCCACCTAGATGACTCTCATCTCTGCCTAGATGCCCGAACTGAGCACTCAAGTCTCTATAACATCAATCGAACACTTAGTGGCAAAATTCATTAATGATCACATCCGGATTGCAATCTGTCAGAGCGTAAGTAGGGATGATGGAGAGGCAAAAGCCAAACGAGCTTCTCAAATCTATGCACCATAACTTTTGAAACGTTCAAAAAGCGTGTGTAAATGCTGGACATGTTCTTCAGTGGAAGAACTAGCGATTAAAACGTCGTCGATATAGACAAATACAAATTCCAAACCTCTAGTTACTTCATCCATATATCTCTGAAAGGTTTGAGCGGCGTTTTTTAGTCCGAAAGGCATCCTCAAAAATTCAAACAAGCCAAAAGGTGTAATTACAGCTGTTTTTTCGATATCTTCAGGTGCCATCGGTATTTGATGGTATGCTCGGACTAGATCTAACTTTGAAAAAATCTGTTTTCCATGTAAAGAAAAATCATGTAAATGAGGGATTGGATACCTGTCTGGGATAGTCTGGTTATTTAGTCGGCGATAATCTCCACATGGGCGCCAGTCTTGATCTTTCTTGGGAACCATATGCAACGGCGAGGCCCAAGGACTGTTAGATTGTCTGATTATCCCAAGCTGCATCATGTGTTCGAATTCTCTCTTAGCGAACTGCAACTTGTTTGGAGGGAGTCTTCGCGCCCTGGCACGAATGGGTGGTCCTGTAGTAGAGATATTGTGTTGAACATGATGTGTGGAGCATTCGTTTTGGTAATCAGTTCTGGTTATGCTTTCGTACTTCGACAGGATATCAGTGAAAATTTTGTTTTCAGGTCTTAACATTCGAACGCCATGAATTTCGTAATTCGAGGCAGGAGTGCCACTGACCTGCAAACTTGTGTTCTTGTCAATAAGTTTCTTTTTCCCCATGTCTACCAATAGGCTGTAAGCACCAAGAAAGTCGGCCCCGAGAATGGGTTGTTTAATTTCAGCTACGATGAAAACCCATGTGAAACGTCTACGGAGACCAAAATCTAAGATGAGTGATTGTTCACCATAAGTTTTAATGACTGTGTTATTAGCAGCGACTAGAGACAATTTAGTACTTTGCGAGTGCCGTCGTTGAGAAAGGTGTAATGGGACTATGCTAATTTCGGCTCCTGTATCGACCAAAAAATCTGAGCCCGAAATCCGATCCCTGACGTGAAATAGACGGCTCGGGTAGTGGCCAGAAACAGGCGCCGCCATCACTGTCTGGCCGTCTCGTTTCCCTGGTCCTTTGGGTTGCTTATTTTAAAGTTGCATGGTTTAGTGCAACGGCGTGCCTTCTCCCCGAAAGTCGCGTGATACCAGCAAGTATCTGATGTCCGTTTGGGTGACCTAAGACGAGGTCTGGATACTGATCTCCTTCTGAACCTAGATCTGGCAGGTCGAGAATGGATGGTAGAAATAGTCGCTTGCAGTGCTGCTAGCTGTTGTGTTAACTGTGTTATTTGTTGTTGGATGCTGTTAGATGGGCTAATCGTGTCTCCACTAGAGGTCTGTAGTACATTCAAACGTTGGCTGTCGGGATAAATCTCCATCATTTTGTCAGCCATATCAGCTAGATCGTCGAGATTGACGGAAGTTCCTGATATGCTGAGAATTTGGGTGACATTCTGTGGTAAACGTTGAAACCACATCTGTTTAAGCAATGCATCGTCTACCTTATATGGCCCTGCTAAGTGTTTCATATGTCGGAGTAATTGCGAGGGTCTCTTGTCCCCCAATTCGCAAGAAGTTAGCAATTGCTGCAGTCTTCTCTCGTCTGAAACCGAGGTGCGTTGGATTACGGCTGTCTTTAATTTATCATAAGGTTCAGCTTCTGGCACGTGATCGATTAAATCTCCGACTTCCGCAGCAATCTCGATAGGGAGTGCCCCAACTACATAAGCATACTTTGTTGCCTGAGATTTTATACCTCTAGCCATGAACAAGGCTTCGATTTGTGCAAACCAGATTCTGGGATTATTAACGCCGAACGTTGGTAGTCTTAAGTCTGAAATTGCGTTGATCGAGGTTAAGGCATTATCTTCTGATTGTGAAGCGTTCGAAGAGTTGATCAGTGGACTATCCATATCAATGAGTTTACCAGGAGAATTCATGATGGCAAAAACAAATATAAATGAACTAGCGTGCCAAGTAATAAAAAAATGAATATATATATAAACAGTAAACGTCTATAATGAATTCAAGGCTCACCAAATATGCATCCTTTTATTACGACACCTGGCATAAATCCAGTATACTGATGATCCCAATATAACACAGAATTATAAGGACTGCCTTCAAAATAAAATAAATTTCTATGTGACTATTGCAGAAGCATTAAACGCCAATGCCCCATCTATACATAATTCACAATTTTACTAGTTTTGCTCAGTAAGGCACTGATTAGAGCAACTAACTCATTATAATCAGAATACATAAAAAGATATCCCACAACAAATCAAAAGTTCTCAATCCACTAAAATATGACATTAGTTTGATAGTTTATGCAGATAACAATGGTGTCAAACATAACATTCATTCAATATAAGTACCATTTGATTTATGATAGATAAATGTAGAAGAACAGTCGATGAAGCGAGTGGAAGAAATAAGACAACTTCCAAATAATTATCCAAGGGTGTAAATTGGAGACATATCATTTACCACTAAATAAGGAATTAAAGAGTAAGACATAAACCACTTATAGTAATGATACTATGAAAAACTATTAGCGAATTGATATTCTTGAAAATTACTAATCTGGTTTGAAATAAAACAGAATCCAACCTACCACGTTGAATACAGCATGTGCAAACTTTGAGAGTTCTGGTGACAATGGGGCGCTCCCGGATACTACGCAACACACACGTCCGCCAAATTTCTTTCTAAGTTTACCAAACAACATTGTGTCTACAAAGCTTCGATGATTAAATTTTCCACTAGGATCAAAAGGAAATAATCGATTACTACTTACAAATTTACCAACAGTAAAAAGTTTTAATTTTGCAAGATTCGCTGTTGGGAATAAATAACCCTACCATGCTAGAGTCAAAATGAATATTTACAGATACAGTAATTTCTTCCGATTTTATATTGGAATGTAAACTAACGTCAATAAGTCGACTATAACTCGACGGGGAACTCTTCGTTTCTTGCAAATAATGAAACTCAAGATTATCCCTATCATAAGTATGATTTTCTTGTTTGATGAAGCAAATATTTGATAACTCAAACTTAATTGGACAGAAATTTTAGAAAGTGGATGATACACAACTACATCAAACTGTGAAGCAGAACGTAATACCAAAATCAGACCGAGTGAATTCCAAGTCTTTCATTTTATGAAGCAATAGTGGCAGTGATTGTTGACAATATTGCAAAGTTATCATTGATTCGAAACGCCTATATAAAAACACCTTGGAATTTATTACTTACTGAACCAGCTAATTTAGCACATGGAAATAACGAGTGACAGTAAATAGCTTCACTCTTTCCTATTATAGGTGTGATTAGCAAAACATTTTTAAGTAACTCAATAAATCATCGATTCTGCAACAGATTGACAACAACGCAGATAATAAACACTCTATGCACTAGAAAGTGAGATGAAATATTCCAGTCAAAGTAGAAAAGAGATTATTGATTTAAGCAATTCACTAGGTGAGTATTCAATTGCTAAACAAAAAATCGAAATATCTTAATATAAAATGATTCGAAATCAACTTTATTATTGTACTTATTTAGATCGCACCAAAGTACAGAAGCATCTAGTTGACCTTAGGCGACTAACAGTCAGTCGGAGGCCAAATATTTCAGTGGTAACATTTCAGATTGAGTGATCTGGGTTCGAAATCCACCAGGGGTATCAGTTACCTCAACGTTACACGTACGCCATGCTAACGAGCGCCACGTGGCACGAAACTTAGGTCCAGTATTTAGTTCGTATGACCTTCAAACATAGTGTATGTGATTTCGATTTACTTAGACTGACGATCACATTGCAACTTATACGATAAAATTCGATCAGCTTTAGTGACTAGACAAATATGACAACGATCCTTTCTCATTGTAAACATTTAACTGAATTATGGAAATAATGAACTATTCAAATACTTTCGGAGAATATTTGTAAACGAATAACCTAGTTTACTGATAATGTTCACTGTTGAACGTTTTTGTTCGTCATTCGTTTTTTTTAATGGTGTTATTTGAAGCAAAACTTCTTCAAGTCACTGAAAACTTACGATGAAAAATTAAATTATCATTTAAATTTTAATAAAAAATAATATATTTATAATCTCTCAATGAGTAGAAAAATTAATTTTCTGACATTTCATAACTCAGTGTAAGCTACCTCTTCAGGGAATTATTTTTTCTTAATAACAATCTACCAAATGCTCTATTTATTTGAAACTATTATCATCTAAATGGTACTAAGAGAAAACTGAAAATATGCACAAGTGAATTCTATTTGTTTTGTTTTATTAAAAAAAATTCATTTCATCCATAGTTAATTCAAAGCATATTTATACGTTTGTTTATTAGTCAACATTAATATAAAAGAAAACAGTCAAGATTATAACTAGGTCAGTTTTCACTCTCTATCTAACTGTCTATCTTTAGTTATACAGAAAGAACACACTTGGAAAACTCCATACAATCGGTATTAGTTTGATCGATTTTGTGGAAATTCAAATGAGTATAACCCCGTTTTAAGAATCGTAAATGCTTTAGAGTATTGATTTTCGAAGATATTTTTGAAAAACAAGAAAACATACCGTTCTTGTTCAGCTAATTTTTTATTCACAATGTAATTATAAAGTTGCTTTTTTACTACGGAATCACCCAATGCACTTTGATATTTTGTGTACAGACGAGAAAGTACACGTGGAACTACAACCAGTGAAGTTGGTCTCAAAAGATAAGCATCATCCAGTAGACCATCAATAGATTCTGTTAGAAATCCCGAACAAGCTCCCATCAGAATATGAGAAGACTAAGAAAATAAATCAATCAATTAGTAATAAAATAATGTTGATAAAATTGACAACTCAAAAAAGATAATTAAAAATAATCGATTTCTTTCAGTATGGTTTACTTGGATTTTTTCAAAATCATATAATAATAACTCCAAAATGTCTAGGAGTAAAGCATTACAAAACATGAACATGAGAGTTATATTCATTTTGCATCAGATAATCGTTTTTACATAATTAGTTAACTTTGGCTGGTAGTGTCATGACAAGTGATGAAGAGTGTTTGATTCAGAATGATACAGGGTTAATTGTCCTCAAACGATACAGAATAAAACTCATCAGGAACTCGACTAAATACACCAAGATACATCCTGGTAGGTGGCCTATGCTCCTCCACGAGGGATAATAGAAGTAAGTAAATACCAAGATACAGTAATACATATTTCATAAAGGTTGTGATTCAAAGTTCTTTAAGCGAAAAATACTGAACTAATATAATTCTTATGAAAACACTATTGGAAGAACAACAAAAACGTATCAAACTAAAGTAGATTAAATGTGTTTTTCAATGCAGATGAACATTAGCTGGAAAATCAAGGAAGACTAGGGGTTACTGAACAGTTTTTTGTTCTTGTTAGAAAAAAACACACAGTAAGACACTACAACTGAGTAAACTTCAGTTGTCGAACTTGGGGGGGGGGTTGACATACGTTTACTCACCCTACACTTAACATCCTCAAAATGAATAAATTCATCACTAAAAGATCTCCTGTTATTTTTAAAAGGTAGAAATTTGAAAACATTGATGTCATTTCCAGTCGATGTCTCAGTTCTCATAAAACCATAGGTTGTCCGTAACAGAAATATCTGATAACGTTTTGAATGGAAATGGTTACCTACTAAAATTAATACTGATAACCATCAAAAAAGCATAAGAATAGGACAAAGATGAATGGTGGCTAGCAATGGGATCCGGGTGGCGAGTTTCTTCCCGATTCGGGACTCATCATCTGGGTGTACTTGCATTTTAGAGTTGATGTTCACCCTGGGACTTGAACCCAGTGCCGTTCGCTTCAAACGTCATCGCGTTATCTACTTAGCCACTAAGTCCAGATATCCACTAAATGAGGTTTAATTCGAACAACCAAGACAAAAATGAGTTAAAAATAAAACAGTTTACCATTGCTATTTGTTCCATCATATGTGACAGTGGGAGATATGAGAGATGTACTGAATTAGAATTGATCATCTGAAATAAAGAATATAAAAAAAAACAAAATCAATCACTGGATAAGCATTAAATTTTGTCTAGTTACATAAGTCTAATCTATTGGGAAATGCATTATTTCTCGAAAATTCTACTCAAATCAGTCGAAAAAGGATGTTTAACGATCGTCATAGGGATATTGTTCAACCAGAAGCGACAAAACCAACTCACATCCTGAATGACTAATTATTAAGGCTACATCCAGAAGTCCCAGAAGTATTCACGTGCTTTACACGTAACCTGTGGTATCGGTCGCTACGTTAAGCCTACATAGCTTATTCTAGCTTATGGACAAGCTAATTTATCCATTCTTTTTTAGTCACGTTATGACTTTGTTAATTATCTGCTTATCAACCTTGACTGTTTTTATGTTAGAATATGTGTGTATGTCTTACGTTACTCATCACATGTCTGTAGCTTATTTTTGTCTCACTATAAATATCGATTCACTCATGGTTCAATTGAGTTGGCTAACACTTCTACACTGCGTGTCATTTTGCGTCGCCCTCTTCTCTTCTCCGCTCGTTTGTCTCGATCAACAATTGTATGAAATATACGTATTCAAAACCTCATTTTCGTATTTGACTTATTTAATCCCGTTCACTAACGCCAGTTAAGTCAAAGATTATATACGAGGATAACCAGGATGTATATTTGACAGCAATCATTTGATAACAATCAGAAACTATCTACCTGAAGTCAGATCTTGGAGCACTAAAAACCATCCAGTTGGAGTAGGGAGTAAATCTTTTGCTTTCTTATATCTTCCTAGTGGTTGAGGTTAAATGAAGAGTCAATTAGAGTTTGGTGCATATTTCGTTATAGTGTATTTGTGTTACATTTACTTATAGCGTCAACTCTTGCACTGATGTTTAAATTCGTGTAGCCAGCATCGGTTTTAACGTAAAACATGCTGAATTTTCAGCCTTTTCAATTGATACATATAAAAAAAAGCACAAAACTCAACATATCTATCTGAATCGTAGGAGACTCTGTAGACTACCGAAGTGAAGCCCACAGAAAAAGCTTAATCGCTTATCATTTTTAATTTACTGATAATATAATGAGTAAGACTGAAACAGCCAGAATATATTAGTATCACTGAGATAAATTATGTTTATTATTCAAGCATCCAGGATTTGTATATTTGTATAACTAACGTATTTAAGAAAATCCATTACTAATTAAACAGATAATATGCTAAAATGACACATTCGTTTACCTTGAATTCAAAAGATTCGTGAAGTGCAATTACGGAAGATGCAAATTCTTTGTGCCTAATCAGAACTCCTTTGGGCAAACCTACATCAACAAAAAGTGAGATTTTTAAGTGTTTTATTCTTGTATACAACAAGAATACCTGACAACATGAAATATTTTGCCCTGATTGTGTCTGCTAACTAATAAAAAACCAAGAACTTTCTTAACAAGCCTAACAAATACAAATCCTTTACGGATTCAGTCAGTTATGTAGAGTGTAGGACCTGTCACATATATCTTGGTCCGAATTGCTATAGCATAGCAAGATGAAACCATCAAAATATCATATTAGAAGTGTAGTGGACGCTACTTACAGGATTGTTTTTAAGTAGTATATAGCGGGAAAGTGGCATCGAATTTGTAACAATTTTCAAACCGAGTGAAGAGTTTGCGTACATCTAAAGTGCAGTGTTGACCGAACACTTGAGGACCAAATGAGAAGACAATTCAGATAGCAGAAAACACCGACAAGTCCTGCTATCGCCTTAAACTGTCTGAGGAGGTAGCTCCCGATGTCTCCGTTTCAAACGGCTCTGGCCATGGCACTTTTATCTTGATCCTGGCAGCGACACCAAAAATAGAAGGCAGTAGGCAGTAGGTAGGAGGGATATATAACTGTTGTGAGAATTTACAAAGTATTTACATAATAAATACACATTGTCTTTAATTGTCCATTTGCATCTTTCAGTGTGTCCTAACAACGCCGCGCTTTCGATGTACGCAAACTCTTCACTCAATTTGACAATTGCTACAAATTCGATGCCAGGTTTCGCTATATACTACTTACAAACAATCCTGTGAGTAGCGTCCACCACAGTAGTAGTATCGGTGATAGTGAGAACCACTAAGTGTAAGGAATATATTAGAAAAGAATGGATTTGCTGAATAGAAGGTATAAAATCGTTTTGAAATTCAGGATCTAAGCGACTCTAGAGAGTAAACATATCTAAACTTACCTCCCACCAAAACTGCTTGAGTATCAATGACTTTATGGATTGATATCATGTCTTAATTTGGTCACTCCTAGTTTTCTTCCGATTTACCTCAAGCGTAGACACTACCTCTGTCGAGCTAGGTGGTGACTGGGCCTACTTGATACGTCTTAATCGCCTCAGTAGATGGAGATTCACTCAGCAGTCGCAAAATAAATAAGCAATGCTTCGGAGACGGCTATAATCAAATAATAGTAACCTAAAAATCTTCAATTGACTTCTAAAACAATTCAGTCAGTACAGAGACAGAACGATCAACTTTCACTGAATTAGTTCCACACTTTCAAAAGGGTAGTAGCCTGCATAACCAGATTATTTCTCTAACAATCAGCCAACTTTATGTACTCGCTTTCTATACACTTTTTTCTGACGGCTGTTTTGTATTCAGGCACTTACCTTATTCTGGACTCTATGGAGTGAAAGTTAATTGGTTAAACAGTTACGGACAGAAAAGGATGTTACAGTGATTTATCATTTTATCTGCCAATAGGGATAGATATTCTTGAAAAAGGGAATCTACTTGAGACAAGTCAATTAGCTTGTTATGATTGCACAGGACATGATTTCCTTACTGATGTTTAAGCGAGAAAAAGAATTTTTAGAAATACTGGCGTTTTAATCAGTAAAGTTAAAAATACATTTAAATTGACAAGCATATCGATATTTCAGTTACTTGAAGTACAGTACAAGATATATGCTTACCAGTACTTCCACTAGTGTAGGAAATCATATAAAGGTCTGTTGGTAACGGGTTCTTTTAAAAGAAAAAGGAATAACTTAAAATGTTTTTAAAAACGTAAAGATAAATGTTTCCATCATCGATTGTTGCAAAACATAACAATCTATGAACATTTCGATTACTAATATTTAATTGCTACAGGATAAAAAGAAATTGTTGTATTTAATATGCTGTCAATAGGTAATATATATATCTGAATACATGCGATTGCTTCTACAAATCTGCTGGTGCAGATGTTTAGGATAACTGATCTCATACCGTAATTCAAAGCATGTAAAGACCAGAGATGTATGTTCTACAGTGACTACACAATCTCGAAAATTCTCATAACAAAGGAACGTCTGTTTGTCCAAACACGATTTTCATTCCTTTAATATTAGCTGGGTTTGGTGGTCTTTCGTGTTTATGAAACCTACAAACCATACACGTTACATGCAAATATTGCACTTTTATGCACGAAAAAGGAAGATATATTCAGCTAAACATGAAAGCATCAGATCAAATTTCATCTCGAAATGCATTTAATTTGTTGCTATGATTAGAATATCATCTAAGTAAACTGCAGCACCTGAGGTATCCTATAACATGATGTCTATCATTAGGTGGAATATAGAGGGTGTATCTTTCACTCTGAAAGGATCGGTTATATCGGAATGAACCTTGTGAGTATTATTGACTACAAATTCTCAGTATTCTACAGCAACTGGAATTTGTAGGTCGTCACCAAGTTACTTTCTCTTAGGTTCTTCTGTGGTCTAGTCCATTTGTGTCTACGTTGCCACAGGGGAACGTATTTTTTAGATAAACGTCTTCAAACTATTTGTGACCAATAATTCTTTTCCTTACATCTCTCAGAACATCTGTCGTTAGATCGAGCTTCGCAGAGCCCTGTTACGTTCTCTCTCTCAACAGTAACAGCCAAAACTGTTATCGTCTGTGTAGTAGCATCTCTTACCTCTGACAATACTCAAAAACCGAATCTATAATCCATATTACGATGCATTCCTAACTTAGGCCAAGAACTGTTTCGAAGATGCCCACCAACACATAATAATCCGCGTACCACAAAACGATCCAACATTCTTAAAGAAGAGTTCATCCCCCTTGACGTTTCATTGTAGGCGATAAAGTCATCCTAAACTATTCAAATACTGTAATTATGGGATTAAGAATCAGGTCTAAGAATATCCAACGCAACACCTCAAGCCTAAGTAATCCCATCTGTAAAGACATTTCACTTAATTCCTTACCCATTTCAATACTTTCCAAGACACGGTGTTCCTCGTAAAGCCTTGATAACAGTCTCCAACATAAACAACTGCAATATCAAACACTTAGCCAAATGCTCCATCCTCCATAGAAGCTCATATAAGGTAACGTAAACATGAATATGTAGACCCAAATAAAGCATCAAGCCACTAATTCTTTTGTTTACCAAGAATTCTTTATTCTGATTCAGAATCACAACACTGTTTGACTCTTCGAGTTTCTTAAGAAAATGAGTAGCCATAATACATGGCTTCAGGTACAATTGCAGATTCACACACAAACAACTATTTGAGTCCACAGAACATAAAACCCATTCTTCCCATGATCATTAGCTACAAATTAAATCGTATGAACCACTGCTTGATAATTTTGTCACGTAACTCTAATATAAACATCGAATCTCTTGTAAATACAAACGAACTGCCAACCACTTTTCCGTAAGATTCATTTCGATACCCATCAACACTAAGATTATTATTATTATTCACAAACATCTTATGGCTACATAAGTGTTGCGAAGAAACTAATTCGGGTTTCTTCAGAAAATTCAATAATACACAATTTTCAATAATGTTAGCATTATACTTGCCATATTAAAAAAAAAATTTAGAATAATAATAGTAGAATATTAATAATAATAAATCAGGTTTGTGTAATTGAGAAGAATATTGAATTGAGTTTAAAGAAGGAAATGGAGAAAATAAGGGAATAGAAATAAAGGAGACGTGAAATAGGCAAACAGTGTAATAGGCGTGTTTATAAACACAGAACAAGAATAAACGACTATGTGTGTATCGTTAAATTAGTAACAAAAAATAATGTATCATTGTAGTAAGATATGACGCTAGAATAAATGTTTGTGCAGTTATCGTTTAGAGTGATGCTATGAAAGTCACAATTAAGTGAAAAGGATAATAAAATATCACTATGTATGAGTCATACATGCATAGTGAAGATAAAACGAATCTGAGAAGTTAATTTAAATGTAACACAAGTTATTGTTTTAATTACAAACTTCGTAATCTTAAGAATAATATTTATTCAGAGGGAAAGAAGAGAAAGAAGTGAACACCTAGTGAAAAGGTTCATCCACGATAAGAATAATAATTGTGTAATGAATATCAACCTGAGAAGGAAACCAGCAATTGAAAAAAAATAAAAATCCTTTAAAGCACTTGTATTGCCATTTATTTAGCGAATTTTCCAAACACGTTTCTTCGTTTAGTTCTACTGTTACAGAAACCTTATATTCAAGTGAGCCATGTTTATCAATATGGTCTATATCCTCAAACTCATAACTACATGATATTTCTAGATCCGGTGAAATATCATGAGAATGACAACGCTGTCCTGGATGTACTGAGCTATATGCTCACTTGGGATCTAAAAGCAACCAACCGAGAGGCGTACGCACACCAAACGGATGTTCCTTGTCTCTCAGACGTTGTTCCAGGACATAATATGCGTCTGGAGGATCACATCAAATCAACACTCATACCAGAGTACTTCGCAACGTTGGAAGAGTGATGTCCTTCAAATGCTTCCAACATCCCATCTGTTCCTCGGTTAAATGTTTTACACAATCTATCGGAAACGTCTTAGTCTTATAAACCTTGTTGACTTTCGTAGAACACTGCTCTTCCGAAAAAAGATACCTCTAAATTTACTTCTAAACATCTACAGGTAGTCGTTCCATTCACAATGGTTATCGTCATCGAATCCTTCTTACCCTTGAGACCCAACTAATTAAATAACTCTCCGTATACGACGAAAGTATTTGAACCACTATCTAGAAGGGAGCAAGTTTCCAAATTTCCCTTCGTACCATACAATATGACCGGAATGATACCCAAACAAAACTTCGACGAGTTCCAATCCTCATCTAAGTTCACTACATGTTTATTAATATCGTCAATATGTAGCAATAAATCATGCCGAATTTTCCAATTATCAACGTCACACTTGACGTCTGTGTTGCATGACTTGGTTACGTGATCCTTTCTTAAACACAGGTAACACAGACCACGTCTTCTCACTTCCTGTCTCCTTTTTGAAACATTCATTTTCAATAACTTCATACAATCTGTCTCTTTGTGATCACCTAAGCAAATTTCGCAACCTAGAGCCTCGAATGAGTTGTTTGATTCACGATTAACTACATTAAAGCGTGATCTCTTACCAACTTGGCCTTCATTATTACTTTCACATAACTTTGAGTTACAATGTACCAATCTACCAAAACGTGTTCGAAAAATCATGGCTCTTTTCTCTACAAAAATCACAAATTCTTCAAAGCTCGGCTCCCTCCCGGTCATCATGATCTTATCGGCAACTTCTACCCACTTATTCTGTAATTCTAAGGGTAGACATGACACTGCTATTTCCACCTTAGCCGTAGAATTCACATCAGACATGTACTCCATTTCCTTCAATGTTATGAATACATTACGTAGCTTAACTACGAGTTCAATTAAGCTGTCGGCTGATCCTTCAACAGACTTGTGGTTAAGTAACCCAGTAATCAGTTCGCGAGCGACAAAGTGTTCCTTACCAAACAGATCATACAAAATTTGTTTAGCTCTATCATAACCTAAATGACCGGGCAAATAAATACAAGCCTCATTAGCCGCCCTGGCCTTTCCTTTACAATAGTATAAGAAATATGACAACATTTGGCTCTTATCGGACAGTTTACTCTCAATAATGCTAGTAAACTGACTAATAAAACGAAGGTACTGAGCCGGTTGTCCATCAAAATGCATCATATCAATCTTAGGTAAAACCATATTATTAACCATAGTAAGTAATGTATCCTTCAACGCATAAACCCATTCGCCTTTTGAGATGTTAAATATCCCTCTTGAATGATTATTACAGCTGGTATCACAATGCAAATGACTTTCCACCTAAGCAATTGTCTCACACTTGTCTACAGACAGTTGTTTATCGTCCTCCATGATCTTACATTCTAATTCAGCTATATCAATCTCTTCTTGAAGATCTAACATCTTAAGCTGCCTTTCTAACTCAAGTCTCTTTTCTAACTTCTCCTTCCTTATAAACGCCTTATCTAACTTTAATCTAGAAGTACTAAGCTGATCAGAGGACATACTGTTAATACTAATATCACTTTTATCATCACTAACATCAGACATGCCACAAACAGCTTTAGAAATTTTACATTCCATCTCGTCATTTTCTTTCAGTCTTTTGCTTCGCGTTTCCATCGTATGCCTTGGTTCCAAAGAATCAGTTACCAAAACAAATATGAATAAATTCAAACGAAATCGACCAACAAAACTGGAAATTTGGGTCCAAAAAGAATGTCCAGACAAATCCAATGTATGAACACAGAACCAATAATTGAAGAACTTTGTGTTACGTCCAAGTTTTTGCTCGTTTCCGTTATTGAAGCACGGTATATTGATCTATTTACAATTTACGAACCCAAATTAACAATAGAACCAAACTCCAATTTAGGTATCAAAGTTTATTCACAATTTACAAATAGTCGACCCAAATGTCGTTCTAACAATGCACGATACTCTACCTTAACATCGAAAAGGAAACGTTTGTGATATATATATTCATTTGTGGGAAACCGTTACAAACCCTAGGAATCTAAGATGACACGGGTTTTCGGATTCCGACAACGCTTTAACAAGTGACATTCTACCATGAATCGTACCTACCAAGTGAAATCAAAATACAAAAGCGAGGAGGTTCGAAGATATATTTGATAGGCTATCAATGTATCGATGATAGACTGACCTAGGCTGGCTAGTGATTGAAGGGGATGTCGAGCACGGCGTTCTCACTCGTGATCTGATGAGGATGCATGACCGAGCGCCTTCAGCTAGGTGAGTCAATTAAAACTAATGTGGTCAGCATCCACTGTCGAAAACTTACAGAGCTATTTATTTTAGGGATCTATTCACCGCTACAGAATCATGAACGTGGTCTTCAGATCACACCTTGCTCTTCTGTAACCTAAGGAGAATAATTCCTGGTGATGGAGTAAGTGCCCACAACATTTGCTCTTTAATATCATATCCTGCTGCAGTGCACATCATTCCACGTGTCCCAAAAAATTCACGCATGATATCAGGGAAAAAAGAGAAGGGAAGTTGTGGAATTTTAAAATGTTTGTCAGTGGAACCTCACTTTAACACCAAGAAACGAGGGCATGGAAAATGTTCGGTTAACACTTGCTCATCAAAAACACTTGAGTATTGATGATATTGGACAAAGGCGCTCAAACAACTAAGCCAATCAAAGCGCAGTTCACCTTTCAACTTTGTTATTTAACTACCATCAGCTTGCAATTTGTCTCCTCAGCTTGCAGTTGGTGTATACTGTGCGATGCCTGGTAGGTCTGGTTTGGAAGTTTAGCCCTTTAACATGAAATATGTTGTGTTTCTCCATGTAAATGTATAGGATTTCAGGCAAGGCAGATATAATACCCCTCTAAATGTTCCAAAGATTGTTCCATTTGAAATACTCAAAACTAGTTAGCTTGCAGTATTGTGCACAATTTTTTTTAGTTTCAGTTTCGTACATTGACAAAGTGATATAATGTTTGCGTTTCATGGCATATATATATATATATATATATATATATATAAGTCTAAAGGCTAAAGTAATGAAGTCAAGTATAGGTGAGAAGTGGGTAATTCGACGATCACTAAGATGTCACTTCACAGGTCTTACGACTGACGAGCTGCATCTTGTCATGTCTCGTTATTTTCCCAGCATACGTCTATAAGCAAAAAAGATGACTTTCATTTGTTCTGTCGCCTGAATTAACCAAATCTTAGCCATTGTCTCTTGTATATTCCTCGAATTGCTTCTATTTCCCCATTCTTATTTAATTGGGAGGTCTTGTTCTACGTTTCCGTCTGTCACTCGTCCGTATATTTATACCTACTTCCCGTATTATATCGTTTACCGAGGAATAGATATATGGAGTAATGCTCCTTAGATTGGTTAAGTAGTAGAAAAGCGAAAACTTGCTTCAAAACATGCCAATTCTTGGATTTTGTGATACCACTGAGTTTACAACTTGTTTTACTTAGTACCATTCTCCAAGAACTTTATTTGTCAATGTATATTTCAGATTGATTTGTAATCTACCATTTTCACAAATCGATCTTGGCAGTATAGTTATATATCTCGACTCATGTTTATTTCGTAGTTCATTCTTTGTTGCTAGGATCCCTAATGCTTTCTGTTGTTCCTTTGAATCATAAATAATATGATCCACCCATTTTCATCTCATTCCTTAAATTCACATTCATCCGTCAGCTTTTTGCCTTCTCATATCTCAATTATCAAATCCCGTCAACAATGTTTCTGAGATCTTTAGGTTTTGTGCCGACTGACAAATTGTCGTCTTTGACTGCTGCTCAGTTCTTTCTAACTATGAGGTTTGTCAAACAAAAATGATCTATAAAATTGTGTTGCTTTGTTTCGAAAATACCATCCCCTTTGAACTGTTGACGAATGGCTTTCTCTTGTAATTTATTGACTATGATGGTAAGATTTACTGGACGACAATTTCTCGACAGTCTTACCCAGTTTTACAAACAAAACTATTGGTGTCATTCTTTGAGCCTGAGCCACACTTTCACGAAGTTGAAGCAGCTAATTAAGCACCCCAACATATTAACTTGGGTCATAAAGTGTCAGCTGCTTTGGTAGGTGATAAGGAAGTCACTCAAGCCATAGAAAATTACTGAAGTTTTTCTTCTAAGTTGCAAATCATATCGTTGTTATTTGTGGAGCTTAACCGATCAATTAAAAAACTCTAATGTCAGCATAGTGACACAATAGCCCAGACTAAGAATTAAGTTCATAAATCTTATGAGATGTTCGTCAAATTTATGCCCAGTTTCCTTGGTGAATAATAAACTAGAATAATTGCCCTTTAACGAATAGCCAAATCGCTAGGTATCGTGATTATTATATAAGCCATAATTTACAAAGTGTAGATACACCTAGTTATTTTCTGTTCTGTTTGTTTCTACCTTCAAAGATAAACGGTCAACCTATCCAAATTCCTATGAAAAATATTTCCCATTAGATCGTTCAAAATCGTTTATTAGTGTGCATTTGAATCAGCAGTCAATAATATCCGATCCTAAAGTGAGTTGTTAATCACTCAAATAACCATTTTATCCGTCGTTTTCTAGAAGTGTAGTGTTTAATGGACTCAAATATTCTATACTAAATAGTTATTCAGTGATGAATGTAAATAATACAGTACCGCTTTGAATTACTACATCTGATAACAACACATTACAAGCAATAAAATCAAAATCTCAGTTATCGACAATAACGAAAACCCCAAATCGACGAGTGAACATATCGAAAAAATAATGTAATTAAGTATTAAGATAGACGAAATAGTATTAAGCGTGGTGTTTAGAAGGCATGAGTTGTTGTCTGATACAGATACTGTTTTTAAACCGTGTCCGTACATGATTAATAGTTAATTCAGCACTATCAACAACCTGACATTCATATACTGTGGCAAGGTGACTGACATTTAAGTACCTGAGCTTCTAAATCTACTCCTTTTATCATGTAAATCAACTCAACTTGATCAGAGTGTCTTCAAATAGATATATTTTTGAAAGGTATTCTAGTCATCCTAATGTAGGTAGTGTCATTAAAAAGTATGAGAGGAAACGCTTTGGAAAGTTTGTTTACGTACAGAAAATCTAGGGTATTTATAGTATTTTTGATGGCCATGGCCTTCCGGAAACTCCTGAAACGCTATTAAGCATACCAGTATAGGTAATCATCCATGCAGAAACATGACATGCGAATTGTCACTTACTAGATTTTTCTGGCAAAACTTATATCGAATGCTGGTTGTATAACATGTTTCTCAGTATTTACAGAACCCTTTTTCATCTTTTTTTGAGAAGTTTCCTAGATCTCCCCAACAATAACTAAGTATTATTTAATGTAACGTTTATTAGCTCTAGAGTTCTTTGTTATATTGTTGCATCATTCTTTTGTTTTGTGATGAATTCACAATCTTCAGACAATTTTCATGAGATATCAGTTCTTATAATTATTCGACGACAAATGTCTACAAATCGTAGGTCGTATGATATAAAACCAGTGAGTGGATAATTCGGAAGGGAAATATAGCCTTGAATCAGTCAGTCAGTAACAACGTGGAACTTCGTACGTATGTACATCAGTTCCAGTTGCCATACCACATTAGCACAGAGATGCAGTTGTCGATTCAAATCCTATAGTATTAGAGGTAGTAAAAGTATAAGCAGTAATCGGGAAGATTAGGGTTTGGAGATGTTATTTAAATACCATAATCCAGTGAAATAAATTTGGGAAGAGAAAAAAAAGAGTCAAGGAGGAATCAGGGCATTTAAATTTGGAAGAACAAAAAGTGTGTATGCACCTGCGCCATTGCAAACGATTTTGAGCCATGTCATTCAGGGACTCTAACCATCGGTTGCTGTCATCTCGCGGTCGCCAACCAGGTAGTCTACACCTATCAACATGACTCAGTCCACTTGTCAGTGACTTCATGGACTTGTGCCATGTTTCGGTCTGGCCGCCCCTAGCTTTCTTCCAACCTACTACTATAGCACTGAACATCGCATGTCGAGGCATTCGGTTGTTGGGCATACGTAACACGTGTTCCAGCCATCTCAACTGATGAAGTTTCACCACTTCATCAATTGATTTGCAATTCTTACCTAGTAATCGTTCCCTAACAACTGCGTTACTTACTCGATGGTCTCAGTATATACGAGCAATATTTCGAAGACACCTATGATCAAATACTAGTAACCCACGAATATCCTCTACTCCTACCGATTATGTTTCACTGCCATAAAGTAGGACGGAATGTACTGCTGTGCAGTAAACCCGTCCTTTGGTAGATAGACGGATATCTCGCCTACGCCATAGATGACGCAAGTTGGCAAAAGCTAGTCGAGCCTTCTGTATCCGTGCTGAGATTTCGTCACACACCAGACCACAAGGGCTGATGAGACTTTCAAGATAAGTGAAGCGATCAACACGCTCGCCATCATTAGTTCGGGTGTCGATGCGACCCAATCCTTAAGCAACATTTTGCACTTCGAGGGAGAGAATCGCATACCGGACATACTTTCATTGTTGCTTAGAGTGGTCAGAAGACTCTGCATTTTGTCAGTCTTCACCAAATAAAACTATGTCATCAGCACATTCTAAGTCAACAAGTGAATCTCCCGGTAGAAGTTCAACCCCTGTAAATTTAGATGAGGACAGTGTTATTTCTAAAAGTACGTCGACAAAGTTAAACAAGAATGGAGAGAGTGGACAGCCCTGACGAACACCACTTGAAGTAATCAATTCTGATGACAGTTCGCCATAAGCCCTCACTCTACCAGTTGTGTTCGAGTAGAGAGCCTTTATAAGGTTAATGTACTTCTTTGGTACTCCTTTCAGTGACAAACACTGCCGTAGAACCTCACGATCAACAGAGTCGAATGCCGCCTTAAGGTCGAGAAATACTACGATTGTGGGGCGTCCAAACGTGTGTCTGTGTTCTAGAACCTGACGTAGTGTGAATATCTGGTCTATACAACCATATCCAGGTCGAAAACCAGCCTGATTTTCTTTAGTCTGTTCTTCACGAGCTTTGGTAAGGCGTCGAAGTATTATTATTAGTCAAACTGATTCCTCTGTGATTGTCACAAGAAGACTTTTGTCCTTTCTTATAGACTGGCACAATTAGTGATTGAGACCAGTCAGATGGGATTACGTCCAGTTCTCAAGACCTCAGTCAATCTCACTGCTAATACTGAACCACCATCCTTAAAAATCTCAGGAGTGAACCTGTCAGGGCCTGTTGCTCTCCCTCGCTTCATATTTCCTATGGCTTTTTCAACTTCGTAAAGAGACGGAGGACCTACATTAACTTGCCATTCAGGTTGACTGGGGATCGTAGGAAACCGAAGTGTGGCTGAAGGCCAATTGAACTGATCCCTGAAGTGTTCTGCCCATCGATCCAATTTCCTAGATTAAGAATGTATATTATGTCCATCTTTCTCTGAGATTGTTTCGCTAACAGTCGGTTTCCTAATTCCGGTTTCCTTAACAAGTCTGAACAATTGTCTGCTATTACCTATTGCCGCTGCCTTTTCCATCTCTCTTGCTTTCGCTGTCCACCACTGTTCGCGATCATTGCGTAGACTTCTTGTCAGCTTGCGCGTAAGCTGACTCCGCTCTTCATTATGTTCCGAGCCAGATGGAATGAGTTTCCGAGCATCTATCAGTGCGATAGATGCTGCTGGGATCCAGTGTTACTCCCTAACCTTACGAGTTACCGTACTAGCAGATATCACTGCTGTTTTCACAGCTTTTTGGATATCATTCCAAGCTGCATCGGGGTGGGCATCACATATATGGCTGCCTAACTGTTTTCCTAGTTGTCCCTGAAATGTACTCTTAGTTTGACTACCATTAAGTAGGGCCCTAAGAGGTTTCGTTGTAACCCTGGTACGGCCGAGAGTGGGGAGAGTGCGCTCTCCCTCTCGAAATACTCTCACACGGCCACGCGTATACAGCCTCTGTCAGGGAAGTCCTACTCATTGCCTTCTCGTGGCGGGGGTGTTGTTTACGAAAATGAGAGGACGAAAAGCGAATGTCCGGCGCTTTAACCGAATCACAAACCAATGGTGCACATGGGCTCCAGTATCCTGCGGGAACAAATGGCGTATGAACCAATCGTTGGTCACTGGCTACCATGGGGTTGCATCTCCTTACGATGCTCCACTGCCTTGTCGGTTAGACCATTAGGTCAAAGGCTCGGGGTGTGGCCCCCTAAGAAAACCACCTGCTTCGGTTTGGGCACCCGAGCAGTATCACAGCCCACACATAAATATGATGAACTCTTCATGCCTATGGAAATTACTTTCCTCGCTTCGAAAAACAATAAATTGATTCAAATTATCATCATTACAATTATTGTCATTATTAATACTATTAATATTATTACCATTATTGTCATTATTATTATTATTATTATTATTATTATTATTATTATTTTCCACATTATTCACCCTTTTATACTTATACAGCGGCTCGTCTTTGGTAGAAATTCGACTGTATCTAAACGTTCTCGAATCACTGTCCGGTTGAAAATTGTATGTTACCACCGAATACGAGAACTGAAGCAGTTTTTTCTGAAACCACGTGCACCATTCAAACTGGCTGCCTTCAACGTTCGCACACTAGTGCAGGTTGGACAACAGATAGGGCTGGCTATGTCTTTGGAAAGTCTTAATATTGATGTTTGTTGTCTATCCGAGACCCGTATTCAAGACTCTGGTGAAGTACTACAAATTCGATCTCCATCTGTCGCTTCGAAAAGCTTGTTTTACGTGCGCTTATCCGGGGACCCTGTGGCGTCTTCGTCTGGTCTTGCTGGCGTTGGTGTCGCACTAAGCGCTAGAGCTGAGGCAGCACTAGTCGATTGGATCCCCATTGACAATCGGTTATGTGCTGTTAGATTAGAAAGTTCCATCAAAGTGAGAAGAAATCGGCGTGAGAAACGATGTCTTTTCGTCATCTCCACCTATGCCCCAACAGATTGCAGCCCGGATGCAATCAAGGATGAGTTTTACCACCAGCTATCTGTTCTTCTCCAGAAAGTGCGTTCGACAGATATTGTAGTACTAGCCGGAGACTTGAATGCTCAGGTCGAGTGTCTAGGCACAGAAGAGAGTCGTTTAGGTGGCCGATGAGGACTCGTTGGTCGCAGGTCAGATAACGGGGACCGTCTACTGCAACTATGCACAGACCACAACCTGTTTCTGGCTAGCACTAACTTTCGGCACAGTCATCGCCGATGTGCCACCTGGCGTCGTCCCTCTGCATCCCAAGCCTGAACTCAGATTGATCACATCGCGATCAGCTACCTCTGGTGTGGTTGTGTACAAGACTGCCGCTACTTTTGGAGTACCTATCTGGACTCTGACCATGCCTTGGTCTGCGCCAATCTTGCCTTACTTTTCAGTGGACAACGAAGTGACCGCCAGCAAAGGATTGATATTAGCAAGCTGGTTGCAACTTCTGTTGCAAATAAGTATCGAACCGAGCTAGCCTCTAGGCTAGCTGGTTCCTTACAACTTATTGAAGCCCGTCGGTCTACTCCGGGTGACCGTGAGTTTGACCATAAACGAAGGATGTTACGTAAGGAAATTGGGCAAAGCTTGCGTACGGACCGAGAAGCCTGGTGGTCGGAGCGTGCTAATGAGCTGGAAGCAGCAGCTGTATCGGGTAACTACCGGAAGCTCTTCCAGCCCATCCGAACCACTGGCAGCAAGAAGTCTGGTGTGAGTGAAACAATCTGCGAGGTTGATGGGATGCCAATCACTAACATCCATCGACGTCTTGGACGATGGGCAGAATTTTTCGAAGGGCAGTTCAACTGGCCTGCTGCTCCGGCAACATCGGTCAGACTGTTCTGCCCTCCATGGCAGGTGACGACTGATCCACCAAACGAGGCGGAAGTCCGCAAGGAACTCCAACTCTTGAAGCGTTACAAATCACCTGGCCCAGATGACTTACCTCCGGCTCTTTTTAAAGATGATGGTGACTTTCTGACTAAGGAATTGACGACGTTGTTTACAAAGGTTTGGGAACTAGAGAGTGTACCAACGTCATGGAATGAGTCAATAGTTGTCCCTATCTTTAAAAAGGGTTCACGTCGTTCCTGCAACATTTATCGGGGGATACGTCTACTTCCGATTGTGTCCAAGCTATTGGCTTCCGTCATACTTCATAGGTTGTTCAAAACCCGAGAAAGATTGACTCGCGAGGAGCAGTCTGGGTTTCGTTCTGGTCGAGGATGTATTGATCATATCTTCACCCTCCGCCAAATGTTAGAACACCGCCATACATATCAAAGGCCAATAATCGTAGTGTTTCTTGACATCAGGGCTGCCTTCGATTCGTTGGATAGGACTGTTCTCTTGGATTGTCTATTGAAGATGGGTGTGCCTGAGATGTTTATAAACATTCTAAAAGCCGTATATAAAAACACCTCAGGTAGAGTGAGGGATACAACCACCTTTCTCCATTGTTCCATTCGAGTAGTGGGGTTAGGCAGGGTTGCCCAATCTCACCATTCCTCTTCAACTTTGCCATCGATGACATTCTGCAAACAGCTCTGACGGATGTAAGTAATGGTGGTGTGGATTTGTTGCCTGGAGAAAGAATTCTCGACATTGAGTATGCGGATGATATTGTTTTACTGTGCGATAATGCCCAAGTCATGCAATCCGCACTTAATCAGTTGGCAATAAGTGTCCGTAGGTATGGTATGTGCTTTGCACCTTCGAAGTGCAAAGTACTTCTACAAGACTGGCAGGATTCTAATCCTGTACTCACCCTGGATGGTGATCAGATAGAAGTAGTCGAGAAGTCCGTGTATCTAGGTGGCTACATAAGTGCTGGTGGTTGCATGAGTGATGAGATCAATTTATGTATAGTGAAAGCCAGAGCGGCCTATGCCAATCTGGGCTATCTTTGGCGCCTTCGTGATGTTAGTCTGAAAGTAAAAGGTCGGATCTACAACGCGTCGGTGAGAGCAGTTTCGCTCTATGCATGTGAAACCTGGCCTCTCCGAGTTGAGGACGTTAGACGACTCTCTGTGTTCGATCATCGCTGTCTCCGAAGGATTGCTGACATCCAGTGGCAACATCATGTTAGTAATGCAGAGGTCCAGCATCGTGTGTTCGGGCGCAGAGACGATAATGCAATCGGTTTCACCATCTTGAAACACCGACTTCGGTGGCTTAGACATGTTCTACGAATGTCGTCCAAGAGAATTCCACCTCGTGCATTATTTGACGACTCTGGGACTGGTTGGAAAAAGCGGAGAGGTGGTCAGTGCATGACATGGTGTCGTGGTATGAAAGAAAGCTGCAAAGGACTGGCTTCTGTCGGTCCTTCACGACTCCCTGGTTGGGGTCTGAGAGATGGTGCTACACAGTGGCTAGAGACGGTATCAGATATGGCTCAGAATAGAAGCCAGTGGCGATCCTGATGTAACCTTCTTTTACTTTCTTCATAAAAAGTGGTTGTGTCTCCCTTATTTGAAAGATTTCTTCTGACTGTGCCTTTCCGTTCCGTCATTACTACCACACTACCTTACACCAATCTCTTCGTTATCGTTCTCTTTTTCTTTTGTGCTCCTTAGTTTTTTTTTCTATCTCTCTTCGAATTTTCATTGTTTTGTGTGGCGCATATATATTGGCGCTCCCTTGTACCAATATTTATGTGTTCCAATAAATAAATAAAGACGCAGACAGGTGCGCGCTCGTACTAGAGCATGATCTGAATCTAAGCATGTGTTCCAGAATGAGCGACATTCTTTTATCGATCCCCTCCATCGGTGGCTGATAGCGATGTGATCTATTTGGGTCCAACGTTGGGACGAATTAGGAGGACGCCATGTTAAAAGATGTTTTTCCTTATGCTTAAAGTTAGTATTTGCAAGAAACAGGCGATTATCCGGGCATAGCTGCAACAGATGGTCGCCATTATCTGTTCTTTGAGCCACGACACCATGAGATCCACCCAGGTGTCTTTCCCTTTCGCTTAGTTTACCTACTTGAGCAATAAAGTCACCAGTCAGTATTACTACATCAGAGCGCCTAGCTTTTCGGAGGAGGTCGGAGAGATTTCTGTTAAACTCATCTTTTACATCATCTGCGCTGCAGTCAGTGGGAGAATAGACAGAGACGACGAAGAGGCAAGGACGAGTGTCCCTATCTTTTCGGATCCTTACTGTTCCGTTTAGTCGGACAGCGCACAAACGACTGTCTAATGGGATGCAGTCTAAGAGAACTAGTTCTGCCCTAGGACTCAATGTTGTACCTACGCCGGCGAGTTCACGAAAAGCAGTATCTGGGCTCAGATACACGAAGTGTGAATCGAGTTGGTTCTTTGTTTTGACATAGTGATGTCAAATGAATGACGCTACTCGGATCCTGTATGCGCGTTTCGGAGACGCAGCACACATCGATGGCGCGGGATTCTAAAGTCCTAGCTAAGGAAGCCTGTTGTCCTATTTGGCACAGTGTTCGTATGTTAAAAGCTCCTACATGTAGTTTGTAGCGTAGTTTCAGGAGACCAGGAATAGCGTTCCGTGTACTCGAATCGTTTTCCAGTATTTACAGAACCTTTTTTAAATCATTTTTGGAGGAATTTTCTGGATCTCCCCAACAATGACTAGGTATTATTTAATGTAACGTTTATTAGCTCTAGAGTTCTTTGTTATATTGTTGCATCATTCTTTTGTTTTGTGATGAATTCACAATCTTCAGACAATTTTCATGAGATATCAGTTCTTATAATTATTCGACGACAAATGTCTACAAATCGTAGGTCGTATGATATAAAACCAGTGAGTGGATAATTCGGAAGTGAAGTATAGCTTTGGATAAAAATGTGAAGTTGTTTTAATTGGGCATAAATCTTAGTCAGCTCAGTATAAACTGATTATCATTCTTTACTTATCATTATATTAGCCACATCATGTGTGGTAAATACATTAGGAATGCTTAAATTTCTCAATTTGATATACTATTATGTTCATACTGATACATAGTTAGCCTCATACACCATTATTTGCAGTTTTGGTTTGGGCAGCCAAGAAGTTCCATTAGGCTTCGCACTTAGTGTTGTTCATACCCAAGAACCTGGTAGACGAGTTAATTTAACTTCAGTCAATTAATTTTTCATTTACAAATAACTGATTCGACAAGATTTTAATTCTCTCAATTTCTTAAAAACTTGTAAAAAAACTTTGGTACATATTAAGTTGTGACCGAAGAATTTTCTTTCTGTTACTATCTTATTAATTGATTTCAAGAATTATTTTTCATATTTATTGACTGATTTGTTCGGTAATTTTAGACTGGTGCACGAAAATCTCCAATTTCTCAAAAGTTCACTGATGAATCTCGTGTACAAACAGTCAAAGATCTTTTTGAATATGGCTTAAATAATTCGAGTAAGTTCATCCATGCACACTAACTATTTGTTTATTGTTGTCTGTTCACGATAAACTTTGATTCGCGAAATAGATCTAGTTGAATAATCAACTGCCAAGTATAACCTTGTTATTTGTTATTGTGTTTGTTGTTCTCGTTTATTTCAACCAGGTGGTTTACTTGTGAATTTTTCATTGTCTTTCGAGACAACGTCACCAGCACTTAATCCTAAAAGAAGTGACTTTTTAGAATCGGTTCACAAACAGTCAACAGTTTATCGTAACTGTTTCCCATGTGGCTATTATATTTCCTATCAGTTTGTAGCTTAGGTGAATTTCATCATTCCCAATAATTCGTGAATGATTTGAATACAAAGTCTTCTAAAATTCCTCTGTTCCCTTTGTTGCTGGAACTTGATGGGTTTATATGAGCGAATATGTTTTGAAAAACGATCATTGTTTTTAGTATTGTCATGAATTTTTTTATACATGCTATCAAATGGTGCCTTAGCTTATGGTAGTGTATTTATTGTAAGGTCCCACACTTTTTGTTTGGTTCAATATATCTAGAGGTTGGAAAATGAAACGTTTTTCGGGAATCTGTGCTAAGTTGTGTCCCATGCTATTGGATAACGTAAAGAAAACAAAATTAAAGCTTTAAGCATTTTCTGTTGTATTAAGTGATGAAAATATATTTACATATATAATATCGAAAAATCATGAAGTTAAACGACAACTTGATTTGGAATTCCAATTATCTAGCACTTACTGTGCACGAGATATATGGTTAATAGCTTTGTATATTCGGAATACTTCACGAATTCAAGATAGATCTCAACAACAAGTTCCAAGCTTTACAAGATCTCAAAGAAGAAGAAACTACTATGGAGGACAAATAGAAAAATATAAAAGAGTCACTAGCTTCAACGTTTCAGTTGGTTCTGGCCCTTAAGAAGCATCATCATACGGAATGGATCTCTATGGAAACCCTGGACATGATTCAAGAGAGGAAGAACAGGAAAACAGCAATTTCATACACATAGTTCCCTTTATTATATTTAAAGAGAGCAAGAACAAAGGTTAGTGCAGAATAATATGAATTCATTTGATTTCGTTAGGTTCTCATCAGCTGCTTACAAACTAAAATATTTGAAATTCAAAGTTATTATAGATATTGACATACTTATACAACAGAGGGCGATGAAGGATGAATATATGTAACATAATGTAGCAAAGATTTCGTTAGAGTTAGTGAGGTCATAAAATTTTGTTTCGAATATATAAAGTTTGGGAGGGAAGGTTCCAGAACATTGAAATAGTGATTACAAATCATGGAATTAAAACACATTAGACGATTATGTAATGAAATAACTGAAAATAGATTAATGTTAATAAAGAGATATGAATTAAAATTGGTCAGTTATGAATGATGTAATAAATAAATAACCAAATCTTTGTATACAAAAAGAAACAGTAATAAATCTTTCTTTGCCCTGGTAACATTCACCCCATCCCCTTTTATTTTCATTTATTTTTATTACGTCATTCTAACTCTTTCTGAATTTTATTACATCATTCATAACTGACCTATTTCAATTCATATCTCTCTTTATTAACATTAATCTATTTTCAGTTACTTCATTCCATGATTTCTAATCACTATCTCAATTTTCTGGAACTTTCCCTCCCAGACTCTATATATTCGAAACAAAATTTTATGACCTCACTAATCTTTGCTACATTATGTTACATATATTCATCCTTCATCGCCCTCTGTTGTATAAGTATGTCAATATCTATAATAACTTTGAATTTCAAATATTTTAGTTTGTAAGCAGCTGATGAGAACCTAACGAAATAAAATGAATTCATATTATTCTGCACTAACCTTTGCTCTTGCTATCTTTAAAACAGCAATTATCAACAACCAAACAAGAACAGAAAAAGTCAAAGCACAAGCTAAATACACGGAAGCAAACAAGCAAGTGAAGATGATTATTAGGGCTGACAAGCAGAAATATGTGGGAGAGTGCCCCTAAATGCCCTGGTATTGCCGAGAGTAGGGTGGGCCCGCCCTCCCTCTCGGAATACTCTCACACGGCCACGCGTATACAGCCTCTGTCAGGGAAGTCCTACTCACTGCATTCTCGTGGCGGGGGTGTTGTTTACGAAAATGAGAGGACGAAAAGCGAATGTCCGGCGCTTTAACCGGATCCCAAACCAATGGTGCATATGGGCTCCAGTATCCTGCGGGAACAAATGGCGTATGAACCAATCGTTGGTCACCGGCTACTATGGGACTGCATCTCCTTGCGATGCTCCACTGCCTTGTGGATCAGACCTTCAAATCGAAGGCTCGGGGTGTGGCTCACTAAGAAAACCACCTGCTTCGGTCTGGGCACCCGGACAGTATCACAGCACACACACACACACACAAATATGGTGTGGCGCATACATATTTGGTGCCCTCTTGTACCAATATTTATGTGCTGAAATAAAAATAATGTGGAAAAGCCAGCAAGGTCAGCGGCAAAAGCTGCAAGAGGAAATTTGAAACAACTATGATACAATGAAGAAATGAGCACACACATGTAGTAAATCAGAGAGACTGATCAATGACAAAGAAAGCAAGACAATCACTGAAATTCAAGAGCAGAGGAAGAGATGGGTGGAACATTTTGAGAAACTCTTGAATAGACGAGCCCTCTGAATCCATCTAACATCAAAGTAGCACAAACAGACCTTCCTATATATATCACTTCACCAGCGATCGAATAAATCAGGATGGCCATCAGACAAATCAAGACTAGGGAAGCAACAGTACCTGACAATATACCAACCGAAGCACTGAAGTCAGATACAGAAGTAACTGCAAGGATACTCCCCGCTCTATTCAAGAAGAGTCGGAAGAAAGAACAAGTGCCACCTACAGACTGGAAAGAACAGCAACTCATCAATATACCAAAGAAAGGAGGTCTGGGCAAATGTGAGAACTACAGAGGCATTACACTACTATCGGTACCAGGATAAGTTTTCAGCAGAGTTACTGAGCCGGATTTGATGCAGACGTAAAAGCACGGGTTGGTAAAGCAAAGCCAATACTTCTATAATTGAGGAACATATGGAACTCAAAACACCTGTCAGCCAATATCAAAATCACAATCTTCAATACGAACGTCATGACAGTTCTACTGTACGGGGCTGAAACTATCACAACCATCAACAAAAAGGTACAAGTATTTATAAGCAGTTGTCTACGCAATATACTCAACATCCACTGACCAGATACTGTCAGCAACAATTTTCTGTGGGAGAGGAAAAACTAGCTTCCAACTGAATGGGAAATTAGGAAAAGACGTTGGAATTGGACAGGGCACACATTGAGGTAACCAACAAACTTGGAATGCTGAAGGGAAGTGGAAAAGTGGAAAACCGGAGAACCCACTGCGTCGAGAATTGGGAGCAGACATGGAAAATCAATCAGTCAGCTACAACGTAGGACCAGGCACATATATGCATCGGTCCAAGTTGCCATACCTCATTAACACAACAAGATGGACACCGGATTCATAAAAGTAGTTAATTCAGAGGTGGTAATATATAAAATATTGCAATAAGGATATAGTACAAGAAGGAAGAATTAGTTCATAGAAAGAAAGATGTGAAGCGATTTTAATCTCTTAGTCTAAGGGAAGACAGAGAGTGTATTTACCGACGCCATTGTGATCGATTCTGAGCCATGTCACCAAGAGTATCCAACCATTGGTTACGATTGTCATGGAAAACATGAATAGCAACTATAAAGGATTACACAGGACAGAGTTGGATGGAGAAATCTGGTGGGTGGCCTATGCTCCTCCATATGGGGTAACAGGCCTAAGTAAGTATATTTTCAATGCAAAGTGGTTGAATGTGGCCAGATGGCATGAAATGAAAATGTTATGCGTGTTCAAAATATATGACTAATAGGCATGATATACTCTTTATCGTAGCGGAATCAAGGTAGTATAAGTGCTTAACACCGCAGCGTTATAGTGTAGGCATAAATCATTGTTTTATTCTAGACTAGTTTCAGTGTAAGCTTCTACAAAGTTTACTCACAAACTGAAATCTATTATTCCACTATATTTGCAACGTCAAAATGCTTAACTTCTTTAAGATTTTACTCTGTATTTAGAGCAGTGAAATCCTATAATTTTTTCCTATTGAGGTTTCTGACTGTTTTTTATGTTCTTCACTAAAAAGGCAGGGAAGGACGTTATATACGTTTTCTGTTACGGAACTATAAAATCCCGAATGTTGTTTTATGGTGATTAAACAGTACTTTATTGCTTGAAAGACTGTTTATTTTATGGTCGCCACTCAAAATGGGGATTATTTGTATTATCGTGAATTAAAACTGTTAACTCACGTGGTTTACTGGGTCAGCAGTTAATTTGTAATTTGTGAATTTTTTGTAGCATGTTATCATGTATTATGTTTACTGCACTTTTTGTGATCACAATAAAAAGCTTTGTAGATGTCATTTATCGATTTATTAGTTTTTAATGCTCTATTTGAAACTCCTTCAAATACAGGATCCAATCGATGTCTGGGGAAACGGCCGTCTTTCAATGATCCATACTCGTGGCTAACTTATGATGAAGTAAATAGTCCAAACTGAAGTGTATATTTTTTCAGGTAGATGAGCGAATAAGGGCTATCGGGTCGGCGCTCTCAGAAATTGTGAAACTTAAACATGACTGTGAAAATTTTGTCGGAATTTATGCACCAAATTCACCAGAGGTAAGTCTGAAAGTTATTCAATTTTGAAATACACATTACTTTGTAAATTAATTAATCGTTGAAGTGTTTTCAGTGTCTGTACCAAATGGGATTTTACCAATGAGATATGGTATGTAATTCGTTTATTTATTTGAACACATAAACATTGGTAAAAAGGGGACCGAATACATATGCCCCACACAAGTCACTTGATTTGTGTGTGGCCTGTGATAATGCCTGATGCCCAGACCGTGGTTGTGGAAAGTGAGATATCCGAATGGTGAGACCTTACTTCTGTATCACAAGTCATGAATTATATTCCTTTAGGTTACTTAGAAAATAAAAATATCTAGTATACTTGTCCTACACTTACGTTTCTTCATCGTTTTTCATTACTTACTTACGCCTGTTACTCCCAGTGGAGCATGGACCGTCGACCAGCATTCTACCCACTCTGCCTTAGGCCTCCTTTTCCAGTTCTGTCCAATTGTTTTTCATTCTTCTCATGTCTGTCTCGATTTCTCGGTGTATTGTGTTCTTTGGCTTTCCTCTTCTCCTTTGGCCTTTAGGATTCCAAGTGAGGGCTTGCCTTGTGACTCAGTTGAGTGCTTTCCTCAACGTGTATGTCCTATCCACTTTCAGCGCTTCTTCCTCCGCTGGGATCTGGTTTGTTCTCTCCCATAGTAGGTTGTTGCTGACAGTGTTTGGCCAACGGATCCGAAGTATTTTGCGCAGACAATTGTCAATAAACACTTGTATCTTCTGAATGATGGCTTTCGTAGTTTTCCAGGTTTCCGCCCCATACAGTAGAACTGTCTCGACATTTGTATTGAAAATTCTGACTTTGGTGTTGATTGACAGTTGTTTTGAGTTCCTGATGTTCTTCAATCGTAGATATTTTTCTCTTGCTTTGCCGATCCGCGCCTTCATATTTGCATCAAATCCGCCGTTTTCATCAATGATGCTGCCCAGATATGTGAAAGTTTTTACATCCTCCAAAGCTTCTCCGTCAATTGTGATTTGATTGGTGCATTTTGTGTTGTATCGGCGAATCTTACCTTTCCCTTTATGTATGTTGAGACCTACTACTGCTATACTGGTCGTGTTCTGCATTTGTTGTTGCGTGTGCGATAGATGAGCCAGATCATTTGCGAAGTCTTACTCTTCAATTTTGTTAGTTATGACAATTGCTGCTTATAAACTTAAATGGTAAATCATATTTAGGTTAATGTACAGGAACCTGTCTCCTTCTACCTCTTTTTTCAACCGATGATATTCTAATTTTTGGTGTGGTATTATAGAAGTTAGTAAGGAATTCGTACCCAAAACCATAGTCTTGTTATCCAAAAGAAGTTTTTAATACCTCTATCTTCTTCTTGGCTAAAGAAAACCTCATAGATGATCTTAGTAATTATTTCTCATTTTTACTTCTATTCACCATCTTTTTTTTGTTACTCACATACTCTAATAGATAATTCACACACGCCACTGTTCAGTTCGATAAGTAATTAAAGGTGTGAGATGTCAATGCTGAGGGTTTAAACCTCCCCTCACCTTACTCAGGCGCCACCTATCTCATAAACAAGTATGTTTGTTGAAGAAAACAACTGTTACTCAACAATTCATATATTTGCGTTATTCTATTTTATACTCATTCAATTATAATTATTACTAGTTGCACAGCTCATTAAACCCAACTATTTCTTCTACTATCCAGTGGGTTATTATGCAGCATGCATGTGCAGCATATTCTTATACCGTAGTACCTTTGTATCCAACTCTCGGTGATGAAGCTTTGCAACATATTCTATCGCAAAGTGAGTTTGTTTTTGATATCATTTCCTTAATTTTCACCTTTTCTTTAGTATAGTATATTTTACTAAATAATTTGTCTGCATGTGACTGTGTTTTACATTAAACGTATCACATGATTGGTACAACAATTAATAGAATTTCATTGAAATTCGATATTTATCCATTGTGTTTATGACGGTATCTGTTTGAACTGGGTTTCATACATTTTTGTGACTATTTTCATTGTTGCTGGTAGCATCCAGAAATAAAAAACCAAATATATGATAAGTTATTTCAAGTAAATATGTTAGTTTTACGAGGGTGTAATACATTATCCTTAACAAAATGATACTTTTACAAATTACCTTACGGTAAAAGATTTTCAATTGAAAATGTTGTAGTCAAGCTAAGAAAGATATAAACAATCATAAATTTTTAATTAATGCTTATTCTACTTAAATTTTTAGCGAAAATGAACTATGTGCTGTGTGCTTCAGGACGTGAAGCTCTTCATTTAATGGACAAATTTGAATCTTCCATTGAAATTTTAATCATTATTGCAAATGATTCTGAATTTGAAGAAGTTAAATCTCGTTATAGTTCGAAAGTTTCAATTTACTTGTTTGAAGAATTAATGGTAATATAGTGTATACTTGCCAATACATTTTTTAATCGTGCGAAAGGAAAGAATTTCCCAGATTAGTTAGTTATGAAATGGTGATATCTTCCATTGAACTACACATCTCTTATCATTTGCCTGACTTTCTACACTCCATCCATTATGTATTTTTATTTAATTACTTACACCCATCATCCCTCATGAAGAAGCATAGGCCTCCCACCTATAACCATTTTGTCGAAGGCACGTAAATTTACAAACCTCTCACCATACTCGTTCTTTTCTTCCAGTTACTCCATGTGGTCCCATGATATCTTTATACCCAGTGTTGTGCATTCTGACTTTGGCGTTTAGGTCTCCAATCACGATGGTCAGGTCCTTTCCTGGGCACTTCGCCACGATCGACTGCAGCTTCTCATAAAACACCACCATATTTATTGCTATCATTGGTGGATGCACAGCACTGGATAACATTCATTATGATCCCTTTGTTTTGAGGGATGCTTTGATGATTTTGAATCCATGAGATTCCCATCCTAAAAGTGCTTCCCGTGCCTTATTGGACAGCACCAGTGCAACGGTCGGGAGTTTTTGGGTGCATACATGTAATTATAAACCTCACCATATTCTTGACTCATCATGACAGAGTGAAACTATATGTCAGTCTTTATTGCGACCCGTGATATAAAATGTAATATTCAATAATCTTTTGTCTAAAGTAATATGCTCACCGTGTAGCCTGGAATTCCTGTATCTACTCCGGGGTATTGAGTAGAAGTCTAGATCGTCCACCTCTGAGGAGTCTTGTACTGAAATAAAGTAGCTTTTCATTACTCCATGGTCTTCAATTGTTGTTAGCCTTAAGTCAATTTTTGACCTAAACTATATACTATCTAAACAAACTTCATAGATCTCTCTTAAGGTATTGTTTATTGCGGCTGGTATCATTAACATGGGACACGACACAATTGTGTTTCATTCCGAACGTTCACACTCCATATTAACATGGTAAGGGGAGACCTACAACAACAAAAAATTAGAGTGAATTTTCAACCATTAAAAATAGTGGGAAACATATGGGAAAGAACGAAGTTTGCCAGAACAGTTAGTTATAAGACAGTGATATATTCCATTGGGTTATAAAATCCCCACTTTCTGATTTTCTAAGTTCCACATTAATATAGACCAGCTTGTAGTGTACTTTTTATGGTTTAGTTTGAAGTTTAATAAACTGTCACCTTAACAAGTGCAGTACTTGTGCAAATTACGCAAATCAATAAAAAAAGTCAGTCTAGGAAGCCTATACCAGGGGTGTTAATTATTTATTAAAACAACAAACAATATTGTCCTCAGTTGGATTTTCATCAGGCTTTACTCTTTCAATATTAATTTAAACACATAAATATTGGTACAAGGGGGCACCAGGTACATATGCGTCACACAAATCTCATTTCATTTGTGTGTGGGCTGTAATACTACTCGAGTGCCCAGACCGAAGCAGGTGATTTCTTAGTGGGTCACACCCGGAGCCTTCGACCTAAAAGTCTGATCCACAAGGCAGTGGTGCAACGTCAGGAGATACAGTCCCATGATAACAGGTGATCAATAATTGGTTCATACACCATTTGTTCCCTCAGGATCCTTGAGCCCATGTGCACCATTAGTTTGAAATCACGGTTTTCCAACATCCCTAGGTGGATCCTCCATATCCACCAATCCGATTAAAGCGCCGGACACTCTTTTCGTCCTCTCAATTTCGTAAACAATAGTAATGCCGCGAGAAGGCAGTGAGTAGGACTTCCCTGTCAGTGGTTGTATGCGCATGGTCATAAGGGAGCATTTGGAGAGCTAGAGCTAACTTTTCCCACCCTCAGCCGTACCGGGGCATTTGAGGACTACTCTAATATGCAGTAATATGTATATACATTTGTGAATTTTAATAAACTAATATAAGGATTTTTAATAATTGTTCTATGTGGAGTCTATATTCTGTATAAGACACTAAGATTCTTTGTAATACGTATTTAACAAATTAGTGTGTTTCAACTATGAAAATTTATGGTGATTGTAGTCATCAACGTGACTTCAACAAACAAAATTTTACATTATAATTTTTTTTTAGAAACTGGGGCGCAATAAACTTTTGCCGAAAAAAGTGAGTCTTCGCAGTGTATTAATTCAATCCTTTTATAAACCTGTTTTCAGTGTCATTTATGAAACTGATTTTCACCGAATCCATTGGCGTAAATAAAGATTGGATTTTTTAAGCCCGACTCTTATGTATTTGAATTCTAACGAGATTTCTTTGTAGTATATAAATGAACTTGCTAGAATGTGTATTAATAACCCTAGTCTGGTATCAACTCTGAATTTCTTCAATCAGTCATACGCAACGTAGAATCTATTGTAGTGAACGAGAACTCTGGTAGGGAAAACTAATTGTTTAATACAAAATCACGGAGTTCTTTCATAAAATATGAAAACCATACATTAAATACTTCATTTGCAAATCCTCCATCAATTGTCTCAAACTTCATCGTCCCGTCATTGCTATTGCAATTTTTCTGTGTTTACATCCCCATTCTCTTCTATTCGACCTTCTGCTACCAGGCGTTCCACTTATGATTGGTGTTGCATACTTCATATGTCGACAGACATGCCCTGCTAAAAAGTGAGCAAGTACATATCCAGAAAGGTGTTATTGAACCATTAAATTTCTCAAAGTGAGCTGCATTAATAGTCATGGTAAAAAATCCAATTGCAGCATCCTTTTGTGAGCCTATTGCTGAACTGTGCTCAGAGAAGTTTTAGAAATCCATCAGCGCATCACTTACCTTTGTTGGAAGATCTTTTCTCCAAGCTAGGTAGAGGCAAATTTTCGCAAACTTTGATCTGTCAGAAACTTACCTACAAATTCCAGTAGCTGTAGAATACAGAGAATTTGTAGTCAATAATACTCACAAGGTTCATTCCGATATAACCGATCCTTTCAGAGTGAAAGATACACCCTCTATATTCCACCTAATGATAGACATCATGTTATAGGATACCTCAGGTGCTGCAGTTTACTTAGATGATATTCTAATCATAGCAACAAATTAAATGCATTTCGAGATGAAATTTGATCTGATGCTTTCATGTTTAGCTGAATATATCTTCCTTTTTCGTGCATAAAAGTGCAATATTTGCATGTAACGTGTATGGTTTGTAGGTTTCATAAACACAAAAGACCATCAAACCCAGCTAATATTAAAGGAATGAAAATCGTGTTTGGACAAACAGACGTTCCTTTGTTATGAGAATTTTCGAGATTGAGTAGTCACTGTAGAACATACATCTCTGGTCTTTACATGCTTTGAATTACGGTATGAGATCAGTTGTCCTAAACATCTGCACCAGCAGATTTGTAAAAGCAATCGCATGTATTCAGATATATATATGTATATATTACCTATTGACAGCATATTAAATACATCAGTTCCTTTTCAGTCAGTCAGGCAGCTACAACGTAGGACCAGGAACATATGTGCATCGGTCCAGGTTGCCATACCTCATTAGCACAACAAGATGAACACGGAATTCATAGGAGTGGTTAGGTCATTGTTGGTGATGTATAGGAGAAAGATTGCAATGAGGATATAGTATAGGAAGAAAGAATTACTTAGTAGAAAGAAAGATATGAATTGATTTTAATCTCTTAGTTCAAGGGAAGACAGGGAGTGTATACACCGACACCATTGTGATCGATTCTGAGCCATGTCACCAAGAGTCTCCAACCATTGGTTACGAAAGTCACGCGGACCCCAACCAAGTAGTCTGCATCTACCAACATGGCTCAGACTAGAAGTTAGTGACTTCAAGCATTGATGCCACGTTTTGGTTTGGCCGTCCCTTACTTTCTTCCAACCATCTCCAACACCGGTTAGCATTGCACGACGTGGTAATCGGTGTTCAGGCATACGTAACACGTGGCCTAACCATCTCAATCGATGAAGATTTACAACCTCATCAACTGATTTACCATCATTCCCTAATACTCTGCGTCGGACCTCACTATTACTTACCCGGTGATCCCAGCAAACGCCAGCAATATTTCTAAGGTATCTGTGGTCGAATACTAGTAGCTTACGTGTGTCTTCTACTCTTAAAGGCCATGTTTCGCTGCCGTAAAGTAAGACAGAACGGACTTCCGCGCAGTATACTCATCCTTTTATAGATAGACGGATATCTCGCCTTCGCCAAAGGTGATGTAAGTTGGCAAAAGCCAAATGAGCTTTTTGAATCCGTGCTGAGATTTCGTCCGATACCAACCCATTAGGGCTGATCAGACTTCCAACGCGTTCGACTACTTCACTCCCTATCCTTAGTTCAGGTGTTGACGTGTTTGCAGTTCACGAGTCTTAGACGTTTGATAATTATCGAGGCTAGTATTTTAGATACTATATTTGTTAAACTAATCCCTCTGTGATTGTCACAGGATGATTTCGACCCTTTCTTATATATTGGGACGATAAGTGATTGCGACCAGTCAGATGGGATAACGCTTAATTCCCAGATCTTGGCTAAAATATTAGTCAACCTAATCGCTAAAATTGGACCACCATCCATAAAGTCCTCTGCAGCCAACCCATCTGGACCAGCTGCCCTTCCTCGTTTCAGATTAACTATAACCTTCTCAACTTCAGCAAAAGTTGGGGGACCTACTTCAATGTTCCATTCACATTGTCTGGGGATGGAGGGTAGTTGTAGAGTAGTTGAAGTCCAGTTGAACTGTTCTCTAAAATGTTCCGCCCATGTTCTAATGGGTCTTGTTAATGTGGCTATTTCGCGTCCAGTGAGGCGCAAGCAGATGAGTGCCCGTATTAGGGCATGTCGGTGTCCAAGCAGGTACTCCAGAATGAGCGACAATCTTCTATCGACCCTCTCCAACGATGACTGGCGGCAATATGATCTATTTGAGTCCATCATTGTTTTGGTGTAGGGGGTCGCCATGTTAGACGATTTCTCTCCTTGTGCTTAAAATGTGTGTTTACTAAACACAAACTATGTCTGAGCGTTTAGCTTTCTGAAGACCTTCGGACAGCTTTCTGTAAAATTCATCTTTCACTTCGCCTGAGCTGCAGTCAGTGGGAGCGTAGGCAGAAACGACAAAAAGGCAACGACGTATATCCCTATCCTTCCGAGTTCTTACGGAGCTGTTTAGCCGAACAGCACATAGACGACTGTTGACGGGGATCCACTCTAGCAGTGCCTGTTCCGCCCTCATGCTTAGTGCTATCCCTACTCCTGCCAGTCCACGAGAGCTGGCCATCGGGTCACCAGATACATGTAGGGTGTATCATTGGCTCTCCGTTTTACCGAGGTGAGGTCAAGTGAATGACCACACTCTGATCCTGTATGCGTGTTTGGGAGACACAGCATACATCAATGATACGAGATTCTAGGGTTTTAGCCAAGGAAGCCTGCTGACCGATTTGACATAAGGTGCGTACGTTGAAGGCTCCAATGTGTAGTTTGAAGCGAGGTTTCAGTAGACCTGGGACAGTGTTTTGAGCACTAGAATCGTTGGCTATGGCGACACTTCAGGTGGAAGCCGACAGAGGAAATTTAGAGTTGAAAGTCGATGTAGAAGGAATAATAGTGATTGAAGAGGGAGGTTGATTATGAATACAGTGATCTTGAGTGCTGTTAGAAGTATGAGGGCGGTTAACACTTCCCGGTTACCCACACCGTGGAAGGGTTGTTCTGGAGGTACCTGAAAAGGAAATTGGATTAAAGGTGATCTTAGTGACCTGAGAGTGTGACCGCAGTGCCCAAGGGACAACTGCTTGAGGTCGGTCACACACGACCTTTTTGTGAGTAATTTTTGTGTTAGTTCCGTACTTGTTGAGACCTTACCGCCGGAGACGGATATCCGTGGGATAATGTGAGGTGTGCATTTTTAGGGTCGACCTTTTCTAACCCCGTCCTTCCTTGTGGGAAGGCAGCATCGCTGTCATGCTGGTTGTCTGAAGGAAACACCTTACTGCTGCTGCACCTCTGTACAGTCAGCAGTACGACTTCGCCTTCGTACCTTGGGTTTGTTGCTTCTAGTTTTACCACTCTTCAACCGACCTGTCTGATATGGTAGGACCTTGAGGAACGATTGTCCCAACCAGTATAGCTCGGTTGCTTGATCACGATAGGCAAGCCTAATCGCCACGTCAAGGTAGCAACGACGGTCGGGACAGTTCCTTTTATCCTGTAGTATTCAAATATTAGTAATCGAAATGTTCATAGATTGTTATGTTTTGCAACAATCGATGATGGAAACATTTATCTTTACATTTTTAAAAACATTTTAAGTTATTCCTTTTTCTTTTAAAAGAACCCGTTACCAACAGACCTTTATATGATTTCCTACACTAGTGGAAGTACTGGTAAGCATATATCTTGTACTGTACTTCAAGTAACTGAAATATCGATATGCTTGTCAATTTAAATGTATTTTTAACTTTACTGATTAAAACGCCAGTATTTCTAAAAATTCTTTTTCTCGCTTAAACATCAGTAAAGAAATCATGTCCTGTGCAATCATAACAAGCTAATTGACTTGTCTCAAGTAGATTCCCTTTTTCAAGAATATCTATCCCTATTGGCAGATAAAATGATAAATCACTGTAACATCCTTTTCTGTCCGTAACTGTTTAACCAATTAACTTTCACTCCATAGAGTCCAGAATAAGGTAAGTGCCTGAATACAAAACAGCCGTCAGAAAAAAGTGTATAGAAAGCAAGTACATAAAGTTGGCTGATTGTTAGAGAAATAATCTGGTTATGCAGGCTACTACCCTTTTGAAAGTGTGGAACTAATTCAGTGAAAGTTGATCGTTCTGTCTCTGTACTGACTGAATTGTTTTAGAAGTCAATTGAAGATTTTTAGGTTACTAATATTTGATTATAGCCGTCTCCGAAGCATTGCTTATTTATTTTGCGACTGCTGAGTGAATCTCCATCTACTGAGGCGATTAAGACGTATCAAGTAGGCCCAGTCACCACCTAGCTCGACAGAGGTATTGTCTACGCTTGAGGTAAATCGGAAGAAAACTAGGAGTGACCAAATGAAGACATGATATCAATCCATAAAGTCATTGATACTCAAGCAGTTTTGGTGGGAGGTAAGTTTAGATATGTTTACTCTCTAGAGTCGCTTAGATCCTGAATTTCAAAACGATTTTATACCTTCTATTCAGCAAATCCATTCTTTTCTAATATATTCCTTACACTTAGTGGTTCTCACTATCACCGATACTACTACTGTGGTGGACGCTACTCACAGGATTATTTGTAAGTAGTATATAGCGAAACGTGGCATCGAATTTGTAGCAATTGTCAAATTGAGTGAAGAGTTTGCGTACATCGAAAGCGCGGCGTTGTTAGGACACACCGAAAGATGCAAATGGACAATTAAAGACAATGTGTATTTATTATGTAAATACTTTGTAAATTCTCACAACAGTTATATATCCCTCCTACCTACTGCCTACTGCCTTCTATTTTTGGTGTCGCTGCCAGGATCAAGATAAAAGTGCCATGGCCAGAGCCGTTTGAAACGGAGACATCGGGAGCTACCTCCTCAGACAGTTTAAGGCGATAGCAGGACTTGTCGGTGTTTTCTGCTATCTGAATTGTCTTCTCATTTGGTCCTCAAGTGTTCGGTCAACACTGCACTTTAGATGTACGCAAACTCTTCACTCGGTTTGAAAATTGTTACAAATTCGATGCCACTTTCCCGCTATATACTACTTAAAAACAATCCTGTAAGTAGCGTCCACTACACTTCTAATATGATATTTTGATGGTTTCATCTTGCTATGCTATAGCAATTTGGACCAAGATATATGTGACAGGTCCTACACTGTACATAACTGACTGAATCCGTAAAGGATTTGTGTTTGTTAGGCTTGTTAAGAAACTTCTTGGTTTTTTATTAGTTAGCAGACACAATCAGGGCAAAATATTTCATGTTGTCAGGTATTCTTGTTGTATACAAGAATAAAACACTTAAAAATCTCACTTTTTGTTGATGTAGGTTTGCCCAAAGGAGTTCTGATTAGGCACAAAGAATTTGCATCTTCCGTAATTGCACTTCATGAATCTTTTGAATTCAAGGTAAACGAATGTGTCATTTTAGCATATTATCTGTTTAATTAGTAATGGATTTTCTTAAATACGTTAGTTATACAAATATACAAATCCTGGATGCTTGAATAATAAACATAATTTATCTCAGTGATACTAATATATTCTGGCTGTTTCAGTCTTACTCATTATATTATCAGTAAATTAAAAATGATAAGCGATTGAGCTTTTTCTGTGGGCTTCACTTCGGTAGTCTACAGAGTCTCCTACGATTCAGATAGATATGTTGAGTTTGGTGGGTTTTTTTATATGTATCAATTGAAAGGGCTGAAAATTCAGCATGTTTTACGTTAAAACCGATGCTGGCTACACGAATTTAAACATCAGTGCAAGAGTTGACGCTATAAGTAAATGTAACACAAATACACTATAACGAAATATGCACCAAACTCTAATTGACTCTTCATTTAACCTGAACCACTATGAAGATATAAGAAAGCAAAAGATTTACTCCCTACTCCAACTGGATGGTTTTTAGTGCTCCAAGATCTGACTTCAGGTAGATAGTTTCTGATTGTTATCAAATGATTGCTGTCAAATATACATCCTGGTTATCCTCGTATATAATCTTTGACTTAACTGGCGTTAGTGAACGGGATTAAATAAGTCAAATACGAAAATGAGGTTTTGAATACGTATATTTCATACAATTGTTGATCGAGACAAACGAGCGGAGAAGAGAAGAGGGCGACGCAAAATGACACGCAGTGTAGAAGTGTTAGCCAACTCAATTGAACCATGAGTGAATCGATATTTATAGTGAGACAAAAATAAGCTACAGACATGTGATGAGTAACGTAAGACATACACACATATTCTAACATAAAAACAGTCAAGGTTGATAAGCGGATAATTAACAAAGTCATAACGTGACTCAAAAAGAATGGATAAATTAGCTTGTCCATAAGCTAGAATAAGCTATGTAGGCTTAACGTAGCGACCGATACCACAGGTTACGTGTAAAGCACGTGGATACTTATGGGACTTCTGGATGTAGCCTTAATAATTAGTCATTCAGGATGTGAGTTGGTTTTGTCGCTTCTGGTTGAACAATATCCCTATGACGATCGTTAAACATCCTTTTTCGACTGATTTGAGTAGAATTTTCGAGAAATAATGCATTTCCCAATAGATTAGACTTATGTAACTAGACAAAATTTAATGCTTATCCAGTGATTGATTTTGTTTTTTTTTATATTCTTTATTTCAGATGATCAATTCTAATTCAGTACATCTCTCATATCTCCCACTGTCACATATGATGGAACAAATAGCAATGGTAAACTGTTTTATTTTTAACTCATTTTTGTCTTGGTTGTTCGAATTAAACCTCATTTAGTGGATATCTGGACTTAGTGGCTAAGTAGATAACGCGATGACGTTTGAAGCGAACGGCACTGGGTTCAAGTCCCAGGGTGAACATCGACTCTAAAATGCAAGTACACCCAGATGATGAGTCTCGAATCGGGAAGAAACGCGCCACCCGGATCCCATTGCTAGCCACCATTCATCTTTGTCCTATTCTTATGCCTTTTTGATGATTATCAGTATTAATTTTAGTAGGTAACCATTTCCATTCAAAACGTTATCAGATATTTCTGTTGGGGACAACCTATGGTTTTATGAGAACTGAGACATCGACTGGAAATGACATCAATGTTTTCAAATTTCTACCTTTTAAAAATAACAGGAGATCTTTTAGTGATGAATTTATTCATTTTGAGGATGTTAAGTGTAGGGTGAGTAAACGTATGTCAACCCCCCCCCCAAGTTCGACAACTGAAGTTTACTCAGTTGTAGTGTCTTACTGTGTTTTTTTTTTTCTAACAAGAACAAAAAACTGTTCAGTAGCCCCTAGTCTTCCTTGATTTTCCAGCTAATGTTCATCTGCATTGAAAAACACATTTAATCTACTTTAGTTTGATATGTTTTTGTTGTTCTTCCAATAGTGTTTTCATAAGAATTATATTAGTTCAGTATTTTTCGCTTAAAGAACTTTGAATCACAACCTTTATGAAATATGTAATACTGTATCTTGGTATTTACTTACTTCTATTATCCCTCGTGGAGGAGCATAGGCCACCTACCAGGATGTATCTTGGTGTATTTAGTCGAGTTCCTGATGAGTTTTATTCTGTATCGTTTGAGGACAATTAACCCTGTATCATTCTGAATCAAACACTCTTCATCACTTGTCATGACACTACCGGCCAAAGTTAACTAATTATGTAAAAATGATTATCTGATGCAAAATGAATATAACCCTCATGTTCATGTTTTGTAATGCTTTACTCCTAAACATTTTGGAGTTATTATTATATGATTTTGAAAAAATCCAAGTAAACCATACTGAAAGAAATCGATTATTTTTAATTATCTTTTTTGAGTTGTCAATTTTATCAACATTATTTTATTACTAATTGATTGATTTATTTTCTTAGTCTTCTCATATTCTGATGGGAGCTTGTTCGGGATTTCTAACAGAATCTATTGATGGTCTACTGGATGATGCTCATATTTTGAGACCAACTTTACTGGCTGTAGTTCCACGTGTACTTTCTCGTCTGTACACAAAATATCAAAGTGCATTGGGTGATTCCGTAGTAAAAAAGCAACTTTATAATTACATTGTGAAGAAAAAATTAGCTGAACAAGAACGGTATGTTTTCTTGTTTTTCAAAAATATCTTAGAAAATCAATACTCTAAAGCATTTACGATTGTAAAACAGGGTTATACTCATTTGAATTTCCACAAAATCGATCAAACTAATACCGATTGTATGGAGTTTTCCAAGTGTGTTCTTTCTGTGTAACTAAAGATAGACAGTTAGATAGATAGAGAGTGAAAACTGACCTAGTTATAATCTTGACTGTTTTCTTTTATATTAATGTTGACTAATAAACAAACGTACAAATATGCTTTGAATTAACTATGGATGAAATGAATTTTTTTTAATAAAACAAAACAAATAGAATTCACTTGTGCATATTTTCAGTTTTCTCTTAGTACCATTTAGATGATAATAGTTTCAAATAAATAGAGCATTTGGTAGATTGTTATTAAGAAAAAATAATTCCCTGAAGAGGTAGCTTACACTGAGTTATGAAATGTCAGAAAATTAATTTTTCTACTCATTGAGAGATTATAAATATATTATTTTTTATTAAAATTTAAATGATAATTTAATTTTTCATCGTAAGTTTTCAGTGACTTGAAGAAGTTTTGCTTCAAATAACACCATTAAAAAAAACGAATGACGAACAAAAACGTTCAACAGTGAACATTATCAGTAAACTAGGTTATTCGTTTACAAATATTCTCCGAAAGTATTTGAATAGTTCATTATTTCCATAATTCAGTTAAATGTTTACAATGAGAAAGGATCGTTGTCATATTTGTCTAGTCACTAAAGCTGATCGAATTTTATCGTATAAGTTGCAATGTGATCGTCAGTCTAAGTAAATCGAAATCACATACACTATGTTTGAAGGTCATACGAACTAAATACTGGACCTAAGTTTCGTGCCACGTGGCGCTCGTTAGCATGGCGTACATGTAACTTTGAGGTAACTGATACTCATGGTGGAGTTCGAACCCAGATCACTCAGTCTGAAATGTTACCACTGAAATATTTGGCCTCCGACTGACTGTTAGTCGCCTAAGGTCAACTAGATGCTTCTGTACTTTGGTGCGATCTAAATAAGTACAATAATAAAGTTGATTTCGAATCATTTTATATTAAGATATTTCGATTTTTTGTTTAGCAATTGAATACTCACCTAGTGAATTGCTTAAATCAATAATCTCTTTTCTACTTTGACTGGAATATTTCATCTCACTTTCTAGTGCATAGAGTGTTTATTATCTGCGTTGTTGTCAATCTGTTGCAGAATCGATGATTTATTGAGTTACTTAAAAATGTTTTGCTAATCACACCTATAATAGGAAAGAGTGAAGATATTTACTGTCACCCGTTATTTCCATGTGCTAAATTAGCTGGTTCAGTAAGTAATAAATTCTAAGGTGCTTTTATATAGGCATTTCGAATCAATGATAACTTTGCAATATTGTCAACAATCACTGCCACTATTGCTTCATAAAATGAAAGACTTGGAATTCACCCGGTCTGATTTTGGTATTACGTTCTGCTTCACAGTTTGATGTAGTTGTGTATCGTCCACTTTCTAAAATTTCTGTCCAATTAAGTTTGAGTTATCAAATATTTGCTTCATCAAACAAGAAAATCATACTTATGATAGGGATAATCTTGAGTTTCATTATTTGCAAGAAACGAAGAGTTCCCCGTCGAATTATAGTCGACTTATTGACGTTAGTTTACATTCCAATATAAAATCGGAAGAAATTACTGTATCTGTAAATATTCATTTTGACTCTAGCATGGTAGGGTTATTTATTCCCAACAGCGAATCTTGCAAAATTAAAACTTTTTACTGTTGGTAAATTTGTAAGTAGTAATCGATTATTTCCTTTTGATCCTAGTGGAAAATTTAATCATCGAAGCTTTGTAGACACATTGTTGTTTGGTAAACTTAGAAAGAAATTTGGCGGACGTGTGTGTTGCGTAGTATCCGGGAGCGCCCCATTGTCACCAGAACTCTCAAAGTTCGCACATGCTGTATTCAACGTGGTAGGTTGGATTCTGTTTTATTTCAAACCAGATTAGTAATTTTCAAGAATATCAATTCGCTAATAGTTTTTCATAGTATCATTACTATAAGTGGTTTATGTCTTACTCTTTAATTCCTTATTTAGTGGTAAATGATATGTCTCCAATTTACACCCTTGGATAATTATTTGGAAGTTGTCTTATTTCTTCTTCCACTCGCTTCATCGACTGTTCTTCTACATTTATCTATCATAAATCAAATGGTACTTATATTGAATGAATGTTATGTTTGACACCATTGTTATCTGCATGGACTATCAAACTAATGTCATATTTTAGTGGATTGAGAACTTTTGATTTGTTGTGGGATATCTTTTTATGTATTCTGATTATAATGAGTTAGTTGCTTTAATCAGTGCCTTACTGAGCGAAACTATTAAAATTGTGAATTATGTATAGATGGGACATTGGCGTTTAATGCTTCTGCAATAGTCACATAGAAAAAACCATTGAGCATCAAGATTCTTTACCTAAAGATAATTATGGCATGTGTTGGTTTTTGTTCAGGCGTAATACATATTTTATGATCATTGGTGTAATACAACAATCTTTTAATTAAAAAAATAACGTTACTCCTATAATATATTTCTGATTTCATCATATTAATTTCCGGACATCTATTCATATTTTTGTATGTAAAAGGTTTTTGAAGGATATGGATCAACCGAAACAATGGGATGCGTCACTTTGTCATCGGTCGGAGAGTACCGTTTAGGTACTGTCGGTGGTGTTGTTTATGGTGTGGAACTGAAACTTGTGGATGTCCCAGATTTCGGTTTGGTTGCATTACGTGATGGAAGGGGCGAAGTAAGATTTTAAAAAGTATTGAATAATAAAGTTCATTGACATATTCTGCTTAATTGGGAATACTTGGGCAAGCAAATCTTTATTTGAATAACTTCATCATCAGAGTATTTACAGTTATAAATCCATAATCATGACGATCACAACGACCAAAATGTATCGAAATACTCTCATGTGACCAACCGTATATACCCACTGCCTTCTCGCGGTGGGGATGTTGTTTACAAAATTGAGAGAACTGTTTGATGGGTTCGAATGATCTGCGTAGGGGGTGGGGTGGGGTGGGGTGGAAAACCCTGATTGTAAAACAATAATGGGCATGGGTTCCAAGATCTTGAGGGAAAATGACGTATGAACCTATTGTTGATCACTGGCTACCATTAAACTACGTCTCCTACTGTTGCCCCATTTCTTTTTGGAGTATACCTCTAGATCAAAGGCTCGAGGAGTGGCTGCCCAACGAAACTACCTGGTTTGGTTTGAGAACCCTAGCTCACATATAAATTAAATGATGATCATGCCTGAAATAACTACTCTTGCATCCAACTTGCTCCGTCACAAACTGTATCCACAATTATTTAGTAACATTCGTCTATATTTTACATTGCGTCACTTGTCTATTCCTTTATTTCTATTTTGTGTATCTCTATGCTTCAACTGACCGTTGCTGCTACTTTGAAGTGGTAGTCGGGTTTGCTTATCGTGATGATGATGGCTGTGCTAGGTTTGAAGCTATTACGAGTTCACTTAGTATGTGAACGGAACAAAGACTTGTGATCGTAGACCAATAAGCTGGCTATTTGATGCGTCCCAGCCCCGCTAACTAAAGGAAGAAGTCCAAACATGGAACAGGAAAGTATATTCCGTAAGCCAGAAGCACGAGTGAATAATAACAGACACAGATCAAACGTATATATACAACATAAAACTGTCCTTGAGTATCGTAGCGAAAATAGCATACTAAAAATACACAACGTACCAACAGCGTTAAAGATTCTCCCAAGTGGAAAATACGACATGAAAGTGAAAAGAGCGCTTTTGGCGCGATATCAAGGAAATTTAAATTTCCAAAATAAAATTACAAAATCAAGGCATTTGTCAAGTGAGTTCTGTGGATCTAACATCCCCAACCGGCTGGAACAATCGTTCCTCAAGGTCCTACCATGCCAGGCAGATCGGTCGAAGAGTGGTAAGACTAAAAAGAGCGAACCCAAGACCCGAGGGTGAAGTCGTACTGCTGACTGTACAGTGGTGTGATGGTAGTTAAGGTGTCTCTCTCAAACAACCAGTATAACAGCGATGTTGCCTTCTCACAAAGAAAGGATGGGGTTAGAAAAGGCTAACACTAAAAACGCGCACCTCGCCTTATCTCATGGATATCCGTCTCCGGCGATAAGGTCTCGACAGGTACAGAGCTAACACGAAGATTACTCGTAAAAAGGTCGTGTGTGGCCGACCTTAATCAGTTGTCCCTTGGGCACTGAGGTCACGCTCTCAGGTCACTAAGACCATCTCTGCCGGGAAGTGTCCCCAAAACACGCATACAGGATCCTAGTCTGGTCATTCACTTGAACTCACCCCATCAAAACGAGGGACCGACGAGATACACCCTCCGTGTATCTGGAGATTCGATGGCTAGTTCTCGTGAACTGGTAGATGTCTTTATAACACTAAGTACGAAGGCAGAATAAGCACTATTAACGGTTGCCTATGTGGTGTTCGGCTAAATGGCTCAGTAAGAATTCGGAAAGATAAAGACACACGTCGTTGCCTTTTGGTCATTTCTGCCTACGCTCCCACTGACTGTAGCCCAGATGAATTTTACTAAAAGCTTTCTGAACTTCTTCAAAAAGCGAAACGCTCAGAAACAGTACTCGTATCAGGTGACTCTAATGCCCAGGTATGTAGCTTAAACTAAATAGAAAGACATTTAGGCGGGTATTTCAGTATTCCGGCTCAGCGAACAGGTCATCTGCAACTTTGCTCAGATAATCGTTTATTTTTAGGAAGTACTCACTTTAAGCATAAAGAGAAACATTGTCTAACATGGTGAGCCCCTGTACCAAACCAACGATGAATTCAAATAGACCATTTTGCCATCAGTCACCGCTAGAGAGGCTCGACAGAAGGCTACCGCTCATTCTGGAATACACGTTTAGACTCTGATCATGCTCTAATATGAGCACACATTTGCTTGTGCCTCACTGGACTCAGAAAAGCCACATTAAGAAGGCCAACTAGAATTGAACTGAGTGATGAGAAAGCCGAAAGTAGATTCCAGGAACAACTGAAGTCACACTTAGGTAGTTCTGAAAACGAAGCCGACCCAGATGTTTCTTGGAAAGATATGCAAACACCTGTGGAAACAGTAATATCTATTAATGACTTGAACCAAAGGGTCAAAGTCATCCTATGATAACCACAGAGGGATTGGTTTGACTAATATAGCATCTAAAATACTATCCTCAATAATTATCGAACGCTTAATAAAGACTCGTGAACTGCAAACGCAAGAAAATCGGTTGGTTTCAGACCTGGTCGTGGCTGTATCGACCACATATCCACCATTCGTCAGGTTCTGGAACACAGACATGTTTATCGTCGTCCGATGACGATGGTTTTTCTTGACTTAAAAGCTGCATTTGACTCTGTAGATCGAGAGGTTCTTTGGCAGTGTCTGTCATTGAGAGGTGTACCTCAGAAGTAGATAGACCTTGTGAAGGCTCTTTACTTGAACACTGCCAGTCCGTCAGAGCTTATGACGAACTGTTCTCCGATTTTGCAACGTCAAGTGATGTCCGGCATAACTGTCCAATATTTCCATTTTTGTTCAATTCCATCATAGATCTACTGATGGAAATAACGTTCTCGTCGACTGAATTTTCAGGAATCAATCGCTTTCCAGAAGGTCCACTTATCGACTTAGAATACACAGATGATATAGTCCTGTGTTGGTGAAGACGCTGATAAAATGCAGAGTCTTTTGGTAGCACAATGCCAGAATGTTTGGAATGCGCTTCTCTCCCTCTAAATGCAAGTTGTTGCTTCAGGACTGGTCTGCGTCAACACCTGAACTAAGGATAGGGAGTGAAGTAGTCGAACGCGTTGACAACTTCACTTATCTTGGAAGTCTGATCAGCCCTAATGGGTTGGTGTCTGACGAAATCTCAGCATAGATTTGAGAAGCTCGTTTGGCTTTTGCCTCTCCATCATCCCTACCTACGCTCTGACAGATTGCAATCCGGATGTGATCATTAATGAATTTTGCCACTAAGTGTTCGATTGATGTTATAGAGACTTGAGTGCTCAGTTCGGGCATCTAGGCAGAGATGAGAGTCATCTAGGTGGCCGACGTAAACTTTTTGGTTGCAGGACGGAGAACAATGACTGTCCACTGCAACTTCGCGGCACTATAACCTGTTTCTGGTTAGCACTAACTATTGGAACAGTCATCGACGATGTGCTATCTGGCGTCCTTCCTCTACATCTGAAGCCTGGACTCAGATTGAGCATATCGAGATCAGCCTCCGCTGGAATAGTTGTATTCAAAACTGCCTCTCTTTTTGGAGTACATATTTTGACTCTAATAATCAATCCCTTTGTTGCGCCAATTCTATCTTATTTTTCACTGACCAACAACTTCATTTTCCTAAGTAGATCGATGTCAGGGAACTGGTTATGTTTTATGTTGCAACTAAATATCAAACTAAGCTAGGATCATGGCTAGCTATCAACCCACTGAAAATTACAGATGAGCAGTGGTTGCAATTGCTTGACGCCATGAAAATAACAACAATAATAATAATAACGTACATCAATTTACAATTAGAATATTAAACAACACTTAAAAGATTTGTAAACAAAGAATATTTTTATTTGAATGATTTCATCACCAGAGCCTTTACAGTTATAAATCCATATATATAACAATTACAATGATCAAAGTATAGGATATATAAATGGGTGAAAAAAGAGCCGCAGGTAAGTATTCTGTGTCTGGTGATTTGTGTTGCTTCAAGAGTTGGAGGTTCTTGCGGAAATGTAAACCGAAATTCAACTCTGAATAAAGTTCACTCGTGCTAAACTAAGAAAAACACAATTGCGTCATAATTTGTTTTTTAGATATGTGCCAGAGGCGATCACTGCAGCAAAGGTTATTTCAAGGATCCGGTAAAAACTGCTGAACTTATTGATAGTGATGGTTGGGTTCATACTGGGGATATTGGTGAATGGACTGAAGTAAGTCTAAAAATACTTTTTGATATATCTTTGTCCGTTTATTCATTAACCAATATCATCCTATGTTTTATAGAATAATGCAGCTGAATATATTGTTCATCGTAAATTTATGAAAGTTACTTTATATATGACATTTTATTCATTAAGTTACAAATTGGATGGGCATAAATTCGGGGACACTTATCTATTTACTCTATGGTTTAATACTTGGATTAGTGATAAGTCTTCTCATTTAACAATTATTTATTTACTCTCTAGACGCTTCCAATATCCTTGGCGTACTAGTACACTTGAGCTCGACCAAGTGTGAAGTATAAATAAAAGCTCTACTTTTATGCTTATCTGTGTACAGAAAATCGAATTCATTTAAAGCTTTTCAGATAATTTTGTACTTCTAGAAACTTCTGGAAGCACAATAAACAGTCTCAACATCAGTAACGTTTTCTAACTTAGTATAAATCAATTATTCAGTGAAGAAATAAATAACCGAATTCAATAGTACAAAAAAAACAGCATACATTTAGCTCAGTTCAGATTAAAATAAATCTGATCAATTCAGTCAACATGAGATTTACTTGCGTGTATTTATGTGTATGTTAGTGGGTGTCAAAATTTGATATTTGTATTGTTGAAGAGTAAGTCTAAAAATATTATTGTGGTTGTTAGTGATGTGAGATGTGCATACAAATAGTTTTAAGTGTATTAAATGAAAACCACAAATGAAAATTCTACTCTTATATTCACCATTGATTAATTAAATGAACGCAAGAATGCTCAAAAACGCCAGTTTATTGCACGTTTATTTGAACATTGAAAAAAATGATGGTTATGTTCTCTCAAAAGTGACTTACACCAAGTCACGAAACGTTGGAAATGTAACTTCCTACTTATTGAGATTTTATGAATATACTATTTCTGTTATAAGTAATTATCCAATCAAAATGTGAAACAATCCTACATTTCGCTAGATTTGCTTGGAGGGTTTCTATGCAGTGCTGATTGAATAAATCGTTTTTAGAAACTTTACCGATGGATATTTGTTGAGATTACTAACAACTAGCTAAATAAGATGAGAAATCGCTTTTCAGAAAGATTACTTACTGTATTTATCACAGTGCGTGTCAACACTAACTGAAATTTATTTTATTTTGAAGGCAGTCCTTATAATTCTGTGTTATATTGGAATCATCAGTATACTGGATTTATGCCAGGTGTCGTAATAAAAGGATTATTTTTCACCTTTCACTTGATGACGACGTCTTGTACCCCTAACTTCGTTTGTTAACGGTCCTAATTTGAAGCCATTTTAAAATTTTACCAGCTAAAATGTTCAAAGTTCATGTCTATTTCATCATTCAGTAGCTAACTACAGAGATGAAGCTACGAATTTTCAATAACTTACGTAGTCATTGAGTTTAATTTGCTGACTACTTTCCTGTATAAGTGATTTTTTGACTGATGGTTAAGAATTTTTAAATACTTAGAATCAAATTTTCTGATATATTATAGAATTTAAACATTCATGTTGAATTATGATCTGCCTTCTGTCAAAAAGTAAACTATAGTTCCTTGCATTATTTGGCTAATCTGAAATCATGAATAAACAGAATCTATCTAAAATTACTTGAATCATTTACTTCATTAACATAAACATGTATTTATTTATTTTATAACAGGAAGGTTCACTCAAAATTGTGGACCGTGTAAAGAGTATATTCAAATTAGCTCAAGGTGAATATATTGCACCTGAAAAAATAGAAATGGCTTATCAAACTTGCAAATTAACAAGTCAAGTATTTGTGGATGGTAACAGTCAAAAAAACTACCCAGTTGCGATAGTAGTTCCAGATTTTACTGAATTGCGTTCCGCTCTAAGCAATAGTAAGGTACTGCAGCATCATAAAACACTTTTGGATTCTGAACTTTGTCGAAATGAAGCTGTCAATAAATTCGTTTTGGAGGAAATGAATGCTATAGCGACACTAAAACTGTTGAAGGGTTTTGAAAAGGTTTGTAACGAATGATTTAAAAATTGTAATCGTAATTTAAATACTCAATCCTGTTCTTATTTATGTATGTTTCGTACCGGTCGACAAACAAACAAACAAATTAGTATTTATGATATATAACTGAGCTCGGGTTAAATCACAAATAAACAGATTAGTCAATGAGATTGTGAATTTTCATTAGTCGAAGTAACTCACTCATGTGAATTTACCCCGCATCAGAATGGGTATTACTGACCTTATTAAGTAAATAAATAGAGTTGACACAATGTTGATTTGTAGAATTAGCAATCAACGGAAGTAACTGTACCTGAAATAATGAACTTCCTTCTTTGGTCATATAAATGTTAGAAAGTCATAACTGTCAATACTCCTCAACCATAGTTTTAATGATGTTTTTGTCACTTTGAATTTTTGTATTATAATACATTTAAACTTGAGGAAATATATGCTATCCGGTGCTCGTTAACGTTATACAATTTATTAATGACTTTATATTGGGTTCTTATATGGTTTCGCTAATTAATTGAAGTTAGAAATGTAAACCTATAGATGCCAACTCAGCAATTACTGTAAGTCGTGAGTTCGATCTCCAGTGAGGTTGTGGATACTCACCATTGAACGGTCTCATACTAGCTAGAAATTAGTTGTCCAATCCTTTATGTTTTTCATTGGTTATTTAACCAAGATCAGCTCATAATGTAAACTACAAAATTCAACAATCTACACAAACTTCCTTTTATTCTTTAACCAAACTGATTTTTCAGTTGATTCTTTCCTATTGTTTTATACAAAAGAAAATACTATTTTCGTTCTTTTGTTACATTCATATTTCAGTGTTTTTTTGTTCTATAATCAGGCGACACCATAGTTTAAATTTACTTCCTAGTTTAGTAACTTGATCAAAGCGAAATTCCTCAGGTCAATGGTGATATTGTTTTCCGTATACTAATTAAACTTCCACGTAATCTAACCATTTTCTTGTTAGTCAAACAAAAAAAAAACAAGCTTAGCACACATGATTGCAAATGGAAGACATTTCTACGTATAAATAGAAAGTTTCTCAGTCTATTTTTATTACAGATGAAGTTTTAAAACCAATTACTGAACAGAATATTGTCAATTATTCCTGATTATTTTAACAACAAACAGTTTATTATTAATAATTAAACGCGTAGACTGTTAATGTTTACTTATGTGACAACCATTTAGCATAAAGATATGTAATGATACTAATTAGAAACAACCATATTATTAAATAAGAATAGTTTATATTTAGTTTTTAATGTAATTAATTATGTTTTACTATTGAAATATAAATAACCTTAGCCGTTAGTTTATTTCACATTATTTTGTTGTACAAAATGTTTACCATTTTGTTACTTTCATGATTATGTTTTCATAATTTAGAATGTGGTGATTTCATCATTGAAAAGTACTTTAATTTTATTTATCTAAACATTAGTGTAAAGTTTTAAAGGTTAATGGCATGATGTGCATAGAACTAATATTTCTTTATGCTTATTAAATAATTTTTGTTTAGTCAATAGGTTCAGATATACTCTTTGTATGTATTTCAATCATCCCACTGGTTTAAAATGGTGTTTTCCACTTCAAAATGAACATTTTAAACTAAATTGACAATAATACGAAGTGATAAAGTTTATGAAGGATGTATAAATCATAATGTATTGATTTTACAGTACCACCATCAATGGTGATTGTATACACTCCATAATAAAAATAGATTCAGCGAAAGTAATGCTGTCGTTAAAGTACAAAGTGATAACACATGGAGAAATGTGATTTGGTTGCATGAGTTGATTAGTGAGTTAAAAGGAATTATGGTTTAATGAAGTTCCCAGAAACATTTCAAGCCATAATCACGTAACCGTAACGTTGATGATCGAGCCATATCAGAGTGCTGATACATATTCAGAAATCAATTAGACTTTGCGACTCAATCCAAGTTTTTGAATACCGTATTGTCTTACTGTGTTAGTCTAAAACAACACTGTTAGCGATAAGTAAAGCCAATAGTGTTGTCCTGTTTGATTTTTATCAAGTTACAACAATTATGTTTGCTTCTTCAACATCTTTGTTCAGGGTTATTCAGTTGAAACGGTTGATTCAGAAAGAACACTACTTGTGTTTCTACTTCGGATTTTTCATACTTACCTAGTCTTTAATATATCTGTATGCGTTGAGAAACTCGTAGATTTTGTGCCTAATGCTTAAAGTAACTTTTATGATTGGTGCGAAAAAAGTGGTTCTGGATTTATTCTAAGAAGGTAATCTCTTTCGGTAGTGTATCTGAGTCATTCGGTTTTATTATTGAATTGTTTTTGCCGTTCATAGTCGGTGGCTATTTTGAGTCGAAGTAATCTTTCTGGAAAGAAGAAAACGCATCACCACGTAAAGCATCTACTGGGGCTACTAATGTGTTTTCTGTCATTTCAAATTGAGATCCAAATCATTTATCAGATAAAAATACTTGACGCTTTTTCTACTGTATATTATGCAAACCATGTATTGAAATCTCTTTTCGTATAGTCTGAAGTAATTATGTGTCTGATTTATATTTTCTAAATTTTTGTACTGACAGGTCCAGGCAATTTACTTGACAGACGAGGTGTTTACGATAGACAATGGCTTATTGACTCCAACAATGAAACTATCACGTAATAAAGCTCGAAATTATTTTTCAAAAACAATAGCTAGTTTATACACACAACATGAGCTTAATTCTTCTTCAACTTAAAATTTGTGATCATTTTCAACTTACAATGTGTACGTGTGGAATGGATTCGTTTGGAGCTAATATTCTCCATAAGTGACATTCTATGGACTATTCTGATTCCTCCATCTATTACACAAGAATTTCTTGCCTCATTTAATAAAAAACACTATGTATTTGTTTGAATAATATTGGAAACGTATTTTACAGTGTGTCATTTGTGATATCTACTCATCTGTCTTAATTAGATAAGACTTTTTCATTGACTGATCACCCAATCCTAATAGGAATGAATTTATTGAATTTGCGACAAATCATTCTTGTAACCAAACATTTTTTGTATTCAAGTTATGTGACTGAACTTAGGCAAGTGCAAGGATAACTAACATGGAACTAACAAAAACATTCCATGAACTAGTCCATGCGGTTGTTTCATTACTCTGTACTATGTTGGATTTATGGTCAACTATGATATTAGTACTACTCTTATAATAGAACTAATCCTAAAATTGTAGATTTCTCATGATTTAACTGCTTAATCTATAAAATCTTACGTGGAAGTCACATCATCGTCTACACCATCTCATTGCATCCTAACAATCGTCAGTACATGATGAAGAATACACTTAGGCTAGAAATAGATCAATGTATTTAATATGGGTAAAAGGTATATAACAACATCCAAGGATGGCATCGCCTACAAGGCCGAGCCATGCCATGAGGTCGATTCGAATCCATTCCATTCATTCTTCCCGCCTTCCCCATCGTTGGGTTTTTCTCCGCAGCGGGATACTAAATATCTAGTTTCCCAGTTGTCTAGTGTTCAGCTTTAAGGATTGTGTGGTTAGGACCCAATGCCTCTACAATTTGTTGATATTGTACATGGTATTGTTTTTGTGAGATTCTACCTCTTCTATTCTGTTACCAAAGAGGCCACAATATCTGAGTATCATGATAGGGTAATTCGAACAAGGTATCAACCAATACGTGTGAGTTGAACGTAGGCTAGGATGTTAGGTCGTTCTCACTCAACTATATCAGACCGACCACCAACAAGTGATCTACAAGTCTTCATGGAGAGTCAGGACGCGATCAAGGCCGAGGGTTGACCTCAGGTCACCAGCACACAACACGGAGTACCAATCAAAGAAAGTAAATGGGATGTTGAAGGTTTGTGGTCTCTATAATCAGTGAACTAGATGATCAACACTTTCGAGTACCTTGAGGTTTATGTGTGTATAATTGGTGTTCATTTACTAGAGTTCAGTTACTCTTTGTCGTCAATGGGCTTGTGTCACATAAAATAAACCAAAGCAAACAGTGTTAGGAGTCGGAAAGTAACGATTGCTGAGTATATATTTATATAGGGATTCGCTTGAGACTCGCCTCATGATCTACGTAACTACATGAAGCAGGGAAATCGGTCTCCAATTGCAAAATTCTGTCTTCTTATCGCTTCATGCATTGCCGTGATCACTCTGTACTTCCAGGCAGAAGTCAGCTTAACCGTGAATACAGGCCACTTGTAGAGATTAGCGAGCGTGAGATAAAGTAGATCCGCACATTCTTTCGTTGCTCTGAGTTGGCTTCCCCCGATACAGCAGACGTATGTGGTTCGATGTGTAAGACTCAAACCTCGCGATAATTAGATAAAAATGGAGATTAGACGGGACCCATTGAACAGAGATATTGTAGCGGCATCGGTTCCTAATCACACGATCTTTAAAGCCACGTATATAATTACTGAAAATGCCTGCATTTAACATGCAACGACGAGGAGCATGGGAACAACTGATCGGTAGGGAACGGATCAGGCTTGCAGGCGTGGTCATCCTTGTGACAGGTCCCTATTCACATTAGGATATATTCTATCCCAAACCCAAATGTGTTCGTCAGAAGTGCTAGACATTGTGTTGCTGATTGCCACGACACAATGATGTGACTTCCAAGTAAGATCTTGTAGATTAGGTAGTCACGTGATGGCAAATCCACAATTTTAGGATCAGGTCTATCATAATGATGTGTTGTGGGTGCTGCGTAATTTTGAGGCCTACTGATACAGAAACTGCTGCTACGCTGGCTGTCTTTATCTGCATTCAGCAACACTCTGTTGAAGACCTTCCCTGGTATTGACAGTAGTGTAATACTTCCGTAGTTTTCACATTTGCTCACATCTCCTTTCTTTAAAATCTTGATGAGTTGTCCTTCTTTCCAGTCCATCGGCACTTGTTCCTCCTCCCAAATCTTTTTGAATAGAGGGTAAAGCATGTTTGTAGTTACTTCGATGTCTAACTTCATTGCTTCAGCTGGTATATTGTCAGGTCCTGCTGCTTTCCCGCCCTTGATTTGTCTGATGGTCGTTCTGATTTCTTCCGTCGTTGGCGGATTGACATCTATAGGAAGACCTATGTGTGCGCTGATTGGATGTCCAGTAGATTCATTGGACCTGGTCTATCCAGGTGTTCCTCTAAGTACTCTACCCATCTGTTCCACTGTTGTTGAATTTCAGTGATTGGCTTGCCTTCTTTGTCCTTTACCGGTCACTCTGGTTTACTGTATTTCCCTGCTAGTTTTTTCGTTGTATCATACAGTTATTTCATATTTCCTTCTCTAGCAGCTTTTTCTGCCGTCATTGCTAGTTCTTCCACGTATTTCTTCTTGTCGGCTCTAATGCTCCTCTTCACTTGTTTGTTTGCTTCTATGTATTCAGCTTGTGCTTGGACTTCCTCTGCTCGTGTTCGGTTGTTGTTAATTGCTGTCTTCTTGTTCTTCCTTTCTTTGATCTTGTCCAGTGTTTTTACAGAGATGCATTCCTTATGATTGTGTTTCTTTAGGCCCAGAACCTCTTGACACGTTGAAGTTAATGCTTCTTTGGTACCATTCCAGTTGTCCTCCATAGTTGTTTCTTCTTCTTTCAGTAGATCCTGTAAGGCTCGGAACCTGTTGTTGAGAGCTATCTTCAATTCGTTGATTTTGTTAGTATCTCGAAGGAAGGCAGTATTGAACCTTTGTAGTGCCGTTTGTCCAGTTGTCCAGTGAGATTCCCGTCCTACAAGTGCATTTCGTTCTACTTTGGACAGCATTAGAGCAGCCCCCTGAGTGTGTGGAGCAGTTCACTCTTCGTGACCGAATTATAGCAGCATCTCTCCCGTATTTAGCCTTTGTTGTTCAGCTTAGGTCCAATGGGTTTCGCTGATTCCCAGTACTGCCAAGTTGTATCTGCTCATTTCCGTTGCTATTTGACTGGTGTTCCCGGTCTCCCACATTGTTCGGAAGTTCCATGTGCCTGTAAAATGTTTTGCTCTGGTCGTTAGAAGAGGCATTGTCCTCATGGCTTCCAAAGGAACTCGGCTTTCACCATGAAGCGTCATAATTCTTCTAGATGAAGAACTTCTAACTTTCAGGGCAGAGTTGAAATGGTTTGAATTATTTTTTCTGGCAAGCGTCTTCTAGCGAATTAGATTTCTACAGGATGGGGTCGCCAACCTCATGCCCAACCCTCCGCCTTTACCCGGGCTTGGGACCGGCAGTAACTCTGGAAGAGCTACAGGCTGAGTTTGCTTGCTAATGAGTTGCCCAATAATCAAATACGGATCTCTGGAGAAGCTCGTATCACGTGTATTTAGTTGTCTGATTAGTTTGGGATCGCACTCACATGTCTCAATCACTTTTGAGGTGTGAGATCCATCATACTAATACAAAAAAGTGGCTTTTACTACATCAGGAGAGTCCAGCGTCACTTAGATCAACTTAAGTAGTGATGTTAGAGTTTACTAGACTGGAAAGTCTTGAGACTTGGTGTTGTAACGTGATGTAAGACTGCAGGTTATGATAAGCAGCGTTTTATATCGATCGGTTAGTGACACGTATACACGTACGAACGACCTAGAGTCCGATTGGCCCTGCTTCCCTGTCTATCCCAGCCAGTTGAGTCCAGAACGAAAGTCACAGCCTCTGAGATATGAATCATTGTATTTCAGTCATACTCTATTTATATACTAACCAAACATACCACATGGTACCATAAAGATAGAAAACAACATTTACACAATATTAAACAAGTGAAGTAAATATCGACCAATAGGGAATGTACATTTAGCGTCCAAGGACAACATTAGACTTAACATGATAACTATTGGTATATTTTTCTGCACATCCTAACACTTGGTTTGATTGCGTGTCGGTTGTATTAAGTCTATCCAAAACGTATCCTTATTGGTCTATATCATGAGAAAGCCGAACATCAAAAGATTTCGTTTAGGGAACCCGTGAACAATCACAGGTCTAGAAAACAACGTAATACGGTTAAGATAACGTAAAACGTTATAGATATTCAGAGTTTTTATGAGTCGCTCTTAAACAAAGAAGTTAAGACGAAATGTCAATTCAACGATTAGTCCTAAATATTTGTTGTACTTCTTTCAGTTATTTTTTTAAGGAATATTTTTTAAATAAATAATGCGTGTTATCTGTAGTGCTTCATGTTCAATTGAGATTTAAGTGGTCGTAAATGACTCGTTTCAACGTATTATGCTGAGCAATCGATTCGGAAGCTGGATTGAATTTGATAGTGCGCTAAAGGATTTCCATAAATCTGGAAGAATAATTCTATGTTTGCTCAGACTACCCATACGCACTATGTTCACGCAGAAAGCAAATTGTTGAAGGATATGGGATATAAATACTTGTGTTTCACTGCACATTTGTCCGTAAACCTAAATCAGAATGTCTGACAGTGAATAAAATACCGTGATGACTTTAACCAATCTGTGACATTTAAAATCTAAGTTTTTAAACTGCCAATCTAGGTTTCTTATAAGATTGGAAGGTGAAGAATACGTCATAAAATCTTACAACATGTCTCACAACCATCCTTGTAGTAGTTGATGGATGGTTTGTGATCCATGGTGTAGAAGATTGTCATGCGAAGAAAACGAAAACTTGAAGCCAGTAATATTGCACTGTCAGTCAACAGATGAATTTATAGAAAGTATTAAGGAGAGAACTGGTAAGTAGGTTACCGCTGCTGATGTCAAAGCTATGAAAGCTAAACTCTCCACTGGTAAGTGTACAGAAATATATTTCAGGTTTTTCTTGAAAGCAGGTAATGGATATGCTGCGACAAAATGGTGAAGTTAGGGATCATGTAGAAAATGGATATATCACGAGATTATGCTTCAGCAGTTATGACCAATCACTATCCATAAGTGGTGTGTATTGATTCAGCTTATAATACCAAAAGTGATTGAGCTCTTTGTCACATGACACTTCGTAGATATTCCTTATACCAGTTGGTCGTGGGTGGCCTGTAATGTTTGGTTGGACGAAAAATGAAATGCACGTATATGTTACGTGGATTCTAGAAAAATTCAAAGAAGTTATGGTAAATACATCGGAAACCCAGACCTTTAATATGGATTGCTTACGAGCAGAAAGCGCAGCTGTCCGTGTCACACACGCTAATGCAAACATTATTTTGTGCGTCGTCCACGTATGTCGTGCTTTCCGCAAAAAGGTACGCCAATCTTGATTAAAATAAAATTGCCTTTAGACACACAACAAAATATTGAGAACGTACCTAAGTAGACTTTGTATTCCGTTCACTACTACTACATTATCAGGCTGACATGAAGTGATTTTACTGCTGTTAAACATAATTACTTGTTTTGTAGAGACATCATTAGCGCCTATTGGGGTAGTATTTGTTAAATCATTAATTTGAAGCCTATCGCTGAAGGACATTCTCTCAGCATAACGCTGTGCTGCTTGCTTAGCCACTACAAACCCACTACGCATGGAATCCTTAATTTGTCTCATATAAGACTCGAATGGAAAGGCTGAAAAAACTATCTAAATGTTCATGTGCACGAACGTCGTCAGGGAGGTGCTGTAACGAATGCACATTGTAAACTAAGTGTTCACACCCATAACACCATTCATATTCATTCATGAAGTTTAGTAATTCTATTTTGGCGATTTATACAACAATTTTATGTAGTTTGGGATGTGCAAGCAGATACATGGATAACGCTAAACGCCGGAGATTAAGATAACAAGGTTGTGGCAATGTCTTTTCAAGAATCACTGGGCCTAAATATAGAAGGAACAACCTACATTCAGAAGCTTTCCATGCCGATACAAAGTCTAGTGTACGGCATTTACGGGGAAAGTCAGAAGGAGTACTTGCCACACAACCGGATATTAAATTGTTTATTTCTCTAATTGCACATGAGTTAAAGTTCCGCAGTCTTCGGCGTGCTAAATCTATCCATAAATTAGCTAGTTTTTTGGTAACACCAAGATACACCATGTGCATAGGATCTAGAGGAAAAGTTACAATCATATTAATAGAAAGCGTTTCCATTATAGAATGTCCTTGATGGTGAATTGATTGAGTCTGACTACGGAAGGTGTCGTCTGTTATTAAAGTATATACTCCATTTGGAAAGGTCGTTTTCGCCTCAAGCCGTCTCCCAACTACAATACATCTATCGCAACCTGCCTTGCCGTTGTGGTTAACCGTGTACCTAACAGAAGAACGAGCAGGTGCGTCACATATAACAGCCGCCAACCTGATAGCTATACATTTATTAAACTTAGCACTGAAAAGACCCACGTCAGTCATTTCTTTTATTTCAGAAATTGTGTCCGCAGAAAAATCGTTGAATTCTGCCGGCTTACTATTCCCTCCGTAGATCCCTATCAGAAACACGTCACTAAACCTAGGGGCAATGATACGTCCTAGCATAGGCCATAACTGTTGATTGGAGCTTCTAGACATAGAAAGTCCATCTACATTGAGATACAAATGTAAAGAGTTAAAATCAATAGTACGCAACCAAAGCTCAACGTATCTTAGCAGATTGGTTTTCAATCCTAAATGGTAATAAACCCCACTGCCGATAAACTTTGGTTGAACACTTAGACACGTCTTTAGGACACCTCTTATGCTTTTCGGCATGTCCGGGATAAGAAATCGTAAACCATACAAAACCCGATCAGCATCTCTTATGCTGAGAGATGTATTTGACACTAGATACATCATGAAGTCGTTCATCAGTTGTTTGCGATTTACGAAATTATGAGAGCTCAAGTCCACTTCAGGAGATCCTATAAGATATATATTCGCGTGTGAATTTGATATACATACCACTGTTGTCTGCAAGCCTTTGGTTGATGTTGCTAGTGCTTGGTGTTACAGTTGAAGTACCGTCATTACAATTGATATCCGTCTTTACTTCTACCAATTTAATAAACAATACTGTTGAACTCAGTTGCCTTTTAGAGTGCTTTCATTAGGAAACTCACTGAACGAAAGGAAGTCATATTTTTTCATTAAAGCAGCTCTCATTTTATTCCACCTCCTATTATAAGTGGTTCTGTGACAACCAAGGGAAGCTGACAAGTTCACAGTGGCCCTACGTCTACGAAAATTCTCACTGACAACATAAAAAGTCATATTATTGGCCTAAGAAGGTAATCAGTAACAATAAACCTTAAGTCATGAGAGCACGTCACTCACCTGCATCACGTAAGTTTTTTGTGATGGCTCCAAAGCATGTCGGAACACTTCAGCTAAACAACAAACGAAGTCACTCTGTATGCGTATCAACCGAATGCCTGGTTCCGTATCTCGTACATTGTTTCTATGACAATACTTTTGTTTCTTTACTAAGCGGCACCTTAATTTGTCGAAGTCTATGAAAACTTCTGTTCCAGATGCGGTTCATTCAAACACTGTACGTTACGTAGAATTGTCGACAAATTTCCCCCAAATACACGACGTAAGGGGGAAAAAGCGACATTTCCCCTAAATAACCGACGTAAAGGCGAAAAAGCGACATTTCCCCTTTATTTACACTTTTGTCCGCTTTATTTCCTCTTTTTCCCCTTTATTTCCCCTTTTTGTGTTGCTTGGGTCAACCTGATTGGAATTAACAAGCATTTATAATTGTGGATTTACAATACCAGACCCAATCAGAACACGCATCAACTTGGTGAACTTATGTAAAGTCTCAACTTTCTATTGTATTTGTAATAATTAACTTGTATATGTGTATTAGCACTACTATTGATCTTTATTAAGTTTGTTGATATTTTTGTGTTTAGTCCACCACAGAGTCTTGGGTTTTGGAACAAAGGAATAAGCAGAGGCAACGACTGAATTTTCAGTCATTTATGTACTACGTTTTGCACAGAGATATATACATGAAAGAATACATAGAGTTAATGTAAAGGCAAACACACTATATATGGTTCTCCTGAATAAAATATAACTGCAACACATAATAAGTGGTCACGTTTGTCATGTTGGACATGGCTTATGAAAGGTGCTATTGATTTAGAAACGTCAGATTGAACCAAGTTCACACTTATCACATTTACCGAAATTTATAATGAGTTAATAGATAAAATATTGCTTTAAATAGTTGTATTCCTATCACGTTATATCATAAACCTTGTGTACGGAGTAATAAAATAGCCTGTCTCAATTTACATCACTGCTGGAGTTATTATTCGACAATGCACAGGTTTACGTTATTCATACATCTTTATAAACAATGTTATGTAGTGATACAAGACATTTTCTTACATTCATCACTTGCAGAAATGGATTTTAAGTCTGACCGTTTGATAAAGTATTTGATTTTCAGTTTCGCACCCTGCCTGGTTACGACAGTTAACACGACATGAAATTCAATGACAGAATGACATTATGCTCTGACAGTGCAGATGTTACATGCATGTATCATTCAGCATGAAGTATTTCAAATGTTTATGAACTCATCGTACACTTGTCAGAACAAGTATATGCGTCCTCTTGGTTTTCTGATCATTAACAAAGTCTTTAGAAGGGTGAACGTCACTTGGATCGGAAAGACAACCAAACAAGCACATGTTGTAGCAGCAACAATTGTATTAATCCCATCATTTTATATGACGGCAGAATGTCCCACCAGGTTACCATATAATCGTCAAGTAACTGAAGTCTGTAAGTTTCATCAGTCTAGGAAACCTTTTCGAAACTCCTCTGCTGTATCAGTATGACTTCTCTAAGCCGACGGAATAATGGGCTCTTAGTGAATTGAAGTGAGTGCATTCAAACACTCAAAGTTATCGATAGTATCAATGTACGACAGACACTGGCAGCGTTTCGCTGCGACATTATCATATCCAGGTACCTGTCAAGTTATGAGGACAAACAACATCAGACAATATCCATCATCAGCATAAGTGACTGACTATGATCGTAATGAAATCACTTCGTACGCGGCTGTTAGTTGTTTTTGGTTTATGAACATGCTCCGGTTTATGCGAATGCATTCTTGTGGGTTATGAATAGCGAGCTTCTGCTTTCCATCAGGGATATGTAGTCCTTTAGTTGTAAACAAATAGCCCTGTGTGTCCTGAATACTGATTCTGACCTTATTAGTTTGCTGAACACATTATCAGACTCAGGTGCTTGATTGTGCATCCCTACCAAGTCCTATTCGGACAAGTCGTGGTATGCATCTTCTTCTATGACCATACAGTTGAAATTCCATACGCTAAGACACCTCGACCCATGGTTCAATTATACGTTTACATTTCGTCATACTCGAATTCTGGTCTTATTTGCCTTGTGATCATTGATTAAGAAGAGATTTCGAACACATAAGTTAAAACCTGTTCATCTATAATCCGTTTGGTTTCAACTAATCGAAAAACAGCATATCATTAACTTAGTAAGAATATTTTTATTACCTTTTTCAAGCTCTAAAACATTTTGTACTGTATAAATGGAGGTGGTATAAAAAGTAACTGAAAGTATAGGATTATATGAACCCAAGCTGCCAACTTTGGGGAAAATTTGGTCCATTTTGGGGAAGCCTCTATAGTAAATTTTGGGGAAATTTAGGGGAAATGAGACGAAAAACCCAAAATTTACCCAAAGTTTGGGGAAGCTTCCCCAACGTCTGGGGAAATTTTGGGGAAATCCCCAAAGTGAACTGAAGCTTTTGGGAATACAACTGACTACTGAATTTTAGTAAGTAGTATAAAATAATATACGAAAGAACAAATAAGCAATACTATAATATTTCACATAGACATTTGGTATTAACAAAAAAATTGGTAAGCACAATTTAGATATTACTCGACAATATGCATTATTACCCCTTTCAAGCTCTAAAACATTTTGTACTCCCTTTAGAATAACCAATACTTACCTACGTACTACTTCATGCATTGGCCTACACGTTTGCTTACTTTATATCTCGTGCTTCAGGTCGATATTTAGAATATACAACAAAATATCATGCACTTTTGGTTATGAAACCAAATACATTCAGAATTCTTAGCAAAGTACTCAGAAGAACCGCCGGACTGTACGACGCTTCACATTCAAATAACAACAATAGTAATGACAAGAATTTATTCTCAAATAAGTTTGTTACATGGACATGCAACTTTACAGGCAAGGTCAAAATGTTACAGGAGATACAGTCTTCCCTATGATAGGTTACTCATTTTACTTGATATTTTATAAGACACGCTGATCATAAACTTTTCGGCGGATAATTATTCCTACGAATGAATATAAAAAATATTAGTAAGATCCGTATTGTCAATATCATGGTTAGCGCGCTGTATAGACTTTGCGTTGCGACGTGCAACTTAGGGTCGTGAGTAAATTTAGAGCTTCTATAAACCGTGACCTTATAACCCTCTGGAACATCTTGGGCATTAATGACGGAGCTGAACGAAGTCGCTCGCTCCATATGCGTTGTCGGTGGCATTTCTTGAGAGGGCTGCAAAAGAGGGTAAGAAAAAGAAAGGACGAGAGGCAAAGCATACAGTGTTCATGCATATTGAAGTTGAGTCATTTGTGGTTAAATAGTGAAATTGTGACTACTTAGTCTAATTTTCTATTATTAAGGCACTTTTTAAGCAAGAGCATTGTAGTAGGTTAAAGAAAACAAACGTAAATGAGGTATGAATGGACAAAGAACTGTATAAATGTAGGTGGTATAAAAAGTAACTGAAAGTATAGGATTATATGAAGTTCTGAAATATAGTACTCAAAATGTTATGTTTATACACAAGTGGCTATCTTCCCTTTTTGTCGAAGCTATTTCAGCTCTTTTATTTTTATTGATTTTACAGGGTCATGAGCAGGCTTCGTTTTCAGCAAATTGTCTATTTGTGCTTGTAATAGTATTGCTCGTTAGGAAATGTGACGAATTCCACGTCACAAACACGATTTAAAGAGGTATTTTGTATGATAAGTTACCTCATTATTATTATTCACAAACATCTTATGGGTACATAAGTGTTGTGAAGAAACCATATCGGGTTTCTTCGAAAATGCAATAATACACAAGTTTCAATAATGTTAGCATTATATTTGTCATATTTGAAAAAAGAGACTAATAATAATAGAATAATAACAAATCAGGTTCTGTGTAGTTAAGAAGAATATTGAATTGATTTTAAATAAGGAATGAGGGAAAATAAGGGAATAGAAATAAAGGAGACGTGACGCAAATAGTTTGATAGGCATGTTTATGAACACAGAACAAGAATAAACGACTACGTATGTATCGTCAAATTAGTAATTTGAATGCAACACAAGTTATTGTCCTAATTGCAAACGTCGTAATCTTAAAAATAATATTTATTTAGGAGGAAAAAGGGAGAGAAAAGAAATGAACACCTGGTGAAAGGGCTCAATCATGATAATAACAATAATAATTGTATAATGATTATCGACCTCTGAAGTAAACAAACAATTTAGAAAAGTAAAACAAATCCTTTAGTGCACTCCTAGAAATACATGTAGATTTATGTAATAATATACGGAGTGAAACCGGATATTAGTATAAACATTTGTGCAATAATGATTAAGAATGATGCTATGAAAGTCACAATTAGTTCCAAAGGACAATCGGGAATTAAATATGTTTAGAAGGATAAGAAAAGATGAAAAGAATATCTAATGTGTCGGGGGAACAACAGTGATTTTAATAACAGTAATAATTATAGACACGAACATAAGCAGACTTCATACCATTGGTTCGTGACATCCTACGTGATAATTAAAAGCCGTCATTTAACAGAATGTTCTGCCTTACAGACATGGGTATGTCGACGTTATCTCCCGACCATCATGTTTGCTGGTCACTAACGCCACTCTTACTCCTTTTGGGGTATTAGGCCCTCTTACGTTTGTGTTGTGTATGAATATTACTTTAATGCAAGCTACTTATTGTAATACACCGTCTCTACTAGTTCCATGTTACTAGCGAATCAGATCAGATGGTTGAAACTGTTGTATTTTGTGTCAGATATCCATTTAGTATATCGCACTGCAATGAATATAACTAATGGTAAAAGTTTGAGAAATAATAGATTGTTCCTTAGCCGATGATACCTGAAGGTTCTAAGGAGAGGTGCTCACATTTATCTGTATAGTCGAGAGTGGTGTTACATACTAGCAGTCGGCGTGTGAAGCGTCTTTAGACATCTACTTTTATCTTGTCTGTGGTATTCATGTTTGAAAAGACAAAGGAGCAATATTCAAAAAGGAGTCGTATACATATTTTATAAAGAGTAAGCTTAGCCTCTGTTGTGAAGAAAGCCCATTCGACGAGAAAAAATATCTACTGAAGACTAGATAATTCGTTTGCTAAGCTACTTAGTTCTTAGTAAGCAGGAAGCACAATCTTAATGTCATTTGTTCTCAAACTTTCACTGTTTTTAGATAAACAAAAGCACCATTTTAAATACAATAACTCCGTAGAATTATGGTTTACTTCGTTATAAATATTATTATAATGATAGACCTGGTCCTAAAATTGTAGATACGTCATGATATGACCGCCTAATCTATAAGATCCAACGTGGAAGTCACATCGTTATCTACACTGTTTCATCTTATCCTAACAACATACCGCAACCATCATAAAAATTGTACGAGTATTTATAAATAGTTGTCTACGTAAGATACTTAATGTCCGTTGGCCGGATACCATCAGTAACAGCTTAGTGAGGAAGAGGACAGACCAGCTTCTAGCTGACAAGAAAATTCACTCAGTCAGTAACAACGTAGAACATCGTACGTAGGTACATCGTTTCAAGTTGCCACATCACATTAGCACAGAGATGCAGTGGTCGATTCAAATCCCGTAGTGGTAGAGGTAGTAAGAGTATAAGCAGTAATCGGGAAGATTAGTGTTTGGAGATGTTACTTAAAAAGTATAATACAGAGAAATAAATTTGGGAAGAGAGAAAAAAGAGACAAGGAGGAATAACGAGATCAAAATTTGAGAGGAGACGAAGAGTGGATGCACCTGTAGCGTGGTGTCGAATGGAGATTGACTATGAACACCGCTACCAAGAAGCTCGTGCCAAATGACTCCATAAAATCCCCAAGAAGCCAAATATCAGAAGATAATTAATGGACCAAGTCGAGGTTTATTTGCTGGCATCGAAAGGATACGGCGATCGTGTCAGGATAGAAGCTTGGTTACAGAACGTAACCGAATTCGCGCGAAGTTACTGTAGTGGCATTAGACCATAACCTCACAATCTTCAAAGCTGAACACAAGACTACTCAGAAAATAGATATTCAATATTTAACACGGTGAAATACCTAAGAATGGAGAAGGCGCGAACAATGAACTGAATGGACTAGAGTTGATCGAACGGCATGGCTCGGCCATGCAGGCGTGGTCTCTGCTGAATGTTACCTTATATCTTTTATTCATACTAAATATATTGTTCTTCTCTAGCCTAAGCTCGTTCTTCATCATGTATTGGTAATTGATACGATACAGTGAGTTGGTGTAGACGATGATGTGACTTCCACGTAAGATCTTATAGATTAGGCAGTTATATCATGACAAATCTACAGATTTAGGATTAGGTCTATTATTAGAGCAGTACTAATATCATAGTAGACCATAATTCTACTTTACAATCAAAATGTGTGAATAAGAATAGAAGCACAATATAGCTGTTACTAGCACAGTCAAACAAAGGCACATTAAAACAAACACTGGTACAATTGGTTATAATAATAATTGTTTTCAATAAACCAATCGTGTTCTCGTGACAAATGTGAGTCACTAAACACCTGCGCCATTGCAAACGATTTTGAGCCATGTCATTCAGGGTCTCTAACCATCGGTTGCTATCACCTCGCGGTCCCCAACCAGGTAGTCTACACCTATCAACATGATTCAGTCCACTTGTCAGTGACTTCATGGACTTGTGCCATGTTTCGATCTGGCCGCCCCTAGCTTTCTTCCAACCTACTACTATAGCACTGAACATCGCATGTCGAGGCATTCGGTTGTTGGGCATACGTAACACGTGTTCCAGCCATCTCAACTGATGAAGTTTCACCACTTCATCAATTGATTTGCCATTCTTACCTAGTAATCGTTCCCTAACAACTGCGTTACTTACTCGATGGTCCCAGTATATACGAGCAATATTTCGAAGACACCTATGATCAAATACTAGTAACCCACGAATATCCTCTACTCTTACCGATTATGTTTCACTGCCATAAAGTAGGACGGAATGTTCTGCTGCGCAGTAAACACGTCCTTTGGTTGGTAGACGGATATCTCGCCTACGCCATAGATGACGCAAGTTGGCAAAAGCTAGTCGAGCCTTCTGTATCCGTGCTGAGATTTCGTCACACACCAGACCACAAAAGCTGATGAGACTTTCAAGATAAGTGAAGCGATCAACACGCTCGCCATCATTAGTTCGGGTGTCGATGCAACCCAATCCTTAAGCAACATTTTGCACTTCGAGGGAGAGAATCGCATACCGGACATACTTTCATTGTTGCTTAGAGTGGTCAGAAGACTCTGCATTTTGTCAGAGTCTTCACCAAATAAAACTATGTCATCAGCACATTCTAAGTCAACAAGTGAATCTCCCGGTAGAAGTTCAACCCCTGTAAATTTAGATGAGGAGAGTGTTATCTCTAAAAGTACGTCGACCACAAAGTTGAACAAGAATGTGGAGAGTGGACAGCCCTGACGAACACCACTTGAGGTAATCAATTCTGATGACAGTTCGCCATAAGCTCTCACTCTACCAGTTGTGTTCGAGTAGAGAGCCTTTATAAGGTTAATGTACTTCTTTGGTACTCCTTTCAGTGACAAACACTGCCGTAGAACCTCACGATCAACAGAGTCGAATGCCACCTTAACTTACTTACTTACTTACTTACTTACGCCTGTTACTCCTCATGAAGGAGCATAGGCCGCTCGAATGCCACCTTAAGGTCGAGAAATACTACGATTGTGGGGCGTCCAAACGTGTGTGTGTGTTCTAGAACCTGACGTAGTGTGAATATCTGGTCTATACAACCACGTCCAGGTCGAAAACCAGCCTGGTTTTCTTTAGTCTGCTCTTCACGAGCTTTGATTAGGCGTCGAAGTATTATTGAGGTTAATGTTTTAGACACTATATTAGTCAAACTGATTCCTCTGTGATTGTCGCAAGAAGACTTTTGTCCTTTATTATAGACTGGCACAATCAGTGATTGAGACCAGTCAGATGGGATTACGTCCAGTTCCCAAATTCTACCTAAGACCTCGGTTAATCTCATTGCTATGGCTTTTTCAACTTCATAAAGAGACGGAGGACCTACATTAACTTGCCATTCAGGTTGACTGGAGATCGTGGGAAACCGAAGTGTGGCTGAAGGCCAGTTGAACTGATCCCTAAAGTGTTCTGCCCATCGATCCAATCTCCTGGATTGAGAATGTATATTATGTCCATCTTTCTCTGAGATTGTTTCGCTAACAGTCGGTTTCCTAATTCCGGTTTCCTTAACGAGTCTAAACAATTGTCTGCTATTACCTATTGCCGTTGCCTTTTCCATCTCACTTGCTTTCGCTACCCACCACTGTTCGCGATCATTGCGTAGACTTCTTGTCAGCTTGCGCTTAAGCTGACTCCGCTTATCACTATGTTTAGAGCCAGGTGGAATGAGTTTCCGAGATCCAGTGTTGTTCTCTAACCTTACGAGTTACCGTACTAGCAGATATCGCTGCAGTTTCCACAGCTTTTCGGATATCATTCCATGCTGCCTCGGGGTGGGCATCACAAATATGGCTGCCTAAATGTTGTCCTAGTTGTTCCTTAGTTTGACTATCATTAAGTAGGGCCCTTAGAGGTTTCGTTGCAGCATCTTTCCTACGTCCAGTAAGACGCAGACAGATACGCGCTCGTACTACAGCATGATCTGAATCTAAGCGCGTGCTCCAGAACGAGCGACATTCTTCTATCGAGCCCCTCCATCGGTGGCTGATAGCGATGTGATCTATTTGGGTCCAACGTTGGGACGAATTAGGGGGTCGCCATGTTAAAAGATGTTTTTCCTTATGTCTAAAGTTAGTATTTGAATAATTCTTTAATATATATATATATATATATATATATATATATATATATATATATATATATATATATATATATATATATATATATATTTATATTTCAATTGACAGAGAAGATTTGGAAGATGTAAAAACCTTTACATATTTGGGCAGCATCATTGATGAACAAGGTGGATCTGATGCAGTTGTGAAGACGCGGATCGGCAAAGCAAGAGCAGCATATTTACAACTGAGGAACATCTGGAACTCAAAGCAACTGTCAACCAACACCAAGGTCAGGATTTTCAAAACAAATGTCAAGACAGTTCTACTGTATGGGGCGGAAACCTGGAGAACTACGAAAGCCATCATCCAGAATATACAGGTGTTTATTAACAGTTGTCTACGCAAAATACTTCAGATCCGTTGGCCGGACACTATTAGCAACAACCAGCTGTGGGAGAGAACAAACCAGATCCCAGCGGTGGAAGAAATCAGGAAGAAGCACTGGAAGTGGATAGGACACACATTGAGGAAAGTACCCAACTGCGTCAGAAGACAAGCCCTCACATGGAATCCTGGAGCCCAAATGAAAAGAGGAAGACCAAAGAACACATTACGCCGAGAAGTGGAAATAGACATGAAAAAGATGAACAAGCATTGGATGGAATTAGAAAAGGAGGCCCAGGACAGAGTGGGTTGGAGAATGCTGGTCGGTGGCCTACGCTCCATTGGGAGTAACAGGCGTAAGTAATCGATTTGAAGGTAGTTCACATCAAACACCAAAACTCGTTTTTGGGAACGTTACTATTTTAACTAAGTGCATTTGCGACTTTAATAAAAAGTAGGACTTATAGTCACTTGGTGTTATATTTACAATAACAACTAATGAACAACCTAAGAAAGCAACAAGGTTCAAAAACAGTATTAAAAAACATGCCGATATTCTAGCTAGTTTGGTTGTAAAGTGAAGCAAGAAGTAACAACCGCATTTATTATTGTTGAGTCTGTTTGGGAAAAGATCATAGCAATGGTATTGTATAACTTCCATCATCTCGGTTTGCCCTACCTGTGATTCTTTTGGAACGATACTAAATTTTAATGACTCACATATTGTGTCCTCTACTTACTATTTAAAACTTTGTAGAACTTAATTTGTCTATGGAACAAGTTCCTAGATAATACCCTGCACTGTCGCACAGAGTTTTGGCATGACTAGCATCAATGATGTTCCTCCCATTCCCCCCTACTTTGTGTGAACCTTAAGTGTGTCTCTGTTGTGTGGTGTTGAAGATGAAGTCACCCCACATAGCAGACTCAGTCCTCTAAAACTATTACGTTAAATGTGTTAACAAGCCTGTTTCCTATACCAAAGTTTAAAGTTAAAGACGTTAATAAGCAAGTAGAAATTCGTCATTAAAATAAGTTGTGTAAAGTTTGTATGAAAGTGAACTGCCTAGTCAGAAACTGTTGGTCGTGAAAGGTAGCTCGATCGAAAGGTGTGTTTGAAAGCGACATACATAAGTTCACACAAAGTACGGGGGAATAGGCGGACATCATTGATGTTAGCCATGCCGAAACTCTGTGTGCGACAGTGTAGAGACTTGTTCGATAGACAAATTAAGTCCTCAAATCAGATACCTGTGGAAACTGATGTAAAAGCATCATCTATAATCAGCTTATCTTATAAATTAGCCTAAGCATGAACAGAAGCAACTGAAAATAGCTTTTTCACAAATTCCCCTTGAAGACCTAAAGGTAGCGATCCACCATAAATGCTGCATAAGTAAAGTTAGTATTTTCAAGGAACAGGCGGTTATCTGGGCATAGCTGCAACAGATGTTCACCATTATCTGTTCTTTGAGCCACGACACCATGAGATCCACCCAGGTGTCTTTCCCTTTCGCTTAGTTTACCTACTTGAGCAATAAAGTCACCAGTCAGTATTACTACATCAGAGCGCCTAGCTTTTCGGAGGAGGTCGGAGAGATTTCTGTAAAACTCATCTTTTACATCATCTGCGCCGCAGTCAGTGGGAGAATAGACAGAGACGACAAAGAGGCAAGGACGAGTGTCCCTATCTTTTCGGATCCTTACTGTTCCGTTTAGTCGGACAGCGCACAAACGACTGTCTAATGGGATCCAGTCTAAGAGAACTAGTTCTGCCCTAGAACTCAATGTTATACCTACGCCGGTGAGTCCACGAAAAGCAGTATCTGGGCTCAGATACACGAAGTGTGAATCGAGTTGGTTCTTTGTTTTGACATGGTGATGTCAAATGAATGACGCTACTCGGATCCTGTATGCGCGTTTCGGAGACGCAGCACACATCGATGGCGCGGGATTCTAAAGTCCTAGCTAAGGAAGCCTGTTGTCCTATTTGGCACAGTGTTCGTATGTTAAAAGCTCCTACATGTAGTTTGTAGCGTAGTTTCAGGAGACCAGGAATAGCGTTCCGTGTACTCGAATCGTTTTCCAGTATTTACAGAACCTTTTTTAAATAATTTTTGGAGGAATTTTCTGGATCTCCCCAACAATGACTAGGTATTATTTAATGTAACGTTTATTAGCTCTAGAGTTCTTTGTTATATTGTTGCATCATTCTTTTGTTTTGTGATAAATTCACAATCTTCAGACAATTTTCATGAGATATCAGTTCTTATAATTATTCGACGACAAATGTCTACAAATCGTAGGTCGTATGATACAAAACCAGTGAGTGGATAATTCGGAAGTGAAGTATAGCTTTGGATAAAAATGTGAAGTTGTTTTATTAGGGCATAAATCTTAGTCAGCTCAGTATAAACTGATTATCATTCTTTACTTATCATTATATTAGCCACATCATGTGTGGTAAATACATTAGGAATGCTTAAATTTCTCAATTTGATATACTATTATGTTCATACTGATACATAGTTAGCCTCATACACCATTATTTGCAGTTTTGGTTTGGGCAGCCAAGAAGTTCCATTAGGCTTCGCAATTAGTGTTGTTCATACCCAAGAACCTGGTAGACGAGTTAATTTAACTTCAGTCAATTAATTTTTCATTTACAAATAACTGATTCGACAAGATTTTAATTCTCTCAATTTCTTAAAAACTTGTAAAAAAACTTTGGTACATATTAAGTTGTGACCGAAGAATTTTATTTCTATTACTATCTTATTAATTGATTTCAAGAATTATTTTTCATATTTATTGACTGATTTGTTCGGTAATTTTAGACTGGTGCACGAAAATCTCCAATTTCTCAAAAGTTCACTGATGAATCTCGTGTACAAACAGTCAAAGATCTTTTTGAATATGGCTTAAATAATTCGAGTAAGTTCGTCCATTCACACTAACTATTTGTTTATTGTTGTCTGTTCACGATAAACTTTGATTTGCGAAATAGATCTAGTTGAATAATCAACTGCCAAGTATAACCTTGTTATTTGTTATTGTGTTTGTTGTTCTCGTTTATTTCAACCAGGTGGTTTACTTGTGAATTTTCCATTGTCTTTCGCGACAACGTCACCAGCACTTAATTCTAAAAGAAGTGACTTTTTAGAATCGGTTCACAAACAGTCAACAGTTTATCGTAACTGTTTTCCATGTGGCTATTATATTTCCTATCAGTTTGTAGCTTAGGTGAATTTCATCATTCCCAATAATTCGTGAATGATTTGAATACAAAGTAGGTGTAGGAAGGATTTGAATGTGACCAACTTGGTTTCGTGTTCTGTTACGGGTATAAAGCTGGTTTCACCCTTCTGGTTGCCCACACCATGGATGGGTATCTCTTAAGGAACCGGAAAAGTAAATTGGATTAATGTTGGTCTTAACAACCCGGGAGCGTTACCGCAGAGTCCAAGGGACAACTGCGTGAAGCCGATCGTGCACGGCCTTTTCGTAGAACGTTTTTAATGTGTTGGCTGCGTTCTTCAAAGGATCAACTGGATTACGAGAACCTCAACATCCAAGGGTAAGCACGGAATACAAGGGATAGCTTGCATGCAACTAGACGATTCGTACTTTACTGATGACCTATTCCTTCAATACCACACACACGAACAAATGCAGGTAAAGTCAGTCAGTGCAGCAGAAGCCTCTGTAGCGTAGGTCTCCACATACATAAAGGAAAGTCAGATCCTGAAATAAATACAATACAAAGAACACCTACCAAATGACACTTGATGGAGAAACTCTGTAAGAGTTGGAAACTTTCACTTACCTGGATAAAATCATCGATGAAGGAGGAGGATCCGATGCAGACATAAATGCATGGATTGGCAAAACAACGACAGCGTTCCTACAGTTGAAAACCAAGTCACATATTTTAAGTTTCCGCTCCACGATGGGTAACATTCGTAAGTTAGTATGGTACGCTAGAAGAAACCCCACGAAACATGCATAGGCCTAACAAAAACTGTTTACAATGAACTCAGTATGTCTAAAATCAAGTGGATACATGGCTTATGCAATGCTATCAATCTTCTAGCAGAAATGCATTAACTCCGGAACTAATCAGTTCTGTAAGAAATAAGCTACCAAAGACGAGCAGTAAGGCAGCGAAGAGTATCATGTAAAAACAGAACTAAAATGTAAGGGCGAATCTTAAACGGATTCAAACAATAAAAATAGAAGACTGGAGAATATAAAACGTGGTTACAAGAGACCTAATTGGAAGTTAAAACACGAGACAAAGAGAAAGAACAAAGAAATAAAAATATCGCCAGATAAAACACTTTCGAGGAGCTTTCGGTGTGTTCATTGGTACAGTTGGCATCTTCTCAGGTCCCAGATCAGGAACGGGCAACATTCCGAATGTCTTTGTTTTCGAACGACAGAAAAACTGGGGTCCCATGCGAGGCAGCTTTGTTCTGTTAATCCAGAAAACACTGATATCCTAACCGTCGGTGTTTTCAATTCGCTCATTCGTTGGACACATGTACAATGGTGATGTTAACTCTTTTGAAGAGTTCATCCCATAAGCGCGTTAAAAATTAGAATTACTCGAATATGTGAAGTCAGATACTCAGTGTAGAAGCTGTCGGACTAAATCACACTAAGACTGCACCTTTACAAATAAAGAACGTGGAAGTGATGATATGTGTGTCTCGCTTCTCAAACTATTCGCGATATCACTCTCTTCAGCGTGTTACCCTACTGCCTGGAAAACTACACATATCATTCCCAAAATTTGTATCAAGCCCCCAAATGCCCTGGTATGGCCGAGATCGGGGTGGGTTCGCCCTCCCTCTCGAAATACTCTCACACGGCCACGCGTATACAGCCTCTGTCAGGGAAGTCCTACTCACTGCCTTCTCGTGGCGGGGTGTTGTTTACGGAAACGAGAGGACGAAAGGCGAATGTCCGGCGCTTTAACCGGATCCCAAACCAAATCAATGGTGCACATGGGCTCCAGTATCCTGAGGGAACAAATGGCGTATGAACCACTTTTCGGTCACCGGCTACCCTGGGAATGCTACTCCTCACTTTGCTCCACTGTCTTGTGGGTTAGACTCTTAAGTCAAAGGCTCGAAGTGTGGTCACTTAAGAAAACCACCGGATTCAGTTTGGCACCCCGGCAGTATCACAGCCCACAAACAATTAATGAATTGAACGGTCTATCATCATGGAAACTAATTCTCTTGTTTCGAAAAACATTAAAATGATTCAAATATTATTGCGATTATTATTATTATTATTTACTACATCATTATTCATCCTCTTTTATTCCTACTCCGTCTATACTTATTATCTCGACTTATACAGCAGCTCGTCTATGATGAAAATTCGACACTATCTGAACGTTCTCGAGTCACTGTCCGGTTGAAAATTGTATGTTACCACCAAATATGAGTACTGAAGCAGTTTTTCTGAAGCCACGTGCACCATTCAAACTAGCTAACTTCAACGTTCGCACACTTATGCAGGTTGGACAACAGATAGGGCTGGTTATGTTGTTGTAAAGTCTTAATATCGACGTTTTTGTCTATCCAAGACTCGTGTTCAAGACTGTGGTGAAGTACTACAAATTCGTTCTCGATCTGTCGCTTCGAAAAGCTTGTTTTACGTGCGATTATCCGGAAACCCTGTGGCATCTTCGTCTGGTCTTGCTGGCGTTGGTGTCGCACTAAGCGCTAGAGCTGAGGCAGCACTAATCGATTGGATCCCCATTAACAATCGGTTGTTTATGTGCTGTTAGATTAGAAAGTTCCATCAGAGTGAGAAGAAATCGGCGTGAGAAACGATATTTTTTCGTCATCTCCGCCTATGCCCCAACAGATTGCAGCCCGGATGAAATCAAGGATGAATTTTACCACCAGCTATCTGTTTTTCTCCAGAAAGTGCGTTCGACGAATATTGTAGTACTAGCCGGAGACTTGAATGCTCAGGTCGAGTGTCTAGGCACAGAAGAGAGTCGTTTAGGTGGCCGATGGGGACTTGTTGGTCGCAGGACAGATAATGGGAACCGTCTACTGCAACTGTGCACAGACCACAACCTGTTTCTGGCTAGCACTAACTTCCGGCACAGTCATCGTCGATGTGCCACTTGGCGTCCTCCCTGTGCACCCCAAGCCTGGACTCAGATTGATCACATCGCGATCAGCTATCGCTGGCGTGGTTGTGTACAAGACTGCCGCTACTATGGAGTACCTATCTGGACTCTGACCATGCCTTGGTCTGCGCCAATCTTACCTTACTTTTCAGTGGCCAATGAAGTGACTGCCACCAACAGATTGATGCTAGCAAGCTGGTTGCAAGTTCTGTTGCAAGTAAGAATCGAACCAAGCTAGCTTCTAGGCTAGCTACCATTCCACCGGAAAGTATAGATGAGCATTGGTTGCAACTTCATCACGCCATCAAAATGGCGAGTAAAGCCGCTCGCAGCTTCGCAAAACGTCCCGCTTATGACCACCGTGTTTCTTCAAGCTCCTTTCAACTCATCGAAGTCCGTCGGTCTACTCCGGGTGACTGTGAGTTTGACCACAAACGACAATTGTTACGTAATGAAATTGAGCAGAGCTTGCGCACGGACCGAGAAGACTAGTGGTCGAAGTGTCCTTATGAGTTGGGAGCAGCAGTTGCATCTCGTAACTACCGGAAGCTCTTCCAGCTCATCCGAGCCACTGGCAGCAAGAAGTCTGGTGTGAGTGAAACAATCTGCGAGGATGATGGAATGCCAATCACTAACATCCATCGACGTCTTGGACGATGGGCAGAATTTTTCGAAGGGCAGTTCGACTGGCCTGCTGCTCCGGCAACATCCGTCAGACTGTCCTGCCCTCCATGGCCGGTGACGACTGATCCACCAAACGAGGAGGAAGTCCGCAAGGAACTCCAACTCTTGAAGCGTTACAAATCACCTGGCCCAGATGACTTACCTCCGGCTCTTTTTGAAGATGGTGGTGACTTTTTGACTAAGGAACTGACTGTGTTGTTAACAAAGGTCTGGGAACTAGAGAGTGTACCAACGTCATGGAATGAGTCGATAGTTGTCCCTATCTATAAAAAGGGTTCACGTCGTTCCTGTAACAACTATCGGGGGATAAGTCTACTTCCGATCGCGTCCAAGCGATTGGCTTCCGTCATAATTCGTAGGTTGTTCAAAACCCGAGAAAGATTGACTCGCGAGGAGCAGGCTGGGTTTCGTTCTGGTCGAGGATGTATTGATCATATCTTCACCCTCCGCCAAATGTTAGAACACCGTCATACTTATCAAAGGCCAACAATTGTAGTGTTTCTTGACATCAGAGCTGCCTTTGATTCGTTGGACAGGACTGTTCTCTGGGATTGTCTGTTAAAAAGGGTGTGCCTGAGATCATCGTTGTCTCCGAAGGATTGCTGACATCCAGTGGCAACACCATGTTAGTAATGCAGAGGTTCGACCTCGTGTGTTCGGGTACAGAGACAACAGTGCAATCGGTGTCACCATCTTGAAACACCGACTTCGGTGGCTTAGACATGTTCTACGAATGTCGTCCCAGAGAATTCCACCTCGTGCATTATTTGCCGACTCTGGAACTGGTTGGAAGAAGCGGAGAGGTGGTCAGTGCATTACATGGTGTCGTGGCATGAAAGAAAGCTGCAAAGGACTAGCTTGTGTCAGTCCTTCACGACTCCCGAGTTGCGGTCCGAGAGATGGTGCTACACAGTGGCTAGAGACGTTATCAGATATGGCTCAGAACAGAATTCAGTGGCGATCCTGCTGTAACCTTTTAATTTTCCTTAACTGAAAGATTTGTTCTGATTATACCGTCCGTTCCCCCATTATGACTATGATTATTATTACATTCCCCCACATCAATCTCTTCATTATTGTTTTTTTACGTTCCTCATTGTTTTTTCTTCTTTTTAAATTCTCATTGTTTTGTGTGGCGCATATATTTTTGACCCACTACTGTACCAACATATATGTGTTCAAATAAAATAAAATAAATTATGTCGATTAGAGCGTTCTACCAAACGGTTTGGTTGTCGGTGGCAGGTGGTCTTTCGGAAACGTGTGGCTTATAGTAGTGCAGTAAGGGAACAGATAGTTCCGATCCGAACTGACGTCCGTGGTCTGTAGCGATAGTTGAAGGGCAATCGAAGTTTACCACCCAATGTTTGTTCATATAATCATACTCCGACATTTTGGTTTCTTTTTATCTTTGATTTGGTATTTTGCAGTGTGACACATCTACAAATCGTGATGTTCCAGTCGTATCGGAACATTATCGACGCTACTTTTTCAATAATTTGCACAACCTTTCGCCCTACAGTGTTCGTGAAAACATCAGGCTCATAGCAGGACGATTTTGTTGGCCTGGTATGAAAAAGGACATGAGAAACTGAAAACGTTCTCGTGTAAGTTGCCAGAAATCTGAGGTGAACAGAAACAAACGTGTGTAGTCAGTTTCACTCGATGGCAAGAAGTGGTAAATATCAAGGACATTACTGCTGAGACAGTGACCTAAGCCGAGCCTTTGACCTAAGGGTCTAACCGACAAGACAGTGGAGCAAAGTAAGGAGATGCATTCCCAGGGTAGCCGGTGACCGAAAAGTGGTTCATACGCCATTTGTTCCCTCAGAATATTGGAGCCCATGTGCACCAATGATTTGGTTTGGGATCCGGTTAAAGCGCCGGACATTCGCCTTTCGTCCTCTCGTTTCCGTAAACAACACCCCGCCACGAGAAGGCAGTGAGTAGGACTTCCCTGACAGAGGCTGTATACGCGTGGCCGTGTGAGAGTATTTCGAGAGGGAGGGCGAACCCACCCCGATCTCGGCCATACAAGGGCATTTGGGGGCATCGACATAAGGACACTTGAAAATACTTTAGCGCGAATCCGAGTACGGTATCATTATTAAGAACGCGCCTCATAGTCGCATTTTTTTAAGTAAACCCTAATCTTTGCAATTTTCCAAACGGTGCAATCGAAAGACATGAGACTCAAAATTGTGATACATCACCCGATCATCAACAGTAATGACCACACTTCTGAGAAATCGAACGCGACCTGGAATAAGAGTAAGATTTCCAACTCACATAACCGATTATTGCACGTAAGTCATCATATAACATATTGATTCATCTCGATTTTATTTGTATTAGTGTCAAAATATTATTGATATGTTCATTTATATTTTTTTAATTCACGAAAAACTAAATTTGAAAGTTTGTTTTGTAATTGTCATCACTATTTTTAGAACGATATTTGGATCGATTATTTGTATTTTGCGAATAAAGTTTGGTGCATGAATTGGAATTTCGTTCGCTTGTTATTTTTGTGTGAGGTTCAATAATCATCTAACCGCGATGATCACGCACACCAGACGGATGTTTTCTGTTATCCGGACGTTGTTTCAGAACCCAATATGCGTCTGGAGCATTGTATCCAATCAAGACTCCCACCAGATTACTTAACAACATCGGGAGAGTTATATCCATCAAATGCTTCCATCGTTCTGGCTACTGTTCGGTTAGAAGTTCTGTACTATCGATTGAAAAACTCCTAACCGTGTAGGCCTCACTGATTTTTGGAAGATCTCTTTCCATCCACGGAAAATATCTTGTAATTTACTTGAAGTATTTGTAGGCAGTAGCACCATTCACAGTCGTTATGTTTATCAAAGTTTCCTTACCTTTAAGACCTAATCGATACCCAGACAAACCTTCGACGAGTTCCAATCCTTAGCTAAATTCACTGCATGGTGTTTAATTTGTAACAATGGATTGTGTCAAACGTTGCATTTCTTAACGTCATACTGGAAGCCTGAGTCGCTTGACTTATCCATGTGACCGTTTGTCAAACATAATAGTGACGGCTCTTCCTGCCTCATTTTGCCTACATTCATTTTCGATAATTTTGTACTACAAAATATGCACTATCTATAAGTTTAGCTATTAATCAACAGCTATTATCACGCATCTTACAGTGACTTAATAAAATATCCTTACACGAAATCACTTTATCATTACCCCATTTTTAGCCAAAATAATCTTCACCTAATTTTTTTTCTTTTTAAGTGTGTCAAGCATGAAAGCAGATATTTTAAAGTCATTACAGGTATTGCCCGACCAGATGCTGCCGCCTTTTTAATTTGTGTTTCAGCTTACCAATAACCGGGGGATTCTAATTATTTTTGGTAACGAATCAACGTCACGTTAATTCTGGTGTAATAGTAGTTTGGTGGCATCGTAACCTAACCACACAATCCTCAAACTGGGCACGTGGCACTTTGGAAAATAGATGTTCAACAATTAACGCGAAGAAAAACTCAACGATGGAGAAAGCAAGAACAATTAATTCAATTGGTTCGAATTGATCAGACGGTAATGCTCAGCCTCTCAGGCGTGGTCGCTGTCTACAACTTACTTTTATTCATATTAAATATATTGTTCTACCTCCAGCCTGAATGTGTTCCCCATTATTTTTGTAATTGTTACGGTACGGTGAGTCAGTGTAGACAATGATGTGACTTCCACGTAAGATCTTATAGATTAGGCAGCTACATCATGACAAATCTGCAAGTTGGAATTAGGCCTATTATTCGAGCAGTACTAATGTCGTATTAGATCATAATTCTACACCACCTTGTGATCACATAAACAAGAATCGCAACTTACAACCTTGGCTGAGTTGCCTGGGTCATGCGTAACTACGTTGAGGCGTATCCTCTTATCAACTTGACCTCCATAACTTCTTTTACCGAGCTCTAAATTACATTGTACCAAACTGCCATAACATGTTCGAGTAATCCTGGGTCGTTCTTCCGCAATGAACACCAATTCCTCGAAACTCGGCTACTTGTCGGTGATGTACATCCACTCATTCTGTGAATCTGGTGGTGCACATGACACATTTATTTCCAGATTTGCCGTAGAATACACACCGGACATACATCACATTTCCTTCAATGTTATACATAAGTTACGTAGCCTAATCGCATAAGCAGTCTATTTATCTGCCGATCCTTCAACGTATTTCTGATTGAGTAACTCAGTGATTAGTTCGACAGCAACAAGATTTTTTCACTGAATACGTACAAAATTTGTTTAGCTCAGTCATAATACAAAAGACTGAACAAAAGAATGCAAACCTCATTAATCGTCCTGACCTTATTTCATGCAGCGTTTCATCATGAATGGATCAGACACATCCGCTTTCAGTTTGACAGCTTCCCGTCATATGACGAGGATGTCATGTAAGTTGATAATCAAAGATAGACTAATGTCTACTGATCTTAGTTTAAAAAGCAGGAATCGTTCAATAACTCTGCTCAAGTATCTCAATAATTTCACAAGCTTGTGCACACAACGGTTATCCTAACTGAATAACTGTAATGGCGATGCGCCTTATCAACACAATCCTCAAAGCTGGACACGAAAAAACTGGGAAAATAAACATTCAAAAGTAATGACGTACAAATAGTTTGATTGAGTTAATTCTACGGAATTCATAATAATAATAATTTGTTGTCAAATAACGGTTTGTTACATGAGGCATGCCAGTTTACAGGCAAGATCAAACTGTTACAAAAGGCTATGTCCCTTGTCAAATAAACATAAGTTGTTTAGCACGTGTTTTGACTTTTTTGTACATTACAGATCACGATTGTGCTTAGAAGAAGAACAAATAGCTTTAGGTGATGTTCAAATTCAACATCAGGATCTTATACGTCATCATGAGCAACGTCGACAAGAGTTAATGGACAAACATAAAGAAACCCAAAGGACTGATAGAACTACTGCTTATGGTGGTCGTTAATATATTTTCCACTCTTGCTGCGAGACATTCTCTTCTGCTAGATTGTATATATTGTATATTGTCATTTAAATAAACTCTTACATCAAAAGTGGTTGAAATTCAATTCACATTTAACGTACTTGGTCCATGATAATCTCGACATTAGATACATGTGTATTTAGTCTTTACAATTGATTGATCACTGGTTAGTGACCAATGTCACGTATGTCCGGTACTTCTTAGTGCAGATCGGATTCAATTATTATTATTACTATTATTATTATTATTATTACTATTATTATTATTATTATTCACAAACATCTTATGGCTACATAAGTGTTGTGAAGAATCCATTTCGGGTTTCTTCAAAAAATGCAATAATACACAATTTTCAATAATGTTAGCATTATACTTGCCATATTAAAAAAAATTTAGAATAATAATAGTAGAATATTAATAATAATAAATCGGGTCTGTGTAATTGAGAAGAATATTGAATTGAGTTTAAAGAAGGAAATGGAGAAAATAAGGGAATAGAAATAAAGGAGACGTGAAATAGGCAAACAGTGTAATAGGCGTGTTTATAAACACAGAACAAGAATAAACGACTATGTGTGTATCGTTAAATTAGTAACAAAAAATAATTTATCATTGTAGTAAGATATGACGCTAGAATAAGTGTTTGTGCAGTTATCGTTTAGAGTGATGCTATGAAAGTCACAACTAAGTGAAAAGGATAATAAAATATCACTATGTATGACTCATATATGCATAGTGAAGATAAAACGAATCTGAGAAGTTAATTAAAGTGTAACACAAGTTATTGTTTTAATTACAAACTTCGTAATCTTAAGAATAAGATTTATTTAGAAGGGGAGAAGAGAGAGAATAGAAGTGAACACCTAGTGAAAAGGTTCATCCATGACAAGAATATAATTGTGTAATGAATATCAACCTCAGAAGGAAACCAGCAATTGAAAAAAAGTCCATTAAAGCACTCGGATGAATACATTTAGATTTATGTAATAGTATACAGAATGAAATCGGATATTAGAATATTAGACTGAGTTGCAATGTGGCCACTAGTCTAGGTGACTTGACATCGCGTGCACTAAATTAAGGTGAGGTGTTGGTCAAAGGTGGTGAAAAGTCTTGCTCATTGATTTGGTTCTTAAGCTCTTCTAGTAACCCCCAGCCTAGAACTACACAGTGACGGCTCAAAGTATGTAAGAAAACAAACCACTTCAAAGGTCCGTTTTTGCACAGAAAATATATGGAATTTATAGTATTTTGGGTGTCCTTGAGTTTCACGAAAATTATGGCTTGCTACTGAACATAGTAGCAGTATGATAATCATTCAATCAGAAAATCCGGATATTCTGATTTCGTCTGCCTATCCATCGATTTAGGTGGTGTGGCGGTAAATAGATCCCCAAAATAAGTAGCTCTGTAAGTCTTCGACAGTGGATGCTGACCACGTTAGATTTAATGGACTCACCTAGCTGAAGGCGCTCGGTCATGCATCTGCATCAGACCACGAGTGGGAACGCCGTGCTCAACATCGCCTGCAATCGCTAGCCAGCCTAGGTCAGTCTATCCTCGATACATTGATAGCCTATCAAATATACCTTCAAACCTCCTTGCTTCTATATTTTGACTTCACTTGGTGGGTACGATTCATATTAGAAGGTGTTACTGGTTAAAGCGTTGTCGAACTCCAAATACCTGTAGCATCTTCAGTGGTAACATGACGTCGAATGTAGTTCGGACGCTTCTCCTGAACATCTCTTCCGCAGGGGATTTCCCATCTGGGACCATAGTATTATTCGCAGTCCTATAATTAAATGACCTGTTCTTTCCTCCCTCTTTCAAAAGTGCTCTTTTGCATGTGTTCAGGAAGTGCTTTGCCTGCCCATTTGATTTAAGGTTTTAAAGTTTTGCCTGCAAAACTCCAAATACCTGTGACACCTTCATTGGTGAGTTCAACATGATCTGGTACACCAACTTGCAAACTGTTTGTTCCTTTTTGGGATTTTATACTCTAAGTTTCATATATTGTGATATTTTCCCCGTGTTTTTGTATATATATGTTTTCCCCGTCCGTTCTTGTACTTGATATGATGGAACAGACACGGACTAGACGTTTAGGTCGAAGGCTCTGGGTGCGACTCCTCTAATAAAGTGACGGTTCGGGCACCCGAGCAGTATCTCAGCTCTCACACTTACCAAATGAGATCTGTGTGACGCATTTCTATTTGGTGCCTCCTTGTATCAGTGTTTATGTGTTAAATAAATAAAAAGTTATGGTATCGGTCACTTAAGTCTATACAGTTCATCTAATTTGCTGATTCTTTCGATGGCCGTGCAATTTACCATGGCATGTAATTGAAGAGAAACATTTTTGTATTGTTCCGGCAAAACATGCATGCAACCTCTCAAAGCATATTAATTGTTTCTCCTTTGTTGCGGTTCACACTTCTATGGGTTTCTGACTGCTTGCAGGCACGAAGAACAATTGCAGCACCTGGTTTCGATATCTATATCCATTATAGGCCAGTATGCGTAGCTCCAAGCCAACGCTTTCATATTATTGATGTCACGATAACCGCTGTGGAATTGCCTCAGAACTTTTTAACGTGATGTTTTTGGAATAACGATTCTGTCATCAAACATAGAACATGAATCGACCATCGTTAGTGAGTGCCTTTGGCGAAAATATTGTAGCAACTGGTGGAGCGTCTTTTATAAGTCTGTTTTATCTACTCCCATAATTATTATGTCATCCATATAATCCACAGCACCTTGAGAATCCTGAAGCATAGAATCCATTGCTTATTGAACTATTGATGGGGTCGTCTATACTCCGAATAGTAGTCGACTATACCGGAATAGGCCCTTGTATATGTTAACGGTGAGCAGATATTTGCATTCACCAGCAACAGGAATTTGTAAATATGTTACTGACGAATGCAAATTTGCAAAGAGCTTACCTTCATTCGGTTTAGCGAAAACGTTTTCAGCTAGAGGTAAGAGGTACTGACGAGTTTTTAGGGATTCATTTAACCTACTTGAGTAATCGGTACATAAACGGGCGTTTCTTTACTAACACTATTAGTGCAGCCCATTCTTAGTAGTTCACCGGATCAATAGCTCTCGTCCAACCACTGCTAGGGCAGCATATTGTACAGTTCTCTTAGGTCGAAATACTGACTTCGACCCTTGTCGAAGGATAAGAGCGGCTTTAAATTTTGTGCATTACCCAACACCCTCAGTAAATACCATTTTGTGTTGTTTTGATAATACTTCCGCCGAGTTTTTCTCCTCAGCTTTCAACGTACTGACGTTATTGCATATTGAGTTTATGCGATGTCCTGTTAACTTCAGCATATCTATCGAGTCAACTCCCTCTAAGTCGAGCGATGAACTTTCTGTCAAAAATATAACTCCCTTCTCCGTAAACTCTTTTAATGTGATTTTCGAATGAGTCTCACCAGCAGTGTTTAGCATTCCCCCTGATCCACCATGTGCTGATTGGTGGATGGGATTTATTCGCGATCTCTCAGAATTCTCCCACCTTCTTCTGCTCATGGGTGTTATAACGAAAGCTGTGTCTAATTGTAAACGGCTATCATACCCGTTAATCTCGAGAGAAACATACTTTCTACGGTTATAGGGGCGGTTCTGATAAGGGATAACGTTACTTTGGCTGTACACGGCTTTAATCTTTTAGAATACAATTACGAGTTTTGCAATGACTTTCTTTGTGCTCTTTTCTAGGATGTGTAGTGAAACGATGATTACTAAACGGACTAAACCTATTGAAATGTCAACTGCCACCTAACCAACGTGCGGATGGTGGTTTGTCGCTGTCAGTACGATAATTCTGTGTGCTGGAACCTTGTAAGACTTTTCGTTCGACTGCGTTGACGTGAAGGAACCGGTTACCATTCTCTACCATCGAGATATCATGTTCTAAATTCGCTAACCTTTAGCATTCAGTAGCTAATTCCTGCAGCTTCACGTAAGGACAATGTTCAAATTTGCTTAGAATTGTTGTTCGGATTTCAGCAACCTCGGCTCTTAAACTAGTTTTCTGTTATGGAAGATTGTAGTGGCATGAAACCCTAACCACACAATCCTCAAAGCTGGATACGAGACAACTGGGGAAATAGATATTCAACATTTAACGCAGGAAAAAACCCAATGACCGAGAAGGCGCGAAAAATGAATTGAATGAATTCGAATCCATCGAATGGCATGGCTCGGTCTTTCAGGCGTGGTCGCTATTGGGTGCCAACATATACCTTTTATTCATATTAAATACATTGTTCTATCTCTGGACTAGGCGTGTGCTTCATCATATATCGATGATTGTCACATCAGGATCAGTTGTGTTAGATAATCATGCGACTTCCATGTAAGATCTTATAGATTAGGCAATTATACCATGACAATTTCACAATTTTATGATTAAGTCTATTATTAAAGAGGTACTGATAACGAAGTAGACAATAATTCTACAAGATAACTTGAAGCTCTTACATTCCAGGTTCACGCTTCCTGCATGTTCCACACAGTCGTCTCCGTGTTCTTTCGTTATCTTCAAGCATTGGAAACGGATATTAAATAAAGGTGATTACTCTCCAAAGATTTGAGACAGGGTTTTAATTGTTTGATCGAAGCTGAAGTCTAATGGGTTCTTTTGAAGCATAAAGTTGCTATAGCCTTCATGTTCGGCCGTCCCAAGTTTTATTAGAAGTACTCTAAATTTCGAGGCATCATCCAGTCTGCAGTGATCAGTATAGAACAAACCTTCATATTTCTTAAATAAAGAATCAGAAAATAACATCTGCTACATCATCAAAATTGAATTTATGGATGGTAATAATGACTGAAGCAGTGTAAGATATTTGTGATTCACCAAAAGCAGGGTTTTGCTGGGACAGTCAAAATGTCTGCTTATGGGCTTTGTGGTGTATGAATGAACTAATAATTCCTTAGTACTTGTTGAGTTCTTGATTTCAGATTCTAAATACAGTACATTCGTTTGTGCTTATCTAGTACTTCTTGATCTAATTGCGCTATTTCTGCTATTCTTAGCTCGTACTATCATTTAAATACTTCTAATTATCACATTGTCCAAACCACTTCTCTTGACGCTCAGTATAAGCTTCTATTTGTTGCAAAGAAATGTTCGTTGTAATTTTCCCCGTCGCTACTGATAAGTCCTGCTGGTTGAACGCTAAATTTATACAAAGATTTGAACACGAGAGAAAAGACGCGAAATTTATAATAAAACATTTACCTTCAAGGGTTCGTTTATGTACATAAAATATACTTTATTTGTAGTATTTTCAATGACCTTGAGCTTCTGGAAATTCCTGGAACGCCACCAAATATAGTTGTAGTGTGGGCAATCACCCAGTCAGGATCGTGACGTGTGACGTGCCACTTTCTAGATGTTTCTGACAAAACGTCCGCTAAATGCTGTTTGGATGAGATGTTTCTCTGTGTTTACAGGGCATTTTTGGCATTTTTTAAAGGAGTTTTCTGGATCTCACGAATGAAGATAGTATGTGTGACGTACCTGTTGAATTTGCGTGGTGGTGCTTTCATTAATGCGAAGAATTGTGCACGAGGATCGTCCACACCGTGTCCATAGAAGACAGCTTCTGCGTAGCAGAAGCAGGCTTCGATGTTGTTGGGCCACAATGGCATTAGCTAGAATGAAGGTGGAATAATAGTTTTTCTTGAGTAACCCAGGAGTCTTCATGGTCATGATGAATATAAAGCATACAATAAAAAAGGAAAAACTATCCAAAAATACGAGGGAATATTTCTATATACAAAAATAAAAGTGAAGATTGATATGTAAAGTTCCAAAAAGGAACAGCCTAACAGTTTAGGAATAGCTGTGGCAGGTCACGTCGGGCTCATCAACAAAGATGCTACAATTATTTGGAATTTGACAATATTTTAACCATTAATACCATTAATGATCGAAACATGTCAAACCAGTGAACTCAAAAATCAGAAGCAAAGAGGGTCAAAGATCTATTTGACAGAACATCGATATATTAGGAAGAGATTAATCTAAGCTGACTGGCCGCTGTAGGAATGGTGAAGCACGGGGTAACGACTCGTGGGCTGGTATCGGTGAGTGACCGAGCACCTCCTGTTGGGTGAGTTCATTAAAACTAATGTGGTCAGTATCAAATGTGAAAAACGTACAGAGCTACTGATTTTACGAACTTATTTACCGCCACATATGTATCACACCTTACAATACGTTAGATTTCTCTTTTTGTTCTGACCATTTAGCAAATAGAGGTTAACGTGGATTTCCCTTCCATAACTTTTGGTACCCTGACCAATTATTCATTTGAAACTGCTCCTATTGCTTCAAATATCATTCGGAAAATCTCTTTCATCAAGTCTTGGTAAGGAAGTTGCTATAATGCTACTTGATATCCGGTAGTATTGGAGCTCCGCTGATCTGTGGTGGCTATTCATGATTGAGAATCGATTGGTTCATAATTTAAAAGAAATCCGGTTCATCCTTGTTTTTCAACTTAATTTCAAGTTCTTGCTGACACATATTGTGAAAGCCCGGTGAAAAAATCACAATTTATAACTTCCTTGAGCATGCGACCCTGAGTGAAGTGTTCTAAAATCCAAGAAACAAAAAATTGGTCTAGTTAGAAACTGTCAAGAAATTTGAAAAATCACCTTTCTTAACTCTTGCTGTAAATGCACAGTTTAGCTAAGTTTGGTCAAATCGATCTAAGTTCTAGGTATTATGGGTTCAATCAAATACTCCTGTATTCATGAAAAATTCACCGTCTTTAGAGACGCATTGATCACACACTAGTTTTAAGTAAGTGATCTACCAAAGAATACTCTCGAAAATCTCCTATTTTCTCGGAGAACTCCAAAAATCTCATGCAATTGGCAAATCAATATAGGTGAACCATTTTGGTGGAGTTTTGTTCTCTGAGCTGGATGGTTTGGTCGTGGAGCTTTCATCGTTCTTCTGAACGACATCATCAGCACAAACTTCAGATAGAAGTGAAGTGTTTGAATTTCTCCATATGTGTCTCAAAGCTTGATCTGTGCACCTCGACGTTGATTGGTTCTTATTGACCTTAAATTTGTCGTTGTTTATTTCTTTGTTTTGGTTGTGTCTCCCATGAAAGCTCCACGACCAAACCATCCAGCTCAGAGAACAAAACTCCACCAAAATCATCCACCTGAGCTACAAATCTTCTCCACTATAGGTGAACCATCTCCTTACCCCGTGCAATGTACTGCAAATTACTAGGCATTTTCCACGAGCTTAAGTTATTCAAGAGCAATGAAACCTACGACATTTCAAAGAGATTACCTGTTTAACTAACGTAACAATAACCTTTGAGGTTATCTAGATATGTAGAATTATGACTCAATTTGATATTGGTACATTTGTTCTTACTACTATTGTAATAGAACTAATCTCACAATTGTGGATTTGTTATGATGGCACTACCTAATCTGTATGATCTAGCGTGGAAGTCACATTATGGTCTACACTGATTCGTCCTATTGTGACGATTAGCTATATGATGTCTATCACTTCTCGGGAACACATTTGAACTGGGATGAGAGAAACATATTCGATACAAAACGCAAGAGGTTGCATGGGGTACCCGTGCGTGCATGGCCAAACCATGCCATCTGGAATGACTGTGTAGAATGATGGTCTACTATGATATTAGTACTGCTCTAATCATAAACCTAATCCTAAAATTATGGACTTGTCATGATATAACTGCCTAATCTATAAGATCTTACGTGGAAGTCGCATCATCGTCTACACCAACTCATTGCATCATAAAAATTACCAATACATGATAGAAAACAAGCTTAGGCTAAAGATGGGACAATATATTTAATATGGTTAAAAGATATAAGGTAACAGGGACCACGCCTCCATGGCCGAGTCGTGCCATCCGATCAACTCCAATCCATTCAATTCATTGTTCGCTCCTTCTCCATCGTTAGGTATTTCTCCGCGTTAAATAATAATATCTTTTCCGAGCAGTCTTGTGTTCAGCTTTGAAGATTGTGTGGTTATGGTCCAATGCCACTACAACTGTTCCCATGTTCACGATTTTTGATCTTCTCTAAGTGTCAAATGCCGAGTGTTAATTTTCTCGGTTATTTTGTGTTCATCTTTGACGGTCGTGTTGTTGGAACCAATGCCACAACAGGTTAATAGGTTAACTCACGGTCAATATAATTATTTTGTGCTTATACATAGGAAAACAGTCAATACTGTAGAAATATGGATATTAGTATTATCTTTAGTTTGAGTTGGAAAGCCAGTTAATGTCAATCTTTGTGTGCTGTTCGTATGAGTTGATTTCTAATCGCATTCGCATTAGAACACAAACTGAGTTGACAAAAGTATAACTGTGGAGAATCCTTTCAAGTATTCCAGGAGGTTTGTTAAGTTTAATGCAGCTTATTCAGCTGCGCGGAGGTTTTTCAAACGTGTTATTGCTTAAACGTATTAGGATTCAATAAAACTACCAATACACATGATTTTTGTTATCATAAAATCTTTTTAGTGTGTGAAAAAACTCATTACTATGTCAGTTTCGCATACCTCCGCCTGTAGCTCTTATAGGGTTACTGCCGGTCCCAAGCCCGGGTAAAGGAGGAGGGTTGGGAATGGGGTTAGCGTCCCTATCCCGTAGAAAACTAACTCGCTAAAAAAACTCTTACCAGAAAAAATAATCCAAACCAGTTAAACTCTGCCCTGGGAGTTAGAAGGTCTTCATTTAGAAGAATTATGACGCTTCATGGTGAAAGCCGAGTTCCTTCGGATGCCACGAGGCCGATGCCCCCTCTATACAACCAGAGCAAACATTTTCATAGGTACATGGAACGTTCGAACAATGTGGGAAACCGGGAAGACCAGTCAAATAGCAATGGAAATGAGGAGATACAACTTAGCAGTACTGGGAATCAGCGAAACCCACTGAACCCAAGCTGGACAGAAAAGGCTAGCTACGGGAGAGATGCTGCTATACTCCGGTCATGAAGAGGACAACGCTCCACACACTCAGGGAGTCGCTCTTATGCTGTCCAAAGTAGCACGAAATGCACTTGTAGGATGGGAATCTCACGGATCCAGAATCACCAAAGCATCATTCAAAACAAAGAAGGAGGGGATCTTAATGAATATTATCCAATGTTATGCACCCACAAATGATAGCAACGACGACATTAAAGATCAGTTCTACGAGCGGCTGCAGTCAGTCATTGAGAAATGCCCAAGAAAGGACCTAACTATTCTGATGCGAGATCTAAATGCCAAAGTCGGAATAGACAACACTGGATATGAAGATATGGGACGACATGGACTGGGAGAAAGAAACGAAAATGGAGAAAGATTTGCAAATCTACGTGCATTCAACAAATTGGTCATAGGAGGCACAATATTTCCACACAAGCGTATACACAAGGCTACATGGATCTCACCGGACCACACTACAGAGAACCAAATAGATCATATTCGCATCAACAAAAAATTCCGAAGGACAATAGAAGATGTGAGAACCAGGAGAGGCGCTGACGTAGCTTCAGATAACCACCTAGTTGTGGCCAATTTAAAACTGAAGCTAAAAAAGAAATGGATAACTGGACAAACAGCATACAAAGGTTCAATACAGCCTTCCTTCTAGATACTGGCAAACTCAATGAATTCAAGATAGCTCTCAACAACAGGTTCCAAGCCCTACAAGAAATACCATCATAAGGAATGGATCTCTACAGAAACACTGGACAAGATCAAAGAAAGGAAAAACAAGAAGGCAGCAATAAACAACAGGCGAACACGAGCAGAGAAAGTCCAAGCACAAGCTGAGTACATAGAAGCAAACAAACAAGTGAAGAGGAGCATTAGAGCTGACAAGAAGAAATACTTGGAAGAACTAGCAACGACGGCAGAAAAAGCTGCTAGAGAAGGAAATATGAAACAGCTTCACGATACAACGAAGAAACTAGCAGGGAAATACAGTAAACCAGAGAGACCGGTCAAAGACAAAGAAGGCAATCCAATCGCCGAAATTCAACAACAGCGTAACAGATGGTTAGAATACTTCGAGGAACTCCTGAATAGACCGGCTCTAATGAATCCACGGGACATCGAAGCGGCACACATAGATCTTCCTATAGATGTCAACCCACCAACGACGGAAGAAATCAGAATGGCCGTCAGACAAATCAAGAACGGGAAAGCAGCGGGTCCGGACAACATACCAGCTGAAGCACTGAAGTCAGACATCGAAGCAACTACAAGCATGCTTTACCTTCTATTCAAAAAGATTTGGGAGGAGGAACAAGTGCCGATGGACTGAAAAGAAGGACACCTCGTCAAGATTCCAAAGAAAGGAGATATGAGCAAATGTGAAAACTACAGAGGCATTACACTGCTGTCAATACCAGGGAAAATCTTCAACAGAGTGTTGCTGAACCGGATGAAAGATGCAGTAGACGCCCAACTTCGAGATCAACAAGCTGGATTCCGTAAGGATCCGTCGTGCACAGACCAAATTGCAACACTACGGATCATCGTCGAACAATCAGTTGAATGGAACTCATCACTATACATCAACTTCATTGATTATGAAAAAGCATTCGACAGTGTAGATAGGAGGACATTATGGAAACTTCTTCGACACTACGGAGTTCTTGAGAAGATTGTCAACATTATCCGGAACTCATACGACGGACTACAGTGCAAAGTCGTGCATGGAGGACAGCTGACAGATGCATTCTAAGTAAGGACATGAGTCAGATAAGGCTGTTTACTCTCTCCATTCCTCTTTGTTCCTGTGGTCGACTGGATTATGAAGACCTCGATATCTGAGGGAAAACACGGCATACAATGAACAGTTCAGAAGCAATTAGACGATTTGGACTTCGCAGATGACCTGGCCCTTCTATCACATACACATGAACAAATGCAAATAAAGACAGCCAGTGTAGCAGCAGTCTCTGCATCAATAGGCCTCAGCATACACAAGGGGAAAACCAAGGTCCTCAAATTCAAAGCGGAGAACAGCATTCCAATCACTCTTGATGGCAAAACTCTGGAAGATGTAGAATCCTTCATATACCTGGGAAGCATCATCGATGAACAAGGAGGTTCAGATTTAGACGTAAAGGCAAGGATTAGCAAAGCAAGGACAGCATTCCTACAGTTGAAGAACATATGGAACTCAAAACAACTTTCAACCAATATCAAAGTCACAATCTTCAACACCGACGTCAAGGCAGTTCTACTGTATGGAGCTGAAACTTGGAGAACTACAACTACCACAATCAAGAAAGTACAAGTATTTATAAATAGCTGTCTACGCAAGATACTCAACATCCATTGGCCGGATACCATCAGCAACAGCCTTTTGTGGGAGAGAACAAATCAGCTTTAAGCTGAAGAAGAAATTAGGAAAACACGATGGAAATGGATAGGACATACATTACGCAAATCGTCAAACTGCATCAGGAGGCAAGCCACAACTTGGAATTCTGAAGGGAAGTGAAAAAGAGGAAGGCCAAAGAACACATTGCGTCGGATAATAGAAGCAGATATGAAAACGATGAATTACAACTGGACGGAGCTAGAACGGATTGCCCAAGACAGGGTTGGATGGAGAATGCTGGTGAGCGGCTTATGCTCCTTCACGAGGAGCAACAGGCGTAAGTAAGTAAGTTTCGGATAAATAACTGATGGTAGTTTGTTCTCTCTGAATGATCCAATAGTTTTGACTTCTTCGGAGACGAATTGTCTCTAAAGTCATTATGAGGATGGCTAACACACTCTTGTCGTTTTTCATCATAATTGGAGGCAGATGATACTTAACTACTTATGTTCTCTTTTAGCCCGAGGATCCGAAGTACCTTGAGAGGCATAGTAATTGTTTACCCAGTTTATCCTTCAACTCTCTTATTTCTAACACTTGTCTTTCTCTTAACTGCCTTCCTTTCAAATGGTTTTACCATGTTGACTATCAAAACTAACACTAGAGCCACAATATGTAAATGCAACAGATTACACTTATTGTATATCTGGAGGCGCATCCGACTACATTTCTTCTTGGTCCAACAATGAGATCGCAGCAATCTCCTTGTTGCGCTAATCAGATATTCCAATGTTTCTCAGTCGGTGATTACTGCTCATTTGAGAACTGTGACGTCCGAAATACCAGTATTCGGTTTGAAACCAAACTGCGTACTTCTGTATGACATGCGAAGCGTTTGTGAGTGACTCGTCTTTATAACTTCAGGTTAATTCTACACGACAACTTGAACACGAGAGAAGAGACCCGAAATATGGAAAGAACTCCTCACACCAAAGTTCACTTATGTACAAAACCGTTTTAGTATTCACTGCACTTTAGGTGGTCTTGGGCTTCTAGAAGTTTCCGGAACCCTACGAAACATAGTAGCAAATGTGACGTATGACTCTTCATTTTGTAGATGTTTCTGAGAAAATCACAATGCCGACTGAACGAAAATGTTGTCAAAATTTTGAGAGCTCCTCTTGGATTTCAGAGGAATATTCTGGGTCTCCCTAACATGTTAAATGTTTATTATTTAGGAAGGAAAATATGTGCTAATTAAAAACAGAGATAGATGACGAACAAGATTTTGGTACCTGAAAATCAATGAGAAACATTCCCAACATTATGTAACTGGATGTCTAACTTCAAGAGTTCCAGCAATCTTTCTAGGCAGACAGTCAGAGGTTAACAGTCATACAATGAGCCACGCCGTGACCTTGTGTTTAGTGAAATACGAACTTATTTTCAATGGCCTGGCAACATGAGCAAACAAATGAAGCAATAAAAGGTAAATATTCAACCAGGAACAAATAACAAAAGCCCAGATAAGGAAGACCACGCTCACCACTCGGACTCATGTTTCGAATCTTATACTGGATTAGCTATTCTACTAAGACAACCTATAATATGATAACTCAAACCTTTACACCAGGGTTGCTTGACTGGCGTCGGATGGACAAAAAGGAAAAAAAATTGGACAGTAAGAGATATAGTAATTAGTATTCTTAACACTTCACCCTCTATGTGCACACTCCCCTCTAACAAACCGCTTTACTTGTACCACCCATGACTTTCCTTCCCTCATGTGAGCTTACTCCAACTTGTTAAACATAACAAATCATTGTCCTTTATTGCTAAATTCTCTTATATAAAGCTGCTGACTTCATTTCACTCTAACAAGAGATAATATGAATTTAATCTAATTTATTATACCTCTGTCTGTTTTATTACAAAATTTTAAGCAACGTTTTGCGTTCATATCTAAATGCCTAGCTGCTCTTCTATTCCTCTTTTTTCTTTCTTGAGAATCTTGCTCTGAAGGCACAGCTATGGAACTTCTCACGTCTGGAATAAATTTGATGTATGTGTCTCCTCAAAGTCATGTTTTACAGCAAGCACTCTACGAGTCTGCTTTATAACAACTATAAACGTAAAAAGTTAGGAAGCATGCCGTGAGCCAACAAATGTAATTTGTACATCACGCCTGTAAAAAAAGCGTAAACTTGCTCATGCAGAAATATATTATTATTATTACCACCCTAAAACGTCAAAAGAAACGCACAAACCACACACACTCGAATCAGTACATGATTTAGGAATTAATTACACAGAAAGTCTGAACTTTGAATAACATGCCTTTTCTATTATTTCTAAATCTAGACGGCTAATTGGTTTTATAATGAAAAACTTTTTCACAACAGAGGGTAAACTTACTCTACAAAATATGTGTACGACCCTCTCTTGAATACTGCTCTTTTGTCTTCTCTAATATGAATATCACAGACAAGAGTAGAAAATGTTCAAAGACGTTTCACATGCCAACTGCTAGGATGAAACTCGAATCTCGATTACACAGATAGATGTAAGCACCTCTCTTTAGTACCTGTATGGCACCGTAGGGTAAAGAACAATTTAATATTTCTCTACAAAGTGATATATGGACTCTCCTTTCTAACATCCTGTCCGACTATCACCCACGAACCAGCCTATAGACTTAGAAACAACGCATATACACTGCTTACCGTAAAACACCAAAAACAAATACGTTGTAAGTTTTTTACAGTACGGTATAGTTTATTGTGGAACAGGCTGCCAATGCCTATCCGTAACTGTGATACGTTTACCAGATTCAAAAAGTTAATAACACTATTTCTAGATTCCAAAGAGCTTCAACATTTCTTTGAATTCCCGCCCACTAATGAGGAACTTTATTACGGACCGTCTAGTATCTAGAAAGAACAAGATTATAACAATTTCGACTGTTACTAATATGCATATAACCAAATCACAGAATATATGGCTTATCCTTTCCTATTATTCATTGTTTATTAATCATGGCCTTATGCTCTTAACCCACACTTCCAGTTCCAAAATGTCTACACCTTAAATACAGATAGCTCAATCTCATGGATGCTGATCTACTGAGGCTGATCATACAAAACTCAAAATTTGGCCACAAAGTCTTGTGAGTTTCTCAATGTTTTATTTGTCTTACCCTGAAATCTTTTTCTACAATTTTATACCCTCTCATATCCTTTGATTTGCTATTAGTCCTTACTTCTTTAAACCATTAGTTATCTTCATAGCAGTGTGATATACTATGTGGACATCAAACCCATAAAATAGACTTTTCAACTATCTGATTTGCTTGTAACATGGACCTAGTAGAGACAGTGTATTCCAACCATGGGCTTTGATTAAAGCAGTATTCATACTTACCACAAACGTAAGAGAGTCTAACATCACAAAAGGAGGGAGGGTGGCGTTACTGACCAGCAAACATGATGATGGGGAGATAAATTCAATCCACCCATGTTTGTAGGGCAGAACATTTTGTTTAATTACGGCTCCTTATGGTTTAGTGGGATGTCACGAACTTAAGGTATTGATGCTGAATTATCACGCAAAATACCTCTTCAAATCGTGTTACGAATGTTGAATTGGTTTCACTTCCTACCCAGAAATCCTATTACAAGCAAACTAGACAATTCGCTAATATACGAAGCCTACTCAAGACCCTATAATACCTGAAAAAAATAATAGTACAAAAAAAACGAAAGGGGCTCTAATAGCTTCGATAATAAAAGGGAGATAGCCAGTTGTATATCACAATACTGTTTCTAGCACTATATTTTATTTTATAACCACACATAATCCCATACTCTCAGCTCCTTTCTACTAGGCATGTATCGCATGATCTGGACCTAAGAAATCCATGCTGGGAGGTCGAGATCAGATTATTAGTTAGTAGATGTTGGACTACAGCCGCCTTAACTACTTTTCCCATCACTCTGGATACCATTAAAGTTATGTTTATAGGTCGGTAATTTTCAACGTTTGCTTCAGGTCCTGTTTCAATTTCGGGAATGATATGCGTAGTTTTCCAGGCATTAGGGTAACACGCTTAAGAGAGTGATATCGCGAATAGTTTGAAAAACAAAACACAAATATCATCACCTCCACGTTTTAGCATGCTAGATGGAATACCATCTGGTCCATCAGTGTAGGAGTGTTTCAATGTACTGATGGCCTTGGAGATATTTTGTACACTGAATTCTACATTAGTAATTTCACAGGGAGTTACTGGGATTGGTTCTGAATCATTTAATGGTTTTTCGTTAGTTAGTGAGAAACAAAAATGTTCACTAAATAATTCTGTGACAAGTTTGGGATCTTCGTATACTTGTTTGCCTTTAATGAATATACTCCCTCTCGATTTAGAGCGTTTAAGTTTATTTTGGAGTAGTATGGTGAGTGCAGAGGAGTTATTATTAAGTTCAACTGCACGTTTTTCCTGTGTGACTGCTTTTTGTTTACTTATTGTCCCTGTTCGGAAAAGTATTTCTGTCATCGTTATTAAAGAGGAAAAGTCATTCAAGTTGTGGAATCGAGTACAATGTCTTTGAAAATGTCTTCTTGTACTGACCGGTATATATAGATTTTTGAAGAACGCAGGTTTGCAGTATTCTAAAGGTGCGATGTTGACGATACTTTTGATGTTGTGATAAAATATATTGGCCATGAAATTTCGGGCATATTGAAGTCACCACAAATGAGCTTGCCTGTGAATGAGAGGGATGAATACCTCCGATAATACTGCTAATTCATCTATTGATGCGTTAGATTGACGATAAACACAACCAAGCAGTAAGGTAACGGAATTCGACAGCTTTAATACAATCCACACCGAATCCTTCAGTTTGTTTAGTTCAGGCATATCACATAGTAGTGAGTTTAGGTTAGAGTGAGCGTAAATAGGGCATCCTCCTTCTCGTCCATTCAATCTATCGCTTCTATATAGGAAATAGTTATCAAGAGATATACTTCGGTCGGAAATATTACTGTTAGTCCATGCTTCAGATATCATTATAAGTGATGGTTGATATATGGACAAAAACAGGGCTAAATCCGTCTTTTTGTTGCAGATCGATCGAGCGTTGATAAGACATATATTAAGCAAGTGGCCTACTAAGTTAAAATGGGTGAGGGTATCTCAGATAAAGTCGTCGTAACCCTCGCGGGTGTGAGATGAATTTGAAGTGAGGGATTAAATGTTCTTCATTAGCTCGGTATTTTGATAGCTAGACTTAGTGGGAGGTGTATCAAATGAGCTAGTGAAGTTGATTGGGGAGTTTACCCAGGAGGAAAGGGCGGGAGTACTCTCTGATGGAAACTGTACGGAGGAAACAAATTTTTGGTTTGCATGTGGTTCGAAATAGCGTGGGCTATATGCTTCAACAAAGGTGTCACTAATGTCTTATTCCAAAAGATTTTTGGACACGATTATTGTGAAGTGTATGGTTATTTACAAAGTAGTCTTGATGGTTAGACTCGTAGACCCTGTTATGGCTATTTTCGTTATCGTAAGAGGGGTCTGCTACGCGTAACTGGGAGGAGTTTCAACTGCTATTATAAATGGGGGCCGTTGTTATGTGTTGGGTCGGTAATAAAGGGTGTGGAGTGAGAAACCTATTATTACCATTCTTATTTGTGGTTTTAAGCTTCCGGGGGTGACTTGGGTGGCGAGTTTTCTGGTAGTTTTCGTTAGTCTGTGTGTAAGAAGGCTTGCTACGCTGGAGCCCACCACCCATTTTGCAACTTACAGGTGTTGAAGGCAAGTTATACGATAGCAACGGGGAGAACCTGTTCACTGTTCTTAGGATACCTATAGAGCAGTTGGGTTCAATCTTACATGTTTTCCTATTCGGTATCATACGTTTTGTCATCCCACCCTTAATTTCCAAAGCTGGAATCTTTCGTTGTCTCTGTGAGATGAACTTAGGTTCTTTCAATTCTACTTGTGGAATATCTCTAGGAGGACAAATTTTCAAGTGTATAGGTTTAGTTGGATGTGTGTTGTTTTTGAGATGGTGGAGAAGATTTGTAGCTCAGGTGGATGATTTTGGTGGAGTTTTGTTCTCTGAGCTGGATGGTTTCTTCTGAACGACATCATCAGCACAAACTTCAAATTTGAAGTTTGTGCTGATGATGTCGTTCAGAAGAACGATGAAAGCTCCACGACCAAACCATCCAGCTCAGAGAACAAAACTCCACCAAAATGTGTGTTGTTACACGACTCACATTTTAGTACATTACTGAACGAACAACTGGGATTAGTCATGTCGTTATGGTTTTTGGTGTCAGTTGGGGTCCGTATCTTATCCAAAGGTTTCTGATCTGCAGACTCATCTAGATCAACAGAGTGATCAGCCGTATGTGGAATGGTGTCATGCTTATTATTCGTGTGTTTTAAACTATTTGCTGTGTTGCAAACTGTCTCTGGCTGATCATTAATTGTAACACTTCCATTCAATTCTATCGCTTCACGTCTTCTTACACGACGTTGACAGGGCGTAAGGTCTGGAGTGACTTTTATATTCTTGTATGGAATTAGTGAGCTAATATTTCTGCTCAAATCAATAAACTGCTTAACATCGTTATAACAGCCAAACATAAACAAGAGGGGGAAAGTTGATCTGTCTGACATTTTTCTAAGACGGATGACTTTGCAGTTAACGTTCGGCATACCGCATGCTCTAAGGCAAATATCTCTTAACTTAGATGGGTGTGTGCGGTCGAGGAGGTTATACACAACTGCATTAAAGGAGAACATCACTCTCTTCGTCACTTCTTCGGCCACAAACTCCAAAATACACTCAGCTTTAGTGAGTTGCTCAAGATTTCTATTTGTGTCAAGGCCCCATATATGAGTGAGGGGTGCTAATTGCTCAAGTTTGCCGTTAATTTCGGATAGAGTTTTTTAGTTGTCGGATGTCATTACTATATCTATCAGTATTTTGGTGTGTATGAGGTGGACCATAGGACTATTTAGTTTTTGAGATTTTAGATTTAGGCCTTGGTTGCACATACTGTCTAGTAGAATGTGCTGACTTTTCGATGCACGTAGGTATAGTGTCTTGTATGTCAATCAGTCTTACCGTTGACATACTGCACGTAGAGATAGAGGAGCTGCGACATAGAGAATCTGGTGATGATAGAGACATTTGTGTACAACACATATATTTTTCAGTAGTTGAATGTTCGACATTGTCAAGCACTGAGTCGTCAGTTGTAGGGGTGACATATTTGGACCTTTTATTTGGCTTAGAAGTTGGTGAAATGTCTCTTTTACTGGAGTTATTGGACATGATATGAAAATAAGTGAGCACAGTGCTCGTTAAATTAAATATAATATCTGAGTATTAGTTGTTATTAAGTATTAACCTGGTTAATACTATGATTAGAGACTATGAGTATCTAATAAATTGCAGATCTATTTACGATTTAAGTCCGCAATAGGTACAATACGAACTAGTAATTGTCCGTCGAATAAAAATAAGTTTTTTCCTTATTTTTCGGGTTAAGATGTATCTGATGTATAGGATAGGACGATAATCACAGTATAATACACCCTACAAAAGAGCAAGTCGAAGAATCCGTAAACCACGTGAAAAAAATGTTACCACTTTCAAAGTTCGCGCGTTTTATACTTTTCTGCTTGCTTTAATAAACAACAATCCTATATTAGACCGTTCTTAATGCTTATACTCCAATTGGCAAACTATGCTTTATACTGTAGTCAATTAAGTCACTACATCGATACCTTACCCACAGTCCATAACTTGTAACTGCCTGGTAAGCTTGTAAAATGGTACTTCTAAAATTAGTGTTTTCCAACAGGATGTGAAACAGAGGATTATGTGAGGTATAACATATATCCAAAAATAAGCTTAAATGAGCCTAACATCACAAAAGGAGGGAGGGTGGGGTTACTGACCAGCAAGCAATAATGCTAAGGGTGATTACTTCAATCCAACCATGTTTGTGGAGTAGAACATTTTGTATGTATCAAGCTCTTTATGATTGGGAATAAGTCAATCAATCTGTGATATAGATCGTGTTCCTACGCTCATCACTCAGACTCATATTTCCAATTTTACTCTGGATTAGATATTCTGCTAAGACAACCAATAACATGCTAACTCGGATTTTTATATTAAGACTGTGCGGCAGGCATTGGGTAAAAAAATTAGACAATAAAAGACAGTTATTAGTTTTCTTAACACTTTACTCTTCATATGCACTTTCTGTTCTAATAAACAGCCTTCCTTATTCCAACCCTGACTTCTATTCGCTCGTAGTTACCTACTTTTATCAAGATGAAGGGATTGGTATAATGAAAACAATTACTATTATAACCAAATGTATCAGTGGTTGTTTCACTGTACTTGTTTGTTTAACTGTACTAAAAACATACACTCTTTTGCTGATTGTGACCTTGCACAACCTTACGTTTGCTCAGTAGTTCGACTTGTACTCCTTTGACACGATCTCGGTATTATTTCGATACAAGATCGCCAACAAATACATCTCGACTACAGCCATCAACTGCCTTCTGATATTTGGCCTACAAAGGATCATATCGGTTAACTGGCACATGGTCTTCCTGTAGTGTTGATCATATTTAACCGCGACTCGACGCCAAACTACACACTTATTTGAAATTACTCCAAATTGTAAAAATATCACAACTCATTGTTTCTTATTACCACATTCTCTCATCCGGAGCCTTTGATCACATTTCACTCTAGCAACAAGAGGTACTGTGGATTTTATTTAATAATTTATCACATCTCTGTCTGTTCCACTACCAAATGTTAGATATTGATTATCGTCCATATCCAAGTGGCTTGTTGCTCCTTGGTTTCCCATTTTCTCATAATATTGTTCTAAGGGCACAGCTATGGAACTTATGACATCTCGAGAAAATTTGACGTTTTCCAAAGATCATACTTCACACAAAGTGCTCAACAAGTCTACTTTATAACAACTATAACATTAAAAAATCGCATTGCATAAATACTTATATAATTACGCCTGTTACTCCTAATGGAGCATAGGCCGCTGACCAGCATTCTCCAACCCACTCTGTCCTGGGCCTTCTTTTCTAGTCTCGTCCAGTTCTTTTTCATTCTTCTCATGTCTGTCTCCATTTCAGGAGAGCTTCTGTTATACTCCGGCCATCAAGAAGAAAATGCCCCACATACACAAGGAGTTGCATTGATGCTGTCCAAGCAAGCGCAAAATGCGCTTATAGGATGGGAATCTCATGGACCAAGGATCATCAAAGCCTCCTTCAAAACAAAAAAAGAGGGCATAACAATGAACATCATCCAATGCTATGCGCCTACCAACGATTACAATGAAGACGCTAAACATCAATTCTACAATAGGCTGCAGTCAATCGTCGAGAAGTGCCAAACAAAGGACCTGACCATTCTGATGGGAGATTTCAACGCCAAGGTTAGAACGGACAACACTGGATATGAAGACATCATGGGACGACATGGACTGGGAGAAAGAAACGAAAATGGTGAGAGATTTGCAAACCTATGTGCCTTCAATAAACTGGTCATAGGCGGCACCATATTCCCACATAAACGCATTCACGAAACCACATGGACTTCACCGGATCACACCACGCAAAACCAAATCGACCAGATTTGCATCAACAAAACGTTCAGGAGGACTATAGAGGACGTGAGAATCAAGAGAGGAACTGATATAGCATCAGATCATCACTTGCTGGTCGCCAAGATGAAATTGAAACTCAAGAAGCACTGGACAATGGGGCGGACAATATCACAAAAGTTCAATACGGCCTTTCTTCAGGATACTAACAAACTCAACAAATTCAAGATAGTCCTCAGCAACAATTTCCAGGCCTTTCATGATCTACTCAATGGAGAAGGAACTACTGTGGAGAGCAACTGGAAGGGGATCAAAGAGGCAATCACTTCAACATGTTATGAGGCGCTGGATCACAAGAAACACCATCATAAGGAATGGATCACTGTTGATACACTGGATAAGATTCAAGAAAAGAGGAACAAGAAGGCAGCAATCAATGTCAGACGAACAAGAGCAGAAAAAGCCTAGGCACAAGCTGAATACACAGTAGTAAACAAGCAAGTGAAGAGGAGAATCAGAACCGACAAACGTAAATATGTGGAAGATTTAGCAACGGCGGCGGAGAAGGCTGCAAGAGAAGGAAACATGAGACAACTGTATGACATAACAAAGAAACTTTCTGGAAATCGTCGCAAACCTTAACAGCCAGTGAAAATCAAGGAAGGTGAGGTAATCACCAACATTGAAGAGCAACGAAACAGGTGTGCAGAACACTTCAAAGAACTCTTGAATCGACCGGCTCAACTGAACCCACCCAACATCAAAGCAGCACCCACGGACCTCCCAATCGATGCTGGCCCACCAACAATTGAAGAAATCAGCATGGCCATCAGACAAATCAAGAGTGGCAAAGCAGCAGGATCAGACAACATTCCGGCAGAGGCACTAAAAGCAGACGTAGCGGTAACCGCAAGGATACTACATATTTTCTTTAATAAGATTTGGGATGAAGAACAAGTACCAAAAGACTGGAAAGAAGGACACCTGATCAAGATACCAAAGAAAGGCGATTTCAGCAAGTTCGAGAACTACAATGGTATCACTCTTCTTTCAATACCAGGAAAAGCATTCAGCAGGGTATTGTTAAACAGAATGAAGGACTCTGTAGACGCCCAACTTCAAGACTAACAGGCAGGATTCCGCAAGGATAGATCCTGTACAGACCAAATCGCAACTCTATGGATCATTGTGGAACAATCAATTGAATGGAATTCATCACTCTACATCAATTTCATTGACTACGAGAAAGCATTTGACTGTGTGGACAGGACAATGCTATGGAAGCTTCTTCGACACTACGGCGTGCCTTAGAATATAGTCGATATCATACAAAATTCATACGATGGATTAAACTGCAAAATCGTGCTTGGAGGACAGTTAACAAAGTCGTTCGAAATAAAGACCAGTGTCAGGCAATGTTTCTTACTCTCACCCTTTCTCTTTCTCCTGGTGATCGACTGGATCATGAAGACGTCAACATCTGAAGGGAAGCACGGGATACAATGGACATCTAGTATGCAGTTGGACGATCTAGACTTCGCAGATGATCTGGCCCTTCTATCTCAAACGCAACAACAAATGCAGGAGAAGACGACCAGTGTAGTAGCAGCCTCAGCAGCAGTAGGTCTCAATATACACAAAGGGAAGAGCAAGGTTCTCCGATACAACACAACATGCACCAATCCAATCACAATTGACGGAGAAGATTTGGAAGATGTAAAAACCTTTACATATCTGAGCAGCATCATTGATGAACATGGTGGTTCTGATGCAGATGTGAAGGCGCGAATCGTCAAAGCAAGAGCAGCATATTTACAGCTGAGGAACATCTGGAGCTCAAAGCAACTGTCAACCAACACCAAGATCAGGATTTTCAATACAAATGTTAAGACAGTTCTACTGTATGGGGCAGAAACCTGGAGAACAATGAAAGCCATCATCCAGAAGATACAGGTGTTTATTAACCGTTGTCTACGCAAAATACTTCGGATCCGTTGGCCGAACACCATTAACAACAACCAGCTGTGGGAGAGAACAAACCAGATCCCAGCGGAGGAAGAAATCAGGAAGAAGCGCTGGAAGTGGATGGGACACACATTGAGGAAAGCACCCAACTGCATCACAAGACAAGCCCTCACATGGAATCCTGAAGCCCAAAGGAAAAAAGGAAGACCAAAGAACACATTACGCCGAGAAATGGAGACAGACATGAGAAGAATGAACAAGAACTGGATGAAACTAGAAAAGAAGGCGCAGGACAGAGTGGGTTGGAGAATGCTGGTCAGCGGCCTATGCTCCATTAGGAGTAACAGGCGTAAATTAGTAAATGGAATGCTATATCCTCCTCATATTAACATTTATCAGTTCAGATACTACTCTTCACGTGTTTGTTTACTTCTGTGTTTTCAGCTTGTGCCTTGGCTTTTTCTACTCTTGTTCGTCTGGTATTGATTGCTGCTTTGTTGTTCCCCTTTTTCGAATCTTATCCGAAATCCGACTCACACATTCGCGTCGTGCCTCCTGGATAATGAGACGAATGACTCATGAACTAAGGTGAGCAGTAACTTGGTTGGTGGAGATCGGGCTAATCACCCACTCTTATCTATGCCCTCCAACTGATTATGAACTTCACAGATAAACATATCACAACTGCATAGATACTTAGCATGATCAAAATTCTAACACATTTATGCCGAGATAGGATTTGATGTGTAACGTGGACGCCATGTCACTTTGGAAAACATTTTGAAGGTTACTTAGTGCAGTACTAAGGCAAAAACCCAATCATTAACGCTCTAATGCATCTGAACGAATGTACTGATATTCACTTTTATAGATTATATTTATTTATCAACCCTACTTGGGATGCATACTGTTAGGCAATAAATGTTGTAATTTGTAGATCATGTCTGTAAAAATGGCGTGTATATGCACACGCAGAAATATAATGGTAAAATTTACCGTAATGTCATGCTTTCGCAGTCGTTCGAAAACAAGGTCCTGATGCTGAAGATGAGATTCCCTGTCTGCACTTGCTATCAAGCAGTCATCAACATACGCATGTACGAAGTTGAGACCTCAAAAAACGTTATTTATGAACCCTTGGAAGGTCTGGGTAGCGTTTCTTAAGCCGAAAGGCAAAAACTCGTATAAACCGAAAGGAGTTATGATAGCGGTTTAAGGAATATTATCAGTGGTTTTAGGAATTCGGTTATAAGCTTTAACCGAAAGACAGTTTTAGCCTTCAAGATAGCTGTCAAATCGTGAATGTGGAGCAAAGGGTGACGTAACTATCCGGAATGGTTTTGGCATTCAGTCGCCGATAGTCATCAGTTTGACACTAATCACTGCTGTCCTTCTTAAGGACTATGTGCAGGGGCGATGCCCATGGGCTGTTTGATGGTCAAATGATTCCTAACTCTATCATGTGTTCGAATTCGTTCTCAGCCAACCTCAGCTTTTCGGCGGCCAGTCGGAGCGCTTTTAAGAACACAGGTGTTCCTGTAGTCGTGATGTGATGTTCAACATTGTTGGTTACACGCGGCAATTTCAGCAGTGGTTGGTATATCCCATACTAATTATCGAGTAATTGTTGATAGAATGGATCTGTTGTGTGCCCAGATGTGACTGAAGATAATTTGCAGCTGCGAAAAGAAGTTACGTGAATAGATAAATTAGTGTTCCTGTCTAGTAGCCACCGTTCGCATGTATCAATGAGTAGACTGTGGTGTTGTAACAGGTCTATACCAATGATTGGCATAGAATCATCTGCAGCCACGAAAATCTAGTTTATGTGTTTGCGTAAACCAACGTTAAGACAGACGTAACGTTTACCATAAAATGGCGATAGGCCTTCCGTTTGCCGCCTGTAAGTCTAAAACCGGTTAGTGAAGCTGGTCGTTAGAATTTGAAGGAAGAACGCTAACTTCTGCGCCAGTATCGACATGGTAGCGAACTTTCGTTATCCCATCTGTGACGTATAACAGACGGCTATGTTCGCCGGCTACGGTTGCCGTTAACGCGTGTCAGCTAAGAAGTTTCCTAAGCTGTTTTTTGTGTCGATCGATTTTGAGTTGAGAGAATTGTAGGGTTTGCTGCCATTTTTTCGAAGATTTTTTGTACTGGTTATGATACCAGCACCAGTTGGGTTTATCCGTCCCCCGTGGTATGGAGACAGATCGCCCACGTGAAGTACTTCTTTGTGGAGTACGTGACCGTTTACGGGCTTGACTGCTGCGAAGAATAGTGTACGTGTGTCATTCCCACCTTGCTCACGGAAGCTGGCCACTGAGCAGCAGAACCAGGCTTCGATGTTGTCTGGCCAGAAAAGCATTAACTGAAACAAAGTTGGGGTCTTAGGTGTCTGTTCCATCATATCAAGTACAAGAACGGACGGGGAAAACATATATATACAAAAACACGGGGAAAATATCACAATATATGAAACTTAGAGTATAAAATCCCAAAAAGGAACAAACAGTTTGCAAGTTGGTGTACCAGATCATGTTGAACTCACCAATGAAGGTGTCACAGGTATTTGGAGTTTTGCAGGCAAAACTTTAAAACCTTAAATCAAATGGGCAGGCAAAGCACTTCCTGAACACATGCAAAAGAGCACTTTTGAAAGAGGGAGGAAAGAACAGGTCATTTAATTATAGGACTGCGAATAATACTATGGTCCCAGATGGGAAATCCCCTGCGGAAGAGATGTTCAGGAGAAGCGTCCGAACTACATTCGACGTCATGTTACCACTGAAGATGCTACAGGTATTTGGAGTTCGACAACGCTTTAACCAGTAACACCTTCTAATATGAATCGTACCCACCAAGTGAAGTCAAAATATAGAAGCAAGGAGGTTTGAAGGTATATTTGATAGGCTATCAATGTATCGAGGATAGACTGACCTAGGCTGGCTAGCGATTGCAGGCGATGTTGAGCACGGCGTTCCCACTCGTGGTCTGATGCAGATGCATGACCGAGCGCCTTCAGCTAGGTGAGTCCATTAAATCTAATGTGGTCAGCATCCACTGTCGAAGACTTACAGAGCTATTTATTTTGGGGATCTATTTACCGCTACAACCTCTTTACTCTATCCTACTGAAGATAAAGAGGTGATCTGATTTTGATGTATAGGATACTAAGAGACGATTTCGGACTTGACGTGTCTTCTCCTTTAATTCCCAATAGATCTGTACATCTCAGATGACATAACAGGCGAGTAGGAAATTCAAGAACAGACAAAACCCGTGGCATATAGGTTATCACACCAAGTCATCACCTGTTACTCGAAGTTGTGATGTCCACACCTCCAATTGACTCATTCAAGAGAAGGCTAGACACTCACGGAAGCATACTAGAAAAGTGATAACATAGGCTGTAGGCCTTCTCTGCTTACTACAGAAATTTGAAGTCTGAAACTGAGTAGAGTGGATTGTTCAACTGTTGCGTTATATATGTATAGTCCGTCTGAGGTTGTCGCTAAGTGACCTCTAAGAGTAAGTCGTTGTGTGTTTCTATGCAACTAATAAGACTAAAGCAGTGTATTCTTAAAACTAATTTGTCTGAAAATTACTTCTCCGTCGGTGTATACACTCTCTGTCTTCTTTTAAACCAAGAGATTAAAATCGCTTCATATATTTCTTTCTACGAACTAATTCTTCCTTCCCGTACTATATCCTTATTTCAATTTTTCTCTTATAAATTACCACCTCTGAATCAACTACTTTTATGAATCCGGTGTCCATCTTGTTGTGTTAATGAGGTATGGCAACTTGGACAGAGTCATCAATACCTGGAACCTGCTGCCTGAAGCAGTGGTGTCCGCACCTTCAGTTGACTCTTTCAAGAGAAGACTGGACACTCACAGAAGCATACTAGAAAAGGAATAACATGGGCCGTAGGCCTTCTGTCCTTACTAAACAAATCTGAAATATATGTGCCTGGTCCTACGTTGTAGCTGACTGACTGTGGATGTGTTTACAAGTTAAATTATTTCAATTAGTAGTGGTCCCGTCTTAGTCTATTTTAGTGTGTTTCTTCACTTGTTATCTTCTATTAGATTATCTTAGTCTGTGTTGCCTGCTAACTACGAAAGCTCTAGCCTGTTTGCGTGGGTATCTGGCAGTCTTTAAGCCTTCCGGATCCAATATCCGTAGTGTCAGGAAATTCGTCCAAATCTTTTACAAAGTTAATCTAATTTACTTCTTGCTGACCAGCCCGGAAATAAAGTTCCTTTTTGCATGACTTACCATTACTAAAGACATACTGGTCACCGTCTTACAAGCATTGGGTTTTAAGGAGAGTCATAATGGTTTTATTGATAATTTTCATGATTTTCTAAAGCCAGTCGGTTCATAATTTCGTGGAGACTGCCTAGATTCTGTTTCTTAGGTCATGATAACCTACGTCCACCTAATGCAATAGTCAAGTACACTGTCTGGATGACATGAAACATTGTTAGAGTAGCATCAACATAAATTTAGGGTTGCCTGAACAACCTAGAATATAGTTCGTAAAACGACATTAAATTCCTTTCATACAAAGTGCCCAATGTCGTTAATATGTTTTGTTGGTTAGTATCTGCGACTGGTAATAAAATTTACTTCGTTACTTTTGCAGCTGATTATCCATTGATCAGTATTCTGTGGAGGGCTTCTCTGCATTGAACAACCGTAACATCTGCTTTAAAAAGGACAGTAGTATTCTTCCTCGCTGAGCTAAATTTATAGTTTTTATCGTTTATCATGCATTGAAACCACTGTTCTCTTTTTGATTGAATTTATTTTAGCTAAAATAACATCAACAGTATCGTTTTTCCTTGAAAGTAAGCAATCATCTGTACTTTCTTAAAAGTGTATTTGTCTTTTTTTGTTGCATTTTTGGATCTAACAGTTAATGGTTTTTTACTTTCCTTCTGGTTGTCGGTTCTTGTCTCCGCGTGTCCTCTTGTATCTTATTCATTTCAAAACCTCTGGTTGATGACTGAACAATCTGAAAAACAATTACTAACGCATGAGTTGTCGATACCCTGTGGGAAGTGAAATACAGTGCGATGAGTGCAAAGGGTGGTTCCACAAAGTTTGCACGAATCTAAAACCTACAGCTTTTAAACGGTTTCGTAAAGAGTAGCGTATGATTGTGTGCTTCGGTCTGGGCACCCGGGCAGTATCACAGCCCACACACAAATGATGAACTGTCTATAATTATGGAAACTACTTTTCTTGCTTCAACTAACAGTCAAATGATTCAAATTATTATTATTATTATTATTATTATTATTATTTACTACATCATTATTCATCCTCTTTTATTCCTACTCTGTCTCGACTTATACAGCAGCTCGTCTATGGTGGAAATTCGACTCTATCTGAACGTTCTCGAGTCACTGTCCGGTTGAAAATTGTATGTTACGTTCGCACACTTATGCAGGTTAGACAACAGATAGGGCTGGTTATGTTGTTGTAAAGTCTTAATATCGACGTTTTTGTCTATCCAAGACTCGTATTCAAGACTGTGGTGAAGTACTACGAATTCGTTCTCGATCTGTCGCTTCGAAAAGCTTGTTTTACGTGCGATTATCCGGAAACCCTGTGGCATCGTCTGGTCTTGCTGGCGTTGGTGTCGCACTAAGCGCTAGAGCTGAGGCAGCACTAATCGATTGGATCCCCATTAACAATCGGTTGTTTATGTGCTGTTAGATTAGAAAGTTCCATCAGAGTGAGAAGAAATCGGCGTGAGAAACGATGTTTTTTCGTCATCTCCGCCTATGCCCCAACAGATTGCAGCCCGGATGAAATCAAGGATGAATTTTACCACCAGCTATCTGTTCTTCTCCAGAAAGTGCGTTCGACGGATATTGTATTACTAGCCGGAGACTTGAATGCTCAGGTCGAGTGTCTAGGCACAGAAGAGAGTCGTTTAGGTGGCCGATGGGGACTTGTTGGTCGCAGGACAGATAACGGGAACCGTCTACTGCAACTGTGCACAGACCACAACCTGTTTCTGGCTAGCACTAACTTCCGGCACAGTCATCGTCGATGTGCCACTTGGCGTCCTCCCTCTGCATCCCAAGCCTGGACTCAGATTGATCACATCGCGATCAGCTACCGCTGGCGTGGTTGTGTACAAGACTGCCGCTACTTTTGGAGTACCTATCTGGACTCTGACCATGCCTTGGTCTGCGCCAATCTTACCTTACTTTTCAGATGACTTACCTCTGGCTCCTTTTAAAGATGATGGTGACTTTCTGACTAAGGAACTGACTGTGTTGTTTACAAAGGTCTGGGAACTAGAGAGTGTACCAACGTCATGGAATGAGTCGATAGTTGTCCCTATCTATAAAAAGGGTTCACGTCGTTCCTGTAACAACTATCGGGGGATAAGTCTACTTCCGATCGCGTCCAAGCGATTGGCTTCCGTCATACTTCGTAGGTTGTTCAAAACCCGAGAAAGATTGACTCGCGAGGAGCAGGCTGGTTTTCGTTCTGGTCGATGATGTATTGGTCATATCTTCACCCTCCGCCAAATGTTAGAACACCGTCATACTTATCAAAGGCCAACAATTGTAGTGTTTCTTGACATCAGAGCTGCCTTTGATTCGTTGGACAGGACTGTTCTCTGGGATTGTCTGTTAAAGAAGGGTGTGCCTGAGAAGTTTATTAACATCCTAAACGCCCTACATACAAACACCTCAGGCAGAGTGAGGGCATACAACCACCTTTCTCCATTGTTCCATTCGAGTAGTGGGGTTAGACAAGGTTGCCTAATCTCACTATTTTTCTTCAATTTTGCCATCGATGACATTCTGGAAACAGCTCTGATGGATGTAAGTAATGGTAGTGTGGATCTGTTGCCTTTAGAACGACTTTCAGACCTTGAGTTTGCGGATGATATTGTCTTACTGCGCGACAATGCCCAAGGCATGCAATCCGCACTTAATCACTTAGCAATCAGTGTCCGTAGGTACGGTATGTGCTTTGCACCTTCGAAGTGCAAAGTACTTCTACAAGACTGGCAGGATTCTAATCATGCACTCACTCTGGATGGTGAGCAGATAGAAGTAGTCGAGAAGTTCGTGTATCTGAGTAGCTGCATAAGTGCTAGTGGTGGCGTGAGTGATGAGATCAATGCACGTATGATGAAAGCCAGAGCGGCTTATGCCAATCTGGGTCATCTTTGGTGCCTTCATGATGTTAGTCTGGCTGTAAAAGGTCGGATCTACAACGCGTCGGTGAGATCAGTTTCGCTTTATGCTTGTGAAACCTGGCCTCTCCGAGTTGAGGACGTTAGACGACTTTCTGTGTTCGATCATCGTTGTCTCCGAAGGATTGCTGATATCCAGTGGCAACACCATGTTAGTAATGCAGAGGTTCGGCATCATGTGCTCGGGCACAGAGACAACAGTGCAATTGGTGTCACCATCTTGAAACACCGATTTCGGTGGCTTAGATTTGTTCTACGAATGTCGTCCCAGAGAATTCCACCTCGTGCATTATTTGCCGACTCTGGGACTGGTTGGAAGAAGCGGAGAGGTAGTCAGTGTATGACATGGTGTCGTGATATGAAAGAAAACCAAAGGGCGGGATTGTGTTCGTTCTTCATGACTCCCTGGCCAGGGTCCTAGAAATGGTGAGATACAGTGGTTAGAGACGTTATCAGATATGGCTCAGAATAGAAGCCAGTGGCGATCCTGCTGTAACCTTTTACTTTCTTCATAAAATGTGGTTGTGTCTCCCTTAACTAAAAAATTTCTGATTGTACCTTTCTGTTCCGCCATTTTTACCATTATTATTATTACACCACCTTACATCAATCTTTTTTTCTCCTTCCCTTTAAATTCTCATTGTTTTTTGTGGCGCATTCTTGTTCCAATATTTATGTGCTCAAATAAATAAATTCAGGTCATCTTTTACTTTTATCGCGAGTGCACTATGAGTCGTAAAATATATACATACTGTTGATGAAAAGAATAGTTTGTTAGTAATATTGATTTTTTTGTTCCTGATAGTTTAGTAGCCGCAACTCTAGAAAATAATTTTCAGCGTTTTTACTTCTTGAGACTAACTCGATCATAAAAAGCCTCATGGATTGCTCTGGATATTATTTGCCATCACGTTAGTTCAAATGATAAAAACAACATTTAAGTACTAAGATATTCACTTTTAGTGCAACGTAAAAATTGGTGCATTTGGCACATTAAAATTTATTTGAGTTAAATTGGTGCAAGTCTGCATCAGAATTTTATCTTTGATGGAACGTTCTCTAAATTTGGGTCATTATTATTTGAGGTTGCTCCAGTACTCTTAGTGTTTTTTTAAGTGAATGTTAGTTATCTACATAAACTGTAAAAAACCCAATATCAAATGATTTTTAAATTGCCTTGATTTTGTAATTATTTATTCCAATAATTATTTGTTTAACAGCTAAAATTAATCTCTATTCATGATGTTAATGTTATTTAGTTTTCTTAAATATATTTGCACATAACTTTATTTCCGCATTTTAGCATGGTCCCATCAAAAAATGACATAAAGTTCACATGGCTTGCAGCTTGTTTTGTCAGTTTATATGGTCTAGGATCATGGATTGTTGTTAATGGATTATGGGTTGAACTACCGTTATTGGTCAATGTTCTACCAGAAGGTTGGAGTTTGCCTGCTTACCTGATAATCATTATACAAGTACTTTAGATTATAGATAATATATATCCCAATACTACCTAGATTTATCGGTGTTAAATGCTAAAATCAAATTGAAAATAACGAAATAAGGGCTTGAAATATTACCGAAGTCTTCAACTCATCTTTATGCTTCTTATAGCACTACTCAAAATCATAATCTACATGCATAAATATATTTGTTAATATCCTGCACAGGTTATTTTACGTAATATTTATTGTTTTTTGTTAAGCCCTCATGAACGTCCATGGCTGATAATAGGGAAATAAAATAACGAGAATTTCAGACCAACGTTATAGGTATTTACTTTCGGACGTATGACCTCTAATCGAATAAAATATAAAAAATTCATTAATATATATAGTAAGAATTTCAGTCACAGTGTATTTCACCGATGTTTTTATCAGCTTTACGCAATCATTACTTTTTAAAGATTTGCGGATTGGTGCCTTATCCTAGTAGCGTTTTCTGATGGTTACTTTGGTTTGATTTTCATGTTATGAGTTTTTAAGTCTCCCAACACTTCGTGAAGTGCCAGACGGTACCAGTTATTTTTTCTGACTCTATCATTTTCGCGAAATCTCACCTGTCAGGTGATTTGCTTAGAACTTCTATAGCTTAGGCTAATTTACCAAAAGATTTTGTAAATTAGTTATAATAGAGACCCTGGAACTTCATAGATCGTTTGTTATTTTATTACTGTAGATAGCCATTCCGTCAAGGGCATAGGTATTTGTCACGTTTCTGATCTGTGATTTGTGTTGGAAACTCGGTACTGCCTTTAAATACACATAAAGCTACATACAAAGTTAAGATAACGTTTGGTTGCCGAAATTAGTCTTTCAGTTACTACTGTATCAGGGATTTTTCTCTCTATGAAAATAAACATCTAATAATAGGCTCCCTTTCGTTTATGAGAATCTGTACTTCATACAAACCTTCACAAAGAGTTTAATGTGTCTAATTATCAATTTTAACTTTATTGTTTACTCTATATGAGAAGACTGAATTTATCCAAATAGTCTATTTTATTTGGTTTCATACTATATGAATTTTCTTTTATATTTCTACTGTCTCCATGTTTCATACCATAATCTTCATTCGAATCCTGATCTCAGCTAGTCGTTTTAGCAATCAAATGGCTTCCCTCGACATAAAAATCTTGTAACCTCTGATGAGAATAAAATTCTTTTTTTTCTTTCCCAGAATTTTTATATGATGACTGATACTTCATTATCACAATTGCTTAGTAAAGTAGTTTAATTTTAGGAAATTTTAACGATTGGCTTTAAACTCAGTTAATCAGAACCAATGTACAAATTGCGGGACGTCAAAATCCTGGATAATATCCTGGGAAGAACGATAAGTAAACTCTATTGAAAAATCCCAAATAAAATGAAGCGACTGTCCGACACTCTCTGATCTCGGTAGCCTTGTTAACATAGTATCATTCTATGATGCGAACACCACCCATAGTTTCCCTAGAAACAATTTTACAATCAAGAAGAATGTTTGTAGGACACTCATATTATTATTACCAAAGGGAGTATTGCACAGTAGATATAATATTCGTCTGCGTAGTCGACTGCCAGGAAACGTACTTCGTAGCTGTTTAAACCGTATAAAAACGTGCGTGCTACTAGTAATGTGGTTGCCTGAATGACGTATGGAGGAGTAGAATCTAACTGTTTATTTGTCCACATCTTTACATTTTCTGTTTGTCCTTAAGTACAGATATTCCATATTTTTCTTGTTTATACATTACCAGATAGCAAATGTGGGACCAATGGTCTATGTTCCGTTGACAAAATTTTTCCAAGCTAAAACAAATGGATTTTGTTCACGTTGTTTACAACCACCTGAAAGGATAACCAACTATTTAATACTCGCTGTCGGTCTAATATCATGCATATTGATTTCGCAGTTTTGGAACGTAAGTACTGTTATGTTCGCTAGATTTAAATATATTTTATCTTTTGATTATCAAGAAAACTGCAGTTCTTTATTGAACTGTGCGTTGGAAAATGTTGACAAATATGCATAGAGCTGTTATTGTCTTACTGAAGAAACCTTCTTACACACAAATTGATATGTCATAGAGAATCATCTTGACCAAAATAACATGACTTTGACATGTTTAAACCTATTGCGATTTTGATTTTACTACAGATATTCACCATTTCTCCTTTGTACTATTTAAACTTTTGTAATTTAATTCGGTTATTTATTTACTCTGAAGAAGTGACTTACATGAAGTCATGAAACGTCAAAAATACAAATTTCTAGTCATTGGGATATATCAAAATATTTATTATTAGCTTTCTACCCGATACTCAATTTATTTAAAACTATCAAGTTCAACCTGGGCATTGATACATAAATTTACCTTAGCAGTTTCGAAATAATTTGATATGAATTAGTTTGTCGTTTATTCTCTAATATCTCGAATAGTTTCAACTGAATGATAATTATTCTAACTGAAAATTCGTTAATTTTTCTATGCACATGTATGCTTTTTAGTTGGCGGTGTAAGTTAATAGTTAAGTTAATGTTGCATTCCTTTGATTAGTATTTAATTTTGAATTATTTCTAATGGCTTAAAATTTGGCACAGATATACATCTGTTCATTTCGTCATAATGGTTTGTGATAAATCGAATGAAATAACTTATTGAAACACAGAAAGTCTTTTGTAAGTATAAGAACTTAATGAAAATGAAGGGGAAGATATCAGTCAATAACTCACCATCCCACAATACAAACCGAAGTTTGCGAATTGAATGACATATTCTGGGATGAGCAAACAGAGTCTCAAAATTGTGATATCATGCTCATAATGCTATAAAAAATTTACACATATATTTTTTATTCGTCAGACCTCTTAGACCAAGACTTTCTGGAGAGTCGAGGAAATTAAAGCTGTTTTCACCTTCACTACTGACATTCGAAGTGTTGTTTTTTAGTCGTGCTGATAGTTTGAAATACTGTTTCACCTTCAAGAAGAAAAAAATACCAGATGGTATATGGTTGTGTAGACAATAATTTAAGTTGCCATCTCAATGTATTATGTAACAACATGCTACCTAGATTCAGTCTGAATTCATCACTAGAATTTTGTTGATAATCAAGGAAAACTAACCCTTACGAGTTTTGTTTGACCCCAATAAAAACTCATCAATTTACTAACATTATTAGTTTACCTAATTGACATTCTCTTTAGAACACTTTTTACTGATAATGTTATAAGTAACTACGTCTGGTGCTTTTTGTCGGAGATATCCATTTCCCATTTTACTTCACTTTTGTCTTGACCTCGTAAATACAGAACATTGTTTCAGGATAACTTCTTACTAGGAATTTTTACAACATCTATGAATGCAGTACCATAACCTAATGTTGATTAATGGTCAAGTCTACTAACCAACAGTTCATGGTACCTAATTAGCGGTTGAAAAGTCTCTAAATGTGTCACAACTGTTAATTTGCAGACACCTTCAGCAGATCTCTTATCTATGTTTAGTAAATTTAACGAGTAGTGGTGTATGCAGATGTATATTTTTTAGATAAAATGTGATACTTATTTGATGAAGTTGTGTAGTATAATCATTGATCGAGGTACACTTTGTACGCCGTATCATCACATTTAAGTCATGCTGCTTGGAGTTGAAGTAGGGCGAAAAATGTTCAGTGATCGGATCAATATATTAAGTTTTAAGAAGTTGGTTTAAGTCATGTAAGTAATAATGTTGTCTTCCTGACTAAGCAGTCTGGGAAAGTCATTTAGTGAAACAACGGATCAAGTGATGTGGACACATTCACTGCTCAGCTTTCTTTGAATTGGAGTACTTTTTCGTTCGGTACATTATAATCTTCATCTTACTGACTTATTTTCATTCTTTCGGTTATAAACTTTCTCACTCTCCGTCTTTTCACTAATAACCAGCTGTGCTCGTGTATAGTAAAATTGCGTATCAGTATCAAATCTTGGACACCGCGCTTCACAACCGTTGCCTTCTTTGCTTTATGTTGATAAAAATTATAGTCACTTGAGTCGGTATACAAGTGTATCAATTTCCAAGATAGCACTGCGTTTATCTCTTCTGGTATATATATCATATTATCAGCTTATTTTTTCAATTTTCCAATATGGGCATTCTTTGTGTCATAATTCTGTCAATACTCAAATCTTTCAAATCAATATGATTCACGTTTGATACAATCCTACATTTTATGAAGCGAAGTATAGATAATTATTTTTGAATGAGAAAATTTACTTATTCTTTTTTGAATATAGTCACTTGTGAGGTTATGCATTTGGTTGCTTTTTACCTAATGCAAACATTTTTTCTAAACCCAAAGTCTTTAAATGGATATTTGTAACATTTTTACATGGTTTGTTATTTCATCCTTAGCAAACAATTTATGACAGTTCCTAAACTTTAGGATTCTATCTTTACTTTGCAAGCTTCTAAATTCATATTTTGTAAATCAATATATTTAATGATAAAGTTATGTTGATATGGTCATTATTTTTTTTTTGCTACTTATTGCTAATTGTTTTCGCTTCTTTAATGACCGAAGTGATCCTGCTTCTATTTGGGTAATTAAAATGAGAGAGTTGAACTTACAATCATTTCTAAAACAGAAAATAAAATACTGTGTTACCACTTTCATAGTTTCCAATGACCTATTAAAATCATGTTTAAAAATATACAATATCACATTTTGGTACAAATTCTTGTATGTGACCCATAAAAAATCACAAATTACTCGTCAAAATTTCTGAATATTTAATTATCTCTTGGGTTAAATTTATAATTGTGTCTTTATTTAATTGTGATTCTATCTGATCGGTTTAGATAATCGATTTTAATTCATCAGATTAAAGGTTCGAGCTCTACTTGAGTATTTAAGGTTTACATCAACTTTTACCATTATTGTTTGTTGAATAAAGTCCTAACTATTGAATATTGTGTTCAGAATCATATCAGTATACACTAATGTATTTTTTAATTAATCAATGTCAGCGAATGAATCGGGAAAATGCTAGAATATTTTTATGTACATTATATACATAAGCTCTAATGATTTTGTTGTTTGAGTTTATTGAAAAATATATTGTCCTCTTTGGTTCTTGTTTTGATTTGGATCGAATTGAGTGATGTATATTCTTCAAGAAATTGTAAACGGTAGAAGAACGCATTAATTATAATCGGGCATTGAGTAAATTTAATTACTCAAAGATAATAATATAATCACTGTATATAGTGGTCGTTGAAATATAGTAATTTATTTATTATTTCGTATTGAGTTGTGCCTGTCTACATTTATCGTTTAGCATTAGCAAAAAGAATAAGTTTTAACTCTCAACTCACTTGTTAAAACTGAATAATTAGAGTATTGATTCACATCAGTAGTTAAATGAATTGTCGTTTTTTTTATAAATGTAATACTTCATATCAATTCACTCAGTATGTATATCTTCATTTCATCGTCATACTTTTTTATTGTCATCTTTTTTTCCTTATTTTTAGTCGGTAGCTTATGTATCAATATTAAAACCCGGTTACCATAGTATTGGATTATTTGTTTTAGCTTTGTTTGCTTCAATTGTTGATTGTACATCATCGGTTACATTTATTACCTATTTGAATGGAATGCCTCAATTGTATGTAGGTGCATTACATTTTGGTGAAGCATTTAGTGATTTAGTTCCAAGTATATTAGCCCTTATTCAAGGAGTTGGGTCAGAACCGGAATGTATCAATAAAACAGGTATAATTAGTATGATTTTCTTTTTATCTTAGATTCCATATGCATACAACTAATTGTCTGACAAAGTTTAAAATGATATTACATCTATGTTATTGTTGGTGCTAATAATTTTTTTGTATTTGGATGAAATGGTTATTTAATTAGTGTGTACTTTACTCATTTTATCATTACTGATCCATACATAATCTGCTGATATCACTTTAGTTAATGAAAACTGTGAATAATCGAAATAAACAAATGGCATTCATCCTCTTATAGTGGAAATCTTATGTAACCGACTGATAGATAGCGTACTTGTTAACGTGGCGACAGAACCCTTCACTTAACTGTCATGATTATTAATCACAAGTAAATCATAGTTTTTGAGTTTAGAATCCTCCCCCTTTCACAATAGCAATGTTTAAACTAACTAATCGTTGGGTAATAAGCTATGTTATGTTGTCTAGTCCCTAAGTGTGATTGAATCTTATCAATCAGGTTGTAATGTACCCAACAGACTGAGTGACTCGTCATTTTATGCACTGTTGTGATGTTAAATAATTGCGAAGATTCAGTGGAGAGCCTTGGACTTAAGCTTCATGTTAGTCGGATCTTAAAAGCAAGATGTATTTGTTATTTTGAGAAAATCTATCTCTTTGGGGTTCGAATTTACCTCATTCACTTTCACTAACAGTTATTATCACCCTGCTGTTTGACTCGTAATTGAACTGTAAGGCTAAGATGCTTATGTTAATTAAGGAGCTGGATACATAGATAAATCAGTTAACAGGACTGTTTTTATGTTGATTTCGTGCTGATATAATAACCGATTTGGTTATTTCCTAAGTTTTCTCATAGCCATAATAATAAAAATAATTACTATCATTTAGTTACCGGTTACATATTCGTTTACTTGACTTCAAGCCGCATTTTAGTTATTAGAGGAAGGGCCACTTAAATAATACCAGGTAGGTTTTGAACCTGCAACTGTTTGAAAATCAAATGCCTTAACCACGGGATTACTTCCTAGTTATTAGTTATTAATGTTAACGGTTAGTTTGCAGTGTCTAGTACTGTATCTAGCCTATATAGGTTATTCTAGCTTCTGGATGGACTAATATGTCTATTCTTCTTGAGTCACGTTTTAAATACGCCATGGATATAAATCTTCCATTTAACTTCGTATATTACACCTAGGTTAACCTCGTTTGTGCGATGGTGTAATAATAGGTCAAATACGGATTGAGTTTAATAAATTTATATCAGGAATTCGTTTATTCAGACAGACATTAAAGGTGAGAAGTGGTAAAGTGAAGCAAAGTGAAGGCAATGTGCCAATCCAATTTGATAAAACGCGACTCACTATTTATGCTCAGACGAAAATAAGCTCAAGACATGTGATGAATAAGGTAAGCAATACAAATACGCTCATGTAAAAACAGTCAAGATCAGTAATAATTGATAAGGTCTAGTTATAAATCAATCGGTCTATTTGAAAGCTAGAATAACCTATGTGAACTTGACATAGTACTAGACACTACAAGTGTAATGTTTTTTTTTATATTTAGCGAAAATATGTTGAATTGAAATAACACAAACATACTAACAAATATGTATCAAGATATTGGCATACATTTTCTTAATAATTAAATAAACAATTCTGATAAACTGTTGATGATTCTTTCAATTTATGTATGTTTTTTTTTCTTCTTTAGTTAATGATACACTTCGTGTGGTCCCCTTTTATCCACCACCACGTTTCTCTGTCAGTACATTCATATATCTATTATGTATTGTTTTATTGATATCTTTAACTGCATTCACATTATTGGATTGTTCACCTATTGGTTTAGGTCAAGTTATTCATGAACATTATCGAAAAACTAATTTCATATTAAAATCTAATGCAAATATTCATAGCATAAGTCACAATAATCTAGAAAGATTTAAATCAAATGAAGATCAACATATTTCTAATGATATCTTCGAAAACAGTCAAAATGGTATGTTCCTATTTTGTTTTGTTTTACTTTTGTTTATGGAATTATATAAATTTGATTTTATGACGAAATTTTTATGAATTGAAAGTGAAAACAAAGCATAAGTTTATTATGTTGAAAAGGCTTGGGTATAATGATAATTGTGTAAAGAAAACAAACCTCTTTGTAATTTCTACAGTTACTGACTGAACTACTTTTAAATTTCAGTTTATGTGGCTAAATAATATTATTTTCTAACAATAAATATAACTCAAAGAACCGTACACTGACATGTACTAGATTACTTACTTACATACACCTGTTACTCCTCGTGAAGAAGAATAGGCCGCTCACCAGCATTCTCCATCCAACCCTGTCCTGAGCAATCCTTTTCAGCTATCCGGTTGTTGTTAATCCTTTCCATATCTGATTCCATTTCCCAGCGTAATGTGTTCTTTGGCCTTCCTCTTTTCTGCTTCCTTTCAGGATTCCGAGTTAGGGCAGGCCTACTGATACAGCTTGATGATTTCCATAATGTATGTCATATCCACTTCTAGCGGCTTTTCATAATTTCCTCTTCAGCTGAAGCTGGTTCGTTCTCTCCCACAGTAGGTTGCTGCTGATGTTTTCCGGTCAACAAACATTCAATATCTTACATTGACAATTGTTTATAAATATTTGTACCGTTTTGATGATGGTTGTAGTAGTTTTCCAAGTTTCAGCTCCGTACAGTAGGACCGTCTTGACGTTTGTATTGTAGATTCTAACTTTGATATTGGTTGACAGTTGTTTAGAGTTCTATATGTTCCTCAATTGTTGAAATGCTGGCTTTGCTTTGCCAACCCGTGCTTTCACGTCTGCATCGGATCCTCCTTGTTCATCGATGATGCTGTCCAGGTACGTAGAAGTTTCCACCTCTTCCAGAGTTTCTCCATCAAGTGTGATTGGGTTGGTGCTCTCTGCGTTGTATTTCAGGATCTTGCTATTTCCCTTGTGTATATTGAGGCCTACTGATGCAGGGACTGCTGCTACACTCGTTGTCTTCATCCGCATTTATTCGTGTGTGTGGGGTAGAAGGGCCAGATAATCTGAGAAGTCCAAATCGTCTAATTGATTTCGAGCTGTCCATTATATTCCGTGTTTCCTCTCAGCTTACGAGGTCCTCATAATCCAGTCAACCACTAGGAGAAAGAGGGAGGAGCAGAGTAAGAGACCTTGTCTGACTCCGGTCCTCACTTCCAATTCATCTGTCAACTGTCCTCCATGGACCACTTTGCAGTGTAGTCCCTTCCATCAATTCTGGGTGATGTTAATGTTGCGATTTGGTCTGTGCACGACCGACCCCTAGGGAATATGGTCTGTTGATCTCGAGGTTGGTCGTCTACTGAATCTTTCATCCAGTTCAGCAACACTGTTGAAACGTTTACTGGTACTGACAGAAATGTGATGCCTCTGTAGTTCTCAGACTTGCTCAGATCTCCTTTGATATCTTGATTAGCTGTCCTTTACAGTCCATCGGCACTTGTTCTTCCTCCCAAATCTTCTTGAATAGAAGGTAAAGCATGTTTGTAGCTACTTCGATACCTGACTTCAGTGCTTCAGCTGGTATATTGTCGGATCCTGCTGCTTTCCCGTTCTTGATTTGTCTGATGGACATCCTGATTCTTCCCGTCGTTAGTGGATTGACATCTATAGATCTACTAGATTACTGAAATTTATTATTATTATTATTATTATTATTATTATTATTATTATCATTTATATTATTGTCGTCATTATTGTTACTATCAATGACAATATTAATAATAAGAGTTATCGTTCATATGGTCATTATGCACAGATGGATTAACAATTTCATGTCATCCATTTTTAATGATCATGTTCTATGTTGTTAATGTTACGCTCTTCTAATGCCTAGTATGTGCACATATAAATATTAAGTGGGAGAAAGGGTTTGTAGCTTAGGTGGACAATCTTATTGGGTTTTCGTTATCTGTGATGGATGATTTGGTCGTGGAGCTTACATTTTTCTTCTCAACAACATTAAAAACTTCAGGTTGAAGTGAAATTTACGAATTTATCCACATATGATCTATAGGTTGTTTTATCGACTTTAATCTTAATTGGTTATTGTTGACTTTCAACTTGGCGTTATCTGCATCTTCAGTTTGATTACATCTCCCTTTGATCTGATTCTTGATCTTATATCTGTTCATGATTTTTCCGATTGGTCGATGAATCGATTTCGATGTTTGTTAATTTCTAATTAACTTGAGTCCCAAGTTAAAAATTCCCTGGTGTTCTTAATATCCCCTCTATCCTGGTTTTCAACATTTTTTTCTAGTCGAGTGTATGTCCACAGCTGTCCACATCCATTGGTATAAACGAAGATATATCATGGCATTTGCCCGCTAGTTAATATTTGTGCAAGCGATGTAGTTTATCTCATAATTTGGACAGCTCATCTTGTAAATAATGTTGGGTTTTTCTTCTGATCTTTCATCCCTCATTTTGCATGTGAATTGATTGAAGTGATTTCACTGACTTGTGTACCTCATCTATTTTAAATGGTTTCAATAATATCGTAATTTCTAATCTGTCTTTTATTTATGGTAGGGTGATTTGTTTGTCGGCTTCTATATTTGACTTCGTTTTTGCTGGTGAGTTGGAGTGTGTTACAGTATGTTCTCACTCTTTTGGACAGAATTTGTACGGAGTTGATTCTGTGAGTTCTTGAGTTGTTACTACTGTAGTTGAAAATTTAATCTGTGTGGGTTGGCTTCTGAATACTTAAGTCTGCAGTTTTTCAGTCTCGGTTCCGGTGATCGGTACATCCAAGAATGATAGTTTATTGTTCGACTCCTTTTCCAATGTGAATTTCCTGTCAACGAAGACATTGTTGATCAAATTGTAGGTGTTTTCTAGTTCGTCTTTTTTAATGATGAATTATGTGTCTTCCACATAACGAATTCACATTTTTGGCTTGATCATTGGTAAAATCGAGGTTTCCTGTCTTTGTATCACTGCCTCTGCAATAAGTCCTGATATTGGTAATCCCTATGGTGTTCCATTCATCTATTCGCAGATTTTATTGTCGAATTGAAAGTATGTTCTTAAGCGTAAATCGATGAGTTCTGGTATAATAAATTAAAATAAGAATCGAAAAGGGACAAAGTATATTCCAGTAAACTCGAACAACAAAAATAAATATACAGGGATAAAAATACCAAATTATATATGAACACGCTCAACGACAATCATATTTTCCACTGTCACGTGTTAACTTACCCTCTACGTTTGTAGGTAGTCTTTGTCCTACAATAATTTGAAAAGATTGGATCAGCATTGTGACACCAAATTTCTGCCATTACTTGTGGCATTATGCCCTATTATTATATGACGTAATGATACCGCCAATTAGAGAACAGTGACATATCAACCGGACCAATGACGCGTAAAACCGTACGAGCAGTCTAGAGTCCTTATCGGTCCTTCTTGAGTCCAGGACGCAAATCTCAGCTTCTGCGATATGAATAAAATATTTCAAACATACTGGGTTTATATACAAACCATGGGCTCCAGTATCCTGCGGGAACAAATGGCGTATGAATCAATCGTTGGTCACCGGCTACCATGGGACTGCATCTCCTCACGATGCTCCCCTGCCTTGGGGGTCAGACTTTTAGGTCAAAGGCTCAGGGTGTGGGGCCCTCTAAGATAACCACCTGCTTCGGTCTTGGCACCCCGACAGTATCACAGCCCACACACAAATATGATGAAATGTTGATATTTATGAAAAATACTTGTCTTGCCTCGATTAACAATCAAACGATTCACATTATTATTATTATTATTATTATTATTATTATTATCATTATTATTATTATTATTATTATTATTATTATTATTATTATTATTATTATTATTATTATTATTATTATTATTATTATTATTATTATTATTATTTACTACATCATTATTCATCCTCTTTTATTCCTACTCTGTCTATACTTATTTTCTCGACTTATACAGCAGCTCGTCTATGGTGGAAATTCGACTCTATCTAAACGTTCTCGAGTCACTGTCCAGTTGAAAATTGTATGCTACTACCGAATATGAGTACTGAAGCAGTTTTTCTGAAGCCACGTGCACCATTCAAACTATCTACCTTCAATGTTCGCACACTTATGCAGGTTGGACAACAGATAGGGCTGGTTATGTTGTTGTAAAGTCTTAATATCGACGTTTTTGTCTATCCAAGACTCGTATTCAAGACTGTGGTGAAGTACTACAAATTCGTTCTCGATCTGTCGCTTCGAAAAGCTTGTTTTACGTGCGATTATCCGGAGACCCTGTGGCATCTTCGTCTGGTCTTGCTGGTGTTGGTGTCACAGTAGGCGCTAGAGCTGAGGCAGCACTAATCGATTGGATCCCCATTAACAATCGGTTGTGTTATGACCTTGGGTATGTCTGGTTCTGCTATCACGCGACCTATCTACCAATCCGGATACGACTTATACGAATATTCACACTAGGCCAACCAATGACGTTCAACCGGTGTGGGCAGTCTAGCGTCCTTATTGGTCCTATGTACTACGAGCCCTTCCACTTGAGTCCAGAACACAATACCAGCTTCGAATTAGAGCAGATCAGAGCAGATCATTTATTTCAAACATACTCGGTTTATATATCAAACAGACAGACCACAACACACCATAAATTAGAAAATAACATATGTACACAAATAAGCCAAAAAGTGGCTGTGAACGCGGGGGACAGTAATTAATAGACTGAACATAGTTTAAGAACCGTAAATCGTACAATAATAAATTATAGATCAAAATAAAGCTTATAATAAGAGGGATATAAATATACATAATCTAATGATTGAATAGTTTTACAATAAGAATATTTATAGAATATTAGTCCACTAATAGTCCTCGGGAGTTACCTGTAATTTAATCTTCGCTCGGATATAACAGGTTGTTTATGTGCTGTTAGATTAGAAAGTTCCACCAAAGTGAGGAACGAGGTCTTTTCGTCATCTCCGTCTATGCCCCAACAGATTGCAGCCCGAATGAAATCAAGGATGAATTTTACCACCAGCTATCTGTTCTTCTCCAGAAAGTGCGTTCGATGGATATTGTAGTACTAGCCGGAGACTTGAATGCTCAGGTCGGGCGTCTAGGCACAGAAGAGAGTCGTTTAGGTGACCGATGGGGACTTGTTGGTCACACGACAGATAACGGGAACCGTCTACTGCAACTGAGTCGATAGTTGTCCCTATCTATAAAAAGGGTTCACGTCGTTACTGTAACAACTATCGGGGGATAAGTCTAATTCCGATTGCGTCCAAGCCATTGGCTTCCGTCATACTTCGTAGGTTATTCAAAACCCGGGAAAAATTGACTCGCGAAGAGCAGGCTGGTTTTCGTTCTGGTCGATGATGTATTGATCATATCTTCACCCTCCGCCAAATGTTAGAACACCGTCATACTTATGAAAGGCCAACAATTGTAGTGTTTCTTGACATCAGGGCTGCCTTCGATTCGTTGGATAGGACTGTTCTCTGGGATTGTCTGTTAAAGAAGGGTGTGCTAACCGTTTGCTAACCGTTCACCTGCAGGTTGAGTTATTATAATAACAACGTGAATTCATATTTTTAATGGGAAAAATATATCTTAGTTTTCTCTTTTAAACATTGGACAATAAAGTTAAGTTCAGTATTCCTCTTTTAAATCCCCTTTTGCCTATTTTTCTAGTTGATGTTTCTGTGTTGAATCATATTGAACAAACTGTACAGTCTCATGATGATGTTAATATTACAAAACAGCTTGGACCAAACACATTTTTATCATGCTTACTTATCATTTACATTAGTGCATCAAATTATGGATTTCTACCAGCCATACAATCTTATTCATGTGCTGCATATGGCTCGCTTACATATCATTTAGCAGTTACACTGTCAGGATCATTCTCTGCTGCAATGACAGTATTAACTACATTTCTTGTCAATCATTATTCTAGGGAAATAGATAGTACTGATGAATCAACATTCGAAAATTTGCAAACTATGAACCATGAATTAAATGAACAGAATCAAGTTTGTTACATACAAAAACCTGACATAATTATGCATAATGCATATACGCGTTCACTTCAAAATAAATGGATTGGTATTTCACTCATCTCTTTGTTACCTGTTGCTTACGTTATATATTTGGCGAGTTCAAGTCCCAATCCACCATATTTGGGTGGTTTCGGTTCTGCCACTGCTGTACGTTACATCTTTTTTTATTGTTTTTTTCCTTTTTTATTTTAATGAATTATTTTCAAATTATAAGGCTTCCCAGCCTTAGTCAATAAGAATGTGTTAGCACTTTATCACCTAGCGTAATTACAACCTGATGAAATACGAGTTATATGTAGATTTGATTTTTCTCCCCAATTGTGAAAAATGGATAGAAATTAAATACCCAGATTATAGAAAAATTTCATTCCACCTATATCAGTTTAGGCAACCGGATAGCAGCATTAACCCCTCACACTTAGAGTGTGACTTCTACTCAAATACCTGATGAGTGGGTTCATTTACTTTATTTGTAGAAAAGATTAGAAATTTAATCATATTTATTAAGATCTCAGTGAGTGAATCCAAATAATTTCTTCGCTTAATGATAAATAGAATCACAAAGATAAATTTGTACCAAATAAATAACCAGCCATCTTCATATATTGAATCTTTTTGGTGGAGTTTCGTTCTCTGGGCTGAATGGTTTGGTAGTGGAGCTTTCCTTTTTCTTCTGAACAACATAATAAGCGCAAACTTCAGGTAGAAGTGAAGTATTGAATCTTTTTGATGTGAAGATATGCTATCTAAGAAACGCATCACTGGTCCGAACTGCTCTGTTTCAATCACTTAGATTTGTACAAATATAATTTCATTGTTAATAACCAGCAAGTACCACTTGTACTTAAAAATTTCGATAAATGACTATGCTTGCTTAGTACAAAACAATATTTTACTATTTATTTGATCACTATATTATACGACCTTATTTTTTCGTATACTCATTCTCTATCCATGATTGAACGTAGCTCATTTCTGTTAATGTCACGACCAATTTAGTATCAAACGGAAATACATTTTATGATGCATTGAATTTTCTGGTGAATTTTAACGTAAAACAGGACTTTTTGCAATGGGTTATTAATTCTTTTTTATCTTATCTGTCAATCAATGCATCCATGTATGCATCTTGATTGTTGGTGTTGAACCATGAAATTGTTGTTGTAATTCGTCTAAATGGCCTGTTTTAATGATTGACTGTAAGACAAAAGTCGTTTTTTCGAAATGTCAAGAAGATAAAAGAAAACTTGATTATGTGATGATGGGACCTATTGAATAAGCATTATTGAATTTAGGAGATAAGTGATGGTGACAGTACGGTTAATGGAAGTTTGCATATGCATTAATTGAGGTAATTAAACGTATATCAAGTCACCTTGGTATACTAGTTCAAATAGGAAGAATTGAACCTCAGGGTGTTCGGATAAAAACGTTATATTAATCTACAGGAACTGTACAGAGAACTGTTGGTTTTGTTATTAGAATTCATGAGATTCCGAAAATCTACTTTTGAGACTAGGGTTAAAATGATTACGAACTTGTTATTATCAGTGCGATTGTTAATAACTGATCTACTCGTAAATTCTGAGCATATATTTATTATTAATTTGTTTGTTTTTCTAGTTTATTATTACTACTGCTAGTATCATTTTAACCCGTTTGCTTAACTTATATATACTGTTTGAAGTGGAGCCACCTTGATTAATGCTTCACTGCCCGACTTTCTGCAATATTAATGGTTAGAGTATGTTCCAATATGAATGTAGTTAGGGATGTTTGGTGATACGGGGACATCACTTGGTCATGAACACTAAGCTATCAAATAACTAAGGATTGTTCCTATAATTTGATCAAACGTGCAAAATACTGTAATACATAAATGATTTTTACACTAGATTATTTATTGTCTTCTAAATCCTATAGATCCTGGCTTGGATTGCGATACGCTGTTTGTTTGCCAGTTTGCGCACATGGATATGGATGAGTTTGTCTAGCCATTCCCATAGACCAACGCGACTCAGATTAGCTGGGTTATCTACACAATTCGGAGCAGCACTCGGTGCAATCTTAGGCTTCATATTAGTTGTTTATTTTCAGCTATTTAAAAATAAACTACCTTGTCTTCAAGTGTAATTTTTATTGAAACTCATGTAATGTCTTTCATACAACATATTTATGTATAGATCATATTTCAGAAATGGTAAAAATACATTATTGTTGATTACTTAGCTAGTATTTTTAGAAACTTATTCCTGTGTATTTATGAATAATTTATTGTAGGTATCTTATAATGTTTTCGTAATTATATACTCCGTGACGATTTATCATTTTTCAGGGCTTCACTTGTACATTGCTTGTTTTTGCAACTACAAAGCAGTAAATTTATTGGTCAACATGTTAGCTGTTGAATTTTGTTCATGAAAAGATTTGACAGTCATTCTGAAAATTAGCTACAAGTTTTGTATGAAAATCAGGCAATGATTTGAAGATGAACTTCGAGGTGAAAGTAGGTAGCAGCAAACAAACAATTGTCCAGTAAGCATAGTAAGGAAACATGAGCTACTTATGATAATATCTATTCACAAGTTGAATGAGGAATTAATATATAACGAACAATGTTGTAAGCAAACGTGGATGGTGGCTAGCAGTGGGATCCAGGACGCGCGTTCCTTCCTACTTCGGACCCGTCAGTTGGATGAACCTGCATTTCAAAGTTGATGATCGTTCTAGGACTCGAACTCAGCACCGTTCGCTTCAAGCGCCATCGTGTTATCCACTTTACTACTGAGCTATGATAGCCACTAGCTTGTGAAATGGGTTGAGTTTTCAATTCAATTTTGTCTTCGTACAGGATGCACATATGCCAATAATTGGCTGATCAATTGCAGTCCTAAACATCGATGGAAAGATTCAATTCAACAATAAAAAACAAATTGAAGCAATGCTGGGTTGATGTTTATGAACAAATGAAGACAACGAGTGTAGCAGCAGTCCCTGCATCAGTAGGCCTCAATATACACAAGGGAAATAGCAAGATCCTGAAATACAACGCAGAGAGCACCAACCCAATCACACTTGATGGAGAAACTCTGGAAGAGGTGGAAACTTCTACGTACCTGGACAGCATCATCGATGAACAAGGAGGATCCGATGCAGACGTGAAAGCACGGGTTGGCAAAGCAAAGCCAGCATTTCAACAATTGAGGAACATATAGAACTCTAAACAACTGTCAACCAATATCAAAGTTAGAATCTACAATACAAACGTCAAGACGGTCCTACTGTACGGAGCTGAAACTTGGAAAACTACTACAACCATCATCAAAACGGTACAAGTATTTATAAACAATTGTCAATGTAAGATATTGAATGTTTGTTGACCGGAAAACATCAGCAGCAACCTACTGTGGGAGAGAACGAACCAGCTTCAGCTGAAGAGGAAATTATGAAAAGCCGCTAGAAGTGGATATGACATACATTATGGAAATCATCAAGCTGTATCAGTAGGCCTGCCCTAACTCGGAATCCTGAAAGGAAGCAGAAAAGAGGAAGGCCAAAGAACACATTACGCTGGGAAATGGAATCAGATATGGAAAGGATTAACAACAACCGGATAGCTGAAAAGGATTGCTCAGGACAGGGTTGGATGGAGAATGCTGGTAAGTGGCCTATTCTCCTTCAAGAGGGATAAGAGGTATAAGTGTGCTTATGTTTAAAGAAAACAATTTTCAAGGTTAGATTGTTGAGTATCTGGTATATTTACTGTGTGTGTGATTGTGGCAAATTCATGATATTCCTAAAGTCTGGCACACTGTTTAGCAGTGGAATTATCCAACGACTTGAGTTCAAACTGGAACTCTCATCAAATACCATTTCATTTGTGTAATATACATAAATTCCGGTACAGTTGGATACCAAAAATAAATAGATAATATTCTGAAATTAAACCAAAAGAATAAAACAAATAAATAACAAAATTTCTTGGGTAGAATCTATTTATTCTTTTTCGAAGCTTCTCAGTTGCAAACGGCCTAAATTTACGAAGAGTAATATGACGAGGAGAAAATTTTGATGCACATCAGTTAATGAACTAGATAGAGATGTTTGAAGCGAATCTGTAAATAATGAGAATCGTAAGAAATTGTGAGAAATTTTTTAGACAATGTTAGAATCTTTGCGTAATTTTAGCTTGTAGAAAAACATGGAAATAATTGGTAACTTTGCACAGCTACGCAAAATACCCTTTCGCATGTAGAGTCATTTCGTCCATCATGCTCAAACCAGCACTCACGAACTTTCCGATTACTAATGGATCACTGCAGTATTATTGTAAAAACATCGGTTCCTGCCAGTTTTGTCAAAGTGATTTGCATTTAAAAAGTACATGCCGTACACTAACTTAAAGCTTATTAAACGTGATTTAGATACGTTGCATATAACTGCATAAAACGGTGGTCATTCACCTACTGAAGGTCCGACAGTTTCCAAGTTACGTTTCTACACCACTGTCATGTAATTCCCTCAGAGCTGTTTTCAGAATGTAGT